>CM060698.1:137521605-138891605 GCA_030686995.1 Artemisia argyi
AGGGAAAATCAGTGTTGCAGGAACCTGTAATATAACAGGCGAGTAGAACCGTGTTGTTGGATATGAGTGGAAATCGCAAACGTAAGACAGGTACTGAAAGAGAGGTAATAGTCGAACCGACAACAGATGTGTACGAGGACTATTTTCAGAATGGAAGAATTTACCAGGATTGGGATGAGCAGAGTTGGATGGGTGAGGCATCTAATGCTGTCATCGGCCAACCGTCGAACAACCTTTACCAGGGTGATTTGTTTTGGGGTGTTCAACCTTCATATCCTAGCATCGGGCAAACCTCGAACAACATTTACTAGGGTGATTTGTTTTGGGGTGGTCAACAGTCATATCCTAGCATCGGCCAAACCTCGAACAACCTTTACTCGGGTGATGCGTTATGGGGTGGTCAACCATCCAATACTGCCATCAACTTAAATTCCTACCCGGAATCATCTAATGCGTATCATTTGGATGATTTCTAGTCTTATGTTTAATTATTATGTGCTAAACTTTATGGCATATTGTCTTTATTTGTGAACGATATTATGTGTAATGCCTTATGTGCAAAACTGTTTGGCATATTGTCATAAGTAGTAGTAAATGATAACATGTACCTGAACAAGTGGAACAACTTCCCATGAAACCATGTCCACTTTGTATGCGAAATCGTGTTAAACCTTCAAGAATGCTAGAATTTTTTTTTTAAAAAGTGACCATCATTATAATTAAAACGAAACAAACGATAAACCTTAAAAACATGTGGCATAATATAGTTTATAGTAATACATAAAACCAAGTACCCGAATTACAAAAAATGTTGTCAGCCCGACAACCCTACCAACTATGCACTTTGTGTGTGAAATAGAAGTCAACCATACGCTCACGGTAAGCAATAGCAGCCTGAACCGGATTATCCACTGCCAACGACTTTCCATATGCCAAGCGATATAACCATATGCATACCCAAATACCGCAATCACCAAAAAAACCTCCTTGTGATGGAATGTTGTGTGCATTCTTGAATGTGATGGCATAATTGGCAGGATTTATGCGTTTCTTTTCAAACACTTTAGCTTGTTCTAAAACAATCGGAAGTCCAGCCTGTAGGCAAAAGGAAACATATTAAAGAAAATAAACAAGATTACACTAAAAATTAGCCAAGCCTACATTTGAAGCTGGCGCAATAATATAAACATAAATTCAGTATTAAAAAAAAAAAAGAATAAAAAAAAATTATAATAAGCCATATATATAAGTATAAGCTACATAACATAATAGGATAACAATAACTTCATTTCATACATAATCCTAGTACAAAAGATAGAGTCATTACATAACTACCCAACTACAATGGTGACACTAGGCCTATTGACTTCATAAGATCCTATTACACTACGTAGATAACCATACATAACTGACCAGAAGGCTAAAGACTAGCGACATGACCGTACGACCCTATTACAAAAGATACTAAACATGACAAGATGCCTATTACAAAAGATACTAAACATGACCATACAGTAACAGATTACGTAAACCATATCCCGTTCGATCAACATGAGTTTGCAGAATAACTGATTCACAATAGGGGCAATGTAAAAGGAACCACCATCTCCTTCAATTCCCAGACTAACAAAGGTACCATAAGCTATGTTATGAATTCCAAGAGTCATAGCAAATCCTTCCGGGTTCTGAACCTCAAGTATGGGGTCATTGTTATGATTGAAACCAATTAATTTCAATTTACAAGGAGTGGGAATGTTAAGTAGACACTGAAAAGATGCAATGCTTCCACCAGCAATCGTTATCAGCCAAATCACGAAAACGTAGTAGTCATCATAAATTATGTTTCCAGAAAGAACAATGTTGTCTCTTAAGTTAGAAACAAAGAATGGTTTGGGAAGATTCAATAACAACTCATCTGGTATGTATAACTCTTGAAAATGGTGGGTAACCAAGTCGAACGACACCATCATGTAGTTTTTGTATATGCTACCATCATTAGAATAAAATTTCTCATATCCACACCAGAAGATATGGCCACCAACAACACATTGACTTGCCTTTTTTAGTCTAATTGACTGACGAGGCAAAAACTGACTTTCTAAAGTGTTCCATTCTCTAGAAGAAAATGAGAAAAGCAAGACAGACCATTCATGTTCTTCAGGATTGAAAGGATATGAAATCTTTAGAAAAATTGGGTCAAGGTTGTCAGGCCTTACCCCAAAAGCCAATAGTCGCTTTTCAAATTCTTGGGATTGTGTGGCATAAGGCACATATGCTGTAACCGACCTTCTGATCGATGGGTTCCACACAACAGCCAAGAAGTCAGATACAATTGGACCATAAGAAAAACCCAATGCTCCATGGGAGTAACCAACATGTATCATATCAGAATAAGACAGGTTTGTAGGCACATTTGTGCGAGATAAATTTTGATCTAAAAAACACATGTACCCTTTATACCTTTGCCGATAGCACAACACAAGAGATGGAACATTTGGAACCTTTACACCGTAACTAGCTATGAAGTGCAAAGTGTCAATATGAGCCTTCCAACTCTTGGAGATAGTTCGACATTGAAGTAATTGCTTGACAGGAAGCCTTCTAACAATGTTCATCTGAACTTCAACCGAAATGTTATCAGACATGATGGAAATTTTGGGCTGGTGAAAGAAAGTTTTTGGCTGGTGTGGTTGTAGAACAATGGGGAGAGGAAGAGTATATATATTACAAATACATTTACTACAAACCTAACCACATAAACCTAACTTATTGTGGATTTGTACTTAATTGTACTTGTGAGAAATATTTTAAGCCTAAATTTACACATTTAGGGGTTGACTTTGTTGACAAGAAGGTTATATGTACTTAAAAGCCTATGTAATTTATGGTTTTTGTACTTAAGTTATAGTTTCAAAGTGTATTTTTATCACATGGTATTTTTAGCAAATGTATTTTCAGCACATGTATACTAATAACAATGTATTTTTAGCAAATGTATTTTTAGGCCATATAGAGGTTGATATTTTCTTTAAGAACAAGTATTTTTAGAAAAAATATTAATTACCTGTAAACATGCACGCATATTCACATACCAAGGACGCTGCTCATGTTCATCGTTAGAACCCCTCTTTTTTTCTTGCTGATAAGCACTGTCATAAAACGTTACAATCCCAGTCCTGATTTCGAACTGTGCTAGAAACCAATGTTTTTCTTTTTCGTTGATAGGCATAAAAACCTGCTCAACATCGGCCCATGAAATTTGGTACTTATCTCCGTTAGCATACCATATTGGAATTGAATCTTGCAAGAGTAGTTGAACAAAGTATCCAGTAACCATAGCCCAATCTGCATCATCAGGTCTGAAGTGCAGCATGTACTCGACCCATAGGTCAATATGCTGTCAAAATAACCGCAAAACATAGTTCATGAGACAACCAGAAGAAATGAAAAACTATTGATGTACATAAACTAACAGTAATTTGGTTAACATTTACCTCATCCATGAGCCATCCTTTTTTCCACGAATCTAAACAAACTAAGGTTTCCCAAAACCTCCGATCCACACGTACTGGTTCCTTTGACCATGGAAAGATACAACGTAGGGGACCCGGCTTTCCAATGAATTCGTCGTACTCATTATAAATATTTACTTTGTCGATAGCTTTGTTCAAGCGACCAAGATTCTACAAACACATGGTCGCTATATTAGGAAAAATAACATTACATGTTACTTGTATGATGATTTAAAAAAAATTAAAATAAGTTCATACCTCCACCCAAGGTTTAACATCTTTTAAAAAGCGAGTCATATCTGGATCCCGACATCCAATAGGAGGTGTTCGTTTTTTTTCAGCTTCTAAGAAATTTGGAGACCAGTAAAACAATGACTCTGAATCATCTTTCTGAGTTCTCTTTTTGGGTTTAGCTTGGTCTGCCTTTGCCCTTTTCCAGTGTTCTGATTTATGAAATGCAATAAAACTTTTTTTTCTCTCCTTAGCTTCATTCAACAACTTTTCTCTTTCCACCCTGCGGTCAATCTCGTGTAGCAACGCGTTCATAAACAACTTTTCCCTAGCTTTTAATTCTTCAACCTTCCACCTTTCTTCCTCTTGATTCCTCAACATTAATTCCTCTTGTAAAAGATACTCCTGAGAAAAAAAAATGTATGTGCTGATAAAGGGTAAAAAACGTATGTTGTCATATTACTGGGACAAGCACATTACTTGTACAATATCATCATCAGAGTCGACATCTATCTGGGCTGAACAACTATTAGAAATAAGAGTGTCAACCGTTCCAAAGAATTCACGATTCAGTTGTTCTCGGAATTGATGGCTTAGATGAGAAAATGATCGGCTAAAGTCCAATGTCTCCTGTATATGGATACCCGAATAAATAAAACGAGGAATTGTTTAAGAAAAAAGGAAAATTAAGCTATCGGAAAACAAAATGATACCCGATATCCGCAAGTTTGTTCACATGCAAGAACCTACAAAGTATATTTAAAAACATATAATTAGACATTCATTTGTAACATGCATTATATTACTTTATAGCGCAAATCACCTGAATAATAGACTCAAGCTTAAAAACCCGAGAATTCAACTCCTGAATCACACGATCCTTAAGGCCGATTTCTGTAATAAGACTACTGGCATCAATCCTAGGAACAAGTGGTAAATACTGTATTTCTGTCCTCCTACGTTTTCGGGCTGCTTCCAACTTCTGTAAAAACACATCGTATTCATCCGGTGCTCTTCGTTTACGAGTCTTTGGTATGTACCCCATCATAAACTCCTGAGATTGGATATACCAATTGGACTGCTGCTCCAATAATGTGGCTTTCAAATCAAAATGTATCTTCGAGTCCTACAAATATTATCAACCCGAGAAAATCAAAGCAAGCAAGATTAATGGAACCTAAAAGATTTCAAAGACCAACATATATAAAAGTTTACCTCACCAAATAGTAATCCATAATCCAATTTTGTAAAAACTTCTTTCTTTGACCAGGCTACACCCCTTGGTATGACATCTGGGACTTTATTCCACTAATTATTGCTTCTTTCAAACGACTCAAGAATCCATATCTATGAAATTAAATACTATGTTAGTCTATCACATAAAATCAAAAAAATGAAAACTCATACGATCGTAAGAAATAAATAAAACAATAACCTTGAAAGCCCAAACAAATCCAGATAGTGTATACGTTGGAACATACTTACGAGATGCTTCTAGGCCTTTAAGGTGTTTCCACCTATGTTTGGATACGACATTCAGTAGTTGGTTGTACAATTGCCTCCAAATGTGCTCCCCCCATGGAAACGAATTCCATGTTTCAAGGTCTTCAACCAAACGTAGGAGTTTATCATCCACTTGTTCATCCAACATCTGACCCATAAAAACGACCTCTAACACTAACAGTAGACACACACGGACTGCGTCTTCATCAGATAAAGTACCGAATAACTCTTCATCCTCAATAACACCAATAAGATCTAAGTTTGAAAGTTTTTCCCCCCTTTTTTTTTGGAAATACCCTAGCCTTAAATTTTATATCCCCTGAACTATATAACTGAGGCCTAACAAACTTACCAAAATGAAACCCTGTGATTAGACAAAACTCGGGACGACCAAAATGTAGACTACGACCGTCGACATGATATATGAGGGGCATGTCAAAGTGTGCATCATCTACATAACCTTGTTTTTGTAGTATATAATCTAACATATGTGATTCATGGTCAAAAAAGAAAATATCCAACCATCGTCCAAAACATGTAGACCTAAATCAATTCCGCCGTTTTTCATTCAACTTTTCTCTAATTAAGGAAAAGTATTTCAGTTTACTCCTAACAATGACTTTCGCCTCATATTCCTTTTAAGAAAAAAATAAATAAAACCATCTTAGACTGTAAGTAACAGGAATATGATACAAATGTTCAAATAAAACCATCTTACACGTAACACAACACTTATAACATACTTAACTATTTAAATTTGGTTATACAATATGATACAAATGTTAAGTCTACAATAGAGTGTAAGTAACAGGAATCGTCTAGAATGAGATAATGAAGGACCATGGAATGCCGTGAACAATACATGGTATCATTATCGCAATCAACACGTTTCAATTATAAGGGCAGATATATGTTACGTCGCACATGTGTTCCATTCCTTTGTTATTTTGGCATCGTCTAGTACCCTTTGTGAGCTTGATCTTTACCACATGCTTTGGCTATTTAAGAGCGAAAACGTGTGATTATTGATCCCACCCATAAAGGGTACTAGACGGTGTTCAAGTTAACCAATGTAACCCGTCTACAACGTTACATACATCTCCCCCTGATAATTGAGCATGTTCTTACGAAACATTTGTATAGACATTGTTTGATATAGCTCACTTAAATGTCCATAACATACATATTAATTATGTATATTCAATGACATTACATGAGCATCGTGCATGAATGAAATCCACAAATAAGTCTGATTAGATTATGAATCTATAAATTTTTAATTTCAACTGAGACATGTAATCACAATAATCAATTTATTTCAATTAAGAGCATCTGCATTTGATTATCAGCTTCATATGACTATCGATTAACAGACTCTTACTCTCATTAAGAGAACACCTGTTTTTATTGTTTACTTAACCTATTAGGAACTAATGTGACTTATGTAAACAAATTGTAACACAGAAAAACAGCTAAAACACAGGGAACACACCTGTTCCAAACACTCCCTAATGTGGACCTGTTTTGTGATTAAAGAACCAATCCTAAAATCTAAGTGACCTAAAATAAGCAATAAACAACAATTATGGCTACATAAAACAGATTATGCAAATGGTCCAAGGCTTATACCCAAGAAATAAAAATGTAGACTTTCGCTTAACCAGACGTTAATTAGCCTATGAATCATAGAACAATTAAAAATACCTAACCGTAAATAGAACACGAAACAACTTACCCTATAAAACTTGGTTTTTTAAAAACTTAGATCTGCTGGTGTCTAACTTGGGCGGATGAGGTGTATATGGAAAACTAATGTTAGATCTGCTGGTGTCTAACTTGGGCTTCGAACTAATGTTAGATCTGCTGGTGGTGGTGGTGCCTACCCTTCGATATGTTTGTGTGTGTGTTAGATGGAGGTGATGTCGTTTGAGGATATGATCTGCTGGTGTCTAACTTTCGAACATGATGAAGTATTGTAAAAGTGTGTGTGGTATAAGTGTGTGTGGTATAAGTAAGTGTGTAAGTAATTAAATCGTATAAAGTTAATAATGTTGTATAAAAAGTTTTAAAATAAAATACATGTACTTTGGTAAATAAAGTATTGTAAAAGTATACTCTATACCTACCAAGTCGCCCAAGAATAAAGATAAGTAGGACCCAGTCGCCCAAGTTTATTGTACTATTAATTAATAAAAAAATACCATAAATTTTTGGAAAAAGACAAAATAACCCAGTCGCCCAAGAAATGTGGGTCCCAGTCGCCCAAGAAGTACACTTTGATAGTTGTACCATGAAGGTACAAGATGAGACCATGTATAGGGACACATGTCACTAGATTACACTATCCGCCCAAATTTTGGAGGCGACCTTCTCCCGTTGGGGTATTTGGAGAAAACAAGATTTTGTGGGGGATTTAGGGTGGAGACTTTGTACGGATGGGGTATTTATGGAATTTTCCCTAAAAAGAAATATTGCAGGCTGTTCAATCGAGTGTTCTACCTGACATGTTTAAGAGCACTTACCAAGCTATGACCAAGGGAAATCCCATGTGGAATGACCTATCAGTTGAAGAATCAAAGCTATACTCATGGGACCCACAGTCTACACTCTACATACATTCATGAGCCACCATATTTCAAGAACATGACCATGGATCCCCCTAGGCGCCCATGGGGTATGTTGGATCAGGACAATTATTTTTCGGGTTTATTTATTCAGTACAAACCCAACCCCATTTCCTAATTTGGTCAAGTGCGATCGTGCGATCCCATTACCTTTATTACACGTGTCCCAGACAAAACCACCATACCAATCATTTGCAGCCCACCCCACTAGCATTTGTCCCCCACATGGCCTTTGACTTTAATTTTCGAATGTGCGATTTCTGATCGTGCGAATTTCGGCTGCCCATGTGCAATATTTCTTGGAAAAGACCAAAAATCTTTCCAAAAGATTTTATTCATATCTTTGTACTTTCTTTCTAATTTTTGTCCTATTACTCCTTTTTATTTTTCTATCTTTCTAAACCCTTAAAAAAAAAAACCTAAACGACACACACCTCCTCACAATATCAATCGTTCTTGCCCCAAAAGGTGTTAGTGGATCAGTGTTTCTCTCCTTGTGCAATGGATCCTAGAATTCACGTAAGTCTAAAAATGATTAGATTAAAGGTTGATATCATTGTGCAATCGATTAGGTTAAGGTTAAATGTTGATCTGTGTTTCTCTCCTTGTGCAATCGATTAGGTTAAGGTTAAAGGTTGATCTGTGTTTCTCTCCTTGTGCAATCAATTAGGTTAAAGGTTGATCTCATTGAGGATTAATATTGTATAAGCTTTTCAAATGGGGTATGTATAAGACGGCAAACTTAAGCTTAAACAAGCTTAAATGCAAAGTTGCAATCTTTTTACTATTTGCGAGATAGGTTAGGAGGTGTTCCTATAAGCTTATGTTTATAAGCAGCTTATGGGCTAATAAGCCCTTGTTGAGTGTTTTTACAATAAGGGTAAAATTATCCTTTGCTATAAGTTTATTTGCTTATTCAAACACTTATGTTTATAAGCAGCTTATGTCTTTTGTTATTCTTGTGCAATCGATTAGGTTAAAGGTTGATCTCATTGAGGATTAATGTTGTATTTTGTATAAGGTTTATCTGACTTTTTGACTAGGGTTTAGTTAAAAAATATTGTTATATTTTTATGCTTATCTGTATCGATTGAATATTATTTATAGTGTTTTGACTTTTTGATTGGGGTTTAGTAAGATGGTTGTGTTCGTTGCCCTTAGTAAGAAGAAAATGAAGCCTTAAGTGGTTGAGTTCCCCTTATTAAGCACATAAGCAGTTTATTGATTAGGGTTTGTTGACAATAGTTAGTGTTATTTTAGAAATGCTTATTTGATTAGGTTTTAGTTTTACTGGTTAAAAATAAGCACATAAGCAGTTTATTTAGTGTATCTTGAAGTTATTTCAATAAAAACTTCAGTGTTCTTGTTTAATCTCATTCTATGCCAATTAGTTCATTTTCTTTCCAAACTGCTTCTTATCTTATCATTGCTTATACTTGGTGTTTTCCTGTGGTTTTATGTTCATTTTGTTTGCCTAAGTCCATTTTAGTTGTTTTCTTGCTAGTAGATATTTGTTTTATCAGTTATTAGCTCAATTTTACACATTCCTCAGTTTTACATAAAAGTCAATATTAGCCTTTAAAATTTGTAGCAGCTTCACTGTTAGGAAGATGGGTATAGGTTGCTCATATTAGCCTCATTTAGTTTATTGACTGGGTATAGAATTTGTTTCAGTCAATTGGGTATAGGATTTATGGAAGTTTATTCTTTCTAAGTTACTTGTTTTTTGTGTCGTCAAGTTGGGCATTATGACATTTTAACAAAACTAATATTTTCCTTAGTTATTTAGTGTATATTTAATTAGCTCTCTAATGTCGTCGAATCTACTTAATTAATAAGTATGTTCATGACATTTTATTTGAGCGATAAAAATGATAGTAAGAACATGTTTTCTAAGGACTTAAACAATTATAGCGGAAGATCTATCTAACATTTTTGGTTTTGAGCTTTAATGTTTTATTTTAAGGATACCGTTTTATACAGGTTGGTGTTTGATCAAACACCAACCTGTATAAAACGGTATCCTGAAAATAAAACATTAAAGCTCAAAACCAAAAACGTTAGATAGATATGCCGTTATAATTGAGACGTCTTCAATGCGAGAATGATATAGTGTGGACTGTTCATGACATGTCACACTCCTTCATTATCGCATTCAAGATGAGTGATGTTTCTTAGACTATTTTCTTTACTAAACATCTGTAACGTTTAATGTAGTAAGCTTTACTATGGTTTACTGATGTTGTGTTGATCTAAGCAGTCTATGTTTAATGTAGTAAGCTTTACTATGGTTTACTTCACAATCTTAATTCTTTATTATTATTATTATTTTTTTAGGTTGTTAATGCCCGGGTGACCATAAGAAGTAAGTTGTACCTGCTTGGAAGGATCCGAGCGCGCCTAAAGGACGGGGGGGGGGGGGGGGGGGGAATTGTTACAACATGTTTAAAAGTAGTGTTTTCGGCCCATGGCTTGATATTAGAACCGAAGATCATCACAACCATGTTCTGAATTTCCTTCTTTGGCATCAAAGGAATGTTACAGATTCAACTTATGACACCCCCTTTATTTTTGACTTTGGCCAACACACAATACAGATGGGTAGGAAAGATTTTGTCTTATAACAAGCTTTCGCTTTGGTGACATCTCTTTAGCCCATTTGAAGAATGTTAAGTCTGCTTTCATGAAGCGTGTGTTCCCCGGTCTTCCCAGTTTGAAGGGTCAAAATCTTTTCAGTTTGCTTGAGTCCCAAAAGTTTAAGCAGATAGCCGAACCGGATGCTGTGCGTGTTTGCCTTCTACTAGCGGCTGACTTTTGTTTTATGGGTCAAGAGATGAGGCATGTTATGGTCAAAGAGATAGTATCTCTAGTTGATGATCTAGATGAATGGAATGCTTTTCCCTGGGGGAGCATATGTGGCAAGAGTTTCATGACCGGAATTACATGTCGGTTTCTAACAAAAGAAATGATTACATGGAAGAGTATGCAAGGAAGGGGTCTGCATACCAGGCAGTGTATAACTTATGGGGATTAGCTTTCGCGCTGAAGGTTAGTCGCACTTGGATTAGTTTTAGCTTATTAAGTTTATTTATACTTATTTTTGTTGCTTTGACATGGTCTCTGATACGTGGGAATCACACCAGGCTTTACCTCTCAAGGGATCTTGAGAAGCTTATAACCCCCACCAGGCAGTGTACCTGATCGTTGTAGTATAGTATAGTGACAAGTACCGGGGGATTGATCGTTCAGCTAGGAATAGTGTCGCTAGGATTAGAAAACCTAAATACCAGTTCTAAAGATGAGGGATGATTATTTTTGTATTTTTATATTTTTTAGAAAGCAAGTAAAAATCCTGGGTTTGAAGGATTTGGGCGGAATTAGTTGCTAGTCAACTAACCCAATACTAAAGATGCAATCAAAATAAAATACTAAAAATGAAAATAAACTAAATTATACTAAGGTTGTGAGCAATAAGTGGAGAAAATGTGTTTACTTAGATTTCACTACTCCCTAGATATCTTTTACACGTTAATTACTTGTTATAGTTGCGTGGATGACGGATTGTATTCCTTAATACCATTCATGGGGTGGCGCACTTAATTCCCCAATCCTATGAGTGCCTACTTCACTCCTATGTCGAGCCGGCTAAGAAGCTCCTAACATGGGATCATTAGAATTTACTCATGCAATAAATACAACCAATAAAACCTGGTGCACGTCAGTTCATGTTTCCTAAGATGTTCAAGCATGTTACCATTTGGAGATCTGCCAGTTTTCTTAAGCCTAACATCGAATTCATTCATCCAATACAACCATAAACAAGTAATCAACACATAATAAACATCTAGGTTTCATTAGATCCAAGCAAACACAAGATAGATCTAGCCTAGCATGGTAAAATTAAGACAAGAACAAGATATAGACAACCAACACATAGACATATTGATTGAATTAAAAGAATACTTATCTCAATTACACATGAAAGGGATCAGGGGCTGAGAACCCTTGAAAAACCTGTAAAATTCGTACCAAGTTCGTACTTAGGGTTTCTCCAAAACTTCTCTCTCTTTAATGTGAAAATTAGAAAACTATATATAGGAAATAGGGTCTGACGGCGTCAAGAACAAATTCGTGACGCCGTCATCTCGCCGCCAAAACACTTCTCGGACTGCCTTGATCTACTTTTGACGCCGTCATGTGTTATGTGTTTCCAGGCCGTCATGCATTTTACTCTTGACGCCCTACCTTGTGACGCCGTCAATTCTGTACTGGGTCGTCATGGAAATTACTCTTGACGCCGTCATAATTTTCTTCTTGACGCCGTCACCTACTGTTCCCAGCAAGGAAAATTAAGACTTTGGCGTTTTCTTCACTTTTATGCTCCAAAAGCGTCCGAATTGCTTCCTTTTCCAGATTTCTCTCCCAAAGTACCTAAAATCACAAAAGGAACGATTTAGGGCAATATTTGATCAAATAAATTCGAATTCGGGCTTAAATGACCCCCTAAAAGTGGTTCATTTTTCGCCTCATCATATACCCTTACACTTGAGATTTGCTTGTCCTCAAGCAAATGCGCTTTTATTCTACTCAAAATACAAGTTAGGGGTCATTAACACTAATATAAAAGTAATTACAACAAATAATTGTTCCAATATAGACCAATAAACAAGCACGGATGTCATATACTAGCACCTCACAAATAGTGTTTAGATACTCACATCTCTCGGGTGTAATAAAGTATAAATTACAATATGGAAACGGAAGATATCTCTCACTACCTGTCATAGCAAAATAGATTACCATAGGCTTGGGAAAGGATCAAACCTCCACCACATGGCGTAAGAAACTAGGATAAACTATCAAAGAGGTCTTTTTAAAGGGTTGTAACGTTAGGTGTAGGAATATGAGATACACGGTTTTGTTGGATAAAGGAAGTTTTACTGGTGGCGAGTTAACAATCTTGGTTAATTACATGTACAATATGGCGTTGCTAAGCCAAAACTAGACTCGACTTAAGCTAATAAATAAAAAATAACAAAAACATAAAAATGAACATAGAATAAAAAGGGATGGTAGTCCGTATGTTTTTTCTCTTTTCTTTTTTTCTATTTTTTTTCTTTTCTTTTTCTTGGTTTTTTTCGAATTATTATTATTATTATTTTTTTTTTTATATATATTTTTTTTTGCATACACCCTTACCCTACCATCCAAAATAATACATCATAGGGAATGTAAATTCCCTTACACTTGAATTTTTACATACTTTACAATAAGCTAATCTAATGACTCGAATTAAGAAAATCAAAACACTTGGAGTACTTTTAAGATTAACGTACATATGGGGGTAATAATATGATGTTCTTCCCCATTACTCCATAAAATAAGTACTTTACCCATGAGTCCCAATCGTCCCAAAACAATATGTACAAGGATATGACTCGACTTAGCAACCATGTAATCAATTAGATAGTTAACTTAGGGTTTAAACAAATAACAATAATGCACTAAAGATGAGCGAATACACGGAAGGCTAAGGCGATTTGGTTGTACATTTAAGTGGGGTGTAACAAATTCTTCCTTTAAGTAAAATGCTTAAAGTTAGAAACAAAAAGATAGGCTCGGAGGGGTGTACTAGGGGTTTCGTGTACTAAAAATGAGTACAACGCTAAGGGTGTGGGAAAAATTAGTTGACTTAACTAGCCAAGTAATATGACTTAAATGGTCAAGTAATTATGATACGGGTTTAACACAACGGTGATCCTAATGCCTCTTATCATGTAGTAAATCCTATCACACGAATGTAGTCTCACTAGCGGTCTCGGAATGCATCACTAACGCAAGTTCTAGAATCTAAATGTTACCGGTACACTCATAAGCACTAATATTAAATGCTTTTCCTATCAAATCTAAAGGCGAACCTCACATATTTGGGTGGAAAATTTTTCTGAATATACGGTTATGTGCTAGTCATACAATCTCCTATCCATGAGACGCTTGCTATGGCTAAAGTTTCACTCCTAAATGTTGTAAAAAAATTTAAATTTGGCGCTAAAATTGCACTAACAAGTATTTCTCATAGTTTTATTACACATCTACTATTAGACAAAACAAACTCAAGCGAAAGTGTACATGTAAGGTATCATCATTTTACCCCTCTTTACACTTTAGATGAACATTGTCCCCAATGTTCAAGTAAAGAATGTAAAAGTGAAAAAGTAAAAAGAATAAAATCAAATACTTCCCTGATTCGCTCGGTATGGATAATAAGGTGACCAGGTTAAATCTTCTTCCAAGAAAATGAACAATTAAAGCTTCCCTTCCAGAATATAAATCATCTTCTTGTCATACATAACCTGTAAATCCTGAAAAAATAGACACGACCTTCGTTTAAAATTGCGTTTTGCGATCCGATGCGCTAAAGGTCCCAGAGGCCGATGCGTGATGCGTGATGCGAATGCGAGCGCAATTTAGACGCGTTGCGTTTAGTATTAAAAAATTACAAAAATTATTTATATATAGTATAATTTACCAAGTACCAAGTAAATGCAATGAAATTATAAATAAGTCACTAACATATTAAAATTAGACCAATAATCCATTTAATAAACCATCATGTCAAAATTAAAGCACGACGCAAAATACTTAGCAAATTTAAAATACTAAGAGTTTAAGATAAACAAAGAAAAAGCATCAAAAGTAGTTTATCTTACACTAATATCTCTTGCCAAATAGTAATCAACTAATAAAAATAAGGATAATTTAGATGTAAGGTAAGAAATATGATGGTTATTGTGTTTCTAATGACGTCATTAACTAAGGTCCATTTTAGAACCCCATTAAAGTAGTTGGGCCTTTTAAAAATAGTTTATTTTTTTACAAATTAGCTCAAATTCCAAATAGCGCTAATTGCGACTATTGCTAGCATTACACAAATGCGATAAATTGCGGTCGATTGCGAGTGCAATCTGGGATGGCCTAGCATTAGGTGTAATGATGCGAAATCTCAAATGCAATGCAATGATGCGTGCAATTTGTGCAATGATGCGCGCATTTTTAAACCAAGGACACGACAACCTCGCATAAAATCGGCGGCAACCTATATAAGTTACTAAATCCTAGAAAACAAAATAAGATATAATGCTTGTGGAATGAAGTTTGCAGATTTCCTGGAGATTATAAAACTTAATAATTCACAAAAACCATAAGACTCCGTTAGAAAAACAAAACCGGTAAAATTTCAAGATTTTTACACGTGACGCCGTCAAGAGTTAACTCTAGACGCCGTCAGAAGTGACCTGCAGAAATTCTTATGTTAAGTTTCCGGAAAATTTTTGGAAAAACTTGGACCTACTTCCTGGAAAATCCTGCAAAACTTCATTATGACTCAATACAAGCATTTGACTCTAACAAATACGAATATACATGTTCATTTAATATTGTGGAGAATCATGATCAGTTTGTTTCTTAAAAACATATTTGGGGTTTCCCCTTACACTTATCTTTTGCAAAAATACTTTTAGATGGAGTTAAGACTAGGCCAAAACAACAAAGTAAAGTATTTTCACTATTTAATTGAGAAACATGATCTACCAACAATAAAAATAAAGCATGCATACGGAAGCAAATAACAAACAATCAAAATAAAATCACACAAAACATGGGTTGCCTCCCAAGAAGCGATTTTCTTTATTTACGAGTCTTGTAGCTAGACTCAAGGTCATGGGTTAACGTGTATCGCTTATGCTCACATATCCAAGTGTGAGCCATCTAATAGTCGCCTCATCTCTCTTATAATCATCTCCTAACTCTAAGCATCCGCGATAGTATCTTTTATTCTTTTCATGAGTATACTTAAGTCCTTTTCTCCTATCATTTTCCCTTAACATTTCTATGGGCGGATACCTACTACACGTTTCCATGGAAAAATCCTTGAACCTAGGGTGTGTGCGGGGCATTTGATAGACAAAATCTTCATCCCCATCCGAGAATGTAATTAACCCTTCTATGAGTTTTTCATCGAGGTTGGTCAACTGTTTGAAAGGTTTCCCAAACACAACTTGGGTCAACTTATCATCAATAAACTCTCCTAGATTCTCCATAACCATGAACTCAACAAGATAAACCAAGCTTCCTACAAACACATGCAATGGTATTGCCCTAGCAATAATGTTTTCTCCTTTGTATTCTAACTCATCTACCATGATTTTATTGTATTCATTACGCGAGATTATGTTCATTGGAAGAGATGAGTTAAGATAGGCGTTAAAGCTCTTAAATCCGATCTTACAAGGAAATTGCATGTTAAATGAACTATCACATTCAATCCTGGTTCTAGGGTCGACATACCTAAGAGGGTTTATTTCTTCCTCTATCCTATTTTCATTAATCACATCACCAGCATCAAGATCCTCGTCGGAGTCTGAATAGTAAAAGGGACTAGCCCTACGGTCATCCTCGTGATCAGAGTCCTCTAGCTCAGAAGTATTGTCAAAGTGGTGGTTGGGCGAGAGGTTAGGTGGGTTCTCATTCTCCACTAAAGGGAGTGGGGCGGGCATTTGGAAAATCCTACGACGAAAAACACGAATAAGAGGAATCAAACGATCAATGTTATTGTTATCCATCGAAATAGTCTATGAACAAAGGACACAAAGAAATAAGATAGACTAAAGAAAACCTAATAAAAAAAAAATCTTACTAGAAAGGAATCTAGCAAGTAGACCTAATAACAAGAGATTCTAACCTAGACAATAACTATTTCCTGGCAGCGGCGCCAAAAACTTGATACGTGGGAATCGCACCAGGCTTTACCTCTCAAGGGATCTTGAGAAGCTTACAACCCCCACCAGGCAGTGTACCTGATCGTTGTAGTATAGTATAGTGACAAGTACCAGGGGATTGATCGTTCAGCTAGGAATAGTGTCGCTAGGATTAGAAAACCTAAATACTAGTTCTAAAGATGAGGGATGATTATTTTTTTATTTTTATATTTTTTAGAAAGCAAGTAAAAATCTCGGGTTTGAAGGATTTGGGCGGAATTAGTTGCTAGTCAACTAACCCAATACTAAAGATGCAATCAAAATAAAATACTAAAAATGAAAATAAACTAAATTATACTAAGGTTGTGAGCAATAAGTGGAGAAAATGTGTTTACTTAGATTTCACTACTCCCTAAATATCTTTTACACGTTAATTACTTTTTATAGTTGCGTGGATGACGGATTGTATTCCTTAAGACCATTCATGGGGTGGCGCACTTAATTCCCCAATCCTATGAGTGCCTACTTCACTCCTATGTCGAGCCGGCTAAGAAGCTCCTAACATGGGATCATTAGAATTTACTCATGCATTAAATACAACCAATAAAACCTAGTGCACGTCAGTTCATGTTTCCTAAGACGTTCAAGCATGTTACCATTTGGAGATCTGCCAGTTTTTTTAAGCCTAACATTGAATTCATTCATCCAATACAACCATAAACAAGTAATCAACACATAATTAACATCTAGGTTTCATTAGATCCAAGCAAACACAAGGTAGATCTAGCCTAGCATGGTAGAATTAAGACAAGAACAAGATATAGACAACCAACACATAGACATATTGATTGAATTAAAAGAATACTTATCTCAATTACACATGAAAGGGATCAGGGGCTGAGAACCCTTGAAAAACCTGTAAAATTCGTACCAAGTTCGTACTTAGGGTTTCTCCAAAACTTCTCTCTCTTTAATGTGAAAATTAGAAAACTATATATAGGAAATAGGGTCTGACGGCGTCAAGAACAAATTTGTGACGCCGTCATCTCGCCGCCAAAATACTTCTCGGACTGCCTTGATCTACTTTTGACGCCGTCATGTGTTATGTGTTTCCAGGCCGTCATGCATTTTACTCTTGACGCCCTACCTTGTGACGCCGTCAATTCTGTACTGGGTCGTCATGGAAATTACTCTTGACACCGTCATAATTTTCTTCTTGATGCCGTCACCTACTGTTCCCAGCAAGGAAAATTAAGACTTTGGCGTTTTCTTCACTTTTATGCTCCAAAAAATGTCCGAATTGCTTCCTTTTCCAGATTTCTCTCCCAAAGTACCTAAAATCACAAAAGGAACGATTTAGGGCAATATTTGATCAAATAAATTCGAATTCGGGCTTAAATGACCCCCTAAAAGTGGTTCATTTTTCGCCTCATCAGTCTCATTATTCTTAAAAACCACTGTTTGAATCTAACTGAATGCTTAATTTACTATACAGATTTTTGTACTTGAAAGCTTTCCTGAGTCAAAGTTATGGTGGGACAAAAATCAGAATGCTCTTCCACGGGGGATAGCTTGGGGTGATGTGAAAGTGTTTAACAAATCAGAATATAACAAACTTTTTTATTCAACCACACCACTCCAAAGTATCATTCCAACAGCTGCCGAGATGGCATCAGTGTGGTGGATCTCAAGTTTGGAGTATTTTGACAACCCATGCGTATCAAGTTCACGAAATAACAAAGCTGTTAAACGTGACAAGATCAAGTATAGGGTTTGTCATAAGTTTGATCAAAAAGTGATTCGAACCTCACTACGCATCCGTACCGAGGTGCATACAAGTGTAGTGGATGAAGGTTGTTTTGATGACGATGATTCTAGTGATGTGGAAGTGGATGAATCCCTCAGGCACATGAGCAAAAAAGAACTTTTGAAGTATGTGGCGAGTATGGATGGTCGTTTAGCTGCAGTAGAGAAGTTAGTCAAAACATGTAAAGTTCCCATTGATGTTACAGATCGAGTGGTTAACCATCCTGCTAAAGAGTCTGCTGCTGAAGTATCCGACGATGTTGATAAGCCCGAGGTGTGTATTACTAAAATAGTTGTTAACATATATGAATTGTTTTTTAAGTATTTACTAATTTTTTGACTTTTTTTAAAGTCATCTGTTAAGGAGCCTATGGAAGAGGATGGTGATAAGAAGATGAAAGGCGATTATGATGAAGATGATGGTGGAAAGGAGCCTATGGAAGAGGATGCTGTTAATGAGCCTATGGAAGATGATGCTATTAATGTTTCTATGAAAGAGGATGTTGTTAAGGATCCTATGGAAGAGGATGGTGTTAAAGAGCCCATTGAAGAGGATGAGTTAACGGATTTGAATTATTTTTCCTCTCTTCCGGATAATATGGTAAGAAATTTTCATATTGCATCGTCTAATTATTTGTGTTGCAAATGTAGTGGTTACTTAGATTTACTTGTATCTCAGTTTCAGGATACACAAAATGACGCGCAACAAGATTTGGGCCCTACTCCGGATAACTCAGGGATTAATGAGGTATGCAAATCTTATAGTCTACTGCAAATCTAAGATACTGCTTAAGAATTTGAATAAGAATGCATAGTTAGCAGCATTTCCCTAGGCCGGTGTTCTCGCACATTATGTTATGTGCATCAGATTAGTCGTTCTGAACATTTCCATTTCGAATATGGGACTGAGGTAGGTTTTATGTTTGGTTGGTGGCTATGTCATTTTCTAGTGCTCATAAGAGTAATTGATGCCGTTGTTAATTGTGTTGTCTTTTAATAGCTTTTAGGGTGTATAAATGTTAGAAACCTTGCGTATGTTGCTTTTTCAACCTTAACCAGATCTTTTAGTTCAGAAAGTAGCTCGTGTTGGATAACACTGATTTGTACCTTAATAGTAATATTAAATTGGATAACACTGATTTGTACCTCATTTTCAGGTTGACGCGGAAACAGCTTTGTCCCCTATTACGGGTGACCATCACTTAGAGATTGATTTGGTATCCAAATTTTATGTGTTACGTTCAACATATATGTCTTGAGTTTCATGATTAATTGCATAACACTGATTTGCATCTCATTTTCAGGACATGCAAATGGATGATGCTATTAAAACTTTAAGGGTTCCCTTCGAACGAGCGAGAAAGAAGGGCAAGCATCTTTGTGACCATTCACACCTCCCTCACCCACCACACCAAGAAAGTCAAAAAAGGGTCGTCCTAGATCCAGGGTGTATAAATCTGCGATGCAAAATCTGATTGGAACGGATGGAAATGATATCGAGTTTGAACCGTGGAGAGAGGTACATATACACTTTTTTATTTTTTTAAACCTTATGTAGTATTTTAGGGTAGTAATCATTGTTTAACATCGAAATGTTTCACAGGAATTGACGCGTCCAGAAGGTTCACTTGCCGGCGTAGTCACTACGCCGCCAGAGATAGCCTTATACAAAGAAGGAGATGAAATTTCAACTTCCATGGCTTAATGGAGAATTTTATAACAAGTTTTGGGTTGTGTACATAATTAATTACCCGCTTAATGGCTGAGAATAGCTTAATTTATATATGTCATTTTCCTATTGTAGTAATTAATTTATTCCTACTTTTAAATCGCAACACATCGATGCATGGTTTATGTATATGTGGCACTTTAGACCTCAAGATGCTGATTGGGTGATGGTCGGATCATTTTTCGACTCAAAAGTTCTTTCTCGAGACGCCCCCTTTATTATGCAACTGGCAAGACATATGGTGTGCCTTGGTGTGCCGAAAATGTTGAAAAGATAAGAAGTCCATTTCTACCAATTTGTAATTATGTCATTTAGCTGTTCTAGTTCACGCATCACTAGTGATGCTTAGGTTGATAAACATGTAAGCTAGAAAAGTGAGTTATGAGCTTTTCCGAATTCGAACAAGCCTTAACCCCTTAGTAAGCCGGACCCACTAGTGATGCTCACAATATCCCCTGCATTAACTGTGTGTGGAAAACATATATGTCTCGGTTAAGTTCTAATAGCAATCTTTTCCTCTAATATTGTAGGTTTACTTTCCAATCAACAAACCAAAGATTCATTGGGCATTGGGAGTATTGCATCTTCGTTCAGGGGTAGTTACCATATACGATAGCTTGCATGGTCCAGATGATGAAGGCAAATCTTGGTGGGATACGTGGATGGAACATTTTGCAGCCGTTATTCCCCATACCTTGAAAAGGCTGATGTGATGGCAAAGAAGAACATTGATCCGAAAGGTTACTCAATTACCTTTAGGTATGAAGAAAATGTGCCAATCCAAAGTGGTTATTACGGAGACTATGGTATATGGGTCTGCGTCTTTCTGTACCGTTTAACACACCATCTTCCGTTGATGGTTGATGATCCTGCTGCCTTTGCTCCAGCATATCGTGAACAGTTGATAGCACACTATTGGAAATACAAGAAGGTAATTTCAATTGAATTACCTTCCCCACCTCATCGCAAGAAGGTAATTAAACGAAATAGTTGATATCGTGAACAGTTGCTCTAGCATATGTGGTGTTGTATGACAAAAAACAATTAGTCTGTTTAAGGTTACTTAGCCAACCTCTAATCTTTTGTAAAACAATTATGGTCGGATAACATTGCATCAGCAGGTAGGTCTATGAACTAGGTCATTTGGTTATGCAACTTGGTTGCATAACAGTTTATGTTGCGTAGGCAGTTTAGGTTGCGTAGCCAGCCTACATCTTTTGTAAACAATTAAGGTATGTATATGAATGTAGTACGTCTATTTGTCATTTGTTTGTGTAGGTTGGTTTAGGCAAAATTTTTGTTGTATATGCACGTACAAGAAATAACCATGAACATGGCATTAACAAGATAGTTCATAATACAAAATAAATGGCTAAAAACAAATGAAATTGGCCCGTAACATAAAACCCTTAAACTACATAAACTTTAAGTAAAAATACAACAACTTTTATAAAACTTAGAAAGTCTATTAATACAACTTTAATAAAACTTAGAAAGTCTACTAATACTGTGTAAACATACGAAATTGAAGTAAAAACCTAATATAGTCTAAACATACTAAATTTCATAAAAACATAGATAATTAAAAATCATAAACTTAATAGCGGAATTACTTCAAACTAAGATTGCCCATCTCGTCGCAAGGTCCGGCTGATTGAGTTGTTTTCTTTTGAGGAGTCTTATACCATTCTAGCTTTATCTTGAGTTCCATTAAAACATTACATATCCTAGATACTAGGTGAAACAAGGGTCTCCGTAAACAGCGCACCATTAGAACACAGAAAAGAAGTAACGGGATAAAAACGGTCAAACCACATCAAACCAGTATCGATTTCAAAAATCTTCTGAAATTTTGCCATCACAAACCACTTATTTCCGTTTGTCACATAATGTGTTATCGAGCACCATGTATCGAGTGATAATGGAGGAAATGAGTGGATGTGGTACCATGTACCTTGTTGAAGGGTCCACATGTCAATTGTCATCTCACGAAATCCAGTTGCAGCAAACATCACTAGCTCATCTTGTGCGTCCACTAAAAGAATATAAACGATTCCATGGTTAGGAATCAGTGGAATATTCATCATCTGAAATTGCTCTGTATTTACATCAAAAGATATCATGAAATTGATACCTCCAACAACTGACTCGCTAACAGTGAAATAAAGATTACCACCACATAAAGTACCAGATGACCAACAGAAACGGGTGGTTAGATACTCAGCTGGTAGTGTGAGAGGTATGTTTCTCCAGGATTCGTACCTCCTAGAATACACATTGACCGCAAGCGTAGCATTCCTACGCCTTATATACAAGACTTTGAAATCATCATGCGTGTCGGTGTACAGACCAACTGCATCAAGTTTATCTTTATAGAAGTCGTTGGAATATGGGGGTGGTAAGCGTTTGAAAGAGGTTGTGAGTGGGTTCCAAAGGAATAAATCGGATGTGAAATCATTGCAAACACACAATAATCCATTCAAATGTGATAGAATTTTCACGACATTGAATCGATTATCATATGATCGATGATCAAAAGGAATGGTGACGCTAGTGCCCGGCTCATAATCATGGGTTTCAAAATTGATTGGATGAATTGAGGAGGCTTGGTGTTCAATTACGAGAACTTTCTGATTAGATGAAATTGCCGAGCGAGAACAATGTTCCCTTACAAAGGCATTTCCTGAGAGTAATTCATTCCATGCCTTACAAACACATCTGCAGCGACCAACAGCCTTTGGTGGCACCCGTGTTAGTATCCCCAATACGATGAATTCAGTAGAAAGTTGAGGCATAGTGTGTCTTTTGTTTGTTTAAATTGTGTGTAATGACTTTAGGTATAAATAATGATTTTTTTGGCGCAATAATTTGGGCGGGAAAGTTATGGAAGGAAGTTTTTTGTGGGAAAGTTTTGGCGGGAAATATTAATGTTGCATTTGTGCGACTGTGCGACTTAATAATTGGATTGTATCTTTTAGGATCGACAATTAATTAAAAGTACTTGTCAATTAAGGCTATTGGTTCGTGTATAAATTAAAAAAAACTTAATCGTACGGCAACACCGCTCAATTAAGGCTATTATATAACTTTTTACTACAAAACCCTTAAATTAAAAAAAAAAGTGTTATAGAATTTTATTAAATGTACCACTATAATAAATGTGTGTTTGTTTAAAAATAAATTAAAAGTACCACTGTAATAAATGTGCGGATGGTGTAAAAGTAAAAATGTATTTAATTTTCAGATGTGCGAATGTGTGAATGTACATTGTTTCCATAAATAAATAAACAAAAAAAATGTGTTAGGAGGGAAAATTTTGGAGGGAAATATAAGGGGGGAAATTTTGGAGGGAAATATAAGCGGGAAATTTTGGAGGGAAATTTAAGCGGGAAATATATGGAGGGAAATTAAAGCGGGAAATTTTTTGGAGGTAAATTAAAGCGGGAAATTTTTTGGAGGGAAATTGGAGGTAAAGTGGAACTGAAATTAATTCCCAGATGTGCGAATGTGCGACTTTGCCGAATGTGCGAAATAAACCATTATTGTTTTATAATGTGTTGTGTCCACGTATTACAATAAACCTCAGTGAAAAAGCTTTATCATATGAAAATATAATTTGTAAAAAAAAAAAAAACTTTTAAAAAACCCATAAATTGTTTTTTTACTACAAAACCCATAAATTGTTAAAAAAAATGTGTTAGGTTAGAATTTAATTAAATGTACCATTGTAATAAATGTGTGTTTGTTTAAAATTTAATTAAAAGTACCATTTGTAATAAATGTATGGATGGTGTAAAAGTGGAACTGTATTTAATGTACAGATGTGTGAAATAAACAACAAATCTCGTTCAAAACATTACAAATCATAAAATGTAATACATTACAAATCCTAAAAATAAAACATTACAAATCCTAAAAATTAGAACATTAAAAATTCTAAAAATTAAAACATTCCAAATCCTAATAATTAAAACAATACAAATCCTAAAAATTAAAACTATATTATAAAATTACATCAAAACCAACAAGTGTTGGGTGCTATTACACTTTCACTGCTTCCGACACCACTTCCATTATTAGGAACAATATCATCGGGGGAGAAGACCTTGATAACATTTTTTATTGTAATGTTAAGATAGTGATTACCAGATTGTTTAGGAGAAAACACAGGAACATTATGAAGTATCAAAACAGATCCGACCACCATCTTTTTTTCAAACCTTTTATCATTAAACACTTTGTGATGTATTGTTCCTGACATTAAACCTGACATGTCTCTCAATGTTACTGTAAGATCACCCAACACATTTGGAGTGCAAGACTTGATTATCCCAATAACCTTTTCAAGTTTTCCTTTATTGAGAAATTTTTTGACATCGGCAAAATAACCAATCATGATACCTTCATCGGGTTTCATATACTCAACTGCCCTAACCCATGGCCCACTATTAAAATCAAAATCCTCACTCACATCATGAACTACTTTCCTAATGTACTCCTGTGTCTCCATTACACCATCATTCACACCTTCCCGAATATCCATAGTTTTGCAGATATTCGCTGTTCGAACCATACCTGCAAGACCTCGTATTATATTAACCGGCATTTCATTCACACCTTCCCGAATATCCGTAGTTTTGCGGATATCCGCTGTTCGAACCATACCTGCAGGACCTCGTATTATATTAACTGGCATTTCATCACAATCTTCATATGAAAATATGTTTTGGGTAGTGGCTGATAGTCGGAGATCCGAGTTGCCTACTTTAGGGTTTTCATATGAAACCATGTTTTGGGTAGTAGTGGATAGTCGGAGATCCGAGTCGTTTATGTCAAGTAATTCTTCCCAGTTTGGTGGTGAATTCATTTTCACGTTTAGTTATGGAGCTTTTAACAAATAAAAAGTATATAAATGTTTGTGTGGTAATAACAAGTGTTATTCACTTATATTTATACTACACCGATCATTAAATGTGCGATCGTGCGAATTTCGGCTGCCCATGTGACCAAATTACTTGGAAAAGAACACCAAATCTTTCATAAGGTGGATGTAAAAATTTAATTTATCAAATGTGCGAATGTGCGATCGTGCGAATTTCGGCTGCCCTTTGCTACCAAATTTCTTGGAAAAGAACACCAATTCTTTCAAAAGAGAATAAGATCTTCTTTAAAATATTACCTTTTTTAGTTTTATCTATTACTCGTTTTTATCATTTAAAGTAAAAAACCCAAAACATATATATATATATATATATATATATATATATATATATATATATATATATATATATATATATATATATATATATATATATATATATATATATATATATGTTATGAATAAAATATTGTAAAAATATATGAGTTAGGTTTAAAATTTAATTAAAATTACATGTCAATAAATATGTGGTTGTTGTATAAATAGTTGTAAAAAAGTTTTATGTCAATAAATATGTGGTTGATGTAAAAATTTAATTTTCAGATGTGCGAATGTGCGATCGTGAGGATTTCGGCTGCCCATGTGACCAAATTTCTTGTAAAAGAACACCAAATCTTTCATAAAGGGGATGTAAAAATTTAATTTATCAGATGTGCGAATGTGTGATCGTGCGAATTTCGGCTGCCCTTTGCTACCAAATTTCTTGGAAAGATGACCAAATCTTTCAAAAGAGAATAAGATCTTCTTTAAAATACTACCTTTTCAGTTTTATCTATTACTCGTTTTTATCATTTAAAGTAAAAAACACAAAACATATATATATATATATATATATATATATATATATATATATATATATATATATATATATGTTATGAATAAAATATTGTAAAAATATATGAGTTAGGTTTAAAATTTAATTAAAAGTACATTTCAATAAATATGTGGTTGTTGTATAAATAGTTGTAAAAAAGTTTTATGTCAATAAATGTGGTTGATGTAAAAATTTAATTTTCAGATGTGCGAATGTGCGATCGTGAGGATTTTGGCTGCCCATGTGACCAAATTTCTTGGAAAAGATCACCAAATCTTTCATAAGGGGGATGTAAAAAATTAATTTATCAGATGTGCGAATGTGCGATCGTGCGAATTTCGGCTGCCCTTTGCTACCAAATTTCTTGGAAAAGATGACCAAATCTTTCAAAAGAGAATAAGATCTTCTTTAAAATATTACCTTTTTCTGTTTTATCTATTACTCGTTTTTATCATTTAAAGTAAAAAACACAAAACATATATATATATATATATATATATATATATATATATATATATATATATATATATATATATATATATATATATATATATATATATATATATATATTATGAATAAAATATTGTAAAAATATATGAGTTAGGTTTAAAATTTAATTAAAAGTACATTTCAATAAATATGTGGTTGTTGTATAAATAGTTGTAAAAAAGTTTTATGTCAATAAATGTGGTTGATGTAAAAATTTAATTTTCAGATGTGCGAATGTGCGATCATGAGGATTTTGGCTGCCAATGTGACCAAATTTCTTGGAAAAGATCACCAAATCTTTCATAAGGGGGATGTAAAAATTTAATTTATCAGATGTGCGAATGTGCGATCGTGCGAATTTCGGCTGCCCTTTGCTACCAAATTTCTTGGAAAAGATGACCAAATCTTTCAAAAGAGAATAAGATCTTCTTTAAAATATTACCTTTTTCTGTTTTATCTATTACTCGTTTTTATCATTTAAAGTAAAAAACCCAAAACATTATATATATATATATATATATATATATATATATATATATATATATATATATATATATATATATATGTTATGAACAAAATATTGTAAAAATATATGTGTTAGGTTTAAAATTTAATTAAAAGTACATTTCAATAAATATGTGGTTGTTGTAGAAATTTAATTTTCATATGTGCGAATGTGCGAGTGTGCGAAGAACATTGTTTCCCATATATGAATAATCCAAGAAAAAAAAGTGTTAGGTACGAAATTTATTGAAAAGTAGCCCATGTGCATGTGACCAAATTTCTTGGAAAAGAACACAAAATCTTTCAAAAGAGAATAAGATCTTATTTGTACTTTTATTTATTACTAGTTTTATTAAAATATTACTTTTTTCAGTTTTATCTATAACTCATTTTTATCATTTAAAGTAAAATACCCAAAACATATATATATATATATATATATATATATATATATATATATATATGTTATGAATAAAATATTGTAAAAATATATGTGTTAGGTTTAAAATTTAATTAAAAGTACATGTCAATAAATATGTGGTTGTTGTAGAAATTTAATTTTCATATGTGCGAATGTGCGAGTGTGCGAAGTAAATTATTTCCCATAAATAAATAATCCAAGAAAAAAAGTGTTAGGTACGAAATTTATTGAAAAGTAGACTTTCATTAAATACGTAGTGGTTATAAATTTAATGAAAAGTAGCATGTCAATAAATACGTTGTGGTTGTAAAGTGAAATTGCATTTAATTTCAGATGTGTGAATGTGCGAATTGGACAAATGTGCGAATTATATACATATATTACATTGTTTGCAATTCTAAAGTATCCTATAACTTTCATCTTCTACACAATAAAACATGAATGGTACATTTAGAGTATTTTTGGCTTGTGAAGATTTAACATTTGGTGCTTCACTTCCAAAAAATATTACGTACGCAGAATTTGTTAATGTCGCCAGGAACAAGTTCAACATCGGGCAAGAGTATGATATTGTCCTATCTTACAATGTTGGAAATAATTGCGTCCACATAGTTGACGATGATGATATGGCGTTTTTTACATATCAAGTTACGAAAGGGAAATCCACCGTGTTGCATACGGTATATATTAAGAAGATTGAAAAATGCTCAAAGGTAAATGCTTCTTCATCTAATACTTTTGAATTCGATCTTAACCTTCTTCCTGATGGATGGGATGAATCCGGTGCGGAATATTACAACACATATAATCAACCGGAAAATGAAATTTACCAAAATACCGAACCTGTTTTATCAAACGACCAAGTTGATCATAAATGGAAAAGTAACACATTTACCTATATGCCTCCTCCCCCCGAACATCCAACACATTTACCAAAAGTAAGGGTCGCGAATAATTGCAAAAAAATTATAAAAACGGGTGATGAATTTGATAGTAAAGAGTTATGCGCGCAGACATTGGTGAAAAGGCTCTTTTAGAAGGTTTTCAATTTAGACCAAGAAAATCATATAGGTTTAGGTATGATGTAGTTTGTAGGGGTGAAGATTGCGAGTGGAAGATAATTTCATCTTTGGCGCCAGATAGTGGGAAATGGGTAGTAGGAAAAGTAAACGACGTTCACACTTGTGACAGAACAGAACTATTTTCCGATCACCGAAATGCAACCGCTAAATTGTTGGGTCATTTGTTGATACCGAAGATGGGACATCCTAGTCGGGTATATAAGCCAAAGGACATAGTAAACGACATCAACCTTGCGTACAACATAGACGTTTCGTACAAAAATGCATGGTGTGGAAGAAATATAGCATTGGAGATGTTGTCTGGTTGCCCCAAAAATTCATTTTCACAATTACTGTATTATTGTTATAACCTAAAGTTGAAAAACCCAGGATGGGTAACGCATATTGAGACAGATGATGAAGACCAATTTGAGATGGTTTTTATAGCCTTTGGCGTTGCGGTAGAAATTTATGACTATATAATTAACTTTTCTTTTTAATAAGTAGTGTATATTATTATTGTAAATCTAATACTTTTTTTTTTATGTTCTAGATTCGGGCTTTCTTGGACCATTTATGCCCACTAATAATAATTGATGCAGCTCATCTTAAAGGAACATACCTTGGTACAAATATGCTCGCTGTTGGAATGGACGCAAATAATCAGTTTGTTCCACTTGCGACCGGTGTATCTCAGGGCGAGACTGGGAGATCGTGGACATGGTTTTGACCCACTTGAAAGAATGCATCGGCGAAGTTCCAGATTTGGCTATAATATCGGATAGACATCTAGGAATACAACAAGCTTTTCAAACAGTTTACCCGGATGCATTTCATGGTTTTTGTTGTAGGCACTTAGAGTTGAATTGCAAGTTTGGACAAAGTGACAGGCTTAGGGCTTTATATTGGAAGGCATGCAAATCTTACATAACCGACGAGTTTACTCATTTTTTTTGCACAAATTGAGCAAAAAAGTCAAGAAGCTCACCAGAAACTATTGGAAGCTGGAGTTATGTACTGGTCTAGGGCATATTGCCCAGGAAAACGTTACAATTATATGACTTCAAACAGTGCAGAGTCAATCAACAATTTAACAAGACACGTTCGATATGCTCCTATTTCAATGCTAATGGAATACTATAGAGGGCTTGTACGGTCATGGTTTTGTGATAAACGAGTAACATACCAAGGTATACATAATTAAATATTGTTATATAAGTTATATATCTATATTTTTTAGGTTTATTATTATTATAATTATTATTTCAATATTTAGGTGCACATGCGGGTGAACTTATTGACTGGGCAAGCGCAAAAGTGAAGGACAGAGTGATTAAGAGTGCTAATTGGTAAGTGAAAGCCATCGACCATAGAAGGATTTACGAGGTAGATGATCGTAGAAAGAAATATATTGTAAAGTTAAAGGAAAATAAATGCACGTGTCGAAAATGGCAACTAACTGGTCTCCCATGTGGTCATGCTATAGCTGCTTGTAGATTTCAACGAATGACAAGTTGTAATCATTTGGCGAAGAAATGGTTTAGAACAACTACACTAAAAGCTACATACCAAGCGTTGGTATATCCTCTTGGAGAAATTCAGATTTGGGAGCTTCCAACTAACTTGCAGGTTGTAAAGCCACCGATTATGACTAATCGACAATCTGGAAGACCAAAGAACAAAGATAGGATTAGATCACAAGGTGAGGAACCAAGAGAGAATTCATGCCAAAGGTGCGGTTTGGCTGCTCACACACGAGGAGAATGTAATGCACCATTGCCAAAAAAGAACAAAAAGGTAAATTATAAGTGTAACATAAAATTTTATTATTTTGTATTAGATTATTGTTAAAGATATTAACTTAATAATTTTGATTGACAAATTATAGGCAAACAAAAAGAAAACGAGAGCCTTGATTGACCTCCAAAGACTACCACAATACCAACGCGGAAGCTCGCAAGGATCACGATACCCACAAGGAAGCTCACAAGGATCACAACCATCAATGTCACAAACCTACCATCTAGATAACATGGCTGACCCGTGATTGAAGACATTTTGTTTGTCTTAGAAAAAAAACCTCTATCTATGTACTTTAAAGTTTGAGACATCTATCTATGCACACATCTATCTATGTAGACCTGATAAGGTCAACAGTCGTAATGCAATTCAGTTTTCCTACTTCTGTTGTCCGATAACACAACAACATGCTTATAACATTCACACATATTTGATAAGCTACAAGCTAACATGGTCAATACTTGATAGCTAAGTGTTTACAATAGCAGGAGTTCAAAACTGAGGAGATTATGTTCAAAACAAAGTGTGTACAATAACAGGACTTCAAAACTATTAGATTCAAATACAGTTTATCTTGTTCTCGAAATAATAATGGATCAATCTCTCTCGATATGCAAGTGCTGCCTGGGTTGGATTATCGACATGCAAATGAATTCCATGAGCCAACCTGTATAAACAAATTTTAATCCAAAAGTGATCTCAGCCTTGTGCTTTTACATAAAAAAATACATAATTTCGTAGCCTAACTTAACTAAAAAAAATGGTGTCCAAGAAAATACAATATACACTAGTACATGAGAGATGTGCTAAAGACAAGAAGTACAAGATCCGCTACTATAAGAGAAATGTGCAAATTATAGGCTTTTTTAAAGTTGGTCAACAAGTCAGGCATAAGGGGTTTTGCATGTCATCCTTTTTTGGAGTTTTGGTCATAAGGGGGTTTGCATGAGGCGACACAATCTTCTGAATGGCAAGACATGTTTACTTTGTATTGTCGGAGGGCGTCAATTGAGTGGATGAGTTGCAGACTGCAGCTGCACAGTTTCTACCTAAGAAAATGGCGGAGTTTTCAAATGAACTTATAACAAAAGATGACATAAAACTTCAGGAGCTAAGGATCTTGGCTACGGAGTTGGAACTAAGGGGACGGGAGATTGACCTATTCATCGAGAAGATTAAGGGTTTGTTGCCCTGGTAAGGACAATGTTGCAATGTTGTATGTCTTTGTTGGCTATCGTTATCCTAATAAAGATGTTGTGGCCTGAGTCTGCCTAACATGAGTGTTGGACATGTCCTGTAATGGTGTACCTGTGTCTTAGTTTCTAAGTTAACTTGTTGTAACGTCTATGTCATGTATATCTATGTGGTATGTTTAATGAAGCTTAAGGTTTTATGTTTATGACTATCACGATCTAATTACTAAGGTGCAAAATAGTAATAGTAAAAAATAAACATGGTCGATTAATAACCTGTATAGAAACATGCAGGCAAAGACTCCGCAATCACCAAATACCCCACCCTGCTTTGGAACGTTATGTGCAAGACGAAAGCTGATCTTGTAATTTTTCGGGTCAATAAACACACCTGTCTCCCGTAGAATCAAGGGAAGATTGACCTCCAAACATTTCCTCATTTTCAAATACCAATCACGACCTTCCTCTTCACAACGATAAACATTGTCATAAAATATAACATTTCCGGTCTGTATGTGAAACTGGGCAACAAACCAATGTTTCTTAGGCTCGTTTATCGGAATGAACACCTGCAAGGTATACAGAAAATAAATAAGATTTGTTGGACATAAATATTTGTTGGACATAATTAAGATGATAAAGATGTATCGGAAATAAATACCCGGTCAACATCAGTCCATGCCAATTTGTAAACTTGGTTATTAGCATAAAATAGTGGCAACGAATCTTGAAGTAGAAGTGTCAAGAAGTAACTACTAACTACGGACCAATCTGCAAACGATGGTCTAACGTGCCACAAATACATCACCCAAAGCTCAATGTGCTGTAGATATTTAAGAAAAACAAAATAAAGCTCGTTATTTCCATTATCAAACACAAAAAGGAGCACACTATTTACATTACTTGCTATAAGAATTTAACTTTACTTTAATCACCTCGTCGCGGAACCAGCCTTCACGAGTCTCATCCATCCCAACAAAACATAACCAGAAACAACGATCTGCAACTATATCATTGCACCAAGGAAACTTGCAACAAAAATAGCTTTCACTATTTGTAATAAAAGCCTCCAACTCACGATGAACAAAAACCTTATCAATCCTTTCTGATGGCCGTTTTAGGTCCTACACGTTATAAAAATGAAGACATGTATAAACTTAAGCGAAATGGACTGTAAAATGAATGACTCGTACTTGAATCATAGTTCTTATTCACACTGCTAATATCTTAAATGAGTATAGACCTTACCTCTTGCCAAGGTTTGAGATCTCTACATTTCTGGATCATATAAGGAGTTAACTGGGAGTTTGTTCTTTTAAGTTGATCCAGGGTAGGAACTTTCACATCATCATCTACTTCCTTAAATTCCGGCCTTAGTACTAATTCATGCTGCCTCTTCTTTGATACAAAAGTTTTTTCCAAAGAACGTTGCATGTGAGGGGCCTTGAAATTCTGGTTTCTAAGCTGCACATTTTTTTCCTCTTCCTTTAGGACTCTCATCCTCTCTTCCCTTTGTGCAGATAAACGTCGATTCTCAGCCTTCTGCTTTTCAGCTGCTACGCGATCTTGCGTAGCCAAAAAAACACAATCCTTCTATAACACAAAATACGAATACAGACCAACTTAGAATTACCTTTATATGTCTCAACCTCTATTATTGTTAAAATTGTACAAACCTCTTCGACATCTTTGTCAGATAATTTCTCATCTTTCAGAAACTCATCCTGGATTGCTGACTCTAACAAATATAGGAAATTTTGATTTATATTTGTGCAATACTCATCAGCAAGATCAGTATCTTTGTAATGATTGTCGAATTTATCCTGTAAATATATTAAGTAAAATGTAAGAAAAACAGATAATAAACATCTTGTGATATTCATGTAAAGAAAAATTAAGCGAGAATTACTTTTTCCGGTTCTTTGTGCTCTTTCTCATCAAGTTTGTCCAGAAAGTCCTGCATATGTCCAACCTTCATTTTTCTGTTAATATACTGGGTAATACAAAAGATCAAGTACATGAATTAGTGACTAAACATTTTGGATAACGAATCACATAGTTAGGGTATAAACAAACCTGAATAATGGTTTCAAGTTTGTAGACCCGTGATCTCAAACTGTTGACCTCTGCAGGTAACATCAACAAACCATCACATATACCTTGCAATGTCCTAGCACGATCCTGAAGAGTATCACAAGACTGTTGCGCTGGAACTTCATTGTCTATACGATGTATTTTCGCACGAAGTTCTGCTCGTTTACGCAACCAATCTTCAAAAAGCCCTCCACTGTTGACAACAGGCGCAACTCTCGGTGCATACCAGTTAAAAAACCTAATGCCTTTGGTGTACCATTCTGAATGAGCCTCAGCTTTTGTAGGATATAGAACATGGTTTTTTTCTTTCGCCTAACAAAATATACAAACAGAAAGTGGATTAGCGTTAACCATAATCATAATCAAAAAGTAGGAATGGAAATCACAAAATGAACACTTGCCTGGGGAAAAAGCTGCCCGAAAGACTCCAATTCTTGGAAAGGCACCTTCTTAGACCATGAAAGTGCTCTTGGGATAACATCGATGTCCTTACTCCACCAACGCAAGCTCTGGGTAGAAATCTCTAAAATCCATATCTGAAAAAACTAAATACGTTAAAAGAATTACTAGTAACATAAAAATAATTTAACAGAATAATTTGTAGTGCATAATTCTGACCTTGAAACATAAAACAAACCCAGCCAAAGAATATTCCAACTTCCGTTTTGAGTTGATATTTCGAATGGCATCGTACAACTGTCTCCAAATGTGTTCCCCCCAGGAAAGTCATTCCAGCTTTGAAAGTCCTCAACCATCCTAAGATATGTATCATCCACCACAGATAACAGGTCACGCCCTATAAATATGACTTGAAGTGATAACAAAAGACAAACTCGTACCGCGTCTTGATCAGATACTTTTGTAAAAAGCTCTTCATCCTCAATCAAACATAGGAGATCTATGGTTTTTAAATTCTCCCCTACCTTCTTCGGAAATACACGGTCATGAAATATGATATCACCACTTCTAAACTTACGGAAACTAGGCAATCCAAATTTAAAACCAGTTATGAGGTGAAATTGATGGCTTCCAAAATGTAGATGATGTCCATTAACAACATAAATTAGTGGCAAATCATAGTGCTGATCATCAGACTCAATTTGTTTTTGAAGCATGTAATGTATAAGACTATCTTCGTTCTCAAAGTAATTTAAATCCAACCATGGACCAAAGCATGTTGACCGAAACACTTGACAACGATTTTCAGATAATCTGTCTTTAATTAATTGGAAGTAATGCAATTTGCTTCGGATGTGAACCTTGGCAGCATATTCCTATATAAACAAACAATAACACAAAGAGAAGCAACTCAGTTAATTTAACCAAACACACATAATAAAACTGAGTAACTATAGTAAATAAACACAATGACAACCTTGTAAAGGCTCCTTTCCAGAAGTTGAGGTAGTACATGTTTGCATTTTACCACATTATGTATGTATTGAGTCAGTAACATGCCAAATGGATAGACAACTTTCAAGCTTATATAGGCCACCAACAAAATTCATCCTCAATCATGAGCTATTCTGGGAGGGCATTTGCAATCACCAATGATCTAATAACGCACTTAACATTATACCTACGGTCATAGCTATGATGTTCAGCGTCACATACTAATGCCTATGTCTCAAACTACATGAGGTCAATAACCCACAGTTTGTTTACAACATTAGATAGATACACCATGTGCCAATGGAGTAAACATGTAACTGCTATCCTGCAAACTCATATTACAACATTGATAAATTGAAGTGTAGAACTAAGGTTCCTACCAATACAAACAATTACAAGAAAATTGGTCCTGAAACTGATAAACTGTTGTACATTACGACATTGATAAATTGTTGTATATTACATAAACCAAGTTATCATTATATGATATACAAAACAACAACTAAACATTGTTCATAAGAAAACCAAAATGCTTTGGTTTATCATTATAGTGTTGCCATATTGTACTAAGACCCTCATCTTTGTTCAATCCAATATGATTTGTTTTAAAAGGGTGTACATCTTCATAACTGTAAACTTCTCTTCTTAACTCTTCGAGTGTTTCACTTGGAAGTTGCATATTTGGTGGAGCATTTGGCCCATACCTCTCATATATCTCTGGAAATATGACCTCTCTGAGTACCATTACTGACCAACCCCGGTCATCAAGGGTATGCTCTAACTTCAATCGTTTACCAGTGGACATTATGGTTTCTACCAATACAAACAAATACAAAAGTTCCTACCAATACAAACAAATACTACAAAAACATACGAAGTACTACAAAATTGCATTCATCATAGACCGTAGAAAGTAGGCATGTATACTAATCTTCCACACATCTCTCAATGATTCAACGATAACAAAAAGGGCCTTTGTTGCTGTTCAGCGTCACATACTAATGCCTTGGTCTCAAACTACATGGTGTTTATTTTTGTGCGACCTACTTCAAGTCTCTTCCAAGACCTATATACACTCCTACTAGTAGCATCATGAGTGATGATGTTCCCCAAAGACTTTGCCCATTCAACTTCTCCGTACTACGCCTCTCACTCGTTCAACCTCATATTTTTCCATAAAAAACTTACCTCTCATCTTTAACACTTTTTATGAAACTTAGCCTCTCACTTGTTCCTACTCATTTCTAGGTCCCATCATTTCAAAAATTAACACAGGACCATTGGCACTATAGAAAGACCTAGGTTAAAAGGATATATGAATTAGATTATGCCTACTAACGCGCTTAACATTTGCAATCACATTACGCCTACTAACGCTCTTAAAGGTGAGCTTATCGGCATTTCCAATCACATTAAGCCGGCTAAATAAGCTAATCCAAACGCCCTATTACACACATAACAATTACTAATACTATGGCATTCCCTTAATTCAACATTACCTTCAATTTTACTCTCCATAAACAACCATTTCAAATGGGGGTAACAACAAATAAACAAAAACAACTAAAATTAAGAGAAAAACTTACCATTTCAAAGAATGAGTTCAATGGGTGTCTTAAGTTCAGTCTCGGTTCATCTATCTTCTATGCAAATTCATACCGGTTGATGTTTTTGTGCGAAACTCAAAAATGCCGGTTGATGTTTTGTGTGTGTGGATTTGAATAAATAAATTAAAATGGTTTTATTTAAGTAAAAGAAATTAAAATGGTTTTATTTAAGTGAAAGAAATAAATTAAAAATATGTCAAGTCAAATCAGATATGATAAAAATCTTTTGGAAAGATTTTTGGTCTTTTCCAAGAAATAATGCACATGGGCAGCCGAAATTCGCACGATCGCACGATCAGAAATCACACATTCGCAAATTAAAGTCAAAGTCCACATGGGGGACAAGTGCTAGTGGGGTGGGCTGCAAATGATTGGTAAGGTTGTTTTGTCTGGGACACATGTAATAAAGTTAATGGGATCGCACGATCGCACTTGACCAAATTGGGAAATGGGGTTGGGTTTGTACTGAATAAATAAACCCGAAAAATAATTGTCCTGATCTGGGAATTTTCCCTTAATCTTTTATGTAAAGGGTTTGCATGCATGGCTGACTTGCATGTATGTTATGTTTTATTAGTTGTCTTTAGAATTGGTATTCTAGTTGACCTAAGTTTTAGGTAACTGAATGTCACGTTGTGTAGAAGAGGTTATGTTTACCTTTTCTCTAGCTAGTAGTGGGTTCCTAATTTTATGCTTAACAGTCTCTTGTAATGGCTATAAATAGTCATAGGTTTATTTAATATAATACATAAGAATATCGGTGTGCAAGTTTCATTTCTCATACATATTCGTGAGTTTTGAGGCTTGATATTCTACATTTGGCATCAGAGCCGCGTTCAATTAAAGGGCGGGTTTGAGAGTCGACTTTTGAAGGTGAGGAGCCTTCGGGTGCAAGGCTACCATTGTAGCGGAAGCATGAACAGCAGGATCTGTTGTCAGGGAGTGTTTTACAGTAGAAGACGAAGACCAATAAGGTGTTTCGGGACTACGTTTTCGTGGAGGAGATGGGGAGTATGGTTCAAGACGACGGGGGTGACCGGTGATGAGCATAGGCGGTCCGTAGCTGTTAGTCGTGATCAAAGGGTTGTGATCAAATCCGGCTGTAGGTTGTAGGTCACTGGAAAATGGAGAGATTAACCGGTTCGCGGGATAAACGGATGGGAAGAGTCATGAAAAGCAGGGAGCTTTGATTCGGTTCGTTTGGCGGGTGAAAGAAAACGGTAGAAGCAGGTGGCTTTGTTTTCTTGATCGATGGAATAATGCTCTCGTGTCACATAAGTGTTTTGAGCAAATGGGTTATGTGTGGTGACAACAACAGTCGGGTGGTATAGGGGACTTTGGACGTGACCGGGGTAGAGGTCGTGAGTCCAGGAAAAGTCAGGAACGGAGAAACAACACGGTGTGAACATTATGGCGTTGGAGTTCAAATCGGGTGGCTTTGGATGTAGCCCGGGAAGAGGTCGTCGATCCGTGAAGAGTCAAGATGTTAATGAACGTATCCAACGGGATGCCATGTTACATGTTACAAGTGTTGTGAACAATCAAAAGCGGTTGAGCTAGAGAAGACTTTGGATGTGACCGAGGTGATGGTCGGGTATCCTGAAAAGGTCTTGAACATTGATGTGAGCGAGGACATAAACGATTAAGGGGGTGAATGTTGGATTAATCTTTTATGTAAAGGGTTTGCATGCATGGCTGACTTGCATGTATGTTATGTTTTATTAGTTGTCTTTAGAATTGGTATTCTAGTTGACCGAAGTTTTAGGTAACTGAATGTCATGTTGTGTAGAAGAGGTTATGTTTACCTTTTCTCTAGCTAGTAGTGGGTTCCTAATTTTATACTTAACAGTCTCTTGTAATGGCTATAAATAGTCATAGGTTTATTTAATATAATACATAAGAATATCAGTGTGCAAGTTTCATTTCTCATACATATTCGTAAGTTTTGAGGCTTGATATTCTACAGGGTAAAGGATGCCTACTGCTTGCTGAACTTTGGCGACAGTATCACGACAGATCACATCTCACCTGCAGGAAGCATTCAAAACAACAGCCCAGCTGCAAAATTTCTTCTAGAACGTGGGGTTGACCACAAGGACTTCAATTCTTATGGAAGTCGAAGAGGTAATGATGAGATCATGGCTAGGGTGAGTTCAGAAACACAAATATTCCCACCGGAGAGAAGTTATCCGTGTCTCATGCAGGCATGCAGCATTGGTGAGCTCATAAACGCAATGTATGATTATTCTTATTATTAAGTTATAAAAGTATTACGATTCATCTAATTATTGCAATCACTGCTCTTATCAGAGATACGAGGCTACTGTAAAGGATACCATTGTTTTGGCTGGAGCAAAGTACAGTAGTGGCAGCTCTAGGGATTGGGCTGCCAAGGGCCTTATGTTGTTGGTGAGTCATTAAACTAGAGGTGGCAAAATGAGTGGGTTGATTAATGGAGGAAAATGTACAATTTTATCGATATGGGCAGAATAAGGTCGGTTTGGGGAAAATGTATAATTTTTCTATAGGGGTCAACGTATGTATAGAAAAAACGTTTGTTAAAAAAGTAATTTAATTGTTTAAATTATATGATTTAGGATGTTTGTGCATTAACAATAATAAAATATGCGAGTTTTGCCCAATTCGACCCGTTAGAGATGGAACATAAATCGAATTTAACCCCTTTTCATATGTAAATAAGTCGAAATTTCTACCTATATTCTCATTTTCCGTCTAGATTTTGTTCGTGATGGTTACAACGGTTATGGATTTTTGACAGGGAGTTAAAGCTGTGATTGCTAAAAGCTTTGAGAGAATCCACCGCAGTAATTTGGTGGGAATTGGTATTATACCACTTTGTTTCAAGGCTGGTGAGGATGCTAACACATGAAAGTTGAGTGGTCATGAACGATTTAACATTGACCTACCAAGCAATATTAGGGAGATTCGACCAGGTCAACATGTCACTGTCACTATCGACGCTGGGAAGTCGTTCACATGTACCGCCCGTTTTGACACACAGGTATGGTTTCGTCACCCCATTTAATTATCTATCAATTTATAGTAGTAATGGGCATGATTTCAAGTGGCTAGGTTTGTGTTAGTGGGTTCATAGAGTTAAATAGGTAAAAATCTGTTGAATTGATGATTAATTAGGTTGGGTTTCACCCCACAAGATTTTGATTGTGAAATACTTGCAACAATGTCTCATCTTAGGAAATGAAGGGTAACATACTAAAATAGTAATTATAGTCTATCAGTAAATGATAATTAAGTTTTGTTGTCAGTTAACTGAAATCAGTATCCAAACACTCCCTGTTTTCATATCTTAATCATTTGTGTTTTGTTTATGCTGGTGGAATTGGCATATTTCAACCATGGTGACATTCTGCCATATGTTTTTCGACAACTCACTACACAAAAGTGATGATGTAGATCTGCAGTATTGCCATTGATTTTCCATTTTAATTATTTTGATTTGAGCAAAGTGAAAAATATAAAGAGTTCTTCACAACAAGTATTAACGTCAAGGAAACAGAATTTTCAGATTTGTTGATAGTTAACAGACGAATAACTTATCAAGTCGCTCTCTATGGAAGCTTTTGCTGATTCTTTATTTATATTGGTTTCCTTGTTTACAAATTTAGGTGGCTATTGGATAGCCGAGCTCATGTATTTAAACTCGTGATTGATGCAAATTAAATTGAAGCAGTGTATCTCACTGAAATGATTTGGTTTGTTCTGTTATGTGTTGATTCACATGTTTTGCAAAAATGGTTAGTTGTTTAGTATGTCTAAGTGTCAGGTAAAACTTCTGTACGGGACGTTTCATTGAAAATTAATTAATAATTCATGTATTGAAATTGGTTACAAGAACTGCTATTCCACTAACAATTAGAAAGAAATTGGACATTTTAATATTTTGTTGCATTAAGGAAGAATAGTTGAAGTGTTCTTCAACAATTAGAAAGAACTGTATACTCCATTTGGTCTATGGTGTGAGATTCGAAGTGTTATGCACTACTATGGTCTTTTGGTTTGTCAGCATAGTTGAAGGAAATGTAGTCTAGTTACACTGGTATGTCCTTGGTAGTTGTTTTTGGTGAGATAGTCTGCTTGTTCCCAAGATGTGTCTTGGTTGAATAGTGTAGCTACGGAGTGATAATTTGTTTAGCAGAATGTTGTTTGTTATTTTAGTTTGTTGCCTTGTGTAGTGCCTTGGCATGTCATTGAACTCTACTCATTTGGCCAATTGTTGTATATATGGATCCATGTGGTAATATATATTTCACCTTTCACCAAAAAAAAGCCAAAAAAACATCGAGTGATGATATGGAATTCAACAGTCATATTAAAGCAAAAATTACGTCAGAGCCCATATACACACAAGTGTGTTTACAAAAGTACCCATCTTCGTTGTGTATTTTTTTTTCTCTCGTTCTACACGATGTCCATGTGTACTGTGGTTATGGAGCATGATCAAATCCAAAATAAACCCTTGAGGTGCTTGCGTATGAAAATGGTGGACATACACTATGACCTATTTTCTCAATAATGGCATGTGAAAGTGTGCATATTTAATTTAGATAAAATTTCACGACAAAATTTTACAGATCGTCCATGAACTTGTCCAAATTCGCGCATTTGGTCCCAAAAATATTTTTGTGGCGAATGGTGTACCTGATTTTACCAAACGGCATCCCATTTGGTCCCTGGCACCCCGTTTTGGCTGATGGGCGTTATCTTCGCCCGTTATCTGATGTGGCAAGGCTGTTTTTTTTTTTGTCTATTCACCACTTTCATCTTCTCACCTTTTGTCACTAATACCTTGTGTATACTGTAGCAATTTCTTTGCATGTTTCGTCCCTACCAAAATGCTTTATGTACTGTAGCACAATGAAACGTGTTGTCCACACATATTCGACCGTTGTTCAGAACTCAACCATGTAAATATCCGACCGTTGTGCATATCATAACCATGTAAAACATACATCTTCCAAAAAAAAAAAAAACAGTGCAACGATGGTGGTCTGCACATGTGGTAAACCTGCTGTTGTGAAGACTTCATGGACAAACAGGAATCCAGGTCGCCGATTCTTTGGCAGTCCAACAATTGTAAGTTTAAACATTGTATTATTTATTTACAAAAATGTGTTGTTTATTTACACATTGTGTTGTTTCAGGGCTCAAACTCTCCTTTTCTAGGATGGTTGGATCCTCCGATGTGCCCAAGGTCAGCAAACATTATACCTGGTTTGTTGAGGAGGATTAATGCTCTTCAAGGTGTTGTTGAAGAGGTTGAAGAACAGCGGTCCAAGTACAAGAAGTATATCATCATCAAGTGGGTTTTGTTTGCTTTGTATGTTTATTTTAATCTTGACATGTCTTAATCCATCCACCATCAAGTCTCTTTTGTGTAGTAGTTGTTAGTTTGTGATGATGGTGGACGAATGTTTTTAGTATTTTGGAGTAGATGATGGTAGTTGGGTTGTGAAGCAGTCGTTTGTAATGGTTGTCAATCCGGGATAATGATCAATGAAAGTTCTTGTTTGAATAATGGCTAAATCGTAATGGTTTGTGATCAAGTGAATGTGCCTTGTTATTGTGAAGTTTGTTGTTTGCTTGTTCAATGCATAAGATGATTGACTTAGGGAAGTCAACAAACCATAAGGCTGTAGTTTGACTTAATAAAGTAAACTATCTGAACCATTTTGATTATTCACTTGTAAATCTTTGTGATTCGTACCCATTTTGGCCAAATTGTTGTTTGGAAATGTACCTTTGAAGTGTATTTTTGATTGAATAAAAAGTGTTGACTTTCATAAATGGTAAATTGTTGAGCATGGTGCCATAAACTTTGACAAAATTAAGTCAAACATTAGATTAGAATGTACATTTGCAGTTCAAGTTGTATCAAAGAGTATGACTTTTGGTAGATTAGACTGTATTTGAAACAAAAAACATGCAATTGAAACCAAAAACTCGGGACATCAAGAGTAAAATTTTCATTAAAAATTTGTTTCATCACATAATTAAATTAATCTGACAAGTATGCCAAATGTAAATCATCATAAGAGAATGTTTCTAAACATTCATCTTCATTACATTCATCATTTTTTGTTTTCTTACTATATCTTTTTTCTAATCTCCTAACAGCTTTGACCTCCTTTCAATGCTCCTCTGCGACTGCAGCAAGCCTTCATTTTTCCACTTCACCATGGCTTGAATCTGCCTCCTCCTTATGTTCTTCCTGACCCTTTTCATCTTTTTGCTTACATTCTTGTTCCAACGCAGCTTCTACAACAATCTTGTACGATTGTTGTTGGTTAGATACAGGGCTTTCTGCTGCCACAATTGCTTCATCTCTTTTTCTTTTTGCTTTTTTCCTTGTTTTCGATAGCATCTGTATCTCTAGCTCTTTTGTTTCCGGACAACATGCTTACAAGTGAATGTGATTGATGCTTGAAAGTAGTAGATTGATTTGCAGCAACATGTGGAAGTAACCAATATACACACAAATAATGGGGAAAATGAAGAGTCTGTATTAAATTTTAGAAGCACTTTTGGACTCTTCGGTTCCCCATTAGTTGTTGAAAATATGAACACATTTATATTTCCATTTTGTTTGGGAATGTACCTCTAAATTGTATTTATTTGTTAAATAAAAAGTGTTGTCTTTCATTAAATGGTAAATATTTGAGCATGGTGCCATAAACCTTTTTTGACAATATTAAGTCAAACAATACATGAGAGTAAACATATGCAGATTCATTACCAATAATAAAAGAACAGAAAACTGTTCTTCATTACATAAGATACAGAGATACTGGTTATACCATCAAAACACATTATAATTATTATCATGAACTGCCATAATTAACTGCTACAAGTTTCCTTTTCCTTGAGTGGCTTCAAGGCTTATTTGCAGGAGTGGAGGTTGAACTTTTTTTAGCTTCAAGCTTTAAATACTTGACATAATCAGAATCAGCAGTACCAATGATATAATGAGAGCTTGTTAGAATGGTGTTTGAACCTTTTGAACCTTGAAGCTTTAAATATTAGGCATAATCAGGATCAACAGGATCAGTGATATACTCAGAGGTTGTAGGAGTCGTGCTTTAGCCTTTTTGAGCTTGAAGATTTAAAAACTTACCATAATCAGGATCAACATGACTAATGATATACTCAGACCTTGTAGATTTGCTTTCTTCAAATAAGAAAAAGAGAGCATATAAAAAACAAAAAAAGAGCTTCACAAACAGTCAAATGTTAACACAAAACAACCCTATATTGGCCTTTTTAATTAAATACACCCAATTATATATCAAAACAGAAATAACAATACCTTTTTTGTTAGTGGCCTTCATTGTGTGTGAAGTAAGGTTATAAGATATGTAGGTTTAAGAGAAATTTAGGTTACAAGATTGATTATGTGTGTTTGTGTGTGTGTTTGATCGGTTGGGTGGGTATTCAGGTGAGATGGGATTAAATGAGATGGAAATGTGTGGTTGATCGGTTAGGTGGGTATTTAATGGGTTGGGTTGGGTGGCCTTCACATTGCTTTATCGGCTCAGCAGTATTAAGTTCCTTCTATCTAATAGTAGTAAAAGGTTAGTACTGTTAGTACAAAATTCCTTCTAACAGTACTAAGTAGTTAGTACTAGTAGTGTTCTTATCTTCTCAGGCTCTCAGCAGTACAAAGTTAGTCTACCATTTAACAGGCTAAGTCCAAACACCATTTACCATTCCATGTAGGAGTGTTTGGCATAACACTTGTGAGAAGTTAATACTCCTTTACCTACCTCACACAATAAAAGTCAAACAGGTGTATTTTAAAGTAAAAAAATATGATTGTGAAGTAATTTCTCCTACTAACTAAGATAGTGAAGTAAAGTCTCTTTCCAACTTGTCTTCCAACATAGATATGGCACAACCTTCAACTCAAAAATTAAAGAGAAAGAAAATGACTGGTAATGATACACACATAGGGGTGTTGGATGACAGCACCGAAGCATTGTCTGTTGTATGGATGTTAAGTGTTGGAGGCATGCTTACACAGGTGGAAGTGTTGTTATAGTTGGTGGAGTTGGTAGTGCAGAGGCAGACAAAGTAAGTGATGGTGTTATAGGTCTGCATATTAGAAGTGGAAACAAAACTGCAATGGGTGGTGCAGTGGGTGGTGTAGGTGGAAGTGGGACAACAACACCAACCAAGGAGATTATTGAAGAAGAAGAAAGTGTAGATGCTACTCAACCAATTCAAGCAAAAAAGAAGCATAAAAAGAAGCCAAGAAACTCCATTAAAAACAACAACAAAATTGAATGACTATGCTCTATTAGATTTATGTCATGGTTTTGGGCATGTCTAAGCCACTACTATGTTTTTGCATATTTCCATTTTCATGTTTTGGTTTGTGTTTTATGGTTTCATTAATGTGATTTTCATGTTTATGTTTGTGATAAATACCAAAAACACTCAAAAAGTAAAAATATATTTGAACACATTATACAAAGAAAATTTGAATCATAAGATCCATTTCATTCATTAACTATAACCATAATTTTACAAAAGGAACCCACCCTAACCTACATCAACCAACCCCTTCATGTATACCTCTCCCTCACAGCAAACTCTATCTTCTTTAGAATCTTCTCGTGCATTTGCTTGGCCGTCCTCATCAATGCCCTCACCCTACGCAAATCAATAGTCTGGAGTCTCCTAAGCTTCTTCGTATTGTCCCTTGCATTTCTCGAACGTGACAAGTTTCAAAGTTCAGCTATAAGCTCCCCTCTACGACTGACCCTAGCAGTAATCTTTTTTGAATAGTTCTCCAAATTGTGTGACCTCTTTATGTCTTGAAGAATCTCTGGATGTTAATGTCCAAGAATAAGTTATGTTACAACAAAGGAGTGACAGAGGGTTGTGACGTCAATATCAGTCATGTTCATGGTTATATTAGTGGGGAATTTGAGCTTGTATTAAGAGTGAGTGTTTTGAGGGATGATTGAATGTGCTAAACAGGAAGTGTGAGGTAGGTAGAGGCGTATTTAGTACGCACACGTTTTCCTTTCACTGTTTGGGATAGGTATGGACCAAGTTTGCAATTGATCCTTTTGATTAACAAGCATTCATATGGTTGATGCATTTGACTTTACCAAGTCAAACACCATTATAGATATCCAGGTTCATACACATTGTGATTCTTACCCATTTTGTCCAAAATATGTATACGAAACAAGCTTGTTTATACTTAATGAAACCACCTGTATGTCTTGTACCATAGTAATTCATGTTGACAAAATATAGTCAAACAAGTCACAAAACAAATAAGTGAACTAATTCACACACATGCAATCCAAACCATAACATAAAAGCATTATAAAATTGCCACACAGGTGGACTTTATAAGTTTGCCTATAAAAGGACTTAGAAAATTGCCACATATGTGGACTTTAGTGTCTGCTTATAGAAGGAATTAGATGAGTGCCACAGCTGTGGACTTTGATGTTTGCCATTTATGTAGACTTTCATTACAGACTTTTGATAACAACCATTGTACTTAAACATAAATTTTTCCTGAATTTAAAACATGCCTAAAGGAAAGCCCATTCACTGTCATTTGCTTGGATGGATTGTGTTGGTATATAACCATATATTCCTTGCATACTTGAACTAGGACCAACTTGAAAGGCTACATCTCCACCTTGCACAGTTGAACTAGCACCAGCTTGAGAGGCTACATCTCCATCTTGCACATTTGAACTAGGACCAGCTTGAGCAGACACATTACCCTTAGCTTGTCCAGCTCCAGCATTCTTGAAACCTACATCACAAAACAAGTTCAAAAGAATCCCTAATTTAAATCAATCAAACAGTTAACTCTGAAAATCTAATAACTACCTTTTCTTGGAGGTTGACCTTGGCCTTTACATGTAAGCTTGTTGTGTCCAACGTGACCGCAGAGTTGGCAAGTAATGATTCTCCCTCTATTGGTCAGTTTACCATTTTGTACTGAGGGTGCATCCTCAAACTTAGACCTTCTTCTTTGGTCTTCCTATATTGACATGATGATTTGGTGGCAACAGGTGTGTAGCATAGTTGGTCTTCTCCTAATAGTTGCTTCATCTAATTGGTTTTAGTGAGAGTATACTTCCTTCCATGTGCTCAACCAATAATAGGAATGTACCCAAGACTCATGAGGTCCTAATTGCATTCCATTGAGAGCCATATTCCAATAGGTTACAACAACATGCTTACAAGGTATCCCTGTCAATTCCTATTTCTTGCATGAACATACCCTAAGTTGTACATGAACAACACACTGATAACCCCATGCCCATATTACATGATATGTAACTCCTCCATTTCATATCACATTCAATGTATGAGAATCTTTCTTAATGGCTTCCAAGATTTTTGTTGTAGTGGGGGTTAGAGGACCATCAGTTTTGTCAATGATAGCTTGTACACTTACTATTCTCTTCATGCAGTATTCCCTGATGTACTCTAAAAGTGTAATGACTGGCTTGTCCCTTGCTGCAACTATTTTACCATTAAAGACCTCACAAATGTTGTTGATCAATAAATCTGTAACTGGTCTACCTATAACACGTAAATATGAAACCATTAAATAAACAATTACAAGAAAAATGAGATCTTGCCCAATGTTCAGCTGGTATCTTGTTCAACCATTCATGTGCTTTAGGATTCAAAGTCTTAAATTGTTACATACACCTTTCAAATGCAGTAACAGTTCTAACAGATGCACATCTCCACAAAGCTTCCTTATATTCCATTCCACTCCAATGCTGCTTCATATTTTCATGAATGTGCCTCAAGCAAAATCTGTGTTCTACATTTGGGAACACAAATTTTATGGCTGGAATGAGTCCCTGCATAAACCAACTCAGCAAGCAAAATAATAACTCATATTATGTTGTATTTAAGAATTCAACTAGGGAAGCATGTTACTAACCTTTTGTCTATCACTGATGAAAGTGAAATTTAACCTAGGGTTTAGATCTATGTCATTACCCAAGCATATTAAGAACCAAGACCATGAACTCTTACTTTCAGCTTCTACCAAGGCATAAGCCAATAGGTAAATCCCATTGTTTGGATCAAGTCCATGAATTCTCTTTTGAAAGCCCTGTACCCTTCCTTCAATGCTCCCAAACAAACATATATTCTTTTAAACACCCTTGTAGTCAACTCTGAATCAGCAGTATCTCAATCAATTGCAAGTTTCACAGTGGTATTAGGGTTTGTAGACATTAATTCACCAATATCTAAGCATTGCATACTGCAGGTTGTGATCACCTGCAACATCTCATTCTGCTTTAGCTTTAGCCCTGAATGCTTTGGTCATAGATACCTGAAGATGTAATTCACGTTGGAGCTGGTCTTGAACTGCCTTTCTTGGGGATCTGTGGATTAACCTTAACTAGGTCATAGATCTTGTTTTCTAAAAATTTATAAGTGCAGTGTTTATCTTTTGATTGAAGGCAAGTGTGTTTATCTATGTGTATTTTCACAATCCAAATTTTCCTATTTTTGTCTTTGCTAGCATACATGACCCATGGGCATTGATTGCTTTCAAGTTCAACACCAGAACTTCCTCTTCCTTTTAGTCCCTCTACCAACTGGGCCACTTGATCCACTAGGCCCAACACCTATTGCTTCACTTGGGCCTGTTAGTCCACTTAAGTGTGACTCTGTAAAGACAGGTATTTGGTTATCACATTTAGCTCTTATCATAACACCATCATTCTTTATCAACTTCAAATTTCTCTTAGTCTCAATGGCATGCATATATACTCTTTCCTTCACCTCTGCTGGAGTAGCAAACTCTTGGCCACTGAAGAAAAAGTACTCCACAACTCTTCTTATATCCCTTAACTGCTTCCTTCTACTAAAACCTGGTTCACCCTCAGAACCTGTTTCACTCTCAAAACCTTCTACACTTACGACTTTTATTCCTTTTACAACATCACCAAGTTGACTGCAGTTGCCAATGTTGTTATAAGCTTTATTCCCAGTTAGTGTAAACATATTTACTTGAACATCAGGCTCATATCCACGGTGTCCTTCATCATCCATAATAGCCTTTTCTTCATTATCTGAATCAGCATTGTCACTAGAGTCTCCTTCATACTGACTATCATTAACACTATGAATGTCATCCTGCTCATCATGTTGTGCCTCTTCACCATTACCCTACACAACAACTTCCTCACCTCTAGGCTCTATGAATGCAGCTTTGTCATGAGCATGTTCCTCAGTTCTACCATCTTCTTGCAATTCTATTTGGGGAACATTTAGTTTAACATCCAAGCCTACATTTAAGTCCAAGTCATCAGCTCCAAAATGTTCGTCATGACTTAAACCAGAAGTACTGTCAACATCATAGCATCCAAATAACTAAATGGTGGACCCATATCCAATTCATTCTCCTCAAACTCCATTAACCTAACGATATCAGCTATTTTTTCTTTTACCACATCCTTAGAAGTAGGTTCCACTTGGGTGAAACTAAGGTTTAAACTGCCAAATTGTGAATCTATGTGTGGAAGGTCATTGTTTTCGTTTTCACCACATTCATTGTCAGTCAATTGTGTAAATGGGGTAGCTTGAGGTGAGTTAGCTGAAGGTGCACAATTATCAGTATTCTCATGCCATGTCAAGTACAACATTTGACGAGGTTTTTTTCCCCTTATATGCACTAGTACAAAGTGCACTAGACACATATTCCTTTATTCTTGCCCTAGTTTTTCCAATAACCCTAGTAGAACCATGCTCTATGTACACCTCAATCAACTTGAAACTATCCACTAGGTAACTCAAACATCTAACATCCTCATCACATGATAGTGGAAACAACCCATCATCTAAAGTACTCATTGGACTTAAATAGTGATAAAACAGAGGCTCATTCTTACCTGTGTAGCCTAGTTATAGAACCATCTGGTCTAGGTCAAACATTGAGAAAACATCAACATCAACCCTGTCAAAGATGTCTTCAGCACCACCAATGTATTCTCTATCAGGAAAACGCATGAATGCCCCACCATGGTGTATTCGTATGCTGAATAAATGGCGTGCATATTCTTCAATAAAAAGTCAGTCACTTAGTAAATAAACATATATTAACACAAGTTCATATCAAAATGTATCTCAAAGTAACAGGATTCAAGTCATTACCATATTCCTTCTCGCACTCCATTTCCAACTATTCAATTGTAACCCTTGGTCCTTTTTTCCGGATCGTCCATGTTGGTGACATCATTTTTGGCGACGCCATTATTGGCAAAATTACGAACGAGGCTCGAGAGTTTTGAGATGTGATGGTTGATGTGATTGGGCGGGAAAGTGAGAACGCAATATGGGAACTAGAAAATGTCAGGAAAAGTGGAGGCGATTTATACTTATAGAAAGGTATTAGGGACCAAATGAGGAAAGGAAAAAATGGTGAAAAGATGAAAAAACCACCAATTGCCATGTCAGATAACGAGACGGGATAACGTCCATTAGCCAAAAGGACCAAACGCGCAGCGTTTTGGTAAAATGGGGACCGCCTTTGCCAAAATAATATTTTTTGGGACCATATGGGCGAATTTGGATAAGTTCAGGGACTATCGATGAAATTTTGTCTTTAATTTAAAAACTTGTTTAAAAAAATATTTTTGTTGGTCACAGTTTAAAAAATCTTAGAAAAACATGATTGAAAAAAATTATTTGCAACTACAACACCCTCTAGCAACACCACACAACCACCAACCACGTCACCTCCGTAGCCACCACCAACACACAGTCACGTCACCACCGCAGCCACCACCACCACACAGTCACGTCACCAGTCACCACCACCCCTGTCACCACAACACCACCAACAGTTTTTTTACCACCACCAACACCACTTAAACACTACTAAAACAACACTAAAAACTCACACAATTGTAATATTTGATATGCAAAAAAAATGAATCAAAACTGGTGGTCAAATACTACAATTCTTATGAATCTTCATTTCAAAAATTGAATCTGACAAGCTTTTTCAGGGTATGCTCTTTCCCGAGGTGGTGGTCGTGTACTTCGAATAAAACTATACGCGATCACCTTTAGGGTTTACTTTGGATTTGATCATGGTATAATATAAGCCGTAAACATGTACACCAGGTAGATCGAACATTTTTATACGCGGTGACCAAGGTTATTTTTGTAAAAGCTTCAAAAGATGGGCTCTGCAAGATACACATGTGTATATATGGGTGTGACGTAATTTTCGCCATATTAAATTATAAATATGAACATGATAAAAGTTCTAGTTTAAAAATGTAAAACAATCAATCAAGAGAACTATACACAATAAAGTTTAAAAGAGTCTTACATGTAGTTTTTTGAACAACTGAAACTGATTTAACCATCGATGATTGCTTAATATAGAAACAACATCTCCACTAAGAGACCCTCCAAAGAACCATCTTCAATGACATTAAGATATTTTCATTCAATTGGATTACTAGTAGATGTAGAATATACTCTTTAAATTGGACTAGGGGAGTACCCGTGCATAGCAACGGAATTCCTAGCGGCATATAATTAACGATTTGTGATATTGTAGTGAGTGTTTTGTGTAGCATTTAAAATAGAACGTGAAACGATCAGAATGTAATTGCAAACAGTTGTACTATATGATAACTAAAGTCTTGAAAAAAATTTTTAATGTCGATGAAAGAACATATAGACACATTTAATAAAACTGAAAGTAAAACATTACATCAGTTATGAGATAAAAACTAACAACACACGTTACTTGTTGCGTAAAACTTCTTGATACACGACATTTGAGGTGTAGATTCCTGCTTGACGGAACTCTTTGACTGGTTTAACCAATACCTTTGTTGTTCTACGGGATATCCCTTTGGACAATGCCACATAAAGCTGGTCATGCGAGAAAACAGAGTCGGGTAAATAGACTCCTACATTTGGAATTGTTTGGCCTTTTATTAATAGTCATTGCAAAGCTAAGGCGAATAGGGAATTGTGTTCTCTTTAGTTTGAAAGGAAACATGTCCTCTTCAGACGGAGCAAGAGGAATTCTTGGCAAGAGCACTCTAACTCCAGCATGTTGCCCGACAGATGTCTCAACATTGATGACATTAGGGTCAAAACATTTACATATCAAGTCTAAACATAATGACTTCCAAGAAGGGTCAAAATGCCACATTATGGTGTCAACAGAACAAACGCAAGCGAAAGACTTTTATTAAAAATAAGGTTACATAAGTTTTCTAAGGTAATAATAAAATACTAAGTCTAAACATAATGACATCCAACAAAATACAAATCTAAAAACAAGTCTAACTGAAAAGTAACTTCAATCTCCAAAGTCTAATCCAAAAGCAAATGGGAAACTATCATAAGGTGATCTTTATAACTCCAACGACTAATCAAGTAAAATGGGAATCTAACTTCAGGGTAGTCCACTAATGTCTCCTACACACTCTTCACTCGAATCCCAGCTTCCCTCTTATAATCTGCCGCAGGAAAAGAAATGCGGCTGAGTGAATAGATATAAACAAATAACTGATAATGAGATAACAAAGCGGATAATGAAACCAATGATGCCAAAGAGAGCCTGCTGAGAAGGATGTCAGATGAAACCGAATATAGGAAAAATACGAATCAAAAGATATTTAATGGGTTAGGTTACACGGTTACACCAAAACCATAACTTATAACATATTTAAGATTTTATCACGTTCAAGACCCTTTGTTTATGAATTTAAAACTATACTTATATACTTATTGAGGTGCTCAAATAATTATCATAACTACTTATACTTGTTAGGTAATTAATGTAATTTTTCCAGATTTTATTTCAAAATACAAGTGTCCAAACAAAAATCATTTTCCCAGACCTGTCCAGAAAGTACACTGCAGGTATACACCAAAAATTTGTATTTAATTAACCCATTTGAATCTTTCAGGAAAATCTTTCCACAAAAATTCCAGTAACTAATATAAATCTTAAATATTCCCCTGCAAAAATGTGGGCTTCTCAGATTTAATATTCTATGAACTAAAAATCATAAGGACCGACTGATTTTTCAGACCCAAAATACAGATTTGACACTTAATCTCCCAAGAATCAAAAGACTACTCTCCCGACCTTCAATGACCACGAAATTTGACGTACAGAGAGTAAATTAGTTTTAGACTCAAGAATCAAGCAAAAACATGGGAGTATAATAAAGTTTCATCTCATTCAATTTGACCAAATTTCAGGATATCACGCAACACCCAAAACAACCCTAACACCTAACCCCCTTTAACGTGACAAAACAACCTCAAATGTGACCAAAGTTTAACCAAAACAACCCATGACTTATTAACCATCTTATTCAGGTTGCAAAATGTTTTTAAGACCTCATTTAACACACGCTAAACCAGACCTGCAGCCACACATTCGACATAGATACATAACGAGACATAAGTAGATTTTAACGAGGCCAAACAAGCCCTACATCTAATTCCTTTTAGATCAGATTGTAGCATATGTTTCATAGGTTTATTATTCAATATAACACAGGTACAACAACCCCATGTTGACACATAAATCAAACACACTCACACACAAAACAACGACACAACAGCCCACCTGAAATAACGTGAACCAAGCCCTAGTTTCTCTTGTCTTAATTGTATATGATCCATTATAATTATTAGGGTTTCTTTCCCAGCTTTTAGGTTATATTTAAAGAGCATTCATAGAACATATTAGGGGTTATTCAGATCTGATTCAAGAGACCAAACAAAATAACAAGTCGACATGTATGTTAATGGTTTCATGATTTCATGTGGAGATTTTATGCACGTTTTAACATCAAAGTCGAAAAGCAAATGTAGAACAGATTAGATCATGAATACGACTTAGTGATGAGGCGAAAAATGATCCGTTTTTAGTTGGTCATTTAAGCCGGAATTGGAATTTATTTGATCAATTATTGCCCTAAATCGTTCCTTTTGTGATTTTAGGTACTTTGGGAGAGAATTCTGGAAAAGGAAGCATTTCGGACGTTTTTGGAGCATAAAAGTGAAGAAAACGGCAAAGTCTTAATTTTCCTTGCTGGAAACAGTACTTGACGGCGTCAAGAGCAATTTTATGATGGCGTCAGTAGCAAAAATGATGACGGCCTAGAGAAAACGTGACGGCGTCAGAGCAAGGCCGTCAAGAGTAAAAGTGGTGACGGCCCAGAACAGAAATCCACATGATGGCGTCAGATCTGGATCTAGGCAGTCCGAGAATTTTATTGGCGGCGAGATGACGGCGTCAGAACTTTCTTCTTGACGTCGTCACCTCATGAAATCTATATATACTTTTCTAATTTTCATTCATTAAAGGTGGAACTTAAGAGGAGAATTTTAGGGTCGAACTTAATAAACCCTAGCTCGTTTGTAACAGTATTTTCAAGGGTTTTCATCCCTTGAAACCCTTCATGTTCACTTGAGATAAGTTTCCTGTTGGATCCCAAAACTTATATCATTTCACACATAATATAAAGATTATAAGATAGATTAATAGAGAGATGAAGAGATAAGAAAGATGGCAACTTCTAGAGAGAGAAAGTGAGATATATTAGATTAGGAGAGAAGAATACAATGAGAGAAAATAACATAGAAGCACCACCTCCAAATGGTAGCATTTGGAGGTTTATATAGTTAGGATAAAGAGATGGGCCGGGCTTGGGCTTATGTAATGGACTAGACATAAACTAATACAATGTTAGATTAAACCAAGCCCGTTTACCCTTAACTAAACTACAAGACTATTACAACATTATTACAAGACTCGTTGATACAATAATGATCGTCACTTCTATTTCTAACAAAACTTATATCATTTCACACATAATATAAAGATTATAAGATAGATTAATAGAGAGATGAAGAGATAAGAAATATAGCAACTTCTAGAGAGAGAAAGTGAGATATATTAGATTAGGAGAGAAGAATACAATGAGAGAAAATAACATAGAAGCACCACCTCCAAATGGTAGCATTTGGAGGTTTATATAGTTAGGATAAAGAGATGGGCCAGGCTTGGGCTTATGTAATGGACTAGACATAAACTAATACAATGTTAGATTAAACCAAGCCCGTTTACCCTTAACTAAACTACAAGACTATTACAACATTATTACAAGACTCGTTGATACAATAATGATCGTCACTTCTATTTCTAACAATCTCCCCCTAAGGGGCGATCATTGAGATCTCTCTTAGATTCCATTGATGATCAACACTTCTATTGCTAACAATCTCCCCCTAAGGGTGATCATTGAGATCTCTCTTTGTGATCTTGATCTTTGAACTTTGAAGCTTGTTGTCTTGAACTTTAAGTCTTTGTAGAATAGTCTTTAGTCTTTGTTCCTTCATGCTTTGTGATATTTGATGACTGAATTTTCTTCGTTCTTTGTTCTATTGTGATGTGGTGTCATCTGCCTTTCGTCACTTATGTGTCTGTGGTGGTTGTCCGCCATTCCAACATGCTCATAAGTCTTCAGTCTTTGTGATACATGCATTTTAATTCCCGTTCTTTTACACAGATCTTTGTCACTTTACTTCTGTAGATTCATTCACATTGCGTAGAATCTTTCTTTGAACCTTGCTTTGCTTTGATCTTTTTGAGAATTTTCCTTTGACTTCGAGATGCATGTATGAGCATGTGGAATTTGTCGCCATGGAGATGATGTATAGCTGCATGAAAACAGTTAGCAATAAATCAACCGGTACTTACAGATAAGGAATTAGAGATCATCAACAGCATAGTGTGAAGACTCCTTCTAATCCTTACCAAGGCCGTTCCCATGTCAGATACTCTCGAGAGAGCTTACGAGACCTACTAAGTAGCTCAATGACTGGGTGAGTCGCTGGGGATCACTCCACGACTGTAGACCGTTTGAAACCACCGCAAACACTAAGCGTAACCCATAAAGAATTACCGAAGTGACCTGCTGTCAGGGCTGTTTGATGTTGACCCTGGCAGGAGTTTCCATTCAATCACTGAGAATCACAAAAGTGAATCCTCTCATAAATGTTCTGGCAGATTGCTAAGATCTGCGTAGGACTCTAAAGTTTACATCTGGCGTCCTTAATGATGAACAACCAGTGTAGAAATATCATGTGTTCCTATGAGATCTTTTGATGAATCTCGGGGCTCTAGACTCGATAAGTGCACACTTGGTTTCCTATGCGGAGATTAGGGAGAGGTCTCCTGTTTCAATATCAACCATCTCTAAGAGACAGGTCGATAGATTACACCGGTTCCCCGTGAGAATGAAACAAGCTCTTTTAAGAGAACTTGAGTGGCTGTAAGGTTTAGTGCAGTGCGTCACTGGGTCCATGACGTCTTTATCTTCAATACCGGTGTCACCTTAGCAACAACCAGTAGCATATGAATTGAACCCGGTGTCTGCCCTAAGGTTGAACATATGGAGGGCTATTTCTTTTCACCCTTTTCATAACTTTTCTTTTTAATTCTTCAACCCCTTCTTTCTCCTTTCTCATTTTCTCCTTTTTTTTTCAATCATACCTAAGGACTTCTAATTCTAACTATTGGAATTGTCCTTGGGTAGATCCCTCCGGCTCTGGCAGATCATAGGACGGTTTTTCCTAACCTTAGTCACCTTATAACACCATGACTATCCTATAATTGATCACAAGCCATAACACCTTTTGTGAAAATCTCTCAAAATGTTTATGATAATAAAACACATTTTGTTGACACTTTGAGAGTTTTGCATTTCTTTTGAAGGACTCCCCCTTCACATGTGCTCATGGATATTTAAGAAATTTGTACATGCGGGAGGAGTTTGCACTTTTGAATTGATCCACTTTCAGCGAACATGACCGATTCGAGACACGCTTATATCACTAGTTAGACTAGCTTGAAGTTATTACCCGTCCTGGTCAAGTCCAAAGAAAGTCTCTCGATTTGGTACATTCTACTCAGACAAGTCCTATTCGAGACACGCTTACATCACTAGTTAGAGTAGCTTGAAATTATTACCCGTCCAGGACAAGTCTTTTCGATTACTGACATTTAAAGCTTCGTCAATTCATTGGTTATCTCTGAGTCGAGCTCTTTTGAGATTCAATCACAATCTTTACACATTTTGATCACATTTTAATCACGTCTTCTCCCCCTCAAAAATAGAATGTCGTGATATTTTTGATATCAACGGATTAAGAAAAAGCTTTTGGAGAGAAAGACAGATTTTTTTTGCATGAAATTGGAACATTTTTGTTTTTGAAATTACTCCCCCTCAAAACTCGCATATGTTTTTGAGAAATGTTAAACTTTTAAAGTTTAGAGGGAAGGAGTCTTCTTGAAGCAAAATTCTGAAAGAGAAAGAAGTTTCAGTTTTGTTGAATTTTGCATCAAGGTTTTTTGAAAAACAAAGACTTCTCTTTGTTTGACTAGGAATGTCGCACTGAGGCGTACAACAGTGTCCATTTTTAGGATAAGTGCACTTTTTTGATGAAAATCATTTTTGCGAAGCACTTTCCTTTCTTTGAAAACTTGAGTTGTGCACTGTAAGGTGTACACAAGTCATTTTGATGTTTCTAGGATAAGTGCTCAAAAATTATTTAAAACCTTTGTTTTGGTTTAAGCACTTTCCTTTCTTTGAAGAACGAGTCCTTAGTTGAAATACTAAGAAGTCATCATTTAAGTCCGGGTTTCGTACTGAAGTATACGAAAGCCATTTGAAGAAAATTTTGAGAAGCGACATGTTTTAGAAAACATTTTCGAGAACTCTCGCTCAAGCATCTGTACATATCCGTATCATTGTTGAATGACATTTCTAGAAACGTACAGAATATCGATTATACAAGAGACATGTCGTGAGAAGAATATTTTTGGATTTTTGGTTTTATATTGTTTTTGGATTTTTGAAAAATTTATATTTTTGTATTTTGTTTTTCAAAAATATTTACAAAGAAAAGATTTGAAGAAAGAAAGAAAAATTAAGGTTTGACAAGTAAAAGTGGAGTTACGAGTGGAACTAGAAAAGGATTTCCACATGCGATGTTGGCGTAAAGTTTTTCTTTACCAAATTGGGTGTATGAACCCTCAACACTTTCACAAGTACCTGCATCCACAGAAGAAGAATTCTCACAAATAACAGTGTTAGAAGTACATGTTTCCTCACATTGAGGGTGTTCACTATCAACGGTTGTAGTGATTTCTACTTCCTTATCCTGATGATTTTCACTATTATTTGTCTTGGTGTAAGCATCGAAAATCTTCCCTGTGGGAATCCATCTAAGACCAGTTGTGTTAAAAACTTTTCCCGTGGGAATCCACGTAAGGTAAGATCTAAACGTAGTTTTCTTATCAGATGCAGCGGAAGTCTCAGTCTTGGAAGAACTACATCCTTTCGGTATCCACCTATTAGGTTTCTTAACCTCTTGCTTCTTATCAACGGGTTTGTTTCGAATTGATGTCTTAGTGGAATGAGTCTTGACACTTGACTTTCTTTTCATGATAAATTTTGCAATACATGCATCGTGATTAGCTGAAAAAACACATTTTTGACATGTAGGACAGACAAATTCAACATTTTTGTTTAAAACTGCAACCTTAACTTTGTCACTACAGTCATTTGGAAATTGATTCTTATTCGAAGAAGACTTTGAATTCGTGGTGTTTTGATCTACGTGCCTAACATTCTCTTTTGCGCAACTACTCTTAGATGCAAGCCACTCCCTAGTGTTTTGTTGATTGTTCCTAGGTAAAGGTTTACTACTACTAGCAGTGCTTTGGAATCTTGTTGTCACACCCCCAGAATCGGGTCCAGCGGAAGCATACGTGTAGCTGGGGTGTAACTCAATTGGTATTACAACACTAGTTCAAAAATGGTTTTCATTTCAAGCATTTAGAATAAAATCGTTTAACTAAAAGTATTGAATTTACATTGTTTAAAATTAGTGCGGAAGTAGGCCCTTAAAAGTAGTTTAAAACGGTCCCCATATAAATAATCAGAGTCTTCTATAACCATGCCATGCCCTGCCAAAACCTCCTGTAGCGTGCCATTGCTTAAAACCTGAGAATACATGCTAAAGTGTCAACACGAGGTTGGTGAGTTCATAGAGTTTGTTCAACAAATAATGCCTATAGAGAAATGATCGCCCAGCAAAGGCATTGTAAATCCACTCAGTTGCAAGTCCCGCCATAAGAGACTTGTAACCTGTGTGTTTACAACCCACTGCCAAATGTATTAAAGTCTACGCGAACAAAAGTAATATGATATCCAAATTCCCAGATAAATATAGCAAAACGGCTATATAAATAATTCAGTCAATGAGGCCATATGATAAATCAGTCAAGCGGGAAAACCCGTAATAAGGTTGATGCAAAGGCATCGCAATTCAGTCAAGTAAGAAAACAGCAATATTACGTTTGACATCACAGCCAAGTGGGGAATACCACAATACGTTTGACATCACAGCCAAGTGGGGAATACCACAATACGTTTGACATCACAGCCAAGTGGGGAATACCACAATATTACAATGGACATATAGGTCAATCAAGTAGGGAAACAGCAATACTACGTTTGACATCACAGCCAAGTGGGGAATACCACAATATTACGTTTGACATCACAGCCAAGTGGGGAATACCACAATACGTTTGACATCACAGCCAAGTGGGGAATACCACAATATTACGTTTGACATCACAGCCAAGTGGGGAATACCACAGTATTACAATGGACATATAAGAACAATTGGGGACTATGAGGTCATATAAACAAGGATAATCAATCCCATGAAATACAGGAAATCAAACATACAAATGAATGCAGGTGATTAAATATATATTTAGATAAAGCTGGGAATATTTGAGAAATCAACCAGGTAAAACAAGTAATGCGTTTTAAGTAAAACGAGCATGTATTCTCCCCCAAAGAGTTTACCAAAACAATTGAAAAAGTAGGGGCTATGACTCACCTGGAGCGATAGCTACGATGACAAGAATGGATACACTGGAATGAGACACGATCTCTAACCGCAACCTAATATGAGTAATAACGATCTACCTTAGATCATGACATAATGAAATGAATGCACGTGCACATGATGCCTATACCACTCGTAACTTGGAAACACTAGTTATTGTCAAAGTAAAATAGTTTCCATACTTAGGAAAAATAAGTTCAAATATAGAAGTATATAACTTGTCGTATTATCTTGTATAAAAATGTTAGCGTTCTATTCCTCGTATCGAAAACCTTAAAATAACGTCGTTAAGTCGTATAAATATTCCTTTGGGTCATACGTATTTCATTTGTTAAGAATATAGTCCTTAGTAACATTTCTAGAAAATATACCATTTAGTGCGTAAGTTATTATTTTCTAGTAGTGACAAAATATATATATAGTTTTGACGATGTTAAAACGGGTATAACTTGGTCGTTTTAAGCTCATTTTCCTCGTTCTTTATATCCACGGATTCGTTTTAGTAAGTACTAATATATTTTCAATAGCTCGGCTCCTCTAGGTTACGTTTAACGCCTCTATTTGTCCGTCGAAAACTGTCAAACAGCAAGCAGTTTTTCAGAAAATAGTTTTCGTCGTTAAATTCGGAAAATCATATCTCCTTCGTTATTAACTCGTTTTAATCCGTTCTTTCGCCCACGGCTTCGTTTTTGAAAGTATTTTCTAAAAATATTATCAAAAGTTACTGTGTAAATTCGGAGTTTTCTGGGTGAACCAAAATAGGACAGCATGTATTTTTACTTGTTCAAAAACCATTTTCAAGGTTTCAATCTAGTTTCTACTTCAACCAAACCACTTTCAATCACCACCAAAACTAGTCTAATCCTACCATACACCTTCTTAGGGTGTCATGGGTTCCTAAACATCACAACCAAGTAGATCTAACAAGGATCTAACCAAAAATCACTTCTAAGGTTCAAAAGTTATAAGTTTGTAAAATAAAGTGGTATAAGCTATCAAATGCATAAGATCTTGTATAAAAACCATATGAACATAATAAGAACTTGATAAAATTAGGAAAATTAGTTTGACATACTTACTTGAAAGATTTGATGAGTTTTGGAGAAAAATAATTAAGTATCCTTGGGGTTTTTATTTCAAAACCCTAACTAGGAGTACAAATGAGACTAGATTAAGACTTGAACTTGGAAAACTTTTTGATCTTGCTCCTCCCCTTGTTGTTGCCGTGAGTTAAGTAAGAGAGAAAGAGAGAATGAGATTTTTGTTAGCTAGTGTGAAATGAGAGAAATGAGTGTAGGATTTTCTTTATGTATTATCATGTATATTTTTAATCTAGACAACAAGTACATGCATTTATGAAGTTAGTATTATTTTCAAAGGTGTAAGAGGTTTGGTGATGGGGGGGGGGGGGGGGGGGGACGGCAAGGATAAGAGGAAGGAAGAAAAATGAGATTTTATGTATTATTGTGTAAGTTATGTTAGATATTATTAGTTTTAGGTGATACCGGGTACCGAGTTAACTAAAAATAAATTTTAACGGAGTTAACCGGGATAAAATAAAGTTGTAAAAATTATAAAAATAGGTTGGGTATAATTATTGGGTGTTTAGATAATTGTTGTTTAATTTTTACGAAAACCGTCGTAAATAAATTAGGCGTACGATATAAATTAAATAAATTTTCAAAACACCGGGTAAATTAATATTATAATTTTTATATTATAAAAATGAATATAAAAATATATTGGGATCATAGTCGGGAGTGTCGGACGTGTTATTCTCGTTTATAGTTCGCGTATTAGCGTTTATCTAAAATAAACATACGTAAATCGTTACTTATACCAAAAGTATTAATTTAATTATCCTACGAGTGGAATAGTATGCAAGTGCCATAATGATGATACGTAGACTATTTCTAGTCTGTATGAGATGTCCCAATGATAATGCATGAATTCGCTCCTGAACCAATACGGTTACGCGAATTTTGAATACCCGTAAACTAAGTTTACGATGACATGAGTAATGCACGTGAATAGTGGTTTTCTCTCGGAAATAAATAGTGTCAAGTGAATAGTAAAATTTCTGAATATTTCTCGGAATGTCAAATTGACCTCAAAAATGATGAATAGTAAAATGATGAATAGTAACTTGTGAATAGTAAATTGTCGAGGGTTGGAAAATGACCGGAAATTACGAGTTTTGACACTTGTAGAATTCATCACACTAGGTTTTGCACCTAAAATTCCGTCTTTTCGAAGTTGTGCCTTTTTCCTAGCTTCTGCAAGATGGTGATTGTGGACCAGATCATTAGAACCAACAGACTCTTTAACAGTATTTATGGTCACAATAGGTGTATTATTCCTAGAAGGGCCAGGTGCACTCACATTTGTGTTTCTTTCAACAAACAATCTTTGTTTTTCAATAATCTTTTCAATTTCCTTTTTCTTGGGCAAGGGTTGTGAAGTGACTGGTTTTGTCAAATCCTTTTTCTCATCGACTTTTGGAGCAAACTGGGAAATAGACATTTTTGGTTTTTCAACCGTTTTTGAAACATTTGGTTTCTCTAAAGTCGATGGTTTTGCAAACTTAGTATCCACACCCTTCCCTTTTATACTTACAAGCTGAGCTCTCAAAAGATCATTTTGCTCTTTCATGTCCTTGTAGGCATGCTCATACGACAATTTGTCATACTTGCGTTCCTCTGATTTTCGATCAAGTTGTTTGAAAAGTGACATGTTTTCTTTTTCAAGTTTTACAAGAGCATTTTCATATTTTGAAACAATTTCAGATGTCTCAGCTCTCAGTCTTTCATCGTCTTGAACAGAATATGTTTGTAAAATGATGGACATGATATCAGTAGTCATAACAGCTTCGAAGAGAGAATCATTTAGGTTTTCCAAAACATTCATGTTTTCACGAGTAACATTAGCTTCGTTTACCAGGGATTTGTGGTCCTTGACAAAGTCGGCCGTTTCTTTTAAGAAAGCTTGTTCAAAATGGATTACCCTCGCACTGATGTTATTCAGTGGGATAGTAATTTCGTTTTCAAAAACTTTTTTCTGCTCAATATGAAAACTGGAATGCCAGTTGTTAATATTGATTGTAGTTTTAGAAGCAACAATATTTTGAAGTTCTTGAATTCTCTTTTTAACGTCATCCAAAATTCCTCTAGCCTCACTTGTATTAAAAGTGTTGTTAGAAGACATTTGTTCCATTTTTGAAAGAGATTTGGAAACAATTACTTTCTTAGAAAACATTTTTGAGAATGGTCGTTTTATGGAAAACACAGATGGTTCTTTTTGTGGAACAAAAGTAATTCCCGAAAGTTTGTTCAATTTGTTGTAATCAATGGGTTTCAAATCCTTTTGTTTCATTCTATTTATACTCTCTTCGACATGTTCTATCGTTTGCACAGAATCCCGAACGACGAAAGGATCATGTTTGGTGTAAATCACATTACCATTATACAAAACATTCTGTTGTTGCTGAGCTTTCTTGAGATTACTAGGGGTGTTGTTACCAAGAGCCACTTTATGTTTCGTATGGTAAATCGGATTAGTTTGATTTGAAATCATTTTCATTGTTTGACTTGACTGACCCGACTTAACCACCAATTCTTCTAAATGAGCAATCATGTGTTCTGACTCTACGATTTCGGCCAAAAGTTTGTCTTCTTTCTTTGCAAAGTCCTTTTTCAGCTCGTCCCTTTCTTTTTCAAGATTGGTATGAGCTGATTTTTGTTTAGAAAGTTGGTTTTGTAAATCAGAAATTTCCGCGTTTAAAGATTTTATCTTTTTGAAAGAATTAACATCAAGTGTATCAAACTTGAGTTGCAATTGTTTTTCCCTTGAAACGGAATTTTGATAACCAGTTTCTAATTCAGGCAATCTTTTGTTATGAAATTCAAAAGCTTTAACGTTTTCTTTGTAACTCTCAAGCTCAGCGGTCAATTTAACATTCGCGGCCTTAACATCGCGATTGACCTTTTTCACATTCTCAATTTCAATACGACAATTATTCAATAATGATTCAAATAAAGCACGTGTTTCCTCATCATTAGCACCATTTTGTACAACTTGAACTCCATTAGGATCCATGTATGGAGTTTCATAGTTAACATTGCTATTAACTTGTTCCCCCACATATGTATCATAATTAGGTTCAGGTGGCACATAATGTAGCTTCTCATGAGCAAACGGATTAGCATCATTACCATAATTTGATACCTCATGGAATGGATCTGAATCATAAGTAAGAGGAAGATCAAAATCACTGCTTGATGTTGTTGCCTGCTGATTTGCCATAAAGTTGTAGGTTTCATTAAGATCTGCTGAATTGTCATTAATTCTTGTTGTAGCTCTAAACTCATGTTCCTCAGCAGTTAACGGTATTCCCGATTCTTCTTTATTGGCTAGCAGTCAATATTTCCTCAGTCTCAGTCACTGACTTCTCAGTCTTAGGAATTGGAGCAAAGAATTGAACAAGAGGATCCATATCAATTGATGAAAAGAAATTTGTGAGAAAAGACATTTTAAACGTGTGAAATGAATACGGATCTTTTAGACGATAAAGAAGTGATTTTATCGAAACGTGTTATCCAATAACTAGCACGGTAGTTATTTTCAACGAACCCGATTAATCTTACCCAAAATTAAAATTAATCTCGAATAATTGAAGCTCAACCAAAATCGTGAACCAAAAATTATATCCGAAAAATCCACATTAACCGATTTGTCTTCTAAGCATGTAAAACAACTAATACCTTTGCCATAATTCTAACTCACAATTTTTCCAAGTAAAAATAATATCAAAAAAATCGTCCCTAGTTTGAAAGATAGCCCACGAGCACAAAATAATTTGTACTTGGTAGAATGATAGCCCAATCGAGTAAACAAAAACCCAAGTCCAATATCAATTCAAACTACCCTAAAGATTTGCTATAAAGAAGATCTAAATACTCACTCTAACCCTAATCTCCTTGAGCTTAAACACCACGCAGTCACAAACAAAAACTTCTCACTTCACCAACTCAAACCAACCAAACGCAGATCTAAGAAAATTCCGTCCCTCTCTTTCTTGTAAAAATCGAAACCAAACACAGATAATAAACACAAACAACCCTTGTTTCTTTGATTCTGAAAACAAAACTCTTAATTCCACAACCCCAGTTCGTCTCCTGATCAGATATGGTTACCACGAAGAACTTAAAGGAGCAAGTCTTCAAAGATCTTATAAGGGTCGCAGGTAGGGGTGACGTTTTGTTTATGTTTGTTTTCTTATTGAACCGAAAGAAAGGAATGATAAAGCAAATCTGTTTTGTTATTTCTTTGATTACTTCGGATATTAAACAAGAAGTTTATGCTTCTATATAGATCTATGATGAATATCTCTTGTGGTTTAGTTCTTTTACCGAATCTGTGATGATAAAAAGAGATGGACTGAGATCGATGTTACTTGTTCTTTCCTTTTCTTTTTGAGTCTTTTAGTTTAGAGCAGCAGTTGTGATAAGTGATATAGGATATGATATGGTGTTGTTTGTTTGATGTATGTTCGTTGGAGACGGGACAGAAAATGGTGTTAGAATAGAGTTTCGATCGTGGGTGATGAGTTCTAGTTAACTTTTTTTTTTTTTTTAAATAATCTTTTATGCGTTGAAGTTGTGCGTAAACTTTAAGCGTAGAGATCTTATGCGTAAATGTTAAGCGTAAAGCTATTTTGCGTAAACCTTTAGCGTAAACTTTAAGCGTAAAGTTTGGTCTTACGCGTAAAACTTTTGCGTAAACGAACTTACTAACTTTCCAAGCTAGAAGTTATGCATAGGATGAGGTGTTGTGCGTAGACTTTGTTGTTATGCGTAGGAAGAGGGTTTTTTGCATAAGTTTAAGCGTAAACTGAGTTTTTTGACTATTCCGACCACTTTTCCGACGTCCTTTTCCGTCTAGCCTTTTTTCTGACAGTTTCTTGACCAGTTTTCCGACCTCAAAATAATACCAATAAGCACAAGAAAATGTTTGGATTTTTGGACTGAAAAAGCAAAAAAAAAATAAGCTTAAAAAAATAACTCTTTGGACTAAAGGATGTAAGTTTGGACTGTTGTAGACAAGAATAACTGTATACTCAAAATATGTTAAAGTATTGAAACTGTTTGGACAGAAATAAGACAAGAGGACAAAAGCAGTTTTGACTAAATAATATAAAAAAAAACACTATAAAAACAGAATAAGCATTTTATCTGACGAAAATAAGCACTAATTGATCACGAAATACGTAGAAAATAATCTTTTAATAAGTAAAACCGACACTGAAAGTGCAAAAAAAATTTCAAAGACACGATTTTTTAAGAAAAACAACACTTCTAAATCATCTTATGGCTCTTGATACCACTTGTTGGATCCCAAAACTTATATCATTTCACACATAATATAAAGATTATAAGATAGATTAATAGAGAGATGAAGAGATAAGAAAGATGGCAACTTCTAGAGAGAGAAAGTGAGATATATTAGATTAGGAGAGAAGAATACAATGAGAGAAAATAACATAGAAGCACCACCTCCAAATGGTAGCATTTGGAGGTTTATATAGTTAGGATAAAGAGATGGGCCGGGCTTGGGCTTATGTAATGGACTAGACATAAACTAATACAATGTTAGATTAAACCAAGCCCGTTTACCCTTAACTAAACTACAAAACTATTACAACATTATTACAAGACTCGTTGATACAATAATGATCGTCACTTCTATTTCTAACAATCTCCCCCTAAGGGGCGATCATTGAGATCTCTCTTAGATTCCATTGATGGTCAACACTTCTATTGCTAACATTTCCGTTCAATTCATTCAATATGTCTATGTGTTGTTTGAATATATCTTACGCTTGTCTTGATTTTAACATGCTAGGCTAGATCTTTTGTGTGTTTGCTTAGATGTAATGAAACCTAAATGTTGATTATAGGTTGATTGCTTGTCTATAGTTGTAATGGATGAATGATTTCAATGTTAGGCTTAAGAAAACTGGCAGATCTCCATTGTGTAACTTGCTTGAACGTCTTAAGAAACATGAACCAATGCGTACTAGGTTTTTATGGTTGTATTTAATGCATGAGCGAATTCTAGTGATCCCATGTTAGGAGCTTCTTGCAGGCTCGACATAGGAGTGAAGTAGGAGCTTATAGAGTTGGGGAAGTACGTACGCCACCCCACCATTGGTATTAAGGAATATAACCCGTCATCCACGCAACTGTAACAAACAATTAATCTAGGGAGTAGTGAAATCTAAGTAAACACAATTCTCCCAATTACTGTTTACACCACACTAGTTTAAATTAGCTTTATTTATATTTCCGTTATTTTATTTTGATTGCATCTTAGTTATTGGGTTAGTTGACTAGCAACTAATTCCGTCCACTCTTCCAAAACCCGAGATTTTACTTGCTTTCATAAAAATATAGAAATACAAAAAGAATCATCCCTCACCTCTAGACCTAGTTTTTAGGCTTTCTAATCCTAGCGACACTATTCCTGAGTTGAACGATCAATCCCTCGGTACTTGTCACTATACTATACTACAACGATCAGGTACACTGCCTGGTAGAGGTTGTAAGCTTCTCGAGATCCCTCGAGAGGTAAAGCCTGGTGCAATTCCCACGCATCAAGTTTTTGGCGCCGCAGCCCGAGGAATAGTTATTGTCTAGGTTAGGATTTCTTTTTATTAGGTCTACTTGCTAGATTCCTTTCTAGTAAGATTTTATTTTTATTTTTAGGTTTTCTTTAGTCTATCTATTTCTTCATGCCTTTGTTCGTAATCTTTTACCATCCGACATCATGGAAGGTGCTAACATCTTTGAACCCATTAACCCACCACAACAAGACCACCCACAAAACCCACCACTAGCTAACCAACCTCTTAGGTCCTGAACCCTAGGAGAGTATTCCCGTCCTAGCCACCAAGGCTACCGAAACACCATTGAGCTCACCCAAGGAGCCAATGTGTCCCCCTTGCGATCCGACACCATCCGGTTGGTGCAAAGCGGATGTGCATTCCATGGACTTCGTTCCGAAGATCCTAATCAACATCTCAAGGACTTCCTTAAAATCGTAGATTCCATAGACCTTGATGTTACAACTAGAGAGACAACCTGATTACGCCTATTCCAATTCTCTCTACGTGATTAAGCTAGTCAATGGCTTGAACGTTTACCCGCGGGATCCATCACCTCATGGGATGATCTCACCACTCGTTTCTTTGCTCAATTTTTCCCACCGGGGAGAACTACCAAGCTTAGAAATGATATCTTGATGTTCCAACAACGTCAAGATGAAACTCTATATGAAGCATGGACTCGTTTCAAGGACTTACTCCGAAAGTCCCTCATCATGGCATAGATCTTTAGCTCCAAGTCCAAATCTTCTATGACCATATCGATCTCTCCACAAGGTGAACCATTGACCAATCGGCCGGTGGCAAGCTACGTGATCTTAGTGCGGAAGAATCATGGGAACTCATAGAAGATCTTGCTCTCTATGACAACGAAAGTTGGAATGATCCCCGTGATTTGAACAAAACGGTCAAGGCAATATCTTTGCCTTCGCACAATTCCAGCACTCCCGACCATAGGATCATGGAACTTGAAGGTTGAGTCAAGTTTCTCATGAAATCTTACGAAGCTCCTAAGCCTTCAAGCCAAGTGAGCAAAATCGCTTCTTCATGTAAATTGTGTAATGGCCCTCACGAAACTCATAATTGCATGGAGCTTCCAAAACATGCTTATAAGGAATTTACATTGTCACACGTTGGTCGAGGTCCTCGAAGCTTTGATGAGGCCTATGAGGCATGGAAGGATAAACCTAATTTCAGAAGGTACCAAACTAGGAGTGTATCCTTCAATGATTCCTCCCCACTCGAATGGTCTAAGCATTTTCCATCATAGAGCATCCTAGGCAAAGCTATGAAGATGCCTTGTGAAAGTTCATTCTATCTCAAGAATTACAGCTCTCTACGCTTGAGGCTAAATTTAGGCAACAGCAAGCCGATATGAATAACAAGATTTGTAATTTGTTAACTGCTATTAAAGAGTACGCTGTTAATAAACCAATTCAGGCTGAAGAGGTCAAATCCGTTACCGTCATGAATCAGCCAACCTCTCCTGTAAAAATAAAAAGTCCTAGTAAACTCTTTAAACATCTGTCACCAAAGGTAAATGACGTAAGGGACCCTGTCAACCCCCTAGGGCATATCCATTTTGTAAATACTATCACCACAATATCTGCTCCTTCACCTAACCTGAACCAACAACCAACTGGAAATATGGGTCATACAGCTAAGGATGAAACCTCAAGGTTGGACCAAGAATTGGCCAAGAGCCCTACCAACTCATTCGAGCACTCCGTCACGCAAGGGTCTAGCAAATTGGATGAAGTGAAAGAGAGATTGAAAGAGCATAGGAGAAATCCAGCGATTTTGGGTAAATCTATTATAGAGGAACCCGAGAAAAAATTGGTGGATATGACTAATGGGAGTAGTGATAGGACTGAGGGAAGCAACTCTAAAGTTTTCAAGATTTCCTGCACTATTAGGAAAAGGCTCTTAACCGATTGTCATATAGATCCTAGCCTCCCTGTCAACATAATCCCCCTTTCCCTATGCCACGAAGCCTTCCCTGAACGCACGGTGTATGAAAGGATCAATAACGCAAGGGTAATAAAAGATTTATCAGTCATGATTGGAGAACTTGTCTACAACATCGACCTCACTGTGGTCGATGACATAGACCCTGTCACTAATCTAACATTAACCAACCTTGTTCTAGGGAAACCATTTGTCAATGAATCGGGAGTAATCCTTGATGAGAAGGATGGTAGTGCATTATTCACCAATGGCGTCAAGAAGGTAATTTTTCGTAGGGGTAATGAGGAGGTGTACGAGTACCGTCCATCCCTAGAGGGGAATCTATATGGATCAAGGGATGGAGGATCGGGGAAGATAAGGCGGCGTGATCCGAATAATCTCAAAATCCCCTGCATGATCGGTCATAAGTATTTCGATAACGTCTACATTAACGTATTCCTACCTAAGAATTTTATGTCCCTATTCCACTATAACAATATCTGTAGATGGGGAATGATTTATAAGGGAGAGAAAGTGGTCGGTAGAGATCATGAAATCCAGGTATTCGTAGGAAATATGGCATTCACTATGGAATTTACGATCGTGGACAACATCGAAGACTATGTCGACCCAAGGTTGTCACAAGTTGTTTTCGGAGCACCCTTTTGTGAAATCACTAATTTAATAGTTGATGACCGGAACGGAATCATGACCTTCGCTGATGGAATTAGGAGGGTGTCATACCAAATGCCATACAAGAGAAGATATCTCAAAGAAATCGATTGTGATGGGCTTGATAAGTTAAGTCCTCAACTTATCTTATGTGATGAGGATGTTCGGAGAGGATGTAAGGACACTTCTGATTTATCATGTGGATTCTTTAAGGATGTTAGTAAACCTGGGTCCAAGTATCGAAAAGATGTCTTTGAGTTCGAAGACCCAAAATACCTGCACTATGAAAGCGATACCGAGATAGGGGATGACCTAGAGAGTGAGACCAACGATGAGGTCACGTAATAACCCATGACCTTGAGTCTAGCTACAAGACTCGTAAATAAAGAAAATCGCTTCTTGGGAGGCAACCCATGCTTTATGTGATTTTTAATTGTTTGATTGTTATTTGTTTCCGTATGCATGCTTTATTTTTATTGTTGGTAAATCATGTTTCAAACTCAAATGGTGAAAATACTTTATTTTGTTGTTTGGCTTAGTCTTAACTTCATCCAAAGGTATTTCGCAAAAGATAAGTGTAAGGGGAAACCCTAAATATGTTTTTAAGAAACAAAACCGATCATGATTCTCAACAATATTAAATGAACATGTATATTCATATTTGTTAGAGTCAAATGCTTGTATCGAGTCATAATGATGTTTTGCAGGATTTTCCAGGAAGCATGACAGAGTTTTTCCAGAAATTTTCTGGAAACTTAACATAAAGATTTCTGCAGGTCACTTCTGACGGCATCAGGAAGAAATTCCTGACGGCGTCACGTGTAAAAATCTGGAAATTTTGCCAGTTTTGTTTTTTCTAACGGATTCTTAAAGTTTTTGTTGAATCTTTAGTTTTATAATCTCCAGGAAATCTGCAAACATTCATTCCACAAGCATTATATCTTACTTTGTTTTCTAGGATTTGTCAGCATATATAGATTGCCGCCGATTTTACGCGAGGTTGCCTTGTTTGTTTTCTCAGGTTTAACAGGTTATGTATGACAAGAAGATAATTTATATTCTGGAAGGGAAGATTTGATTGTTCATTTTCTTGGAGGAAGATCTAACCTTGTTACCACACTATCCATACCGAGCGAATCAGGGGAGTATTTGATTTCATTCTTTTACCTGTTTTTACTTTTACATTCTTTAATTGAACATTGGGGACAATGTTCATCCTAAGTGTAAGGGGAGGGTAAATGATGATACCTTATAGATAAACTTTCACTTGAGTTTGTTTGATTGATGGTAGGTGTGTAATAAAACTATGAGAAATACTTGTTAGTGTAATTTTAGCGCCAAATTTAAAATTTTTTAGAACATTTAGGAGTGAAACTTTAGCTATAGCAAGCGTCTCATTTATAGGAGTTGTATGACTAGCACAAAACCGTACCATTCAGAAAAATTTTCAACCCAAATATGTGAGGTTCGCCTTTAGATTTGATAGGAAAAGCATTCATTATTAGTGCTTATTAGTGTACCGGTAGCATTTAGATTCTAGAACTTGCGTTAGTGATGCATCCCGAGACCGCTAGTGAGACTACATTCGTGTAGTAGGATTTACTACATGATAAGAGGCATTAGGATCACCCTTGTGTTAAACCCGTATCATAATTACTTGACCATTTAAGTCATATTATTTGGCTAGTTAAGTTAACTAATTTTTCCCACACCCTTAGCGTTGTACTCATTTTTAGTACACGAAACCCCTAGTACACCCCTCTGAGCCTATCTTTTCGTTTCTAACTTTAAGCATCTTACTTAAAGGAAGAATTTGTTACAACCCACTTAAATGTACAACCAAATCACCTTAGCCTTCCGTGTATGCACTCATCTTTAGTGCATTATTGTTACATGTTTAAACCCTTAGTTAATTATCTAATTGATTACATGGTTGCTAAGTCGAGTCATATCCTTGTAGATATTGTTTTGGGATGATTGGGACTCATGGGTAAAGTACTAATGTTATGGAGTAATGGGGAAGAACATCATATTATTACCCCCATATGTGCGTTAATCTTAAAAGTACTCCAAATGTTTTGATTATCATAATTCGAGTCATTAGATTAGTTTATTGTAAAGTATGTAAAAATTCAAGTGTAAGGGGAATGTTCATTCCTTATGATGTATTATATTGGATGGTAGGGTAAAAGTGTATGCAAAAAAAAAAAAAAAAAAAAAAAAAAAAAAAAAACATAGAGACTACCATCCCGTTTCATTCTATGTTTGTTTTATGTTTTTGTTATTTTTGATTTATTAGCTTAAGTCGAGTCTAGTCTTGGCTTAGCAACGCCTTATTGTACATGTAATTAACCAAGATTATTAACTCGCCACCAGTAAAGACTGCCTATATCCAACAAAACCGTGTATTCCGTATCCCTACACCTAACGTTATAACCCTTTAAAAGTCCTCTTTCATAGTTTATCCTAGGTGCTTACGCCATGTGGTGGAGGTTTGATCCTTTACCAAGCTTATGGTAATCTATTTTGCTATGACAGGTAGTGAGAGATGTTTTCCATTTCCTTATTGTGATATATACTTTATTACACCCGAGAGACGTGAGTATCTAAACACTATTTGTGAGGTGCTAGTGTATGACCTCCGTGCTTGTCTTTGGTCTTTAGTGGAATGATTATTTGTTGTAATTACTTTTATATTAGTGTTAAATGACCCCTAACTTGTGTTTTGACTAGAATAAAAGCGCATTTGCTTGAGGACAAGCAAATCTCAAGTGTAAGGGTATATGATGAGGCGAAAAATGATCCGTTTTTAGGGGGTCATTTAAGCCGGAATTGGAATTTATTTGATCAATTATTGCCTTAAATCGTTCCTTTTGTGATTTTAGGTACTTTGGGAGAGAATTGTAACAATTCGCAATTTCAGGTTAATTACCATTCCCGGAAAATTTCACTATTCACTTTTACTATTCATTTTTCCCGAAACTTTCCCGAAAGTTGATTTTTATTTGATATTCTCGAGTGATAAATCATTTCCATGGCAAATTAAATGTTTGACATTCGTCAGATCATTTTCGTGAAAGTTATTAAGGAATTACACGTTTTAGGGTAAAACGTCAATCAGAAATTCTACGCACAACGAAATTCAACCCCGTCAGGTGACCCCACATCAGTAAAATATTTTACACACTCATGATTTATTTGAGAATTAATCGTGACTGAGAAAAATATGACCAAAAACTTCCCAGCAGGTCACCCATGCCTGTACTACTCTCGCATGAGCACGCTTAACCATTTGGGCGATTAACCGTGAGACCACAAAACGCGTTTCTAAGACTTTTTGAGTTTTCAACTTATTAGAAAAAGTCAACATATTCTTTCCCTCCTCCATTGACCAAAAATGATCCCTTGATGTTATAAGTCATTTCGTGATTTTTAGGCTTACGGTTTGATGTCTAAAAGACATTTAATATCAACCGACACTAGACTGAGCCCAGTCTAGACATTATAAGTCATTTTAAATCATTTTTATAACATTAGAAAAGTAACATTTTACTTTTCTCAATTTTACGCAATATTCAGCGTTTTACGCGAATTACGCGTTTTAGACCCGTGTTTCCAGTTTTTAGCAGGGTTTTAGCACCCGATGGAACCTACCACTCATTTTATATTTTATTATGGAACTTATTGACATGTTTATCAATACTTTCAAGTTCCATAATTTTACGACACCCGGTTTTACGTTTTGAGGCTTAATCATTTACGATTGGCATTTCCCGGAGTCAAAACACACTAGATATCTTGGATAATATCATCCAAAGTCCACACCCTTGCTCTCCAAGCTTAGGAAACGACCTAGGGAGGGGGAATTCAGCCTTGTGTGGCTCAATCTCATGCTAGGAGGCCTTAGATGAGAACATGTGTTAAACTTGGTGATCAAGTGTTGACAAGTCAACACTTCTAACCTCCTCAAGGCCATATAAAGCCTCCTTGCCTCTCCATGAACGTCCACAACACACACACAAACACCATTCCATTTTCTAATTCACTCCAAGTATTATCCAAAAGAATCAAGAGCTTAAACAAGGTAGAAACCCTAGATAGGTTATCATTCATCAAACACTTCCATAACCTCATATACTTTGGTGATTTCTCTTGAGTTTAAATCCACTCAATTCACCTAAACCTTCATCATCCATCTTTCAAGAATACCAAGGGTAGAAAGATTGCATGAAGTGAAAAAGGGTTGAAGCAAGTCTATCAATGTCCTATCCTTACATGTTAACTTCCTTTCATGTTTGAAAGCCAAAAGTTGTGAGCCAAACCCTAACTTGATTCTTGTTAAATAATCATGTTCATGTTATTTACATGTTATTCTTGCTATATTATGTCTTGTAGTTATGTCCATGATGTATAAAAATGACCAAAACAAGTTATTGTTATTGATTGTTGAAACAAGTTACTAAAACAAGTAAACTAGTGACTTTCTTGGAAAACCACGACCAAAATGGTAAAATTATGATATTGGATCATTACAAATTGTAGTAGAGGACTTAACAAGGAAACCATAGCAATTTGAACCACCCAAAACGAGTATACGAGTCAAAAGTTATGGCGATTTGAAATTACCAAGATTTCCGGCAAAACTGCCAAATAGCTTCCTGATCAAATTTGGGTTTTGAAAGTCCCACTTCTGGTCCGATTCATCAAAAAGTTAAAACACGAAAGTTGTCCGAAACGACGTTTTCGTTCAGGAACAAAGAAGCTCGAGACCTAAAAATGCTTTCCGAGTGATAAATTTCTTCAAATTCTAAACAGCCCATTTTTAGACAAAGTCATTACATATAGGTTATGGTTTATGAAGACCAAAGGGGTCTTATGACCTATAATCAAGACCACAAACATGACTAGAACCAAGGTTGAGTCTCATGACCTTGGAACAAGGACCAAAGGTCATGGCTAGGCCATGACGAAATGACCATAACAACTCACATAGGCGTAAACATGAAACAATGAGTTAGGCGATAACTTGAACAAGCAATTTGGATCTACTTCACTTAAAAGGAAACCATGAGATTTTACCAAGAGAAAATGGTCATTTAAGACTTATGAAACTACCCCTAATAACAATCTTCATGTACAAATAAACTTTCCTAAGTTTATTCAAGTATCGGACATGTAACTTTTCGGATCAAAACTTATATCTATATATTTCATCAACTACTACAATAGTAGGGAGCCTCATGTGAGGAGTTCATTATGTAAGCCGTCGAGTTGAGTTGTGGATTTACGAGTTAAAGTGTCCTGGCTCCTCGAACGCTTACTAACATGACTTCTGAATTATGTCGGCCCGAACGGTAGTGAACGATATACAAAACATACATGTTTCATGAATCATTTCCTTCAAAGACTTACATTATACATCATACCACATCATGGACTAAATGCAAGATATATATATAGGCACTCCGTTATATTCATTACTCAAATCCTAAGTCACAACATTCTATTATAGGTTGCTCGTAGAAACCTTCACGATTCAACCGTTACATTCATTACTTGCTATCTTACTTAAGGTGAGTTCATAGCCCCACTTTACATTATTACAATGTTTTACAAACCCTTGGGGGGAATACATGCTATTTTAACCGAGCACAATGTTTTTAAATTGTATGCTTACCTGATTGTTTTATTATCACTAAGTACCAACCTTGCTAAACCGAAATCCTTTATTATGAACCATTTAGTCACTAGCAATAGTGAGCGCGAATATTAATAATAGGCCTATTGGGATTGACGAATCCCATTTGTTTTGACTAAGTGCAAACAAATGCATTAATATTTGAGATTTAGGTATGTTAGCAAAGTACCTACCGGGATAAATCTGCCAATCGATATTGGTACACGTTAACGTTATGGTTTCATAAGCTTAGTGTATAATACATGTTCCGGGCGTATAATAACGTAGCCTACCTGTTTTGTTTTCCAAACATTGGTGTGAGCCTATAACTCACACTACCAACACATTGTGTTCAAACGATTTACCTACAAACACTACGATTATGGTGTTCAAACGATTTACCTACAAACACTACGATTATGGTGTTCAAACGATTTACCTACAAACACTACGATTATGGTGTTCAAACGATTTACCTACAAACACTACGATTATGGTGTTCAAACGATTTAACTACCAACACATTGTGTTCAATCGATTTAACAAACTCTATGAATATCACTCAACCTTTGTGTTGACCTCTCAAGCATGTATTTCAGGTTCATGACGATCAAGGATGGCACGGAAGGACACGGATTCTCAAGAGGGCTATAAATTTTATTATCATTCAAAACTCATTTATTATACATTGTAAACATGGAACCAATTGGGACCTCATTTTGAAATCTCTGATATTTATATAATTTGAATGATACACCTTTTAAAACGACTCAATTGGAGTTCGTTTTCTATTATTGTGACTATTGTGCCGTCGAGTAACACCCAGTTTGAATTCCGCTGCATCCATGAATTGGGGGTGTTACAGATTGGTACCAGAGCCATGGTTATAGAGAAACGGGTCTAAGTGAGACCTAAACTATAACTACAATCACAAACAAAAACATTTTATAGCCTTCCGCTCTCCGTGTCTTCCATCCTCCAGACGATTATGGATTTAGTAAGCATGTTATGATACACAAACATGTTAGTATATTCATATATACCCATTTTGAGCATTTCCCCGAAGACATTTTTATGCTACACAAACATAATTGCATATTGATATATGTACCCTAAACATAATTGAGCATTTCCCCGTAAGCATTTTATGCTACATGAACACATATAAGTATATTGATATATACACACTAGGCATTTTATGCTACATGAACATATTAGTATATTGATATATAAACTCGGTTTATTTTCAATCATTTTATCTAAACATATCTGTGTATGCCTATTCTAAAGCATTTCGACATAGCCACACTCTCCCAATCATGTTCCTACTCTAACATGAATTTTTCAAGACATTGTGAGATACAATGGTCTCATTCAGTTTTCAAGACATTGTGAGATACAATGGTCTCATTCATTTTCCAAGACATTGTGAGATACAATGGTCTCATTCAGTTTTCAAGACATTGTGAGATACAATGGCCTCATTCATTTTCCAAGACATTGTGAATTGCACAATGGTCTAACCTACTTCCGAGACATTGTGATTTGTGCAATGGTCTCTGGAATTATTTCACGACCTCATCAATATCATTTCTTATGATATCAAAAATCCATCACAATCTAACGATTTCCAAACAAGAAATATGAGATTTCTAAAGGACAAACTAATCCATCGTCGACAAAAGCTGAACTTTCTCTACATTCATCAAAGTTTTCTGATGAAACCTTCATTATTAAAAGTTCGTGATCCTGGCCAAGTATGTTCTATTTTAGAATTACTTCAACTTCCTTTCCACACATATCTACCCGTACTATCTTCTATGCAATGGAATGTGAAAACATACGTTACAAGTCTCTTATGGCGGGACTTGCAACTGAATGGTTTGACATCGCCTTTGTTTAGTGGACAGTTTACCGAAAGCAACGGACATATCACAAGTATACCTAATTTAGGTATTTGAAAATTTTATCGAACCTCGGCTAAATATAGACTAGTCACCTATATTTAACCTAGGGACAGTGGAATATAGTCTGACTAACTATATTCGACTTAGAATTTTCAAATACTGAGAGTAGTTGTACTAGGGTTATGTTTAGGTTGATTTCCTACTTGAACTCGATAAACCACCAGAATACATTAAAACAATCTAGAGACACGATAATGTCTTACCACTCAGCGAAATCTTAACACCTTATTTGTGTTACCTAATTTCATTCTTGAAATTTTTCATTTATGAGATAATCCGAACTACTATCTTGGGATAGTTATCAATTATTCTCTTCATCCTGTAGAAGTACCATCCTGTTTAGGATACCATTCCATCATAAACTTTTAAAATCTCTTAAGATTTTTAAAGCAAACTCAACATCTATACCTAAGAGTATTAATGTTAAGCATACACTACACACTTTTATTCATCAACATATCATAACATTATCTTCACAACCGTTGGAACCACAAGCTCATTAACAGATCTTGATGCACTTTTAAAGCTCAAATCATCCTTAGTTACACCACAAGCACCCTTATCAGCTTTACAAGATTGAATATTCATCTTGTACTCTTGGAACACCAGTATCATCTCGTAATACACTACCTTGTAACTCACCGGCTAAGTATGAATGTTGTGTCGGGAATTCTTGAGTAGGATGATTTATAATATCCTTATTTGAATGGATTGGGATGCCTTTTTATTTAAATAAAGAAATTATAAATCATCGAACCATACGTTTATATTCCTTTAGTTACATTGTTTGGGATGCCTCTCTATGTAAATAAAGAATTATAAACAAGTGGGCTTAATTATATCCGAAATAACATAAGTATGAAGTCAACCTACATTACATTGCTCGGGTATGGCTTGATACCTACATTACATTGCTCGGGTATGGCTTGATACCTACATTACATTGCTCGGGTATGGCTTGATACCTACATTACATTGCTCGGGTATGGCATGATACCTACATTTTATTCGCCACAAGAAATCCTATCTTTTCACCGACATCGCTTCAAACCATGACATAAACACTAGGTACAACAACCGATTCCCTACAAGGCTATGATTGCAACGACTATCCCAATTTCCATTAGTACGAGGTTTACACTTGGGTTTTTATAATGATAGTGCAATAACAAACAAACTCATTACGGGGCCATGTAACCATATGCATGGGCAGTCATACCAAACTCATTGTGAAGCCATGTAGCCATATGCATGGGCAGCCGTACAATTCAAACAGGACTTGGTCCAACCGCATGTTCAACGCTTATTCCATGATTCGATTCTTATATCAATTTCCATTTATTGGATTCCTATGTAAATTGCTATTGTTGTTCAACTGTTATATCAATTGCTATTGATACTTGACAACTATATCAATTTCCATTTTGATATTTAACTATATCAAGTTCTATTTGATATACAACTACTATATCCATTTCTATTAATAATCGACTGCTATATCAATTTTCTTTGATATTCGACTATTATATGGATCTCTACTGATATTCAACCATGTTATCAATCTCTATTGACACACCATATTCTGAGACAAATCAAACTACATCACTAGTAATTCCAGACTTTGGTCCTCATAAGTAACCACACATCTTTATCAACACCACTCCAACATATGACACATAGAACTTCGGGACGAAGTTCCCCGTAAGGGGTAGAGACTGTAACAATTCGCAATTTCAGGTTAATTACCATTCCCGGAAAATTTCACTATTCACTTTTACTATTCATTTTTCCCGAAACTTTCCCGAAAGTTGATTTTTATTTGATATTCTCGAGTGATAAATCATTTCCATGGCAAATTAAATGTTTGACATTCGTCAGATCATTTTCGTGAAAGTTATTAAGGAATTACACGTTTTAGGGTAAAACGTCAATCAGAAATTCTACGCACAACGAAATTCAACCCCGTCAGGTGACCCCACATCAGTAAAATATTTTACACACTCATGATTTATTTGAGAATTAATCGTGACTGAGAAAAATATGACCAAAAACTTCCCAGCAGGTCACCCATGCCTGTACTACTCTCGCATGAGCACGCTTAACCATTTGGGCGATTAACCGTGAGACCACAAAACGCGTTTCTAAGACTTTTTGAGTTTTCAACTTATTAGAAAAAGTCAACATATTCTTTCCCTCCTCCATTGACCAAAAATGATCCCTTGATGTTATAAGTCATTTCGTGATTTTTAGGCTTACGGTTTGATGTCTAAAAGACATTTAATATCAACCGACACTAGACTGAGCCCAGTCTAGACATTATAAGTCATTTTAAATCATTTTTATAACATTAGAAAAGTAACATTTTACTTTTCTCAATTTTACGCAATATTCAGCGTTTTACGCGAATTACGCGTTTTAGACCCGTGTTTCCAGTTTTTAGCAGGGTTTTAGCACCCGATGGAACCTACCACTCATTTTATATTTTATTATGGAACTTATTGACATGTTTATCAATACTTTCAAGTTCCATAATTTTACGACACCCGGTTTTACGTTTTGAGGCTTAATCATTTACGATTGGCATTTCCCGGAGTCAAAACACACTAGATATCTTGGATAATATCATCCAAAGTCCACACCCTTGCTCTCCAAGCTTAGGAAACGACCTAGGGAGGGGGAATTCAGCCTTGTGTGGCTCAATCTCATGCTAGGAGGCCTTAGATGAGAACATGTGTTAAACTTGGTGATCAAGTGTTGACAAGTCAACACTTCTAACCTCCTCAAGGCCATATAAAGCCTCCTTGCCTCTCCATGAACGTCCACAACACACACACAAACACCATTCCATTTTCTAATTCACTCCAAGTATTATCCAAAAGAATCAAGAGCTTAAACAAGGTAGAAACCCTAGATAGGTTATCATTCATCAAACACTTCCATAACCTCATATACTTTGGTGATTTCTCTTGAGTTTAAATCCACTCAATTCACCTAAACCTTCATCATCCATCTTTCAAGAATACCAAGGGTAGAAAGATTGCATGAAGTGAAAAAGGGTTGAAGCAAGTCTATCAATGTCCTATCCTTACATGTTAACTTCCTTTCATGTTTGAAAGCCAAAAGTTGTGAGCCAAACCCTAACTTGATTCTTGTTAAATAATCATGTTCATGTTATTTACATGTTATTCTTGCTATATTATGTCTTGTAGTTATGTCCATGATGTATAAAAATGACCAAAACAAGTTATTGTTATTGATTGTTGAAACAAGTTACTAAAACAAGTAAACTAGTGACTTTCTTGGAAAACCACGACCAAAATGGTAAAATTATGATATTGGATCATTACAAATTGTAGTAGAGGACTTAACAAGGAAACCATAGCAATTTGAACCACCCAAAACGAGTATACGAGTCAAAAGTTATGGCGATTTGAAATTACCAAGATTTCCGGCAAAACTGCCAAATAGCTTCCTGATCAAATTTGGGTTTTGAAAGTCCCACTTCTGGTCCGATTCATCAAAAAGTTAAAACACGAAAGTTGTCCGAAACGACGTTTTCGTTCAGGAACAAAGAAGCTCGAGACCTAAAAATGCTTTCCGAGTGATAAATTTCTTCAAATTCTAAACAGCCCATTTTTAGACAAAGTCATTACATATAGGTTATGGTTTATGAAGACCAAAGGGGTCTTATGACCTATAATCAAGACCACAAACATGACTAGAACCAAGGTTGAGTCTCATGACCTTGGAACAAGGACCAAAGGTCATGGCTAGGCCATGACGAAATGACCATAACAACTCACATAGGCGTAAACATGAAACAATGAGTTAGGCGATAACTTGAACAAGCAATTTGGATCTACTTCACTTAAAAGGAAACCATGAGATTTTACCAAGAGAAAATGGTCATTTAAGACTTATGAAACTACCCCTAATAACAATCTTCATGTACAAATAAACTTTCCTAAGTTTATTCAAGTATCGGACATGTAACTTTTCGGATCAAAACTTATATCTATATATTTCATCAACTACTACAATAGTAGGGAGCCTCATGTGAGGAGTTCATTATGTAAGCCGTCGAGTTGAGTTGTGGATTTACGAGTTAAAGTGTCCTGGCTCCTCGAACGCTTACTAACATGACTTCTGAATTATGTCGGCCCGAACGGTAGTGAACGATATACAAAACATACATGTTTCATGAATCATTTCCTTCAAAGACTTACATTATACATCATACCACATCATGGACTAAATGCAAGATATATATATAGGCACTCCGTTATATTCATTACTCAAATCCTAAGTCACAACATTCTATTATAGGTTGCTCGTAGAAACCTTCACGATTCAACCGTTACATTCATTACTTGCTATCTTACTTAAGGTGAGTTCATAGCCCCACTTTACATTATTACAATGTTTTACAAACCCTTGGGGGGAATACATGCTATTTTAACCGAGCACAATGTTTTTAAATTGTATGCTTACCTGATTGTTTTATTATCACTAAGTACCAACCTTGCTAAACCGAAATCCTTTATTATGAACCATTTAGTCACTAGCAATAGTGAGCGCGAATATTAATAATAGGCCTATTGGGATTGACGAATCCCATTTGTTTTGACTAAGTGCAAACAAATGCATTAATATTTGAGATTTAGGTATGTTAGCAAAGTACCTACCGGGATAAATCTGCCAATCGATATTGGTACACGTTAACGTTATGGTTTCATAAGCTTAGTGTATAATACATGTTCCGGGCGTATAATAACGTAGCCTACCTGTTTTGTTTTCCAAACATTGGTGTGAGCCTATAACTCACACTACCAACACATTGTGTTCAAACGATTTACCTACAAACACTACGATTATGGTGTTCAAACGATTTACCTACAAACACTACGATTATGGTGTTCAAACGATTTACCTACAAACACTACGATTATGGTGTTCAAACGATTTAACTACCAACACATTGTGTTCAATCGATTTAACAAACTCTATGAATATCACTCAACCTTTGTGTTGACCTCTCAAGCATGTATTTCAGGTTCATGACGATCAAGGATGGCACGGAAGGACACGGATTCTCAAGAGGGCTATAAATTTTATTATCATTCAAAACTCATTTATTATACATTGTAAACATGGAACCAATTGGGACCTCATTTTGAAATCTCTGATATTTATATAATTTGAATGATACACCTTTTAAAACGACTCAATTGGAGTTCGTTTTCTATTATTGTGACTATTGTGCCGTCGAGTAACACCCAGTTTGAATTCCGCTGCATCCATGAATTGGGGGTGTTACAAGAATTCTGGAAAAGGAAGCATTTCGGACGTTTTTGGGGCATAAAAGTGAAGAAAACGGCAAAGTCTTAATTTTCCTTGCTGGAAACAGTACCTGACGATGTCAAGAGCAATTTTATGACGGCGTCAGGAGCAAAAATGATGACGGCCCAGAGAAAACGTGACGGCGTCAGAGCAAGGCCGTCAAGAGTAAAAGTGGTGATGGCCCAGAACAGAAATACACATGACGGCGTTAGATCTGGATCTAGGCAGTCCGAGAATTTTATTGGCGGCGAGATGACGGCGTCAGAACTTTCTTCTTGACGCCGTCACCTCATGAAATCTATATATACTTCTCTAATTTTCATTCATTAAAGGTGGAACTTAAGAGGAGAATTTTAGGGTCGAACTTAATAAACCCTAGCTCGTTTGTAACAGTATTTTCAAGGGTTTTCATCCCTTGAAACCCTTCATGTTCAATTGAGATAAGTTTCCTTTCAATTCATTCAATATGTCTATGTGTTGTTTGAATATATCTTACGCTTGTCTTGATTTTAACATGCTAGGCTAGATCTTTTGTGTGTTTGCTTAGATGTAATGAAACCTAGATGTTGATTATAGGTTGATTGCTTGTCTATAGTTGTAATGGATGAATGATTTCAATGTTAGGCTTAAGAAAACTGGCAGATCTCCATTGTGTAACTTGCTTGAACGTCTTAAGAAACATGAACCAATGCGTACTAGGTTTTTATGGTTGTATTTAATGCATGAGCGAATTCTAGTGATCCCATGTTAGGAGCTTCTTGCAGGCTCGACATAGGAGTGAAGTAGGAGCTTATAGAGTTGGGGAAGTACGTACGCCCCCCACAATTGGTATTGAGGAATATAACCCGTCATCCACGCAACTGTAACAAACAATTAACCTGTAAAAGATATATAGGGAGTAGTGAAATCTAAGTAAACACAATTCGCCCAATTACTGTTTACACCACACTAGTTTAAATTAGCTTTATTTACATTTATGTTATTTTATTTTGATTGCTTCTTAGTTTTTGGGTTAGTTGACTAGCAACTAATTCCGCCCATTCTTCCAAAACCTGAGATTTTACTTGCTTTCATAAAAATATAAAAATACAAAAAGAATCATCACTCACCTCTAGACCTAGTTTTTAGGCTTTCTAATCCTAGCGACACTATTCCTGAGTTGAACGATCAATCCCCAGGTACTTGTCACTATACTATACTACAACGATCAGGTACACTGCCTGGTGGGGGTTGTAAGCTTCTCGAGATCCCTCGAGAGGTAAAGCCTGGTGCAATTCCCCGCATCACTTAGGTTTTTAATGTTTTATAGATCAGGATTAAGAAACACAAGATGAATAGGGTAATACCTCGTGATGAATCGAACAAGGAAAATAACAAGCACTAGTACAATCGACACCTCTTCCGTCGAATTTTTTTCGCCGTTCCCGTCGTCATGTCGACGACATTGTACGTTACCGTCGTCATGTCGACGGGATAATGACGACGGCGGTGCCCCGTCGGGAACAGCATTGCTGTCGACAACCGCCGTCGACATTGTGGGTCCCACTTCATTTTTCAGTCAAAGAAATTCTTTGTCCGTCAAATTGTTCCCGTCGACATGTTGACGGGATTGTATATGTTATTAACAACTTAATTATTAAACGTTAATTGACTTTATACTATCCCGTCGACATGTTGACGGGTACACTTTGACGGGTCAAACGTGTTGGTCAACGTTGTATATTTATCCCGTCGACATGTTGACGGGAACAATTTGAAGGGTCAACGTGTTGGTCAACGTTGTAAAAGTATCCCGTCGACACGTCGACGACCCTATTAAACCACCAAAATTTTTTAATTAATGATGCCGTCGACATGTCGACGGCATCATTAAACAATCCATTTTTTTGTTTGATGGTGCCGTCGACATGTCGACGGTACCAATGTTATATACAGCAAACAGCAAGCTGCAATACCAGCAATATTCCAAATTTTTTCCGGAAAATTTTTCGGAAAAATCTACCAAAACCTGTAGTACCTAAACCTGTAACCATAAGCTATAACCACTCAATATCAACATGTCCTCACACATACAACTCGACATCGGCTAAAACACTTTCAAATTATCGCTAAACACCCTCAAAATGCATTAAAACATATAAAGTCTACAAAACAGGGTGTGGTAATATCTAACCCAAGCTGCCATATCCACAAATGTTTCAATACCCGCGATGTTCAAGTCGCCAAAAGGTTAAACTACAAAATACTAAGATAAGGATCGCGAAAATAATGTTTCAACCATAAGTACGTACAACACAAAATATATAACCCAAGTTTGTACCTCTACATCCCCAAGTCACTCATCATGATCACTATCACAATCCACATCGATATCATCGCTCCCGCTCCAGCCAGCTCTACTCCCGCTCCCGCCAGCTCCACTGCCCGAGCCATCCACATGCTGAGAATCCACCTGACTAATATACTGAGACCATTGCGGGTTGGTAGAGGCAAAACCCATCAACAAATCGAGTTGCGCCTTCATGGTCTTGCGTTCTTCAGCATCTTCCCGGCTCTTCTTCTCTGCCTCAGCAATCTTCTTATGAGCTGCAGCAAGCTCAGCAGATATCTCGGCAACACCTAAAAATGAAATAATCAAAATTTAAAAACAGTCATTGCAATACATTAATTGAGTCATGAGTAATCTATAATTAATATTATCACACTGTACATACCTGGAGGTGGAGGCGGGGTGTCTGGTAACGGTGGCCTCCTGAGGCCGGGTACTACCCTACCCCGTCCGGCAATGTGGCCCCGCTGCTTGCCCTTGAGAACCATGGCAAGTATTTGCTCCTCTGTGTACGCCACCCCTTCAGGCATATTCGCTCCCAGATCTCTCAGCCGAACCATATCTTCCTATTTAGTTGAAAAAAATTTGAGAAAATTAATATATATGTCGGGTTAATTACAAGATTATGTTTCGATGAATCATTAAAGTGCGTGTTTGGGGAAATAAATAAATAAATAATAAATTAAAAAAAAACGTTACTTACATACTGAACCCGCGCCTCATCCTGCAACCATGCATCATCCTCGTCGCAGTGTGTGTCATAAAAGCTCTGGATGAGTGACGGGTACTGCTTGTCCTTGTTGTTCTCAAACTGTATATACACATGCATATAAGATGAAACAAATTAAAAATGACAAATCAAACACTATATATATTTTATTTAAACTTAAATACTTTTAAAAAATTAAAATTAATTACTTTTATATAATTAAAATTTTTAATTAATATATAATTAAAATTAAATAATTTTATAAAAATAAAATACTTTTATAAAAATAAAATGTGTCTTACAAATAGTAAATCAATTGTACGTATCCATATCCTAAATGAGACAAAACATTCAAAAAGCAGTCCAAACAGGGGACTTTCCGAAATTAATTTCTAATAAATTAATTTCGGACGGGTTTTCTATAGGATGATTAACTTCGGACGGGGACTTTCCGAAATTAATCACTAAAATTCTAAAACATTCACAAAAGTCTAACATAACACACAAAGCATATATTTTAAGTTAAACAATTTATTTCAAATATACACATTAAAAAGCCACAAATATCATATATACGCATTCATATATGAAATTTAATTTTTGGCTTATCTTTCATAAGCTTATTTTTTGTGAGTTATTTTGAAACTATTTGATATAAGGTAAACAGTTTCAAAATAAGCCACAAAAATTTAGCTTATGAAACATAAGCCGAAAACCAAACGAGCAATAAATATTCTACTTCTACTTCTATCGCACTAATATGAAATATATAAGCCGAAACAAACACCCTCTAACTTGAAGTATTCTACTTCTAATTCTATCACAAAAAATTCCAATTCTAATTATACTTCTATATATAACGCAAAACTACTAATATTCTACTTCCCTTCAACTAATTGTTTCAACTAATTATAACGCAAAAATTCTAATTATTCAAACTTATTTTTTGTGACTTATATATAACGCAAAACTTCTAATTATTCTACTTAATCCGCAATATCCGAAACAAACACCCTCTAACCTAAATTGAAACTATGTACTACTTAATCCGCAATATCCGAAACAAACACATCCGCAAACTAATACTTAATCACTCACATTTCACAAATATACTAACATGTGAAAAATAATATGGAAGTGAAAAAAAAATTACATACTGTCTCGGTTGTGGTGTCGGGGCTGGGCTGCAGTCTCGGGTTCGGGCTGTGATCTTGGGTTGCATTCTCGGGCTGCGGTCTCGGGGCTCGGGCTATATTCATATTTATAAAGTTTAACTGGGTTTGAGATACTAGGAGATGACATAAAAGCCATGTTCCCAGTATATGAACTAGAGACACCAGTTTTCTTTACTTCTTGTTCCACAATTTTAAAGTTGCTATACAAATCCATAAGATCCATAGTGTCTATGTCTGGTTTATTCTTCCAGACAACAACATGCATAGCCCACTCTTCTGGTAAGCTTCTCAGAAATTTTGAGTTTAAATCTTCTTGAGGTATGTCAACCCCAAGAACAGCAAGTTGACTCACAATTTTCTATAGCCTTGTAAACATGTGGTCAAGAGATTCATTCATGGTTGATGAGAAATTTTCAAACTGCTGCTTGAGAAGGGTTTTCTGGGTCTTCTTGGTGGCTTCATTCCCTCCATACCTTGCAACAATTGCCTCAAATAATGACTTGGCATCTTTGAATTTGCTGAAGTTTATAAGTTGATCATTTGGAATGGTCATCATCAGCATACTTCTGGCCTTGAGGTCATTCTTCTTATTTATTCTTTCTTCAGCAGTTGAAGGGATAGTTTTAACAACTGTAATTTCCCTACCTTCAACTGTTGATGAAGTGGTTGTGGGTTTGAAAGAGTTTCCATCTTCAATGATTTCCCAGAGAGTATAATCTTGCACCTGGAAAAACTGTTCTATTCTTAACCTCCACAATTCAAACTCATTCTATTTGAGAACTGGCAACTTTGTAGCAACATTTGTTTGAATAGATTATGTATCCATTTCTTCTTCTTATTCTTCTAAATCAAAGATATCAACCTGGAAGCTCTGATACCAACTGAGATGATCACTTGATTTGATCCCACACTATGAGGTGTTGGACCTTTGTAATGTGTAAATATGATACTTTGAGTGAATATGATTAAGTATGCGGAATCTACTTAACCACACTTAGAATATTTATTGGAAATGGAACTGTGATGCTTGTGTTTATTTAACAAAGAACAATGAAAGTATTTCACCAAACGATTCAATATTATTCAAAATAATACGAGTGATCTTCACTATCACTAGGGTTACAAAGACCTTGAATCTTGTGTTTGTTCTATTGTTTTTCTCTATGTATATGTCTACTCACATATATCGCTATCACACTTATCACACACTTTTTAAGTCATATCTAAGATCTTCCTTTTATAGTCCAAGGAAAGATCTTTTACAATCTATATGACTCATCTTAAATACTAGCTTATGACTAATCTTCATTCTAGCTAGATGATGACTTATCATGTCAGTCATTAAGATACAACATGTATCTAGGATTACAACTCACTTGGAGTGTTCAATTTGATGACTACAACAAAGATATTTTTCTTGTATATGAATCAGTAGAATAAGTCGTACTTATATACACAGCTGTTGTATGAGTCATAGTAGCATCAGCAGAATCCATCAGTAGAAACACCTTCAGTAGAAAACGTTCTTCAGCAGAATCCATCAGTGAAAACGTGCTTTGTGCTTTATCAGCAGAAACATACTTGATGTATTTCCTTAAGCCTTTATGTTGATTCTTCTGATTATTTAATTCCCAACAATCCTCCCCTAAACATGTGAATTACATTCAAACATGTTTTTCTGAATTAAATGAGGACTTTGTGAAGATCTTTCAAACACTTCATTGTCAGACTGTGATCTGAACTTTCTTCTCTTTTGAGTGATTGAATGTCTTTCTCTGTAACTCATCTGCTTTCTTTTCTTTGCTCCAATCTTGGACTAAAAGATGGTGCAATATTCAACTTGAAGAATTATAAGAGGCAATGATGCTGTGTATCTTGGATGCTTGTTCCAAGAAGTAGAAATCATCTTTCAGCATGTCTTTGGAAGTGATGAACAAACGTAGTGAACTGAAATTGAAACCTTTCATCTTTTGATCTAGATAGAACTTTCTCCTATCAGCTCTGTTCTTGTTCTTTATCAGTAGAAACCATGTCATCATCTTGTATGCTCTTATCTTTACCTTCTTTTTCTTTGGATAATCTTCCTTTTAAAGGGCTTTTTGTAACCTCCCCTGAGATTTATTTCTCTCTTGAGTAATTTCCTCCCCTGTTTGGAAGATCTCTCACAATCATATTATATCATAATCATCTGATCTAGCAATTTCCATGTTTTCAGACAATTTGTACATGAAGCCATCAATTCCTTAAGAGTTTAAATGCTGCCCTCATCACTTCTAGGTATGTAACCTCCTATGAGTGGTGAATCACTGAGCATTAACTCATAATCCATCATAAGATGATTTTTTGAGCCTCTTTGAAAATCCTTTTTAATAAATATTTGACTTAGCAGTATGAACATGATTTTATGATTAAAAATCATACTGCTTCTAACCATTTTGAAGGGATTAAGTGTGGTGACTAACACTTAATCAAAATTTTGGTTTAAAGCAACCTCTGGTTGTGTGAGAACCAATGTTTTCAGTTATAAATAAGTGCCTGTGTACAGATAAACCTATTCAAAAGGCTTTCTTTACAGGGTTTCCAGCTCGTGGCACTTGTTACCTCTAACACAAGTGTTAGATTCACTGTTGCTCGCTGTTCTTTCTATCAGATATCCGTAGATTAGTCACATTATATTTGAGAGTATAAAATGATAGAAAGTGAGTTGTATCAGTTATTAACTGATCAACTAATTTATCAATTCAATGTGAAACATCATAATCAGGTTCCAAGAAAGAAGTTTTAAGGATTTTTGAAATCCCAAACTCTTTCTATCATGAGCCTATTATATCAGCAGCAAGATCAGCATTCAACAGCAATGATCATAGATTTCACTTGAAATAGCCTTTGAGCTCAAACATTCATACCTGAAATTGTTAGTCTAAAACCAAAAGAACAAAGTACAAAGTACTTGTCTTGAATTAGAATTATGCATAGGACTAACTGTATGAGTAACTTTTAATTGGTAATAGTAGTTTTAGATGACAAAGTTGGATGCATTAACAAAATCTATATACAAGAACACATTATATTGAAACATTTAAAGATTAAGCATTCCAATACTTGCTATCAAGTACTGAAATCTTCCAACATCAAAAGCTTTTGTAAGAAGATCTGCAAAGTTTTGTTCTGAAGCAATTTTCATTACTTGAATTAACCTCTTTTCATTGCAATCTCTAATAAAATGATGTCTAATTTCAATGTGTTTTGTTTTAGAATATTGCACTGGATTTTTAATAATGCAAATTGTACTACTATTATCAATATGAATAATGGTATGTAAGAAATTGTACCCATTAGGGGTGAGCAAAACTGACCCGATCCCGAATCCCGTCCCGATCCCGAGTCCCAATTCTTGTCCCGTAACCGAACCGATGTCAAACGGGTCGGGACTCGGTTTGAGTTTTCCGGCTTGTCGGGATTCGGGATAGTCGGGATCTGGTCGAGACGGGCCAAAAACCGAAAAACAATAAACAAAACCGAGAAAACAGACCGATCCCGTCCCGACTGTCCCGAAACCGAATCGAGCTTAATCGGGTCGGGACTCGGTTTGTGTTTTCCGGCTTTTTGGGATTCGGGATATTCGGGATCAGGTCGGGAAGGGTCGGGAGCGGCCCGATGCTCAGCCCTAGTACCCATAGTCAAGAAGTTAGTTTTGAAGCCATAGAACTTGACCACAACAATTTGCAGCAGCTACATATTCAGCTTCAGTTGTTGAAGTAGCCACCATTGTCTGCTTCTTACACTCCCATGAGATAAGTCTACACCCAAGGAATTGACATCCTCCAGTTGTTGACTTTCTGTCCAAGCTAGCACCAGCATAATCACTATCTGAGTATGCTACCAAGTCAAAAGATGACTCCTTAGAATACCACAGACCCAACCTAGGTTGACCCTTGAGATATCTAAAAATTCTCTTGGTTGCTGTTAAATGAGAAACCTTAGGAGTTACTTGATATCTTGCACAAGCATAAACATAGAACATGATATCAGGTCTTGATGATGTGAGATACATCAAAGAACCTATCATAGATCTGTATGTGTGTACATCCACATTAGTTCCTTCTACATCTTTAAGAAGTGGCTTCTCAGGGTCCATTGGTGTGCTTACTATTTTGGAATCAGCAAATTGAAACTTTCTAAGAATCTCTGCAACATATTTGTCTTGACTAATAAAGATTCCTTCTCTTGATTATTTAACCTGCAGACCCAAAAAGAATGTAAGTTCCCCCATGGAACTCATCTGAAACTTATTATGCATAAGCTTCTCAAACTCCAAACATATCTCCTTCCTCGTAGATCCAAAGATGATATCATCCATATACACTTGAACTAGCAAAAGATCCTTCTTATGCTTCTTGGTGAAAAGTGTCTGATCTATCTTGCCTCTTTGAAATCCATTTGAAATTAAGTAGGAAGCCAGTGTTTCATACCAAGCTCTTGGTGCCTGATGTAGGCCATATAGAGCTTTAACAACCTTGTACACTTTGTCTGGATGGTCAGGATCAACAAAACCAGGAGGTTGTGAGACATACACCTCCTCTTCAATAGTACCATATAAGAAAGCACTCTTGACATCCATTTGATAAACTGTGAATCCCATAAATGAAACATAAGCCAAAAAGAGTCTAATGGCTTCAATCCTTGCTACTGGAGCAAAAACTTCTTCATAGTCTATCCTTTCTTCTTGTGCGTACCCTTGAGCTACTAATCTAGCTTTATTTCTTATCACTATGCCCCTTTCATCCCTTTTATTCCTACAAACCCATCTAGTGCCAATTACCTGTGGAAAACTAGAAGGGGGGTTGAATAGTTTTACGTCTTTTTACTTTGTTATAAAATATTAGTTTTAGAGTTTTGTTTAGCTTTTAAAATCTTAGATTCGATAATATGTGATCTCAAGTCTTGTACAATATAAACAATTAATACTACATAATATATTACAATGATAAGTAATGAAATAAGTAAGAGTTGGAAAGATCGAACCGCGAGACAAGAGATTTATAGTGGTTCGGCTACAAGGACACCTTCCTTGCCCTACTCCACTCCCCGAGCACCTAACTCGAGAGTTTTCTTCACTATATCAACAAGCTCCCTAATGGCGGAGAAAACCGTACACACCAATATACACACCAATCTACACGCCAATCTTCACACCACTTTTCACACCACAACTTCGTCACACCTAAGTCACAACTTCTACACAACTTCTTCAAATCAATCTACTTCACAACTAACTACTCCACACCTATCTTCTTCACACCAATCTAGTACTTAGCTTATCTTCTTCACACCAAGCTACTAACTAATCACACAATCTATATCTAACACAACTATCTACAATCAAATATTCACAACAATCTTCACAAAGAATAATGTAAATGATCTTTGATGATGCACCAACAACTTGGATGTGGAGATCACAACAAGTTGTAATACTTCTTGTCTTGAGGGATAAAAGTATTCTTCTCTTGCACTTGAGAGGATGAAGGTTGGATCACTTTGAAACAAAGAGTTTATATACTTATGATCAAAGGATAAAAGAATGGAGATTTGGATCTAGATCAGAAAGTTTAGTAGTGCAAAAGGTGAGGAAAAAATCCAGGTTTAAGGTGGTATTTATAGGCAACAGAATCTGACAGAGGAGCGTGGCCGGTCCCCTTAAATCATGGCCGGCCCCCTTAAAATTAAGGGGACCGCCCTTTGTAATTAAGGGGGCTGCCAGCTGAAACGGCCAGATTCTTTGTCTTTTAGTGGCGAAAGTTTATTTGGTGAAAAACTAACTGATTTTGGTTAAAAATTTGAATTCATATATTTAGTATGAATAAAACATTTTTCTTTATTACCAAAAGTGTTTTTCAAAAATATATAATATGTTTATATAATTAAATAAACTTTGTAATGCTTAATTAAACTTTCCTTTGATCATAAAATGCACTAAACACTTTGTTTATTCATACCTTAAGTGATTTGGATGTAAAGAGAAATATTAATCACTAAATACTTGTTTATGACAAGTTTTAGTTCTATGAGTTTATATTTTGTGATAATTAAAACATAGAGATATTGATAACATGTTAATAATGTTTTTAGGCATTATTTATGTCAACAATCTCCCCCTTTTTGATTATTACAAAACCTTAAACTCAATATATCTAAAACTTGTTTTTAGACAAGTATTATAGAGTTTACATTTCTCTTCTCCCCCTTTTTGTATAATTTAAAAGGTTAAGCCGAGTAAGCTTCGCGAGGGAAGTCTAAACGGGTAGAATGCTCCCCCTTGATGTATGCTCCCCCTCATTTGAGAGCACCAAGGGAACGAGCTATGGAGATCTTTGCTACAAAAATATTTGAAGAGAGCAAGATACACATATATGCAAGGCAACAATTATGCAACTAAACATAGATTCATTCAAGCATTATAGAGAAGATAAGCATTACAAAATTCAATATGCTTGAAGCATATTGATAAAAATAACACAAAAGAAAAGACATAGTCCTATATTGCCTAGAAAGAGCACTTGGACTTGCTTGCAACTCATGGTTGATTGTTTTATTTGCTTGAAGGGAAACATAAGCATAAAGCTTAGATGTTTGATTGAGAGAGATATGGAGTGGTGTGTGGAGCGGACGAGGTGGATCTCACGATGTTGTATCGTGTTAAGGGTGGTATTGGATGATTACAAGTGAGAAGATATTCAATCCAAGAAATATCTTCACTCAAGTAGAGGATTTGTTTTTGAAGGAATATGCAACAAGGGCAAAAGTGAGTGTGGTTTGTAACTTGATCCAAGTTGAGAGAGTGGGGGAGGCAATTTGCATAGGGTGATGATGGAGGTTCCCCTTTGTTGCGTTGTGCAAGATGCATAGCAAGGAGATCACTAAGATCATGGATTTGGTTTATTTCTTCACGGAACTTTTGTTTTTCTGTGGCAATGTGGAGGGGATCATAGGTTTGGTATGGATGAGTTTGGTTTGTGTAGTTGGAATTGTAGTTTGATGGTTGATCAAACTTGTATGGATCATTATAAGTGGTTGGAGGTTGAGAGGTGTAGTTTGGCTTCAAGGAAGATGTTTGACCAATGTTGTATGGTTTGTAAAGAGGATCAAGTGAATGACCTTGTTGGTTGGATGCAAAGTTTGGGAAGTAAGAAGTTGGGGGTGTGGAATGACTTCCAACTTCATATATGATGATGGATTTGTTTCGAGGGCTTTTTCTTCGCCAAACGGGTTTTTCCGTCATCCTTGCTAGCCTTGAGGCTTTTGATTTTGGTTTGTTTGGAGAGTTCATGATGGGATGAATGGAGAGTTTTGAGGATTGGGGATATTTATAGTGTAAGATTTGTATGTTTAAGGATGGATAAAGTTTGTTTGGGAGATTAGGACAAAATGTGTTAGTGAAAAATGGGAAATGTAGGTTGAAATGGGCTAAAAAGCAGAAAAGATTCTGTAAACCCGACCATCAGATGGCCGGTCCCCTTAATTAGGGGGCGGTCCCCTTAATGATTAAGGGGGCCGCCTTACAAAATTAAGGAGGCCGCCCATCTGGTGATTTTCAGGTTGCCAGAATTGGGTTTTTGGCAGAAAATTTGCAGAAAGGTTATGTGTTTGGATTAGAATTCAAGCAAGTTCAATTCTCTTAGGCAATATAGAGTCTAATCTAATCAAGATATAGCATGCATGCAAAAACACATAAACACAAGAGCAAATAATCAACATATAATAGGCAAGAGGAGGCAAATAAAGGTAAGCACAATTAAGCTTCCTAAGGCATCTATCTTAGATTAAAGGCAAGGATTATTAGTGAGTGAATAACTAATGATGGATCAAGATGACACCATTATTAATGAATTTGTCCTAGTGAGTGTCTATATGCAACAAATGTGGAGTTGTGATTGTTTCGACTCCTAGAAGCAAAAAGAAATAACGATCCTAAGAAACAATCCAAATAATCTCCTTGATTCAATTTTTGCTCGATCATGAATGTCAAAGACATATATTAGATTATATATCTTGCCAATTTATGTGAGAATTTATGCATGATTTTGAAATAGATTGTTTTTAAAATTAGTCAACAATGCAAGGAAAATGATCTTCATGGGGTTCCTAGATTGTGAGAATAATTTTTAGAGAAAATTGATTAAGTTTTACAAAACGGTTTATGTAAAGAAAATAACTTTTCTCAATCTTTAGTTTTGTGCGAAATAGATTCCTAGACTCAGAATAGGTGAAATGGAAGAAAAATGAATTTCATGCAAGTATAAATTTGAAATAATTCAATATAATTTAGTCAACTTGTTCCATCATTCCTAATCCTAAACGCAAGTGGTTGAATAATTCACGCTTAAGGGGTTTTGTGAATATATTCGCAATGTTGTCTTCCGATGCAACCTTTTCTATAGATATATTTCCTTTTTGTACATTATCCCTAAGAAAATGGTGACGTATTTCTATGTGTTTAGTCCTAGAGTGTTGCACCGGATTTTTACTTAAATCTATCGCACCTTTGTTATCGCACATAATGGGGACATTTTCTAACCTAATGCCATAGTCTAGGAGAGCTTGTTTCATCCATAGTGCTTGTTGACATGCCTTTCCGGCGCTTACATATTCGGCTTCGGTGGTAGAAATAGCAAGAGCGGTTCACTTCTTCGAAAAACAAGACGTTAGACAACATCCCATATACGTGCAAATACCGCTAGTGCTCTTTCTATCTACGTAGTCTCCCGCATGATCTGAATCCGCATAGACAATGGTTTCTATGCCGGATTCCTTAGGATACCATAATCCTAAGTGTATAGTGCCTGATGCGTGGGAATCGCAACAGGCTTTACCTCTCGAGGGATCTCGAGAAGCTTACAACCCCCACCAGGCAGTGTACCTGATCGTTGTAGTATAGTATAGTGACAAGTACCGGGGGATTGATCGTTCAGCTTAGGAATAGTGTCGCTAGGATTAGAAAGCCTAATTACTAGTTCTAAAGGTGATGGATGATTATTTTTGTATTTTTATATTTTTTTGAAAGCAAGTAAAATATCGGGTTTTGGAAGAGTGGGCGGAATTAGTTGCTATTCAACTAACCCAAAACTAAGATGTAATCAAAATAAAATACTGAAAATGAAATTAAACTAATTTATACTAAGGTTGTGAGCAGTAATTGGAGAAAATGTGTTTACTTAGACTTCACTACTCCCTAGATATCTTTTACACGTTAATTACTTGTTATAATTGTATGGATGACGGATTGTATTCCTTAATACCATTCATGGGGTGGCATACATAACTCCCCAATTCTATGAGCTCTTATCTCCTCCTACACCATGACCCAGCACAACTATAGGGATTGTAAACAGTGGCTCATGCATTAAATACAACCAATAAAGACCTAGTACGCCTCGGTTCATGTTTCTTAAGACGTTCAAGCATGTTACCATTTGGAGATCTGCCAGTTTTCTTAAGCCTAACATATAAAATCATTCATCCAAGACAAGAATAAACAAGTGATCAACACATAATCAACATCTAGGTTTCATTAGATCTAAGCAAACACAAAAGAGATCTAGCCTAGCATAATGGAATTGAGACAAGAACAAGATATAGACAACCAACACATAGACATATTGATTGAAGTAGAAGAACACTTATCTCAATTACAATGCAAGGTATCAAGGGTTTGGAACCCTTGAAAAACCTGTAAAAGTTGCACCAAATTCGTCTTTAGGGTTTGACCAAAACTTTTCTCCTCTAATGTAAAAAACTAGAAAACTATATATAGGAAAATCGAGGTGACGGCGTCAAGAGCAAGGGTGTGACGCCGTCATCTCGCCGCCAAATACTTCCTCGGACGGCCTTGATCTACTTATGACGGCCTATGTGACGTCGTCATCAACCACGGTATTTTATTCTTGGGACTCTGACGCCGTCAAGAGTTACTCTTGACGCCTTCATGCACTGTTCCCAGCATAGAAATTTGAGACTTTGCCGTTTTCTTCACTTTTATGCTCCAAAAACGTCCGAAATGGCTTCTTTTCCAGAATTCACTCTCCAAGTACCTAAAATCACAAAAGGAACGATTTAGGGCAATATTTGATCAAAAAAAGTCGGATTCGGGCTTAAATGACCCCCTAAAAACGGATCATTTTTCGCCTCATCATATACCCTTACACTTGAGATTTGCTTGTCCTCAAGCAAATGAGCTTTTATTCTACTCAAAAGACAAGTTAGGGGTCATTTAACACTAATATAAAAGTAATTACAACAAATAATCGTTCCACTAAAGACCAATAGACAAGCACGGAGGTCATACACAAGCACCTTACAAATAGTGTTTAGATACTCACATCTATCGGGTGTAATAAAGTAATATAACATTATGGAAATGGAAGATATCTCTCACTACCTGTCATAGCAAAATAGATTACCATAGGCTTGGGAAAGGATCAAACCTCCACCACATGGCGTAAGCACCTAGGATAAACTATCAAAGAGGTCTTTTTAAAGGGTTGTAACGTTAGGTATAGGGATATGAATTACACGGTTTTGTTGGATAAAGGAAGTTTTACTGGTGGCGAGTTAACAATCTTGGTTAATTACATGTACAAGATGGCGTTGCTAAGCCAAGACTAGACTCGACTTAAGCTAATAAATGAAAAGTAACAAAAACATAAAATAAACATAGAATGAAACGGGATGGTAGTCCGGATGTTTTTTCTCTCTCTTTTTTTTCTATTTTCTATTTTTTTTTCTTTTTCTTAATTTTTTCGATTTTTTTTTTTTTTTTTTTTTTTTTTTTTTTTTAGACATACACTCTTACCCTACCATCCAAAATAATACATCATAGGGAATGAACATTTCCCTTACACTTGAATCTTTACATACTTTACAATTAAACTAATCTATTGACTCGAATTAAGAAAATCAAAACACTTGGAGCACTTTTAAGATTAACGTACATATGGGGGTAATAATATTATGTTCTTCCCCATTACTCCATAAAATAATTACTTACCCATGAGTCCCAATCGTCCCAAAACAATATGTACAAAGATATGACTCGACTTAGCAACCATGTAATCAATTAGAAAGTCAACTTAGGGTTTAACAAATAACAATAATGCACTAAAAATGAGCGCATACACGGAAGGCTAAGGCGATTTGGTTGTACATTTAAGTGGGGTGTAACAAATTCTTCCTTTAAGTAAAATGCTTAAAGTTAGAAACGAAAAAATAGGCTCGGAGGGGTGTACTAGGGGTTTCGTGTACTAAAAATGAGTACAACGCTAAGGGTGTGGGAAAAATTAGTTGACTTAACTAGCCAAGTAATATGACTTAAATGGTCAAGTAATTATAATACGGGTTTAACACAAGGGTGATCCTAATGCCTCTTATCATGTAGTAAATCCTACCACACGAATGTAGTCTCACTAGCGGTCTCGGGATGCATCACTAACGCAAGTTCTAGAATCTAAATGCTACCGGTACACTCATAAGCACTAATAGTAAATGCTTTTCCTATCAAATCTAAAGGCGAACCTCACATTTTTTGGTGGAAAATTTTTCTGAATATGCGGTTATGTGCTAGTCATACAATCTCCTATCCATGAGACGCTTGCTATGGCTAAAGTTTCACTCCTAAATGTTGTAAAAAATTTTAAATCTGGCGCTAAAATTGCACTAACAAGTATTTCTCATAGTTTTATTACACATCTACCATTAAACAAAACAAACTCAAACGAAAGTGCATATGTAAGGTATCATCTTTTTACCCTCCCCTTACACTTAAGATGAACATTGTCCCCAATGTTCAAGTAAAGAATGTAAAAGTGAAAAAGTAAAGAGAATGAAATCAAATACTCCCCTGATTCGCTCGGTATGGATTATAGGTTGGCCAGGTTAGATCTTCCTCCAAGAAAATGAACAATCAAAGCTCCCCTTCCAGAATATAAATCATCTCCTTGTCGAACATAACCTGTAAATCCTCACAATAATAGACAAGACAACCTTGCGTAAAATCGGCGGCATCCTATATAAGTTACTAAATCCTAGAAAACAAAGTAAGATATAATGCTTGTGGAATGAAGTTTGCAGATTTCCTGGAGATTATAAAACTTAATAATTCACAAAAACCATAAGACTCCGTTAGAAAAACAAAACCAGTAAAATTTCCAGATTTTAACTCCTGACGCCGTCAAGAGTAATACTTTGACGCCGTCAGAATGGACCTGCAGAAATTCTTATGTTAAGTTTCCGGAAAATTTCTGGAAAAACTTAGTCCTACTTCCTGGAAAATCCTGCAAAACTTCATTATGACTCAATACAAGCATTTGACTCTAACAAATACGAATATACATGTTCATTTAATATTGTGGAGAATCATGATCGGTTTGTTTCTTAAAAACATATTTGGGGTTTCCCCTTACACTTATCTTTTGCAAAAATACCTTTAGGTTGGAGTTAAGACTAGGCCAAACAACATAATAAAGTATTTCCACATTTTAATTGAGAAATATGATCAACCAACAATAAAAATAAAACATGCATACGGAAGCAAATAACAATCACACAAATAAAATCACACAAAACATGGGTTGCCTCCCAAGAAGCGCTTTTCTTTATTTACGAGTCTTGTAGCTAGACTCAAGGTCATTGGTTACTACGTGATTCGGGTGAGTTCCTCGTTGAGGACATCTTTGGGATAAAACTTAGGTTTCAACTTTCTATCGGTTTCCTTAGTATGGTATGACCTTTCAAACTTTTCTCCATCTGGATCATACAAGGTCATTCTAATATGCCATGACCCATCACCTTCTTTAGGTGGCTTGTCCCACCTCCATTTACACTTATCTCCCTCTCTTTTCCATTTATTCCTTTCTATGTTAATGGGCATTACGCTTAATAACTCAATCATCTTCCTAAAGACTAAGGGGTCCTCAAAGGGGTCTAGCTCTTCATCTCTAGCTATGAGTTGTTCTACCGAATGTGTCTTTTCAACAAAGTCTTTTTCTAGATAGAATGGGCATTGAGGTCCTATAAAGTTCCTCTCTATCCAAGGTCCTTATCTAGACGGTCTCCTATTCATCTCTACCCAATACGGTGTTGGTTCATCATCACAATCATAACTATGCTTCTTAACATCATACACCGATCAAGTATCGCCTTCACCTACCGTTATCTTTGATTCCTTGCAATCTATCATGGCACTAGCGGTTGCTAAAAATCCTCTTCCTACCAATAATGGGCATGTAGTGTCACTAACCATGTCTAGGACGTGAAAATCCACTAATATAGTTAACTTTCCTACGTGAACAACTACATCCTTAATCATTCCAACCGGGTGTGCAATACTCCCATCCGCTAGACCTATCAATACCTCCGTTTCCTCTAACTTTCCTAGCTTAAGAGCGGTGAATAAGGATAAGGGAATCAAGTTGAGGCTTGACCCTAAATCGGCTAGTGTGTCGAAAGCTTCGGATCTTCCTATCTTACAAGGCAAAACAAATATATCCGGGTCATCAAGCTTTTTAGGCAACTTGTTTTGAACGAAGGCGGTCCCATTTTTGCCTAGCTTACACTTCTCATATTTTTCTAGGAGGGCACTATAGTAGGGAGCACGCGCTAAGACATCAATGACGGGGCGTTCTAGGTGAAGTTCTTTGAATTCATCGTCAAGGTCTTGCGTAAGAGGTGTTTCAACAATGCTTTTGACCGGTTCTATAGTGGGTGTTTTATTTGATTGGTCCTTTTGGGGAACTTGGTTTTGTTTGAAACACGTGCTCGTTGATTTAACCGAGTAATATTGTGGACACGAAGTGGGTGACGAAACTGAGGATATGGAATTAACGGTTAGTTTCGGATTCTTGACCGTGTCACTCGAAAGTGCTCCCATTTCTCGGTCATTGAGAACTTTCAACAATGCGTCAATCCTAGTGGTCATCTCGCTTTGCTTTTGTTTGAAATCGGCTTCAAACTTAGATATGCGAGCTTCTTGAGATGCCATGAACTTTGACATCAATCCCTCAAGATTGTTGGTACTACCATAGTTGTTAGAAGGATTGTTGTTGAAAGTACGGTTGGATGGTGGACTTGGTTGGTGACGATTAGGCGGATTGGAAGAATTGGGTTGATTTTGTTTCCACCTAAGGTTTGGGTGATTTTTCCATGAGGGGTTGTATGAATCACCGTATGTGTTTGGCTCGGGCTTGAAAGTGTACCACTTGTCTCCCGCTTCGTCGGTACGCGTGGATGCGTAGTCCGCAAAAGCTGTTCCGGGTAGTTCCACACAATCACGAGTGTCATGGGGACCACTACATAATTCGCATAAAAAAGTGATTTTGTTCACTTGGCTTGAAGGCTTCGGAGCTTCGTAAGATTTCATGAGAAACTTGACTTGGTCCTCAAGTTCCATGATCCTACGGTCGGGAGTGCTAGAATTGTTCGAAGGCAAAGATATTGCCTTGACCATTTTGTTCAAATCACGGGGATCATTCCAACTTTCGTTGTCATAGAGAGCAAGATCTTCTATGAGTTCCCATGATTGTTCCGCACTAAGATCACGTAGCTTACCACCGGCCGATTGGTCAATGGTTCGCCTCGTGGAGATGTCGATATGGTCATAAAAAATTTGGACTTGGAGCCAAAGATCTATGCCATGATGAGGGACTTTTTGGAGTAAGTCCTTGAAACGAGTCCATGCTTCATAAAGAGATTCATTTTGACGTTGTTGAAACATCAAGATGTCATTCCTAAGCTTAGTAGTTCTCCCCGGTGGGAAAAATTGAGCAAGGAAACGAGTGGTGAGATCATCCCATGTGGTGATGGATCCCGCGGGTAAACGCTCAAGCCATTGACTAGCTTGATCCCGTAAAGAGAATTGGAATAGGCGTAATCGGGTTGTCTCTCTAGTTTCAACACCTAGGTCTATGGAGTCTACGATTTTGAGGAAGTCCTTAAGGTGTTGGTTTGGATCTTCGGAACGAAGTCCATGGAATGAACATCCGCTTTGCACCAACCGGATGGTGTCGGATCGCAAGGGGGTCACATTGTCTCCGGTGAGCTCAATGGTGTTTCGGTAGCCTTGGTGGCTGGGTCGGGAATACTCTCCTAAGGTTCGGGGCCTAAGGGGTACTAGTTGTGGGTTTTGTTGTGGTGGAATGACGGGTTCAAAGATGTTACCACCTTCCATGATGTCGGATGGTAAAGAGTTACGAACAAAGGCACGAAGAAATAAGATAGACTAAAGAAGACCTAAAAATAAAAATAAAAATCTTACTAGAAAGGAATCTAGCAAGTAGACCTAATAAAAAGAAATCCTAACCTAGATAATAACTATTCCCCGGGCTGCGGCGCCAAAAACTTGATGCGTGGGAATCGCAACAGGCTTTACCTCTCGAGGGATCTCGAGAAGCTTACAACCCCCACCAGGCAGTGTACCTGATCGTTGTAGTATAGTATAGTGACAAGTACCGGGGGATTGATTGTTCAGCTTAGGAATAGTGTCACTAGGATTAGAAAGCCTAATTACTAGTTCTAAAGGTGATGGATGATTATTTTTATATTTTTATATTTTTTTGAAAGCAAGTAAAATATCGGGTTTTGGAAGAGTGGGCGGAATTAGTTGCTATTCAACTAACCCAAAACTAAGATGTAATCAAAATAAAATACTGAAAATGAAATTAAACTAATTTATACTAAGGTTGTGAGCAGTAATTGGAGAAAATGTGTTTACTTAGACTTCACTACTCCCTAGATATCTTTTACACGTTAATTACTTGTTATAATTGTATGGATGACAGATTGTATTCCTTAATACCATTCATGGGGTGGCATACATAACTCCCCAATTCTATGAGCTCTTATCTCCTCCTACACCATGACCCAGCACAACTATAGGGATTGTAAACAGTGGCTCATGCATTAAATACAACCAATAAAGACCTAGTACGCCTCGGTTCATGTTTCTTAAGACGTTCAAGCATGTTACCATTTGGAGATCTGCCAGTTTTCTTAAGCCTAACATATAAAATCATTCATCCAAGACAAGAATAAACAAGTGATCAACACATAATCAACATCTAGGTTTCATTAGATCTAAGCAAACACAAAAGAGATCTAGCCTAGCATAATGGAATTGAGACAAGAACAAGATATAGACAACCAACACATAGACATATTGATTGAATTAGAAGAACACTTATCTCAATTACAATGCAAGGTATCAAGGGTTTGGAACCCTTGAAAAACCTGTAAAAGTTGCACCAAATTCGTCTTTAGGGTTTCACCAAAACTTTTCTCCTCTAATGTAAAAAACTAGGAAAATTATATATAGGAAAATCGAGGTGACGGCGTCAAGAGCAAGGGTGTGACGTCGTCATCTCGCCGCCAAATACTTCCTCGGACGGCCTTGATCTACTTATGACGGCCTATGTGACGCCGTCATCAACCACGGTATTTTATTCTTGGGACTCTGACGCCGTCAAGAGTTACTCTTGATGCCTTCATGCACTGTTCCCAGCATAGAAATTTGAGACTTTGCCGTTTTCTTCACTTTTATGCTCCAAAAACGTTCGGAATGGCTTCTTTTTCAGAATTCACTCTCCAAGTACCTAAAATCACAAAAGGAACGATTTAGGGCAATATTTGATCAAATAAAGTCGGATTCGGGCTTAAATGACCCCCTAAAAACGGATCATTTTTCGCCTCATCAGTGCCTTTAACGTATCGGAAGATACGCTTAACCGCTTCTAGGTGAGAGGTTTTGGGATCCTCTTGAAAACGGGCACAAAGGCAGATACTAAACATGATGTCGGGTCTACTTGCCGTCAAGTATAGTAAACTACCTATCATTCCTCTATACTTGGTGTTATCTACAGACTCACCTTCATCATCCTTTGTGAGCTTTACCTCCGTAGACATGGGAGTTTTCATGGGGTTTGAGTCTTCTAGGCCAAACTTCTTAAGCATTTCCTTAATGTACTTAGATTGGTTAAAAAATATTCCATCTTCTAATTGTTTTATTTGTAATCCTAGGAAGAAGTTAAGTTCACCCATCATACTCATCTCAAACTCATCATGCATGATTTTGGCAAATTCATCACACATGTCTTGACAAATCGATCCAAATATAATGTCATCAACATATATTTGGACAATGATGAGATTTGGGTCTTTCCTTTTAATGAAAAGAGTGTTATCTACCATTCCCATGGAATAATCATGTTTAATAAGAAAAGCTTTTAATCGATCATACCAAGCTTTGGGAGCTTGTTTGAGTCCATACAAAGCTTTCTTTAACTTATAAACATAATCAGGTTTTGCGAAGTCAATGAATCCTGGAGGTTGTGCCACATATACCTCCTCATTGATAAAACCGTTAAGGAATGCACTTTTCACATCCATTTGGAATAACTTAAAATCTAGGGCGCAAGCATAGGCAAGTAATATCCTAATCGATTCTAGTCTAGCTACGGGGGCATAAGTTTTGTCATAATCAATTCCTTCTTGTTGATTATAACCTTGGGCAACTAACCTAGCTTTATTCCTAGTAACTATTCCATTCTCGTCTAACTTATTCCTATATACCCATTTGGTTCCTATGATGGTCATATCCTTTGGATTTGGGACTAATTCCCAAACATCATTCGCCTTAAATTGATTTAGTTCTTCTTGCATAGCTATAACCCAACTTTCATCCTTTAAAGCTTCGCTAATATTCTTAGGTTCTATTGCTGAGAGGAAACAAAAGAAATTGTTTTTATCTTGGGCTTGTGACCTAAGGGTTCTTTAGTTAAGATGTCCTATTATATTATCTAATGGATGTGATCTAGATTCTTTAATATTAACAGTTTCGTTATTTTCTAAGTTGATGTCTTCATTATCATTTCCTATGGGTTTTGTTTTACTAACCTCAATAGCTTCATCTTCGACTAAATCATCATCTTCTAAAGGTAATGTTTTAGGAGGTGGTGGTGTTTCATCAAATGTTACATTTAGTGATTCCTCTACTTTCATGGAGTGTTTGTTAAGTATTATATATGCTTTGCTATTTTGTGAGTATCCTAAAAATATTCCTTCATATGATTTTGGATCAAACTTAGTGAGATAGTCCTTAGTGTTTAAAATATAGCATTTACTTCCAAATACCTTAAAGTAGCTTAAGTTTGGTTTTCTACCTCTTAATAACTCATAAGGAGTTTTTCCTAGAATTCTTCTAATTGATACCCTATTTAAAATATAAGTTGATGTATCTACGGCGTGACACCAAAATTTTTGTGGGATGGATTGTTCATTTAACATAGTTCTACTCATTTCTTGTAGTGACCTATTTTTTCTTTCTACTACGCCATTTGATTGAGGAGTACGAGGAGCGGAGAAATTGTGAGATATTCCATTTAACTCGCAATATTTTCCGAATTGTACTTCGTTATTAAATTCCCTACCATGGTCCGTCCTAATGGCAACTATTGAGCATCCTAATTTATTTTGAATCATTTTACTAAATATTTAGAATTTTTCAAAGGCTTGGGTCTTGTCACTTAAAAACCTAGTCCACGTGTATCGTGAGTAGTCATCTACTATCACTAAGATATATTTGTTTCCTCCATAGCTCCGCACAACGGATGGACCAAAAAGATCCATATGTAATAATTCTAGGCATCTAGTAGTGGATACTATATTCTTGGCTTTGTGACTAGCATGAGCTTGTTTTCCAATTTTACATGCATCACAAAAATGCTTGTCATATTTTAGATTAGGCAAATTTCTAACTAATTCCTTAGAGGCCAAAGATTGTATTTGTTGCATGTTAGCATGTCCTAATCTCCTATGCCATAGTGTAGAGTTTTCATCTAGGGTCGTTAGGCATATCCTATCTGTAACAACCCGCATTTTCGGGACATTTCTCCTATTCACTATTCATCGGTTACTATTCATCAATTACTATTCATCGGTCACTATTCATCATTTTACTATTCATCGTTTTCGGAGTCAGTTTGTGATTCTGAGAAGCGTTCAGAAATTTTACTATTCATGTGACACTATTCATTCCCGAAGGGAAATCACTATTCATGATCAACGTTCGTCTTTTCGTAAACTGAGTTTACGAGTCTTTAAATTCGCGTAACCAGTTAGGTTTAGCTGCGAATTCATGCATCATTCATTAATGACACTCGATATAGACTGGAATAGTCTACACATCATCATCACTTGAGAACCTACACGGATATGCATTATTTCCATTTACGTATGTTTAATTGGTAATTAACGATACCACTCAGTTTTACTACTAACGTATACCCAATACTCCCGACTATGATCCTAACATATTTACATACTCATAATAATAATATAAAAATTATATTATTAATTTACCCGGTGTTTTGAAACCAATGACTATATTTTACGGTCGGAGCTTATAACTCCGTCGGTTTGCGTTATTTCAATTCGATAATTATTTCAACACCCGAATCTCATCAGGAATATTATTTTACAACTTTTATAATTTCGTCGTATTTTATTTCACCTCGTTAACATTTATTTTTAGTTAACTCGGTACCCGATAACACCCAATACACAACAAAAACTAAACAAACACATGATATTGGACAAGATAATTTATTAGCCCACAAACTTCCCTTGTTTTGCTCCTTTTGCCACCCTCCCCTAGCCACCCTACACCATAGACACATTTAATTACTTGGACCAAGACCAAGATTATCTTTGACCACATTGAACTTATGGCTATATATATATACACACATATATCCATATCTTCCCAATTTCTCTCATTAGATACTTCAAGAAACTAGAAAAGTTCTCATCCCTTTCTTCCTCTCTATATGAATCGGCCAAGAAATACAATCAAAGAGGGAACCATAAACTTTCAAGAATCAAGTGTTTAATCAAGTCCTAATCAAGATCTAGTTGGGGTTTTGTGGTAAAAACCCAAGATTATTAATCAATTTCTCATCAAATCACGTCAAATCTTCAAGTAAGCTTCAAAAACACTTTTGATCTTTTCATACTTTCTTTTACTTTATATTTTTATGTATTTTCAAGATATATTGGTAAAACATGCAAGTATGTAAGATCCATACCACTTATTACTCATTTTGTTTTTATAAACATAGATCTATAAATTTTATTAACAATCTCATGAGATCCACCATTTTTGGTGAAGGCTAGGAACCCATGACACCCTAAGAAGGTGTATGGTAGGATTGGGTACTTGTGGAGTTGATTTGAGATAGTTTGGTTAAGCTTTGAACAACCCTTGAACTAGAAAAGTTGATTTTGACAAACTTTCAAAGCTGCTGTCCATTTCTGTAAAACGTGGGAAACTCAGGGTCTAGGGTGTAACTTTGGACCCAAGATTTAGAAAATACATTCCAAGATGAAACTATGGCCGAAAACGGGGATAAAATCCGAGTTACGACGAAAAAGATATGCTATTTTCAAGATTTACGACGAAAACCATATTTTCTGAAAAATTGAATCTGTCCCGACTTTCTAGTTAAGGAAAACTGAGATTAAATGATATCTTGACTAGCCGAGACCTTGAAAAACCTAAAGTATACTTGAATACCTTCGCGGGGATATAAAGAACATAGAAAACGGGCTTATAACGAAAAAGATACAAGTGTTTGAAATCCGACGATATATATAAATTTCCATCAGCTTTTTACACTAATAGAGTTTTGACGTAAACTGTCTTTGCGAGACACCACTTTCACGGCTGCTTTTCTTTATGATCGGATCAGTTTGAGTCCGAGCCGTAGTTTTATGAAATCAAGATCTCCCAGCAAGCTTTTCAAATCAATTGGCCGTTTGATCATTGGACTCGTAACGAATAAACTACGACCTCATCTATATACCCGATAAACTATATATTTTGACAGCTTTGCTATAATGAAATTTTCTAAGTGTTGAACATAATATTTTCAAATAGTAACAATAAGAGTCGATTCTCTCATTGATCAAGACCCGTATAGCCAAAAGTTAAATAACACGACTTCAAGATATTGTTACAAGGTTTTCAAAAATGCCGAGCTTGACCATTAACACTTAACGTACAATATTTCGCGACTAGTTTTGCGAGGCCATTTTGGTCATATTTTCAAGTAATGAAAACGTTATTTTTGCGGCGAAAACCTTATATTTACCGATAAAACACCAAACGAGGATCGTGGAGTACCTTTTCAACACAACTACATGAAAAGTGGTTATTAACTTAACGAGACGTCAAAAATGTAATTTTTGACGATAAACACTATTTTCAAAACTAACGAGTGGTATCGATAACATACGTACTTGCATGTGTAGCATCATTTCGTTTCTTACATTAGAAACTATCATTCATATTAGGTTGCGATTAGAGATCGTGCCTCATTTCAATGTATCCACTTTTGTCATCATAGCTATCGCACCAGGTGAGTTCATACCCCCTACTTTTACCTGTTTTTATAACTGTTTTGGGGGAGAATACATGCTCGTTTTTGACTAAACTCAATGCTTGAATGCGCAATTGTTTACTTAAACACTACTGTTTCTTTAAAGGCTTGATTGATTATTTAAATGCACCTATGTGTATATCAGTTGCATACTTGATTATTTTTCTCGCATACACGAGCGTTTGATAAATATGCAACACACTTTATGAACTCTTGCTTTTATGCAAAACACTTTATGAACTCTTGCTTTTATGCAACACACTTTATGAACTCTTGCTTTTATGCAACACACTTTATGAACACTTGCTTTTATGCAACACACTTTATGAACTCTTGCTTTTATGCAACACACCTTGTGAACTATTGCTTTTATGCAAACACTTTTATGGACCATATTGAAACTTATGTTTTATCTAAACTATTACGCGGATTAGCCTAAGCCCTTGAATCCCACTATGCCCAAACTCATGAACCGTCAATTCCTGCTGGGAAGCGCGAATGTTATAAATAGATCTATTGGTGGTGACTCCCCCGTTCGGTTTGACCGGATAGGCAAACGCGAGCGTATAACATGTCGAATTACAAGTGTAACGGGATAAACACTTGCCGGGCCTTTATATTTAACATGCTTCTAGAGCATGCACACTGTTATAGCTTCGGTTGCATGAACTTAGCGCTAGCGTAATAGACTATTTTTCTATGTGATATTATATCTGTTGTAATGATCACATACTCTACTCATGGTCCACAATCCTGATTTTACTGTAAGGTAAACTTTATTTTTATGACATTGTGAGTTACACAATGGTCACAAAACCCTCTATTGTACTCACAACACTATTGTTTTAATACAAACTTATGAACTCACCAACCTCGTGTTGACACTCTTTAGCATGTATTTTCAGGTTTTAAGCAATGGCACGCTACTGGAGGTTTTGGCAGGGCATGGCATGGTCATAGAAGACTCTGATATTCACTTGGGGACCATTTTAAACTATTTTACGGGCCTACTTCCGCACTATATTTTAACGATGTAAATTCAATACTTTTGGTTAAATGATTTTATTCTAAATGATAGAAGTGAAAACCAGTTTTGAACTTGTGTTGTAATACCAATTGAGTTACACCCCAGCTACATGTATGCTTCCGCTGGACCCGATTTTGGGGGTGTGACAGATTGGTATCAGAGCTTTGGCTATAGCGAACTAAGTGTTTTTAAAACCTAGACTATAGCTACTTTCACGAAAACATAACCCTATGACCGTTACGTGCCTGCCTGCCAAGCTGAAGCCTCATTTGTGGTTAGTTGCTGACATAGGTGATGAGATTTGTGTCTCATTATCTGGTATGTTATATTCACTTATTATAGTTGATTACTATAATTGTCTTTCATATAAGCATGCTCATGTATCATATATGTCACCACGTTATGCTTTTCCTTGCATAGCTTCATAATTTGACCTCGAGTTTGGTCACTTGCTTTTGTCTTTCAGAACGTCTTGGTATTTGGGGAGGACATAGTCTTAGTATAACTGAGCTGAGTATTTCAAAATTCATGAAACCTCGGTGGAATATAGACTGGTCATCTATATTCAACCTGGGATAGTGAGATATAGGCTGACCACCTATGTCTGACTCAGAAATGAATTTTGCAATACTGAGAATGGTTATAATAAAATTATGTCTGGATTGAATTCTCTACTCAATTCCCAAATGTTTCATTTACGTGTGTGTAAACACTCGTTGGCAGAACATTCATACTTTTCACCATCTCGTTAACCACCGATTGGAAGCACGCAAACTAGTCATTTCATCTCATAGACATTTACGTCTATGCACGATACATTTATATCACAGTATTTTCTTTTATCACAATCTCATTTTGTCGCAGTTGTCACAATCTTTCCCCTTCTCACCCTCATTATCATTTCCTTTCCCCATCCCCATATATAAGGGATTAGCTAACACTCTATACACTCCGATGTCACTCATCCCTCACTACTCCCTATATTGATAAGTGGATATTATCAATGACCTCCCTAGGAAAAACTTTCCATACCATCTATAAGGAGGATCCCTCGGTACATTGAAACCATTCAAAACTCAACAGAAATCTCAGGATACCACAAAACCATTCGAACCACTATCACTGGCCTGATTGCCACAATTCCACCATATGGAAAGTATTGGCTTGACTGAATTACAAGATTAGTTCCGATGCGAATGCTCACAAAGCAACACTATAGAGATACATCCAACCTCTTACCCAAGACTATAAATTGAACATGTTCTCACCAATAGACTTTATTGAAACATGTTAGACATCTATGCATTTGTGCAGACATACCTACCCGACTATTTTATCCTCTTAATACTTTTACTTTTAAATGGATTTTTCTCCAAACTACCATTATACAAAAACATATATCTTGTAAGAAATGCTTTTCTGAGGCACTTATTTTGACAAGCAAATTCCTTTTGATTAATCTTTTACAAAACTATTGAATGTTAGGAAATTTTAAACATCGATCTTTGGTAAGCCGTATTATCCACCTTATGTTGAAAAAAAAACTGTCCTATCTTGCATAACTACTAAATTTTGAAACATCGAGAAAAATGTTACTTGGAAAGCCGTTTGCTTGAAGTTGTAAATTTATTTACTCAGGGAAGGTTTATGAACAAAACACGCAATCTCAAAAACAAACTTTGAAAAATCAATCACTATATTACATCACTTATACCTTTAGGAGTTGTGATTTGATGACATAGAGCTTGGGGAAAATCTTAGTAATGGAGACTAAGCATCGTAGGTGGAGAAAGACTCAATTCATGACATCCTGCGGAGGATCACAACCTTATCCTAATCTATTATTTCCAACAACACCCTTTGACGAACTTAACCTTGTAAGTCTTTCCAAAACAAGATTCATGATATCCATTTCAATTATTTCTAATAAAGGAATTCGATTCACCTCAACTCCTAATGATTTCATTAAGATCTCTTTGGAACCACACCACCTATCATCTGTAGACCAATGGTCAGAATTTGAGAATGATTCAAACATAGGGAGATATGCCCAAATCGGGTGTGATTGACATTAGAAATGGTTGGACTAACCATTTGCCATAAATCAAATTCAGTTGCAACCATAGTTACCACACGAGCTTAGAGACTACACCATTTGAAGCACTCTATGGCCGATGTGCCAACATCCATTGACGGATTGAAATTGGGAAAAGCCCAACTCTCTAGTCCAGTAAGCATTCATGAACCCGATATACACTGGACCATTCAACATTTCTGACAGAGTAAGCCTGGTGGCCGTCAGACTTGAACCTTGTTAGAGCTCAACAGCTTACACGATAAGAATCATCAACAATACAACTTCAGAGACCAACACAAACTGAACTTCGGGACGAAGTTCCTTTTAAGGGGGTGAGACTGTAACAACCCGCATTTTCGGGACATTTCTCCTATTCACTATTCATCGGTTACTATTCATCAATTACTATTCATCGGTCACTATTCATCATTTTACTATTCATCGTTTTCGGAGTCAGTTTGTGATTCTGAGAAGCGTTCAGAAATTTTACTATTCATGTGACACTATTCATTCCCGAAGGGAAATCACTATTCATGATCAACGTTCGTCTTTTCGTAAACTGAGTTTACGAGTCTTTAAATTCGCGTAACCAGTTAGGTTTAGCTGCGAATTCATGCATCATTCATTAATGACACTCGATATAGACTGGAATAGTCTACACATCATCATCACTTGAGAACCTACACGGATATGCATTATTTCCATTTACGTATGTTTAATTGGTAATTAACGATACCACTCAGTTTTACTACTAACGTATACCCAATACTCCCGACTATGATCCTAACATATTTACATACTCATAATAATAATATAAAAATTATATTATTAATTTACCCGGTGTTTTGAAACCAATGACTATATTTTACGGTCGGAGCTTATAACTCCGTCGGTTTGCGTTATTTCAATTCGATAATTATTTCAACACCCGAATCTCATCAGGAATATTATTTTACAACTTTTATAATTTCGTCGTATTTTATTTCACCTCGTTAACATTTATTTTTAGTTAACTCGGTACCCGATAACACCCAATACACAACAAAAACTAAACAAACACATGATATTGGACAAGATAATTTATTAGCCCACAAACTTCCCTTGTTTTGCTCCTTTTGCCACCCTCCCCTAGCCACCCTACACCATAGACACATTTAATTACTTGGACCAAGACCAAGATTATCTTTGACCACATTGAACTTATGGCTATATATATATACACACATATATCCATATCTTCCCAATTTCTCTCATTAGATACTTCAAGAAACTAGAAAAGTTCTCATCCCTTTCTTCCTCTCTATATGAATCGGCCAAGAAATACAATCAAAGAGGGAACCATAAACTTTCAAGAATCAAGTGTTTAATCAAGTCCTAATCAAGATCTAGTTGGGGTTTTGTGGTAAAAACCCAAGATTATTAATCAATTTCTCATCAAATCACGTCAAATCTTCAAGTAAGCTTCAAAAACACTTTTGATCTTTTCATACTTTCTTTTACTTTATATTTTTATGTATTTTCAAGATATATTGGTAAAACATGCAAGTATGTAAGATCCATACCACTTATTACTCATTTTGTTTTTATAAACATAGATCTATAAATTTTATTAACAATCTCATGAGATCCACCATTTTTGGTGAAGGCTAGGAACCCATGACACCCTAAGAAGGTGTATGGTAGGATTGGGTACTTGTGGAGTTGATTTGAGATAGTTTGGTTAAGCTTTGAACAACCCTTGAACTAGAAAAGTTGATTTTGACAAACTTTCAAAGCTGCTGTCCATTTCTGTAAAACGTGGGAAACTCAGGGTCTAGGGTGTAACTTTGGACCCAAGATTTAGAAAATACATTCCAAGATGAAACTATGGCCGAAAACGGGGATAAAATCCGAGTTACGACGAAAAAGATATGCTATTTTCAAGATTTACGACGAAAACCATATTTTCTGAAAAATTGAATCTGTCCCGACTTTCTAGTTAAGGAAAACTGAGATTAAATGATATCTTGACTAGCCGAGACCTTGAAAAACCTAAAGTATACTTGAATACCTTCGCGGGGATATAAAGAACATAGAAAACGGGCTTATAACGAAAAAGATACAAGTGTTTGAAATCCGACGATATATATAAATTTCCATCAGCTTTTTACACTAATAGAGTTTTGACGTAAACTGTCTTTGCGAGACACCACTTTCACGGCTGCTTTTCTTTATGATCGGATCAGTTTGAGTCCGAGCCGTAGTTTTATGAAATCAAGATCTCCCAGCAAGCTTTTCAAATCAATTGGCCGTTTGATCATTGGACTCGTAACGAATAAACTACGACCTCATCTATATACCCGATAAACTATATATTTTGACAGCTTTGCTATAATGAAATTTTCTAAGTGTTGAACATAATATTTTCAAATAGTAACAATAAGAGTCGATTCTCTCATTGATCAAGACCCGTATAGCCAAAAGTTAAATAACACGACTTCAAGATATTGTTACAAGGTTTTCAAAAATGCCGAGCTTGACCATTAACACTTAACGTACAATATTTCGCGACTAGTTTTGCGAGGCCATTTTGGTCATATTTTCAAGTAATGAAAACGTTATTTTTGCGGCGAAAACCTTATATTTACCGATAAAACACCAAACGAGGATCGTGGAGTACCTTTTCAACACAACTACATGAAAAGTGGTTATTAACTTAACGAGACGTCAAAAATGTAATTTTTGACGATAAACACTATTTTCAAAACTAACGAGTGGTATCGATAACATACGTACTTGCATGTGTAGCATCATTTCGTTTCTTACATTAGAAACTATCATTCATATTAGGTTGCGATTAGAGATCGTGCCTCATTTCAATGTATCCACTTTTGTCATCATAGCTATCGCACCAGGTGAGTTCATACCCCCTACTTTTACCTGTTTTTATAACTGTTTTGGGGGAGAATACATGCTCGTTTTTGACTAAACTCAATGCTTGAATGCGCAATTGTTTACTTAAACACTACTGTTTCTTTAAAGGCTTGATTGATTATTTAAATGCACCTATGTGTATATCAGTTGCATACTTGATTATTTTTCTCGCATACACGAGCGTTTGATAAATATGCAACACACTTTATGAACTCTTGCTTTTATGCAAAACACTTTATGAACTCTTGCTTTTATGCAACACACTTTATGAACTCTTGCTTTTATGCAACACACTTTATGAACACTTGCTTTTATGCAACACACTTTATGAACTCTTGCTTTTATGCAACACACCTTGTGAACTATTGCTTTTATGCAAACACTTTTATGGACCATATTGAAACTTATGTTTTATCTAAACTATTACGCGGATTAGCCTAAGCCCTTGAATCCCACTATGCCCAAACTCATGAACCGTCAATTCCTGCTGGGAAGCGCGAATGTTATAAATAGATCTATTGGTGGTGACTCCCCCGTTCGGTTTGACCGGATAGGCAAACGCGAGCGTATAACATGTCGAATTACAAGTGTAACGGGATAAACACTTGCCGGGCCTTTATATTTAACATGCTTCTAGAGCATGCACACTGTTATAGCTTCGGTTGCATGAACTTAGCGCTAGCGTAATAGACTATTTTTCTATGTGATATTATATCTGTTGTAATGATCACATACTCTACTCATGGTCCACAATCCTGATTTTACTGTAAGGTAAACTTTATTTTTATGACATTGTGAGTTACACAATGGTCACAAAACCCTCTATTGTACTCACAACACTATTGTTTTAATACAAACTTATGAACTCACCAACCTCGTGTTGACACTCTTTAGCATGTATTTTCAGGTTTTAAGCAATGGCACGCTACTGGAGGTTTTGGCAGGGCATGGCATGGTCATAGAAGACTCTGATATTCACTTGGGGACCATTTTAAACTATTTTACGGGCCTACTTCCGCACTATATTTTAACGATGTAAATTCAATACTTTTGGTTAAATGATTTTATTCTAAATGATAGAAGTGAAAACCAGTTTTGAACTTGTGTTGTAATACCAATTGAGTTACACCCCAGCTACATGTATGCTTCCGCTGGACCCGATTTTGGGGGTGTGACACTATCCTCAGGTTTGTTTCCTAGTTTCATAACATATATGCCACCTTTTCTAATTCCTCTACCTATAATTTTTCCATTCTTAACTATTTCACTATCATCTTCGGTAAATGTGACTCTACATTTATTATCACATATTTGTCCTACACTAAGCAAGTTATATGTTAATTTATCTACATGCTCTACATTTTCAATAGTAAGTGAGTCTTGAGAGATCGTACCTTTGCCAATGATTTTTCACGTAAGTCACTACCGAAAATAACGTTACCTCCATTGTATGCCTTGTATGTAGAGAATAGATTGTGATTCCCCGTCATGTGCCTCGAACATCCGCTATATTTGATCCATTCGTCAGGTTCCAAGTCAATTTCTAAACATATTTCGTCGGTTTCTTTTGCCATAAAACACTTTTCGTCTTTTGGCTTTTCAACTTCTTCTTTGTCACTATCACTCCATGTTCCACTAACAAAAGCACCTTGACTTTCATAACTCGGTGGCTTTAGACATTCGCCAATGAGATGATTTGGACTTCCACATCTAAAGCACTTTCTCTTCCCGTAGTTGTCACTTCTATTCCTTTGGAATGCTTTTCTTTCGTCTCGTGATGATCTAGTAAATCTTCCTCGTCTCTTGAAGAACTTCTTGAATTCTCTTACAGCCATTGCATATTCTTCGTCTTCACTTTCGTCACTTGAATCATCATCATCACTAGGTTCCTTTTTGGCTTTTAGAGCAATGGATTTGGTTTGTTCTTTCTTGACTTTGACCATTTCCGAATCTCTTCTTATGATTTCTTCATGAACCTTCAAGTTGCCAATTAGTTCATCTAGTGATAACGTCATCAAGTTCTTTGATTCTTCGATTGCCGTGACCTTAGCTCGCCATTTTGGATGCAATGCCCTAAGAAATTTCCTAACACAATTTTTACTAGAAAATGTCTCATCAAGTGCTTTTAAACTTGTGATGATAGTGTTAAACTTAGCAAAAGCATTATCAATTGATTCCTCTTCCGGAATCGTAAATTGTTCATATTGTTGTACAAGAAGATCTATTTTATTATCTTTGACTTGGCTATTACCTTGGTGAGTAATTAGTAAAGAATCCCAAATTTCTTTGGCGGTTTTACACATAAAAATTATTTCATATTCTTTGCGTGGTAACGCATTATAGATTACCATTTTAGCCTCATTATTTTTTGCTAATTTCTTTTTCAAGTCATCATTTTGTTCTTCAAAAGATACAATTTCATTCATTTTAGTTTCAACATTATATTGAATAGGAGGAAAATCACCAAAGGTAATAATATGCCAAAGATCAAGATCTTTTGATTTCACATACGTTTCGAATCTATTTTTCCAATATAAAAATCCATCACTTTCAAATAGTGGTGGTCTTTGCATAGATTGCCCTTCTAAATATTTTTCAGATTCCATAGATCGTTACAAGTTTTAAAATACAATATATTTTAAAAATCTTGCTAGACGTGGCTCTTGATACCAATTGTGGAAAACTAGAAGGGGTTGAATAGTTTTACGTCTTTTTACTTTGTTATAAAAAATTAGTTTTAGAGTTTTGCTTAGCTTTTAAAAACTTAGATTCGATAATATGTGATCTCAAGTCTTGTACAATATAAACAATTAATACCTCACAATATATTACAATGATAAGTAATGAAATAAGTAAGAGTTGGAAAGATCGAACCGCGAGACAAGAGATTTATAGTGATTCGGCTACAAGGACACCTTCCTTGCCCTACTCCACTCCCCGAGCACCTAACTTGAGAGTTTTCTTCACTATATCAACAAGCTCCCTTATGGCGGAGAAAACCGTACACACCAATATACACACCAATCTACACGCCAATCTTCACACTTCTTTTCACACCACAACTTCGTCACACCTAAGTCACAACTTCTACACAACTTCTTCAAATCAATCTACTTCACAACTAACTACTCCACACCTATCTTCTTCACACCAATCTAGTACTTAGCTTATCTTCTTCACACCAAGCTACTAACTAATCACACAATCTATATCTAACACAACTATCTACAATCAAATATTCACAACAATCTTCACAAAGAATAATGTAAATGATCTTTGATGATGCACCAACAACTTGGATGTGGAGATCACAACAAGTTGTAATACTTCTTGTCTTGAGGGATAGAAGTATTCTTCTCTTGCACTTGAGAGGATGAAGGTTGGATCACATTGAAACAAAGAGTTTATATACTTATGATCAAAGGATAAAAGAATGGAGATTTGGATCTAGATCAGAAAGTTTAGTAGTGCAAAAGGTGAGGAAAAAATCCAGGTTTAAGGTGGTATTTATAGGCAACAGAATCTGACAGAGGAGCGTGGCCGGTCCCCTTAAATCATGGCCGGCCCCCTTAAAATTAAGGGGACCGCCCTTTGTAATTAAGGGGGCCGCCCAGCTGAAACGGCCAGATTCTTTGTCTTTTAGTGGGGAAAGTTTATTTGGTGAAAAACTAACTGATTTTGGTTAAAAATTTGAATTCATATATTTAGTATGAATAAAACATTTTTCTTTATTACCAAAAGTGTTTTTCAAAAATATATAATATGTTTATATAATTAAATAAACTTCATAATGCTTAATTAAACTTTCCTTTGATCATAAAATGCACTAAACACTTTGTTTATTCATACCTTAAGTGATTTGGATGTAAAGAGAAATATTAATCACTAAATACTTGTTTATGACAAGTTTTAGTTCTATGAGTTTATATTTTGTGATAATTAAAACATAGAGATATTGATAACATGTTAATAATGTTTTTAGGCATTATTTATGTCAACATTACCCTTACACCATTTGGTAAATCAACTAGCACCCATACCTTTTGAATCTTAGACTGAAGAAGCTCCTCTTGCATAGCCTCCAACCAGCTTGAATTCTCTAGGGCTTTATGAATATTCTTTGGTTCATATTGTGAGAGAAAACATACAAATAAGCAAGAGTTTGAAAACTCATGCTGTTTTGAAGCATAAAGGGCATCAAGAAGCCCTTGTTGATCTGAAGACATCAATTGTTGTCTTGTCTTCATTCCTGATTGTACATCTCCAATCACATTGTCCAGGGAGTGGACTTTGTGAATCCTTGAGTGTGGAGTAGAAGGAACTTGATAATCAGGTGGAAGGTTGTTGAAATCCACCTCATTTTCTGAGAGATTTTCTTGTGTTTCTTCTGATGGTCCATCAGCAGAAACATTTTGCTCATCAGCGGGAACGATTTGCTTATTAGCAGAAACAACAGTGTTACTTCTGACTTGAAACTCTTGTTCCTTAGTTCCATCTTCCTTGTATTCATCTTCAACATCTTCTTTAGATTTACCAGAAGAAGATTCACCATTTATTGAAGTTGAATCCACACTTGAATTTGTCCATATTGGCATCATCACATAATCTTGATTTGCCTCATTCTCTAATCCTTCTCTATTTGTTGAATCAGCAGTTTGTGAACCTGAAAATTCATTAGTTTCTGTAACAAAAGGCATATAATTCATTGATTTGGATAGAGATTCAAGATCAAATAGCCATTTGGGACCTTGACCTTTTACATTGGTTTTATTTTCCAAAAACTTCACATGTAGATTTTCCTCTACTCTTCTAGTTCTCATGTTGTATACTCTGAATGCTTTGCTATTGATAGAATATCTAACTAAGAATCCTTCATCTGCTTTACCATCAAACTTTCCAAGATGGTCTAAGGTATTCAGAATTGTCACATGACATCCAGAAGGTCTAAGAAATCCTATTTCAGGAGTTCTACCTGATGCGTAGGGATTGCACCAGGCTTTACCTCTCAAGGGATCTTGAGAAGCTTACAACCCCCACCAGGCAGTGTACCTGATCGTTGTAGTATAGTATAGTGACAAGTACCGGGGGATTGATCGTTCAGCTGGGAATAGTGTCGCTAGGATTAGAAAACCTAAATACTAGTTCTAGAGATGAAGGATGATTATTTTTGTATTTTTATATTTTTTAGAAAGCAAGTAAAAATCTCGGGTTTGAAAGATTTGGGCGGAATTAGTTGCTAGTCAACTAACCCGATACTAAAGATGCAATCAAAATAAAATACTAGAAATGAAAATAAACTAAATTAACTAAGGTTGTGAGCAATAAGTGGAGAAATGTGTTTACTTAGATTTCACTACTCCCTAGATATCTTTTACACGTTAATTACTTGTTATAGTTGCGTGGATGACGAATTGTATTCCTTAATACCATTCATGGGGTGGTGCACTTAACTCCCCAATTCTATGAGTGCCTACTTCACTCCTATGTCGAGCCGGCTAAGAAGCTCCTAACATGGGATCATTAGAATTTACTCATGCATTAAATACAACCAATAAAACCTAGTGCACATCGGTTCATGTTTCCTAAGACGTTCAAGCATGTTACCATTTGGAGATCTGCCAGTTTTCTTAAGCCTAACATCGAAATCATTCATCCAATACAACCATAAACAAGTAATCAACACATAATCAACATCTAGGTTTCATTAGATCTAAGCAAACATAAGATAAATCTAGCCTAGCATGGTAGAATTAAGACAAGTACAAGATATAGGCAACCAACACATAGACATGTTGATTGAATTAGAAGAACACTTATCTCAATTACACATGTAAGGGTTCAAGGGCTACAAACCCTTGAAAAACCTGTAAAAATCGTATATGGTTCGGCCTTAGGGTTTCTCCAAACTTGTTCCTCTTAATGAATGAAAATTAGAAAACTATATATAGAAAACTGAGGCTGACGGCGTCAAGACCAAAGAGGTGACGCCGTCATCTCGCCGCCAAAAGAATTCTCGGACTGCCTTGATCTACATCTGACGCCGTCATGTATTAACTTTTTCCAGGCCGTCACGTATTTAACTCTTGACGCTCTTTCTTGTGATGCCTTCATTTCTGTACTGGGCCGTCATGAAAATTACTCTTGACGCCGTCAAATTGTTACTCTTGACGCCGTCACCTACTGTTCCCAGCTTGGAAAATTAAGTCTTTGGCATTTTCTTCACTTTTATGCTCCAAAAACGTCCGAATTGCTTCCTTTTCCAGATTTCTCTCCCAAAGTACCTAAAATCACAAAAGGAACGATTTAGGGCAATATTTGATCAAATAAATTCAATTCAATTTTCTTAAATGACCCCCGAAAAGTGGTTCATTTTTCGCCTCATCATATACCCTTACACTTGAGATTTGCTTGTCCTCAAGCAAATGCGCTTTTATTCTAGTCAAAATACAAGTTAGGGGTCATTTAACACTAATATAAAAGTAATTACAACAAATAATCATTCCACTAAAGACCAAAGACAAGCACGGAGGTCATATACTAGCACCTCACAAATAGTGTTTAGATACTCACATCTCTCGGGTGTAATAAAGTATAAATTACAATATGGAAACGAAAGATATCTCTCACTACCTGTCATGGCAAAATAGATTACCATAGGCTTGGGAAAGGATCAAACCTCCACCACATGGCGTAAGCACCTAGGATAAACTATCAAAGAGGTCTTTTAAAGGGTTGTAACATTAGGTGTAGGGATATGAAATACACGGTTTTGTTGGATAAAGGCAGTCTTTACTGGTGGCGAGTTAACAATCTTGGTCAATTACATGTACAATATGGCGTTGCTAAGCCAAGACTAGACTCGACTTAAGCTAATAAATGAAAAATAACAAAAACATAAAATAAACATAGAATGAAACGGGATGGTAGTCCGTATGTTTTTTACTTTTTTTTTTTTTTTTTTATTTGCATACCTCTTACCCTACCATCCAAAATAATACATCATAGGGAATGAACATTCCCCTTACACTTGAATCTTTACATACTTTACAATAAACTAATCTAATGACTTGAATTAAGAAAATCAAAACACTTGGAGTACTTTTAAGATTAACGCTTATATGGGGGTAATAAATGATGTTCTTCCCCATTACTCCATAAAATAAGTACTTTACCCATGAGTCCCAATCATCCCAAAACAATATGTACAAGGATATGACTCGACTTAGCAACCATGCAATCAATTAGATAGTTAACTTAGGGTTTAACAAATAACAATAATGCACTAAAAATGAGCACATACACGGAAGGCTAAGGCTATTTGGGTGTACATTTAAGTGGGGTGCAACAAATTCTTCCTTTAAGTAAGATGCTTAAAGTTTGAAACGAAAAGATAGGCTCGGAGGGGTGTACTAGGGGTTTCGTGTACTAAAAATGAGTACAACGCTAAGGGTGTGGGAAAAATTAGTTGACTTAACTAGCCAAGTAATATGACTTAAATGGTCAAGTAATTATGATACGGGTTTAACACAAGGGTGATCCTAATGCCTCTTATCATGTAGTAAATCCTACTACACGAATGTAGTCTCACTAGCGGTCTCGGGATGCATCACTAACGCAAGTTCTAGAATCTAAATGCTACCGGTACACTCATAAGCACTAATAGTAAATGCTTTTCCTATCAAATCTAAAGGTGAACCTCACATATTTGGGTGGAAAATTTTTCTGAATGGTACCGTTTTGTGCTAGTCATAAAACTCCTATCCATGAGACGCTTGCTAAGGATAAAGTTTCACTCCTAGATGTTGTAAAAAATTTTAAATTTGGCACTAAAATTGTACTAACAAGTATTTCTCATAGTTTTATTACACATCTACTATTAAACAAACAAACTCAAGCGAAAGTGTATCTGTAAGGTATCATCATTTTACCCTCCCTTTACACTTAAGATGAACATTGTCCCCAATGTTCAAGTAAAGAATGTAAAAGTTAAATAAGTAAAACAAATGAAATCAAATACTCCCCTGATTCTCTCGGTATTGATAATAAGGTGGCCAGGTTAGATCTTCCTCCAAGAAAATGAACAATCAAAGCTTCCCTTCCAGAATAAATAAATCATCTTCTTATCATACATAACCTGTAAATCCTGAGAAAACAAACAAAGCAACCTCGCATAAAATTGGCGGCAATCTATATAAGTTACTAAATCCTAGAAAACAAAATAAGATATAATGCTTGTGGAATGAAGTTTGCAGATTTCCTAGAGATTATAAAACTTAATAATTCAACAAAAACTTTAAAACTCCATTAGAAAAACAAAACTGGTAAAATTTCCAGGTTTTTACACGTGACGCCGTCAAGAGTAAACTCGTGACGCTGTCAGAAGTGATCTGCAGAAATTCTTGTGTTAAGTTTCCGGAAAATTTCTAGAAAAACTTGGTCCTACTTTCTAGAAAATCCTGCAAAACTTCATTATGACTCAATACAAGCATTTGACTCTAACAAATACGAATATACATGTTCACTTAAAATTGTGGAGAATCATGATTGGTTTGTTTCTTAAAAACATATTTGGGGTTTCCCCTTACACTTATCTTTTGCAAAAATACTTTTAGGTGGAGTTAAGACTAGGCCAAACCAACAAAGTAAAGTATTTCCACTATTTAGTTTAGAAACATGATCTACCAACAATAAAAATAAAGCATGCACACGGAAGCAAATAACAAATAAACAAAACAAAATAAAAATAAAGCATCCTCCCAAGAAGCGTTTTTCTTTATTTACGAGTCTTGTAGCTAGACTCAATGTCATGGGTTACTACGTGATACGGGTGAATTCCTCATTGAGGACATCTTTGGGATCAAACTTAGGCTTCAACTTCCTATCGGTTCCCTTAGTATGTGTGGAAAACTAGAAGGAGGGGTTGAATAGTTTTGCGTCTTTTTCGTTTAATAAAAGTTCACTTTCAAAGAATTGATAATAATTTATAAAAACCTTTGAAGCTAAAGTATAGATACAAATTAATTCACATATGTCACATAGATACTACTTATTTAAAGTGTTGAATAGAAATTATAATTTCATATATCTCACTTGATTATAAGTTTGTATTTATATATGTATATGTGTTTTAATGATTGTATATACTTTTAATTTACTAATGTATAATTAATGTTTTGAATGGAACCTAGTTTGATCTTTAAGTGAAACTAATATATGCACAACACACAATAATAATAATGTACGAGAAGCAAGTAAGTAAATAAGTAAAGAATGAGAGTTGGAAAGATCAAACCGAGAGACAAAGGATTTATAGTGGTTCGGCTACAAGGACACCTTCCTTGCCCTACTCCACTCCCCGAGCACCGAACTCGAGAGTTTTCTTCACTAAGTCAATAACCTCCCTTATGGCGGAGAAAACCGTAGACACCAAATGCTTACACCAATTAACGACACAAAGCAAGATGTCGAGTTCTAATCGTAGCTAGAACCAATCTCACACCAAATAACACACCACAACTTCTTCACACCTTTTACTTCTTCAATACGTCTTCACACCATGAGTATCTTCATGCCTTCACAAAATACTTCACGACTTCAATGTCTTGCTACTTCACAACTTCAAAGCACCAATGTCTTCACAACTTCAAACCAATAATATCTTTGCACCTTCAAGCCACTAGAGTCTTCACAACTTTAGTCTACTAATGTCTTCAAGTCTTCTCCACATGGAAGCTTCAATTTCTTCACTACTAGTCACTATTGCCCCTCTATCCTATCTTCACTACTATCCAACACTACTTCCCACTTCAAACTCGACTTCACACTTACAACAATTCTAGATTCTACAACTAAATCTAGCAAACTAATACATACACCTTATTCACCAAGATATGAAAGATTAACAAGATGAAACAAACAAACAACTTAGATAGCAAGATGATACTAAGTTGTAATACTTCTAATAGAAGTATTCTTGTCTTTGCACTTGAGTGTTGAGGCTTGAATCACTTTGAAACAAAGATCAAAGTATATAAGATCAAAGGATTTTTAGAGGATGGAAAGGGATGTTTAGATCAGAAAGTTTTTAGTGCAAAAAGGTGAGAAAAATATGTGGAATGATCCAATATTTATAGGGCCAGAAAATACTGTTCTGGAGCGTGCCGGTCCCCTTAATGATTAAGGGGGCCGCCTAGTATAATTAAGGGGGCCGCCCTCCTGAACGTTGGATTTTCTTGTCCTTTTGTGAGGGGAATTTTTCTGGATTAGATTTGCCATTTTTGGTTGAAAATTTGAATTCACAAATTTGTAATGAATAAAACATATTCTTTTAATTCCAAAAATGTTTTACAAAAGATATAAAATGTTTTGTGACATTTTATAAATATCTAGTGATTAACAAAAATGTTCCTTTGATCTTGTAATACATTAGACACTTTGTTTATCTATACCTTAAGTGATTTAATGGTAAAGATGAGTATTTACTACTAAATACTTGTATATGTCATAATCTTTGGTTTGATGAGTTTCGTTTTGTGATTATCAAAACATAGAGATATCGAAAGATATGAATAACGTTTTTAGTCATTTATTTATATCAACAATCTCCCCCTTTTTGGTGATTACAAAACCTAAACTCATTAAATCCAAAAATTAATTTTTAGACAAGTATTTAGTGAGTTTATATTCACTTCTCCCCCTTTTTGTAAAATCAAAAAGGTTTAAGCCAAAAGAATGGAAGCTCCCCCTTGATGTATGCTCCCCCTCGTTTGAGGGCACCAAGGGTTCGAGAATTGGGATTCTTGCAAGAAAAATATTAGAAGCACAAGCAAACACATATAACATAATACCAACAAGTAATAAGCATGGCAAAAGATAATAAGGAACACATATTAAGTCATTCATTGATAGAAAATGATTGTGTTAACCCATAATCATTGTTACAAAAGCCATAAATATAGAATACTAAGACTAAGTATAGCATCCTATTGTGCTAACAAGGAGTGTCACCAAACTTTCTTGAATCCCAAAATGGTTTAAAGGTTTTATTTGAAAATGAGAAACATAAGCATATAAAATGCTTGGTGGTTTAGCGGAGATAAACTTTTGGTTGCATGGATGTTGGTGAGTTTGGAGATGTGGAACTTGTAGGTGGTGGGTTAGAGATAGGGTTTGTTGATTGAGGGTTTTGATGTTGTTCAAGTGATGATGTTTGTTGAGATCTTGTAAGAAGATACTCAATCCAAGTGAAGTGCTCATTCAAGGCAATGGTTTGTTGTTGAAGGAAGATGCAACAAGGGCAATTGTTGACATACTTCTCAACTTGGTTGATGTTGTGTGGTGATGATGGTGAGCTTGATTGGGTTGGATCCAAATTGCGTTGCGCAAGATGTAATGCTAAAAGAGCACTAAGCTCATGAGCCTCTTTTAGCTCCTCAACGAACTTCAAGTGTTCGGAGGAAGGTGATGATGGTGGAACAAGATGGTTGTCTTGGGTGAAGGTTTGAACATGCAACATAGGAATGGCATGTGAGGTTGTAGGATGTGGTGGTGGTACTCTTGGTGGTGGAGACATGGTTGAGCTTGGGTAGTAATGAAAACATGAAATGGGTGGAAGAGGTTCTCCAAGAGTGAGTGGTGTTTTTGTTGAATAAGCAACATGTGAAGTATTGATTGAGAGATTGGGATTGTTGTTTTGGGATTGAGCATGCTCAACATAAGAAGAAGCATGAATGAGGGAATGAGTGGGTGATAGGTTGTGAGATGAGTCATTATTGTGGGTTTGAGGTTTAGTAGTTGGTTGACTTGGAACAACATCACTTGAGTTATGACAAGAATCAAGTTTCCTCCTCCAAACGGGTTTGACGGAGATCCTTGCGGTTCTTGAAATCTTAGGTTTTTAGTTGTTGGGAGATGACATGTTTGGGTATGATGGCATTAATGATGGGAAGAGGGTATTTATAGTGTATGAGAAATGTGGTTTAGGAAGGTAAATTTTGAGGGATAGCATGGGACAAAATATGTTTGTGAATTTTGGGAAGTATAGGCTGAAATGGGTCAAAAAGTGATAAAGAAAACAGTATCCCCGACCATCAGATGGCCGGTCCCCTTAATTAAGGGCCGGTCCCCTTAATCATTAAGGGGGCCGCCTTATATAATTAAGGGGGCCGCCCATCTGGTGATTCCCAGAATGCCAGAAATGGGTTTTTGGCAGAAAATTTTCAAAAAGGTTGTGTTTTTGGATTTGGATTCAAGTAAGTTCAACTCTTTGAGGCAATATAGGGCATACTATTCATTAATGTAGAGAGTGAATAGAATTAATTAAAATAGGCAATTAATTTCTAATAATCATGCTATCTATTAATTTATCAATTAAGATATGCAACAAAGGAGGCAATAAGGCAAATAAGTTAAATGTGTAACTATATGAAGATGATAACATTTAGTCTAGAGCAAACATATTGATGATTGTTAACAAGTAACAAATAGGTGGACATGATTATATGGACTTCAAGACTTGTTACAAACAAGATCCATATGGGCAAGCCATGATTCTCATGAAATGATTTGATTAAATTGTGAATGTCCTTTCCAATAGAAGTGTATGACACATGTGAGAAACTTAAATGAGTTTTAAGCAAACTGTTTTTAGTTTTATTCAACAATGTTTTGAAGTAAATTCAAGTGTGCATTACAATAACATAGTTGAATTTTGTTTCATAACGTGTAACAAAAAAATTTCAATCTTGTTTTTGATTAAAATAATGGTTATGAAAGAAATTTTAGTTAAGTAAATTGTTTCAAAAAAAATATTTCATTCAAAAAGAGAGAAGTTTTAAACATGATGTTTTGATCATGATAATCAAGAAGTTGCAAGTGAAGGATTTGAAATGGAAGCTTATCATGCTCAAGAGAATCAATTAAGCCCATTGTCACACATAATCATCTTTAATGACACCTAAAGATATTAAAGTGAAATGATAGATACTTATGATCTAAATGCAATGGGACAGGAAGGAGCAAGGTAAACAGTTCATGGATACAAGATAGACATGTGTGTGTGTATATATATATATATATATATATATATATATATATATATATATATATATATATATATATATATATATATATATATATATATATATATGTATACAAAGAACATCATAATATCAAGTTGCAAACAAATCTCAATTATAATACATCTATTAATGCAACTAGTAAGATCATATAGCTTAAGTGGAAGGGTTCTACTATAGATCATAGAAGATTAAGAAAAATGATAATAGACTAAACAACAAGAAGGTTAATAATGCTAATATCATATATGCATATATTAGTGTTAATAATCTAAAAGCATGGCCACTTATCAGTTAAATCATATTCACTTACTAACTGAAGCATTCTAAAATATAATGTAATATTTGCAAGTTTTTGAAAAGAGAACTTACCTCAGGTCCAGCTTTTCTTTAAGAGTGGGCATGAGGGTAATGGAAGAAATCATAGAAGTTTGTCCAAAACATGTCGAAGTAGCCAAGTAACATTCCAACGCAATAGAAATCAAGGGAGCTAGATCCGAGATGCTTAATCGATCACATCAATCGTCACAAGTCGTGAAGGCTAATAAAAATTGTAATTAGGAGGCTTCATCTTGAAATAGTAACGGACACGCCATGATACCAATACTCCAAGAGCGAAGAACAAAATGCCGAGACAAGAAGATTCCCGCAACAACGTTATAAGCGAAACGATTGCAGAATGTGAAATAACGTGATAGAAACCAATAGCCATCAAAGGTAATAGAGCGAGACGAGTAAATCAACACGTAATAGACTCTTCGTTCGTTAATTACCTAAACATGATAAAAAGCTTGGTACCCAGATTCTCATGGGTCTTAGTTGGTTAGATCAGAACATCCATTGCATTTGAATGCGCATGATGAGGATGTCGTCGATAAGTACAAGAATTCACCAATAGTTTGTTTTAATTAACAAACAATGACTTTCTTGACTAAAGCAATAGATAATGAGTGTTAATAGTATTAGTTCTAAATTTATTCACTAGGTTTAACAACTTTTATTTGTTTTGATACATTTGTTGAAGGATTATTTACGATAAATCCTAAGCCGGTTTTATCATAAAATGACTTTTGAATGTTGAGAAGATATTTTAAAGATTTAGAACTATTTTCGAATTTTGCCAATGTTTTTGCTCTTTCATTTTCCATTTTAATTTCATGTTTGTAGTCTTGACATTTTTTACATTCAAGATCAATTTCAATATTACTTTCAAGTCTAGACATTTTATCTTCTAAAATTATTTCTTTTTCAAAGCTGTTTTCAGCGGATGTTGAAGATTCATTTTTAAAAATAGTTTTTGAGTCAATGTTGCAAAAATGTTCGAAGTTGTTTTCCATTTTTGAAAATTCTAATATAAATTGATCATAGCAAAAATGTTTGGTTTTGGATTGTACCTTATTTGTAGTTCTATATTCTTCACATGCTATACGGTGATCAATTCCATTGTCCATGTTGCTCCATGTTTTGTTTGTAGTTTCGCTTGGATCTAGAAGCATGTAGTTCTTGCCATCAATACTTGTGTTCGCATTTGTTTGAATATTCTCATAAGCCGTATTATCATCGTCATCTTTGCACTTGTTGCACCATGATTTATTCACGCTCTTTCTTCAGATTTGGCTCATGTATTCTTCGTTATAGATACCTTCAATGATCACATTTGAACTAGTAGTACATGTGTTTGTTTCAACTAAATATTTATTTACTAAATTTTCTAGATTAACATTTTCTTGTGCAATATCAAGTTTATCATCTTTGATTCTACATTTCTCTTGGTGAAACTTTTAAAGACATTTCCAAATATCATTTGCCGTTTTACAACGAAATAATCTTTCATATTTAACTCTTGGTAGAGTTTTAAAAATAAGTAATTTGGCTTTAGTGTTTTTATCAATTTTGGTTTGAATATTATTATATTGATTTTCAAAATCTATTTTGGTTGGTTTAAGATCACCAATTGAAATGATATGCCAAAGATCAAGATCTATTGATTTCACATAATTTTCAAATTTGTTTTTCTATTCAAGAAAATGATCATTTTCAAATAAAGGTGGTTGTTGTGCAAGTTTCCCTTCTAAATATTTTTCAAATTCCATAGATCGTTACAAGTTTTAAAATACAATCTATTTTAAAAATCTTGCTAGACGTGGCTCTGATACCAATTGTGAAAAACTAGAAGGGGGGTTGAATAGTTTTGCGTCTTTTTCGTTTAATAAAAGTTCACTTTCAAAGAATTGATAATAATTTATAAAAACCTTTGAAGCTAAAGTATAGATACAAATTAATTCACATATGTCACTGATGCGTGGGAATCGCAACAGGCTTTACCTCTCGAGGGATCTCGAGAAGCTTACAACCCCCACCAGGCAGTGAACCTGAAAGTTGTAGTATAGTATAGTGACAAGTACCGGGGGATTGATCGTTCAGCTTAGGAATAGTGTCGCTAGGATTAGAAAGCCTAATTACTAGTTCTAAAGGTGATGGATGATTATTTTTGTATTTTTATATTTTTATGAAAGCAAGTAAAATCTCAGGTTTTGGAAGAGTGGGCGGAATTAGTTGCTATTCAACTAACCTAAAACTAAGATATAATCAAAATAAAATACTAAAAATGAAATTAAACTAATTTATACTAAGGTTGTGAGCAGTAATTGGAGAAAATGTGTTTACTTAGACTTCACTACTCCCTAGATATCTTTTACATGTTAATCACTTGTTATAATTGCATGGATGACGGATTGTATTCCTTAATACCATTCATGGGGTGGCATACATAACTCCCCAATTCTATGAGCTCTTATCTCCTCCTACACCATGACTCAGCACAACTATAGGGATTGTAAACAGTGGCTCATGCATTAAATACAACCAATAAAGACCTAGTACGCCTCGGTTCATGTTTCTTAAGACGTTCAAGCATGTTACCATTTGGAGATCTGCCAGTTTTCTTAAGCCTAACATATAAAATCATTCATCCAAGACAAGAATAAACAAGTAATCAACACATAATCAATATCTAGGTTTCATTAGATCTAAGCAAACACAAAGGAGATCTAGCCTAGCATAATGGAATTGAGACAAGAACAAGATATAGACAACCAACACATAGACATATTGATTGAATTAGAAGAACACTTATCTCAATTACAATGCAAGGTATCAAGGGTTTGGAACCCTTGAAAAACCTGTAAAAGTTGCACCAAATTCGTCTTTAGGGTTTCACCAAAACTTCCCTCCTCTAATGTAAAAAACTAGAAAACTATATATAGGAAAACTGGGGTGACGGGGTCAAGAGCAACGGTGTGACGCCGTCATCTCGCCGCCAAATACTTCCTCGGACGGCCTTGATCTACTTATGACGGCCTATGTGACGCCGTCATCAACCACGGTATTTTATTCTTGGGACTTTGACGCCGTCAAGAGCAACTTTTGACGCCTTCATGCACTGTTCCCAGCATAGAAATTTGAGACTTTGCCGTTTTCTTCACTTTTATGCTCCAAAAACGTCCGAAATGGCTTCTTTTCCATAATTCACTCTCCAAGTACCTAAAATCACAAAAGGAACGATTTAGGGCAATATTTGATCAAATAAAGTCGGATTCGGGCTTAAATGACCCCCTAAAAACGAATCATTTTTCGCCTCATCATATACCCTTACACTTGAGATTTGCTTGTCCTCAAGCAAATGTGCTTTTATTCTACTCAAAAGACAAGTTAGGGGTCATTTAACACTAATATAAAAGTAATTACAACAAATAATCGTTCCACTAAAGACCAATAGACAAGCACGGAGGTCATACACAAGCACCTCACAAATAGTGTTTAGATACTCACATCTCTCGGGTGTAATAAAGAAATATAACATTATGGAAATGGAAGATATCTCTCACTACCTGTCATAGCAAAATAGATTACCATAGGCTTGGGAAAGGATCAAACCTCCACCACATGGCGTAAGCACCTAGGATAAACTATCAAAGAGGTCTTTTAAAGGGTTGTAACGTTAGGTATAGGGATATGAATTACACGGTTTTGTTGGATAAAGGAATTTTTACTGGTGGCGAGTTAACAATCTTGGTTAATTACATGTACAAGATGGCGTTGCTAAGCCAAGACTAGACTCGACTTAAGCTAATAAATGAAAAATAACAAAAACATAAAATGAACATAGAATGAAAAGGGATGGTAGTCCGTATGTTTTTTCTCTTTTTCCTTTTTCTATTTTTTTTTCTTTTTCTTGATTTTTTTTTTTTTAATTTTTTTTTTTTTTTTTTTTTTTTTTTTTTTTTTTTTTTTTTGCATACACTCTTACCCTACCATCCAAAATAATACATCATAGGGGATGAGAGTTCCCCTTACACTTGAATCTTTACATACTTTACATTAAACTAATCTAATGACTCGAATTAAGAAAATCAAAACACTTGGAGCACTTTTAAGATTAACGTACATATGGGGGTAATATATGATGTTCTTCCCCATTACTCCATAAAATAAGTACTTACCCATGAGTCCCAATCGTCCCAAAACAATATGTACAAGGATATGACTCGACTTAGCAACCATGTAATTAATTAGAAAGTTAGCTTAGGGTTTAACAAATAACAATAATGCACTAAAAATGAGCGCATACACGGAAGGCTAAGGCGATTTGGGTGTACATTTAAGTGGGGTGTAACAAATTCTTCTTTTAAGTAAAATGCTTAAAGTTAGAAACGAAAAGATAGGCTCAGAGGGGTGTACTAGGGGTATCGTGTACTAAAAATGAGTACAACGCTAAGGGTGTGGGAAAAATTAGTTGACTTAACTAGCCAAGTAATATGACTTAAATGGTCAAGTAATTATAATACGGGTTTAACACAAGGGTGATCCTAATGCCTCTTATCATTTAGTAAATCCTACCACAAGAATGTAGTCTCACTAGCGGTCTCGGAATGCATCACTAACGCAAGTTCTAGAATCTAAATGCTACCGCTACACTCATAAGCACTAATAGTAAATGCTTTTCCTATCAAATCTAAAGGCGAACCTCATATTTTTGGGTGGAAAATTTTTCTGAATATACGGTTATGTGCTAGTCATACAACCTCCTATCCATGAGACGCTTGCTATGGCTAAAGTTTCACTCCTAAATGTTGTAAAAAAATTTAAATTTGGCGCTAAAATTGCACTAACAAGTATTTCTCATAGTTTGATTACACTTCTACTATCAAACAAAACAAACTCAAGCGAAAGTGCATATGTAAGGTATCATCTTTTTTACCCTCCCCTTACACTTAAGATGAACATTGTCCCCAATGTTCAAGTAAAGAATGTAAAAGTGAAAAAGTAAAGAGAATGAAATCAAATACTCCCCTGATTCGCTCAGTATGGATTATAGGTTGGCCAGGTTAAATCTTCCTCGAAGAAAACGAACAATCAAAGCTTCCCTTCCAGAATATAAATCATCTCCTTGTCGAACATAACCTGTAAATCCTGACAAAAATAGACAAGACAACCTCGCGTAAAATCGGCGGCATCCTATATAAGTTACTAAATCCTAGAAAACAAAGTAAGATATAATGCTTGTGGAATGAAGTTTGCAGATTTCCTGGAGATTATAAAACTTAATAATTCACAAAAACCATAAGACTCCGTTAGAAAAATAAAACCGGTAAAATTTCTAGATTTTAACTCCTGACGCCGTCAAGAGTAATACTCTGACGCCGTCAGAATAGACCTGCAGAAATTCTTATGTTAAGTTTCCGGAAAATTTCTGGAAAAACTTGACCCTACTTCCTGGAAAATCCTGCAAAACTTCATTATGACTCAATACAAGCATTTGACTCTAACAAATATGAATATACATGTTCATTTAATATTGTGGAGAATCATGATCGGGTTGTTTCTTAAAAACATATTTGGGGTTTCCCCTTACACTTATCTTTTGCAAAAATACTTTTAGGTTGGAGTTAAGACTAAGCTAAACAACATAGTAAAGTATTTCCACATTTTAATTTAAAGTCATGATCAACCAACAATAAAAATAAAACATGCATACGAAAGCAAATAACAATCAAACAAATAAAATCACACAAAACATGGGTTGCCTCCCAAGAAGCGCTTTTCTTTATTTACGAGTCTTGTAGCTAGACTCAAGGTCATGGGTTACTACATGATTCGGGTGAGTTCCTCGTTGAGGACATCTTTGGGATCAAACTTAGGTTTCAACTTTCTATCGGTTTCCTTAGTATGGTATGACCTTTCAAACTTTTCTCCATCCGGATCATACAAGGTCATTCTAATATGCCATGACCCGTCACCTTCTTTAGGTGGCTTATCCCACCTCCATTTACACTTATCTCCCTCTCTTTTCCATTTATTCCTTTCTATGTTAATGGGCATTACGCTTAATAACTCAATCATCTTCCTAAAGACTAAGGGGTCTAGCTCTTCATCTCTAGCTATGAGTTGTTCTACCAAATGTGTCTTTTCAACAAAGTCTTTTTCTAGATAGAATGGGCATTGAGGTCCTATAAAGTTCCTTTCTATCCAAGGTCCATATCTAGATGGTCTCCTATTCATCTCTACCCAATATGGTGTTGGTTCATCATCACAATCATAACTATGCTTCTTAACATCATACACCGACCAAGTATCGCCTTCACCTACCGTTATCTTTGATTCCTTGCAATCTATCATGGCACTAGCGGTTGCTAAAAATCCTCTTCCTACCAATAATGGGCATGTAGTGTCACTAACCATGTCTAGGACGTGAAAATCCGCTAATATAGTTAACTTTCCTACGTGAACAACTACATCCTTAATCATTCCAACCGGGTGTGCAATACTCCCATCCGCTAGCCCTATCAATACCTCCGTTTCCTCTAACTTTCCTATCTTAAGAGCGGTGAATAAGGATAAGGGAATCAAGTTGAGGCTTGACCCTAAATCGGCTAGTGTTTCGAAAGCTTCGGATCTTCCTATCTTACAAGGCAAAACAAATATACCCGGGTCATCAAGCTTTTTAGGCAACTTGTTTTGAATGAAGGCGGTCCCATTTTTACCTAGCTTACACTTCTCATATTTTTCTAGGAAGGCACTATAGTAGGGAGCACGCGCTAAGACATCAATGACGGGGCGTTCAAGGTGAAGTTCTTTGAATTCATCGTCAAGGTCTTGCGTAAGAGGTGTTTCAACAATGTTTTTGACCGGCTCTATAGTGGGTGTTTGATTTGATTGGTCCTTTTGGGGAACTTGGTTTTGTTTGAAACACGTGCTTGTTGATTTAACCGAGTAATATTGTGGACACGAAGTGGGTGACGAAACTGAGGATATGGAATTAACGGTTAGTTTCGGATTCTTGACCGTGTCACTCGGGAGTGCTCCAATTTCTCAGTCATTGAGAACTTTCAACAATGCATCAATTCTAGTGGTCATATCGCTTTGCTTTTGTTTGAAATCGGCTTCAAACTTAGATATGCGAGCTTCTTGAGATGCCATGAATTTTGATATCAATCCTTCAAGATTGTTGGTACTACCATAGTTGTTAGAAGGATTGTTGTTGAAAGTATGGTTGGATGGTGGACCGTTTGGTTGGTAACGATTAGGCGGATTGGAAGAATTGGATTGATTTTGTTTCCACCTAAGGTTTGGGTGATTTTTCCATGAGGGGTTGTATGAATCACCGTATGTGTTTGGCTCGGGCTTGAAAGTGTACTACTTATCTCCCGCTTCGTCGGTACGCGTGGACGCGTAGTCCGCAAAAGCTGTTCCGGGGAGTTCCACACAATCACGAGTGTCATGGGGACCACTACATAATTCGCATGAAGAAGTGATTTTGTTCACTTGGCTTGAAGGCTTCGGAGCTTCGTAAGATTTCATGAGAAACTTGACTTGGTCCTCAAGTTCCATGATCCTACGGTCGGGAGTGCTAGAATTGTTCGAAGGCAAAGATATTGCCTTGACCGTTTTGTTCAAATCACGGGGATCATTCCAACTTTCGTTGTCATAGAGAGCAAGATCTTCTATGAGTTCCCATGATTGTTCCGCACTAAGATCACGTAGCTTACCACCGGCCGATTGGTCAATGGTTCGCCTCGTGGAGATGTCGATATGGTCATAGAAGATTTGGACTTGGAGCCAAAGATCTATGCCATGATGAGGGACTTTTTGGAGTAAGTCCTTGAAACGAGTCCATGCTTCATAAAGAGATTCATTTTGACGTTGTTGGAATATCAAGATGTCATTCCTAAGCTTAGTAGTTCTCCCCGGTGGGAAAAATTGAGCAAGGAAACGAGTGGTGAGATCATCCCATGCGGTGATGGATCCCGCGGGTAAACGCTCAAGCCATTGACTAGCTTGATCCCGTAGAGAGAATTGGAATAGGCGTAATCGGGTTGTCTCTCTAGTTTCAACACCTAGGTCTATGGAATCTACGATTTTGAGGAAGTCCTTAAGGTGTTGGTTTGGATCTTCGGAACGAAGTCCATGGAATGCACATCCGCTTTGCACCAACCGGATGGTGTCGGATCGCAAGGGGGTCACATTGTCTCCGGTGAGCTCAATGGTGTTTCGGTAGCCTTGGTGGCTAGGTCGGGAATACTCTCCTAAGGTTCGGGGCCTAAGGGGTTCTAGTGGTGGGTTTTGTTGTGGTGGGATGACGGGTTCAAAGATGTTACCACCTTTCATGATGTCGGATGGTAAAGAGTTACGAACAAAGGCACGAAGAAATAAGATAGACTAAAGAAGACCTAAAAATAAAAATAAAAATAAAAAATCTTACTAGAAAGGAATCTAGCAAGTAGACCTAATAAAAAGAAATCCTAACCTAGACAATAACTATTCCCCGGGCTGCGGCGCCAAAAATTTGATGCGTGGGAATCGCAACAGGCTTTACCTCTCGAGGGATCTCGAGAAGCTTACAACCCCCACCAGGCAGTGTACCTGATCGTTGTAGTATAGTATAGTGACAAGTACCGGGGGATTGATCGTTCAGCTTAGGAATAGTGTCGCTAGGATTAGAAAGCCTAATTACTAGTTCTAAAGGTGAGGGATGATTATTTTTGTATTTTTATATTTTTATGAAAGCAAGTAAAATCTCAGGTTTTGGAAGAGTGGGCGGAATTAGTTGCTATTCAACTAACCCAAAACTAAGATATAATCAAAATAAAATACTAAAAATGAAATTAAACTAATTTATACTAAGGTTGTGAGCAGTAATTGGAGAAAATGTGTTTACTTAGACTTCACTACTCCCTAGATATCTTTTACATGTTAATCACTTGTTATAATTGCATGGATGACGGATTGTATTCCTTAATACCATTCATGGGGTGGCATACATAACTCCCCAATTCTATGAGCTCTTATCTCCTCCTACACCATGACCCAGCACAACTATAGGGATTGTAAACAGTGGCTCATGCATTAAATACAACCAATAAAGACCTAGTACGCCTCGGTTCATGTTTCTTAAGACGTTCAAGCATGTTACCATTTGGAGATCTGCCAGTTTTCTTAAGCCTAACATATAAAATCATTCATCCAAGACAAGAATAAACAAGTAATCAACACATAATCAATATCTAGGTTTCATTAGATCTAAGCAAACACAAAGGAGATCTAGCCTAGCATAATGGAATTGAGACAAGAACAAGATATAGACAACCAACACATAGACATATTGATTGAATTAGAAGAACACTTATCTCAATTACAATGCAAGGTATCAAGGGTTTGGAACCCTTGAAAAACCTGTAAAAGTTGCACAAAATTCATCTTTAGGGTTTCACCAAAACTTCCCTCCTCTAATGTAAAAAACTAGAAAACTATATATAGGAAAATTGGGGTGACGGCGTCAAGAGCAATGGTGTGACGCCGTCATCTCGCCGCCAAATACTTCCTCGGACGGCCTTGATCTACTTATGACGGCCTATGTGACGCCGTCATCAACCACGGTATTTTATTCTTGGGACTTTGACGTCGTCAAGAGCAACTTTTGACGCCTTCATGCACTGTTCCCAGCATAGAAATTTGAGACTTTGCCGTTTTCTTCACTTTTATGCTCCAAAAACGTCCGAAATGGCTTCTTTTCCAGAATTCACTCTCCAAGTACCTAAAATCACAAAAGGAACGATTTAGGGCAATATTTGATCAAATAAAGTCGGATTCGGGCTTAAATGACCCCCAAAAAACGGATCATTTTTCGCCTCATCAGTCACATAGATACTACTTATTTAAAGTGTTGAATAGAAATTATAATTTCATATATCTCATTTGATTATAAGTTTGTATTTATATATGTATATGTGTTTTAATGATTGTATATACTTTTAATTTACTAATGTATAATTAATGTTTTGAATGGAACCTAGTTTGATCTTTAAGTGAAACCAATATATGCACAACACACAATAATAATAATGTATGAGAAGCAAGTAAGTAAATAAGTAAAGAATGAGAGTTGGAAAGATCAAACCGAGAGACAAAGGATTTATAGTGGTTCGGCTACAAGGACACCTTCCTTGCCCTACTCCACTCCCCGAGCACCGAACTCGAGAGTTTTCTTCACTAAGTCAATAACCTCCCTTATGGCGGAGAAAACCGTACACACCAAATGCTTACACCAATTAACGACACAAAGCAAGATGTCGAGTTCTAATCGTAGCTAGAACCAATCTCACACCAAATAACACACCACAACTTCTTCACACCTTTTACTTCGTCAATACGTCTTCACACCACGAGTATCTTCACGCCTTCACAAAATACTTCACGACTTCAATGTCTTGCTACTTCACAACTTCAAAGCACCAATGTCTTCACAACTTCAAACCAATAATATCTTTGCACCTTCAAGCTACTAGAGTCTTCACAACTTTAGTCTACTAATGTCTTCAAGTCTTCTCCACTTGGAAGCTTCAATTTCTTCACTACTAGTCACTATTGCCACTCTATCCTATCTTCACTACTATCCAACACTACTTCTTCACTTCAAACTCCACTTCACACTTACAACAATTCTAGATTCTACAACTAAATCTAGCAAACTAATACATACACCTTATTCACCAAGATATGAAAGATTAACAAGATGAAACAAACAAACAACTTAGATAGCAAGATGATACTAAGTTGTAATACTTCTAATAGAAGTATTCTTCTCTTTGCACTTGAGTGTTGAGGCTTGAATCACTTTGAAACAAAGATCAAAGTATATAAGATCAAAGGATTTTTAAAGGATGGAGAGGGAAGTTTAGATCAGAAAGTTTTTAGAGCAAAAAGGTGAGAAAAATATGTGGAATGATCCAATATTTATAGGGCCAGAAAATATTGTTCTGGAGCGTGTCGGTCCCCTTAATTAGGGGGCGGTCCCCTTAATGATTAAGGGGGCCGCCTAGTATAATTAAGGGGCCGCCCTCCTGAACGTTGGATTTTCTTGTCCTTTGGTGAGGGGAATTTTTCTGGATTAGATTTGCCATTTTTGGTTGAAAATTTGAATTCACAAATTTGTAATGAATAAAACATATTCTTTTAATTCCAAAAATGTTTTACAAAAGATATAAAATGTTTTGTGACATTTTATAAATATCTAGTGATTAACAAAAATGTTCCTTTGATCTTGTAATACATTAGACACTTTGTTTATCCATACCTTAAGTGATTTAATGGTAAAGATGAGTATTTACTACTAAATACTTGTATATGTCATAATCTTTGGTTTGATGAGTTTTCGTTTTGTGATTATCAAAACATAGAGATATCGAAAGATATGAATAACGTTTTTAGTCATTTATTTATATCAACAGTATGGTATGATCTTTCAAACTTTTCTCCATCCGGATCATACAAAGTCATCCTCATATGCCATGATCCGTCACCTTCTTTAGGAGGCTTGTCCCACCTCCATTTACACTTGTCTCCCTCTCTTTTCCACTTATTCATCTCTATATTAATAGGCATTACGCTCAAGAACTCAATCATCTTCCTAAAGATTAAGGGGTCCTCAAAGGGATCTAGCTCTTCATCTCTAGCTATGAGTTGTTCCACCGAATGTGTCTTTTCAACGAAATCTTTTTCTAAATAGAATGGGCATTGAGGTCCTATAAAGTTCCTTTCTATCCAAGGTCCATATCTAGATGGTCTCCTATTCATCTCTACCCAATGCGGTGTCGGTTCATCATCACAATCATAACTATGCTTCTTAACATCATACACCGACCAAGTATCGCCTTCACCTACCGCTATCTTAGACTCCTTACAATCTATCATGACACTAGCGGTTGCTAAAAATCCTCTTCCTACCAATAATGGGCATGTACCACTAACCATGTCTAGGACGTGAAAATCCGCTAATACAGTTAACCTTCCTACGTGAACAACTACATCCTTAATCATTCCAACCGGGTGGGCAATACTTACATCCGCTAGACCTATCAATACCTCCGTTTTCTCTAACTTTCCTAGCTTAAGAGTTGTGAATAGGGATAAGGGAATCAAGTTGAGGCTTGACCCTAAATCTGCTAGTATGTCGAAAGTTTCAGATCTTCCTATCATACAAGGTAGAACAAATATGCCCGGATCATCAAGCTTTTTAGGTAACTTGTTTTGAACGAAAGCGGTCCCATTTTTACCTAGTTTAAACTTCTCATATTTTTCTAGGAGGGCACTATAGTAAGGAGCACGGGCTAAGACATCAATGACGGGGCGTTCAAGGTGAAGTTCCTTAAATTCATCGTCAAGGTCTTGCGTAGGAGGTGTTTCAACTACACTTTTGACCGGTTCTATATCGGGTGTTTTACTTGATTGGTCCTTTTGAAGAATTTGGTTTTGTTTGAAATACGTGCTCGTTGATTTAACCGAGTAGTATTGTGGACACGAAGTGGGTGACGAAACTGAAGATATGGAATTAATGTTTAGTTTCGGATTCTTGACCATGTCGCTTGGGAGTGCTCCCATTTCTCGGTCATTGAGAACTTTCAACAATGCGTCAATTTTGGTGGTCATCTCGCTTTGCTTTTGTTTGAAATCGGCTTCAAACTTAGATATGCGAGCTTCTTGAGATGCCATAAACTTAGACATCAATCCTTCAAGATTGTTGGTACTACCATAGTTGTTAGAAGGATTGTTGTTGAAAGTACGGTTGGAGGGTGGACCGTTTGGTTGGTAACGATTAGGCGGATTGGAAGAATTGGCTTGATTTTGTTTCCACCTAAGGTTTGGGTGATTTTTCCAAGAGGGGTTGTATGAATCACCGTAAGGGTTTGGCTCGGGTTTGAAACTGTACCACTTATCTCCCGCTTCGTCGGTACGCGAGGATGCGTAGTCCGCAAAAGTTGTTCCGGGGAGTTCCACACAATCACGAGTGTCATGGGGACCACTACATAATTTGCATGAAGAAGTGATTTTGTTCACTTGGCTTGAAGGCTTATGAGCTTCGTAGGATTTCATGAGAAACTTGACTTGGTCCTCAAGTTCCATGATCCTACGGTCGGGAGTGCTAGAGTTATTCGAAGGCAAAGATATTGCCTTGACCGTTTTGTTCAAATCACGGGGATCATTCCAACTTTCGTTGTCATAGAGAGCAAGATCTTCCATGAGTTCCCATGATTGTTCCGCACTTAGATCACGTAGCTTACCACCGGCCGATTGGTCAATGGCTCGCCTCGTAGAGAGATCGATATGGTCATAAAAGATTTGGACTTGGAGCCAAAGATCTATGCCATGATGAGGGACTTTTTGGAGTAAGTCCTTGAAACGAGTCCATGCTTCATAAAGAGATTCATTTTGACATTGTTGGAACATCAAGATGTCATTTCTAAGCTTAGTAGTTCTCCCCGGTGGGAAAAATTGAGTAAGGAAACGAGTTGTGAGATCATCCAATGTGGTGATGGATCCCGCGGGTAAACGCTCAAGCCATTGACTAGCTTGATCCCGTAGAGAGAATTGGAATAGGCGTAATCGGGTTGTCTCTCTAGTTTCAACACCTAGGTCTATGGAGTCTACGATTTTAAGGAAGTCCTTAAGATGTTGATTTGGATCTTCGGAACGAAGTCCATGGAATACACATCCGCTTTGCACCAATCGGATGGTGTCGGATCGCAAGGGGGTCACATTGGCTCCGGTGAGCTCAATGGTGTTTCGGTAGCCTTGGTGGCTAGGTCGGGAATACTCTCCTAAGGTTCGGGGCCTAAGAGGTTCTAGTGGTGGGTTTTGTTGTGGTGGGATGACGGGTTCAAAGATGTTCCCATCGTCATTGATGTCGGGTGGTGAAAAGTTACGAACAAAAACACAAAGAAATAAGATAGACTAAAGAAACCTAAAAATAAAAATAAAATCTTACTAGAAAGGAATCTAGCAAGTAGACCTAATAAAAAGAGATTCTAACCTAGACAATAACTATTCCCCGGGCTGCGGAGCCAAAAACTTGATGCGTAGGGATTGCACCAGGCTTTACCTCTCAAGGGATCTTGAGAAGCTTACAACCCCCACCAGGCAGTGTACCTGATCGTTGTAGTATAGTATAGTGACAAGTACCGGGGGATTGATCGTTCAGCTAGGAATAGTGTCGCTAGGATTAGAAAACCTAAATACTAGTTCTAGAGATGAAGGATGATTATTTTTGTATTTTTATATTTTATAGAAAGCAAGTAAAAATCTCGGGTTTGAAGGATTTGGGCGGAATTAGTTGCTAGTCAACTAACCCAATACTAAAGATGCAATCAAAATAAAATACTAGAAATGAAAATAAACTAAATTAACTAAGGTTGTGAGCAATAAGTGGAGAAATGTGTTTACTAAGATTTCACTACTCCCTAGATATCGTTTACACGTTAATTACTTGTTATAGTTGCGTGGATGATGGATTGTATTCCTTGATACATTCATGGGGTGGCGCATTTAACTCCCCAATCCTATGAGTGCCTACTTCACTCCTATGTCGAGCCGGCTAAGAAGCTCCTAACATGGGATCATTAGAATTTACTCATGCACTAAATACAACCAATAAAACCTAGTGCACATCGGTTCATGTTTCCTAAGACGTTCAAGCATGTTACCATTTGGAGATCTGCCAGTTTTCTTAAGCCTAACATCGAAATCATTCATCCAATACAACCATAAACAAGTAATCAACACATAATCAACATCTAGGTTTCATTAGATCTAAGCAAACACAAGATAAATCTAGCCTAGCATGGTGGAATTAAGACAAGTACAAGATATAGACAACCAACACATAGACATATTGATTGAATTAGAAGAACACTTATCTCAATTACACATGTAAGGGTTCAAGGGCTGAAAACCCTTGAAAACCTGTAAAAATCGTATATGGTTCGGCCTTAGGGTTTCTCTAAACTTGTTCCTCTTAATGAATGAAAATTAGAAAACTATATATAGAAAACTGAGGCTGACGGCGTCAAGACCAAATAGGTGATGCCGTCATCTCGCCGCCAAAAGAATTCTCGGACTGCCTTGATCTACATCTAACGCCGTCATGTAATAACTTTTTCCAGGCCGTCACGTATTTAACTCTTGACGCTCTTCCTTGTGACGCCTTCATTTCTGTACTGGGTCGTCATGAAAATTACTCTTGACACCGTCAAATTGTTACTCTTGACGCAGTCACCTACTGTTCCCAGCTTGGAAAATTAAGTCTTTGGCATTTTCTTCACTTTTATGCTCCAAAAACGTCCGAATTGCTTCCTTTTCCAGATTTCTCTCTCAAAGTACCTAAAATCACAAAAGGAACGATTTAGGGCAATATTTGATCAAATAAATTCAATTTCGGGCTTAAATGACCCCCTAAAAGTGGGTCATTTTTCGCCTCATCACTACCTCTAAAAAGTTCATATGATGTCTTATTGTGAGGTTTTACAACTAAAACTCTATTTTGAACATAGCAAGCAGTGTTGACTGCTTCTGCCCAAAAAGTTATAGGCAACTTAGAGTCAGCTAACATAGTTCTAGCAGCTTCTATTAGTGTTCTATTTTTCCTTTCAACAACTCCATTCTGTTGTGGAGTTCTTGCAACACTAAATTCTCTTTTAATACCTTTTTCTTTGCAGAAATCATCCATAACTCTATTTTTAAATTCTGTCCCATTATCACATCTAATGACATTTACTCTTTTGCTTACTAGGTTTTCTATCTCTGTAATGAAGGTCTTAAGGATGCTAGAAGTTTCATCCTTAGTACCTAAAAAGAATACCCATGTAAATCTACTAAAGTCATCAGTAATAACTAGCCAATATCTCTTATGCAACAAACTTCTAACATTTGTAGGACCAAATAAGTCCATATGCAGCATAAACAATGATTGATTGATAGAGTTAAAAATTTTGGGGATTTACAAGTGGCTTTATGTTGTTTGCCTTTAAGACAAGCAATGCATGTTTGATCATTTTCAAATCGTTTTTGAGGTAAACCTCTTACCAAACCATCTTTGACAATCTTATTTATGGTTTTGAAGTTAATATGACCAAGCCTCCTATGCCATTTCATAGATTCATCCAATGTGGCCTTAGCAATAAGACAATTAAGAGAATCTTTTGGAACAATCTTCATCATATCAACACTGTACATGTTGCCTTTTCTTGGAATTCTAAGAAGTGCTTGACTTTCATCAGGCATCTTAAAATCAAAAGAAAATACAAGACATCCAGTGTCAGTAAAGAGAACTTTGTTCTTTTTGTCACACATTTGTGAGATACTAAAAAGATTATACTTAAGCTCTTGCACATAGTACACATCTTCAAAATCTAATTTACCGGTTTTAATAGTACCTTTACCAGTAATTTTTCCTCCAATTCCTCCTCCAAAGGTAACATAGCCTCCATCTACTAATTGAAAATTTGAAAGATAAGACTTGTTGCCTGTCATGTGCCTTGAACATCCACTATCTGAGAATCCTTGATCTTCAGTATCTGCTGATGAATGTTCCTGCACATAAATAAAGGAATTAGTTTTGTTTTGGGATCCAAACCATTTCTGACTTGGATCCGCCTCTTGCATCAATGAAATGTAATCTTTTGAGAATTGTTGATGCAACATTGGATTTAAGAATTCAACATGCTGAGGCCTTAACAGCATTTGCCCTGTTTCCTTTAGCAGTGATATGAACTGTTTGGCTATCGGCAGAAACTGATGGCTTTGCAGTTGTATCCTTTGGTTTCCAAACTTGTTTTTGGACTACTGCCTTTGTTAGAATGGGTCTTTTAACAACATTTAATGCGTATTTGAAAGTTGTTTTAGCACTTTTAACTGTTGTTTTTGGGTCAGATATGGTCTATCAGCAGAAACCATTTTCCTATCAGCAGGAACTGAAACTGTTTTGGGTTTTGTTCTAGTAAAGTTAGAGTTCCTTTTAGGTGTTTGCCTTTTTAGATTCACCCTATTGTTTGTATACCCATTGATTACAGAAAGCTGCAAGATGGTCAAATCTACCACATGTGCAACAAGCTTTGTTATCTCTTTGTTGGAGAGACTTGAGGTTATACCAATTCCTTTGGTTACCTCTAGGCTTGTTTATGGTTCTATATTGTTCACAATATCTTACTGGTTGCCTAACATGTTTAACATTGTTTTTAGGCTTTTCAGTACTATGTTTGACTATCTTAGGAACACTTGTTCCTGCTTTCTTAACCACTTCAGGTTTAGACATAACCTGTTTATCCTTTTTATTATCAGATGTTAAGTCCTTAATGATTGGACCATCTGACTTTCTACAAGAACACACCTTGTCCTTAGGAACTGAAGTTTTACTTAAACTTTCACTTTCTTTCAAAGGTTCATTATCAACTACATTAGATTTTGGTTGAACACCATATTTTAATTCAGGTAGTTGAAATTCAAGTAATCCTGTGTGTTCTAGGTCAATTCCTAGGGGTGAAGGAATACCTCTATATGGTAAAGGAACAGATTTATATCCAACACCAGACTTAGCTTTATTAATTACTTGACATTCAATTAAGTTAGTCACACCCTTAGATGCATAATCTAGTGTTTCTACACTCATTTGAATATTCTCTTTAGCCTTACTAAGCCTATCTACTTCAGCTTTCAAGTTACTAATGTCATTATCTTTAAACATTATTTCTCTTTCAAGAAGAATTTTGACATCAGTAAAGGTAGATTCATTTGTTCGAAAATGTATGACTTGTTCCTCTAGAGTAGCTATACCTCTTTTATGATTAGTTAAGCTATGAGCTGTATCAATTAACTCTGTCATTTGATTCTCATAACGTTTGGTTAAGGTTTCTAAACTTTTAAGAGCAGAACAATTATGTGAACAAATTTTATCAAGTTGTACCTTTGTGGTGAAAGCCATAAGAGCTGTCTGAGGAAAAGTTTCTTCTTCATCAGCAGTAAAGCTCCAATCAAATCCTAATCCATCAATAGCTACCATAGCCTTTGGATTGGTTGATTCCCCTGTCTTGGACTTGCTTCCAAAACCTCTATTCTTGCTATCTTGCTGCCTTGGCCTTCTACATTCTCTTGAGAAGTGCCCCAACATATGACAGTTATAGCATTCTATCTTTGACTTGTCAAAACCAGCAGTATCATTGCTGCTGATGGTGAGTTTCTTCCCCGTCCTCTGATAGAATTTCTTAGCCCTCATGCTAAGAAGAGAAATTTGCCATTTTAGGTCCATTTTACCATCATTGATTTCTATAAGATCTTCATGAGTGAGCATGGACCCATCATTCTGACTTGTGAAAAAGGCACAACAAGCCTTTTCATTCAATATACCAAAAGTACTGCTTGATGAACTAGCAGCACCAATTCCATTATCGACCTTTTCATCTTTAACTGGGTTTGAGATACTAAGAGATGACATAAAAGCCATGTTCCCAGTATATGAACTAGAGACACCAGTTTTCTTTACTTCTTGTTCCACAATTTTAAAGTTGCTATACAAATCCATAAGATCCATAGTGTCTATGTCTGGTTTATTCTTCCAGACAACAACATGCATAGCCCACTCTTCTGGTAAGCTTCTCAGAAATTTTGAGTTTAAATCTTCTTGAGGTTTGTCAACCCCAAGAACAGCAAGTTGACTCACAATTTTCTATAGCCTTGTAAACATGTGGTCAAGAGATTCATTCATGGTTGATGAGAAATTCTCAAACTGCTGCTTGAGAAGGGTTTTCTGGGTCTTCTTGGTGGCTTCATTCCCTCCATACCTTGCAACAATTGCCTCAAATAATGACTTGGCATCTTTGAATTTGCTGAAGTTTATAAGTTGATCATTTGGAATGGTCATCATCAGCATACTTCTGGCCTTGAGGTCATTCTTCTTATTTATTCTTTCTTCAGCAGTTGAAGGGATAGTTTTAACAACTGTAATTTCCCTACCTTCAACTGTTGATGAAGTGGTTGTGGGTTTAAAAGAGTTTCCATCTTCAATGATTTCCCAGAGAGTATAATCCTGCACCTGGAAAAACTGTTCTATTCTTAACCTCCACAATTCAAACTCATTCTGTTTGAGAACTGGCAACTTTGCAGCAACATTTGTTTGAATAGATTCTGTATCCATTTCTTCTTCTTCTTCTTCTAAATCAAAGATATCAACCTGGAATCTCTTATACCAACTGAGAGGATCACTTGATTTGATCACACACTATGAGGTGTTGGACCTTTGTAATGTGTATATGTGATACTTTGAGTGAATATGATTAAGTATGCGGAATCTACTTAACCACACTTAGAATATTTATTGGAAATGGAACTGTGATGCTTGTGTTTATTTAACAAAGAACAATGAAAGTATTTCACCAAACGATTCAATATTATTCAAAATAATACGAGTGATCTTCACTATCACTAGGGTTACAAAGACCTTGAATCTTGTGTTTGTTCTATTGTTTTTCTCTATGTATATGTCTACTCACATATATCGCTATCACACTTATCACACACTTTTTAAGTCATATCTAAGATCTTCCTTTTATAGTCCAAGGAAAGATCTTTTATAATCTATATGACTCATCTTAAATACTAGCTTATGACTAATCTTCATTCTAGCTAGATGATGACTTATCATGTCAGTCATTAATATACAACATGTATGTAGGATTACAACTCACTTGGAGTGTTCAATTTGATGACTACAACAAAGATATTTTTCTTGTATATGAATCAGTAGAATAAGTCGTACTTATCTACACAGCTGTTGTATGAGTCATAGTAGCATCAGCAGAATCCATCAGTAGAAACACCTTCAGTAGAAAACGTTCTTCAGCAGAATCCATCAGTGGAAACGTGCTTTGTGCTTTATCAGCAGAAACATACTTGATGTATTTCCTTAAGCCTTTATGTTGATTCTTCTGATTATTTAATTCCCAACATTACCTCTGTCTCGGCTATCTCAGCTCTCGACTCTCGCTCTCGGCTGTCCCGGCTGTCTCGGCTGTATTAAAAAAACAAAAAACAAAAAACAAAAAAAAAACAAAATTAACTCTTACATTAACAATAAAATTAAACAAAATTAACAAATATTAAACAAATTAACAAAAAAAATTAAAAATGAAATCTATTACCTGCTGCTGTTTTTAGACTGTGTTGAAGAAAGGAGAGGTTGGAGAAGAAGAATAATTAAACAAAGGAGGGGTTGGAGAAGAATTAAACGAATGAGGAGGAGGAGGAGGAGGAGGAGGAGGTGCACAGTGGTGCTAGTGTGGTGGTGGTGGAGCTGTGGTGGTGTTGGTGCTTGATTACTGGTGGTGGAGGTGGTGTGGTGTGGTGGGGTTGATTGGTGTCGGAGGTGGTGAGGTGTGGAGGTGGTGGTGGTCAATAATCGCCGGAGAAGAGAGGGTTTAATTTGTTTTTGCTTTTTTTTTCTAAGTGTTGGTAAGTGTTTGACCAGATCAGGTTCTGGTATATCTTTTTCTTATCCCGTCGACATGTCGACGGGATCGTTAACATAATTTTGTCGTTTAGCATTTGGCGGGATAAATGAATTTTTCGTGAAATTTTGGCGCTTTCTTATCCCGTCGACATGTCGACGTGATAATAAAAAGGTATTAATTATAAATACTTTTATAAAATAAAATATATATTAAGAACTTTTTATAAAAAAAATAGTTTTATAACTTAAAAAAAACTAGTTTAATTTAATATTAATTACTTTTAATATAATTAAAAAAAATATTTATTATAAATACTTTTATAAAATAAAAAATATATTAAAAAATTAGTTTTATAAAATTAGTAACTAGTTAAATTTAAAATTAATTACTTAAAATATAATTAAAAAAAATATTTATTATAATTAGAATATCACAAAATAGCAAAGATGTACAACTCTTTTTTTTTATCCCAACCATTAGATAACCTCGAGATCACAACCAGTCAAAATTCAAGTCTTGTATCCTTGACCCAATGTTTTACACGAGATGTTAAACGAACGAGTCGAGATGCAATGGTTATACACGAGATGTTAGACAAATGAGTCGAGATGACATGGTTGTACGTGAGATGTTAAACGAACGAGTCGAGATGCAATGGTTATACACGAGATGTTAAACAAATGAGTCGAGATGATATGGTTATACGTGAGATGTTAAACGAACGAGTCGAGATGCAATGGTTATACATGAGATGTTAAACGAACGACTATGGTTATACATGAGATGTTAAACGAACGACTCGAGATGCAATGGTTATACATGAGATGTTAAACGAACGACTATGGTTATACATGAGATGTTAAACGAACGACTCGAGATGCAATGGTTATACACGAGATGTTAGACAGATGAGTCGAGATGATATGGTTGTACGTGAGATGTTAAACGAACGAGTCGAGATGCAATGGTTATACACGAGATGCTAAACAAATGAGTCGAGATGATGTGGTTGTACGTGAGATGTTAAACGAACGAGTCTAGATGCAATGGTTATACATGAGATGTTAAACGAACGACTATGGTTATACATGAGATGTTAAGCGAAAGAATCGAGATGCAATGGTTATACATGAGATGTTAAATGAACGACTATGGTTATACATGAGATGTTAAACGAACGACTCGAGATGCAATGGTTATACATGAGATGTTAAACGAACGACTATGGTTATACATGAGATGTTAAATGAACGACTGGAGATGCAATGGTTATACACAAGATGTTAGACAGATGATTCGAGATGATATGGTTGTACATGAGATGTTAAACGAACGAGTCGAGATGCAATGGTTATACACGAGATGTTAAACAAATGAGTCGAGATGATATGGTTGTACGTGAGATGTTAAACGAACGAGTCGAGATGCAATGGTTATACATGAGATGTTAAACGAACGACTATGGTTATACATGAGATGTTAAACGAACGAGTCGAGATGCAATGGTTATACATGAGATGTTAAACGAACGACTATGGTTATACATGAGATGTTAAACGAACGACTCGAGATGCAATGGTTATACATGAGATATTAAACAAACGACTATGGTTATACATGAGATGTTAAACGAACGACTCGAGATGCCTCCTGGATATATATCCCACCAAATTTTTCCTACCTAACAACTTATCCTCACAATATAAATACACACACTCATTTCACTATCTCTCTCTCTCTCTAGCAGTTTCCGTTTTCTGGCGACACCAGCAGTTTTCGGCCGTCGGAATATTTTTCCAGCCACCACCTTTTATCACCTCAACTTGTAGATCGGGCCACCCAGGTCACGATTCTACCACTCACAACCACTCAACCTCAGTTAACACACACTGTTATCATGGAGAAGATGGTGGAATATGAAGCTTTTCCTTGTCCTTGTGAACGAGGATATGTAATATTGTGAGAATCGCGTAGACCTCACTCAAGGGGTCAACAATACTATGCGTGTCCTTTCTCGAAAGTGAACAATTACATACTTTTTCGTGTATTATATAAATAATTTGGTTAGTTGTTAAAAATAATTGTTTTTACTCTTTAACAGCCTGGGACAACAGACCACGGATGTGATTTTTTTATGGAAGGAGGAACGACTCGCCAAAATGGCCGTTTCTCTGGGAGCTTCAACATCAAGCGGTTCTGGATCTGCTCCAACAAGGTGCTCAAACTGTCGTGAAAAAGATCTTAGGGTAAACATGCTTGAGGCACAAAATCAGTTGCTACTCTAGAAAATAAGGATGTTGGAGGCAAAACTTGAAATGGCAATGTATCCCGACAACCATGACCACGCATGTCAGTCAGATGCAATACTACGTGACCTTTTAGGTGACATGGATAAATTTCATATGTAGTACTGTTGTTGTTGTTGTTGTTGTTGTTGTTGTTGTTGTTGTTGTTGTTGTTGTTGTTGTTGTTGTTGTTGTTGTTGTTGTTGTTGTTGTTGTTGTTGTTGTTGCTGCTGTTATCGTTGTTATTGTTGTTGTTGTTGTTGATGTTGTTTGCTGTTGTTGTTGATGTTATTGTTGTTGTTTAATAAAATGTTGTTGTTGTTGTGGTAACTGATGTTGAACGTCCTTTATATTTTAAACTCGTACGCACAAATAATAGAACTGAAGGAACAATATCACAATTATCAAACACGAAGGCAAACTGTTTATTTAAAACAAGCAAGAGTTCTCAACCATATGCATTTTCATACAGACTCAAACTAAACAACTCGACAACCAAACTAAACAACTCGAAAACCAAAGGAAACAACTCAAACTAAACAACTCGATCGACAACAAAAGGAAACAACTCAAACTAAACAACTCGACAACCAAACGAAACAAATCAAACTAAACAACTCGACAACCAAAAGAAAAGATCAAACGAAACAACTCATTTATTTTTTTTGCGGCTACTTCCCGCTTTACTCGAACTCGCACCATCTTTTCCCTTCCTTGCTCTCATTTCCTTGATATGTGCAAATGTAGCTTCAAGATTTGTGACCCTATTTCCCATATTATCAAGTTTGGTTTCCAACGTGCTTTCAGCTTCGTCATCACCTCCAACAGCTACAACTTGAGCTTCAGCAGCATCTAGCTCTTCCATGTACTCTTTGTAGTACGACTTTTTCCTACACCATTCGATAATCTTGTCTCTCATCCACGGTTCAGCATCCTTAAAAGAACCATATTCCTCATAAACTGCATGACCAAAAGTTAACATAACTTCATTAAAGAGGAGCTCGTGTGAACAGATTTTTGAGAACTCCTCTTCAACTGATTGACGATTGACTTATTTGTGAGAATCAAGAATGTATGTGTTAAATGAGACGAAAATGATTTTGTGATAATGTATATAGGTAAAAAATGAGACGGGAATGTTTTTGTGGGAGTATATATAGGAAGAGTATTTGGGGAGATAATCCCGTCGACATGTCGACGGGACAAAACACGCGGGAAAAATCCCGCCATTTATATTGACCACTAATTTAGTATTATTATTTTTACTTTATAATCCCGTCGACATGTCGGCGGTACCGTTAAACCAAACACGTAATTAACGCTAATCAAACGTTAATTACGTGATAATTCATTTTTAATATCCTCCCGTCGACATGTCGACGGGATTATAAAGGCGGGATAAGTTCGCGCCAAAGTTTTGAAAATTATTGAGGCTGGAAATTTTGACCAATATGGTCCCGTCGACATGTTGACGGGATTATGTTAACCCCAAAAATTCAACACACTTGGCTTCAGTTAATCGAAATTTTTGTCGTTTTCTGCACCGTTCCGTCGACATTGTGTCGACAGGATAACGTTCGTCGCCTGTTCTCCTATTTCTTGTAGTGAAGAACAAAACCCACACGAATCAACCCTAACCACGATCTAAACAACAACAATACCCACGATCTCAGAAACACTTTTTAAGGGTCACGAACACAGCAACAAGGCTTCGAATAGTTGGATTTTTGAAGAGATTAGTAGCAGCTTATGAGTGTGTGGTTGTATCTTTTCTTTTGTTCGTATGACTGAATGGGAGAGGAAGTCAAGAAAGCGTGTTATAACGAAGAAAGTAGGGGGAGCGTGGGTACAAAAAGGAAACTCATAAAAGATCTTAATTGGGTTTTGATTGGGGTATAATGATTCGATTACAAATTATGTTAAATGTTAGCCGAAATTAGTGGTATTTGAAGGATATTAAATCGTTACATTAATTTTGCCAGCAAGTGATAGCTGTATTGTGGTGTAGTTTACATTATTATGGACATTGATTTGTAGGTGTATTACTCATTTCCATAATAGCAGGTTGAAACTCATTTGATTTGTATCGTTTCCATCAATAGAAACTCAACAATTGAAAACTCAACAATATTGAAAACTCAACAATTGACCAATTGACCATTTCTCCTTTATAAGTAGTAGAGATAGAGTGGTTTGATTACCCTTGTAACACTTTATTCCCTTCTTGTACTCTTATCTAGTATCTTGCTGCTTTTTTATTTTTATTTATATTTCATTATTATTTTTGAATTTATTTATTTATAAAATGCCGTTCAAAAAAAAGAAAAACGACGATGATTGCTTAATGTTCTTTGGTATTTAATATCTTTTACATATTATAGTAACACGCTATGAAAAAACTCACTAATAGTAGTGTACCTGCATTTCGTTACCACTCATAAGTCATAAGTACTATACTTTCTCTACCCATTATAAGCCCCAATTTTAATGAAATTTCGGCTTATTTTTTATAAGCCCCAATTTTACGGCTTATTTTGAGACTCGTCGGCTTTTATAAGTATCATATCATAATAAACTTATATAAGCCGACAAGTCTCAAAATAAGCTGTAAAATTGGAGCTTATAAAAAATAAGCTCAAATGGGCTTACGTTTAATAAGCCAAAACAAACACCCCCTTTATTGAAAAGAACTCATACCTTGTCATTACGAAATAAAAATACAACTGAAATTGGTTATCATTAATTGAGAACGGACATCTACAAACAAAATACAACTCCATCTAACAAGACGATCGATTGATTATATCTTCGCCGTTTAAAGAGACAGTCTCTGCTTCTCTTGGCGCTCCCTTCAAAACAGAGTCAGCGTCTAGCCCTTGGCAGGCCACGAAAAAGATACGTTTGACAGATGACATATTGGTTAACCAGATTGGAATTTCTCGTACACCAAAATCATATATCCATAACACCTCGAGTGAGATGAGGTGTTTTACTTCTTCCGGAATTGACTCCCAATGTCTCCTACCATTCAATCTTAAAATCCGAAGGTTGCTCGTGAGCTTCTCTATCCCTTTGAGACTTGGGAAACAATCAAGCTCCTTCCAGAATGGCCCAAGTATCAACCTATTTAACAAGGTAAGATTGTCAATTCCGCTAGGCACGGAAGCCAGTTTGTTACAATCGTAAATTTCCAGTTCCCTCAAAGAACCACCAAGGTTGTGCAAATCGGGTATTCCTAAAAGACTAGGACAGATGGTGATGTGTAGAAATTCAAGAGATGTGAGCCCTTGTAAACTCCGAATGGACTTGAGATTTTTGCATAAGCGTATAGTTAATTCAACAAGAGGATGGGGAAGATGTTCATCTAAGAGAATGATTTTCGGGCAATAATTAATGACCAACATCTCGAGGACGGGCGATATCATGGTTGTGGAGTTCGTTGCTGCATCTGTCCACTTTTCCAGGCTTTTCATACCATTAAGTTCAAGCTTTCTCAACGATAAAGATAAGGGCTTACTTGATCCTTGACTAGAAGAACTACTTAAACTTGTCAAGCTGTCCATATGACTTAACATAAGAACACGAAGAAGTGGCAGCTTCCAAACCATTGGAAGACTGAAGACCTTGCGACACCCGGATAATGTGACATCCACAAGCTTCTCAAGGGGAATCAATTTCCCTCCAATATTTGTTGACATATTCATCACCCACTCAGGAAAACAATCATTCAGATAGTTTACAATTCCCAAGCTTTTCACATTTGCATGGGTTTGCAAGCCTTCCAGTATATCCTTGTCCTTCTGCCTCACACCCTCATTTCTTTCCTTCCAAGAGAGATTTAGCTTGTATAGATTTCTCTTTCCAATTAAATCTGCCTGGATAGCTTCTTCTTTGCTGCCAACTTCATCAAGATTATAGATTTCAAGCTTCCCCCCAAGGTGTTTCAAACTGCCTAGCTCTCCAATTTGATATCCTTTCTCTCGACCCACACTAAAGAAGGGCAACGTTCGAAGTGAAGTCAATTGTCCCACATCCTTCGGGAAGATAACATTATATGCAAACTCAAGATGGCGGAGGCTTATCAAATTTCGCATGCCTTCTGAGAACTTCTTCGAACCGTAATTGGAACCAAGCTTCAATGTTTGCAGATGATGAAGCTTACCAATAGATTTTGGAAGAAGACCACTGATAACGTTACCTGACAAATCAAGATACCTCAGATGGACCAAATCTCCAATTGACTCATCTATCCTTGTTTCTCTAACGCTAGTTACCTTTAAGATACGCAGGAACTTGAAATCTTGAAATGAAATTTTCGTCCATGTTCCTTTCAAAAATAACGTGTGCAAACTTCTACTTCCTATTTCCTCTATAAATTTATACAAAAATGAATAGTTGTCTTCTTCTTGGTACATAGATAGATGTTTTAAATGAGGGTTGTGTACTTTATCGCTACTCTGAACCCGCAAACACAAGCTTTCATCACCCGAAATATGTAAAGAAAGATCATGGACTAGATCATGCATCTTACAACTATACACGTAACCATACTCATCCATTTTAACATCTTGGAACAAGGAATTGCTTACCAAGATTTTGAAAATATCATTTCCCACGTCTTCCATATCACGGTTTCTCGTGCCATCCACTTGAAGCAACCTTAATGCCATCCAAAGTTGGATAAGTTCTTCCCTTTCCATGACCGTGTCCTTCTCAAATATTGAACAGTATGCAAAGCATTGCTTTGAAATTGAATTCGGCAAATTATCAAAGCTTAGTTTCAAGATCCTTAGAACCATGACACCTTCTTCTTCACCCCAAACCTTGCTTTCTTGGACGGATAACCACTTATCTTTGTCATTATTGTAATTTTGCAACATGCTTCCTATTACCTTTACTAACAATGGCAAACCATGACATTTTTTCACAACATCACGCCCTATTTCCTCCAATTCAGGCAACGGGTTTGCTATTTCTTTAAACATGAACCAACCCTCCTCATCTGAAAGAACTTGCAAATTACAAGAATTCTTTTTCATATCATTTGTTCCGATTTCAAGTTTTCGTGTGGTGACAATAATGGCATTTCCGTTCTGTGAATTCACATTAACCATGCAACTCCTAAATTCATCCCAGTAAATCCTCTCTTCATCCCAAACATCATCCATGACTAGCAGATATCTTTTTGATCCCAACTCTTCTCGAAGCTTTGTAATCAAATTTTGGGTAGTTGGTGGCTCACATTTCTTATCAGTTAGGGATCCATAGATCATTTCCAGAAGTCTATTGATGTCGACCTTAACCGACACACACAACCAAGCTTTAACATCAAAGCGTCTCTGAATTTTTGGATTATGGTAGACCGACTTAGCTAAAGTGGTCTTCCCAATCCCACCCATTCCCACAACAGGAACAATAGTTAGTTTTTCTTCTTTCTTTGATTCAGTTAAAAGCTCCACTATATGTAGTTCATCGTTCTCCCTTCCAACAATCTTGAATTCGTCTAAATATGCATGAGTCTCCTTACGAAGACTATTTGGAATAGGGCCTTGATGTTCAATTTGTAGTCCTAATTCGAGTGCTTGTTTGTCAATCTCTGACAACTTCGTGATAATCTTTTTGATTTTATGACCCATTTCTCTATGAAATGAAAACTTTTTCAAACTCGGGCAACAACGTATCTTTCTAGTTGTGTGATCTCGTTTCTTTGCCTCACACCTTAACACTTCATACCGAACCTCATCCAACAAATCATCAGCTTCATTCACCACAGTTTTTAGCTGTTTCAACCAGACTGTCACAGCTTCTGAACCCTTTTGTTGCTCGGCATCACGTAACTTGGCCCGAATCATCTCCAACTTGTCATGAAGGATATTCAAATTATATGTGAAACCCCAAGCAATGGCAAATTCATTAGCAGCTAATGAAAATGCCTTTTCCAGTATCACCTCGGCAGCAGCAGTTACAAAGATCTCAATCATTTTCACTGTTAAGAAAACAAGGAAAAAAAGTGAGGAATTAAAAATTTACTTGTGTTAACTCTAATAATAACCATTAACTTAATCAACACGCACATTTATATACAAATCCACAAAACTATCATTTTCAGGTGTTTGGATAAACTTATTTGAAAAATTAATAGTTTGTTACTCGTATATTTTTATAGGGTCTGTTTGGGTTTTTAAATAAGATTAAGAATGGATAGGGATTTAAAAGTTAAAGAGGGAAAAGAAATATATAAAATTAAACTTTCTGATTACCGAGACGATGGTTACGGGAAGTCGAAAGGATGTGTTTGTTACTAAATTTTAATTTAGTGCATACATGAGATTTTTTATGGGCAAATGAAAAAATACAATAAAAAAAATAAAAAATAAATATATCGAACTTGACACTTTTGTAATTATGTGTAGTCAACTATTTTTTTTTCTTATTATGTGTATTGAATTTTTAAATTTCGATCATTGTGTATATTTTGTGACTATTCTGCCATGTAAAATAACCATTTTACCTTTTGAAATTTGAAAAAAGTAAGGGTAAAATGTTCACAAAATACACACAATGATTGAAATTTGAAGTTCAGTACACAAAATAAGAAAAAAAATAGTTAGCTCCACACAATCACAAAAAGTGTCAAGTTCGATATATTTTTGTCATTTGTCCGATTTTTTATTATTGAAAAACTTTGGTACTGTAATCTTTTTGATAAAAAGGCGAAACATATAATGTACCAATTACGTAAATTACAATTTCGACTAAACTGAAATTGCTAAAATTATATCGTTGAAAGCCAAAATATGAATAACATTTTTTCGAAAAGAAATAACCACAAAACTTCAAAATTCCAAAACCCCAAGAAATAAAAAAACTATAAAGCACACAGTGTACGCAATAACGTTAAAAGCTAAATAACGATACGAATTTCTAGTTTTACGTATCATATGTGATTTGGTAGTATAAAGCTTTAAATCAAAAATTCAATTAAAATTTAAAATCTTTATATAATAAGAGAATATATAAAATGGAAAAATTGATTTTTCTATTGACCAATAGAATTCAAATTTGAAATCGAGCCTTGTATCCGGCCAATAAAAATCAAAATTGGCTTTGATTTATTCAAACTTACCTAAATTTCAACCACCAATATATATTTGTATCAGAACACGTGTGGAATTTATAAAGAAAAACACTAAACATAAGAGAAGTTAATTAATAAAACTTTAGTTGTTAAGTTTTAGATAAATTATAATATTAAAATAAACTTACCAGTCTCCATGTTTTTAATAACTTTATAAGTTTAATATATACCCATAGATTTTATATTCAAAAAAAATGTATAGTTTTTTATTTTTTTTCTCTTTTTTAACACATATAATAGTTAACATAACCGATCAAAATACTTACTGTGATAAAATATATTTTTTTTTTTCGCTTTTTAAATATGTTATGCAATATGCGTAAGCACTTACTTGTTTCTTACTTTTTTTTTTGGCTAACATGTTAAGTTAAAAGGGGTAAATCGTATGTTCTTATACGTCCTGCTTTTTGCCCTTTTTTTCATGTAAGTAGAAAGCGCCAAAAAACATCAGCATTACTATATATATAATTTTGCGTCGTTAAACGACGACACCACTGTCGTTTTGGACGTGATTGGTTACCTCCATAAAAAAACTATTTTTTTTTTTGGCTTTTTGCTTAGCCCGTTTCCATTCCCGTTTACTGTTGGGTAGGCCCAATAAGTTTTAGCCCTTAAAAAACTAAGTATGTCTCTACACTCTAGATGCCACCACACATATTTTCAGGCCTGGGCTTTGCAACTCTATTTCTCAAATGAAATATCATCGTTTCATGTTAGGATCACTATAACCTTTAATAACGTATGTAGAACACAAACAAGTATAAGCTAAAACAAATTTTATTTATATATAGCAAACCCCTCCCCGGCTAAAAAAGTCACAACATAGTAAATCCAGAAACAAAAAACTAGGCAAAAAAAAAAAAAAAAAAAAAAGTCAAAAATCCCGAAAGCCTATCGCCGATTATATACCGTCAAACGACCAATTGCATAAACCGACGCCCCGCCGCAACGAGGTGGACCGGTGTCCATCTCGTTAAAATTAACTTGTGTCAAGTTAGATATTTGATCAGTTATGTCCATTGCCGGTTGATAATAAAATAATAACCATTTCGTATACCAAACTATATATAATATTAAAATGGTCCTAGAAAAGTTTATTTACTAAATTGGTCCATTTAAAAACAGTCTTTTTGCTTTTAGAAAACCGTTCCATTGATAAAAGCAAATGAATATTCTATTACATTAACATTTTTGTTTGGTTTTAAAATATGAGTGGGGATGGGGAGGTGGCTATATGTCCTAGAACAAATTAACAAAAGATGTAAGAGTGTGAAAATGATTGAGTCAAATTACGTGAGTGTTAAAACCATAGAATAAAGTGTCAAAAACCCATGGATAAGAATTTGAGATGTAAATGAACACGATTAACATTTTTGTTTGGTTTTAAAATATGAGTGGGGATGGGGGAAGGTGGCTATATGCCTAGAACAAATTAGTAAAAGATGTAAGAGTGTGAAAATGATTGAGTGAATTATGTGAGTGTTAAAACCATCGATGAGAATTTTAAGTGTCAAAAACCCGTGGATGAGAATTTGAGATGCAAATGAACACGATTAACATTTTTGTTTTGTTTTAAAATATGAGTGGGGATGGGGGAGGTGGCTATATGCCCTAGAACAAATTAGCATGAGATGTAAGAGTGTGAAAATGATTGAGTGAAATTACATGAGTGTTAAAACTATAGATGAGAATTTAAAGTGTCAAAAACCCATGGATGAGAATTTGAGATGTAGATAAACACGAGACTGAGAAATATTGTTTGGTTGGCTGTTCAATATGAGAATTGAGTGTAGATGAACATGAGGCAAAGAAATATTGTTTGGTTGGCTGTTCAATATGAGAATTTGAGTGTTATGCCGATAGATTCAAAACCTACAAATAATGGCTGGATTAGGCATTTATAATATAGATAGAATGTTAGGTTATGTTTGTTTTACGGTTTATTCTTTTGATTAATTATTTCTGCAATATGTTATATTTGTGACTCAAATGCTATATTTTATGGTTGGATATATCTTATCTTAACTACTTATAATGTATAAATGGTCAAAATGAAAAGTGGAAAATTGAAATTTAGGTCAATGCCCATTTTACCCTTGTAAACATGAATTAGTCAATTGTTTAGATATGGAAACATTGGTGTATCGAAATGTTACTGGGTAAACCTATCAAATATAGCTAAGGAAACTATAAGTCTGACTTTTTTTTTCATGGTGTAAACAAAAGTAATGGCTGAATCTATCTAAAGAAAGTATTGAATCATTAATAAACCCATTCACAAACAGCTAATCATTTACAATTGTGCAATTAATTCAGTGCATTCGATGCATACCCTCCAATTCAAAAACACCATTCCTATTATCAAAGATTTCAAAGTATAGTACCACACCTATCATAATCGTTCTATGAGATCATCCGATTCATGTGCACTGCATAATCAGTTTATGGCTTCAATTCTCGAACCTTCTAAATCCATAAGTATTTAATTCATCATTTACAAATCCTTTTTTTTAATTCTTATATATATATATATTTTGTTTTGTGTATTGATGATGCGGTTATGTATGTGTAGAATCTTTTTCCAGCGATGACGGAGATCGTAGGGACGTGCGGGCCGAGATCACAATCTCTTGATGTTATTTCTGGTTACCTTAAAACTGTCATGTTTGGTATAAATTATTTTTAATTTTTCATTTATTATTTTTAATGACTGTTGTCGATTTGAAAATTTTGTTATGTTTATAAGTGAATGTGAATATTTAAGTGTGTTAATTTCCACATATTATCACCATTTACCGACTACTTTAGATTGGCAGTGACAACTGTCTAAAATAGGAACTATGCGTGAATTTGTTCTTTTAATAGTTTACCTGCTTATGTTTGTGGTTTTGGCATAATTGACAATAGTTCAACGGATGATAATGTAATATATTCTGACAAGCTAAGCTGTGTAATGGAACTTTAAGTTTTTGTTACTAAAAATCCCTGTAATCTTTTCCTTCATGATATAATTTTAGGTTGTTGACCATGATACTATTTATAATTGGAAGCTTAGTTGCATCCTTTGTTTGATACGTAGTCATTAGATAACCATTACTCGAATTTACGAATAAACATGAAGTATCAACATAGAATTTGTTAGATATGTGCCATTCACAGCTCGTTAATCCACCAGAGTTAAACATTTTGCTTCTTAGAATACATGTCACAACAATAGGAAGAAGCACCATTTTTCTTTATGTATTTACACTCGTTGGAAGAACAGTACGTGCTCTAACTTCAACTAGATTGTAGTAAAAATACGTATCTTGAAGGTCAGTTTAGGACATCTCTTAGGTCAAAATTTTCTTGTGCAGCAACATTAATCAATGTAGAACCTTATAAGATTAATATGTATCAGTCTTACATAAGAACAATATCTGAGCTTATTTTTGCACAACTTGTCTCTTCAATAGTTTGTTATTCCTAACTTGCATAGGAATCTTCAGACATATTGAAGAAAATTACTCAAAAATTCATGATGTTGAGCGAGAGCTTTTGAGCCTCAACATGGAGATGAAACTCTCACAGTAGGGCCAACAAAAGCTGGTTTATGCATTATCTGTTTATGCCATTTTTTGGTCTTTATGTATGTGCATTTATCCCATTTACGTTTACATCTTGTAGTGCTTAAACATATGAGGAAGAAATTTGAATTGTCAACAGAGAAGAATCGTGTTGCTAAGTTGAACGAAGAAGAAGCTAAGAAGATATGTGCGTATTAGATCATAGATGTGTAGCTTACATTCTTGTGGTTACTCCGACCTGTTAATACATCTGTAATATATCTTAGTAAGTTTATTTGGTGCTTTGCTTAGTAGTAACATTCATGAAGTTTTTGGTGTTGAAGATTGGGAACATAATTTATTGTGAGAGAGCATATGTGAAACCTTATAGCTATTAAGTGGCAGTTTATGTATGAAATATCACGAGAGCCTTAATTGGCACCACTTACTGAGTACTGACTACACTGTTTACTTTAAACCTTCAGGTATCAATCATAGTGTTTGTTGGCTTAATATGTAAGTTCTAAATATGTGAGATGAGATAATAGATCCTTACCTTTATGCATCAGCTAGGGACCATTCATTTTGATTTGTTCCCTTATCTTATCCTACGCTCTACACTATTTTATCGAGGATTTCATTTCAAAATAAAGCATATATTTCCATGAGCCTATGAGAATCCTTCTATGTCTCGCTATTATAGTAATGCAATTTACTTACAAAGATGGGAATGTAAGTGTGTAAGTTACATTCTTTCATATGAATGGCATCCACCCATTTACTTGTGAGCTTATCAAACTGTCTCGCTATTATAGTAATGCAATTTACTTACAAACTATAAAAGGCTCATAAGTTTTTTTTTTTTTTTTTTTTTTTTTTTTTTTTTTTTTTTTTTTTTTTTTTGCGAGCTTATCAAAACACGGTTGTAGGCCATGTTATATTTCTAAGAGTAAAGATGAATTGAATTTTAGCTTAATAGTGAATGGATCAAAGGAGGTTTGGTTATAGTGGGTAACTATTCATGTTGAAATGGGTACTCGGTGACCTTGGACACTTTTTATGTTCATATTATTAAATTTTATATTAAAAATATGTTCCTAGAACCTCTCATCCATGCATGGTTCTCGCATTTGTTATAAAGAATTTCAATATGTATAATTAACATGTATATTATATTCTTTTTCTGCAGTGGATCATTTATTTTGAACAATCAAATGTTTAACATGATACTAATATGTGCACATTAAGACGAGGACGATGGCTTGATGAGAAGGTGAATGAAATTTAACTTCTTCAACTTCAACTTCATGTGTGTATTATTAGAATTTTGGTGCTTGTAAGATGTAATAAGTTTTATGAAGTTTCTCAAAAATTTTCTGGTGGTACTCATTAGATATATGATTCATTTTTTTTTTTTTGTTGCTATAGGCTTATGCGGTATTTTGTTTTGTGGTATTTGCAAGCCGTGAAGAAGGGAGACACTATTTTTGTTGGTCAGTACTTGTTTACTGGATGTAAAACTACCTTTGTTTGGCTGGAGGTGAGACATTATTTTCTTAAGTTTTATAAAAATGTAGCGCTTCTCTTTTTCCATATATAGGCCAAGTTAATATTTCGTTGGCGAACAATTAAGATGTAGATATGCATGTCTAATACAGTTGTGCATGTTGGTTGTTTCTGTTGAAATAACAAATTACTTAAAACCATGAAACTTGAGCTGGTTGACGAAGTGGATGGAAACGATGTTGATTGCAAGATTAATAATTCTGCAACTTTTGTTGGTGCTTTGTTCACACTTCATGCCTCCCAAATTCATGTCGATCTTCCTACTATCACCGAAAAAGGTAAACAGGTGAGACATTCCATATATTTAAAGAGCTTTATGCTTTGAAGTCCGTCGCCCCCACCCCAAAAGGTTATTTTGGAAATCTTTTAATAATGGTGGTTACTATCAGCTCCTTGAGAAGGGCCTGTTTATTAACCCCTAAATGGGCCTGAAACCTCTGAATCACTTAGTCTTGTTTATTAACCCCTAAATGGGCCTGAAACCTCTGAATCACTTAGTCTTGTTGGCATGTTGGAAGAAACATGCATCACAAGCTACTTAATCTTTGACATGAAAATTTTACTTATAAACATCAAGAGCATAATTGATTAGATCATTGGCGTATAAAACTATCTTATCTTATAATTGATGAAATTTTTTTCGGTTTCACTAAATATTTTTATATGTTCTTTGATATATTTTAAGATTTTTCTTTGATTTGAATTATCGCATGTTATGATCTTTTGTAATTACATTTTATATTATTTCACGTTTTATGTATAAATGTTATACGAAACACTTATAGTTGTTTCCCGCTATATATCTTGTCGCTATGCATTTTGGTTATTTCACGTTTTATCATAACCATAGCTATTTGCCGCTAGAAAATTCCGATGCTATGCACGGGTACTCGCCTAGTTTATTACTATATATATTAAATCACATTTAAACGTCGTCGTCTAATGTAGTGGGCTTCACGCTGGTTTTTTTGGCCTGCTATTTGAGCCCGATCCATCTGTACTTTTGCCCAGTTCTATTATAAGATGAAGAAGATAATTCAAGAGGCGGTTCACGAAGCTTCTTCCATTATATTATGAAGTAGAAAGAAGACCCTAGAACAACATGCCTCATATCTATCATATTGTGGAACAATCTGAACACACAAAAAAGCATATGGATTAAGGTTCGGTCGAGATCAAAAAGAGTTGGTTGACAAAGAAGAAGACGAGATGATGGCGCACGTTTACAACTCTTTTTGTGTTTGATTATTGATATGATTTGTGGTTGGATCATGGGATAGGGTAAATTTTTGTTCATATAACAAATCAGATTCAGGCGGTGTCATACGAGCTAATAGGGAAGAATCCGGTAAATTTTTGATTAGTACTTTGACTTTGAGTTTATGTTTGTTTTGATAGGAATGGGCCGATGACTGCACCATGATGCGCCGGTGACAACAATCACCCCGGCTAAGACAACAGCCTGCCGTTCAATTGGTACTTTATTATTTTCATTTTCGCCCTAATTTAAGATCTAATAGTTTTTGTTCTAATGTGATTAGGCTTTGTTATACTTTTGTTTCTTCAAAAATTTAAAGCGATACATTTGTTGTGGTTGTTAGATTAGATGAGATATTTTGTTTGACTTTGTTATTATAAATTCTGATCTTTTTTTTCTCTAATAATATGTTTGTTGTGTCTCATAGTGAGACATGGAGATAAGAAAAAACCGATGACTAAATGCAAATGATAAGTTCCACGTTTTAAGGTAGGTTTTTTCTCAAACATGTTGTTATTTTATTTATTTATTTTTTTGGTAGATGATCAAAAATCATATTAATAATCGTAATTTCAGGATTCCTTTTGTTTGTTGCTATAGGAATTCGGGTGACCTTTCAGGATGATTTTTTAGGGGCTGTTGTCATTATTAGCTAAAGGAGAGGCCGGACTGGTACGTTTTTATGTTCTATTTTTAGGGTTTGGAATTGAATTGATGTTATTGGATTGCATGAATTTGCTTTTGTTGTGTTTTACTTCGTAGGATTTTCGTTGGTGATACACAGCTGCAGAAGGTATGGTGGTGGTGATGGTGGTTTTAGAGGTTCGTTAAGGGGAAGGGACATGTTTAATAGCCAAAGTCACTATTAAAAGAACAAAAAATGTAGGTAACTTAAACGCTTTCTTTTTAATATGTAAGACAAGTAAGACAATTTCGCTTTACTTTTCGATGGTATTAAAAATTGACCAAGTACATGTATGAATTTAGCCTCTTATTTAAAAAAAATGTTACTCTTATTAGCAGCCCTTGCACCTAAGGAGAGATGATCAACATTTTTTAAGGTCATATTCGTGCGAATTTTCTGTTATTATCAACTATCGTTTACTTTACCTTCCGAGGCTTTTTTCTATTGCTTATACCTTTTTTTTGTTTGCTCATAATTCAGTGAACAAGAAAATGAAAGCCTACTAGCTGCTGGATCTTCTTCTTTCACTGCGTGGGCTGTCACAACGCTTGCTTTTGGGTACATAACTATTTTCACCCCAAATTTAATTTGTATCCATTTAATAATGGGGTATTCGCGATAGCTTATTTACCTAGCTCACGAGATTATACAACTTTTAAAAAGGTGAGTGATTTACTTCTTCACATTATACGGTTTACTGAGTGATGCAACCTATTTGCAAATTGTACTGGAATGTAACACACTACACTGCACCTATTTGCAAATTGAAAAACAAGTGCAAATTCTTATTCTTAGGTTTATAGGTCGTTTGCCGTTTGGAAGTGGTTATGTGATATGGGAAATTTGAAACAAGAGACAATTACCTGAACGTAAAACCAATGCTAAACACTCCGTAAGTACGCGATATCTATTTATAAAAAGTGCATTTCATTTATGTAAAGTGTTAATATTCTCGATGTCACCTGAAATCTGTTTTTTGAATGAATTGCTATTGTAGGTAATACAGAACCATCGACTCCGTTACTTCCTGTGTAAGAACTACTAAAGCTAATTAGTACTTATGCACACAGCTAACGACCGTTGCTGATAACACGTTTTAATATGTTTCAGTTGAGATGTTTTGAGTGGAATTGCAAAAGAACGAGGAAAGGGTTATTGGAATTGGAGAAATGGATTGACAACACCGAAAGTAATTATGTTCTGGATGAGGTAAGATTCAATATATTGAAAGTTACCGTTTGTGCGTACTTTTCGGTATTTCCGTTTTGTACACGCGATTAACTAACTTATCAGTTGCATTCAAAACTTTCCTTCATATAAGGTGTAACAAATGTTTACCGTCATCTTAATTTTTTTTAACATGTTGTCACAGATATTACATGCGAGTGACAGAAACAACAGCTCAAATCCTAAAGGTAAATCAATCATTCAGTTGTTATGTTTTTTACTTGCTACAGACAACGTATGTTTGGTGCTTTCAGTTATACTAAAGGTTTTTGAAATACGGCTGCTATAGCTATTAACGAAGAACTAAATAAGAGTGACATGTGTCTCACTGAGTTTAAGGATGGATACATGGCATGTGTCTCTTAAATCCATGGCTTTTATGCAAGTATATAATGAATTTGTTTAATAATGACTAAGTTGGTTTTTGTAACCGTAAGTAATAAGAATTGGCCTTCTTTTGGTAAATGAAGGATGTCAATTTTGGTCTCAAACAAAGCAATTTGGCTTTAAGTTTTTGCTATACGTTTTGCTACTTTATGTGGCTGCCACGCCATTTGCGATTGTTCATGTCTCGAGAATCACAGTTACCATTAGTAATTTACTCACTAGGCAATTGATTGCGAGTGGGTCTATGCCACAAAAATGGATCTCAATTTGCCCCGCCGCAAAGCGTGAGCAATCAAATTTAAACCTCCAACGTATATTCATTGTGAAATTGATTTGCAGGAAAAAAATGGCCCAGCAGCCCAGTCCAGTAGGTAGGCATAACTCGGTTTCAGCAGGCCTGTTATCGGTGTCGGTATTTCTTTTCCCCTGTTGAAATGGAAACCATCATAATTTTTGTTGCTCATTTGTTTGCGAGGGCCTATGTTTTTAAAATTTTGGAACACGAATATTGCTGCATTCATTAACTGTGATAATTTGAGGCGGATAAAAAAAACCTGGCGAGGATGATTGTGATATGAATGACGGTTTGCTAACAAGTGCTGATGGGTTTGACAATGAAATGAGAGAAGATAGACGAAGATGGTGACGAATTTGAAAGTCTCGGCCGTAAAAATTGGGTTGTACAGGTTTGTACAAGTTCAGTTATTTGACAATTGATTTTTTTTTTTTTTTTTTTTTTTTTTGTTCTGTGCTTCTATTAGTAAATGTTTTATGATGGTGTTAAGCTCAAGTAAGCAGCAATAACAACACTTTACTCTTGCACAGTGCAACACTTTTGTTTTTGCAACATCAGTTAATAATTATAGTTTGATACTTTTAGTCTTACATGTTCCTTTCATTTAGTTTCATGTATTTTTTTTAGGAGATGAAAGAGAAGGTCAAGAGTATAATGTTGGTATTAAGCACTTTTAGACCACACCTTATGAAGAGACGCGGCCATTAACTCAAAGCAGAAACCAAGTTTACTTGCAAACAAAAACAATTCCATGTTTCAACTAACGCAAAGTTTTTACATCAATATTCTATGTTAAAATCTTAACGTAAATTCCCCGGCAACTACAACGCGCCGCCGCAACGCGGCGGACCGGCGCCCTACTCGTTCCATAACAAAAAGCCTACAATGTAATGTTTACGCTTATTCAATTTAAAAGAATGTAAATTGATCAAATATCTTACTGTATCAAATTAGTAAACTAGGTAAAAGTTAACATGGTCTAGTGTAAGTCAACTTGTGTAATATGTATCATAATTTTTTACATATATGATTTCAGAAAGACATGTTATTTCATATATCTTAAGTTGCATAAAACTGCAAGTGGACTTTTAAGTTTGGGGCTTTATCATATTTCGCTTTTTAAGTGTTTAAGTCGAATGAAAGAGCTCGGCACTACATTATTAGCATGTCCATGATCAGATATCCCACTATAAACGAACAAAATCATAGCTAAATGACAATGTCATATTTATCGAACAACATTGTTACTAACTCGAAAATCGTTAAAACATTTATGTTCCTTGAATATTTTGGATAAAATAAATACTTATTGCATCCCACATAGGTAAAACATAAGAAACATTGCTAGTTTATATACTAGAAAGTAAACCCATCACTCATCTTAGTATATAATTATTATATGTTGACGGGCATCTTATGGTGTTGGCTACTTAAAAGTTATCATCATAAAAGATGTCCGGCAACATGTATAATATATATTTCATTTTTTAATTGTTATTATTTGATTTTTTTTTTTTTTACTTTTTTATGTAAAAGCTTACATGACATATATCGTAAGATTAGCATTTTTTTAACATACATAAATTAAATCAAAAACTACATGACAACTTGATATGAATTGAATACTGAAAGTTAGTTAGTCGGGAACAAACTGTATACTTGGTTACATTCTGGTCATCTATAAATGTTTAAACAAAGACGTGTTATCATAATGCAACATACAATTATGTGATATTGGTAATGACAAAGCCCCGGGGCCCGATGGTTTTACATCGGCTTTCTTTAAGAGAACATGGGATATTGTAGGGCCTGATATATGTCTTGCGATTCGGGACTTTTTCTCTAATGGACATCTTCTGAAAGAAACTAACTACACATTAATTGCATTGCTTCTTCCAAAGGTAACTACTCCTTCTCGCATAAATGACTATCGTCCTATTTCATGTTGCAATGTGATTTATAAATGTGTTAGTAAAATTATAACTAACCGTATCAAGGAAGGCCTTGATGATGTTGTTAGTGATAATCAATCGGCGTTCATTCCGGGTCGAAGTATTTCAGATAATATTCTTATCACGCAAGAATTAATGCATAACTATCACTTGAATAAAGGTCCTCCTAGATGTGCCTTTAAAATTGATTTCCAGAAAGCATATGATACCGTTAACCGGAATTTTTTACGAGACATTCTTGGAGGATTTGGCTTTCATCCGATCATGATTACCTGGATTATGGCTTGTGTTTCTAGCACTTCGTTTTCCATTTGTGTTAATGGTGAGGTTCATGGTTATTTTAAAGGTCGTAGGGGGTTACGCCAAGGTGATCCTATGTCTCCTTATTTATTCACGTTGGTTATGGAGATTCTCACTCTTATTTTGAGGCGCAGGGTTCGAAATGATAATGGATTTCAGTTTCATAATCGTTGTGAAAAGCAAAAGATTATTAATGTTTGTTTTGCAGATGACTTGATTCTGTTTGCGCGTGGTGATTTCAATTCTGCTAAAGTTCTTATGGAATCGCTGGAAGAGTTCAAAAATGCTTCGGGGTTAGTTCCAAGCATTCCTAAGAGCACAACTTTCTTTTGTAATGTTGTTAACCATGTTAAGACCGCTATCCTTCACCTAATGCCATTCTAAGAGGGTGTCCTTCCATTTAAATATTTGGGTGTTCCTCTTATTTCATCAAGGCTTCTTTATAAGGATTGCAAGGTTCTTGTGGAAAGGCTTAAATATTTGGGTGTTCCCTTTGGAATTATTCACGACATTGAACAATTATTGTGTGGCTTCTTGGGAATCACTATGTGTGCCTAAACAAGAAGGTGGTCTTGGTACTAGAAGACTTGAGTCGTTTAATATTGCTCTAATGTCCACTCATGTTTGGAATATTATTAATTGCAAAGAGTCCATGTGGGTGAAGTGGATTCATTCATACAAGTTAAAAGGTCGTAATTGCAAAGAGTCCTCTTTTAGTATTCCTCGTTATTTATAAAAGTGAAACTTCTTTATCAGAAGGTGCGGTTACGTTATGGCCAAAAAGTGACACCTGTAGCGCCGCGCAATGTCACCAATGGGTTAATTTCAACGGCCAAAATTTTGAAAACCCAAAAAACTACGTAGTTTTCAACTTAAAAAGGCCCTTTTTTATAAACTTCTTACTCCATAAATACTATAAGGGCCCATGTTATAAATACATTTCGTTTCTACTATTTTAAGTTTTAACGCACACATTATATATATATTAATTTGTGGTGCGAAACGCTGCCGTTTTGCACCCCCGTTTCCCGCCAAAATTGTGGCCCTATTTCTTAGCCTTTTTTTGCGTGGCCCAGGACGTGTATCTGCCTTTTGGCCCAGTCCCGTTTCTTTGCAATAAGGGTGACGTTTCTAGATAACTCCGCCACATTCATCCGTATACTTTCATCTTCTCACCGCCTTTCTCTCTCCAGGTAAAGGAGCTTGCTACTAGTGTTCTTAGATGTGATTCGATTGGTGTGTGGTGAAGTGGCGGCGGCTTTCTTAGATGTGATGCGAAGACGTTGTGGCGCGCTGATCGGCTAGGGTATGCTGAATTATTTAAGGTCTTTCTTTTATCATTCCTTAGATAAGTATAGTCAGATCCAAAAGCTTCACCAATGTACCATCAACACACACCTACGTACCAGTGACGATGAAGAAGATGGGGAAGAATGAGGTACCAAGATGAGGAAGATTCAAGGTTTGGTATGTGCTCTGATTATTGTTGAACTTTTTGGATTTTTTTTAAGGTTTGATTATTGATATGATTTGTGATTTTTTGATGGTTTGTGAAAAAAAAAAGATGAGGCTATTTGATTACTTGATAACAAAAACCTTTTAAAGCTTATTTATTTATTTATTTATTATTATCTTTGCAAACTTGCTTATTGATTAGGGCTAAAAAAAAAGAAGATCCAGGAGACCTAAGCTTTTCGGTTGAATACAAAGTGATTGGCCTATTGATGGGAAGCGATGGAGAACCGATGAGGAAAAAGACGAACCCTAGGTTCTAAATTTGGTCGGTAAGTATGGTGTGCGAAACTTATTAGCCAAAGGTAATTTTGTAGCACTGTAATTTGTTTATGTTCCGTATTTGATTAAGAGTAATCTTTTTGTTAGTACAAATCATTTATGGCTGATGTTAGAAAGAGTGACCAACCAAAATTTATATAATGGTTGGTTAAGATTCAGGCCGGCGAAAAAACGATATCGTTGATTAATGTACTCAGCCAAAGAAAGGTGTGAAGCGCGGGAGGAAGTCGTGAAAGTTAATTTGATACAAATTCTATTGCCATATCCTCTATTATTTCTCATTTACTACTGCTACCTTTTTTTTTCTAGGCTCGAATAAAAAAGATGATGCGAGTAGACAAGGATGCTGAGAAGATTGCTATAGTGGCGATTCTGTTAGTATGTAACTTGCTTAAAATGGGTGAGAACTGACGTAAGCTCTATAACTTACTTCTTTATCTGTTCATAATGCAGAAGTGGAAAGTACAGCGGCAAGTAGTGTCCCTCCTCAAGGTTAGTAATAGTTTATGACCATTATATTCTATATATAAATTCATTATAATGTTACTCCCTGTTTTACTTACTCGAAATCATTTGATTCAGGTTCATCTGAATTGGCAATGGTTGATCACCGATATGGGAATTGAAGAAATTTGGTTACTTATTTATCCGTTCATGCTGCATAAGGGAAAAATGTGCCTGCAAGCAATGTACTTTGGGTCACAGTCGTGTATTTAAAAAAAGGAGGCCTAAAACTCTCTAGGTGGATCTTCTTTCAGTCTTCTAAGGTATGTGGACCACATCATGTGATTAACTTATATAATTCGGTGTCGCGACATTTTTTAAGTATCTGCCATGTTGACGTGTGTCAACCTACCAACGTCACTAAAATCCTGCAAACCCGTCTATTTAACTGTTAATATTTATGTTTGAATTAGTGGGTGTTATAAATCCAACGAATTGTGGCATCACTTAAGGTCCCTCAATTTTATTGTTAGTATGTTTGACAATATGTGGGTGCGCCTGTGATTTGATATCAACTAATCGTGACGTCAAGTATGTTTGTATTAGGATACATTGTGTCCAAGTGAAGAAATCTGCAAAATGGCACACACATCATGCTTTTGCAAGTGGGTCAGCAACCGACGGTAGAGAAGGTATGAAGCTTGATTGTGTCCGACTTCTTCTGTTTTTAGTGTTTCCCATAATTGTTTATTTCATCTTCCATCACTTATGATACAATAATGCTTACAGCTTCAGGGACACAGCCCGAGCGACATCAAATACAATCGGCTTTTGGACCTAATATGCCAGCAAGAAGAAGACGTTAGCAGCATGTCGTGTGAGGATGGAGGGATGGAAGACCTGATCTGAAAGGCGGTGTAGATCAAACACAGCCCGAGTTTCATCTGATTTATTTTCACATGACATGGAACAGGACCGAACATTCATTCCTGGCTTACTAAGCTATGGAGGTAATTACTTTGCTGGCATTTCATATATTTTTTTCTGTCTTATTTGAATCCACATTTACTTCCCAGTATACTTTCAACAACTCTACATACATCTCCAGGGCTTTTTGGAAATGATTCTATAATATCGAATAATCTGAATTTGTTTAGCAATGTCAATGCCTCAGCCTCATAGGTGAACAATAGCGATAACATAACCGATGTCAGATAGTAGACACATGGCCTGTGCTTTCCAATTATTTTGATAGTCAGTGCTTAAACCTCATTAGTGAACAATAGCACCGTCAGAACCAGTGTCAGTTTTGTAGTAGTAGTTGTATATTCATTCATAGTTTGTTGGATAATCATCAAATTCTCTCATTATTGCACTTTAATTTACCGCATTCTCAAAGGCCAATAACTGCTTATCCTGTGGTTGTTTTTAATTAATCAATTTGCGAAATTCGACTGCTGCTACAAAGTGCTTTGTTTGTGACGCTTTGTAACCGTAAAAGTATAGCACGTAAGATTCAATTTCACTTAGGTTGTATGTTTTTTTTGGGTGGCAATAGAAGAAGTAAATAACAGTCGCAGGTGGTCCAAGTATTTGATTTCCTTTTGTTCTATTTAATGATAGCAAGCTTTTGAATTATCCTATACTATTTCACTAATATTTTTTTTTTCCATTGTACGTATTAGCGGGCAACTGGAAGCAAATTGTTAGGTATTCCACTGTTCAGTGATGGTTTCCTGAACTGCAGCACAACATTATTCCTGGATTTGTGGGTACATCCCTTTTATATCATACAAGATTTGTTCTATGTCATCTAATATCATAAATGTTGTGCCCTTCACTGATGCAGCTTGCACTTCATTGGACGCCGCTGTAATACCTACACAACGACACGATTCGGAGTGTACCTAACACTTTCAGTACATCCCTTTTATGTTGTTATTGTTATTATTACAAAATTCTTGCCGAGATTACCACGACACGTCCGGAACGCTTTCATAATAACAATAACAACATAAAATGGATGTTGTCAAATATTTTTTATTGGTCTCCATTCTCTCCAACTTTTTGGTTCTTGGCACTTCTCCTCTTTGTGATGGCATTGCCACCGTTTCACTCGAGCAAAAAGAATAAGGTGATTGCGTTACTAAAACTTATTTCAACCATATATTATCACCGAACAATATGAAGTGTGCAGAAAGAATGAGGTTATAACGCGTAGTATCATAATTTGAGATGTGTTTGCATTTGTTGAAACAGAAATGAAAAGATGTCAACATAGTATTATTGATGGTGGGGCTGCTATGCCATGCGTTGCGACTCAAGTACAGATATGCGGCTGCAACTGATGTGAATACAGCTGATGATGCACTGACCACCACTATTATCGCAACACTGATTATTCAGGTAAGTTTTTTTTATATCAAGTATATGAAACTAAAATAGGCCAAATGTGAAACTAAAAATACGGATGAAACGACTATGTTTGCTCACAAATTTTCTACTTCATATACTTTTTTCGTTTGCTATACTAAAAATTGATCCGCTGCAAGTTTTTATTCAACATGCTTGCATTATTCCTTAATAAGAAATATGTTTTTTAATCGATTTCTGTAGAAATCAGTGAAAGACGTAGAAGAGAATTTGTATATACCAGGTGATTGCATAAATGAAGAGACAAGGAGGATAGTCATATGGAGATTTACAGCTATAGGTGGTCATATAGAGACATGTTAGGATCAGGCTACTGTCAAGTGAAGAAGACAATGTGTGATGGATTTGAAAACTAGAATAAATTAGGAACAAATTTAGTTGAGGTGACTGTCTATTGGTTTTTGTATATATGTATTAGAGTGGGAGCATGCTAATAGATTAAGAAAATGGTGTGAATTATGGTTTTGAATTTAAGTGTACTATAAAATTATAAATGTTTCAATGGACAATGACAAATTTGTTTATGTTCAGATATGTTTAGTTTTGTTTTAAGTAATTATTTTTAGAGTTGGTAGTTTTGTTTTCTTCACTTCATGACATTGTGTTCCGGCATACACAACCATTTCAGAAAAAATATGCCCAACATGTACAGCAAAAATCCGGCCGCGCCTTTTCTTTGTATATATTTATTTTTCGTGCGAAACGTCACCATTTTTGTGCATATGTCTCCCGCCAAAAAAATGCCCTGTTGCGTGGCCCATGTTACTCGGCCTGGCCCATGCTGTTATATTATTAGGGTGGGATACATGCTGGCCCATGGTGTTATATTATTAGGATGCTGATGGTTTTGGTGTGAAAAAACAAAGCACAAAAAAATTTACCTTCTTTATGGGATACGTGTGTTGATCATCTATACAACAAAAAAAGAAACATACAAAATACATTTTCTCACACATATTGAAGAAAATGCTTATCAAATATTTACCGCGATATTTAGAACAGCCAAAATACTCATATGTATTTTTACGACATAACCTCTGCTAAAAAACAGGCCCGCCCGCAACGCGGCGGGTCGTCGCCTTTCTAGTTCATCTTAAATTTCAATACACTTTTACCTTCAGAGAGTGCCTTTTATTCCTATTAACTTTCATTATTGATTCCAATATGAATTTCAACTGTGATTTTTATGATATGTACTCTGAAGATGATCCTGGTAAGTATATGCGTCTTATTCATGTGTATGGACAATTTCAAACAATGGATAATCAAGAAGTCGAGAGTTCAGCTCAATTTTTAGGACAAACATAGCAAGTGAAAGGGAGGTTGTGGAAGAACATTTTTTGGACGATTATTTTGGCGAGACAAACATGTCACTTAAAGACATGACAACATTTTTAATTTGTTCGTATGAGTTTTAAACTTTTGAAATAAAAGACAATGATATTAAGAATTACAATATTGAACATTGTTATGAAACAACAGGCAATAAAGTATTAAGAATGAAAGAAAAACAAGAAAACGAGAACACAAGAATTTAACGTGGAAAACCCTTGCGGGGAAAACCACGGGCACAACCGATGATTCTCACTATAAAATATGAGGAGGTTACAAAGAACGTAAGGTGTAATTGTAATGATGATGCCTAACCCTATTGCATACAAGGGGTATTTATAGGAGATACTAAAACCGTACCCTAACTTGTAATACAAGATTAGGGATATGTCAGAAGCTTCTAGTCTTTGGGCCATTGGCCCATTACATTCATTAATCCTAATTCGGATCAGTAATCAACAATCTCTACCTTGAGACGAATTAACTCTTGTAGCAAATAACACTTATCAAGCGTTAAGAAACTCCTCATCCTTAAATCATCGTGTACCAACAATCTGTGGGAACTAGATTGTCATACCAACTAAGGATGAGCAAAGCTCAAACTTAGTGGTTGGAACCGACTTCGTCATCATATCTGCCGGGTTGTCATGAGTGCTGATCTTTCGAATCTTCACATCTCCTTGAGCTATAATACCTCGAATAAAATGGTATCTTATGTCAATGTGTTTGGTTCTCTCATGGAACATTTGATCCTTTGTAAGGTATATGGCACTTTGACTATCGCAAAATATGGTAGTGCAAGATTTGTCTCTAGAAAGCTCATTAAACAAATTTCTCAACCAAATGGCTTCTTTGCAAGCTTCAGATATCGCCATATATTCCGCTTCAGTGGTTGATAAAGCGGTAGTAGCTTGTAAACTTGTCTTCCAACTAACAGCACATCCCCCAACAGTAAACACATAACCTGTTAGAGATCTTCTTTTATCCAAATCACCAGCATAATCAGAGTCTACATAACCAACAAGTCCATTATTTGACTTTCCAAATTGTAGACAAACATTAGAAGTGCCACGTAAGTATCTGAAAATCCATTTAACAGCTTTCCAATGTTTCTTCCCTGGATTTGCCATGTATCTACTCACAACACTTAATGCATAAGATAGATCAGGTCGTGAACATACCATAGCATACATCAATGATCCGACTGCACTAGAATATGGAACTTTTGACATGTACTCATCTTCAGCATCTGATTGTGGACATAATGCTAAAGATAACTTAAAATGTGCAGCTAATGGAGTACTTACTGGTTTTGCATTGTGCATGTTAAAACGTCGAAGAACCTTTTCAATATACCCATGTTGACTTAAGTATAGCTTTCCAAACCGCCTTTCCCTAATTATCTCCATTCCAAGAATCTTCTTGGCTGCACCTAGATCTTTCATATCAAATTCATTACTGAGTTGATCTTTCAACTTTTCTATTTGTGTTTTATCTTTTGCCGCAATTAACATATCATCAACATAGAGTAGCAAATATATGGGTGAACCATTAACAAATTTAAGATAAACACAACTATCATAATCTGATCTTTTGAAACTTTGAGATATCATAAAGGTGTCAAACCTCTTATACCATTGGCGGGGTGATTGTTTAAGGCCGTAAAGGGATTTCTTTAATTTGCATACCAAATTTTCTTTTCCAGGAATAACAAAGCCTTCAGGTTGTTCCATATAAATATCCTCTTCTAATTCCCCATGCAGAAATGCAGTTTTAACATCTAATTGCTCAAGCTCGTAATCATGCATTGCTACAATACTGAGTAAAGTACGAATTGAGCTATGCTTCACAACGGGAGAGAAGACATCAGTGAAGTCAATACCTGGAATTTGGCTATAACCCTTTGCCACGAGTCTTGCTTTGTACCTTGCTTCTTCACTTGGAGTGATGCCTTCTTTTCTTTTGAAAATCCACTTACATTTAATGGGCTTCTTTTCTTTTGGCAATTTTACGAGTTCCCAAGTACCATTCTTATCAAGTGACTCCATCTCATCATGCATAGCAGTTATCCATTTGTTGTTTTCAGTGGAAGTAATAGCTTCTGAATAAGTTGAAGGTTCAGCATTACTTTCAATATCTTCAGCAACATTTAAAGCATAAGCAACGAGATTGATTTCTTCAATTAATCTACTAGGAGCTTTGGTATTTCTTCTAGGTCTGTCAGTTGCTATAGAACGTTGTGGTTGTTGAGGAACATCAGTATCTTCTTCCACAATAGGTGTATCTTGGTCAACAAAATGTCCAGATGATGTGTGCTCTTGATTAACAAGCTCATCCACCTTTTTAGTTTCTGGACACCACAACTTATAGCCTTTCACACCAGATTTATACCCTAGAAAAATACACTTAATTGCTCTAGGCTCTAACTTTCCATTATCAACATGAGCATAAGCAATACAACCAAAAACTCTTAAGTTTTCATAATTTGCTGGAGAGTTATACCATACCTCAATAGGAGTCTTTTTGTCAATTGCACTAGAAGGTGACATGTTAATGAGATAACATGCAGTTGAGGCGGCTTCTGCCCAAAAACTCTTAGATAAACCTGCATTGGATAACATGCAGCGAGCCTTGGAAATAATGGTTCTATTCATGCGTTCAGCTACACCGTTTTGTTGAGGAGTATGAGGTACAGTGTAGTGTCTAACAATGCCTTCCGATTTGCAATATGAGTTAAACTCATTTGAACAAAATTCCATCCCATTATCTGTACGAAGCTTCTTAACCTTCTTTTCAGTTTGTTTTTCCACCATTACTTTCCACTCTTTGAATGTTGTGAATGCTTCTGATTTATGCTTCAAGAAGTAAGACCATACTCTTCTAGAGTAGTCATCTATAATTGTCAACATATAACGAGCACCACCTAGTGATTCTACTTGAGACGGACCCCATATATCAGAATGTACATAATCCAGAATACCTTCTGTAGTATGTATAGATTTGTTGAACTTCACCCTTTTGTGTTTGCCGAAAATGCAATGTTCACACAATCCTAGCTTGCCAATGTTTTGGCCATTAAGAAGTCCTCTTTTGCTCAACTCTGTCAAACCAGCTTCACTCATATGCCAAAGATTAGTAGAATTAGAAACAGGTAAAGGCTTTGAAGTTACAGCCGCATTTCCTGTTATAGTAGTACCACGAAGATGGTACAGGTTTGCAGATTTTATATCAGCTTTCATCACAATCAAAGAACCTTTTGAAACCTTTAAGACTCCACCTTCACCTGAGTACTTGTAGCCATTAAGATCAAGAGTACTCAAAGAAATAAGATTTCTCTTTAAACCCGGAACATGTCGTACATCAACCAAAGTTCTTATAACACCATCAAACATCTTAATTTGAATGGAACCTATTCCTTCAATTTTATATGGTGCATTATCTCCCATTAAAACAGAACCACCTTGTATAGGTTTGTAACTGATAAACCATTCCTTGATTGGACTTATGTGAAAAGTGCATGCAGAGTCAAGAATCCATTCGTCGTTTGTTTTTGTACATCCAACATAGGCAACCAGCACTTCACCATCAGAATTTTCACCTGCTACAACTGTGGCTTTTCCTTCATCATTGGGGTTGGTTTTCGGCTTAAAAGTACCAGCTTTCTTCTCCTTATTCTTCAACTTAAAACATTCAGATATATCATGGCCTTCATACCTGCAGTATTTGCAATATTTATTATTTGGCTTCCAATTTTTAGACTTCGGTTTGCTCTTATTGTTACCCGAGTTTCTACTCTTTTGGTTGTTGCTTGTGTTCTTATCATTTTGTCTGCCACGAACAATCAGACCTTCTGCTTGAGAACTCGAACCTTCAGATGACACCATATGTTTCATTTTTTCCTTGGCATGCAAGGCTTCATAAACTTCGTCAAGTTCTAGAGTATCACGGCTGTATAATATGGTATCTCTAAAGTTTGAATAAGAACTAGGCAAAGAGCATAAGAGAATCAAACCTAAATCCTCACTGTCATATTTTATCTCCATGGATTTTAGGTCAGAAACAATTTCTTTGAAAACCTGAAGATGATCCATCATCGATCCTCCTTCTTGCAACTTATGAGAAAATAGTTTTTGTTTAAGGAGCATCTTACTGGTGAGGTTTTTTGTCATGCATATCTGTTCCAACTTTAACCATAACGCAGCAGCCGTCTTTTCTGTCAAAACCTCCTGCAGAATATTATTAGATAGATGAAGATGAATATGGGATAAAGCCTTACGGTCTTTTCGATTCTTTTCATCATCGGTCCAACTTGATGGCATTTTATCATGCCCAAGTAAAGCATCATCTAGATCTAGCTGAGCCAACATGGCTCTCATCTTGACTTGCCATAGCGAAAATCTTGAGTCTCGATCAAGCAGCGGTAAATCATACTTGAAACTTGCCATGTCAAAAAGGATTAGTCACTGCAACAAAATTATAGCAGTATGACTGCTCAGAAAGTGACGAATTAAACAAGAAACAAATTTTATGAATCTTGTATAATGGCTCTGATACCACTTGTTATGAAACAACAGGCAATAAAGTATTAAGAATGAAAGAAAAACAAGAAAACGAGAACACAAGAATTTAACGTGGAAAACCCTTGCGGGAAAAACCACGGGCACAACCGATGATTCTCACTATAAAATATGAGGAGGTTACAAAGAACGTAGGGTGTAATTGTAATGATGATGCCTAACCCTATTGCATACAAGGGGTATTTATAGGAGATACTAAAACCGTACCCTAACTTGTAATACAAGATTAGGGATATGTCAGAAGCTTCTAGTCTTTGGGCCATTGGCCCATTACATTCATTAATCCTAATTCGGATCAGTAATCAACAAACATATATATGAATACTTCATGTTTTGTAATATGGGTCGTATGAGTATTAATCTATGCATGTCGGTCATACGCTAATTGGCATGCAGCTCATCACCCGACGCATTTGACGAGTAGGGTTATTATACAAAGAAGTCACTAAAGTTTGTGCGAAATTTGTCCTAAGTCAATAAAGTTTTAAAGTTGTCATCCACATCACTAAACTTATGCAAGTTGTCATCCAGGTTACTGACCTTATGTAAATTGTCCTCGAGGTTAATGAACTTGTAAAGACATGACATTTATGTTACTTAACATATCAAAAAAATAAACGTAAAAATAACTGAAATTATAGACATGTTTGCTTTTTATAGTTTAGTAACTTGAATGACAACTTTGATACTTTAGTGACTTAAGACAAATTTTGCTCAAACTTTAGTGACTTCTTTGTATAAAAACCCTTAACGAGTATTTGCAAATTAGTGAACATTGCTCACGTGATTGCTTAGAAAACTTCATTAAAGCATATATTTCTTATACTTGTAATTTTTTGAGAAAACCATATCTTAATGCCATCCAGCACATATATTGCATGAAGACAAATATGGACTCGCGAGATTGCTTGAGAGCATTAACTGTATGCATTGGGAATGAACAAAATGTCCCGACGACATTACACAGATGATTCGAAAGGGTGATCATAAATACCCAACAATAATGTTGAAGGCATTACACGGACAATTTGAGAGTGTTTAAGAAAGTGCAAGAAAAGATGTTAAACGAGATTACAGAGTCGTTCAAGGTTTTTGGTGAATTTTACAGCAACCTACTCCTACATACAATGTAAACAAAATATGAAGAATCATGTGTTGTTACATCATATTTCACGACATGATATTAAAATAACAAACAATACGTGATTAGTGAATTTAATGAACTGTTCATTAATCCGTAACCGAATGTTCAACGTACTTGGTAATAAAGATGCACCACATAATTAAGAATGAATAAAAAAAAACTTCGTGATAAAGGAAATGTACAGTGACCTTTGACAATATATCGTGGAGCACCTATATCAACTTAATCACTAGATTGACAATAGAAGTAAATCCTTTGAAAGTAGCAATAAGTTACAAAACTATTGACTTATAAATAGTCTTATTATTTCAGCTATAAGGCTCTATGATCAAAGGTTACCGACCACAAAATTTGCAACAATTTCTGTATCCTTGATTCTGTAGGGGAAAAAAATCAAAAAACAACCAATACGCATCAAGTATAGATCACAGCTATATAAAAAGTGTGGGTTGCATGCCTAATTATGTCAACTAATACGCCGTTAGCTCTCATGTCGTGGGATTTTTTTTCTTTCTTTCTTTGTGAACGTTTGATAACGGGCAAAATAAATTGGATGCTCGGTGATTGAAAGTAGTCGTTTTTTTGGCATTAATACCCTTTTCTAATTTTTTATCTTTTAAAAATTGTGCAAATACCCCATTAATCTTCTAATATTTATGGACGCTTCCACCTTCATTTCTACCTCTAAACTCAATAATACATATATTATTTCTACCTCTAAACTAAATGAATCCCAATCAACAATGGATCAACTCCATACTCGCCGACCCGCAAAACCAAATACCGAATTCCTCATCTTCCTATAATCCAAACACATTAACATCCGCAATTTCCAATCACCTCAAACACCAACCAACTTTCATCATTGGGCTCGCCATACCATGGATCTGGTGGACATGGATATCATCGAGGCGGTCGGGCCATATTATCCCTAAAACTAGTTTAGTATATATACTTTTATGTTTATATCTTGTTTTCATTTTTATGTATTTTTTTATTGTGTGTACTTTTTTATGTCTTTTTTTAATGGAATTTAAAATTTAGTTTAATATGTTGTTTTATTTGAATAAATGAAGAAAAAAAAATGTGAGGTTCATGGGTGTCATATGACACCAGAAACAATAATATAGGAAGGATGGTGTTTTGTTCTAAGTTATAAGTTATGATGTTATAGAAAAAAAAAATTGTTAAGGTAACAACATTTTTACCCATGTCACAAGACCCATGCCACCATGGGTACCTTGTGCTCTTAGAGTGCATGTTACCCTTGGTATCATCAGATCAACCCACTCCATAGTGCCAGAGGGATATCGTGGGTGGTGCCATGGCCTCTCGCGCCATGGTGACTAGCCCACGCGGTAAGTAGTTTTTTTTTTTTTTTTTTTTTTTTTTTTTTTTTTTTTTAATTTTTTTTTACCACTTTTACTCATGACACTATTTTTGTTAGAAGGGGGTGTTTTGTGTTAAATTATAGGTTTTCGTGTTATAGGAAAAATTGCGAGGTTGCGTCACTTTTACTTATTACAGTAGACTCATGGCATCATGGGTACTTTGTGCTCTTAGTAGTTGCATGTTAAAGGGAAAAAATGTAAGATATTTTAAAAATAGCTAACAATATATAAGGAGCCATTTACTTAACAACAAAAATTCCAATCATCGGTAAAAGGCAAATATAAAACAGCTGCAACTTGTTAAGCAAAAAAAGAAGACTAATAATAAGTCATTGCGATTAAAAGGCAAATATACATGACAAGCTTGAGGTTTGAGTTTTACTTCATTCATTCGAGTAATGATGAAAGGAAATAGTGGATTTTATCATTAACAATTGTTATACATGAAAATATAAGCAAGCAACGTACAGTATATTAACTAAAAAAATGAATCGTAACAAGCAAGCAAACAGAATATTATGGAGCAATCAATATGTCTGCAAACTAACATTTAAAAGAAAATACCCGTCAGATTGCTTTCTTTATTGATCCTTTCCTTCGTAAAGACAAGTGTTCAACCTTTGATAGATAGATGTGTGTAAGTTGTGAAGAAAAATGAGTTTAATACACAACCTACATATAAGAACAACACATTTTATACCAGATCCACACGGTTATAGTAATATTACTTAGTTGATTCTTTCCTTTCCTTCGTAATGAGTTTAACACATTTTAGACCACGTACACGACAAACCAACTTATATAAATATTACTTTATTGATCCTTCCCTTCGCAATGAGTTTAACATATTTTAGACCACGTACACGACAAACCAATTTAAACGACAAACCAATTTATATAAATATTACGGAGTACTTTATTGATCATTTCCTTCGAAATGAGTTTAACACATTTTAGACCACCTATACGACAAACCAATTTATATAAATATTACTTTTTTCATATTTCTACATATAGTATACTGTATGTATGTAAGAAGCCTTGAATTAGTGTGAAGCGCTTCAAAAAACCGTAGTTATCTATTTATCTTCATTCTTTCTCATTTACATGATCTCATGCTCTGAAGTAAGATCTCCAGTTTGCATGGTTAGTTGACTTAGTTCCTTATTCGATCTGAATATTAGTTATTTTTCCTCATCTTTATAATGTTGCATTTGTGGTGTTGATGGTGATGAACACAGTAGCTTACTCTCATGCATCCTTGTATTATAAGTTTTTTTGTTATATATATTTGTCTACAGCTACAACTATATATAAGATGTAACTTACTTTTGTTTTTGTTTTTGTCTTTTCTTTTTTTTACTCTACGTTTGCAGTCCAAATGACTCGAAGGTGATATATGCTCTCATTAAAAAGTTTGAGGTGGCCGGTTTAGTGCGTGGTATTAGCTACGGAGAATCTTGGTGCTTAAATGAGTGATGGTCGAGGTGTTGGAGTTAAAGAGGATATCGGCTGGTTTTTTATTTATGAAAAGGTCATGAAGCAAAGCAAAGAAGAAGATGCTACGGCTGTGCACACTCATGAGTATGATTTAATAGGCATAAAGAGCTAAAATAGTTTCGTATTGCTAGATTGTATTTGTTATAGATGTTTTAATTAGTTATGAAATCACTCCAATGGTTATAGCCTTATAGGTTACTTTCTTTTTCTTCATTTCTTTAAACTTTAGTTTATTATTCTTTCTAATGTTGCGTTTGTGTTGATGATGGTGCTCATGTATCAGGGACGACTTAGTAGATGAACCTTGACTCCTACGGTCAAATTTGCATGACGACAGTGGCGGTGGAAGATAGTAGTCGCTTGAGGTGCCAACGAGATCTTTAACGGTTAGAGCCTAGGTGTGGTGAAGAACAAACAAGCTTTTATGGCCCTATATGACTTGTGTTTCACCATAACAAACCCCCTTATACAACCCTCCTTATCACAACTAACCACAACTTAATTACTTATTTGGGTCTTACCACTTACAATTTTTTTTTTTCACATTTCCAAATTAAAAAAAAAAAAAAAAAAAAAAAAAAAAAAAAAAAAAAAAAAAAAATCATTCAAATGAAAATAAAATACATCATATTAAAAAACATACGAAACATAAAATAATGATACGAGAAAAAAAAAAAAAAAAAAAAAAAAAAGATACGGTAAAAAAACATCAACTTAAGAAACAATCAAGGATAGTTTCTCACTATCTGTGACTTGTGTTTGCATGTATATTTCAGAAACAATCATGGGACAAATGGCCAATGGTGAAGCAAGTGTATCTCCTAGCCCATCATACGCCCTGCATACCTTTGAGTTGATGCAAATAAGATGAAGCAAACTGTTGATCACACAAAACCATTTGCTATTAGTAAGTTGGTACAGGGGTTCGATTTAGCTAAACATGGATCTGTTGCAGGACAGATGCCTATGCCTTGTTATAGAAGGTCCTCCTCATTTTAGACTGATTTAACGCTAATAAATCCTGTGAAGGAAGTTTCCAATGCAAATCTCGTGAGGGATATGTTTATGTTTGATGATAAGCCAGAAGGGCAGTTTTTTATGAAACAATTTCTGGTAAGCTGTCCTAACTCTTTAAACTGTTACGGATCACAACTAACGGTATGTTAAAATGAGTGGGTTGGGTAACATGTCAAAATGTATCTCGGGCTGGGTTGACCTGCTTAAAAACAATTTTAGAGGTCGTAATTGCATGCATTCAAATACATTTCAGACGACTAGCAACTCGTTTGGCCTGTTATTATAGCTTTTTGAATTTTTTTAGCTATTCAACTTGTTGGAGATATAACATATATAACGTAAGTGAGACCTTTTTTTCAGGTAAACTTTGCATAATATTTGTGTGGATCTTATCTGGTTGGATAGCTGACATAGAATAATGATTTGAATTTATATGTTTTTTTTTAACTTATCTGATATTTTGCTGTCATTACCATGCAGGAGGGAGATTATTGTCTAGGCCAAACTTCAGGAGGTCAAACAAATACTGCTGTTAAGTCAAGAGATATAAAAGATAAAAATGTTTGTGACTTAGAGATTAATAAGAAGCATGATAAAGGTGAGTATGTTGACGTTCAATCATCTGATGTTAACTATAATGGGTTTGCTGATATTTGGAAAGATTTAACTGCTGGATTAGGGTCCTCAAAGGTACAAGAATTCTATATATGTGTGTGTAATTACACCTAAATAGATGTGAGTGTGTCAGTTATGATCATACAATTGATAATTTTTCCATTTTTTGTTACAGTTGATGGATGTCACGGATCGGATGAACACACAGTGTGACAAATTCGACACTCACTTATGTTAAAAATGAAAGACAATTTCGTGTCAGCAACTATGGAAGACAAAAGTCAACATCAAGTCAATCATACTTGTTCAGTTCAGAGTATTCACAGAAAGCAACAACACAAGACAGTGATTCTACTACAGAGATGCTTAAGAACTTGTAACACAATGTAACATAGCAGTATGGAGTAGTATAGTATAGTTTAGAAAGTTAGTTAATTAGTTTTGACTTTCATAGTTTGACTTTTCTGGATATCTGTATAAATACTGCATTTGCAGCTTTGTTTCATTAATGGAAAGTTTACATTTCATTCATTCTCTCTGAATTCCAATATGGTATCAGAGCAAACTGATCACCACTAACAACTTTGACCACCAATAACAAACTTTGACCATCGTAACAACCCACCACAGAACCACCATTATCCACCATTCCAACCACCATTTTCTATCCAAAATCATCAGAAAATCACTTCTATCACTCAAAGATTCAAAATACCTGCTTTAATCATCAAGAATCATCACAAGTTTCAATTAACAGAATTTCCCGCCAAAACCTTCAAACACCATGGCTGACAATCAACCTCCTCTTAACACAACACAAATCACTGATGATGTCAACTCTGTTCATCACCCACTCTATTTTCACCCAAATGATCACCCTGGTCTTGTTTTGATCTCAAAGAAGTTAGTTGGATCAGAGAATTATAGTTCATGGAAAAGATCAATGGTGATTGCTCTCAATGCAAGAAACAAGTTACAGATCATCAATGGTGAATATCCAGAACCTGAATCAACTTCTGCACTCAGACCTATTTGGGAAAGAGCAAATGATATGGTAATCTCTTGGATTTTGAATACTATTTCAGAGCAAATTGGGAATAATTTGAGCTTTATCAATTCTGCTAGTGCATTGTGGGATGAATTGAATGAACATTATTCACAACTTGATGGTCACAGAATTTATCAAGTAACAAATGATATAATCAATCACAAACAAGGCAATACCACTGTTGAATTGTATTATCACAAACTGAAGGGTTTATGGGATGAATTGGATGCTCTTGAAGCACCATATGCTTGTTTGTGTAGATGTGATTGTGAAAATGGTAGAACTAATGGTGAAAGGGAGCAGAGGAAAAGACTCATTCAGTTCTTGATGGGTTTAGATGAAAGCTATACCAATGTTAGGGGACAAATTCTATTGATGCAACCACTTCCATTAGTTTCTAAGGCATATAGCATGTTGAGGCAAGAAGAAAAGCAAAGAGATGCTAAACCTATCCTTTCTACTGTTCCTACTGCATTAAACACCACCAATTACAATCACAACAAATCAAACAACAACACCTCAAAGTACTCTAGTTCAAGCAATGCAACAGGACAAGGTCAAAACACACAAGCTAGAAAAAGTGCATTTAAGAAGGGAATATATTGCACTAATTGTGGAAAAGAAGGTCATACAGGAGAAGAGTGTTATAAACTTGTTGGATACCCTCCAGGTCACCCACTGCAAAACAAATATGTTCCACCAATGATGAGGAATCAAGGAAAAAGCAGAACTGTGAATTTAATGGTCAACAAAGATGCTTTGAATCAACCTCTTCCAAGTGATACACCCTTGACTTCAATGGCTGATGAGGGCTCAACTTCACAAAGCTTAGATCCCTATGTGCATTCAAGGATGGATCAGCTTCAGAATCAACTCAATCAAGTGTTGTTGATGATGCAGAATGGTCAAAAAGAGGTTTTCACAGCTGCTACTCTTCCCCACATGGCAGGTATATACTCATTCATAGCTTCCTTTTCATCTAATATTAAGGAAATTTGGGTAATAGACAGTGGAGCAACTGATCATATTTGCATATCTATCACATTAATGCACAACATCCACACTCTTACACACCCAATTTTAGTACAACTACCAAATGGCCAAACAATCAAAGTGACCACAGTTGGATCAGTGAGACTTACACCCACACTCACCCTCACAAATGTCTTTCACATACCAACATTCACATACAACTTAATATCCATAAGCAGACTCACCAATTCATCACACTCAGCCATCACTTTCACTCACAGAGAATGTATTTTTCAGGGCCATGATGGTACTATCACCACTGGTAAACTCTTTGGAGGTCTCTATGCTTTAACTCCATCTCCACCCTCATCTGTATCAACATCAATCTCATCACCAACTTCATCTGCAAACTCTGTAAATAGCTACTTGTGGCATGCCAGGCTTGGCCATCCATCATTTCAAGTTCTCAGTCAAATAAAATCAATTCCATTTCTAGTCAATTGTAAAAATGATCCACCTTGTACTATATGTCCAATGGCAAAACATCATGTACTTCCATTTCCAATCAGTACTTCTCAGGCAATTGCCAAGTTTGATCTTGTACACACTGATGTTTGGGGTCCATACAGACACCCAACTTGTAATAAATGTAGATACTTCCTCACCATTGTTGATGATTTTTCTAGAGCCACATGGACTTACTTGTTGCCTGATAAACACCATGTTTCATCCACTTTCAAGTCTTTTCATTCATATGTTCTCACACACTTTCAAACCAAAATCAAAACAGTCAGAAGTGACAATGGCAGTGAGTTTATCAATGAATCACTTTCTTCATTCTTCAAACAACAAGGCATAATTCATCAAACCTCTTGTCCCTATACACCTCAACAAAATGGCAGAGTTGAAAGAAAACATAAACAACTTCTAGAAATGGCAAGATCATTATTCTTTCAAGCTAAATTTCCACTTCATCTTTGGGGCTATTGCATTTTAGCTTCTACATATCTCATCAATAGACTCCCATCAAGAGTACTCCAAAACAAAAGTCCTTATGAATTATTGTACAACAAACAACCAGACCTCACAAACCTCAGAATTATTGGTTGTCAGGCCATGCTTTTCACACCTACAACTGACAAATTTGCACCTAAAGCAACCATTAATGTTCACATTGGTTATCCACCACACCAAAAAGGCTACATACTTTACAATCCTACCACACAAAAGATCACAATCAGCAGAAATGTAACCTTCAATGAATCAATCTTTCCATTTCATACACACTCACAACAACAAGACACTTTTCACTCTCAAACCTCACCACTCCAATATCCTACTGAACCACCATTCTTTACACCCACACCTACAAACATTAGTCCCATCACATCATCAGTACCTTCAACATCTTCCACACCTACTCATTCACCATCCACAACTCCTGTTACTGATCCAACACAGGTCTCCCAAACACCCAGTTCTCCATCCACTACCTCATCTAACACTCCTACTTCTTCAACCCATTCACATTCACCCACACCACCACCACCACCACCTCCAATTCCAACAAGAACTTCAACCAGGAACAAACAACTTCCCACAGCACTCAAAGATTTTCATTATACCTTACCCAAATCACTCATAAACAACACAAGCTCAAAACATCATCACACACACTACATAAATTATAATAATCTCACTTCCAAAACATTGCATTGCATCTATAACATCAACTCTACCAAAGAACCAAGCTCTTTTACCCAAGCTTCCAAAAATATGAAATGGAAAGAGGCTATGAATAAGGAAATACATGCTCTAGAGCAGAATGAGACATGGGAGTTCACATTACTTCCACCTGGAAAAATACCCATAGGCTGCAAATGGGTATACAGGATCAAATTCAATGCTGATGGTACTATAGAGAGATATAAAGCAAGACTTGTTGCAAAGGGCTATAATCAAAGAGAAGGAGTGGACTTTAAAGAAACATTTGCCCCTGTTGCCAAGATGGTTACTGTCAGAACACTTCTAGCAGTTGCAGTACATCAAGGATTGTTCATAGAGCAGCTAGACATTAACAATGCATTTCTCCATGGAGATCTCCATGAAGAAGTATACATGACTGTTCCACAAGGTTATCCTAAAGACTTACCACCTAACACAGTTTGCAAACTCAGAAAATCTCTCTATGGCCTCAAGCAAGCAAATAGACAATGGTTTGAAAAACTCACCACTTTTCTTATTCAACTTGGATTCAAACAGAGTTATGTGGATACATCTCTTTTTACCATCATTCACAAAGGATCTGTCACATCTTTATTGGTTTATGTTGATGACATCTTACTTGTCAGCAAAGATGCTACTTTTATCAAACTCATCAAAACCAAACTTCATGACATGTTCAGCATCAAAGATTTGGGCCCACTCACCTACTATCTAGGTATAGAATTTCTCAGAAACAATAAAGGTCTTGCTATGTCTCAGAGAAAATATGCACTGGAGCTTTTGGAACATGCAGGATTACTTGATGCCAAACCATCTGCTATACCCATGGATCCTTTAGTCAAGCTCAACTCAATTGATGGTGAACCATTCTCAGACCCATCTCTCTACAGAACTTTAGTGGGCAAATTGTTGTACCTCACCATTACAAGACCTGATTTGGCCTTTGCAGCTCAAGCCCTAAGCCAATTTAGTCATGAACCAAGAACTCCTCATTACAAAGCTCTCATCAAGGTTCTCAGGTACATCAAACTATGCCCTGGTCAAGGTCTCTTCTTCTCTTCACAGAACACTATGAAGCTCACAACTTATTGTGATAGTGATTGGGCCAGTTGTCCAATCACTAGAAGGTCTGTTACTGGATATGCTATTTTTCTGGGTAATAATCTCATTTCCTGGCAATCCAAGAAGCAAACAGTGGTATCTAGATCATCCACTGAAGCTGAATATAGAGCTTTAGCAGATAGTACATGTGAGATTTCTTGGCTTAGGTGTCTTCTACATGATCTCCATGTCCCTATCCCTACTCCTAGCTTAATGATGTGTGACAATGCTTCTACTATTGCTCTAGCTAATAACCCAGTCAATCATGCAAGAACAAAGCACATTGAGATTGATTGCCACTTTGTGAGAGACAAAATCAAGGCAGGTTTGATCCAACCATGCTTCATCTCAACCAAGTCACAAACAGCAGATATATTGACTAAAGGATTGTGCAGAGCTCTACACTACAATTGCTTGTCCAAGTTGGGCATTTGTGATCCATACACAATGCCAACTTGTGGGGGGGATATGGAAGACAAAAGTCAACATCAAGTCAATCATACTTGTTCAGTTCAGAGTATTCACAGAAAGCAACAACACAAGACAGTGATTCTACTACAGAGATGCTTAAGAACTTGTAACACAATGTAACATAGCAGTATGGAGTAGTATAGTATAGTTTAGAAAGTTAGTTAATTAGTTTTGACTTTCATAGTTTGACTTTTCTGGATATCTGTATAAATACTGCATTTGCAGCTTTGTTTCATTAATGGAAAGTTTACATTTCATTCATTCTCTCTGAATTCCAATAGCAACGCATCAGAATTTTGCACTGACATGGTATAATATCTACCTTTATCAGTACTATACATTTTATCATTTTATCTTGTGCCTTTTAATAAACATGAATCAATTTAGGTATTCAGATCTTACAAGATTTAAGGGATTGGGTACAAAATATGGGACGTTAGTGCTACACCAAGTGGGATCATGTCTGAAGTTTTCCTTATCTGTGATTGTGGCGGTATATACTAAAGTAAAAGGCCGATTAGAGATGCATGAATGCATCCACAAAAAAAAAAAATCAACTGTCTGTTCCAATTGGTAGTAAAATATTCCAAGATGTATAACAGCTGGACGTTAAGGGTGATTTGTGAAGACCATAATCATGAACCTGTGCTGTCGATGGAGGCCATCCATATGCAATGCGATTATCTGATAATGAAACTCGTTTAGTGGTAGATTTGATAAGCAAGGTGTGAAGCCACAAGCTATTCTACAATTGAAACCATATAAAATGCACGCCTGAAATATCTGAAGACCGATGCAGGTAAAAAATCAATGGTTGAGTGAAAACATAATTGCATTATGATAATGGTTATTAAAATTGCATCTGTCTGTAAGTGGCAAATTAGTAAGGTTTAATGGCATGGGCAACGGGTTAATACGGGTGCTGGTTGAAAAGAGTAATTCTTCAAAAAATGAGTTGGGTTTGGTGGGCTAACACACAAGCATTTTTTGTCTTTTTGTTTCTAATGTTCAAAAGTTTGATTTTAAAAACTACACTACTCGTATTAGATTGCGCATTTGACCTGTTTTCAACCGCTTTTCACGTAGGCAAAGTTTTAAACTTTACCCATTTAGAGAGCAAGTGAATGACTGCCAAATCTACTACACTTATATCCAAGGAAAGACTTATGCTCACTAGTGTGACCTAGCATCTTATTTGGCATTCTCGCGTGCTTTGGGCAGATCATGACGGGGGAATGAGGCAAGCCATTTTGATATGTCTGTATAGTGAGAGTCACATGCCAATTTAATGAGTTGGATAAGCTAATATAACAAGATTTGACCCAGTGTGGTACTGCATATTTTACTCCAGTGTGTGTTGGTTGACTAGACGTATGATTCATGTCTGCTACAGTGTATGTGATAGCGAGTGCTACAGTGTGTCTGCATCTGGTATACAAGGTTTACGTGCCTGCTGCATTTATCAGTTCCTTATCAGTATGTCAACGGTTGGCAGTAAGGGGTGGACAGTGCACAGTTGTTGTTATTGTGGGCCAGTTAAGTTCCACAGTGTGGAATTCCATTGGTTACATTGTACAGGTCAGGTGTTTGGATTTGTTTTGTGTCAGGTTCTTTTTAGCCTTTGTTGTATTTTATTATTATTTATTTATTTATTTATTTATTTATTTTTTTGAAGAATTTTGTTGTATGTATTTAGTTGTATTGTATTTTGTGTTTTTTTGGGGTGCTCTTCTTAATTGTCTTGTTAAGATGGTGGGCTGCCATTTCTTGTGTACTTTGTTTTTTTTTTTTTGTTCCTTTTTATATATGTTGCCTTTCTAAAAAAATCTGTAAACTAGTGCTAATGTTGGAACTTTATCATGAAGCGGAAAACTGTATGTCACTTTGGTTGCAAGAAGTTATTTTTGTGGAACAAGCTTATAACTAAAAGAATTATCGATCTGTAATTGAGGGAAGTTTTAATTGCTCTATGGCTTTACACTAGATGAACCACTCTAAGGCATAATTTGTATAAACAACAAAAATTTTAAAGACTATCTTGTAGCAAGGCAAATTCTAAGATCTTTAATATATGCACTAAATTTTTACGCTATCTTAGTAAAAAAAAAAAATTAATAAAAATTTTAAAATATACTTTCACTAAAATATTGTAAAATTTTACTCATGTATGCACTAAATCTTGCATTAAACTTTGTTTAATACTCAGTACTAGTTTTATCTACTTAGATAAAATATAACTTGAAAAGTAAATAATATTATAAAGCTAAAAGTTAAAAAGTTGTATTTTAGTGCTATGAATAATACAACATTACATTTGGTGCATTTTTATTAGAGTTATTGGTTATTACTATTCATGACATTAAAATAATGTCAATGTTTAGTGCATATATTGAAGGAGACTTTTTGCATTTTTTGTGTTATTTTAATGCAAAAATTTCACAAAAGATGCAAAAAGTCTAAACAATAAAACAATAAATAAAATAATAGAGTGAGTATCGAAATTCATACATTGAATTTGTGCCATTTTAACTTATTATATAGTTTATATATGTGCTTATTTTTCTTTTGAAATCTTCATTTTGCACCCTTATTGTTACGCAATAAAACTATCGAAATTCATATGATATATCCATGCTTTCTTATATAGGACCAACCCAAAATTAATTTTAAATTGATTTATGCAATTTTCTATAATCTGATATTGAACTATGTTTCTGTGAAAGTTATATGCATATGAAATAGTTAAACTACGAGCACACCAAATTCATCCTCATCTAAGTTTCACTAATATAGAATAAGCAAACAAAAGATATAAATGGAACAATAATTAAACTACGAGCAAACCAAATTTTAGCAACGCAAATATATGTAAACGATCCGCTAAATTAAGCAAGAAATAAAACATAACATACATCACGTCGAATTAAATCTTTGTTGAGAGTTCGTACAATGGGACCTATTGTGACCAACTTGATGGCATACTTCACATCTTTTCGGTTCGTCCGGATGACAAATGTCCATCTTCTTACGAATTCGACTTGATTTCTTCCTTCCTCGACTAACACTGATCTTTAAGTGATTTGTCATAATCTTCCAATCCAACCAATAATCAACGTGGGTAAGTGTTTATGTATTATAAATGGCACATTTAAAAAACAATTGAAGCATGAGTTTTTAAAATTATATGTATTTCTTCGGTTCGGTTTTTTTTCTTTCGGATTAGGTGTTTTTGCTAATACTGCAATTTCATAAGAAAAGTTTATTTCTTGATAGGATAAACTTATAAAAAACGAAACAAAAAGCATCAGCAAAAATGCTTTGTGCTCATCCAAACAAAGAGCAGCTCGCCACTCATCCCACCGTTAACGACAAAAACCATTTATTAATATGCCTAGTCATTTTAACCTCTGAGTATGTGAAAGTTACTCAAACCAACGTCAATGAATCTCAGTTAATAACAATCAAATTTCATTATTTGAGAACGGACATCTACAAACAAAATACAACTCCATCTAACAAGACAATCGATTGATTATCTCTTCGCCGTTTAAACGGACTTCCTCTGCTTCCCTTGGCGCTCCCTTCAAAACAGTCTCTTTATCTAGCCCAGGGCAGTTGAAGAAAAAGATACGTTTGATAGATGACATATTGGTTAACCACATTGGAATTTCTCGTATACCAAATTCCCTTATACCTAACCCCTCCAGTGAGGTGAGGTGTTTGACTTCTTCCGGAATTGTCTCCCAATGACTCCTACCATTCAATATTAAAACCCCAAGGTTGCTCCTCAGACTTGGGAAACAATCAAGCTCCTTCCAGAATGGCCCAAGTGTTAACCCATCTAACAAGGTAAGACTGTCAATTCCACTAGGCACGGAAGTCAGTTTTTCACATTTATAAATGACCAGATACCTCAAAGAACCACCAAGGTTGTGCAAATCGGGTATTCCTGAAAGACCATGACATCCACTGATTTCTAGACGTTCAAGAGATGTGAGCCCTTGTAAACTCCCAATGGACTCGAGATTTATGCACTCCTTAATCTCTAATTCAACAAGAGATGTGAGCCCTTGTAAACTCCGAATGGACTCGAGATTTATGCACTTCTCAATCTCTAATTTAACAAGACGATGTGGATAATGTTCATCTAAGAGGATGATTTTCGGGCAACCTTTTATGGACAACGTCTCGAGCACAGGTGATATCATCGTTGAGGAGTTCGTTGCTGCATCTGTCCACTTTTCCAGCATTTTCATACTATGTAGTTCAAGCTTTCTCAACGATAGTGATAAGGGCTCACTTGATCCTGGGCCAACAGAGCTACTTAAACTTGTCAAGCTGTCCATATCCTTCAATACAAGATCACGAAGAAGTGGCAGCTTCAAAACCATTGGAAGACTGAGGACGTTGCGACACCCAGATAATGTGACATCCACAAGCTTGTCAAGGCGAATCCATTCCCCTCGGATATTGGTTGACATTTTCATCACCCACTCAGGAAAACAATCACTTAAAAAGTTTTTGATTGTCAAGCTTTTCACATTTGCAGGGGTTTGCAAGCCTTCCAATATATCCTTGTCCTTCTGCCTCACGCCCTCATTGCTTTCCTTCCAACAGAACTTTATCTTGTATAGATTTCTCTTTCCAACTAAATCTGCCTTACTAGCTGCTTCTTTGCTGCCAACTTCTTCTAGATTATGAATGCCAAGCTTCCCCCCAAGGTGTTTCAAACTGCCTAGCTCTCCAATTTGACATCCTTTCTCTCCACCCACTATAAAGAAGGGAATTGTTCGAAGACAAGTTAGTTGTCCCACGTCCTTAGGATAGATAACATTTTTTCTGAACTCGAGATGTCGTAGGCTTATCAAATTCCGCATGCCTTCTGGGAAGTTCTCAAACTTGTTACAGTAACACAGCTTCAAAGTTTGCAGCTGGTGAAGTTTAGTGATGGATTTTGGAAGAACTTCGATATCAGTATATGACAAATCAAGGTACCTGAGATGCACCAAATCTCCAACTGAATCATCTATCCCTGTTAGCACAGTGCCACTTAACTTTAGGATACGCAAACACTTGAAATCTTGAAATGATATCTTTGTCACAACTCCTCTCAAGAACAGCGTGTGCAGAGTTCTACTTGCCATGTCCTTTAACAAATTGTTGTCTCTTTCTTGGTGCAGAGATAGATGTTTTATGTGAGACATGTGTACTTCATCGCTAGTCGGAACCAACAAACATAAGCTTTCATCACTCGAAACATGTAAAGAAAGATCATGCACTAGATCATGCATCTTACAACTTAAAACGTAACCATACTCATCCATTTCAACATCTTGGAACAAGGAATTGCTTACTAAGATTTTGAAAATATCATTTCCCACATCCTCCATATTAGTGTTTCTCTTGCCATCCACTTGAAGCAACCCTAAAGCCATCCAAAGCTGGATAAGTTCTTCCTTTTTCATCACTGTGTCCTTCTCAAATATCGAACAATATGCAAAGCATTGCTTAGTAATCGAATTCGGCAAACTGTCAAAGCTTAATTTCAAGGTGCTTAGAACCATGTCACCTTCTTCTTCACCCCAAACCATGCTTTCTTGGACGGACAACCATTTATCCTTGTCACCGCTGTAATTTTGCAGCATGCTTCCTGTTACCTTTAATAACAATGGCAAACCACGACATTTCTTCACAATAGCACGCCCTATTTCCTCCAATTCTGGCAACGGTTTTGCTCTATCTTTAAACATGAACCAACCCTCAACATTTGAAAGACTTTGCAAAGTACATGAATTCTTTGTCATATCGCTTGTTCCGATTTCAAGTTTTCGTGTAGTGATAATAATGCCATTTCCATTTTGTGAATTCATGTTTATCACACAACTCCTGAAATCATCCCAGTATGTCCTCTCTTCGTCCCAGACATCATCTAGGACCAGCAAATATCTTTTTGATCCCAGCTCTTCTCGAAGCTTTGTAATCAAATTTTGGGTAGTTGATGGCTCACATTTCTTATCGGTTAGGGATCTATAGATCATTTCTAGAAGTCTATTGATATCAACCTTAACCGACACACACAACCAAGCTTTAGCATCAAAGTGTCTCTGGATTTTTGGATTATTATAAACCGACTTAGCTAATGTGGTCTTCCCAATCCCACCCATTCCCACAACTGGAACAATCGTAAGTTTTTCTTCTTTTATGGATTCCGTTAAAAGCTCTACTATATGAAGTTCATCTTTCTCCCTCCCAACGATCTTGAATTCGTCTAAATATGAATGAGTCTCCTTACGAAGACTATTTGGAACATGGCTTTGCTGTTCATTTTGTAGTCCCAATTCGAGTGCTTGTTGGTTGATCTCAGACAACTTTTTGTTAACTTTTTCTATTTTATGACCCATTTCTCTACGAAATGAAAACTTTTTCAAATTCGGGAGAAATTGTATCTTTCGAGTCGTCTGATCTCGTTTCTTTATCTCGCGCCTTAACACTTCATACTGAACCTCATCCAACAGATCATCAGCTTCGCTCACCACATCTCTCAACTGCTTCATCCACACCATCACGGCCTGTGTACCATTTCGCCTCTCGGCATCTTGTAACTTGGCCCGAATCATCTCCAACTTCCCATGGAGGCTCCTCAAATTTTCTCCGAAACCCCAAGTAATAGCAATTTCGTTAGCAGCTAATGAAAATGCCTTTTCCAGTATCACCTCGGCAGCAGCAGTTACAAAGACCTCAATCATTTTCACTGTTAAGATAACAAGGGAAAAAAGTGAGGAAAGTTTTAATACTTGTAAGAATAAGAGTTATGGTTTCAAATTTTGTGTTAACTCTAATAAATACTCCAATCATTAACTTGGTTAACACCCGCATTTTTATCCAAATCTACAATATTATCAATTTATGGGAATTGATACTATTTACCCTTTCTAGGCCAGAAAAATTGTGGTTTTGTGCTAAGTGACAATTCATAAGACAATTTGTGATTGTGCTTTCTTTCATCCACTACAACTGTTTGGTGAACACCTACAATGCCTATTTTGGGTTTACTTAATTCACTGGTGCAATGATGAAGGGACATAGTGTGTTTTTATCATTTGAAAATTGTTACTAAAGTAAATATAAACAAACAATAGATCGGATTGAAGCAAGCAAACATAATATAATAAGCAGTAATCAATATATGTGTAACATACAGTAACATTTAGGACCTGCATGTTTGCTTGTTTCTGTTGACGCCAAAAGTCATAGTCCAAGCTTTTAGTATACGAAAATAAACATAGCAAAAAACCAAGCCATATTTTTAGCATCATTTGATTTACGTTATCCGATTATATGGCCCAATAAACTAATCTTTATTAGTTTTTCTATATTTGTTTGGAATTAGTAAAAGACATTCTTTTTAGTCTATTGTCTACACATAATTTGTGACTATCCTCGTTTAAGTCTCTAGATCTATGAATTTTACTTCTGTTGTGGTTGGTGTATATTAGGCCAAACTAGATTACATAGTGTATTTTTATCATATAGATCGGATTGAAGCAAGCAAACATAATATAATAAGCGGTAATCAATATATGTGTAAAATAACATTTATAAGAGGATACCTCTGAGATTGCTTTCTTTATGATCCTCTCCTTTGTAAAAACAAGTGTGTTCAAACTTTGATTGATAAGATATGAAAGTTGTGAAGAAAAAATGAGTTTAAACTATAACATACTTAATATATATTCTTTTTCAAATTTGATGGCTGTACCAAGGACCTACATGTTTCTGTTGACGCCAAAAGTCATAGTCCAAGCTTTTACTCGTATTATATGAAAATAAACAAAAGCAAAAAGCCAAGCCATATTTTTGCACCATTTATCCGATTATATGGCCCAATAAACTAATCTTTATTAGTTTTTCTATATATGTTTGTATTAGAGGATAATCGGCCCAAACCCTGAACTTAGGGTCCATTAATGTTTAATCATATAATCTCTATATAATGTGCATGAATAATATTGATAACCGACGGAGTTTCAATTGCCTATTGTGTTTTAATAATTCCTTAGAGGATAATCGACCCTAAGCCCACAGACCGGGCTTGGGCCGATTATCCTCTTGAAATTATTAAAACACTTTCTTTTTAGTCTATTGTGTACACATAGTTTGTGATTATCCTCGTTTAAGTTTCTAGATCTATGAATTTTGTTTCTTTTGAGGTTGGTTTATATGAAACTGATCACATAACTGGACGCAATCCAAACATTTAGTTTTGACTGTTGCGAGAAGTCGTAATAATCAAAAAAATCAGTTTCAAAAGGCTTATCAAAGACACCCCTAATGTAGTTCTACAGAATTGCCATAAATCGTACATTTTAAAAAATTAATACAAGCAAAGTGAAAATATAAAAAGTTCTTCACGACATATTTCAACGTCAAGGAAACAGAATTTTTAGATTATTTAATAATCAACGGACCTCTTGGAATAAGTTATCATATCACTGGCTATGCTTTTGATGATTCTTTATTTATATCCATTTCCTTGTTTGCATATCTATGTGGCTATTGGATAGCCCTTCAAGTTCCATGTTATTAAATTCATGATTGATGCAAAGAAATTTGAAGCAATTTACTTCATATTTTGTGGAAATTGTCATGTTTGTTTGTTATGTATATTTCAATGAAATTGCTTGGTTTGTTCTCTTATGTGTTTTTATAATGGGAGGTGATTTACACACTCTCTAAATTAATTGACACATTTTAAATTAGAGTGTGTTGACATTTATATTTTCACATAGTGAAAATGTGTAAATTAATGCGAGGGTATAATTGTCAACACACTCTAATTTAGAGTGTGCCGGGTGCATTTGGTTTGTAGGTGGGATTGAAATTAGATTTGAATTTAGGAAAGATTTGAAAGAATTGGGGAATGAGAAAAAAATATAAATGAATTAAATATTATTATTTTAAAAACTAGTTATAATACCTGTGCACGCACAGGGTTTTTAAAATTTTGATTTGATTATGTATTATTATCGATTAAGAAATGAACCACTTAACATGTTTCAAATAGTTTTACTTAGTGGACTAAAGATAAAAAATCATATGTATATATGTTCTAATCTACCTATTATTTTAGGAGAATGCTTTTGGATTAAAAATTATATTTTATTATTCAAGCAAAATCACATGATAATACTTGACTTGCATGAGATGTTAGTAATATATGTTTTTAGTTTTGCAAACCTGTACTATCAATTTACGATGTGTTTTGTAATTGTGGTATTTCTTTTACTTATATTTTTGTTACGTAGTTTTTCTTTTTTTTTTTTTGATTTAGGAGGTGATTCTTATCAAATAAGGATTGTGATGCATGCATTTTTTTTATAATTTAAAGAAAACACCTTTTATATTAAAGAATTACTATCTAACCGATGTGTTTTTGTTTGTTTTTTTAATAATTAGCTTTGTATAACGTTTTTAACTGATAGAGATATTGAGTTTGAGGTTAATATTGTTGTTTAACTTTAACTATTAATATCATGTTGTAATGTACAAATTTAGTGGCACATAATGAGCGTTGATGAAGTTAAAATATGCTCCGTAAAGTTTTTAAAATGTTTTTATGGATATCCATATATAAGTTTTAAATAATAATTTCATGAGTCGTTGTTATAAGTAGAATCGCGTATATTTTTTTTCATATCACAGTAACTCATGCTTACCATTTGATATTTATATTCCCGTTACTAATAATTTAGCCGTATTTCAAATCCGTGTACGCATAAATTAAACTTTTATATAGTAACACGAGTCCTTATTTAAAAAATATTCTAATGGATGAAAGTTTAAAACTAACATTAGTTTAAAAAATATTTAACGTATATTAAAACTAATTCGCATATTTACTAAATTTATTTTAATGGATGAAAGTTAAAAAAAAAAAAAAAAAAAAAAAAAAAAAAAAAAAAAAAAAAAAAGCTAACTAACTTATTACACATGTAATTTTAAACAAAGTTAACATTATAAAGTATAAGGGTATAAAGTGTAAGGGGTTAATTGTTTATTATTTAAAGTTATTAAAAAACATGGAGACTTATAATTTTACACTTAACTCTAATATATTTAAAATTTAACCACTAAGGTTTTATTAATTACCTCCTCTTTTCTTAAGTTTTTATTTTCATAAATTTGACACCTATATTTTTATGTGTTTTTTTATCAATCAAATTTATTAAAGTTTGACCAAAATCAATTTAATTTTGACTTTTTATTTGCCAATCATATTGCTTGATTTCGCTTATGTGTCAAAATCGAGCTCTCCTATTGGTCCAATTTTTTTTTCAATGATAATATTCTAATGGATGAAAGTTTAAAACTAACATTAGTTTAAAAAATATTTAACGTATATTAAAACTAATTCGCATATTTACTAAATTTATTTTAATGAAAAAAAAAAAAAAAAAAAAAAAAAAAAAAAAAAAAAAACCCTACTAACTTATTACTCATGTAATTTTAAACAAAGTTAACATTATAAAGTATAAGGGTATAAAGTGTAAGGGGTTAATTGTTTATTATTTAAAGTTATTAAAAAACATGGAGACTTATAATTTTACACTTAACTCTAATATATTTAAAATTTAACCAATAAGGTTTTATTAATTACCTCCTCTTTTGTTAAGTTTTTATTTTCATAAATTTGACACCTATATTTTTATGTGTTTTTTTATCAATCAAATTCTCCATCAAATTTATTAAAGTTTGACCAAAATCAATTTAATTTTGACTTTTTATTTGCCAATCATATTGCTTGATTTCGCTTATGTGTCAAAATCGAGCTCTCTTATTGGTCCAATTTTTTTTTTCAATGAGAAAGGTTTTGCAAAAATACTCCGAAATGATGTAATTCTTGTATTATATAAAAAATAAGTGAGATATTATTAATATTATTTTAAGAATAAAAAAATATAAAATAATGTGGTCCCACATAAAAGAAAAAAAATAGAATCTCATTTGTTAATATCACTCAAAGATGATAGTGGGAGTGAGAATGCATCTTTCATTGAAAATGGTAGGGCCGGAGAATCAAAAATAAACCAAACAAGTTATTTGATATTTCTTTTATTCCATACCCACCCACACCCACATACCAAACGTGCCCTAAATGTGTAAATCACCTCCTTTTTCAAAGGGAGATGATTGGCACACTCCATTTTTTGATTGGGACACTCATATGTACAACCGGTTAAAGCAGTGTGCATCCACAGTACAACAGTTTAATGCATACGAAAGAGTGTCCTAATAAAAAACTAGAGTGTGCAAATCATTTCCCTTTTTCAAATGTTCTTAAAGCAAAAGACTTGGTTGTTGATAGTAGGGTAGCAAATATGCGGTTGACCATATGCTCGAGTGAGCTGGGATAAATCGCTTTTGGGTTTTGGCCACTTGCAAAAATTGTAAATAGTTACACTAATAATAGTATTCATTATTGAATAAACCGAGACGTGAAGTCTTGTTGCAATAATATATATATATATATATATATATATATATATATATATATATATATATATATATATATATATATATATATATATATATATTTTGAGCAACTTTTCATCCGCACCTAAGATTCTCCTTTTTATTTATTTATTTATTTATTTTTGGGTAAAGAGTAACACTTGGGCGATCTTAAAATGTGTTCTTGAGTTACAAATTGAAAAGAAAGGAAATGTAATTTTTTTTTTTTTTTTTTCTAAAGTTAAATCGCTTTCTCATGTGATTTTAAAAATAACAAATCACATGTGATTTTTTACAGCGTAAATTTCAAAGCTCCCGGAAAAATAGACAAAAAAATATAAGAAAAAGGTGCGTCGAAAATACATAGAAGTGTTAATCTATATTCTATAGAAAGATATTTTAATTCTCGTCGCGTTGGTATAATTCGTTTCACATAATAATTAACGATTTATAAAATATTTAATTTTTAAAAGAATGATGAAGTGAGTTTTGTTGATTTGATAAATAAATTATCCGAATTTGTGAATTTAATCTTTAAAAGATTTGTGATTCGTGTTGAACTTTTTTCTTATCGATAAAAGGCAAATATAAGCAAATTAAACAAAGAAGAGTGATAAGTAATAAACTATCCTCCCTCCTATGAATCATATTCGCAGCCAACAAATCATTGCGATTAAAAGATGTTTAAGGAGTAGAACTATAGTACTTTATAAACATATTATCCCTCCTATGAATCCAGCAATATATACTTAACAATCTTGAGGTTTGTTCATCCATTCGAGTAATGATGAAGGGAATTAGTACGTGGATGGTGGATTATATCATTAAAAATGGTTATACAAGAAAATATAAGCAAGCAATATATTAACTAAAAAAATGGATCGTAACAAGCAAGCAAATATAATACAAGGAGTAATCAATATGTGAGCAAACTAATTTAAAGAAAAATACCGGTGGATTGTTTCCTTTTTTGATCCTTTCCTTCGTAAAGACAAGTGCTCAACCTTTGATGGATAGATGTGTAAGTTGTGAAGAAAAATAAGTTTAAGAGACAACCAATATATAAGAACAGCACATTATTTTAGACCACCCATACGACAAACCAATTTATATAAATATTACATTTTCATATTTGATAGTGTGATACCACAGACCCACACGGTTATTACCTTTATAAAGGTGGGTGGTGACTTTTGACCCATAAAAATGTTGTCTAAAGTGATCTAGCACTTAAATTTACTTGAAATTTAATCCCATGCGTAGTCATATATATCAATCACATCCGTCGGATCTGGCAAAGGTTAGCCCATTGATGTTTGTAAGGCTTGTAATAGTGGTGATCTATATTGCATTATCTTTCCGGCTGCTAACTTAGCTTTCTCTCTCTTCAATCCATATGCACCTCTCTCATCACAGTGGCAACCCATATTGCATCATCTTTCTTTATTTTATTTAAAAAAAAATATATTTTTTAACACAAACACAAATTTTATTAATAAAACGTAAACATTACATAAACGAAACGATACGGAATTAACACATTACAATACTAAATTAAACGTAAATATTACTAAACATCACAGAAATTGCTAAAGATTCTTCAAATGTATTTAAGGGATCGTGTGGTTGGTGGACCTCCTCTTCGAACCACGTAGGACATATCGCCCGCTGGTCGTCTTTTATGATCATATTATGTAATATGATACATGTATATACAATATCTTTTAGATCAATTTTAAAAAAAAAAAAAACCCTTGAACCGGAACTTTAAGCATTTTTCACTTCCTCTTCAACACACCAAAAGCCCGTTCCACATCTTTCCTTGATGCTTCGTGCTTCCTCTTGTACAATAGTCTTTTATGATCATCCGTGAGAGGATTTGAAATGGACTTAATAAGAACGGACCATTGTGGATATATCTCGTCAGTAAGATAATATCCCCTTTTGTATTGTACATCGTTTGCTTCGAATTCAAGGTCTGCTGCTCTCCCAGATCTGATATCATTGAAGACAGGTGAACGACGTAAAACGTTTATGTCGTTATTTGCACCGGAAACACCAAAGAACGCATGCCAAATCCATAAATCTTGGGAAGCGGCCGCCTCCAATAAAATGAATGGATGTGGCCCATAATCACCTTTAGCATATTGACCTCTCAAACCGTTCGGGCAATTCTCCCACTCCCAACTTGTACAATCAATGCTTCCCATCATCCCAAGGAACCCATGCTTATGCTCGTGATGAGCATATAATCTTTCAAGGTCAGAATATGTGGGCTTTCGCAAATACTCAGTACCATATAACTCCATGATAACTTTGCAAAACGTACGGAGACATTGACGGGATGTTGTTACAGCTATTAGAATCTGGAACGGCCGCGTATCCCAATTGACGAATGGCTGTAGTACACTTGACCAATGGGCTAATACCAAGTACGCCCCTACAATCATTAGTTTGTTCAAAATAAGTAGAATGATCGGTTACCTCTCGAACAATTCGTGTGAACAGTTCTCGGCTCATTCGGAAACGTCGACGGAATGTTAATTCATCGTGCAGCGGGTTTTTGCCGAAGTATGCATTCACTAACCGATTGTGTGCAGCAACATGATCCCTAGGTATGTACCTTCTTGTAGGTTTTGGCTGATGTGCTTGATACGCGTTCCAAGCAAACACCGCAAACTCACTAAAACCTTCGTCGTCGTCAACCAAACAAATACTCGTAGGACGACATGGACATGGTGAATGAATATTGATCATAATTTGTTTGAATTGTGTGTTTGAATGTGGGTTTAATGTTGGTATTTATAGGATGAAAAGTGTTAATTTTTTTTTAAAAAAAAGTTTTTTTTTTTTTTTTTTTTTTAAATCCAAACGGTAATGTCAACATATATTCTTGTACAATATCGATTGGAAAGTCGACCCATATTGCAAACATGCTCCTCGCGATCGATTTCAACAATGCCACTAAGAGTGCCACGATCGATTTGTTAAATCGATCGATCGATGCTCATGCTCGATATAATCCGACCCATTGTCACAAGCCTAACACAATGAGCCAAGATTGGTGTGAATATTCCAGTTCTTATCATGCCTACCTAGGCTAGAATATCACATTGAGCAACATATTTATAGTCAATAACTCACAAACACATGTACTAATAAGTGATTCCAAAGTGTTTAATGTTAATAATGTGTCGATCCAATACGCACTGATGTCATTCATTGTCAAAATCGCCAACTTAATAATTGGGACATGGTTACAGTATATCAAAGTGTTTAATATAATTAGGTTCTATAATGCTCGATAACCAGGTCAAAGCCATGGAGGAAAACCAGTCTTGCTCCAGGCTCTGGAGTTGTTACAAAATACCGGGTAACCGAAATCAGTATCCAAACATTAAATCTTGATTATTGCAAGAAATTGTAATAATAAAAAAAAAAAAAAAAATAGTGTCAAAAGGTATACAAAGACTTCCTGTTTTCATATCTTAATCATTTGTGTTTGGTTTTATGCAGGTGGAATTGGCATATTTCAACCATGGTGCAATTCTTCCATATGTTATTCGACAACTCACTACACAAAAGAGATGATGTAGATCTGCAGAATTGCCATTGATTGTCCATTTTAATTATTTTGATTTGAGCAAAGTGAAAAGGATAAAGAGTTCTTCACAACAGGTATCAACGTCAAGGAAACATAATTTTCAGATTTGTTGATAGTTAATAGACGAATAACTTATCATGTCGCTCTCTACGGAAGCTTTTGCTGATTCTTTATTTATATTGGTTTCCTTATTTACAATTTTAGTTGGCTATTGGATAGCCGAGCTCATGCATGTATTTAGTCTCGTGATTGATGCAAAGAAAATTGAAGCGGTGTATCTCACTGAAATGCTTGGTTTGTTCTGTTATGTGTTGATTCACATGTTTTGCGAAAATGGTTAGTTGTTTAGTATGTTTAAGTGTCGGGTAAAACTTCTGTATGGGGATTTTCGTCCCATAAGTCTTATTGGGTGCTATTATAAAATTATCGCGACGGTGTTAGTGGAGAGAATGAAAAAGATGGGGTTTAGGAATAAGTGGTGTAAGTGTATTGAGAGTTGTCTACGTTCATCCACAATGTCAATCTTGGTAAACGGGTCACCAACAGAGGAGTTTTGTTTGGAAAGAGGGGTAAGATAAGGAGACCCGCTTTCGCCAAGGGCTGAGCATCGGGCCGGATCCCGACCCGACCCGTTTCGACTAATCTCGATCCCGAAAGTTATCTAAATCGTAATCCGAATACCGACTCGAAAGTAGTCAGTTTTTTGGCCCGTCCCGACCCATACCGAATTTTGAAAATGCTAAAAATCCATCCCGATTCCTGACCTGATAAGCTATTATTCGGTTTCAGGACTATCGGTTTATGTCGGGATCGGGTCAGTTGTTGGGAGTCGGGCGGTTTTGCTCATCCCTACTTTCACCCTTTCTATTTATTTTAGCAACGGAAGGGCTTAATGGGATTGTAAAAGAAGCGATAGCTAAGGGTGTATTTAGAGGCGTTAAGATTGGTAGGAATAATGTTGTAGTATCTCATCTATAATATGCGGACAATACTATCTTTTTCGGGGAGTGGAACAAAGAGAACGCAAATGTTCTTATGTGTATTCTTAAATGTTTTGAGGAAGTATCCGATCTTCGAGTTAATTACAATAAGAGCAAACTATATGGGGTTAGAGTAAATGAATTAGAATTGAGGAACATGGCAAGATGGATGAGATGTGGTGTTGGTGAGTTCCCTTTTACGTATTTGGGGCTGCCAAGTGGTGAAAATATGAGGAGGGTTGGGGCATGGAATACCGTGGTAGAAAAATTCAAAAATCGGTTGGCCAATTGGAAAGCAAAATAGATGTCGTTCGGGGGACGCTTAACATTGGTTAAATCGGTTCTAGGAAGCTTACCATTGTACTACTTTTTGATGTTCCGTGTACCTTTGAGTGTGATAAAACAACTTGAAAGATTGAGAAGAAAAAAATTTTGGGCGGGTTTGGGGATTGTAAAAAACTATCTTGGGTTAAATGGGAAAGGTTACTAGCCACACATGGGGATGGGGGGTTAAACATTGGGTCACTTCGGGGAAAAAATCTAGCACTTATGGGGAAATGGTGGTGGAGATTCAAAAAGGAGGGGGTCTTTGTGGGTTATAGTCATAAAAAGCATAAGTGGGGAAAGCGGGGGCCTCGGGGATATTAGGGGGGTTGGGGGTGGACGGGGGTTTGGGTGTGACATGATATCGTTAGGGTGGGGAGGAATTGGAAGGGCTAGGTATAGAGTTTATCTCTTCGTTTGTGGGGGAAGTAGGGAACGGTAACGATATCAGATTTTGGATTGATAAATGGGTGGGTGAGGTTAGGCTTTGTGATAGATTTCCGAGGCTTTATCATCTAGATAAGAGTAAGGAAGGTAAGGTGGCGGAAAAAGGGGATTGGGTCGATGATGTTTGGCATTAGGAATGGGAATGGGTTAGAAATCTTAGAGGGAGTGTTTATAAGGATTTTAAGGACTTACAAGCTTGATTACAGAATGTTGTTATAAAGTATGATTGTAGGGATCGTTGGAGGTTGGCGCTTCAAGAAAATGGTGAATTCACGGTTAGAGATTTAACAAAGTTGGTGGAAGAGAAGACTATTTGCATAGTTAGTGGCGGTGAGGCGACAATTTGGAACAAATGGGTGCCAAAAAGGGTCAATATATTCGTGTGGAGGGCGCTAATGCGTAGGCTTACGGTCCGTGAATAGTTAGATAAGAGGGGCATTGATTTGGATTCATTATTATGCCCTTCGTGCGGCGACGTGGTGGAATCGTGTTCTTGTTGTTTGGTCATGTGTAATTTTGCTATGAGCGTGTGGGAAAAAAATCTATAGTTGGTGGAAGATTGGGGTTGTGAGTGCGTCTAAAATGTGGCAAGCGGTGATTTGGACATCCATAAACTTTATTTGGAAAGAAAGAAATGCGCGAGTGTTTAAAGGAAAAGCTTCAAGTCTAAGCAAAATAGTCCAAGATATTCAACTCAAAAGTTTCGAGTGGATTGTGAGAAGATCCGGAAATAAAAGTGAGATTAATTGGCAACATTGGCTTTTTGATCCGGCTAAATGTCGTGTTTAAGATTTATGCAGTTTAAGTAATTTGTGCGTGCAGTCAGTTTTCAGTGGGAAATGGGTTCTGCAGTTTTAAGGTTGTTTGCTCAGTTAGATCTGCAATATGTCTGCAGTATATTTGCCTCTGTCCCTTTCTGCTACAAAAATGATTTGAAATGGTTTGGCTTATGATCAATTCATGGGCCAGTATGCAATTATGGCAGTGGATATGTAGTTCTTTTGTGATCTATTTTGTGTGATGGCATATTACAGTAGTATGTTTGGCCTTAGCTTCTTTTAACTTTTGTCAAAACTTTTTTTTTGTCCACTATAATTAAGTATCTTGTTAATATAGTGGATGCCATTGTTTGTATTTGGTTTGGTTGGTTGAATATAAGTTGCCTTTTAGAGGAAAAAAAATTATGTATGTGACGTTTCATTGAAAATTAATTAACAGTTGATGGTGAAATTGGTTACAAGTAGGGGTGGAAACGAGCCGAGCCGAGTCGAGCCCGAGCCTGCCAGAGCTCGAGCTTGGCTCGTTTCGAGCCTTAAATTTTAAGCTTGAGCTCGAGCTCGTTATATGTTATATAGGCTCGGGCTCGGCTCGAGCTCGACTTGATTATACGATTTGGCAATAAAAAGTTAAAGCTTGGCTCGAGCTCGAGCTCGGCTCATAATATATCTTTATTGAGCTTGTTAATAAGCTCTATCTCGACTCGTATATATGTATAATACTTAAAATATGACATTGTCGTTTAGGCTCGCGAGCCTAAACGAGCAATTTATGTAAAGCTCGAGCTCGAGCTCGATTAATAAATGAGCTGCAATTTAGGCCCAAGCTCGAGATCGAGCTCATTTAAGCTCAGCTCGTTCGAGCTTTTTACCGATCTGATCCCGAGCAACTCGACTCAATTCCACCCCTAGTTACAAGAACTGCTATTCCACTAACAATTAGAAAGAAATGGGACATTTTAATATTTTATTGCATTAAAAATATACATTGAGTAACTTCTTATCCTCTATGACCTATTCGACCCAATCTTTTCATAGCCAAAAATGATTTGTTCTGTCGTCAAAAGTTATATCTGGCCCATTTAATATAGGACTTCAAAAGTTGTATTTGACCTAATTGATATAGAACAAAACTTAAAAAAGATATGTTCATTAGGCTAGTTGCAGTAAGGCAATCGACTGATAGAGCGCGATCGCCTTTTCTGTGGGTGTCGATCGATTGATTTTTTATTTTTGTTTTTTTTTTAATTATTATTTTTGTGTAGAACGTCTTGTACCATTAGTGTTTGATGTGTTAAAGTTTTTTTTTTTCTTTTTTCTTTTTTTTTTTTTTTTGTTAGCATGAGTGTCTATCCTTTTTTTTGTGCAAGTGGTTTTTGGCCAAGGAAGAAGATGAAATGAATGTATAGTGTTTGTCTTATAGTGTGTGTGTTTGTCATTTTAGACCTTGTTTTTATGTTTGTTTACGATGTTAGTCCCGTTAACTTATTTCCTTATACCGTAAATACTTACTATGTTTACAATGTTATTTGAATTATTATGTAATATATTTTGTTGTTAATGAAATTTAATTTTGTTGTTAAAAATGTTTGAAAGAAAGAAAAAAACGAAGGTCGCCCTAACTGTGGCAAAAAATCGCCTATAGATCGCTGAAGAGAGAAAGCTTATGTGCCGGATAAAATGAAGGTCGCTGGTAGTCCTTATTGTGCTTATCCTTAGCAAGTGAGTCAACTTAAGCTATAATGGGTCATTTTTGCTACAATCTATGTTAGGAGTTGTAAAACTATGTACAACATGTGCTGGTGACTCTTTAAACATTAGATTTAAGCCCACTCTGTCTTATCAGTTCACGCAACAGGTTTAAGGGCCGATTGTTGTTACAAAGGACTACAACATCCAGTAATATATATAGTTGATGCTTAGTTTAGGAAATGATAATTGCAGTTTTAGTGTTTGGTTGTATACTTAGTTTAGGAAATGTAGTCAATGCTTTATTCTTCCTTTGGTGATATGGATATTGTAACTAGATGATGCCTTCCTATGCCTACTCCATTTGGTCTATGGTGTGAGATTCAAAGTGTTCTGCACTACTATGGTCTTTTGGTTTGTCAGCATAGTTGAAGGAAATGTAGCCTAGTTTCACTAGTATGTCCTTGGTAGTTGTTTTTGGTGAGATAGTCTGCTTGTTCCCAGGATGTATCTCGGTTGAATAGTGTAGCTACGGAGTGATAATTTGTTTAGCAGAATGTTGTTTGTTATTTTAGTTTGTTGCCTTGTATAGTGCCTTGGCATGTCATTGAGCTCTACTCATTTGGCCAACCATCGTAGATATGGATCCATGTGGTAATATATATTTCACCTTTCACCAAAAAAAAATCAAGTGATGATATAGAATTCAAGAGTCATATTAAAGCGAAAATTACGTCAGAGCCCATATACACACAAGTGTCTTTGACTAGCCCAACTTTTGAAGTGTTTACAAAAGTATCCATGGTCGTGTATTTTTTTCCCGTTCTACACGATGTCCACGTGTACTGTGGTTATTGAAACACGATCAAATCCAAACTAAACCATTGAGGTGCTCGCGTATGAAAATGCTAGACATACACCATGACCTATTTCTTAATAATGGCATGGGAAAGTGTGCATATTTAATTAACAAACTTGTTTAAAAAATATATTTTTGTTGGTCACAGTTTAAAAAATCTTAGAAAAACATGAGTGAAAAATATTATTTGCAACTACAACACCCCCTGTTAGCAACACTACACAACCACCAACCATGTCACCTCCGCAGCCACCACCAACACACAGTCATGTCACCACCGTAGCCACCACCACCATACAGTCATGTCACCAATCACCACCACCCCTGTCATCATAGCACTAGGGATGGCAAAAAAATCCGTATCCGATGGGGACCCGATCCCCAAACCCGAGTTGACTGGGGATGTAACACCCCTCAATCTTCATTATAACAGCGGAAGACTATTTTGGGTGTTACGTAGTGGATCACACTATCACAGTCATAATCATAGAAAACGGCTTGAAAGAGACGTTTTGAAAATCATTATTTCTCGATTTCAAATGCGAAAGAGTTTCCATTGTTTAGCCAATCATAATTGTTACAAGTGTTTGAAATTACTGACAAAATATGTGTTTACACCAATGACTCATGGTCGTATTGCCCACTCTGTGCCTTCAAATGTTTTCTTCAATTACCTGAGATAAACATGCTAAAAAGTCAATAAAATTGTTGAGTGAATCATAGTGTTTGTGTTTGATAAATCATTTGAACACAAGATAAGTATTTCAGTAATCAATCAGTTGTAGTGTGTGTTTTGTATGCATATTGCCATAAGTCTCATAAACGCAACTTTAACATGTGCGTGTCATAACATGATATAAATATAATATAAGGGGCCCTTGTATAGGAGTTTGCCATTCTCCTAGTATCTCAAATAACGTGCATCTGACTATCTATCCGGCTAACATAAAGGAAATCTTCCGGACTAGCACAAATGGGTTGTCAAACCAAATAGATCTATTTACAGTATTCGCGTTTACTCGCAAGTGACTAAGGTTCATGATATAAATGACTTTCATAAGATAAAGGGGGCACAGTGTGTCTTATGCAATAATCATTCAAGAAGGCATAAATAGTGAAATACTTGTGTTCCAGGTGTAGCATGTATCTCCCCACGAGTTTGTTAAACATATAAAAAGTGGGACTATGAACTCACCTCAGTTGGTGTGTAGGAAATAAGTGATATCAATTGCAACTTAGGAACGGCTCCGACACACAACCTGGATAATAAGGGAAATCTCAGATTTTTGGGTGGTTTTAGACTGGAATCAAGTTTCAATGGTTTCACTAGTGTTTGTGTTATCATAGCTTATGTGGTGTTTCATACTGTTCACTAGTCTCAAACGTTCGTTGAAAAGTGTATATATCTTAATGTTTATACTCCCTCCGTCCCTAAATAAATGTCCAGTTTGACTTTCCAGAGTCAAACTGGTTCAACTTTTACTATAAGATTTATTTATTTATTTATTTATTTTAAGCCATGATAAAAAAAAATACCATTGAAAAATACACTTAAAACCTAATTTTATTCATTTATTTTGCATCAAATATTATATAACACCTACAAAAATAATTAAGGTCAAATTTAAACCACTCCGGTGAACTCACTCATATCATATCTCCACCGGAGTATGATAACTTTCACTTTGATCTAGACAAAGTTGATCTTTGTTTTCCGGAGGGAAATATTCTCAACCTTGAGAATTTGATTGATATCAAAATCCCAACCCTCCCACCCATAATTTGTCTAGATCATACGAGCTTAAACGATGAGATTCATGATACACCAATTATGGATTCTCTTTTTGATGATGATGACTTTATCTTGATTGTCATCAAGATCTTTCCACCTTTCTTCCCCTATCGGGTGACTTCTCCAGTTCTTCATTCCTTCGGGAATGAAGACATTATCTTTGACCCCGGCATCACCGCTTATAGTTTATACTATTTTAAGCCTAGGTCTGTATATCTCATCGGTGTGGAACTTTCACGTGCTTCAAATGTTTGTCCAAACATCTTGAATGAAAGTCTGATTGAGATTGTCTCTTCCTCATCATGCTTCCCCAAGGACAAATGAATTCGGGGTCGAGTCAAGCTAGCAACTCGGTAAACAAAAATAGTAGCATGCTTATAGGGTTTTCACCCTAAGTGTGGGGGAGTCACCCATGCTATGATTACAAAAGTGAAAAACAAAATGGTGTTTTCCACGCTTAGCTTGTAATGTTGCCCTTTTACGTTCAAAATGTCGGCATACAGGCCGGGAATTTGAATATTGAGGAAAATATTCATCCTAAGTGTGGGGGGTATTTCGCTATTCTAGCGAATTTTATCACATTTTACCTTATAGTACTCCCGTTTTTGGCAAAAATTTTAAAATTTTTTCACTAAAGTTCAAAATTTTTGTGGTTATCAATCCGCCTCGTCTAAACGACAAAAGGATTGGCTAGTCCAGGAGCAAACGGCTCTTGGTAAAGACATCTCAAATCCGTTGATGGCTTGCAATTTGCCCAAAATTGTATGGTACCTCAACTCGCCATATCCTAAAAAGCGAATGAGTTGGCTAGCCCGCAAGATTATGGCTTGTGGTAAAGGCAGTGGAAAAACCATAATTGGTAATCAGCTCACCAAGATGTTGACTATTCCATCAAGAGTTGGCTAGTCCAGAAGCAAACGGCTTTTGGTAAAGACTAATCAAATCCGTTGACAGCTGATGATTTGCTCAAAATCACATGGTTATCAGGTGGACCATAGTTCTTACATCTGGCTACTCCAGAAGTGATGGCTTTTGGTAAAGAGTTTCAAATCCATCAAGTTTTCCAAAAAGATTGCTAGGGACTAGCAATAGTTTAGTGTGGGGGATTGATGAGTGCTCAAACACTAATCATTTTTATCGTATTTAAACTGCCAAAACATCCGAAAACGCTCAGAAATGCATCAAAATACTAAAAATATCCCAGGGATTGTATTTTATACGTTTCAGATGCAAAATGAGTAAAAACAATGAAAAACGAACAAAGTTTACACAATTGGCAGTTTCAGTCCCCCAACTTTCGAAAATTTAAAAAACTAGTCCCTGAGCATGTGTTTTGAAAGGAAAGTCAACCTAAGGCATTTAAAAGTAAAAAATTATCAAAATTAATCCTTAGGTGAAAACTTTGGAAAAATTACACTTTTGGTCCCTGCAGTTTGAAATTTGACGAAATCAGTCCCTGGGAATTTTAAAAGTGAAAAATATATTTTGTGGTCCTTTGGTAATTGGAATGTGGCAAGATTGGTCCTTGGAATATTTTGGAAGTTTGGCAACATTGGTCCTTCAAATTAGCATAAATTACAAAATTAGTCCTTGTGATTAAAATTTCTACAAATCCAAACGGACCCTTTGTATTTCTATCCAAAACCAACCAATCCAACACAAATAACAACCACCCCAGCCCACCAATTCCCCAGCCCAATACCCAAAGCCCATCCCAACCTTATTATTAATAAAAGAACCTGGTCAAATAAACAAATCAACCATCCACCACCCCCCTTTCTTCCCCGCCAAAACAATACCCTGCAACCATCCCTGCTCTCCCAACAACTTTGTCCCCCTCCACCATCCTACCTAGCCAAGCTACTCCACCATCTCCCAAAGTCAACCCCAACATCCCCAATACATTTGTCCCCTCCTCCACATCATTTGTCCACAACACCAATATACCAATTGGAGGGCTGAGATTTTTTTTAAGCTAATTCAATGGTGGGGATTTATCCACAAAAGCACAAGGAGCAAGGAAATGCTATGAAGTCTCTTAGTATAAATAAAAATGGGTTGTAACCAATTTTTAGTTAGTAGTTAATTAGGTTAGCATTAGTGAATGTAGTGTAAAAGTAGTTTTAATTTAATTTTAAAAGTATTATTAGCTTTATATCTCAGTTGTAAAACTCTTATTTTTAAATTAATGAAAGTCTTAATTTCATCTAAAAATACTTCTCAGCTTATTTCCCTGCTCATAATTGCACCAACTTATTCAGTGTATTTCTTCTGCCTTTTATGATTCATTCATGTTTATATGTCATCTTTGTTTGCTTAGTAGTTAGTGTAGTTGAGTAGTTTGCCTTTTGTTCATTAACTGTCTAATGTAGCTTGTTAACAGCCATTTTCTATTGCTTATTGAAACTTCCCTTTTTCTGTATTGATATATGCTTGTTAAGAGTTTTTAGACTTAGTTGATGCTTTTGGTTCAAAAGTTTTGCTCAAAATCACCTTCTTCATTTGAAAATTCTTAGACAGTCCTTTTAAGGGGGTGTTTGGCATGATCTGTTTCAAAGAGCTCTGGCTATCATTCTGTCAATTTCTTTGCTCCATTAGTGTGCACTAGGGTATTTGAGATCAGCAGTGGCTTAACCTGGGTAGTTTACTTGTTAAAAGTCAAAATTCTCTTTCAAGTTTCATAACTGCTCACTATTGGAATTTTGGATTGCCCAATCTTCATTGTAGATCAAGAAGGTGTTTAGTTGCTATATCTAGGCTTATTTTAACATAATACAACTCAATCAGTAGTCTAGGGAGGATCAAATCTTAGTTTAGTCAAAGGTTATAAATTTGAAAAAAGTCAAGGGTGTAAAATTTCTCAAAAGAAGATGGATTTTTATCTGACTCATGGTTGTGAATTAGGGTTTGAAACCCTGGGATTTTAGAACTTAACAGCTTGTGATTCCATAGGTAATTTTTGTGTATTTTTAGTAATTTTATTTCATAGCTTAAACTTGCTTGTCTAGCTGTCATCACCCCTACACCCAGGCCCCTTTGTTTTGACCCATTTTTCTCTTGAATGTAGCTTGTTGATTAGTAGAGCTTAAGACCTGACTTTTAGTGTTTTGCAAAGCTGGTTAGGTAGACTTGTTAGATCCATAAGTGGTTTGCACCCTCTTGCATGTTTTCTTGCTTAATTTTGCCCATAAAAACTGCTCCATGTGCCCAATTCTACTGAATGCATTAGTAGCTCAACTGAGCTTGTTGATTTCATATTCTTGTTGGATGTTCTTGATGTCTGATAATTGTTTTGAACTTGTATATGTTTGCTTGTGGCTATGTTTGTTGATGGGTAACTGAGTTTTAGTTTTAAGTTTATTATTGAAGCCATTCAATTCCAATAACTCACTTATAGCACATAAGTTCTTTACTGTTGGTGCTCATAAGCTTGCATAAACTTGTAAGTCCTTCAAACTAAGCCTTGCCAGTCACATTTAAGTTTGAATTCAGCCTTGGTACCATATGTCAGCTTGTTAAGCATTCCTTTTGAGCTTAAAAGCTACTGAGCTTGACTGTGAGTTTAATCATTTCAGTGGCTCACAGGCCAACTTCACAAGCTCCTAGTTTGTTCTATACCCCACCACAGCTGGAGAATTTGGGTTTTCTAGAAAGCCCATACAACTAGCTAGTCATTTCCAAATTTCTTTTGAGCTTTTGAGCTTATTGGATAAGCAAAAATTAGGCCTGCACATTGCCCCCTAAGCCTGTTTGGAAAGTTGTTTTTGGATTTGCTTATAACTGCTTATTAACTTATCTCAGAGTGTTTTGTTGATTTTTTTTTGGCTTATTTGTAGCAGCTTCTGTACCACTTAGCTTATTTGTCACCTTAGGTTAGCTTATAGTAGCTTAAATTAGCTTTCCAGTTTTTAAAAACCCTTTTTAAGCTTTTAGTTTAAAACTGCTTATTATTTTTACTTGTTACTCTGCTTATTTGTGGTTTTCAGAAAAAGTCTTAGTTGCAAAAAATGTTCCTTTTTATGTTTTTAATAAGTTTGCAAAAGAAAATTGAAAAAAAATGTTTGGTCAAAAATGGGAGAGGCAGGGGTCGAACCTGAGACCTCCCCCCTTATAGGATGCTAAGGGTGTACCTGTAAACCAGTTGCCCTTGGGTCTTTTTCAAGTTTACTCTTACAAATTTTATTCTTATAGTAGTGTAGAGTACAATAGCTTATTTACTTAGTTTAAGCTTATAAACTGCTTATTAATAAGCATTTTGGGTTTCTCTTATTTTTCTTAGCTCAGTGTTAGTATAAAGTAATTTTAGAAAAAATTTCATGTTTTTCCAAAATGGTTTAGTATTTTTAGTAATTAGTTTTAGTTTAATTAGTATTTAATCAATAATAAATAATATAAAAGTCAGAAAAATAATTTTCTTTTTTTCTAAAAATTTTCTTTTATCATTAGGTTCGTAAAAATATAATTTTCATGACCGTAGGGTTAGCGTAGCTCACATTTCACGTTTTATTTTGCGCACTCGCGTTTTATTTAATTAACTTTCGCGTTTTTAATTTTAGATTACCCTTTAGGGTTCCCTAACTTTCTATTATCATTCCCATAGACTTGTAAGTAGTTTTTGAATTTTAAATTTCATTCCTTGTTCGAATTCATGTTTTAGTTGCGTTAATTTTACTTTTCGTATGTTATTTGCAACTCGCGTTTTATTTAAATAACTTTTACGTTTTTCAAATTTAGGTTAAGTTAGTAATAGTAGTTTTGTAAAATAAAGAAAAACCAAAAACATAAATAAAGTGATAGCTTCTATTTAAGCCGTTTGACTTATTTTTCTGCTTATGTATAAGCAAATTCTGATTTTAAGTTTTTAGATTACGTTTTAAGTTAATTAGATTTCGCGTTATTGTTAATGTAGTTTGTTTACATCGTTCTCATTCGTTTTTCCTTAGCGTAATCATTCAAAACCCTTATATACCCTTTCCTGTCCAAATTCACCTGATCACAAACCCGTTTTGATTACCATCACACCTCGTCGGGACATAACGACCCGGGGATTCCTTAAACTCCTTGGTTAGTTGGTTTCTGACGTTTGGCTTGGTTGACTATTACCTGGTGAACTTAGTTGACCGTTCGGAACCGATCAATATATCAAAGGTCGTTGTGAAAGTATTTGTAAGTATTAGCTCATGGATAAACGTGAAAATAATGTGTACGAATAATTGTATACGTGATGGCTTGAACATTGGCTTATATGTTTGACGGAGAATAAATAGGTACTAGGCGAGTATTTATTAACTCGCTTGATTTCGAGGTGTGAAAATATATATACGATATATATTTATCGAAATCGGGTGCAAATGATATATTCGGACAAATATATTATTTATGGTTTACGTTAATGTGGTCACTTAATATGCGTTAAACATGTTTATTAGACGGAAAGTGGTAGAAATAAAATAAGTTAATTGACTTATAAAAGTCTTGGTGAAAAGTGTCAAAGTGTTAAACTTTGAGGGGCTAAAGTGTAAAAACGGAACATAAGGTTCAAACTTATATTATAGTTTTAGGGTAAGGATCCAATGAGAAGAAAACTTAAAATGAGAAGAATGAGAAATAACTATAACCACATATTTGAGATGCATCGACTTGAGTTAGATGCACCTCTATTCATTTAGATGCATTACAATTAGTTTCGAAAGTGATTTTAAAGTAAAAACGATGCAAAGTTGTATAAGCAACAAATTTGACCCGCAGAGGACGAAAAATACATAGGATTCGTCTAACTTGATGAAATGCATCTAATATATGTATATGCATCTCATTTTTTGCTATAAAATATATTATGATGCATATAAAAGATTATGGATGCATATAATTCAAATCAATGCATATCTAATGTGTAGTTATAATTATTTCTCATTCTTCTTATTTTAAAGTTTCTTCTTATTTGATCTTTAGTCTATGGTTTTAAGCAAAGTGGAGGTTGAAGGATAGAAACTGCCATCTAGTGAAAGTTGTTAAAATAATAAAAATGGGTAAAACTGCCATTGCTAGGATTCGAACTCAGGGAGCAATGTGAGATGGTTGAGCAAGTTTACCAACTGAGCTAGTTGATGTCTTTGCCTTACTCTTCGTTGTTTAGTAAATATAACATAGTTTCTACAGTTTGCAATTTGTTATGAATTTCACTTGTAACAAACTGAAGTCGTGGGTTATGGTATAACATAATGTGTTTGCTATGCTTCTCTTGTTATATATTGTGGTCGTGGGTTTGTTTGTCAATGGGTTTGTGAGTGTACACATGTATGGATGCATGGTTTCTTTTTCTTACCTCTCGTACATCAGGAACAAAAGAAAAAGAAAGCATAGTAGTTTCTGTGTGTTGGTTTGTAAGGTAAGTCACCAAAAAGAAAACGGAAAGGGTTTGTTTTTGTGTAGCGTGTGTTCACAAAACATAAGCAATGTGTATGTGGTTTTCGGCTTTGGTGAGGAGTGTGTTCAAAAGATTAGAAAAGGGTGTGTTTCATAGACTCGGAAGCAGAGAAAAGAGTATATCGGTATACTCGAGAGATCCCCGACACCAATAATCCTACCGTAATGACAAAGGAAGGGAGGAAAGCTATTACCAGAGTTTCTGTTCCCGTAACTCCGGAAGGCATCACAACCATGGGGCTTCTTCCCGACGTAGGGACGGCTTAGAAGACCGGAGTTACAGAAAGGGGAGATCAAGGTCAAGGAGGCAAAGATCCAGCGTCAAAGATGATGACCTAGCGCAGTTATGGATGTGCTGGGACTCCGACCCGTTCACCTCTCGCATCCGCTACTTTGAACCGCCAAAGAGAACTCGTTTGCCAACTCAAGTCAAGACGTATGATGGAAGCGAAGATCCAAATGACCATCTCAAGATTTTCCAGTCCGCAACCAAGGTTGAACGATGAGCCATGCCAGGTTGGTGCCACATGTTCAATTCGACACTAACCGGGTCCGCCCGAGTGTGGTTCGACGACCTTCGGCCAGAAACCATAGATAATTATGATGAGCTAAAAGAAGCATTCTTGGTGAACTTTCTCCAACAGAAGAAGTGTATTAAGGACCCCATGGAGCTTCATCACATCAAGCAGGAGGAAGGAGAATATACGGAGGATTTCATGGAAAGGTTCAAAAAGGAGAGCAGGGATGTGAAAGGAGCACCGGAGGTGCTAAAGATATCGGGATTCATGCACGGAATAACCAACCAACATCACAAATTATTGTTTGTCATATATTAACTTTTAACTCCCAAACAACATCACAAATTATAGCTAACAGTTTTACCTTTGTCAATTGTCACTTTACAATCATATAATCTAAATATGCGTGTTTTACATTCTATATAAAAAGTTATTTATGATAGATGGTTCACCTTTATATATTGACCAAACCTAAAAATAAATATTTGCTTACGCTAGTGCAACCATATGAAGGATACTTTTGTTTAATTATTATTGCATTATACTATATATATAAAAGTGGGAATGTGGGCTGCAAATCTGGGGTTATTAAACACGTCATTAAAGAGTGTTAATGACACAGTATGTGGTGCAAACATGGGGAAGTTACTGTTTTGCCTACTGTTCATGGGTTAATTACATTTTTATCAACAGTTACACACCCAAACATGTGATACATAAGCCAGCTATCTACTGTTTTCAGCATTGTTGATGCTTAATAAGTATTTTAATCCTATGTAAACTGCAGGCATACTGTAGATTTGGACACTTGGTGAACTGCACTTCATTCCTGCTCAACTGTAGCAGTGTGTATTTGGAAATTGTTGCCACCTTTGTACTTCATATATACATATAAAATACATTCTCCTAATAGTTATTGCACATGAACAGACCACCAGAAACTTCCAGCATACAACTCCAATTGTCTCATTCACCATTGTATCCATCTACAATAAAACAAAAACTCATCCATCAAGCAGAAGACAAAAAGAGGGAATCTTTGTTTTAGAAAGGTTTTCAAGTAATCCAAAACATTGATGCTACTTTTCAACTGTTTCTTTGCTTTATGTTTTTTCATCATCTTTTTATTTAATTTATGTTTTTTTTTCTATTTTTTTTAGGAATACAGGGATCAATCGCTATTGAAGTTCGAAACCTTTCAACATATAAGTGAAAGTGAGTTACAACATACTTTCTCAGCTTCTTTTATTCAGTTATATGTTTCTTTGTTTACTAATAGGCTTGGTTATTTACTGTTCCATACAAATGCTGCCAAATACTATAGATTACATACACGCTAGCTACTTATACTACTATATGCATATTGCTCTTTGTTATATGATTTTTGCATCTTTAAAAGTTATATATGTCAATGTAAAAAATGCCTACAAATCCAAGGTCCATAATACTAGAAGACTTGCAATCACTAGAAAATTATATGTACAATTTAAATGGTACCCATCTATTAGATTTGCAACCTCCTCCCCCCCCCCCCCCCCCCAGCTAGATGTTGTAGAGCAGGAAAAATGGGTCAAAAAATAGGCACGTTATCATCAAAGGAAAAACAATAGTATAGCAAATGGCTGTGGGAATGGTAACTATTGTACAGCCGATGGCACATCTCAACTAAAAACTACGCAGCAAGAGCATGAGGATATATTTAATAAAAATCCTCAACCGCCTACTTTACAAAGTATACAAACAAACCAGAAAAACTTACAAGGAGGCCAGAACTTACTGCAATATCATTGTAAACGGAAAACACCTCCATCTGATGCACCTGCAGTTAAAAGCAACAAAAAAAAGGTCAGTGTTACGCATCTATAATACTTTCTTACATCTATAACTTTTTCAGAACCTTACTTACTCATTTACTTTGACAGCGTTCGCGTACAGTTACACAAATTTACCAAATCCCAATTGCAACATACAAGAAACTCCTCGAGCCTTTTGCACTACAAATAGCTCAATATGTGGAACAAATACATTGGAATCAGCTGCCACAAGTTCACACCAATTCATTAATTTACCAGAACCAGATACACATGTACATGAGAACATCAAAACAAAAGAAGGTATTATATACATGCATCAGGCATATTTCACTGCTCGCGAGGAAAGAAAGAAGAGCGACAAGGTTAAGTTCAGATTTGACTATATATAAAAAAGTGGGAATGTGGGCTGCAAATCTGGGGTTATTAAACACGTCATTAAAGACTGTTAATGGCACAGTATGTGGTGCAAACATGGGGAAGTTACTGTTTTGCCTACTGTTCATGGGTTAATTACATTTTTATCAACAGTTACACACCCAAACATGTGATACATAAGCCAGCTATCTACTGTTTTCAGCACTGTTGATGCTTAATAAGTATTTTAATCCTATGTAAACTGCAGGCATACTGTAGATTTGGACACATGGTGAACTGCACTTCATTCCTGCTCAACTGTAGCAGTGTGTATTTGGAAATTTTTGCCACCTTTGTACTTCATATATACATATAAAATACACTCTCCTAATAGCTATTGCACATGAACAGACCACCAGAAACTTCCAGCATACAACTCCAATTGTCTCATTCACCATTGTATCCATCTACAATAAAACAAAAACTCATCCATCAAACAGAAGACAAAAAGAGTGAATCTTTGTTTTAGAAAGGTTTTCAAGTAATCCAAAACATTGATGCTACTGTGGAAAACTAGAAGGGGGGGGGTTGAATAGTTTTACGTCTTTTTAATTTTATTTTGAAAACTTAGTTTAGTTTTAAAACCTTGTTTGCTTTTAAAACTTTGATTCAATCTTATGTGAACTCAAATCTTGAACAATATGAACAAGTATATCTAAGTATAAACAATAATAATAATGTATGCTAAGTATGTGAAATCAACACATGCATAATATAAACAATTGTAGCTATATACGAGAGATAAGTACGTAATCGTTTATTTTATAATCCTTAGTTATATTTTGTATGAAAACTATACTTGATCGAAATGATCAATTATATGTATGTAACCTTTTTAGTTTGATTGTAAAAACTTTGTTTTGTGAATAAAACTTTCGTTTGATCTTTAAGTAAAATCAATACTAGCACTATATGAGCAACTATATATATATATATATATATATATATATATATATATATATATATATATATATATATATATATATATACGTCTACGTCTACAAAAGTAATAACGATATAAGCAAGATAATAAGTAAGATATGGAAAGATCTAACCGCAAGACAAAGGATTTATAGTGGTTCGGCTACAAGGACACCTTCCTTGCCCTACTCCACTCCTCGAGTCACCTACTCGAGAGTTTTCTTTACTATATCAACAAGCTCCCTTATGGCGGAGAAAACCTTACACACCTTGGCTTACACAAGTTAACGACACTAAGCTAAATGTCGAGTTCTAATCGTAGCTAGAACCAATCTCACACCAAATATCACACCACGTGATCTTCACACCTTCACACCTTCTTCAAGACTTCACACCGTCTTCACACCTTGTCAATGTTCACACCTTCTTCACAACTACTTCACACCAATCTACTACACACCTATCTTCTCAACTACTTCACACCAATCTACTACACACCTATCTTCTCAACTACTTCACACCAATCTACCTTTACTACAATCAACTAGCCAATCACACTATCAATATTCCTAACACAACTATCTACAATCAAATATTCACAACACACTACACAAAGATATATGTAAATATGTTTGATGATGCACCAACAACTTGGATGTGGAGGTCACAACAAGTTGTAATACTTCTTGTCTTGGAGGATAGAAGTATTCTTCTCTTGCACTTGAGAGGATGAAAATTGGATCACTTTGAAACAAAGAATATATATACACTTATGATCAAAGGATGAGAGAATAGAGAAATAGATCTAGATCAGAAAGTTTAGAAGTGCAAAAGGTGAGAAAAATCTGAGAGATGAATCAGTATTTAAAGGGGGGGAAAATATTGTTCTGGAGCGTGGCCGGTCCCCTTAATTGTAGGCCGGTCCCCTTAATGATTAAGGGGGCCGCCTAGTAAAATTAAGGGGGCCGCCCTCCTGAACGTTGGGTTTATTTGTCTTTTTGTGGGGAAGGTTTTTCTGGATAAGATTTGCCATTTTTGGTTGGAAATTTGAATTCATATATTTATAATGAATTAAACATATTCCTTTAATTCCAAAAATGTTTTGTAAAAGATATAAAATGTTTTGTGACATTTTATAAAAAGTCTAGTGTTTAAGAAAATTGTTCCTTTGATCATAGAATGCAATAAACACTTTGTTTATTCATACCTTGAGTGATTTGGATGTAAAGACAAATGTTAAGCACTAAAAACTTGTTTACGTCATAAGTTTTAGATTAATGAGTTTAAGGTTTTGTAATCATCAAAACATAGAGACATTGTTAATATGTTAACAATGTTTTTAGACATTATTAATTTATGTCAACAATCTCCCCCTTTTTGATGATTACAAAACCTTAAACTCTTTAAACCTAAAAATTAATTTTTAGACAAGTATTAGAGTTTAACATTCACTTCTCCCCCTTTTTGTAAAATCAAAAAGGTTATGCCAACTAGCTTCGTAAATGAAGTTAGACGGGATAAAAGCTCCCCCTTGATGTGTGCTCCCCCTTGTTCGATGGCGCCAAGGGATCGAGATATGGAATGCTCGCAAGAAAAATATTAGAAGCACAAGCATATATAGAAGAATATGCAATATACAAATAACAAGCATAGTAAACAAATATTAAGGATACATAACAATTAATTCAAAGTGATTATGTTAAAAGATCCTAATTTGCCAAAGAGAGCCATCGGACTTGCTTGTAACAAAAGGTTGGTTGGTTCGTATTTGAAAGTGAAAATCATAAGCATATGGTATGCTTAGATGGTTGATGATGGAGTGTTTGGAATGAGGATGGTTGAGTTAGGATAAGGTTGTTGGATTAATGGAGGTTGTTGGATTAATGGAGGTATATGTTCGGGTCATGAATGTTGGATAGTTTGGTGGTGGAGAGTTTGTAGCGGAAGAGGTTGATTGAGGTTTTGGATGTTGTTCAAGTGAGGGTATTGGATGTGATCTAGTGAGAAGATATTCAATCCAAGTGTTCATTGAATGCAATGGTTTTTAGGAGAAAGATGCAACAAGGTCAATTGTTGACATGCTTCTCAAGTTGATTTATGTTGTGTGGTGATGAGGGTGATCTAGATGAAGGTGGATCCAAATTGCGTTGAGCAAGATGTAAGGCTAAAAGAGCACTAAGCTCATGGGCTTCTTTTAGCGCCTCAACGAACTTCAAGTGTTCGGAGGAAGGTGATGGTGGTGGAGCATGATAGTTGTCTTGGGTGATGGTTTGAACATGCAACATAGGAATGGCATGTGAAGTTGTAGGATGTGGTGGTGATACTCTTGGTGGTGGAGACATGTTTGAGCTTGGGTAATCATGAAAACATGATATGGGTGGAAGAGATCCTTCATGAGTGGATGGTGTTTTTGTTGAATGAGCAACATGTAAAGTGTTGGTAATGAGGTTGGGATTATTGTTTTGGGATTGTGCATGCTCATCATACGAATGAGCATTAGTCGAAGCACGAATGGATGATTTGTTGTTAAATGGATCATTTGTGTGAGAGTGAGGTTTAGGTGTTGGTTGATTATGAACAACATCGCTTGAGTTGTGAAAAGATTATGAGGTTTGAGTGTAATGTAGAAGGATATGGGTGAGTAAAGGTTTTTGATATGTAATGTTGGTGAGAAGGAAAGTGAGGTGTTAGGTAAGTAATGTTTGAAAACATAGGAGGAATTTGGTGTTGGATGTTTGACAACGTCATTTGATTTGATGGAATTTTAAAGGAAGTTAGGCTTTCTTCTCCAAACAAGTTTCTTGGTGGTTTTGGTTTAATGGGAGAGGAAATGATGAGATGAGTGGAGATTGAGAGGAATGAAAGTGTTTATAGTGTAGGATTGGTGGGATCAAGGATGGATAAACATTGATGGAAGGTTTAGGATAAAATAGGTTTGTGAATTTTGGGAAGTGTAGGATTAAATGGGCTAAAAAATAGAAAAGGGAAACAACACCTTCGACCATCAGATGGCCGGTCCCCTTAATTGGAGGCCGGTCCCCTTAATAATTAAGGGGGCCGCCTTATGATTTAAGGGGGCCGCCCATCTGGTGATTCCCAAATTGCCAGAAAAGGGTTTTTGGTAGTGAATTGCAGAAAGGTTGTGTTTTTGGTTTCAAACAAGTCCAACTCTTTGAGGCAATCAAGCATATACTAATTATGTAGGCAATTATGTAGCCAAAGCATGTTAACTAAAGAGATTAGGTAAACAAGCAATTTCATCTAGCATGCAAACATACTCATCAAGCAAGTAAAATATAAGTGCTAGGAAACAATAAGCAACATCAAGTATTTCATAACTACATAACAATGAGGATTAATTCTAATGTGTATCAATGTGCAATAAGTGGGTAGTTATGATAGCATGTATTTCTAGACTTGTTACAAACAAAGTCTTAATGAACAAACCATGGTCCTCTTGATTTGATTTAGTTCACTTATAAGTGTCATTTATATAAATATAGATGACAAATATGAGATCACCATGCATGATTTTTAAAAGAGACGTTTTTAGCATTATTCAACAATGTTTGAAAGTAAGTTTTCACTTGGATGTGAGAGTTATTTGAATAAAATAGATTGGGTTTTTACTTCAAAGTGTGTGAATGAACGGTAAAGAATATTTTCCCAATCTTTAGTTTTGATCAAAACAAAATTGTGGATATTGATAGTGAAAACATGTTATTTAAAAGTGGGATAGTTATTTGAAAGTCTATTTTCCAAAATATGAGGTTTTTGCATATTTTTAGAGATATTAGATTTTTGACAACAAATATCATAAATCAAATATTTAAAAAATGTTTATTAAAGATCTCATGCTCAAGAGGATTGGTTAGGCCCATTATTATCTCATGATATCGTTTCTACATATCCTATGATCCTAAAGGAAATGAAGACGATAATTTATATGTTAGATGCAAGAGTGTTGAATGGGGTATAACCTAACATCTTTAGTTCCTTTGTTTTCGCACGCTTATCTGACTTAATGCCATAGTCTACGAGAGCTTGTTTCATCCATAGTTTTCTTACGCGAGAGATCTAATCCTACTTCTATATTAACGATTGATCCACTTAACTCATTTCACTTCATCACCATGAGTTTCCTAATAGTGGATATAGAAGATTTCCATTTTCTATTTTGTTCGGCAATGAACAATTTTATCTTATTCCTAGGAAAGTCAACCAATGATGTTTCTAGGTTATAAGAATATAATCAATTAAGTACTAAGCATTAATCTAACTAATCATTTATCTAAGCATGCAAATTATAGTGATGAACTTAAAAGAAACGCGTACCTTTTAGTCTTCAATGGAATATCTTCAAACACTTCAAGTGACCATGTTGACTTATAGAAGTCATTTGTAGATGATATTCTAACTTCTTCCAAGATTGACAATTTAGCCACTTGGTCCCCATTGTCTCATTGGTCCAAAGTTGTTTGGTCCAAACATATTTAACATTTGGCAATGATGCATGTATGGTGGTAATATTTCCCAAGGATTGTAACTTGGTTGATAATTTCACATTTGATTTCTAGTGTTATTGTAATATTGTCTATTTAGATTTCTTCTAGGTTGAGATGTTTTAGATCTTGGATGATGATTTTTAGGTTTTCTTGGTGGTGGAGTTTTAGATCTAAATTTAGGTTTAGAGGATCCTACTTCGGTCTTTAAGGATGGTTTATAAAAAGTTTTTACTTTTTCATCATTCGCAATGGGTATTTTTTTATCTTTTGTAAGTATATACTTAGGATTTGATTCTAATGATTTTTGTTTACTAGATTCACATTCAAACTTTATACTTTTATTTTTACTAGTTGAAACATTAGTTGAAGTTAATCCTAGACCGGTTTTATCTCCCGATGTTTCTTGAGCACTTAGTATTTTCTTAAGTGGGTTATTACTATTTTTAAACCTGTCAAGTTTGAAAATTTCATCTTTAAGTTTTTCGTTTTCATTTTTAATCTCTAAGCAAGTTTTACATTTTACAAAAACTTCTTTTCCTTTTTCCAAATGTTGTAGTTTAATTTTTAATTCGAGTACTTCATTTTCTAATTGATTATTAATATGTTTTAGTGACTTATTTTTAGCTATAACCTTTTGACCTAATTTGCATAACCTATTATATTCACTATCTAGGTCTTTTTCATCTAATGATAAATTTTCGTCACTAAAGTATTCGGTTTCGGAACATACCTCGCTTGATGTCTTAGCCATAAGACACTTTTCTTCATTTGTGGTTTCTTTCTTGTCCTCATCGCTATCACTCCAAGCACCTCCAATAAACGCCTTTTGATTTTGATCTCTTGACATCATTGGACACTTTCCGATGAGATGATTTGGATTGCCACATTTAAAACACTTCCTATCATTATATGGTTGCCTAATGTATCTTCCTCGTCTTTTGAAGAATTTCTTGAAGTCTCGTACTGCCATAGCATACTCTTCATCGTCACTTTTGGAGGTTGAGCATTCTTCGTCACTAGAGTCCTTTTTAGCTTTCAACGCAATTGATTTGCTTTGCTCCCTTTTTCCTTTGACCATCTCGGGGTCTTTCTTTATTATTTCTTTGTAGACCTTTAAGTTACCGATCAATTCGTCAAGTTGTAGAGTTGACAAATTCTTTGATTCTTCAATAGCCGTGACTTTAGCTCGCCATTTTGGATGAAGAGCCCTAAGAAATTTCCTGACAAAATTCTTACTAGAAAAATTCTCATCAAGTGCTTTTAGACTTGTGATAATAGTGTTAAACCTAGCAAAAGCATTATCAATTGATTCCTCTTCCGGAATCATAAATTGCTCATATTGTTGCATAAGTAGATCTATTTTGTTATCCTTGACTTGACTATTACCTTGGTGAGTTATTAGTAAAGAATTCCAAATTTCTTTTGCGGTTTCACACATAAAGATCCTTTCGTATTCTTTACGTGGTAACGCATTGTAAATAATCATTTTTGCTTCATTGTTTTTAGAAAGTCTTCTTTTTAAATCATCATTTTGTTTTTCAAAAGGTACTATTTCATCTTTATTTGTTTCGGGATTATTTTGAGTAGGTAAAAAATCACCATTAGTAATAACATGCCAAAGATCTAGATCCTTTGATTTCACATAAGTTTCGAATCGATTTTTCCAATATAAAAATCCATCACTTTCAAATAGTGGTGGTCTTTGCATAGATTGCCCTTCTAAATATTTTTCAGATTCCATAGATCGTTACAAGTTTTAAAATACAATATATTTTAAAAATCTTGCTAGACGTGGCTCTGATACCAATTGTGGAAAACTAGAAGGGGGGGTTGAATAGTTTTACGTCTTTTTAATTTTATTTTGAAAACTTAGTTTAGTTTTAAAACCTTGTTTGCTTTTAAAACTTTGATTCAATCTTATGTGAACTCAAATCTTGAACAATATGAACAAGTATATCTAAGTATAAACAATAATAATAATGTATGCTAAGTATGTGAAATCAACACATGCATAATATAAACAATTGTAGCTATATACGAGAGATAAGTACGTAATCGTTTATTTTATAATCCTTAGTTATATTTTGTATGAAAACTATACTTGATCGAAATGATCAATTATATGTATGTAACCTTTTTAGTTTGATTGTAAAAACTTTATTTTGTGAATAAAACTTTCGTTTGATCTTTAAGTAAAATCAATACTAGCACTATATGAGCAACTATATATATATACGTCTACGTCTACAAAAGTAATAACGATATAAGCAAGATAATAAGTAAGATATGGAAAGATCTAACCGCGAGACAAAGGATTTATAGTGGTTCGGCTACAAGGACACCTTCCTTGCCCTACTCCACTCCTCGAGTCACCTACTCGAGAGTTTTCTTCACTATATCAACAAGCTCCCTTATGGCGGAGAAAACCTTACACACCTTGGCTTACACAAGTTAACGACACTAAGCTAAATGTCGAATTCTAATCGTAGCTAGAACCAATCTCACACCAAATATCACACCACGTGATCTTCACACCTTAATCACACCTTCACACCTTCTTCAAGACTTCACACCGTCTTCACACCTTGTCAATGTTCACACCTTCTTCACAACTACTTCACACTAATCTACTACACACCTATCTTCTCAACTACTTCACACCAATCTACTACACACCTATCTTCTCAACTACTTCACACCAATCTACCTTTACTACAATCAACTAGCCAATCACACTATCAATATTCCTAACACAACTATCTACAATCAAATATTCACAACACACTACACAAAGATATATGTAAATATGTTTGATGATGCACCAACAACTTGGATGTGGAGGTCACAACAAGTTGTAATACTTCTTGTCTTGGAGGATAGAAGTATTCTTCTCTTGCACTTGAGAGGATGGAAATTGGATCACTTTGAAACAAAGAATATATATACACTTATGATCAAAGGATGAGAGAATAGAGAAATAGATCTAGATCAGAAAGTTTAGAAGTGCAAAAGGTGAGAAAAATCTGAGAGATGAATCAGTATTTAAAGGGGGGAAAATACTGTTCTGGAGCGTGGCCGGTCCCCTTAATTGTAGGCCGGTCCCCTTAATGATTAAGGGGGCCGCCTAGTAAAATTAAGGGGGCCGCCCTCCTGAACGATGGGTTTATTTGTCTTTTTGTGGGGAAGGTTTTTCTGGATTAGATTTGCCATTTTTGGTTGGAAATTTGAATTCATATATTTATAATGAATTAAACATATTCCTTTAATTCCAAAAATGTTTTGTAAAAGATATAAAATATTTTGTGACATTTTATAAAAAGTCTAGTGTTTAAGAAAATTGTTCCTTTGATCATAGAATGCAATAAACACTTTGTTTATTCATACCTTGAGTGATTTGGATGTAAAGACAAATGTTAAGCACTAAAAACTTGTTTACGTCATAAGTTTTAGATTAATGAGTTTAAGGTTTTGTAATCATCAAAACATAGAGACATTGTTAATATGTTAACAATGTTTTTAGACATTATTAATTTATGTCAACAGCTACTTATCAACTGTTTCTTTGCTTTATGTTTTTTCATCATCTTTTTATTTAATTTATGTTTTTTTTTCTATTTTTTTTAGGAGGATCAATCGCTATTGAAGTTCGCAACCTTTCAACATATAAGTGAAAGTGAGTTACAACATACTTTCACAGCTTCTTTTATTCAGTTATATGTTTCTGTGTTTACTAATAGGCTTGGTTATTTACTGTTCCATACAAATGCTGCCAAATACTATAGATTACATACACGCTAGCTACTTATACTACTATATGCATATTGCTCTTTGTTATATGATTTTTGCATCTTTAAAAGTTATATATGTCAATGTAAAAAATGCCAACAAATCCAAGGTCCATAATACTAGAAGACTTGCAATCACTAGAAAATTATATGTACAATTTAAATGGTACCCATCTATTAGATTTGCAACCTCCCCCCCCCCCCCCCCCCCCAGCTAGATGTTGTAGAGCAGGAAAAATGGGTCAAAAAACAGGCACGTTATCGTCAAAGGAAAAACAATAGTATAGCAAACGGCTGTGGGAATGGTAACTATTGTACAGCCGATGGCACATCTCAACTAAAAACTACGCAGCAAGAGCATGAGGATATATTTAATAAAAATCCTCAACCGCCTACTTTACAAAGTATACAAACAAACCAGAAAAACTTACAAGGAGGCCAGAACTTACTGCAATAATTGTAAACGGAAAACACCTCCATCTGATGCACCTGCAGTTAAAAGCAACAAAAAAAGGTTAGTGTTACGCATCTATAATACTTTCTTACATCTATAACTTTTTCAGAACCTTACTTACTCATTTACTTTGACAGCGTTCGCGTACAGTTACACAAATTTACCAAATCCCAATTGCAACATACAAGAAACTACTCGAGCCTGTTGCACTACAAATAGCTCAATATGTGGAACAAATACATTGGAATCAACTACCACAAGTTCACACCAATTCATTAATTTACCAGAACCAGATACACATGTACTTGAGAACATCAAAACAAAAGAAGGTATTATATACATGCATCAGGCATATTTCACTGCGTGCTCCAAATTTTAAGAAGACCTAATCGTTATAGTTATTCATGCAGAATTACCTGTGCCCAACACTGAAGGCTGCTCCCAAATGCAACACCATGTTGTTACTGTACCAAATCCACAACAGTTCATTAATTTACCAGAACCAGAGACACATGTATTTGATAACAACAAAAGAAAAGAAGGTATTACATATATGCATAAGCCACATTTCACTGCGTGCCACAAATTTTAAAAATACCTAATCGTTATAGTTATTCATGCAGAATTTTTCTCTCATCGTTCAGTACTTGTATCCAACAATGAAGGCTGCTCCCAAATGCAACACCATGCTATTACTGTACCATGTGATTCAACAACTGAAACTCAAATAATGCATCAACAAGCCAATATGGAAAATCAAATAAAAGGCAGAGCTAAAACACCTTCAACAAATTATAAAAGGCATAAAAGGCAAACACCATATGAGAATCCAACCAGTGATACAAGTGTGCAACAACTGAAGAGGCGCCGTACAAATACATATTCATTTATGTGTTCAACAGAAACTAAAAATGAAGGTATACCAATTAACAAAGCATATAAAAGTAGTCAACTTAATTTATTATAACAATATATGGTAAAACATAATTTGTTTCTAAAATTGTTTATTATTAACCCATGCAGATGTATCGCATTTGTACATTGATTTAGGTGACGCCGATTATGCATATGAACATTGCAATGCAACATTTTGGTATAGTGAGAGACTAAAAAGAAATTGTCACCGGTCTTATCCAAAGTATACGAAATGTTGTGGAGGAGGCCAAGTGTGTCTTACAAAGGAAATAGACCCGCCCGAATTTGTCAAGCACCTGTTCAGAGATAAACAATTCTTAGACAATATCCGTGCGTACAACCAGATGTTTAGTATGACATCTTTTGGTGCAGAAATTGATGAGTCAATTAACAATGGTAGGGGACCTTACGTGTTCAGAATTTCGGGCCAGATTCACCATTATATAGGCACATTGTGCCCAACCAGTGGGAATGACCCAAGGTTCCTGCAGCTTTACATCTACGATACTAAAAACGAAGTTAAACATAGAATGGAACCTTTTGGTGGAGTTATGGAGAGCGGGCTGAAACCTGAAATAGTGCAAGCGTTGATACAGATATTGGATGACAACAATGAGTTGGTGCAAGTGTTCAGAACAGCAAGAGACAAAATTGAGGAAGGAAATATTCCAGAATTCAAGATCCAGCTTTACAACGTGACTGGCGCTCAAGAATATCAACTACCTTCTTCCGGAACACTTGGGGCAATCGTCTTTCAGCCTGATGAAAATTCACAGACAGAGTATGACATGATTGTAGAGTATAAAGATAAGCAACCAAAAAGGATTAACAAACTTCATAGTTTGTATATGTCTCTTCAATTCCCGCTCCTTTTCGTTTATGGTCAGCCCGGTTACAACACAGACATGACATTAAGACCTATGAATGAAGGTAAGAAAAGAAGCAAGCTGACAATGAATATGTATTACAAATATCAGCTCTATGAACGGTTTGACCAATTTGGTCATCTCTTTAGAGGTGGCAGGCTCTTCCAACAATACGTTGTAGTCATCTACTGCACACTTGAACAAGAGAGGCTTGATTTTATAAGATCAAAGCAAAATACGCTTAGAGTCGAATGCCTTTCAGGAATATGTGACGCGATGTCAAAAGGAGATCACTTTGGATCTGATATAGGCCGAAGAATCATACTGCCTTCAAGTTTCACAGGAGGTCCAAGATACATGTATAGCCATTACTGTAACACCCCTAAAATACCGCAGCAGAAGACTGTGTCACTTGGGGTGCTACTTCATAATACAAAGTACAAGTTATAGAAAATGACCTCTAAATGAGACGTTTTGAAAGTTACCATTCGATTAATGAATTCAAAGTTACAAACATGAGATTCCAAAGTATGATACATAAATGTATACAAAATGTTTTGAATGGTAAATGATAAAAAGCGTAACTCTTCAGAATATGCAGCTTGACTCTATGTTCCACGCATTAGCTATCGCCTTACTAACCTGAGATAAACATGCTAAAGTGTCAACACAATGGTTGGTGAGTTCATAGAGTTTGTCTTAAAACAGTTGAAAAGCCTATAAAGAATGTTCACACAGCAAAGGCATTGTGAATCCACTCAGTTGCAAGTCCCGTCCATAACAACACTTGCAACCTGTGTGTTCACAACCCACTGCTAAAATATAGTATGATAAAGACATGTATAAGTTCATGACAACAATTAAGCAATTAGTCGTGAGTCTCTATTCATCTCCGAAGACCTCACTTGGGATCCAATTCCCAAAGACAACTGGGAGCCAATTCCCAAAGATAACTGGGAGCCACTTCCCAAAGATAACTACTAGCCACTAAATAGAATAACGCAATTAAGTATAACACAGTCATGTATGTATAGTATAATACAATCAAGTATAAATGTTTTGAGTATTTGTACAAGTAAGCAAGTAGTTGAGCATGTATCTCCCCCAAAGAGTTAAAACAAGTATGAAAAGAGTAGGGGCTATGACTCACCTTAAGCTTATGTAATGAGAAATAAAAGTGATAGTCGAATCGCGAAAGTCTCTAAGAGTAGCCTATAATAGAACGTTGCGACTTAGGTTTGGAGTAATGTCTAAGAATACGAAGACTTGCCTATATATGTCTTGCATAATGTTCATGATGTAGTACTTAGTATATAGTGAAAGTCTTTAAATATAAATGGTTTATAAAACAAGTATAGGTTGTATATCTCTTACTACCGTTCGGGCCGACATAATTCAGAAGTCATGGAGTAAACGTTCGAGGAGCCAGGACACTTTAATTCGTAAATCCACAACTCATCTCGACGGCTTACTTAATGAACTCCTCACATGAGGCTCCCTACTATTGTAGTATTTGATAAAATATATATAAGTTTTTTATTCGAAAAGTTATATGGTCTTTAACCGTGGCTTTGCCGTGACCTTGGTCATTGTTCCATGGTCTTGAGACTCAACCTTGGCTTTAGCCATGGTTGTGGTCTTGGCTTTAGGTCATTAGACCTCTTGGTCCCATCTAATTATAACCATTATATAGTTACTTGAATATTTCAAAATAGCTGTTAAGAAAATGAAGAAAATATATTTCATTATTGATTTTCTGGGCTCGTGCCCCTGATTTTTTGAAGAAAACGTGATTCCGGACAACTTTCGTGTTTTAACTTTTTCATAAAACGGACCAGAAGGGCCTCTTTTTGCATGTTTAAGGTTCTGTTACAGAAACATTTGGACAGTTTTGCCGCAAGGTTTCGCTAACTTCTTTAGGCCATAACTTTTGACTCGGGTACTCGTTTTGGGTGATTCAAATTGCTATGTTTTCCTTGTTAAGTCCTCTTTAACAGTAGGTAAGTGTCAAATATCATAGTTATACTATTTTGGTCTTGGTTCTCCATAAAAGTCACTAGTTTACTTGTTTAAATAAAATAAGTTAACATATATATACCATAACTTGTTTTACCAATTTTTATATATCATGAACATAATACAAAGACCATATATAGCATGAAAGAAACATAATAAGCATGAAAATGATATTGAGCAAGAAAGTGTAATAGGGTTTCTTACAACTTTTGGCTTTCTAAAGAAAGGAAGTCAAGTATGAAACTAGGACACTAAACCTATGCTTGCAAACCCTTCACCACAACTCTTGTAACCCTTGCTAACCTTTACATAACCCTTGTGACCAATTAACTTCAGCCCTAGTAACCTTGTGTAGCTCCTAATTCATCCATGGAATCACCAAATAAACTTAAGAACTAGGTAGAGAATACTAAGACCTTGAACTTTGTAGTGTAACTTGTATATTGAAATCAAATGGATGATGAAGATGGAATTAGGGGTGGTTCGTTTATATGGATGAAGCAAGAAAGGAAAATGAGTTTTCTAGTAAATGAAATGAAAGTATATATAAGGTAAATGAGGAGGTGCAAGATTTTAGATATTTTGGAAGCTTAATGGCCAAGTTTAACACATGTAATGATCTAAGAGCTCTATGCATGAGATCAAGCCACAAGGGTGTGAATCCCCCCCTATTGGCGGTTCACATGGTCTAGGGGGGATGAGGTGGTCTTTGGTTGATATTATCCTAGATATGTGACTAGTTTTGACTCCGTAAATTGCTAACCGTAAGTTGTTAAGCCACGAAACGTAAAACCGGGTATCCTAAAAGTATGAAACTTGAAAGAATGACTAAACTTGTCAATATACTCCATAATAAAATATAAAATGAGTGGTAGGTTCTATTGGAGTGCTAAAACTGGAAACACGGGTCTAAAACGCGTAATACGTAAAACGTACGAAAGTTGCGTAAAATGGAGAAAAGTAAAATGTAACTTTCTAATAGGATAATAATGACTTAAAATGACCTATAATGTCTAGGTTGGGCTCAGTCTGGTGTCGGTTGGTATTTAATGTCCTTAAACTTAAAACCGTAAGACTAAAAATCAAGGAATGATTTATAAAATCAAGGAATGATTTATAAAATCAAGAAATGATTTTTGGTCAAAGGAGGAGGGAAAAATATGTTGACTTATTCCAAAAATGTGAAAACTCAAATTGTCTTAGAAACGCGGTGCAGGTATAGGCTAAGGTTACGGCTAAGTAAAAGTGCTTAAAAACGAAAATTCCTGTTTCTCACGGCCGATGTTTATTTGGTCATATTTTTCTTAGTCATGATTAATTCTCTAATTAATCATGATAGTACTAAACATTTTTCTGATGCGGGGAAAATTAACGCGGTTGAGTTTCGTTGTGCGTAGGATTTTTAAATGATGTTTTAACCTAAACGTGTATTTCCTTAATAACTTTCGCGAAAATGATCTGATGAGTGTCAAACTTTTATTTTGCTATGGAAATGATTTATCATACGAGAATATGAAATAAAAATCAAATTTCGGAAAAGTGAATAGTAAAAATGAATAGTAAAAGTGAATAGTAAAAATGAATAGTGAAATTTTCGGGAATAGAAGTTAACCTGAAAATGTGAATTGTTACAATTACCTTGATGCATTGGCAATATGCAGAGTTCTTGGTAACCCTCAGTTTTTCATAACTTTCACATGCAACGTCAACTGGCCAGAAATCAAAAGACGCATGAGAAAATATCCACACCTCACACCAGCAGATAGGGCTGATGTCGTGGACCGCGTTAAAGAACAAGAACTTTTTGGCCGTTGCACTGGAGGTATGTGATGTTCTCAACCTCTTATGTTAATTAAATAACTAAATTTTCAGTTTAAATTTTATATTCCAAATGTTATATACATATTCATTTCCATTTTTTTCCATGTAGTTCTATATACAATAGAGTTCCAGAAACGTGGTCTCCCGCACCGTCATACACTCTTATGGATAGATGCACGAGATAAAATAAAAAATCCAGAAGAAATTGACAAATTCATTTCTGCGGAATTACCGGATAAAGCATCTGATCCAGAAGCATACAGAGTTGTTGCAGATATGATGATGCATGGGCCATGTGGAAATGCTAAACCAAACGCTTCATGTATGCAAGAAGGCGTTTGCAGCAAACACTTTCCAAAAAAATATAATGACGCAACTTATTTTGATGATAATGGCCATGTGCATTGTCGAAGAAGAAAAACAGAATGTTATGTCACAAGGGGCGAGTTCAGATTAGAAAATACACAAGTTGTACCTTACAATCACCTACTTTGTCTCATGTTCCGTGCTCACATTAATGTTGAGTATTGTGGCTGGAGCATGTTGATAAAGTACTTATTCAAATATATTTCTAAAGGAACAGACCGGATTTGTGCACGCATCGTAAGACCAATCGGTGATCCAGGCACATCATCATCTGCTCCAAAGATACAAATAGATGAAATAAAAAACTTTATTGACGGCCGCTTTATTTGTCCAAACGAAGCATGTTGGAGGATACTTGATTTTCCAATACACCATAAGGAACCAGCCATGCAAATACTAGCAGTTCACCTTGAAGGTATGCAGCAGATCACTTTTCGTGACAAAGAACCTCTTGGATACATTGCTACAGACGATGGAAGAAAGCAGACAACTTTGACGCAATGGTTTGCATATAATGAAAATTTTACAGACGGAAGGCATCTTACGTATTTAGATTTTCCTTCTGAGTTTGTATGGTATGAGAATACAAAGACATGGAGCCGTAGGAAGCTCAAAACAAAATATTCTATTGGAAGGCTGGTATACGTGCACCCAACTGCAGGAGAACTCTTCTATTTCCGAATGCTACTCGGTCACCAGAAAGGTTGTAGATCCTTTGTTGACGTCCGTACCGTCAACAATAAGGTCTACCATACATATCGTGCAGCATGTTAGGCTATGGGTTTACTCGATGATGACAGGGAATGGGATATAGTACTACAAGAGGCAGCAACATCTGCAACAGCTGCTCAATTACGCACACTTTTCGCTCACATGTTGATTTACTGTGAAGTTGCAGAGCCTGTAAAACTTTAGGAAAGGCAGTGGCATCTTATGGCAGACGACATACCAGCAAAAGCGGTAAAAACAAGTGGCGTTAGAGACCTACACGTAAACAGCCTAGAGACAAAGGACTATATCATTTACGAAATAGAAATGATCCTCAACAGCCGTTCAAAATCAGTGAAAGAGTTGGGTTTCTCTTTGCCTCCACAGCATCTAATTGACGATTTGCATAATAGATTGTTAATGGAAGAAAGAAACTACAACCGTGACAAATTGAAAAACGATGTGGCGTTCAGAAGGAAAAATTGCGTTGGCTGTAACATCATCAGGTATCGCGTCATTGCTCTTACCATCTGGCCGGACGGCACATTCAAGGTTCAAAATTCCGTTAGATTTGGCTGACGAATCAATGTGTAACTTTAAAAAGAATACAATGATGGCTAAATTACTTATCGAAACAGATCTGATCGTGTGGGATGAAGCACCGATGAATGACCGCCGATGTTTTGAGGCACTTGATAGAACATTACGAGATATTCTAAGCAACCAAGAAAAGCCGTTTGGTGGGAAGACGATTATGTTAGGCGGAGATTTCAGACAGACATTGCCAGTTAAAAAAAAAAGCAACAAAATCCCAGGTCATTGCGTCATCAATTGCAAGATCACACTTATGGCGGCATTTTAAACTGTACAAACTTACACAGAATATGAGGGTGCTAAAACCAAACCTGAGTGAAAATGAAAGAAGATAAGCAACTGAATTTTCCAGGTGGCTATTAGATATTGGTGATGGAAAGGCAGGCGAAGCTGACGAACAAGATCCAGAGGAAATCAGATGGATTTCAATTCCTTCAAAATATCAGATACCAAATGATGAGAACGGTATACAAGAGCTTATTAATTTCATTTATGATGATGAAACATTGAAGTGGCCAACAACGCAAGTTTTACAAGAAAAAGCAATTGTCTGTCCCAAGAATGAAACAGCTGACGAAGTAAATGAAAAAATTTTGTCAAAATTAGGAGGCGAACTTGAAGTGGCCAACAACGCAAGTTTTACAAGAAAAAGCAATTGTCTGTCCCAAGAATGAAACAGCTGACGAAGTAAATGAAAAAATTTTGTCAAAATTAGGAGGCGAACCTACAATCTACATCAGCTCAGATGAAGCAATACCCGTTGGAAGAGACGGAGCTGCAACTGAAATGTTATACCCGCCAGAGTATCTGAATACATTTAAGTTCCCGGGTTTAGCACCACACAAACTTCAACTAAAAGTTGGAGTGCCAATTATGCTCCTCAGAAATGTCAACCTCGAGGGTGGACTCTGCAATGGGACAAGAATGATTGTCACAAATCTTATGTCAAAAGTTATTGAAGCAGAGATTATTACAAGAACACGAATTAGAGAAAAAGTGTATATTCCACGAATTCCACTCACGCACAAAGACCCAAACTACCCTTTCATTTTCAAACGCAAACAGTTCCCAATAAAAGTATGCTACGCTATGACAATCAACAAAAGTCAAGGCCAATCTCTCAACAAAATTGGTGTCTATCTACCACAACCAGTTTTCAGCCATGGGCAACTATATGTTGCATTGTCTCGCGCAACATCACCTAATGGTTTAAAAATCCTTTTGACACCTGATCCTGAACATCCACCACACATGACTAAAAATATAGTATATAAGCAGTTTTTACATAGGATTGATCCACTGCAGGTTCATACTATTTTGTTACACTGCATAATCACTATTACTTTACTATTATGCAACCTTAGTTATACTTTTAAAACTGTTTCTATATTCTACTGCATAATACACTTCCCCTATGTGCATACTGAATTTATAGTATACATGATTAGTATACTTTGCTGACCACTATTTTCACCCTTGGTTATACTCTTAAAACTGTATCTATAATCTACTGCATAATACACTTCCCCTATATACATACTGAATTTATAATATACATGATTACTATACTGTTCTGATCATTATTTTCTAACCCATATGTTACATAAAGTAAAGTAAGACTAACCGTCTTTTTTTTATCTATGCAGAATGACTGAAGCAACAATTAAAGAACTAAACCCAACCAGTCGAAACAAAATCATTGAAGTAAAAGTCTACCGCTCATGGATTGGGAGGAATCCACCAGATGTTACAGAAAAAAGTTACCATTCAATCTTGCTAGATAAACAGGTAACTTTAATATGACATATTAAATATATAAGATTGCTCTTCTTTTTCAATTTTACTGTGAACAGATACTTTTATGTCAACAGGGTGATGCAATACAAGCAAACATGGAGGTTAGTGAAAAAAAACAGTTCACTACTTATCTTATCCCTGGAAGAGCTTACCGAATCTCAGGGTTCACATGTACTCCTACAATCAACTGGCAACAAACGTTGGAGAACAAGACATCCCTTTTATTTACCAGATTCACAAAATTTGATCCTATACCACCAACAGGCTTCCCAAATCACTATTTCCGTTTTATCTCTTACAATCGGTTACCTTACAAAGTGGTTAATCCAGACGACAAAAGTCAAAAAGTGTATACAGTTCTAACCAGTAACACAACTCATTTCATATTAACATAACATTTTTAAAAAAAAAAAAGAAAAAAAAAAAGAATAATAATAATATCTTTTTTTTTTTTTTTTTTTTTTTTTTATTCATTTTTGTAACCCCTTCCTTTTTTACCAACTGCAGATTACATAGGTTGTTACATCAACTCGGGAAAAAAGGAAGAATGGGGGAACCCAAACAAAGATCAGATGGTACTCCGCCAAATAGAGATCCAAAATCTCAAGTAAGTGTGATAGAACCAAATTTATAAAAAACCATACGATAAAGAATTGCATACACCAATATACTAATTCTCAATATTCATTTGACACAGCCGGAATTCAGTGGAGCTAACACTATGGGACGACCTTGCAGAAAGTTTTCCTAAAGAAGAAATTGATGCACTAGAAAAACCAATCATAATAGCAGTTTCTTCCTGTCAAGTTAAAAGGTTCAGAAACAGCTTTCAACTATCGTCAACACCAGCAACTTACTACTATATAAATCCAAATATTCCAGAACTCCCACAATACATAGCAGAGTAACTCATACATTATATCTTACTTAAATAAAATATTTTTGACTACTGCATCTATTAACTATGCCTCTCATATTACACAGATACAAAGTCGCATTCGATCTGAATCCACCATTACAAGTTGTCAGACACCCATATCAAGATAAAGAGCAAGAAAAAATGAGGAACAAGGTGCAATTATCTAAACTTTTAACTGAAAATCCAGCAACTCACACTGTAAGTTTTAATCCTTTTCCACACACATTCTTTGAGTTTTTACAAAAGGTACAGACAACAATTGACTCTGATTTATTGTATATCGAAAAAACAAAGGATGTTCGTTTTACTTGCGAAGGAACAATCACAGGTCTTGACACATCACGAGATTGGTACTACCCTTCGTGTGTGACATGTCCAAATAAAATACAAGTTAATGAAGGAGTCATTGAATGCAGAATACATGGACCGTTACTGGCTCCAACTTACAGGTAACACTATATAACACAATACACTTTTAACATATACATTTATCTAATATCATTATCACATATCTACAGATACAATTTTAAAGGCTACGTGACAGATGCAACAGACACAATAATGATGACATTTTTCTCACCAAAAGCAGATGACATTGTGGGTACTAAGTCTGAAATATTAGTAAATTCATTACAAAATCCAGACCCGCGAGAATTTCCAGAAAAAATATTAGCAGTCATTGGGAAAAAACACATCTTCCAGTTTCATTATAATACAAATACAAGACAAGGAACAATGAGCTTTATATTGGATGAAATACTTGACAAAGAAGACACACAAACCCAAATCCAAGATAAACCATCAGGTAAAAAGTGTTTCAAACACTTTCTACAGAATTAACTATAGCACAGTCTTTTTACTTTATTTATTTATTTTTTTTCAACAGGTTCGGGAACAACACTAAACATACCTGAAGAACCCCAAACAATCGCTGCACTAGAGTATTGTCCATCAACAATATCGACACCTGCTTCTACACAGCTGCCACAACCACTATCACACGTCACCATCAGACACACCGACTCACCAACCAATATCATGCAGTTGAGCATACACCACAAGCTCTGCAATCAACAGAGGAAAATCCACTGCAAGAAGAACACAATTCAGGTAAATAGTGGTTCATTTTAAAAACTCAACAAAAAAAAGTTATTTATAATCTAGAATACTAAACTCGAACAACAAAAAAACAATGTTTTCTAAACTTTTAAATAACTATTTCTAACAGGTGCTACACCACCAGCAACACAGCAAGATATTAGCACAATATCGGCAAAAACACCTGTACCAGAAAGCAGCAAACCTACAACAGTAAAGCGGCAACTCTTCCAAGATAAACCAGGAGAAGGGAAAAAGACCAAAAAAGAATGAACGTCTCAAGAAAAGTAAAAACAACACCATCTACTGGCCATACTTTTGTTCAACACAGGTTGTTAGACCGTTAAGTTAAATAACTCTTATTGTAAATACGTATGTCACCAAAAAAATTAGCACTCCAGAAGTGCAACTGATCCCTACTAATAATCGTACCAACCTTTTGTCAAGTACTTCCAGTATATGGAAGCATATATGATATGTATAAGACCATTATATGTTATGGATTGTCAAATTTAGATTAAGACTACTCTTACTATAAAATAAGCATATGTTTATGCAACTTCATTCAAAATATAAAATCAACTAACTTATGATTCATAACAACTATCAAATCATGCTAATTTTTTATCATTTAGATAATCTCTGTAAACTTAAACACATATTTCCACAACATACTAAACACAAACTGATGCCTTTTATTTATAGAAACAATATCTTACAATACGTTAATATTATACAATACATAGCACACAGACTAAGACTGAGGTCTTAATGAACAAGGCATCAACATAATACACCAACAGACACAAACACTACATGAACTTTTAGCACCAAACACCAATTCACTGACACAAATGACCAATGAACTTAATCATGAACTTCCATAACCATGACATGCCTACGCTTTTCCTCCCGTGCCTCACGCAACACATCAAGCAAATGAAGAAATGCTTGCAAGACCACTCCATTTTTCGCCTATTCCTCCACTAAACACTGCATCCCATCCCAATGCGCCACATCAAAATCACTGAAATGTTGCCCCTCTTCAAGCATCGCTCCGAACTGGTCAATTTTTTCATGCAACCCATCACACCATTCAGTAATCTTTCGAATGAAACCCTGATTTTCACCTAGCTCTTGGACAAACAGATACTTGAAGTAGTCTTTTGACTCATTGGAACCACAAAGTGCTTTTAATTGATCAAAGTAAGGTGTAGAAACCATTTTTTATCACACAAGTTTAACACTTAGTTTATCAAATGCAGGTGACACTTCTAAACACATGTGCACTCCTTATATAGACAAAAAGGCCAACTAGAAACAGTATGAGTAACCAAAATGACACACTAAATTTTTTTGCACAAAATACATAGAAAACATTAAAAAATCATTAAAAAAAAATAATAATAACACATAACACAAAAAGAAGAGACACTACTGTCTACACCAATTACAGTCAACACACTACTCTATGATTATGCCAAAATCTTTGAATCCAAAACACAAATAGATCCCAGCCACAAAATACAGAATATGCAACAGTTAGCAGCGATTCCATTGTCACAGACACATGCATCCACACCTTTTTAGGTTAGCCACATGGCGCTCAAACCTTCCCCAAGCACAAAAAAATAAACCCAACATACTACAACCACATAACACATCTACTACTATTACCACACAAACAAAATTACTACAATTTCTTATGTTAGTTTATAATATTAAATTTCTCACCAGTCCGAACACTAGCAGTACGAAGCATTTGCAATCTCATCCACGATTTCATTGTAAATCTTTTTACCAATCATATAAACTCTCTTTTCTCTGGAAAATATTTCATAAACAGCCCTATTAATTCTTCCAACATCGATCTAACGGGCAGTTTGATGGTTTTTTGTCGACTAAACCTAAACTGATGGACTTTGATGTTTTTTTGTCGACTAAAGCCCAAGAAAATCCTTAAAGCCCAAGAAAATCCTTAAAGCCCACTTGACACACCACAGGCCCAAAACATAGTCACACTTCATTTTTGAAAAATTTTTTATATACATTCATGTACAAAAAAAAAATATATATATATATATATATATATATATATATATATATATATATATATATAAAATATCTAAAAAAATACAAACATAAAAAAATATATGTATATAATGTAACTAAAAAAACACCCGCTGCAACGCGCGGGCTACCCCGCTTGTTTATATACAAAATGAAGATTTTAAAAGAAAAAGAAGTATATAAATAAACTATATCATAAGTCAAAGGTGCTATATGCAAAGTTTAGATGATTGATGAGTCCAGCCCATGTTTACAAGCAAAAATCAAAATAGCATCATTAAAAAAAAAAAGTTCACTAAATACCACGTGACATGCATATACAAAAAATATACTGAAGAACATTTGCAAACCCTATATCTCTCGACTCCTTTCAATTCTATATCGTCTGATTGTTAATGCTTCATATGAGGTATACATATATGTAATATCTATGCCTTCACTATCATTAATATCAAGGTTCTTTATTTTTACGATTTTTGGGGGTTGTATTGCAGAACATTTGTTAGATTTTATTTTATTTATTATTTTTTTTCACATCTTTGTTACTCATTTGAAATGAGTTGTTCGAATATATTTGGTTGAATTTGGATTTTATTTTTTAATTATTTCTCATGTTGGCCTAACTTGATTGTTTTATTTCATTCATTTTGGATGACCATTGTTATACTGCAGAACAATTTTTTTGGAACAAAAAAGTGGTTTTTATGTTTTCCATTTTAAGGGTAGTCTACTATCTCAATAGTTTGATTCCTTCTTGATAGATGAAAGAAATGGTTTCTTTTGATTTAAATGAAGTTCCTGTTGCGGACAACATGATGATTGTTCAAGATGAAGAAATTGTTGTTGACGAAGATAGTCTTAGTACGAAAGAAAGTATTGATGAACCTTTTGTTGGTCAATGTTTTATAAGTGAAGAGGACGCTTTCGTTTTCTACCAAAATTATGCAAGAATGAAAGGATTTTCAATTCGTAAAGGACGCTCCGATAACAAAAAGGGAGAAAGGAAAAGGCGTGACATTTTTTGTCATCACGAAGGAAAACCGAAACCTAAAATGATAGATTACTCAAAACAACAACGAAATCGGGGTTCTGCAAGATGTGATTGCAAAGCTCATATGCGCATAAAACTGAGAAGAGTTAACCAAATTTCTCCCGAACAACAATGGCAAGTCACTAAATTTGTGAAGGAGCATAATCATGCGCTATTATCTACACACAAGGTTCAATTTCTTCCTTTTAATTAGCATTACAATAGAAGATGAAAACCATACATTCATGTTTAATAGATATTAATCGATACTGACAAACACTTGTTGCTTTAGGTAAAATTTGAATTTGAATATGAATCTTTTATATAATAAAACAAAACCCAATTGAGAATTTTTCATTTCAAAAAAATGCATTTATACTTTATTTAGTAATAATTTTATTTTAAAAAAAATATTATTTTCTTATTAGGTAACATTTTATATTTATCCATAACACAAGTAGAAGATAAATACAAAAAATATAGATAAGATGTAATTAATAATAGGATTAAAATTTTTAAATAATAATCTTTAATAATAAAAAACTATAATTAAACATCATAAATCAAACAAAACAAAGATTAAATTATTTGTTTTTTAATAAATAAAAATATATGATTAAAAAAATTTTAAAAAATCCGCGCGTGCGCGGACGTTATAACTAGTATATGACTATGACATAATTAACACAGAACCACAGTTGTTTTAGTTCACATTTTATATTCGATATTTCTATTACCCACTCTAGCCGATGAAACCTAATTCAAGTAAAAACCACGTTCTACAATTAAGAGTAAATTGTCGATTTAAATGACATCAAATACTAAGTTTGCAAATGCATGGCATAAAACATTCTTTTTGGTTCTTAATAGTAACACAAATTTAATTTAGAAAAAAGCCTAGGAAACTAATTTAATTAAAAAAAAATAAAAATAGAACAATGTTGAATATTTTCTTTTGTCAAGATTGAAATTTTAATGGTTTATATAGCATTTTTTTTTCTTTGCTACAACCCATTTAATATTGGTAAGGTGTAAGATATTTGAACTCATTGTAAACATGGAGTACCGAGTCACTAGTATTCATCGATCATGGTTTTTAGTTGAACCCAAAAGGATCCTCGGAAGTCTATTACTATTGGTTTTAAGGAGCGTTACAACAATGCCATACCCTCTCGGTGTGTGATGGGAGCTTTACAAATGGTGTTAGTGCCATAGTCTATCGGGGTGTGATAATATGAATCTTGGTTATGTGTAGTAATTTGGATGAAGAAGTTTGTAACAACTTGTTACACATCGACAGTGTGAGTCTTTACATCAGCATAACAAGTATTAGTATTTCTAATAACATAAAAGTAACTATTACGACATCTTGATATATTTAGTATTTTATGTAAACTCTTTTTTAACAAGTATTTTATGTTAACTTGTTTGGTAGTTTACCATGAAATTAGCCGCTATCAAACTCCAAATGAAAGAAGCGGTGACTCATATCTCTCTTTTTTTAATTGAAAATTTCGTATTTGCAAACACATGGTTTATATACATTATGCATTAGGTGATTCTGATTTGGAAAAATATGATATTTTCAATTATAAAAGAGAGGAACTGACATGAAATAAATATAAATATCTTGTTTCAAAAAACTTAAATCAAACACTTATTAGGGTACAGTTGGTATAAACTTTTCACTTAGTATGAGTTTTTGTTTGATTTGACATTAAACATTTGTTTGGTTGTATATTTTAGAAAGAGGAATGAAATTATTAATCAAATATAAAAAGATAAGTAATTAGGTGGGTTTGTATTAGTATTTTTAGCGGGTCTCATATATGACTCTCCTCTCATCTCTCTATACATTTATTTTAAATTAGCAAGGTACCCGCGCGTTGCGGCAGCGGACACCTTGAAATAAAATTTTTTGATGAATCATGTATTTTAGTTTATTACGTTCTTTTTGACAATACATTTACAGATATCAAGAATTTCGTATAACCTGTGCCCGCTCGGGCTCGAACCCGTTGGCCCGTGCCTGTTCGGGTTCGAGCCCGTTTGGCCTGCGCCCGTTCGGGCTTAAGCCCATTTGGCCCGTTCAGGCTTGAATATTTGTATAATGTGCTTTATTATTTGTGTTAGTGAAATTTAATGCAGTGATTCTGTTTAATTTTGTTGTACAATATGCTTGATAATTTGTATTTATTATTTAAGGGGTGTTTTAATAAATGTATTAATTGTATTTAATATTTATTGACCAGTTAATTAATTGACTAAATTAAATAGTATTAATGTGGTGTTTTGTTGTACACTATGCTTATTGTCTTGTACGTTTGAAAATTATATGCACTAAAGTGTTGTACACTATCTTTCTTTTTTTGTAAGTAGTAGTCATTAATAATATTGACCACTCTACCACTGAGTTAAAAGGAAAGGGCTTGGTTCATTGAATTACTGAACGGGTCACTGTACTATGTAACTAAAAAAAATATACATATTCTTTAAATTCTTTAAAATATTATATAAGAAGCTGAATCTACACATTGCATTGTAGTGGGTATAGTTTAGTGGTAAAAGTGTGATTCGTTCTATTAACCCCCCATAATAGTTAAGGGGTCTTTCGGTTTTATTCATATTCCGATCAAAAATTTTATTTCATTAAAAGGATTAAATAAATCCTTTCCCTTTCAATGACACGTTCAAGGAAAAATAGAAATTTTCGGGGTTTTTATCTAAAAGTTAATTAAAAATTGAAAACTTGAATTATGTAGCATTAATGTTGTAAGTCTAAAAATAACATTATGTTTATTTTATTGTACACTATGATTATTTTGTTGTAAATTCTAAAATTTTGAAGAGAAAATCATTCTATCTTTTATATGTAGTATGAATAGTAATATTTTTATTACAAAATTATTATATAAAATAATTAATATTATTAAATATTTGACAAAGTACAACACACATGTTATTCCTTCCCATTGCCAAACACTTTTCAGTTTTCATCAACAACATTCAACACTCACCAAACACCATATATCACTCTCTTGTTCAATTCACCCCATAACAATTAAATTTCATAAAATCATCACACACACATTCATCCCCATCTCATAAAACAACAATGTAAGCCCTCAATTTTATAAAATTTAGGGCTTCTTTCCCACCTAATTTTTATATAATTCAATCCCGTTACTTAAACACGATCAATTACTAATTACTTAATAATTATGTGTTTAATTACACTTAATTGAAACATCAATTTTGATTTTTGATTGTTTTTTTTTGTAACAGTCAATGGAGGTCAAAGATGGGGTGAACATGCAGCTGCTTAATTCAAAGCCTACACATACTGGTAGTTATTTTTATTTTTATTATTTTTATTTTTTATTTTTTTTAATGATCATGTTATTGAAGTTTAAAAAGTCTTGATTGATTATTATTATTATTATTATTATTTTTTTTTTTTTTTATTTTTTATTTTTTTTAATGAGTAAATGTATAGGGGGTGTTTGGATTTGCTTATTCGCTAAAATACTCGAAAACATTAGTGTATATTAAAAAAAAAATTAATGGAGATATATTTATTAAAGGTTTTAGGTTAAATATGTTTGTAAAAAAAGTAAGTTTAGTCTCGGTAAAAATAAACGCTTTGAAATAAGCGCAAGTTTGGATAAGTGGAGGTCCGGGGAAAAAGTTGTGAATGTAGAAAGTGGGTTCGGATGGTTTTTGAGAATACGTTTTTAGTTTTTTGGGCACATGCTCATGTTTACTTGTTTTCCTCAAATAATTTGTGTGGATAACATGGGGTGTTGTTTAACTAGACTGCAAGTTAAGGCGTTTAAGGATTCCGATTTTCTGTTGTATTTTCTCATGAAGACGCACCTTGGAATAATATACCTACTTATATACTACTTACATAAAGCATCTCACTTTAATAAAGAAAACAATGCTATAGAAATAAATGTGAAGACAGATTATATTAGGTGCAGGAGACCTAGGTTTTTTGGTCATCTACACCACACAAGCATTTGCTAAGAAAAAGGGTTCTGGATTCTTTTTTAACATGTCTTCGTTTATTGTATAGTCTGTAATTGTTGTGAAATTCTTGTAGCAATAGACAAAGAACAACAGATGTTAAATCTGGTGTTCAAAATTTTAGATGCCGGGTAAGAATTTTTTTTTCCTTCTGATTTTGTTATTTGCATTTTCATTGTAGTTAGTAACTAGACTGTTACAGGCTTGGTAGGCTGTTACTTAAGAGGCTTGATGGTGTTCTGTGTTTGTGTTGGTGTGTATGTTTTAGAAACTCTCGTGGTTCTTTTTTTGTATAAATTTCTGACTCATTAGTTTTGTGTTTGTATGTACGTTTTAGACACACTTATGGGACAAATGATCAAGAGTGAAGAAAGTGTATTTCCAAGCCCACTGTACACTGCATACACAATTGATGCAAAAAAGGCGAAGAAAACTCTCGATTACACAGATCCGTTTGTTATCAGAAACTTGGTTCAACGGATTGATTCACCTAAATATGGGTCTGTTACAAAAGAAATAGAAGATCTTCTTCTGCTAAGAAAACAAGTGTTGATGCCTTGTTTTAAAAGGTTTCCATCCCTTCGGTCTGATTTAATGGAAACAAATTCTGTGAGGGAGGTTCCTAGTGCAAATTCTGGGAGGGATATCGTTATGTTGGATGATAGTGCGAGTCGTGACACAAATGCACCAAGCACTGATATCATTGCTGTCTCAGATGATGATGATGAAGAACCAACACTCGGCAGACCTTTTCAACCGTATCGAGACATTGTCTTAAATAAACCTGAAGGAGAATTCTCAATGAAACAGTTTTTGGTAACCTTTCATATCCTTTAATCTAATCTTAATTTAAGAATAGTGATGTACTAAATATGATTAAGAAACTATTAAAAAAATTGTTTTATTATTATAATTAATCAAGTTCTGTGGTTGTAACATGTTAGCATTTGAATGAATTATAGGCGACTTAGTGACTTACCGCACTTTTGACAAGTTTGGCATTTTGCCAACCGTTTTTAGTTTTACCCATTTGACATGTTGGAGATAAAATTTAACCCAAATCAACCCATTTTTTTTGGTAAACCAGTTGAAATGGGAACCTCTACTTACTGGTTTGCATAATACTCCTTGAGTCCAGAAAAAAGTACCCACTTCCATAATTATTTACCAAATTTTCCAATCTACACTCAGTTATAATATTACCCATTGATTGTGCAAGGGTGAATTAGGCATTATACCTGTAAAGCGTGTAATAGCTACGCATTCCTTCAACACTGTGTCTTTTGTCTAGTGGACACTTATTTTGGTACATAGGGAGTGCTATTCTAAATCTTTCTAGTTTTAGAGTGATGGTTGAACACATGCTATATTTATGTGAAATTTTATTTTCATCACCATATAGGAGGGGGATTTTCCTCCAGGACAATATTCAGGCGGTGGTGGTGGTAGTGCTGGTGGTGGAGGAAGAAGCAAAGGAGGGGGTGGGAGAGGGAGACCCAGGGGAACAGGGAAAGGGAGAGTAGGAAAAGAAAAAGATGGAGAAAGTGTAGAAGGAGGTCAAACAACTGCTGTTGTTGAGTCAACAAATAAAGAAGATAAGAATGTTGATATTGATGTAGAAGTTGCAAAGAAGCATGACAAAGGCGAGTATGTTGGTGTATCTGATTCAGAGATGGAGGAGAATGACGATGCCAACTTTGATGGGCTAGCTGATATATGGAACGAAATGAATGTTGGATTAGAGTTAACGAAGGTATGTGATTTCTTTATTTGTTATATACCGACTCACATGCCAAACATCAAAGGAGTTAATGAAATATATAAAGACGGTATAATTGAATACATTATGAATGGGCAAAGTGAATAAAAAGTTGACAAGATTTGATCCCGTTTTTATTTTGGGTAACTAACTTTAAAGACCGGAATAAACCTTCAGACATTTAGAAATTATCATTCAAGGTAACCAACTCTTAATGATTTTGATTTAAGTTAATCGGACCTTGGAACTGGTTAAATGGTGGTGTATCAGCTGGTCTGTTGGTAAATTTTGACCATGTGCTTTTCTCCGTACGTGTTTAATAACCCAGATATCCTACCTAATAATGTAAAATGAGATTAAATATTTGAAAAATTGATTTTTTTTTTTTTTTTTTTTTTTTTTTTTTTTTTTTTTTTTTTGGGCCAAAAGTAAGTTGGTTACCGAAAAGAGAACTCATACCAATGTTTATTATCTTTCTTTGCATTTTGTCTCATTATGTATTGCTGAAAGAACGAGAATATGCTTAAATAAAGGTTCAATTCTTCAATAGATTTTTTTTTTTTAAAAATGCTCCCATCTCTGAACGTCCCTTTGACATCGGACATATTGTTGCTTTATCTATATCCTTTAAGTAGTCCTATGGGATGTTAATATGTGCTTAGTGGGAGAATCAATAAAGCCTTTTTAAGGTTATAAACCCTTTTTAAGCAAGACCTTGAAAATTTATCGATATATTGATAGAATGCATTCAATGTTGAGGTCAATGTCATTTGCATTGAAAATTCTATTTTTATCTTTAGTTTTAGAAGTCCTGCCATAAAAAAAGTTCATAATTTAGAATTGTTTTCGTGTCAAATCTGTCAGGATGCTGATATGGACCTTTCATTAAACAAAGACGAGAAGGAGGAGGATAAAGAATGTGATCATTCTTATATATTCAGAGATGATATTGGCCATGTTTGCCGTGTTTGTGGAGTAGTTGATAAGAGTATCGAGTCCATCATTGAGTTTCAGCGCCCCAAGGTTTGGTTATATTTTTCCTTTTCTGTATACCAAAATTGTTTATATGATGTACATAAGTTCTCTCTCAGCATGTCAATTATCATTGATAATGTGATTGTCATGTGATTCCATACATAGATCAAGCAGAAAATAAAAATATTGAAATCTGGAATATTTCAGTAATTTATGAGATTATGTTATTTTATTCAGAGCTCAAAGAGTACAAGAACTTATCATCATGAAGGCAGAGATAGATCATTAGATACATCTGCCGCTGTTCTTGATGGAGTGAAATTACCAGGAAATGACTTCATTGTGGGAGACGTATCTGCTCATCCAAGACATAAAAAGCAAATGAAACCACATCAAATTGAAGGCTTCAATTTCCTACTCAAAAACTTAGTTTGTGAAAATCCAGGTGGCTGCATCCTTGCCCACGCTCCAGGATCCGGAAAAACATTCATGCTCATCAGTTTTATCCAAAGTTTCATGGCTAAATATCCGGATGCTAGACCATTGGTGGTTCTACCTAAAGGAATTCTAGAAACTTGGAGAAAGGAATTTAAAAGATGGCAAGTCGAAGACATTCCGTTGTTTGATTGTTACACTACAAAAGCCGATAACCGAGCCCAACAATTTGAAGTACTCAAAAAATGGGCTAATCAGAGGAGCATTCTGTTAATTGGGTACAAGCTGTTCTCGACAATAGTGTGTGACAACGATAGGAGCACGGTTTCCGCCAGCTGTCAGGAAATACTGTTGAAATGCCCTTCGCTTTTAATTTTAGACGAAGGTCACACTCCAAGAAACCAAGACACTGATCAGTTGACCTCACTTGAAAAGGTCCAAACGCCACGAAAGGTGGTTCTTTCTGGAACACTCTACCAAAATCATGTACGGGAGGTTTTTAATATTCTAAACCTTGTTCGTCCAAAGTTCTTAAGGATGGAAGATTCCAAAATGATAAAAAGACGTATTCTGAGTAGAGTACCTATAGAAAGCAGAAAAAACCTTATGAAAAGGACCACAGACAACGAGTTCTTTGAGTTGGTAGAGGAAACTTTGCTAAAAGATGAGAATTTTAAAAGAAAGGTGACGGTAATTAATGATTTACGTGAAATGACTAGCAAAGTTCTTCATTACTATAAAGGGGATTTCTTGGATGAATTACCGGGTCATATGGACTTTTCAGTCTTCTTAAATCTTAGCCCTAGGCAAAAACGAGAAGTTCATGACTTGAAAAAATTTGCAAGAAAATTCAAAAGAAGCTCTGATGGTAGTGCGATTTATGTCCACCCGGATTTGAAATCTATTACAAAAACTGCAAAAGACAAAAGCGATGACTATATACCCAAAATCGACGAACTTTTGGAGACATTAAATGAAAGAGAAGGAGCGAAGGCAAAGTTTTATCTAAATTTACTGCGGTTGTGTAGTACCACTGGTGAAAAGCTTCTAGTTTTTTGTAATTATTTAATCCCTCTAAGATTCTTGATGAGGTTGACCATGAAACTCAAAGGTTGGAGTCTTAACAAGGAAATATTCGTGATAACTGGTGATAACGACAATGAAGAGCGTGAAATAGCAATGGAAAAATTCAACAATTCTGAAGATGCCAAAGTATTTTTCGGGTCAACTAAGGCATGTAGTGAGGGTATATCTTTAGTTGGTGCTTCCAGAATTATAATAATGGATGTTCATTTGAATCCATCAGTGACCCGTCAAGCAATAGGTCGGGCTTTCCGACCTGGTCAGGTGAGGAAGCTTTATACTTACCGATTAATTGCTGCCAACTCACCTGAAGAGGAAGATCATGTTACGTGCTTTAGGAAAGAATCCATTGCTAAAATGTGGTTTGAGTGGAATGAATATTGTGGTCATAATGAATTTGAGATGGAGACAGTCGATGTTAAAGATTGTGGTGATGAGTTTCTAGAAACTCCTTGGTTGAATGAAGACGTAACTGCATTATTTAAAAGGTTAGTATAATTACTTATATTTAGAAGTGTCAAAATAGCCGGTAGGGTTTGTAACTCAATTCTTTAGAATGGGTCGCCATGGACCAACCATTAAACACTTATTTCCTTCTCGTTTATTAAATTTCACAAATAATTGATAACATGATTTTTTGTAATAAGATGCTTAGGAGGTTTTAAGCATTTGGATACACTTTGGGTGACTTTCAATTCGCTCGATGAGTTGATTCGTTTAACCTGTTTATTTGTAGTTTCTTTTTTTTTTTTTTTTTTTTTTTTTTTTTACCTTTTGACCCATTTGAGGCAAAATATAACCCAAATCAACCAGTTTAACACACATGGGTCAAAATTGCAACTTCGATTTCTAATTAAAGGCGATATTCATGTTCAAAAGTGTGACCAAGTACCTGATCTTTTTTTCTCATGTGTTCTGTGTAGATCATGATGGGCGATGATGGAAGCCATGCTGATAATTTGGAGCTAATGGTTCTTGTGGTTGGGTTGCACGTAGGTAAAAAGCTTGTTCTAATGTTACTGGTTAATTATGATGGTAAATCAAAGATGTTATGTACTGCAAGCTGAACGTTAATTTAGTATGCAATGTATTCAGTAGGCACATAATGGTCGAATTTTCAGTGGTAAATGTATGACCTCATGCTTCCATGCCTGCTGTTTCTGATATCTCAATGCTTATATGTTTTCTGCATAACAACTTGTATTTGCATCTTGGCTCTCTCTGTTGTGGAAGTTGAAATGGATTGCACGCTGCAAGTCAGTGGTGTTGGTACCCTGATATTGTGCTACTTTTTTCCACTCTGCTCAGGTAAAATTTCACTACTTTTGCTGATCCATGATCGGGTTGGATGCATTATGATCACGATTAGACTGGCCCGTTTGGCTTAGGTTGGATACCTGTGTACTGTTGCCATACTGTGGGAAAAAAAAAACGTGTTCCTCCCTAATAGCGAGTCCCAGATTATTCTTAACTACATCGATCTTGAATTACAATTATTCAAACCATTGCACTTAGGCATGGGCAAACAGTTCTATCGTTCTTTGCCAAACAAAAGAACTATAAGAAAAGAAGACCATCAGTTTTGTTTATATTTCTACAATTTATAGAATCACTCAAGTATATTGAAAACCGGAAAGAAATACCATTCAGCTCTTTCTGGCAAACTTAAACTTTTTATATTATGTTGACATGATATAACTTTGTAATCGCTTGATATCACTTGCACCAGAAGTTTGCTATGGATTTATATGTACTTTGTGCTAACAGCTGTACCATCTTTCTTCTGCTGTACAACTTTTATTAAAATAGGATAGAAATTACAAAGATTTTGCATCCTATAAAAATGCCTAAAATGAAATGCATCACTAAAAACATGCATAAGAACAAGATGATGCAAAGTAGAGATCAAAAGTGAAGATTTAAAGAGAGAAAATGGCTAAGTGATGTGTCAAATTATTAATGGATTAGGCATGAGCATAGGCATGTATGTTAGGTCTCTCAATCATTGATAACAATGTTAACGAATAACGAACAAGGTAAGGACTTATATTCGAGAGACAAGACAACCCGTCCGGTGAACGGTCCACTTTCAAGAGATGAACCAGCTTTTTTAATGAAACATGATTTATTATTAGCTGTATTCTCTCGAATTCTCTCGAATCAAGATTAATAAGATGATTTCCTGTAATATCTGTTTGCATAGGTTTCCAAATGAAAATCCTTAACTTAATACTAATACAAATCATAATCTTTATTTATAATAATAATCATACCTATCTCTAATACTGTTTTTGGGGCATCCCTAAAAAATCCACCACTTTTGAATCTTTACATGACTAAAAATTTTAACCAATCCATGACCATCGAATGGTAAGAATTGATAATGTAGAAGTCAAATGACTCATATCTACATTATTACAAAAAAATAAAATATATGCATCTTATCTTTACAAATTATACATATGGTTTCTGTCTTCACATCCTGTTATCTCCACACTACTTGATAATAAAATTGTCATTTTCGAATAAAGCCACCATCATTCTCTCAAGCTACAAAATCATGTAACAAGTGAGAAGACCCAAATCTTTGTTGTCGGTTTCCTGAATCTACAGTGTCAAAATCGACCGTTTCTGGGCCCACTGAGGAACCTCCACCGGTGTCGTAGACTCCACCACTATCACCTCTTATATCAATGAAACTGTGATGAAGGCTTCCAATGGAAGCCATTGGTGGTAAGCTGCCATCTTCACAGTGTTGTAAGCCTAGTGTAAGCGACACCCCGCCACCTGCATTGCTATTTCCAAAATGTCGCGGCATCTGATATGCTGCAGCCATAAGCTGATCATGTTCGCCTCTGTTTGACTGAACCATCATGTTTTGGAAATCTGAGCCATTGCTGGTTCCTGCTATTTCAACTTCGTGAGCCTGATTTGATGATTTTGAGTCAAATCCAGATGCTGAAGTACTCTGGTTCATATCTTCGTTAGCACCTGAAGTTCCTCTATCACCTTTTGCGCTCTTGGGTGCATTTTCTGATGAGGAATTGGACTCCATTTCAGCATCTCCGCCTTCCTCTTTGTACATCTCTTCCACCATTGGCTTCCATAGACGGACACGTGCGTTTATAAACCAGTTTGACACCTGCCCAATATGAATAGAAGAATTGGAATTTGAATTTTGAATTTAAATTTGAAGTATTATGTCTTGTTAAGAGAGTTTGAAGAAGTAATTTACCTGACTTCTGGTCAACCCTGTTTGTCTTGCTAGCATAATCTTGTCTGAATCTTTAGGATACCTGAAAAAATTATAGAAAATGTTGATTATAATCCAAGTAGATAACCAAGTGAAAGACGAACGGTCATGCATATAAAGAACATAATATAACGTTAACAATCTACTTTGTTCACACAATAGACGTATGAGTTGAATTTGGCTGTGCTTTATCTTGAACGGGAAGACTGCCAATAGGTTGAAAATTTTCGAATGAATATAATCAGTGAAAACCACCCGAAACATTTTTATTCCGTTGTAATGACATTTTCTTGTAATCATAATTACCGTATTAATTGAAAAATTAGAAAAAATATTGTCGGTCAACTTGACTCCCTCGTTTCAACCCAAACCTACTTTGACCCGTTACCTCTTTTCCACCTTTAAATCAAGGTTAAGCCCAACTACGTCTATGGCAAACATTACTCATTTTTCCATTTATGAAGAAAAGACCATGGAAAAAGATGCAATTAGTCATATAGAGAAGGTAATAAGTGATTACGGATGAAGAAAATGCTCAAACAGCCAAGCACGAAGAATCGTCACAGAGTTTTCAGGAAGCCCTCTTTGTGGTCTCCAGGCATGTTGTTGCATCATTCCGAGCTGCTGAAGTGCTCTCTGTTGCCTGAGCTGCTGATCCACAAACCGAAGCCGGGAAATCCCAACTCCTTTTCCATTCATGGTGGAATCAGTCTCCCCGAGGCTTCTATGAGTTGCTTTTATTTGCCCATTTATCGCGTCTCTCAAGCAACGGAAATGACGCGAAATTGTTTGGAGAGCGAGTGCTGTGTAGGGTTTAGCAGACCCATTTCCAGCTATAACATCAAATGCAGACACAACAATCTGCATTTGATGGTAGTACTGTTTGTACCTTCTATCAACCTGTTCATATAAAGTGTACTTCAGGTCTCTTGATTATGTTCATTTGAAACAAGATGTACAAATTGACTTTTAGGGTCAAAATTTATAAACCTGTGAACTTGAAATTCTTATAAATTCCAACACTTTTAAGAAAGAGATGTCGATCAAGTTGATCTTTTTAGTGGACCGTATAGCTTGGTAACATATAGTTTTCACTAGTAACAAAATCAATACCAATTTAAAATTTTAAAAATATTTTGTTTGACCACAAAGTTAAATGTCAAAATGTAACTCACCTCATCTAGCATAGAGATTAACTTTGTCATCTTGTTCTGCAATTCCTGTTTCTCAGCAGCCGATAGTTCGCTTGATTCTTGTTGATCTGAAGATGTTTCGATCTTTGTTTCACCATCGATCCCTTTTGAATCATCCAATGATTCTTTCCTAGAATTATGTTGTTTCAAAGCTTTTCCAACATTAACAATCTCATCAAGGAGTTGTTGTGCTGCTTTTAGGTACTTAGAATCAGAAACCGCCCTTGAAACATTCCCAATTCCATAGGGAGAAACATCTGTCTTCATTGAGTCTGAATTGCTCCCATGATAACTCATGTTGGGGTTCCTGTAATCACCGGAATGGAATTGGATTCCAGAAGGCGAAATATGTGAACCGAGACTCAATGACAGACCTTGCCCCTGCCCTTGTCTATGCAAATTCGAACCACCCATTTGATCCATTAGCATCATTTCATGATTCCTATCATCTCTCCATGATTCGCCAATGCTTGACAAGAATTCTTGATGTGAGACAACACTGGAATTATGAACTCCAATATTCGGCATGTCAATGCAGCTATTGGGCTGCTGCGAAGTTCCAGCCAGTGAACCGGAAAACTCTCCGGCTGAGGCTGATGAAAAGTTAACGTTCATGTACATCATCACGTTTCCAGCTAGAATTGGTGATTCCGATGAGTAAGATTCCTGTAGAGACTCTCTTAAGTAGTGCATTGGAGCTGAATTCCTTCCTTTTTCTGGACTCGGTATGTAAGTAGACATATCTTCAAGCCTTTTTATTCAAATTTCTGCAATAGATTCAAGGATCAGAATAGATAAAAAGATTTTAAACTTTTTGAAGAATAACTCAATAAAATATGTATACATAAATTTGAATCATTAAAATGGCAAAATAATCAAATCTTCGATCTTTATGAGGGACTTTCGGTATAACATTTGTGCACAAACTTGAATTGGCGATTTTCCAATCAAATTATTGACCTACAAACTAACAACTACTCCATTATGGTTAATGCTACAAAGAAGTACCGATGACTATTAAACACGAGTAATTTAATTGGGACAAATTCTTACAATAGTGTTTTACCTTGTAAGAATAATGAGTATCTACAACAAACAAAAAATAGCTTAAAACGTTAGACTGAAGTCATCAAAGATTGTAAGAAATTTGGATCTTTGCAACGAATAATTAACTAAAACTGGCCGATATAAACGTAGAGAAGGTTTAGAGAGTCAATTCAGCAAAACCGTAGTTGACTAAACTTTGAAGCATGATAATTAACATTCATTACAAAATAAACCTAGGAATGATACTGTTTCATAAGAAGTAAAACAAATTATAACATAACATACAAAGAAGAAACATACACTTTATGGTTTTTGTACAAAGTACATTCTTGCAAAATGTACCTTCGGGTTTAATTCAATGACTACGGCTTTTTTTGCAACAAAACACTGAGCACGAAAGTTAATACCCGAAACTCAAATCATAAAAATGGTAAGAAAAGAAAAAATTTAAATCTTTATGAAACATTCACACAAAAAACAAAGAAAGCAGATAGAAGATGAAGTATTAATGGTGGATAGAAGACATGATCATAAAAGCAACAAGTACTTGATGTTTGTTTGTGTACACAACCTCACATGTATGCCTAAAGATATTCCCTGTTTGTTTTGCTGCTATCACACAAGGTAAATTTGTAGACAACACTCCAATCATTTTCAATTTACCAAAATACCCTTTATGATGAAGTTTTGAAACATTTCTATGGAAATATCATAAACAAATTCTTCTTTAATTTTTACACTAAAAAATGATCAATGTCAAGAAGAACCCATATGAAGAGACAAAAACCTTGTATGAAAAATTGAAAATGACCTTTAAAAAATTCATGATAAAATTTTGAAACATTTATATGGAGGTTATATAATTACACTAAAACTTGAACAAGTTTTTGAGCCACCAAAACACAAAACACTTCAATGAAAATGCCCTTAATGAGTCATAAAAACACTTATATAATAGTTATGCAATATCACTAAAATTTGATGAATTTCAAGATGAACCCATACTAATCACATTATCACAAACACTCTATGAAAATCCCCTTAATTCATATTGAACCTTTAAAATATTAATACAAAAATTGTTGAGACAAACCCAAGTTTACTCTTTTTTTTTTTTTTTTTTTTTTTTTTTTTTTTACTAAATTTTGATCACTATCAATATGAATACATATCATAAAATAAATTCAAAAAAGAAAACAGAAAGAGCTTTATAAAAATCAAGATACACAATTTAAGAAACTTATGTTCTTGATGACCATATAGAAGATTATGCAAGCAAGAAAAAAATAATAATAAAAGTCAACATATTAGAACTCATATTATGCAACTATTAATAATATATAAAATATTACCTGAAATTATGTAATGGCTGTGTGGTTGTAGGGAACAAATAAGCTTCATTTTGTTGATACAAAAACCATGAATTCATACACAAACTGATGATCCCAAGACCAGATTTACATAAGCTAGCTAGCTTCTCGAAATTCAAAATAGTATTATGGGACTGCCCGAACTGCCCGTAATTCAGACCAACAGTAGTAAGAGAGAGAGAGAGAGAGAGAGAGAGAGAGAGAGAGAGAGAGAGAGAGAGAGAGAGAGAAGTTATATCACTTCTGAAAATTTAATGAATATTTGATGATGATGTTTTTTGTTATATATATATCATCATCTCATCAATCAAATAATATCAAAAATGAACTATTTTTTTTATAAAAATCTTTTAGTGGTTCCCATCAATACACACGTGAGAACTTACCTTTCACACTCTAAATCTACATATGCATATAGATATAGATAGAAAAATATATATGTATAGTTTCTTGATCTTTTTGTGTGTTGATCTTTATGAAAACCCCAGAAATATATGAACACCCTTTATCAAGAAAAGCAAGAAAAACCAATAAAAAATGAAAATTTACTATCAAGAAAATTTCTCTCTCCTCTACACACTTTCTATATATACATATGTGTATATAGATATACTTGTCATGTGTGTATATATGCAGCTATAATATGATCTTTCTTTCTTGCTTGCTTCAATGGACTTGTATCACTATCAAAAGTTTTGCTTTCTTGACCTCTTTCTCTTTTTAAAAGAATGATATGCTGTTCATCTCACTAGAAAGAGATAGTTAGCTATTGATGATGATGTTTTGGTTAAAAGAGTAGAATCTCTAACAACCAGTTGGTAGACCTAAACTCAAAATAAGAAAAGAAAAACTCCCTTAAACCTCTATCTCTCTCTCTAAAAATTCAACTCTCTCTCTTAATGTTAAGCATGGGGGCATGAAAGGTCACAATTGATGCAATATCTACCAGATAATCATTTTCATACTATCCATTTTTTAATTTTTAGACTTTTTTATTGTAGTAGGTTAGATATTTTCAGAGTTGATATTGCTACTTTCAGAGGTATTTACATTTCTCAATGAATATGTTACAAGTTGGTAAAGAATGATATCTCTGGATTTGAAAGTTTTTGGTTTGGAAAAGTAGTTAGGTTTTTTAATAGGTTTATTTTTAAATGTAGGTGCACCAGTAGGGTGCATACATCACTACATTATTTTTTGTCTTGCTGTTTCAACAACTACTTTCTCTTGCATTTGAGAAAACTATCCAATTTGCTCAAATAACTTCGTTAAAAGTTTTAAACCCGATGCGACTTAATAGAATTTTTGATAGAAAGTTCGATAAGCAGTTAAAATTTAAAGAAATTATATGGGCTTAGAGTATAAGAACTTTGTGACTGTGAACCAACATTGCTAATGCATTGTCATAATGATTCTAGACAATGGGGTCACGTTTGAATTAATTTGTTTGAATTTGAACACAATTGCTACATTTTTAAATTATGACACGAAAAGTATTGGAGTGTATAATAATGCAATATTTTGCTACTAATAATAATGCACTTATCATGATAAATGACCAATTTGCCTAATTAGATTTTTTAAAGTCACACTCAAAAGTATAAACTCCTACTAATTTCTATATATTATGAATATGACAATATTTAGCTATTACACATACTTGAAAAGGTTTAATATTTAAATTATCAACGATTATAAAGAATTTTCATCATGAACAATGCCCCAATATAATGGACTCCTGATAGTGAAAACGACAAGTATGTAATTAACTAAAATTAAAACTTAAATATATAGCGTTCTTATTTCATGGGATATGCCCACGGAAATTGATTGATTTATTTATTTTTTTCTAAATATGAATGTCCCATAAAATCATATATTTATATCTATACGTACATTTCAACAAACATGTCATTAATTATAATTCATTTATATTCAAATTATCTGTATTTTTTAATTTAGCATATGATGGTTTTTAGTTTCTACATTCTCAAAGTAAAAGTTATGTAAAACGTTTAAATTTAATATAGTGACACATAACATTTTAAAGGCCATATCTTTTTCATTTTCTTAAAAAGATGATGTATATTATTTACACATGCACAAATGAACACTATTTGATATTGTTATGAAACAAATGAAATTAAGGGCTCGTTTGGTTTGTATACAGGATTAGAATTTTGATTTAAGTTTGGATTTAGATTTAGATTTGATATGATATCTTAATTAAATAAGGAGAAAGAAAAATATAATAATATAATATATAATATATGTTATAAATGAATATAATTTAAAAGTTTAAAAATATTATTATGATTAAATAAAAATAGGAGTAAACTGCAAAATACATTGAATTACACATTTTGGCATTTTACATCCCTGTCAGAAACATTTGACAAAATACATCACCCGTTAGGTAAACGTTTCCCACCCTACATCCCTCATTAATCATAAGGACTAACGATGCAATTTTTTTCTCCGTTATCTCTTAACGAGATTGATAATTTTACACCGTTAGCCATCAGGACTAACGGTATTTGCACCATTAGTCTTTTTTTTTTACGTTATCTCTATTTTTTGTACGTTTCTCCATTTTTTGTACGTTTTTATTCATTTTTTTGTACGTTTTATCCGTTTTCTTTACGTTTTATCCGTCTTTTGTCAGTTTTTTCCCCCTTTTTTGTATGTTTTATCATTTTTTTTACGTTCTTATCCGTTTTTTGTGCGTTTTAACTGTTTTTGTCAGTTTTTTACGTTTTATCCGTTTTTTGTATGTATTTATCCATTTTTTGTACGTTTTATCCGTGTTTTGTCATTTTCCCCCTTTTTGTACGTTTTATCAGTTTTTTTTTATGTCTTTATCCGTTTTTTGTATGTTTTATCACTTTTTGTCAGTTTTTGTACATTTTATCCATTTTTTGTACGTATTTATCCGTTTTGTGTACGTTTTATCCGTTATTTGTACGTTTTATCTGTTTTTGGTCAGTTTTTCCCCTTTTTAGTACGTTGTATCCATCTTTATACGTATTTATCCGTTTTGTGTACGTTTTATCCGTTTTTTGTAGATTTTATCTATCCTTTTATCAGTTTTCCCTTTTTTTGAATGTTTTATCCATTTTTGTACGTTTTATCCGTTTTCGTCAGTCGTACAAAAAACGGATAAAATGTACAAAAAACGGATAAATACATACAAAAAACGGATAAAACATAAAAAAACTAAAAAAACAGATAAAACATACAAAAATGGATAAGAACGTAAAAAACTGATAAAACATACAAAAAACAGAAAAAAAACTGACAAAAAACAAATAAAACGTACAAAAAAATGGATAAAGCCGGATCAAACGTACAAATAACATGGAAAAACAGATAAAACATACAAAAAATGGATATAAACGTTAAAAAACGAAGAAAACATACAAAGAACGGAGAAACGTACAAAAAATGGAGATAACGTAAAAAAAAAGGACTAACGATGCAAATACCATTAGTCCTGGAGGCTAACGGTGTAACATTATCAATCTCGTTAAGAGATAACGGAGAAAAAATTTGCATCGTTAGTCCTCATGGTTAACGAGGGATGTAGGGTGGCAAACGTTTGCCTAACGGGTGATGTGTTTTGCCAAAAGTTTCTGACAAGGATGTAAGATGCTAAAATATGTAAACCACAGGGATGTATTTTGCAGTTTACTCTAAAAATAAAATAAAATTTGATTGGTTGAGGTGATAATTGGACCCACCTAAAATGACTAATATAATAAAGTAGGCAAGGATAGTGAGGTTAGTACATGGAAAATAATTGGGGCTCATTCCCATTGTGAGACCTATAAAAACATACCAAATAACTAAGGTGATGTTTGGTTGATAGGATTGGTGTGGGTTCACCAAAAGAAAAAATGATTCATTTGTTTGGTTGTTATTGGAGGCTCACAATTGAGAATTAAGGAATAAAAAAATGATAGATTTCAATCCACTCTATTTTTGTGGGTTTTTATGAATCCATCCAATCAAAAAAACTCTTTTTATTAGATGGATTTTTTTTTTCAACCACATATTATTTATTCTTTCTCTTATTTTTTATTTTTTATTTATTTTAAAAAAATACATAAAACTTATTAAACATATATATAATTTAAATACAGTAGTAATTAACTTTCTCTCTCATTTTCTTTTTCTTTCAAACATTTCCCAAATCAAATCAAATTCCAAACCCATTTACGAACCAAACGCACCCTAAGGCTCCATTTGGTATGGGTGATTTGAGATTGGTTTTGATTTGTATTCTAAATTTAATTTTTTGGTTGGAGGGTTCGGATTTGAAAAGTGTGAAACGGCCCACAAAATCCATGGTAAGCAAATGAGGTGGGTTTAAGTGGGTTTTAATTAATTATATTCTCTCTCAATTTTATTTTTTATATATCTCTCTATCTCTCTCACACATATACACCTTTTAATATTTAAATAATAATTTAATGTTAATTTTAATAAAATAAATTGTTTTCTCTTACTTCAAAACCAAATTCAAATCATAATTTTAAATCAAATCCAAATGCTAATCTAAACCCACTTATAAACAAAACGGACCCTAATTTCTTCCATCAACCTCAAATCCTACCCCGATCCCCTCAAACCAAACGGGCCCTAAAGATGTCATGTACATTACTCTTCCCAAAACGAACATCGTCGTCGTATTTGCTTTCACATCATAATATCAAATTCACCAAATGAATATATTACTCGTAATAATATGACTAAAACAAGTCAAATATGTATTTCTATTTCGATTCATTGTACCCGTTGCAAACCATTAATATGCAGGCTTGTACATTTATTAGTATTTGTAAATGAATTAGTGGTAAGAAATAGCAAAAGTGCCATTGATACAACAATGCATATGTTTCTTGATATATAGCTAAGTCTTACCATGCCTATTTGTTGTCTTGCTCAAGATCAGTTTGATAATGGTCATCAACTATTCTTTTCTTTAATTGAGGTAAGCACATCCTATGGTGAATAGCACATCCCAACCATATTGACTTGCCTAATTCAATAAATAAATAAACAATAACCTAATTATTTTATTGATGTTTCCATCATTATTTATGTATAAAAAAACATTTGTGTCACATTATTTCAATTTTGCGAGGAAAAATCATAAATATTGACGACTTTCATGAAATACATTTCATTCTATTGACATGACATATATGGAAAATAGCTTCAAATGACACGTGTAACATATATTTTACTCTTACGTTGGCCACAGTAATGCCCAGGTCATGCCCATGTCACATCAACTTTCTCTCTGCGATAATAAGACATGATTAAGTTCCATAGTTGACTGAGTTTTTTTTTTTTTTTTTTTTTTTTTTTTTTTTTTTTTTTTTTTCAAACATTTTAAACAACAAGTTTAAAATTCATTAAAAATAAAAACATTACAATACTAATTCAAATAAACATTAAAAACATTACGATTCTTCAAAAAAATTCTTTATCGTCTTCCTCATCGTCATCGTCACTACCGTCTTCGTCTTCATTCTCTTGATTGACTTGATTTTTACGCTTTCTCCAAATGTGTTCGATCAAATCAGATTTTAAGTGTAGATGAGTTGATGAGTCCATTAGCTCCTGAGTAACTACTAACGATTCTTTATGCGATTTAAGGGATCGTGATCATGATGACCATCATCTTTGAACCATGTAGGAAATATCAGCCGCTGCTTGTGTCGAATGATCATATTATGTAATATGATACATGTATACACAATATCTTGGGGATCCTGTTTATAAAGCCCTCAAGCCGGAACTTTAAGCATTTTCCACTTCTTCTTTAACACACCAAAAGCTCGTTCCTCCTGTACAAAATTCTTTTATCATCACCCGTGGGAGGATTTGAAATGGACTTAATAAGAATGGACCATTGTGGATATATCTCGTCAGTAAGAAAATATCCCCTTTTATAAGGTACATTGTTAACCTCAAACTCAAGGTCTGGTGCTTTCCGATTTTGGGATGTTGTTGCAGCCACTGCCAGATTCACGGGATGTTGTTTCAGCCACTTCCAGATTCTCTGAGACATTCACAAGATGTTGTTACAGCCATTGCTAGATTCTTAGAGACATTCACAGGGTGTTGTTACAGCCACTGCCAGACTCTCATCAAGAGAATCAGGAACGACCGCATATCCCAATAGACGAATGGTCGCAGTACACTTGACCAATGGGCTAATACCAGGTATGCCCCTAGTATCAAGATTTTGTTGAAAATATGAAGAATAATCGGTTACAATTTGTGTGAATAGTTCTTGGCTCATTCAGAACCGCCGATAGAATGTTCTTTCGTCGAACTGCGGGTTTTCAGAGAAGTATGCCGCCACTAAACGATTATGAGCACCCTCATGATCCCTACGTATGTACCTTCGTGGAACTTTTGGCTGTGATGCTTGGTAAGCATTCCAAGCAAACTCCACAAATTCCGTAAACTCACTAATAACTTCATCATTATCGGAAGACAAAGAACCAAAAAATAGCTCGTAAGTCATAATTAAAAGAATGTGTTGAAAGTATTGATAGAAATGTTGTTTGAAATTGTGTGTTTCGAAGTGTGTTTGAGGTTGGTATTTATAAGGTTGTAAAGTGGTAAAGTTATTTTTTACTTTTTTTTTTATTATTTTTTAATTAAATATAAAACGGACAGATTTTTTTGATATTATATGTGTGCAAATTATCGGTCAAAATTTAGACCGATCTCTCCTTTTTTCCACAAGACGACCGATATTTTTTCCCCTACATTGGCCATGACCGATATTCATATCGGTCGACTATGATTTTGACCGAGTTTTTCCAGTACGTCCACTGTGTGCAGCCTTAGAAAGCTAGGTAAAATTTGAAGTCAATAACTATTATGATTTGTCACTTGAGCACACATCGAATTACCACAATAATTAAAAAACTCTATCAAGCTATAATTGTTATAGGCACGTGTGGATCTTATAACACATCAATAAAAATACCCCACTCACTAAAAAAAGAAAGAAAAAAAAGCTTGCTGTTAATGGCTTGGCAAAGTTACGAACCGGAAGCGAATTGGCGGGGAATAGGTGCACTTGAGGTAAAAAAAAAAAAAAAAAAAAAAAAAAAGCCATGTGACATGTCAAACCCAACTGCACCGTTCACTTTTAGGTGTTACATTATTAAACTCGTACTAGTGTTACTATTATAAATTGATGATGAAATGACAAATTATAGAAGAGTTATTTATTTATTTATTTATTTTTTTGTGTTTTTTTTGTCATGCAACACGCTTTTTGTAAAATTAGTGTAAATGAACCAATATTATATGCTCAAGTAACCTACATGAAAAGAAGTTAAATAATTTGGTAACCTAGTTGTGTTAGTTTGGATTAGCTTATTAATTACTCCCTCCGTCTCACATTGACTGTCCAGTTTGACTTTTTCAAGTCTTTATTTTTCAACTTTAACTTTATATATTTTTGTTTGTATTATATAATATTTGATAAAAATTATACCAATGAAAAATACATTTAAAACTCAATCCATTCATATATTTTAAATCAAGTATTATATAACACAAGAAAAAATAATTAAGGTTAAAGTTGTAAAGGAAAGACTTAAAAAGTCAAACATGGACAATAATTATGGGACGGAGGTAGTATTCAAGTTTACAAACCTTATCAAACTTATAAAATCTCATAACAAGCTTATCATAGCATCAACAATGCATCAAATCTTTAAACACTTGATGTATTTAATGCATTTAATGCATACCCCATTTAATCACTTATAGTTTTTGCAATAGCTTGGAGTTAGCTAAGGTGCTGTTTCTTTTTTTAGTCTAGTTGGATATGGTTTCTGAGTGGACAATGTGCATATCTAGAATAAGATTGAGATGAATAATGGTTGTTTCTTTTTTCACTGAATTTATGAGATCAAATGACCATTTTAACCTTCTTCCCCAAATATTAAAAACACCCATATCCACCATCCACATATAATCAAGTTATAACCTGAAACCAAAACAAAAACATAACGAGTTCATGACCCAAAAATTACATAACAATAATTAAGCCTTCGAAAGTTTAATTTCTCTTCACTAGTAAAAAATTTGTCCACTTTATGATTTTTAAAACAATTAAAAGCAACTGTGATACGTGATCACAATCATGGACATGGACAAAAACCAATCGATTACACCACTTTCTTTCTGAAAAGGAATACAAAGTCGAAAGAATTTGTATTTTGTATAATGAAAATGCCATTCCATTCTCTTGTTCAATAATGATTTTGTCTCGTTCGAGAAGGTCTTGGTCGGCGCAAGAAGGAAGTGACGACGTGGGTTGTGATGTCGTAGATGAGTGATGTTGAGCCGTAGTGATGAACTGCTGATTTAGGGGAGGTGATGTAAAATCAAGAGTAGGTTTTAAGTTGTTTGATTGTAAAAAAAGAGTATTGAAAAGAGAGAGAAAATACAGAGTATAAGGTTATATTGGTCTAATAATATTATATTATTATGTTGTTATGTCTGAATTGGGAGAAGCGACTTTTTATTGTCCTCTAAAATCGGAGCCTAATCTAGAATAAGTGAAAAAAGAAACGCACAAAATTTCCACTTGAGTTTAGACCTGTTTACTAAGGGCCCATTAAGTTAAAAAGAAACAACACCTAAGTCTTTTATAAAAATTCTTAAAAAGCTATTGAAAAACCTTATACTACAATACAAAAAAGCTCTTACATATGTTTGGTGCAGAGCTTTTTGAAACTTTTTGGAGCAATGAGCGGTGAGCAATGATCTTTATGATTTTTAGTGTTTGTTTGACAAAAGAGCGGCGAGCTTTCCTGTTTTTCTAAGAATGTTCATTTTTCCAATGCTTCTTTAATAAGCTATGAACAGTGAGCTGTGGCTACTGCTCACAGCTCACTGCTACAGATCACAACTACTTTTGACAAACATAACTAGAATAGTAAAAAGCTTTTGATTGTTTTACCCATTGTGGATACTTTGTGAGTTCCTATAATATATAAACTCAAATTGATAAAGACACATAGAAAAGTACATATGTATTTTCGAATAGACAAAGTACATAATATAATTCAAAAGTGCCAATTTTCAAAAATTCTTTTAATTTTCTACTGAGAGTGAAAGTTAGAAAAGGATGTGGCATTTGGCAATTGGATACTTTGCTATGTTCAAAGAACTATAACTTAGTATTATAGGTGCATTTAACCTTTAACCACATATGGCATAAAGTATTGAGGTGTTAAGATAATTGAGAAGGAAGCAAAGATGAAAAGTGAGGGAATGAAGTTAGAAAATGATGTCACTTTTCAAATTGTGGGAAACAAAAAGATCAAAGGTCATTGTCTAGTGATGATACTTACTACTTTACAATATATTATGTATACACACGGATCAATACTAGCATCGACCAAAGTTGTTTAGTATGTGATCACTACTTTATCAATCGTAAGGTTGTGAGTGTAAGTTTTGTTTAGAACATTTGTAAGATAGTATAACTGTGTAAGATGATTAGTATAAATATGTGAACAATTGACTTCCTAAATCCACAATGCATAAACCTCCAATAGCTTTTTATTCAAACAAGTTTTTTTTTTTTTTTTTTTTTTTTTTTTTTTTTTTTTTTTAGAATGACTTGTTAAACTACACTAGAAATCTTATACATTAAGTGTGATATGCATTAAATGCAAAAAAGTCATTAAAGACTTTTTGAATTGTGGATGCTCTAAGAGAGACTAATAGCTTCGTATTCACGTAACAATGGTGTTTAATAATGTTCCACGCATATCAAAGTATCCAAAATTCAGAAAATTGATGAGGATACTGTAAAATGAAATTTTTTGATTTTTTTAATAAGTTATTGATTTATTGAAAAGATGACACGAGGAATATGGTCACCAAAAAATTGAGGATTTAAAAGATTATAAAGATGATATAGATATAAGACGCTTTAATAGTGAACCTTACAAAATAAATTTTAAAAAGGGGTCTCACAATTTTAAGTTCACTATAATGTAGCATAGATACAACTAGTTATAATATCCGTGCACGCACGAGGTTTTGACATAAAAATTTTATCATGTATTTAATACCGAATATATTGACATAAAATGTTTTGAACTTTACATCTATTAATTTAGTATAAGTCAAATTTATTTTGCAATAACAATGGTTATTAAAAACAGTCATAATACCCCTGTATTTGGCTATTTTTACAATTTCAAACACCCTTAAAATTAGCAATTGAAATAGTCTCAAACACCTTTGAATTCAGCTATCAAGGCAGTTTCTAGCACCCATCAATTCAGCTATTAAAAACAGTCCCAAACACATTGAATTCTGCAATTAAAACTGTCATAAAAACCCTTGCAAGGCCGGAGGTCCTTTTCTACCTTTGGTAGAACTGGAAGCAGTCTCTCTACCTTAGGTAGGGGTAAGATTGTCTACGTCTCAACCTCCCCCATACACCGTGAAAGATGGTATTGGGACCCATAACCCGTGAAAGACGGTATTGGGAGTTACTTTATTTTACTTTTTTTTTACAGCCATTAAAACAATCCTAATCACCACTGAATCTAACTATTAAGACGATCTCAAAACCCTTTAAAAACGTACTATAATTAGTAGAAAATAGGCAGAATTGCATATATATCCCTCTCAAAGTGAGTAATTGCATATATATCCTTTTTACAAGTTTTTGATGCACATAGTACAATGATTTTTATGCATGCTTTGGATATATATGCAATTATGCATTTTTGGAAGGATATATATGCAAAAACCCCAAGAAAATAACAGTCCCAAACTCCAATAACTTAAGAAAGACCTACTTTAGTAAACAGACTCATTCTTTTCGCAACAGATTTTCAAGTGAATGAAACACATTAGTTGCATCTCTTGCTAGATCATTATTATTCTATATTACAACAAATTCAAAAGCAATTAACACATCAAATACTTGTGAGATTTGTTTTTTTGTTGCAACTTTGGAATAAGGTTAATGCAATACATATCAGTGCCTGAAACAAAGGTACTTATATAACGTTAACTTGGGATTATGTGAGTTAGCCATTTAAATATATGAAAATTCAAGAGACAACTTGATTTTAAAAATCAATAAACACATGTACCATATAAGCAAATTATTATATCAAATATATGTTCTAAGTAACCTTCAAAGTAAATCCGTAGTTGATGCATCATGTGTAGTTTAGGGGGTTTTTATGGTTCCTACTTTAGCATACTTGGTGATGAACTTGTATTCCCAGTCTCTTAATGTGTCAAGTTCGAAAAAACAACGGATAAGGACCAACTGGTATATAAAACATCCTGAAAGAAACATCAATCAGCTAATACTCAAACTATTGACACAAAACGTACACTTTTTTTTCTTCATTTCTTTCGGACTTAACAACGCGCACAATACACTTTCTGCTAAAGTAATAAAAAATAGAAGGTACAGCCTAATAGAGCATATCACTTGTCAAAATGAGTAAATTAGCTTTGTATAACTTTTTTAACTGACAGACATGCTGAGGTTGATACTGATGTTATTGTTTAATTTTAACTATTGATATCATGTTGTACAAAATGTGCAAATTTAATAGCACATAATGAGTGTTAATGAAATTAAAATATGCTCCGTAAAGTTTTTAAAATGTTTTTATGGATATTCATATATAAAATGAAATTAAAATATGTTCCGTAAAGTTTTTAAAATGTTTTTATGGATGTTCATATATAAATTTTAAATAACAATTTCATGAGTCGTTGTTATAAGTAGAATCGCGTATATTTATTTTAATATCAAAGTAGCTTGTGCCTACCATTTGATATTTATATTCCCGTTACTAATAATTTAGCCGTATTTAATATTCAAATCCGTGTACGCGTAAATTAAACTTTTAAATAGAATTACACGAGTCCTTATTTAACAAAATATTTTAATGGATAAAAGTCTAAAACTAACGCTATTAAAACTAATTCGCATATTTACCAAATTTTGTAATTTTAATAGATGAAAGTCTAAAAATTAAGACTAATACTCACGTAATTAAACAAACTTAATATTATAAAGTATAAGGGGTATAAAGTGTAAGGGGTTATTTGTGTTTTTTATAAAGTTATTAAAAAACATAGAAACTTGTAATTTTACACTTAACTCTATATAATTTATTTAAAATTCAACAACTAAAGTTTTATTTATTACTTCCCCCTTTTTTTAAGTTTTTATTTTTATAAATTTGACACCTATATTTTTATGCATTTTTTTTTCTTAACCAAATTTCTCCACCAAATTTATTAAGTTTGACCAAAATCAATTTAATTTTGACTTTCTATTGACCAATCATATTGCTCGATTTCACCTACGTGGCAAAATCAAGCTCTCCTATTGGTCTAATTTTTTTTTCAATGAGAAGGGATTTGAAAAAACACTCCGAAATGATGTAATTCTTTTATTATATAAAAGATTCTAATCATGTGTAAACTCTCTTCAAACAAATGTACCATTCATCTTTTTATAACGATAAATGATATATTTAACAAAACTAGCTAAACTAGTGCTTGAGTTACAAATGAAATTGGAAAGCATATAAGCTCAATAAAAATTCCTCCCACTCTTGGTGATCTTGGCTACCAACCGATACCCTAACATCCCCGATCTTTTCAAATCTTATTCGTTCCCTCAATTCTTGCCCTAGCGAGTCGATTAGTGATTGATTAGTTGTTCTCGTAGCTTTGTCACTCATTAGTTGATGTTCGTTATTGCTAGGTTGAGTTGCGACTAAAATTTCTAACGTTCTCGTTTTTGGGGTTAGTTTTTCAAATCGCTAGGGTTTTGTTTGATGGTATTGAAACTAATCGACATAAATCTCTGTGTGTCATCGATCTTGTATGTTACGTTGCTCGAAACCCTAATCGTTTAGGGTTTCACCGGGTTGTGTCTTGTGTTGCTGTTGTGCTAGGGTTTAAGGGTCGTATGTAAGGTAATGGAGAGGGGGGTTTGAGTCAGGAATGGAGAAAAGGGGCATGAATGCTGTAAACATAACTAGGAATGTGGGCGAACAAGAAGATATTGTTATAACTAGTAACATAAATTTGGAACAAATTGTCCCGATATCTGGTGCTACCAACAACTACGAGGAGGACATGAATGTCTCATTAGATGCTAAGATTAGTAACAATGAAAAGCTAATACTAGAAGGAAAAGTTGTGTTCTTAGATGACGATGGAAAGTGAATGAAATCTAGAGGAAAAACTTAGTCGTGTGTTCATGAGCCTGATCAAAATTCGTCTAACGTTCCCTCGAAGGTAAATGAACCGTCTAGTCGTGATGCTCCTAAGACGAATATGGACCCAACTTGTGACTCTACTATGAAGCCGGTTTCGTAAACGAGTACCAAAAGTTCTGAAACAAGGAAGACTAAAGCTAATTTCGTCCTTTGGAAGCTACGAACATGTGTGATGGTACCGATCTTGCTATCTCTATGAAGGTTGTTGAAGCTGTGAATCGCAGGTTTGAAAATACTCTATATGGCAATTTTATTGGTTAAAGAATTGCCTTATTGGTTGTGGAGTATTATGTACGAAATACTTGGGCTAAGTATGGTATTACGAAGGTGACATAAAAGGTTTTTTTTTTTTTTTTTTTTTTTTTTTTTTTTTTTTTTTTTTTTTTTTTTCAAATTTGATTCAGAAAACGGCGTGGAGGATGTGCTTGAAGGTGGTCCATGGATGATCCACAACATCCCTATAATCCTTAAACCATGGACAATTAATACAAGCTTATTGAAGCAAGATTTAACCCGTATTTCGGTGTGGGTTAAACTTCATGACGTTCCTTTGGTTGCGTTTTCTGAAGATGGATTAAGCCTTATTGCAACGAAGACTGGTTCTCCAAAAATGCTTGATTCCTTTACAAGCACAATATGTATGGAATCGTGGGGGTCATAGTAGCTTCGCTCGTGCTTTAATTGAGATTCGGCCTGAAGATAAGTTAAAGGACAGTTTGACAATTGCTATTCCTCTACTTGATGGGTCGGAATTTTCTAAAGAAACTGTTTGAATGGAATATGAGTGGAAGCTTTCTCGGTGTAATTCATGCAAGATTTTTGGGCATACTATTGATCAATGTCTAAAAAATGTAGTTGTTTCGGGCCCAGTTGTTTAACGACCTGTGGGAAGTTCGAATGATGGGTTTCAAGTCGTGGGTAAAAGGCGTAATAGTGGGAACTGGGAAGAATGGTAGTGCAAAACGTGGTTCGAAGGCTGGTCTAAAAGTAGGGTCCAAGCTCCAAAATCAACCAATGGCAAAAAAAATAAATAAATAAATAAAAAAAATAAAATAAATAAAAACTACTTATAAGAATCCTAGCACGTCTAATGTAGGTTGGTAATGATATCATATTTAAAGCGGGCAAGGAAAATGCTTCGTCTTCCAAGAATGTGGTAAATATATAAATAAATAAGATTTACTGTTGAATAAATTTACTATTGAATGAATTTGACATTGTACTTAAGGAGAATCAACCAACTGGTAAGGAAATTTGAACGATTAAGGTGCAAGAAGAGGTAGACACTAGAGATGATACTGAGGGTGTGGTGGAGAAAGTTGATAATGAAACAGGTAAGTTTCTGGCATCAGGAAATGTGAGTGGAAGTGAATTTGGGTCCAAGAACTTGTATGAACAATGGAAGAAAACAGTGGGTGATGATTATGATCCATATGATGATGAGTTGTACGATGATCATGGTATCTCTGAAGATCAACAGGCTTTCTATGTTGCTTGGGATATCAAGGTTCACGGTCGAAAAAAGAAGTAGATTATATTTGGTGTTATGTTGAGTCAATTGTAATCTAGTCATAGTCATATCTTCATTATAGTAGTAGTTTTGCTTTGTTATATTAGTCTTTCGCCTATGTAACGGGCTGAGATGTGGGATTTATACACATCCATTGTACTTAAACATTTTTTAGAGTAATACATTTACCGTAGAAGCCCTTTACAAAAAAAAATTGAAGTTGGAAAGCTGAAACTTATCTTTATTAGTTACTTTTAATTTTAAGAGCATGTGAAAACATTTTATAAGCTTTTTTAGTCAAGCAAAACTTCCAAAATAACATATCGTTTTAGAACATCTCAAATGTCAGCACAAGAATTACTTCTTGCTCTAACTTAGTATCAAAAGTATAAAATATTTCCTCAAATGTTAGCACTAAACTAAGTAATATCTTAACGCAATACATAGTAAACAAGTAAGGCCGTAAAGGTCCATTTGGTTTATAGGTGGGTTTAGGATTATGATTCAGATTTGGAATTGAGGAAGTGTTTCTTTGGGGGGTTCAGATTCAAATTATAGGAGTTAAAGTAAAATATGTTATTTGGTTAGAGGGTTTAAATTTTGGCATTAGGATCAAAGCTAAATATGAGGGCATCTATAATCCCCACCCCCACATAATGGTTTTTTGACATTGGTTTTGTATTCATGGGCCTAACACTTTTTCACTCTCTTATTTTTCTTTTATAATAATTTATACAATATAATATTAATTTTAGTTCTTATACCAAATTATAAATAAACATTTTTTTTTCAAAACCCTTATCTTTCTCTTTCTATTTTTCTTTCAACCAAATACCAAATCCTAACCCTATATATAAACCAAACGACACACAAATGTGATGAGGTCCACTTTGTCATAAAACCACCCAATTCATCAATCTTTTACTTAGTCCCTAATGTTTGAGATACTATCAAAATCCTAAATCGTAAACCTAAACAATTGATTTTCATTTATTTTAACCACCCTATCATCAAAAACCAAACGGCCCTAAAACATGTTCTAATAATAATAATAATAATAATAATAATAATAATAAGGCAAGACTAATCATTGCACTAAACGCTATTTAACTTATTTCTCAATATTTTGATTGAATCTTTGATATTCAACTAAAAATACAAAAACTAATTTATAAAAAAATACATTTTTATAAGTTTTTAATTAATACTTTCAAAATGAATCCAATATTGATATATATTATCCTAACTTATGTTTTACATATTGTTTGATATATGCTTTTAGTTAGTTAAAAAGAGGTTTAGTGTTAAGATTTAGCGCAAACATTAAAGATATGCCAAATGATTGCTTTAAAAAAGAGGCTTTCATGGTTATAAGGCCACTTTCTTGCCTTAAAAGAGCTAGGAATGTTAGCAACGACAATATTTTCTCAAAGTTAGTAAAATCAGTTAGCGGTAGCTTAGTGAGAAAAACTTGTGACTAACATCACTAAAATATGTGAGGTTAGAGGTTCAATTTCTTATGTGTAAACAACTTTAAATTAGTCACACCAACCTCTTAAAAATAAAAGATTTTACTTAATTTAAATATGCGTAACAATTAACTGATTCAAACCACATAAATTAATCGACTAAAATATCATAAACCATGATGAAAAAAGAAACTCCATCTTATTCTACGAACAATTGTTCTAGAAGTAAAAAAAGGTAAGAAACAACAATGATGTCAGTTTCATACCTTGCCTACCAGCCTTAAGTGTAAAATTTTAGGCTCTAGCATATGTGTGCCCAGTGAGACAAGTATCGAGGATGACGTAAGCACTAAAGTTGCATGCTTTAACCCACGAGAAACAACATGGGCCTTTGCGCAAAAAAAGTATCGAAGATATGTACAAAATGTTTTTCTCTGTGTACAAAAAGTATTGATATTTTGACACCACTACCTTAAAAAAGGTACGAATATTGTTCATCCACATGGATTGAAACAACGAAATCGAAAATATTCATTTTATACTTTTTCTCTCAAGAGCACAATGTTTAAGTAATAGGTGTATTGGTAAAAATTGTTATAAGAAGTATTAGATAATCGTTATCAGTTATAAATAACTGTAATCCTTAGGGGGTTGGCAATGCACCTCTCACCCCATCACCCTTCACTCACAAACTACCAATCCCCTTATGCCACATCACCCTCACACTTTTCCCTTCACTCACTCATTTTTTGTTGGCGGCACACCCCTCACCCTTCACTCACTTCTTTTTTTTTTTTTTTTTTTCATTTTTCTTTTTTCTTTTTTAAATTCTATTAAAATTTATTAAAAACTAAAATTCATTAAAATTAAAATAAACATTACATAATATTATTAAAAAACATAAAGTATCATTACATAATACTAAAAAACTAAACTTCATCGTCCACATCGATGTATGGTAATTGTTGAGCGTGAACATGCTCTATAAGATCAAATCTGACACGAAAATGTGTATCCTCATCCCGTATCTCGCCTAAAGCTGCTTCGTCAAACACCGGTTCAATCGGAGGATCCCGAATATGAACTGGCGAGATTGCGTTACCGGCGTTATGTATAATCATGTTATGCAATATGACACACGTATAAACTATTTTTCTAATTCTTTCTATCGTGTGTGGCCGTAAGGGTCGTTGCAGTATACTCCATTTACCCTTAAGAACACCAAATGCCCGTTCAACATCCTTTCGAGCCGACTCTTGTAATTTCTTGAACTTTTTTTCCTTTGGGTCGGTTGGAAATTTGAACGCTTTAACAAACGTAGACCATGCCGGATATATGCCATCACAAAGATAGTAGCCACGCTTGTACGTATGGCCGTTCACAACAAATGGGCACTTAGGTGCCGTACCATTACGCTCGGTGAGGAATAGCGGAGATTGCATCACAACGTTTATATCGTTGTTTGAACCCGACGGTCCAAAGAACGCGTGCCATATCCACAAATCTTGAGACGCCACTGCCTCCATCATAATCGTGGGGTATTGATGGTCACCCCTTTTATATTGACCCCTCAATTCTATTGGACAATTCCTTCAAACAAAATGTGTGCAATCTAGGCTACCGATCATACCCGGAATGTGATGTCGGTCTTCGTGCGCTTCGTACAAACATGCAACATCATGACTTGTTGGCCTACGTAGAAAATCTCGAGCATATAACTCAATAATAGCATCACAAAAAAATTGAAGGCATTCACGTGAAGTTCTTTGCGCCATTTCCAAATATTCGTCAAACTCATCCGGTGGTGCACCGGTTGCGAGTTGTTTAATGGCAGACAAACATTTTTGTATGGCCGTGAAACTTTTTTTCATTCTAGCATCGTAACCTTCCTGAAAATACTCGAATCTAGCCTCAATAGCTTGCGTTATTTTTAAAAATAAACTTTTAGGCATACGATACCTATCTTGAAAAAATTCTTCGTCGAATTTTGGATCTTCACTAAAATAATCACGATGCAATCTTTGTGCCGCAGAGATCCGATTGCGTTTCACTGATTTTCGTGACGACCCAGCCGTATCTTCTTCATCTTCGTCAATTGCGTCGGCAAAAAATTCGAGACTAGTATCGTTAGACCACTCGAACGGCTCATCTAGAAAAAAAGTCGAACCAATTTTTTTGTGCTCCATATTAATTTTCAATCGGATGTTTTTTTTTTTTTTTTTGGAACCGGAATTTTTTTTTTTTTTTTTTTTTAGATCGGTGGTGTTTGGTTTATTTATTATTATTTTTTTTTTTATGTTTTGTCAATGTTACCAAGTATATATATACACAACAAAAGAAACTAGCCGTTGTGCTCCCAACGTCCCTTTTTTGATTTCCAACGTTCAAATTCAAGCTCGGTAAGCTTCACCGATTTTTGGTGCTCCCGTGCGGTAGGATGGGGAGGGCCGCGGTGTTCCCGTGCAGTGGGGATGCCGCACCGTGCCTCCCCGTACCCATTGCCAACCCCCTTAGAGCTATGATTCAGATTGCCATAACTACATAACAGACTTTAATAATTCAGATTTGACCAAAAGGCTTGTGTCCCAACCTCCTAATGGTACCACATGTTGTGTGAGAAGCTCCTTAACCAAATAGTTATGGGTTAAAGTCCTGCTTAGGACATGTAAATACATTTGTAGTATAATAATAATAATAATAATAATAAATAATAATTTAGATTTGAACATGAGTTTACACGTTAACGTTAATGATGTATTTGATGGTGGCGTCTAAACCGGAAAACTTAACAATAAGAACTATTGAGAGAATTCTATATTAGCTTATTAATTTTTTTTTTGAACAGAAATTTAATATCACACCTCACAAATGGAGGAAATTTGAATACAACAAGTTACATCGACACAACAAGTTACATCAAACAACAAGTTACATCGAACATAACAAGTTAAGACAAAACAAGACATACATCCTAATAGTTGTGACAGACTACAGCAACACCATACAAGGGTGGGGGAATCACCAAAGTGAGCTTTTGATAGACACAACCATATGCAGGTGTAGCTTGACAAAAGTACATAATACATACATAGATGATAAAACTAGGCATCCTTAAAGGAGCCAGACCAAAACCTAACAGATCTAAAATCAAACCCCTAGGCAGCAGCGAGCCGTCGATAACGGGCCACAACAGATCTGAGCAGAAGGAACCAGATGGTAGCAAATCTGAGCAGACGACAGCAGTGGCGGCAGCGATGACACCAGCAGCAGCGAAGATGTGGGATGACAGATCTGTGGGTAAGACATTATTGTAGAAAAAGAAAAAGTACAAAAAGAAAGAGGTCCGGACGGCTGGCCAAAGCCGACCGCCGGAAAAGAGATACGTTTGGTTTAAGATAAGTTTGGATTATAGAGAGAGGTGGGAGGATAAGTTAGAGAGAGAGAGTTTTTTCATTATTAGCTTATTAATTGAGAGAGAAGTTTTTGTGACCTCCTTGATAAGAAGGATTAAAGGTTTGGGCCCACTCATTAAGTGGAAAAAAAAACACCCCTAACTTAAATACATTGTAAACCGATAACATATAGTTGATCTCTTGACAACCCTTTTGAACAAAAGCAACTATGAATGAGATGTTTGAAAACTTTCAAATAATATTGGAACGATTGAATAAAACATGATAAGATTTAAATAATAATAATTATAATATATATATATATATATATATATATATATATATATATATATATATATATATATATATATATATATATATATTTTAAATCGCTCACATATAAAGAGTGCATTTTGGTTTAGTGAAATATACAAACACTAAGTTATTGTGTTGCTTCACAAAATTCAGAATGAAATGCATCAAAACTACAAGAATGTTGAACATTATGTTTTCCCCACCTATGATTTCGTTTGAACTCTAAACAACAGCAACAACAAACTCAATCCCGCCGTGGCAGGGTATGAGGATTTCGTTTTATCTCTAAAAAAAATTCTAATCCAAATGTTATACTTGAAGCCATTAAATTACCAACATTCTTCTTTAAGTTTTACTTAGCCATTTAATTCAAAGTTAAAATCTATTCAATTAAGAAATAAAAAGTTTATCTCAAAAAAGAAGCAATTTTTAGTTATTTCATGACACTTGGATAGAACAATCCTCTACCTAAAAGGCTAAAAAGAGAGTCTCCATCAACAACATTGTTACTAATCAATAACAATGTATGCTTTTTGCAAACATCCACATCACCTTACTATTCAGATTTCATGACTCATAATATTTCATCTTTTATTACACCACACAAAGATAAATTATTTGTCATTGGCTCACAAAACAATCATTTTCGAAATCAATTTCGTGAAGTTCCATGATATGATAACAAACATTACACTGATTAGCATGTGCAAGTGGCCAGCTGTACTGGGTCACCATTTATGAAAGACTTTCAATTTAGTATATGTTTATTAGTATTTATACATGTTTAATTTGAATTTTTATAACCCTTTATAAATATTATGTGAGGGGCTTCCGATTTAGTATATGTCCATCAGTATTTAACTATTTATACATGTATAAGTATATTATGCTTTGAATTTTCCATAATAGTTAAGCTTTTCGTGATTTGTGAGGTCTCGTTTTTAGTTTCACACCGGGCCACCCAAATCAAGGATGAAAAATTATTAAGTTATGTTTCATTTCAAAATAAAAGAGTCTACCATTGTTTGTGTGTACATTCATTACAAAATACTGTGCAAGCTTTGATGTGTTTATCACTGAAAAATCTCATTTTGGTAGATTACTGTCTTCAACATTATGTACTTTCGTAATTCTCACTTACGAGTTACAACAGCCGACAAGCTTTAAAATATACAAATTTATCAAGTTCAAATAAATCTGGATTGAAAGAATGAAAGCTGTTTTTATTTTATTTTAAATTTCAGACAGGTAGAATAAGAAAATTAAGATTAAAAAAGGAACAGGTCTAATGTGTAGAAAGTCGTCCAAAGGTTATTGTTACCTGATAACAACTTCTTAAATCGGTACATTTAGGGACGGAGCCAGGAAATAGGAATAAGGGGGGCCGAAATTTTTTTGTCAAGCTAACAAAGTAATTTAACTAAAGGTTAGGGGGGTCATTTGTCTATAGTTTCATCATATGCTTAAATTTTGTAAGGTAAATATCAAAGCGATTGGTCGTGTTGGAGGGGGCCGAGCACCCCTGGCTCCCCCACTGTCTCAGTCTCTGGGTACATTCAAAGATTACTATGGAATTGGAAAATATATACTACGTAGTTGTTACAATCATATTTGACAATTTTGATATTTGAAATTTGAAGATTCTGGACAATGTTTCGGGTTAACCCAGGCCAAGTGCCTACCCATACAAACAATAATCCTATAAACATATGAACCAGATTACACATCCAATACTTCAAGTTGTATAATATCATATCTACTATATAAGGTTGTGATGACCCCATTATTTGCTCGTGTGAAAACAGTTGTTAAGCAGTACTAATCGTAGCTGTACCAAAGGTGATTCTAGTTATCTGACGACTATGGGTCAGATAGTCGGTATTACTCCGTAAGTGGCTTATCCAACGAAACTTATTCAGATTATACGTCATTCTTCCAGAGGTCATTTAGGTCATTTAGAGTCCTTTTCAAATGATTGTCTTCTGATAAAGACCGGAATTGTCTTTTATAATAGCATCAAAATTAAGAACTTATCATGCATACTAAACAGATAAACTATCTATAGCAGAAATTAAACATAAGTAATTTGATATAAGAAAAGGCTTGATCTAACAATCCTCATGCTCCTACATGTTTTCTAACAAAATCAACCTATCTATGAATTAAAAAAACCAAACAATGTCTTCATCATTTATTTTCCATTAAAAAAACTACTCGCTTTGATCTATCCAGGCACTTTGGTTCCTGCACAAATACACAAGGTCTTTGTATTTAGGCACTTGTGGATTCATCTTCAGGATGCCAATATCGATTGAAAAACCACATTGTGTCAGCCGTCACAGCAAATCCGTCTTGGTTCCTGTGCCAACCATAGTATGCATGGGTTCGATTCTTGATGTCAAAAGTGGCGTGTCCAAAACTAGCTTCTCTAAAGGCCGAGTACTCTGGTTGAGGCTCTGTCATGCTACACCAACATCAAACATAATGTCAAGTTAGATCTTCATATGAGTTAGAAATTACTCACACACGCACATTTGTGTGTGTGTGTGTGTGTGTGTGTGTGTGTTCTTATATACATTATAAAAAAAGTTATAAAACATTACTTGGTTGCTAATCCCTCGAGGTTTCCTCCATCTCCAATTGTTATATACACGGGTGCGGATTGATCCTTTACAGGTGTGGACAACCCGTTAACAATGTTGTAAGCAATGTTTGATACACGTTCCTACACCAATGGAGTAAACGATAAAATATTAGTATGAAGAATAAATAAACTCTCGAATTAGGTTTAAAGGGTATATAGTAACTCATTTTATTCTTTCTTTCATAGTAAGTTCTGCTTACCAAAACATCAAGAGTCCATAATCACAATAAGTCAAAAGAATCAAGTTATCAGTTCCATAATGCAACAACCCTATACACCTTCACAGTTCCTAGAATATAACATGAGGAAGTATTTGAAAGGACTTACCGAGCGTTCATAAGCATGAACATGACCAGCAAAGACAACGTCAACTTTGTACTTTACAAACCAGGCCTCGAACATTACCCTCATGGTTTCACCTTCCATATAGTGATAGTTGTAGCTGTTATACCATGGGGAATGCATCATAACAATCAACCATGGTGTTTCCTCTCTGTTGACTTTGGGTAGTTCCTCTTCTAGCCAATTGTATTGAGGAGTGTATTTACCTATAGAAATATGCCAGTTTTAGATATTGCATTTTATATACTTGGTTTAGAAGAGAAAAAATCTTTATTAAAAAGGATATAGATTTAAATTCCGGGGCCAGTTACCATAAGCTGAATATGAAGACAAAACAATGATGTGCGCAGAGGCTCTCTTGATGGAGTACCAAAAGGGGGAAGTACTCTGTGATGACTTATAGGGAACATGATATCGATGAGTAAAAGGTCTGAAAGGTTCATCCTCACCCTGTAAATGATATATCGGAAAACAGGATCACTAAGGTTAAAAAATGTCAGACTTTCACTTTTGAAATCATGGTCTTTAACTATAAAATTATGTTCAAATGTTCGCTCCCAAACATATTTCAGAAATATTAACAGATGTATAAAATTCATGAAATATTTTTACTATTTTTTTTGGGCTGATTTGGAATTTATATAAAAATTGTCGTACTCAAAAGTTTTTTTGGGTAACCTTGGAGTCAGAATGAACATTATTGAACTTGGATGGATATAGTACTCTATTATCAGTGTTCAGTTTGTCATATATAGAGTCAAGTTAGATCTTAAAAATTAAATTTGCAATCTTAAACAAAAGGACTAACGAGAAAACTTACGATTTCAGGTGCAAAATCAAGTTCATGATTTCCTGCAGTCCATATCCAAGGTTGATACGCTGCACTTCTCTCAGCAAACCTTCCCCACGAATCCCATCTATTGTTATCATGATTAGGATATGTATCCGCGTAAGAAAGGTCTCCCATAAACAACATTGTTTGCCCTTTCACGGGATTCCTTTCATAATGGGTGAGTGTCATGTTTGAATCATAACTCTGGCCGAGATCCCCTGAAAATACACATACAAAATGGTTCAAGGGTATGAATCAAAATCAGATCTTTTATTAAAAGAGTTGGAAATATGGGCGGTCATCCGGTTTGGGTAATTAGTCAAAACGGGTAATTTTGTACTGGGGAGGTCGGGTTGGCGCAATACACATTTTTTTCCAAAATTTTTAATCCTTTTATATAAGGTAGCATGTATAATATAACTAAAAAACTGTGTTATTTCAGTAGAAACTAATAAAATGGTTGAGGTCATGACATCTACTTTGACCAGTTTTCTTAAGTGAACATTTATACAAAAGTTGGTAAAAATACCATACCAATTAGGCCAAAAGTGTAAGGAACGTCGGGTCCGACTTCTGGAGGAGTCATGAACGAGAACGTCCTTGTTGTGAGTCCAATCCCAACCGTATAGTAGTATTTTCTATCATGCTGCCAAATTCCACATTAGAGCAAAGTAAATCTTGGAAATAGTACACTTTTGACTTCTAATGTTAACTTTGACTTGGTAAAGTCAACTTTGACATTGCAAAGTCAAACTTTAGACTATAAAGTCTATTTTTGATACTGAACTATTACCTTTAAATGAGTAATATTGCAGTGGTGGATGAAACCAGATGTATAGTTAAAGAATGAGTATTTGGTAAGCAAGCCTTCTGCCCTCCTCTTTCGTTTGCTATGAGTCCAATAAACAACTGTATTTGAACCGGGTTCATCCATGGTTACCCATGATACAATCATCGCCTTTCCAACACGATCCCCTTGTGTAATATGGACCTAGTAAACATGAAAAAAATATCAACTTCATTACATAAAAAAATCAAAACACCTTAAAACACAAATATGATAATTGTTTTATCTGTATTTAATGTTTCTGGTTCAAGAGTTCATATGCTTCATCAAAAACACTTATTATCGGAAGCAATGTAGCATATAAAGATTCAAACGGCATGACATAGAACAGTAATTAAACAACCCATAACAAAACATGATGCAAAAACTAAAAACAGACCTGTTGAGGTGCATTATAGCCGGAAGGCGCATCAAATACATCGCTATCAAGAGGCATATCAATAGCCTTTTCATCTTTTCTAACAAAAGTACTAGTTAAACCACCATTAACTAACATAACAGATTCCAAAAGTGCTAGTAAAACCCAAAGAACAATACACCATAGTTTAACCATCTTATCCTACGCATGCACCACCTATTGAAACTTAATTAACCTACGTTAAACAAGAAACCAACCCAACATATTTATAGGGAAAAAAGGGAATATGCAAACAAAATATTCCAACAAATTGTTATCCATATCTAATACAACTAACTAGCTTAAGTTTTGTACTCGAAGTTTAAATTTGAATTGGAGTTGAAGTAGGAATGGTATTATTTAAAGATGCCATTAAAAAAAATATTTTTATTAATTTCAAGTTAACCAAGAAAATCATTTTTTAATATACATTTTTATTTTCTTTGTCAATAACTACTTGATAATGATAAGAAATCTATATAGGTTTTTTCAATTATATATTTTGTTAGTACGTTATTATTAAGTTAACCATCTAAACAAAAAAGATACATCACTATTCTTGCAATTATTCATCAAAATGTTGCTACCATCAGGTATACACTTTTTTAATGTAATGACACATGTTTTCATTATTATTTTACACTCAGAGGAGCATAACTCCATATACATTGCCAAAGAATTCATATTAACTTTGGTTCTTAGACTTGTTGCACAAATAAAATAAGGTCTTTGGAATCTAGGTACTTGTTGATTCATTTTCAGGATTCCAAAATCTATTGTAAAACCACATTGTATCAGCTGTCACGGCGTATCCATCTTGGTTTCTATGCCAACCATAGTACGCATGGGTTCGGTTCTTGATGTCAAAAGTAGCATGTCCAAAACTAGCTTCTCTGTACGCTGAGTATTCTGGTTGAGGCTCAGTCATGCTACACCAACATAAAACAAAATGTCAAGTTGATCATCACACCAGTTTAAAATATGTGTGTTTTTGTTTATATTGGAAGTGGTTAGATATTAGTAAATTACTTGGTTGCTAATCCCTCAAGGTTTCCTCCATCTCCAATGGTTATGTACACAGGGGCAGATTGATCCTTTACGGGTTGGCAGATCCCGTTGACAATGTTGTAAGCAATGTTTGATACACGTTCCTACGTCAGCAAGAAAAACGATCGAATATTAGTTTTCAAGATGGCATAGAAATGCTCAAACTGAGTATGAGAGGACTTACGGAGCGTTCATAGGCATGGACATGACCGGCAAACACGACATCAACTTTGTACTTTACAAACCATGCCTCGTACATTACTCTCATGGACTCACCTTCCATATAGTGATAGTTGTAGCTATTATACCACGGAGAATGCAACAGAACAATCAACCATGGTGTTTCGGTTCTGTTGACTTTGGGTAGTTCTTTCTCGAGCCATTTGTATTGAGGAGTGTATTTTCCTAACATAATAGGTCCAAGTTAGACAGGTCAATTTTTTTGCATAATTCATTATTTAACGAGAATTGGGGTTAGGTATGTTACCATAAGCTGAATAAGAAGCTAAAACAATGATGTATGCTGAAGCTCTCTTGATGGAGTACCAAAAGGGAGCAGTGCTTTGCGATGACTTATAGGGGACATGATAACGGTGAGTAAAAGGCTTAAAAGGTTCTTCCTCTCCCTGCAATGGAATTATCACAAGATAAAAAGATGTCAGCTTTGACTTTTGAAGTCAGATATACTCATCACCAACTTAAAAACCAAAATGCATTCTTGAGTAAAATATATGAGATGGTGCTCAACAAATGCTACTGATTTAGAAGTAATAATACAGGTAATATGAAGTTAGACCATAGAACTCAGCATATGAGGTCTATGGATAGATACTTAAGTTTGACTTTCAGTGTTAAAATGAACCCATTTTGAACTTAAATCTTAGTGCAAACTTTGAGATCCTTCGATAAGTAAATGACAAATGCATGCACATATTAAAAAATACAGCAAAACGGGGTACATTTGGTTTCGAGTGTATAACATAACTACATAAGCAATATCAATATTGTATTTAAAAAGTCTCAAGTTAGACCTCACAAGTCAACATATGCATCTTGAAACAAAAATGCTAAGGAGGATACTTACAATTTCGGGTGCATAATCAAGTTCATGATTTCCTGCAGTCCATATCCAAGGTTGATATGCCACACTTCGCTCTACAAACCTACCCCACGAGTCCCATCTGTTGTTATCATGATTAGGATAGTTATCCGCGTAAGAAAGATCTCCCACAAACAAAACTGTTTTCCCTTTCGTGGGATTCATTTCATAATGCGTAAGTGTAATGTTTGAATCATAACTCTGGCCCAAATCCCCTGAAAATTAACACACAAAATGCTTCAAGGGTATGAATCAAAATGGGATCTTTTTCGATTCGCATTACAAAGTTGGTAAAAACACTACCAATGAGGCCAAAAGTGTAAGGAACGTCGGGCCCAACTTCAGGAGGAGTCATGAACCAGAAAGTCCGCGTAGTATGTCCAATACCGACCATGTAGTAGTATTTTGTATCATGCTATCATATGCAAACAAACTCGATCAATAGCATTCTAAAGACACTACTCCATAATAGAAAAAGTCCGAATTTGACAATGTAAAGTCAAACGTCTGACAATTATCTATACAAGAATTACCATAATGTTAAACAATATATTGAATTAGTTACCTTCAAATGAGTAATATTGCAATGGTGGATAAAACCAGATGTATAGTTGTAGAATGAGTAGGTAATAAGCATGCCCTTAGCCTTCATCTTTTTTTTGCTGTTTTGACTCCAATAGTAAACGGTATTTGACCCGGGTTCATCCATGGTTACCCATGATACAATCATGGCTTTCCCCACATGATCACCTTGTGTGATATGGACCTTAAAATCATAAAAGATGTAAGCAATGATAGCACGCATTTTAGAGCATTTTGGTGCAACTAGCAACTAACTTTTTAGAGCAATGCTAGACCCACTCATAAATTCCACACAAAAAATCGTTCGCTGACGTGTCAGCGGGTGATTGGTGCATTTTGTGACGATTTCTCTCTATTCTCTTTTATTAAACCAATCACCCGCTGACGTCAGCGGGTGATTTTTTTTTTTTTTTTTCGTGAGTGGGTCTAAAATTTCTCAACTTTTTAATTGCAAAGCTTGTTTGGCAACAAGGAATAGCTTTTGCATTTTGTGTAATTGTTGCTGTTCACAAAACCTCATAAAGAAGCATTAGAATCTTATTGCTAGTGTCATGCTTATTAAATTACGAGTAAACTGCAAAAATGGTCCCTGTGGTTTCCTGAGATTGCAAAATTAGTCACTGTGGTTGGCTAATTGCAGGTGGCCTCCCTGTGGGGGTAAACTTCACATCATTTTGGTCCCTGGTTTTAACTGGCGTTAAATAATTACGTTAGAAGTTACACATTTAGCCCCTGTGGCCCATGACCATTGCAGCCTGCATCCTTCTTTCGTCCCTTTTACGTTTTCATCCGTTTTTACGCGTTTTCGTCCGTTTTCGCGTGTTTTTGTCTGTTTTTTATGGTTTACTCTGTCTTTTTTTTTTTTTTTTTTTTTACATTTTCGTCTGTTTATTGACGTTTTCGTCTGTTTTTTTTACATTTTCGTCCGTTTTTTATATTTTCGTCCGTTTCATTACGTTTTTGTCCGTATTTTTACGTTTTCATCTATTTTTTTACGTTTTCGTCCGTTTTTTTACGATTTCATCCGTTTTTTTAAGTTTTCGTCCGTTTCTTTACGTTTTGCTCCGTATTTTTACGTTTTCGTCTGTTTTTTTACGTTTTCATCTATTTTTTTATGTTTTCGTCTGTTTTTTTACGTTTTCGGCTGTTTTTTTTTACGTTTTCATCTATTTTTTTATTTTTCGCCTGTTTTTTTTTTACGTTTTCATCTGTTTTTTTACGTTTTCATCTATTTTTTTTATGTTTTCGTCTGTTTTTTTACGTTTTCATCTTTTTTTTTCGTCTGTTTTTTTACGTTTTCGTCTGTTTTTTTACGTTTTCATCTATTATTTTACGCTTTAGTCCGGTTTATTATGTTTTCGTCCATTTTTTTACGATCTCATCAGTTTTTTTACGTTTTCGTCTGTTTTTTTACGTTTTCATCTATTTTTTTTATTTTTTCGTCTGTTTTTTACGTTTTTGTCTGTTTTTTTACGTTTTCATCTATTATTTTACGCTTTAGTCCGGTTTATTACGTTTTTGTCTATTTTTTTTACGATTTCATCTGCTTTTTTACGTTTTCTTATGTTTTTTTCTTTTATTTTTTCGTTTTCATCTATTTTTTTTATGTTTTTGTCCGTTTCATTATGTTCCCGTTCCTTGTTCTTCTTCTTATTCTTCATTGCCATTCATCATGAAACAGACAAAAACATAAAAAAATGGACGAAACGTAAAAAAACAGACGAAAACGAAAAAAAAATTGATGAAATCGTAAAAAAATGGACGAAAGCATAATAAACCGGACTAAAGCATAAAATAATAGATGAAAACGTAAAAAAACAGACGAAAACGTAAAAAAACAGACGAAAATATAAAAAAAAATAGATGAAAACGTAAAAAAAACAGACGAAAACGTAAAAAAACAGACGAAAACATAAAAAAATAGATGAAAACGTAACAAAACAGACGAAAACGTAAAAAAAACAGACGAAAACATAAAAAAATAGATGAAAACGTAAAAAAACAGACGAAAATGAAAAAAAACAGACGAAAATATAAAAAAATAGATGAAAACGTAAAAAAACAGACGAAAACGTAAAAAAACAGATGAAAACGTAAAAAAAACAGACGAAAACATAAAAAATAGATGAAAACGTAAAAAAAACAGACGAAAGCGTAAAAATACGGAGCAAAACGTAAAGAAACGGACGAAAACTTTAAAAAACGGATGAAATCGTAAAAAAACGGACGAAAACGTAAAAAAATAGACGAAAACGTAAAAATACGGACAAAAACGTAATGAAACGGACGAAAACATAAAAAACGGACGAAAATGTAAAAAAACAGACGAAAACGTCAATAAACAGACGAAAAAGTAAAAAAAAAAAAAAAAAAAAACAGAGTAAACCATAAAAAACAGACGAAAACACGCGAAAACGGACAAAAACGCGTAAAAACGGATGAAAAAGTAAAAGGGACGAAAGAAGGATGCACGCTGCAATGGTCATGGACCACAGGGGCTAAATGTGTAACTTCTAACGGAATTATTTAACGCCAGTTAAAACCAGAGACCAAAATGATGTGAAGTTTACCCCCACAAGGAGGCCGCCTGCAATTAGCCAACCACAGTGACTAATTTTGCAATCTCAGGAAACCACAGGGACCATTTTTGCAGTTTACTCTTAAATTACGTATATACTCTCAAGTTTATTTAATCAGATTTTATTTTTATGTGTATTCGTCATATCATGTCATTTTACACTTTATAATTAGAGCTACATCTAAGTTACCAAACGATTTTATTAAGCAAACAACTACTGATTAGTGATTACTGCTAAATGCTAACTAGGGATGACACCCGTGGGCAATGGGCATGGGTACCTCTAACCCACCAGTGGGTCGCTTTTCTACCCATGCTTATTCTTGTAGGTATTTGTTGCCCATGGGTAAACCTATGGGTTAGTGAGCGAAACTTCAAGCGAGAAGCCGAGAAGGAGTAACTCAAATAAACTATTAGCTTACTGTGTCTTCTAGAGAGTTGTAGTTATTAAATATGTACCTAGAACCTTACAAATCTTTAAGCAGTATAATAAATTTTAGTTTAACACAAATAGTTTTACGGGTCACCCACATGTATTTTGACGGGTAAACCCTTGGGGATTTTGAAATGGGTGTCATAAGTTTTATCCGTGACGGGTATACATTACCCATCACCCTCCCACCACCCACACCGATGGGTAGAAATGTTCTCTTACGACCCACCCGTAGGTGAAATCTGACAGGAATACCCACCTATTTATGTGCGAATGCCTTAGGGTTATGAGTTTTTCTCACCCATTGCCATATCTATAACTAACTGGTACTGCTATGTTTCGACAAACATATAATGCATAAGCAAGAAAAACTGAAAAAGACATCGTAAGGGGGACACCACAACATGGGTTTCTTGATATTATTTAAGACTTTTGGTTAAGTAGGTCAATGCAAAACCCTTCGAAGAAAGAGACGTGGGCCATGGCTCTTAAAGATTCAAACCCAAGATTTTTCTAAGAGGCTAATTATATGAGATACCTTTCACATTTATCATTTATGCATGAGTCAATAAAATGAAACCAATAAACTACGTATGATTTGTCTCAAATAATAAATTTTGACTTTTAAGCAACACTTTGAAACTTGGTTACTTAAACTGCCTGATTGCCTTGCTTATATGATGTTATGTGACACTATAAGGCATAAGCAAATATTATCCACATATTTTGGTTACTTAATAAACATAAGCAGTTTTAACGAGCAATGCAAACACCCCTAGAGTAGACAAATTCCCATCAAGATTCACAGAAACCAACCAATACTTATCTAAAAACAATACAAATGATCGAGTTTCTTAAATACATATATTTCTTTTTTGTTAACCAGAAGAAAGAAACAAAAATATGATGCAAAAACATACCTGTTGAGGCGCATTATAGCCGGCAGGCGCAACGAATACATCACTATCAAGAGGCATATCGATGGCTTTCTCATCTTTTCGTACGAAACTGCTTGTTGATCCACCATCAACAAATACAACTGCTTTCAATACCAAAACCACAAAAACAGTGCACCATGCTACACCCATCTTATCCTACACACCTTGAGTTGAATAACAACTATTGTCACATTTATATATAATGGGCTTAAGAAACTAAAAGGGAATATGCAAACAAGATATTCCAAAAAAAGTCAACTATTGTCTTGATCACAAGTGATTAAGTTAATTGTTTTTGTGTAAAGCTGAGATCTATAGATGGATATACTCCCTAAAATGGAGGGAAACCATGTTTATTTATTTGCTGTTATCTCTTTATATTGAAATGCGTTTACTTGAAAAATGCGTTTACTTGAAAGCATCTTTATAGAAAAATCACTAGTTATCACGCGCAGGTTTTTAAATTTTTTTTAATGATATATCTTTATTTTTTTTAAAACAAATAATTTAATCTTTGTTTTGTTTGATTTATGATTTTTTATTATATTTGTTTATTATTAAAAATAATCATTTAAAAAATTTAATCATATTGTTAGTTGCATTTTATCTATACATTTTTATTTATCTTCTACTTGTGTAGTATTGCATCTTATCTATTTTTTTTTGTATTTATCTTATACTTCTGTATATATCGACAAAACAAATTTTTAAAATTTTAAATTAAAAAATAATAATTAAAATATTACCTAATAAAGAAATATTCTTTTTTCCGAAATACGAAAGTACCTACTAAAGGTTTTGTTTTATTATATAAAAGATTTACTTAAGAGTAAATTGCATAAGTCGTCCCTAAAGTTTGGCCAAATTGCATGTTTCGTCCCAAACGTTATGAAAGTGCAATGATCGTCCCTGTGAGGAAACCTTTAATGCAAGTATTGTCCCCACATGGACGATACTTGCAACAAAGGTTGCCCCAAAAGTTTTCCCATAGGGACTATACTTGCACCAAAGGTTTCCCCACAGGAACGATCCTTGCACTTTTGTAACATTTGGGACGAAACATCAATTTGGCCAAACTTTAGGGACGATTTAAGCAATTTACTCCTAACTTAAAATCCTAAGACAAAAATACACCGTTGGTCTCTAAACTTTCCCAAAAATATCACAGGGGCCCCAAAGTTGGAAAAATTGTTGCATTGCATCCAAAAGTTGGGATTTTGAGGCCGATTGCGTCCCTTGACCCGTTTGGTCTCGGTCAACACACATTTTGTGTTATATTTTGAGGGGCATAATAGACCTTTCACATTTTAACTATAATCTAACCCAAGCCTAACCCGGCACTCAACTTGAGGGACCAACTGTGTACTAATATGTTGTTAACTATGCAACTTGACCGTATCTTCTTTGATACGCCTATTAACGTTTGCGAGGGAACCATACTGCATTGTTATTTACTGAAAACGAAACCAAACACTTCCTCTTACTACAACAGCGACGAAATCAAACCAAAACACACCCAAATCTTTAATCACTCCACTAAACACATAATTGAAACCATATTAATTAAGGATGTTTTATAACATTAAAACAATACAGTTTGGTTAATAATTTTTTGGTATATGTTGACTTTATAAGTCAAAATTGGGTTATTCCAAACAACCCATTGTCAACACTAACAATCATAGTTAGAGTGCAGTACAAGAACAACAGGAACTAGATGAAACCTACATCAACAACCAACAATCACCATGGTTCAAAAATGAAACACTAAATTTTACTCAGCCTAAAAATCAAACCAAATCCACAAATAATTTGATTAATATAAAGTTAAGACTGCATAAAACATACTACTACTTTTCATTCATCATTACCATCACTTAAAAACCATAACCATGAAGATCAACAACAAAATGCTGATCAACAAAAAAACATCTTAACATACGAAAACACTGCAAAACCACATGATGCTTCTTTTCAACTCTTGCTTCACGCACCAAATCCGAAACCCGAATCAAAGGAGCTAGAATGTCACGGTCCCTCTGCTGCACTTCTATCAGGCACTCAAGAGCATCAGTAGCAACATCATGAAACGGACCGAAAGATTGAGCCTCCTGAATTATCTCCTCCCTCCTATAAATCTTTCTTCTCAAATCATCACACTTTTTGCCCATCTGCATAATGAATCCTTCATTCTATGTCTCTTTTTGCACAAAGAGGAATTTGAAGCAATAGTTGAGCTCATCAGAGCCGGAAGCCTCTTTTAGCTGCTCAAGATAGGGAGTACCAGCTATTTTCTCTTAGATGTTGAAGATACATCTTATACCAACTAAATTAGTGCCTTATATAGGCGCACACGTGTTAACTGAAATGGAATAGTAACCATTTGGGAAGAAATAGGAAACGATTGGGTTATATTTCCCATGCACATATTCAATGTAAAAGAATATAAATGCACTAACAAGTGTATAAGGGGAAAAATGGTCGAGTTGCAAAGTCAAGTTCATGATTCGTCCATAACGTATCGTTTTAAAACATCCTTGATTAACAATATTGTAGAACCGTAGAGGGGGGGGGGGGGGTGAATACGGTCTTTTCGGCTTTTTAGAAGTTTAAAGACTTCAAGCCTCTAAGAACAATAAGTGGTTATACAACAACTTCAACAAACACAATCACAATCAAAGTATATAAAGCATGTAGAGAGACACCACGATATATACTGGCTCGGGATAGAGGGTTTCTACCATCCGTACGTCCAGTTGCGAATCCACGACACGTATACTATTCACTAAGTATAATCCTTATGGTGGATTACAAACCATATACAACTTCACTCCACCGATATGCACAAAGATCGGTGCTCACTAAGAAGAGCTACTCCCTACGGTATTCCGCCCTCGGAAGCCACCACAAAGACTCGTGATTCGACTTCACCTAAGGGTCACCAAGACCACTACCAAGACTTCCCACTGGAAGTATCAAACCCCAACTAGATCCCCAATGATCTAGGCTTGGCCACCAAGACACAAGACTTTCCTTACAACCAAATTGATTGAATGAATGTTATTTCTTTGAATCAAGCCCTAACCTAACCTAGTGACTCAATTCTAATAGAAAGGGTATAGAGAAGAAGACCCTCGACACAATCACAATAGTGGATTAGGTTCTTGTGATTCTTCCCTTGCAAGAATATGTGTTCTATCAAAGATGATAAGAGAGAAAGATTAAGAACACAAGATGTGTAGTAGACTTAGAGGGTAGAGAGAAAGAGATTAGTGAAAGAAATTAGAGAGAAAGAACGTTTTTCAAGGGGTGAGGTATACAAGAGCCAAGGTGGGGTATTTATAGGCCAAGACCCAATTTGGGAAAAATTTACCGAGACTGGCGTGTCGCCGACACGTCGACGTGCGGGCAGTGTGTCAGGATTGCTATTTTTCCCAATTTTGGGTGTTGGTCTTTTAAATACCTAACCTTGCTAAACCCCCAATTGTATTTCACACATTTAAACCTTAACATTAATCAATGTAAGGTTTACCAACTCAAATAGCCAATTAGAAAATTATTTTGTGAAGTGTTTATTAGAAAACCAAATTCCAAGGGTAGAAGAATAGAAAGGGTAATTTGGTAGGGGTAGAAATGGTATTCCTCACATGGCATAATAGAGAAGAGAATATGCCATGGGATATTCCTCAAGGGAGGGGTTAAGATGTAATTATGGTTAGGTTAAAGGTTTAGAAGTTAACCATGGTTAGGTTTAGAAAGAAGTGTATAGAGAATGAACCATGGTTAGGTTAAAAGGTGTATCCAAAGGAATGTTCCATCCTTGGTGTGGTTAAGAGTTAACCATGGTTGGGTGTAGAGAGGTAACCATAGTTGGGTTAGGTTTTATGTTGGTTAGGTTAACCAAGGTTGGGTTAGGATTGTGTGTTGAGAACTAACCATGGTTGGATGAGGTGAACCATGGTTGGGTTAAGAAGGGAATATTCCAAAGGTATATTCCTTTGCTTGGGGGGAAAGAGTGGATGAAGGGTTAAGATTGGTTTGGTTTGAAATAGATGGTTGAGATGTGTTGTAAGAGATTGAATGGTTGAGATGGTTTTGATTTGAAATAGATGGTGGAGATCAAAGGAGCCTTTTTGCTTGGAGAGGAAGGTGAATCAATGGTTGAGATTGTTTTGTGTTTGAAATGGATGGTTGTGATTAAACACATGTGTTGGAATAAAGAGGAGATTGGATGGATGGTTGAGATGTGTTTAATTTGAATTGGATGGTTGAGATTGAAGATGTGTAAGGAATATAAGAGATGTGTAAGAGATGTGATGTTGTAAGGGAATGGATGGTTGAGATGAGTTGGATTTGAATTGAATGGCTAAGATCAAAAGTATGTAGGGGACAAGAGTACACTTTTGTGTAAGTGGTGTAAGGGAATGTTGGAGGAGGATATTTGGGAAGTATTGTGGGAGATTTGGTGGTATTAGGTTTGATGGTTTTGGGTTAAGTGGTAATTTGGTGAAGAAGATGATTAAGAAAAATAATTAAGGTGGAAAAGAAAATAATTTAATTGTCATTAAGAAGAAAGGGTTTAGAAAATTAAGATTATGAGTTGAGAAAATCATAAGTTAGTTATAAGTTCAAGTAACACAACGTCGAGAATCCATAGTTTCATATCTCGTGACTTTTCACGACTCGATGTTCTCAACTAATACCTTGGTTCAAACAAGTTAAGTGCTTTGCCTTGATGTAAAGCATAACCCAAGTGGGAAAGGATGCGTTTACGCAAAGTGACATTTGACTTAGTTTGACCAATAAGGGAGTAAACCCGTTACGTAATTAGAGAAGACGTAAGCACGGGATATGAGCATATGGATGCTTTCACATGATGTTACGTGAAATATATAAGCTCCATAAGTTTAGAAAATCCTTGGCTAGAGGCATTTGATAAAATATTTGAGTTGGTGTTTTGACAAAAAAACGAGAGCTTGCAATTTTAAATCCCTCTAAGTCTAAAACCCGTTTTGAGTGTTCCTAATGAAGCACTTATCATATTCATACCTGAATTGAAAGATCCACATTTATCGGGTAAGGGGAAAGCCGACTTTCAAAATTCATCCCGATATTCACAGACGCCTGGCGCGTTACCCACGCGTTGACGCGTGGGAGGCGCGCCAGAAGCAGACATGTGAAACGGGGAATTTTGGCTAACATTTGTTATTTTATGTGTTTCGATGGTTTATTTGTCATCATTAAAATATAAAGAGATCTTGATCATGTTGCCTCAACAATCTCCCACTTTTTGATGATGACAAATAAAAACAGAAAGCAAATAAAATTACAAAACATAGCGAAGACAAAGCGCGCCTTTGGTGTAGCTTTGCATCTTGATCTTTGCCTTGTAATTTGGTGAAGCCTTTAACATTTCTTCACGCTCTTGCTTTCTTTCTCCCCCTTTTGTCGTTTCAAAAAGGTGGGACTCCCATTAGAATGGGAAAGTAAGTTGTTCCAATAGCACTTGAACGTGCTCTCCCTTGAACATAGTTCCCCCTAGATCGTTTGTAACACCCCCTAATTTGAAATGCGGCAGCGGAAAAGTAATTAGGGTGTTACGGTGAGGATCGAAGTTTTAATGATAGAAAACGGCTCGAAAGAGACGTTTTAAAACATAATTTCATTTATAAAAATTCAAATACAAGAGGTCCCTATTCAGAGTATTATAAAAGTCTTGATGTTTTGAACGAAATCAAACATCTTTTATTTTACACCATTATTGAAATAAAGTAAACAAGTTTTGAAGTTTTTGCCGGCCGTTCCATGCTTGCTTCCCCTGCTAATTACCTGAGATACATGCTTAAAAGTCAACAAAAATGTTGAGTGATATCATAGAGTTTGAATTTAATAATCATTTTGATACACAAGTAAGATTGTATTGGAAAATACAGTCAGTTTGAAAATATTGATATTGCAGTTTATATATTGCTCTAAGTCTCATGACACGCAAACGTTAACAAATACCGTAAAAACGGAGGTGTTTATCAAATCAATGATAATTTTGCCCTCATGTAATAGGTGATTTGCTAGTTCCTATTTTTTACTCAAATATAATTATCATGACTAATACGACTAACCACATGCATAATGGCATTCCGTCAAGTATTAATGGGACAGGCTGTCAAACCTTAAATAGATTTATTCATTATATTCGCGTTCACATACAGTGATTAATGGCTCATGATTAAGGGTCTTTTGGCAATAGCTAACTTAGGCATATATCAAGTCAGGAAGCATACAGAAAAATACTTGCGATATGTTTATAACATGTATCTCCCTCACGGAGTTTTGAAAATAAGTAAATGCGAGGCTATGACTCACCTTAGATTGATACTAAAATGAAGAAAATAAAGTCGGACGAATTTATGATAACGGCTTCAAAACACAACCTGATAAATAAATTTATCTGAGAACTTGACCAAATACTAATTGGTACAGTAATTACGAAGGAATAACGAATATTAAATATTCGTTATGACGAATAAGTGATGTGCAGTGTAATTCTTGTGATATGCATGATATGACAAAATATGATTTTTAAATTATCCATCGAAGTTTTACCTTTTTAATCGTAAGTAAAATATTAACTTTTTAAGTATCGTTATATATATTATTAATGTTACGTTAAATAATATATATATAAATAAAAATAAAGTTTAAATGTAATATGAAATAAAATTACGGAAATAGAAAATAAATAAGAATGATAAATAAATTAGGTTTAGTCTTTGTCTCCTTTTTCAATTTTACCATTTTTACTCTAACGATACTTGCGTTACACCGTTAGTCCTTTTTATAATAAATTCAACTATAGTCCTCTAATTTGTCCAATAATCAATACTAAGCTTAGAATATTAACTTTCATCACTTTTTACCTTTATGTTTTTGTTTTTATAGGTTTAGTCCTTTCTTTTCAATATTTTCACTTTTAGTCCCTCTAGGTGTCGTCGCGTTACATTTTTAGTCCAAAATTACAAAAATAATTATAAAAATTTTCTAAAATTTTCCGAGGCTTATTAATTAATTAATAAGCTGATTTTAACTGCTTATTTATTTAAAAGCTTATTTTTTTTAGCTTATGGGCCTTTAACGAGACAATACAAGGCCCGTTAAGAGTTTTGGAGGCGATGGCATGGAAAATGTTTTGGGCTTGGCTTTGGGCTATTTTTATAATTCTAAAAACATTTCATATGGGCCCAGTGGGCTTACGTATCTTAAATTCTTATTGGGCTTGGATTGAGCCCAATCGATAATCATAAAGTTTTTATATAAAGTTTTGATTTGAAAAACTGGTTTGTGTCGATTTCAAATGGATCGATTGGTATGTCAAAATGTGATTATTTTCACAAGTCGTATAAATGAAAGTGTTAGTTTTCTAGGTGGTCTATTGAGTCGTGAAATAATATAGTACTCTTGTTAAGTGAAATTCAAAGTTATACGCATGATTTGTAGCATGTTTGAACCGATTATATATTTTGAAAACTTGAAAATATTTCTAAGTATTTTACCAAATTTTTATACGATGGATATGGTTTAAAATAGGTGCGTGAAATGCTTGTAACGTTTAAACTAAAGTGAACTTGGTGTGCTACGTGACTCCTAGGCCTTCCAAGATAGAGGCTAGTCACGATTTGTGTACTAAGTAACAATATTTACGTGAATCATATGTGCAAAATGATATACGTTCGAAACAAAATAAATATAGTGCATGACATGAATTTAACGTGTGATTTGGAATGGAAACGAGTAAAGATGACTTACAAACACCCTTAGAAGTGATAGAGAGTCGAGAGTGAAAGTATGGAACAAAAGGAAATCTCGTTTCAAAGTATAACCCAAACGTTATACATAAAATTCAAACCCGATATCCTTTTCTTGTTTCCAACTATGTAGCAATCGACTTCTGATCTAGGAAGAGTAGTTTTAAGGATGATTTTAATAGGTGAAAGAGTATGCGAATGGTAAAGGAACGGTGCATGCATGTACATTATATATTGTTTCAATATATAACACGTATGTGAGAAAATTTCAAAGAAACCTTCTCGTACACTATTGCATGTCAGGGAACTAAGTCTAGTATGAATAATATATTACTAAACAATGGAATGTGAGAGCACAATTTAAGGAAATTGTTTGGGTGAATCATATGTATGTCGACCACATATATATCTTTATATACGATTTACCAAATCGTATACTACTTGTATATAACTGGTCATCTTCGACATTTGAACATAAAATCATCTCGAAAATATTATTAGGAACACTTAGAAACAAATGGGAATCAAAACGGTTAAGTTTTGAATAAATTGTAAATCGATTTGGTTGAGTATGGTTCGATTACTTTGCCATTTAAAAACGTATCAAACGTCGTCCAATGAACTTGGGATTTGACACACTATTATTTGGCTAGGTGTTTAACGAGATGGTGCAAAAATATTGGGGGGGGGGGGGGGTCGTGTGTAAGAAATGAGATTAAACGAGGCGTTTTTTTTTTTTTTTTGGGGGGGGGGGGGGGTTTGAAGCTAGTCGATCGGATGAAAACAAAGATTTGGAAGTTGGGCTTTGGTTGAATGGGCTTATGAATAGTAACTGTGGATTGGGCTGAAACAATTAAGGGTCCGTGTGGTTAATTAGGTGTAATTAGGATTTTTAATTATATTTAGGAAATATAATTATGATTAGGAATTATGTTTAGGTTTAAATGAAAAGTTTAGGTTTCGTGTAACGTGTCGAGGATTAATTCCGTCATTTCGTGAATTATATTATCTTGTGATAATCGTCAAAATAATATAATAAGAAAAATTTCAAATTTTTCCGAGAAAATGGGAATTAGAAACGCTAACGAAGGATTATTTATTTATTAACGATTTAATTACAAGAAATTTTTACAGGGTTCTATAGTACCCACTTGTCATTCTGAATTTCGTCCCGAAATTCGATTTTAAGAAATCTAACAAGTGCGTTCTATGAAAATAAATGTGGATATTTCTCACGGAATCTATCTTCTCTTTCCCATGTGTAAGTTGGTCCTCGCTTTGAGTCCCATCTAACCTTTACAATGGGGATACGATTTTGTTTGAGTTGTTTTATCTCTCTATCCATTATTTCCACAGGCTCTTCTGTGAACACTAGTTTGTCATCCAATCTAATCTCTTTTAGTGGAATGACGAGAGTTTCATCAGACAAACATTTCTTGAGTTGTGATACGTGAAACGTAGGATGTACCCTACTGAGTTCTTCCGGAAGTTCTAACTTATAAGCAACTGAACCAATTCTCTCCAGAATTTTGAAAGGTCCAATGTACCTCGGATTTAACTTTCCACGTCTTCCAAAACGAATCATTCCCTTCCAGGGAGAAACTTTCAACATGACTCTGTCTCCTACTTGAAATTCCATAGGCTTTCTCCTGACATCAACATAACTCTTCTGTCTGTCACGAGCAGCTTGCAAGCGTTGCTTGATTTGGAATATCTTCTCTGTAGTGTCATGTATTAGCTCTGGTCCGGTGAGTTGCATATCACCAACTTCTGTCCAACAGACTGGTGATTTGCACTTCCTTCCGTACAGTGCCTCAAAAGGTGCAGCCTTTATGCTGGCATGGTAGCTGTTATTGTACGAGAATTCAACTAATGGCAAGTGTCTATCCCAACCTTTTCCGAAATCAATCACACATGCTCGGAGCATGTCTTCCAAGGTTTGGATTGTTCTTTCACTTTGTCCATCGGTTTGCGGATGATAAGCGGTGCTCATATCTAACCGAGTACTAAGAGATTTCTGTAAAGATTCCCAAAATATTGAGGTGAATCGGCTATCTCTATCAGAAATAATAGATATTGGAACCCCATGTCTAATCACAATTTCCTTAAAATACAACTGAGTGAGTGTTTCCATCTCGTCAGTTTCCTTGATTGGTAGAAAATGTGCAGACTTGGTTAATCGATCGATGATAACCCAGATTGTGTCTAATCCGGTCGAAGTCTTTGGTAATTTGGTAATAAAATCCATGGTGATTCGTTCCCATTTCCAGACCGGAATTTCTGGTTGCACGAGTAATCCTGATGGTTTCTGAGTCTCTGCCTTTACTCTAGAACAGGTTAAACATTTACCAACATACTCTGTGATATCAGCTTTCATATTTGGCCACCAATAATTCTTCTTAATATCTTGGTACATCTTATTGGAACCGGGATGAATAGAATATTTGGATTTATGAGATTCATGCATGATAAGGTCTCGAATACCTCCAAAGAGAGGAATCCAATATCTTTCCTTAAAACATAACATTCCATCATTTCTTCTCACAAATTCTTTTTCATTATTTGGCATTCTGTCAACCTGATCTTCCAGGTTTGACCTTCTGTCAATTTTCTCATATTGCCGGTTTTCTTCTTGTAGAGCTTCTGTTTGAGCTTTGATGATTTGAGCTGGAAGTGGCGAATGAATTGTCATTCCTAGAGATCGAACTCTAAGAGGTTTAATTCTATCTTTTCTACTTAACGCATCGGCTACTACATTCGCTTTACCAGGATGGTAACGAATTTCACAGTCGTAGTCGTTGAGTAATTCTAACCATCTTCGTTGTCTCATATTCAACTCCTTCTGATATAGTGTATGCTGTAGACTCTTGTGATCGGTGAAAACCGTACACTTTGTACCGTATAGGTAATGTCTCCATTTATTAAGAGCAAAAACTACTGCTCCTAATTCTAGATCATGAGTGGTAAAATTTTCTTCATTCTTCTTTAGCTGTCGTGAAGCATAAGCTATAACTTTGTCTCTTTGCATTAGTACCACACCTAAACCATGATGAGATGCGTCACAATACACTACAAAGTCCTCATTTCCTTCCAGTAATGCTAATATTGGTGCTTCACAAAGCTTCTGTTTCAGCAGTTGAAATGCTGACTCTTGCTTCGCTTCCCAGATATACTTCTTGTTCTTCTGGGTGAGTTCCGTCAAAGGTTTTGCAATCTTTGAGAAACCTTCTATAAATCTCCGGTAATAACCAGCGAGACCTAAGAATTGACGAATTTCGGTTGGGGTGGTAGGTGACGTCCAACCTTTAACTGCTTCTATCTTCACGGGATCTACATGGATACCTTGGTTGTTGATGATATGGCCTAAAAATTAAACGGTTGAAATCCAAAATTCACATTTGGAAAACTTGGCGTACAACTTTTCTTTCTTAAGTAACTCCAAAATAGTCCTTAAGTGTTCGGCATGCTCTTCTTTGTTGCGCGAATAGATTAAAATATCATCAATGAACACAATAACGAATTTATCCAAGTATGGCTTGCATACTCGGTTCATTAAATCCATGAATACAGCTGGTGCATTGGTAAGACCAAATGGCATCACTTGAAATTCATAATGTCCGTATCGTGTTCGAAAAGCTGTCTTGGGAATGTCCTCTTCCTTGACTCTTAATTGATGATATCCTGATCTTAGATCGATTTTTGAGTAAACACTTGATCCTTGTAATTGGTCAAATAGATCGTCGATCCTTGGTAATGGATATCGATTCTTCACCGTGAGTTTGTTCAACTCCCTGTAATCGATACACATTCGGAACGTTCCATCTTTCTTTTTGACGAATAGGATTGGTGCTCCCCAAGGGGATGAGCTTGGTTGAATGAATCCTTTATCTGATAGTTCTTTCAACTGTTCAGATAATTCTTTCATTTCGGAGGGTGCTAATCGATATGGTGCTTTTGCAACTGGTGCTGCTCCAGGCACTAAATCAATGCGGAATTCTACTTGACGGGTTGGTGGAATTCCAGGTAAGTCTTCGGGAAATACATCAGAAAATTCTTTTACAACCGGCACTTCATCAAGTTGTTTCTTCTTTTCTTTTGTTTCTCCTCCCGTTACTTGAATTTGAAATACATGGCATCCTTTGCTTATGTATTTCATCGTCTTGGCGTACGAGATGATATTGAACGAAGTTTTAGGTTTATCACCTTGGATGATTAAGGTTTCACCGTCGAATGGAATTTGGATGACTTTCTCGTCACAAATTATTCTGGCACGGTGTTTAGATAACCAATCCATACCAATGATGACATCAAAACTTCCCAATTGGATGGGCATAAGATCGATAGGGAAAGATTTATTTAGAAGAGTTAAGGTGCAATTTTCGATTAGGGTATTGGTACTTAGAATATTTCCATCTGCTAATTCTATTTCATAGATAGTATCTAATTCTATAGGAGTAATATTTAGAATTGCGGCAAACGAAGTAGACACAAAACTTTTATCTGCTCCTGAATCAAATAATATCTTAGCATCTTGTTGAATTAATAGGAACGTACCCGTAACAACATCAGAATTCTGCGTTGTGTTTCCATCACCAAGTACATATGCTCTTCCTCGGGCAACATTATTGGCATTCTTTGGACATTGAGTTCTGTAATGGCCAACCTCACCACAACCATGGCACTTTACTGCTATCGGTTGTGTGTTGGCTCCAGTTGCTCGACAGTCCCTTGTCATGTGACCAATTCTTCTACAGTTGCCACAAGTAGCCTTACATGCTCCAGTATGATGCATGTTGCACTTGTTACATGGGGGTAGAGTTCCGGCATAACCTTTACTTTCTGCAGGCACTGTTGCATAAGCTCTGGTAGCTTCTTGTCGACGATTCTGTTGCTGATGATGATTACTACGGTTCTGTTGTTGATCTCTGTTGCAGTTGCTGCTTTGATTGTTGTTGTTGTAGCTCCTGTTACCACTGTAGCTGTTGTTGTAGCTGCGGTTGTTGCTATTGTTGTTCTCACGGTTGTCAGCACTTCTCTTATGCTCATTGATCACGAAGGTAGAACCTCTTTTGATCACCCGGGTTAACAATCTTTGTGCAAGTCCCATAGCTTCTTCTACTGTCTGTGGATTCGATGCGGTAACACCCCCTTCAATAGATGGTGGCAGTCCTTCCGCATATTTCTCCAATGCTTGTTCAACATCGGGTACTATTGTTGGGCATAAGACCGACAACTCCAGAAACTTTCTGTCGTATGTCTTCAGATCATTGTACCTTACTACTAGCTGATGAAATTCATCTTCTAGTTTTCTGATCTCTGTCCTAGGACAATACTTCTTAAGCATCTTATTCTTCAATTCATTCCAGGAAAGTTTGAAAGCTTCATCCTGACCCATAGCATTCGCAGTAGTGTTCCACCACGATAGTGCTTCTCCTTGAAGAGTTCCTGTAGCAAAGGTAACTTTGCTATTCTCAGAACAACCACTCCTCTTGAAGACTGTTTCAGTATGCTCAAACCAATGGGCCATTTCAGTCACTCCTTAAATTCCTTTGAAGTTTGTTGGCTTGCAAGTCATGAAGTCCTTGTAAGTACAATTACGAGGAGTAGGTGTATTAGCTTCACGATTTGCACCATTGATGTTATTCAAACGATCCGCTTCACGAGCTGCAGATATTCCCTCAGCAATCATTCTTTGAACCTCAGTAGGTGTCATGATCACTTCCGGGTTGGAGTTTTCGCTACTTGCATGCTCCATTTTTCTATTAATAATACAAAAATATAGCATTTAGAATTTTAAACAACAATTTTGTTTAAAGGTTCTTGTGAAGTAGGGAAATGAATATTTATGAGTTCTATCAATAATTGGGCACCATATGTAGTTTTTATTTCGATACAACAATCATAATCAATCCGATATGTTAGATGCATTTTTAATACACATGAACAACCATAAGCATAAATTAATATTTGTATATAGTAATATCACAACCAACAGCATAACATTAATAACTTGATCAGTTGAGTTGTCATAACAAAACGATACAAAATTCTTTATTAATTGCCACATGCGGCAGGCTTAGATGCCTTATTACTAATACAAATACTAACTGCCTCTAATGATTAGGTATGTCTACATGTCCTCCCATCTCTAAGATCTGAGTTCGGAGCTCCTGCATCTCGGTATGATGTTGAATCTGCATATCTCCTACAAGGTTTTCCAATGTATCAGCTCTTCGGTGTGCAAGCTGGGCTTCCCAAGTACGGTTCTGTCCCTCTTTTCGCAATGATATTGCGAAAGAACGTGTCTCAGAGATATCCGAATGTATCTGAGCTAACCCCTGCTGCAACTCTATCCTATTGGCTATAAGGTTATGTAAGGTGTTGTGGATAGTATCCGAATGATCAAATGATGAATAATCAATCATCTGAAGAAGTGAGTCTATCTGTTCTTCGTGATGCTCCAAACGCGCCACAACTACAGAAGGTGAAAGAGTAGAGGTAATTTCCATCCTAGAACTCTCGCCAGTTTCATTGATATGAGCTGGGGGAATAAAACCAGGAGGATAGGGTAATGATGGTGAAAGTGGAGGAGTAGAATCAGAAATACGAAGTTGGCTGGATGCGGGTATATCTTCCTCAGGAATTTGTTCTCTATGGTGAAAAGTATATGGATAAGTTTGGCTAAAAAGACTGAATAGGTGGTCGGGTGTATGTGTCGGTAAAATGGTGTATGTGTCGGTAAAACAAAAGCATCGGGATTTTCAGGCGTTGTAACAATTTCGTCTTGCTCGAAGGGTTCTGTTTCTTGGGAAACAGCGTCAGGTACAAAGGTAGAACGATAAACAGGCGGAGTAACGGACGCGACGGAAATATCAGAGTCGGATTCTGATATACTCATTTTGAAATAATACTGTAATAATTCATAAATAGTGCAGAATAAGAATTTATTGTCGTCAAAGAATACAAAATTCTAACATATCAAAATCAAAGTATCATAGCTTAATGATTAACTTACTGAGTACGGTAGCAAGCAGGCACGGCGGGCAAACATTAATATGGTATAAATTTAATTTATTTGAAAGTGTGGTTATAGTTCAATGTTTGAAAACATTTGGTTCTCTATAACTATGTCTCTGATGCCAATCTGTAACACCCCCTAATTTGAAATGCAGCAGCGGAAAAGTAATTAGGGTGTTACGGTGAGGATCAAAGTTTTAATGATAGAAAACGGCTCGAAAGAGACGTTTTAAAACATAATTTCATTTATAAAAATTCAACTACAAGAGGTCCCTATTCAGAGTATTATAAAAGTCTTGATGTTTTAAACTAAATCAAACATCTTTTATTTTACACCATTATTGAAATAAAGTAAACAAGTTTTGAAGTTTTTGCCGCCCGTTCCATGCTTGCTTCCCCTGCTAATTACCTGAGATACATGCTTAAAAGTCAACAAAAATGTTGAGTGATATCATAGAGTTTGAATTTAATAATCATTTTGATACACAAGTAAGATTGTATTGGAAAATACAATCAGTTTGAAAATATTGATATTGCAGTTTATATATTGCTCTAAGTCTCATGACACGCAAACGTTAACAAATACCGTAAAAACGGAGGTGTTTATCAAATCAATGATAATTTTGCCCTCGTGTAATAGGTGATTTGCCAGTTCCTATTTTTACTCAAATATAATTATCACGACTAATACGACTAACCACATGCATAATGACATTCCGTCAAGTATTAATGGGACAGGCTGTCAAACCTTAAATAGATCTATTCATTATATTCGCGTTCACATACAGTGATTAATGGCTCATGATTAAGGGTCTTTTGGCAATAGCTAACTTAGGCATATATCAAGTCAGGAAGCATACAGAAAAATACTTGCGATATGTTTATAACATGTATCCCCCTCAAGGAGTTTTGAAAATAAGTAAATGTGAGGCTATGACTCACCTTAGATTGATACTGAAATAAAGAAAATAAAGTCGGACGAATTTATGATAACGGCTTCAAAACACAACCTGATAAATAAATTTATCTGAGAACTTGACCAAATACTATTTGGTAATTACGAAGGAATAACGAATATTAAATATTCGTTATGACGAATAAGTGATGTGCAGTGTAATTCTTGTGATATGCATGATATGACAAAATATGATTTTTAAATTATCTATCGAAGTTTTACCTTTTTAATCGTAAGTAAAATATTAACTTTTTAAGTATCGTTATATATATTATTAATATTACGTTAAATAATATATATATAAATAAAAACAAAGTTTAAATGTAATGTGAAATAAATTTACGGAAATAGAAAATAAATAAGAATGATAAATAAATTAGGTTTAGTCTTTGTCTCCTTTTCCAATTTTACCATTTTTACTCTAACGATATTTGCGTTACACCGTTAGTCCTTTTTATAATAAATTCAACTATAGTCCTCTACTTTGTCCAATAATCAATACTAAGCTTAGAATATTAACTTTCATCACTTTTTACCCTTATGTTTTTGTTTTTACAGGTTTAGTCCTTTCTTTTCAATATTTTCATTTTTAGTCCCTCTAGGTGTCGTCGCGTTACATTTTTAGTCCAAAATTACAAAAATAATTATAAAAATTTTCTAAAATTTTCCGAGGCTTATTAAGTAATTAATAAGCTGATTTTAACTGCTTATTTATTTAAAAGCTTATTTTTTTTAGCTTATGGGCCCTTAACGAGACAATACAAGGCCCGTTAAGAGTTTTGAAGGCGAGGGCATGGAAAATGTTTTGGGCTTGGCTTTGGGCTATTTTTATAATTCTAAAAACATTTCATATGGGCCCTGTGGGCTTACGTATCTTAAATTCTTATTGGGCTTGGATTGAGCCCAATCGATAATCATAAAGTTTTTATATAAAGTTTTGATTTGAAAAACTGGTTTGTGTCGATTTCAAATGGATCGATTGGTATGTCAAAACATGATTATTTTCACAAGTCGTATAAATGAAAGTGTTAGTTTTCTAGGTGGTCTATTGAGTCGTGAAATAATATAGTACTCTTGTTAAGTGAAATTCAAAGTTATACGCATGATTTGTAGCATGTTTGAACCGATTATATATTTTGAAAACTTGAAAATATTTCTAAGTGTTTTACCAAATTTTTATACGATGGATATGGTTTAAAATAGGTGCGTGAAATGCTTGTAACGTTTAAACTAAAGTGAACTTGGTGTGCTACGTGACTCCTAGGCCTTCCAAGATAGAAGCTAGTCACGATTTGTGTACTAAGTAACAATATTTACGTGAATCATATGTGCAAAATGATATACGTTCGAAACAAAATAAATATAGTGCATGGCATGAATTTAACGTGTGATTTGGAATGGAAACGAGTAAAGATGACTTACAAACACCCTTAGAAGTGATAAAGAGTCGAGAGTGAAAGTATGGAACACAAGGAAATCTCGTTTCAAAGTATAACCCAAACGTTATACATAAAATTCAAACCCGATATCCTTTTCTTGTTTCCAACTATGTAGCAATCGACTTCTGATCTAGGAAGAGTAGTTTTAAGGACGATTTTAATAGGTGAAAGAGTATGAGAATGGTAAAGGAACGGTGCATGCATGTACATTATATATTGTTTCAATATATAACACGTATGTGAGAAAATTTCAAAGAAACATTCTCGTACACTATTGCATGTCAGGGAACTAAGTCTAGTATGAATAATATATTACTAACCAATGGAATGTGAGAGCACAATTTAAGGAAATTGTTTGGGTGAATCATATGTATGTCGACCACATATATATCTTTATATACGATTTACCAAATCGTATACTACTTGTATATAACTGGTCATCTTCGACATTTGAACATAAAATCATCTCGGAAATATTATTAGGAACAATTAGAAACAAACGGGAATCAAAACGGTTAAGTTTTGAATAAATTGTAAATCGATTTGGTTGAGTATGGTTCGATTACTTTGCCATTTAAAAACGTATCAAACGTCGTCCAATGAACTTGGGATTTGACACACTATTATTTGGCTAGGTGTTTAACGAGATGGTGCAAAAATATTGGGGGGTCGTATGTAAGAAACGAGATTAAACGAGGCGTTTTGGGAGGGGGGGGGGTTTGAAGCTAGTCGATCGGATGAAAACAAAGATTTGGAAGTTGGGCTTTGGTTGAACGGGCTTATGAAAAGTAACTGTGGATTGGGCTGAAACAATTAAGGGTCCGTGTGGTTAATTAGGTGTAATTAGGATTTTTAATTATGTTTAGGAAATATAATTTTGATTCGGAATTACGTTTTGGTTTAAATGAAAAGTTTAGGTTTCGTGTAACGTGTCGAGGATTAATTCCGTCATTTCGTGAATTATATTATCTTGTGATAATCATCAAAATAATATAATAAGAAAAATTTCAAATTTTTCCGAGTAAATGGGAATTAGAAACGATAACGAAGGATTATTTATTTATTAACGATTTAATTACAAGAAATTTTTACAAGGTTCTACATCGTTGCTCCCCCTTGTTTCAAGGCGGGGATCCATGGGTCAATATCCTCACCTTTGCGGTGGCCTAGCTACACAACATGACAAGCAACAAACAAGAGATTCTCACATGTAGAAGTCCAATATGGGTTTGGTAACCATTTGGATACTTGCACCATGGGTTAGTCAAAGGATAGCATCATATACATCTACACACAATTCATCATAGCCTATGCATACAATACATTTTCAATGCATTGTATCCCAAATGTTGATAAACACATACATATCACCATCACATAGATGTTCATAGAATGGATCTATCAATCACGCATAAACATATCACATACACAAGTGAGCATGACACATATTCAAATAAGGACACATAGCTGCACATATAAACACTTTAAGAGTGTAAAACAAGACCGAAATCTTCAAGGTGAGATGTGATAGATATCCAATTACCTTTAAGTGCGTTTGTGACTAGACTTAATTTGTGGCTTCTAAACAAGTTGCTACCTAGTAACAGGTCATGGCATAAAGAGATTCCTAATTTAGTGAATAACACCGTGTATTACCCTTTCCCTTGATTAATTCAATCTTTCCAAGAAAATACCTATAAGATGTAAAGGTCATCTCAAAGACTACACTATTTCCTACTTCTTGGGAATCAAATTTGTTCAAACTCAACCCATGTCTTTCACATAATACCTTAGCACATAATTTAACCAAGCTTTAAGAGTTTGATAAAGATCAAACAAGCATTGTCTTTCTAAAGACTCCAAGTGACTCAACATTCTATGGTTCATATTGACCATGAACAATCTTTTCTATTGCTTAAAATGTGCAATTAGGATTTTGGGAAATGTCATGAAAAATCCTAAGTATTATTAACTTGCGACCTAAGGATTCGCTTATTCATCTCTTCTAATACTTGTTTTATTGGATATCCTTTAGCTTTCTTAATTGTCTTAGAAGTATTTTCCTAGAGTAAAGTGTAACACGTGGTTTCTAGGACATGACACCAAAAATTTTGCGAAATGGATTGCACGGCTAAATGCACGACACATCTCTTGTAACTTCTTGTCCTTCCTTTGGACAACCTCATTGGTTTGAGAAGGACTAATGTCTGAGGAATTATGTGAGATTCCATATTGTTCGCAAAATTCCTAAATTGCACCCTATGATCAAATCAACTACTATGATTAGCTTGAATCAAAGCTCAAGTGGATTTTTCTAATCTTCTTCCTAAGATTCTAAACTTATCTAGGGCATCTTCTTTAGCACCTAGAAATCGAGTCCATATATAATGTGAATAGTCATCAATTGTCATTAAAGTATAGAAGTTGCCTCCGTAACTTTGAAGATGTGATGAACCAAAACAAATCAATATGAAGTAACTCAAAGACTCTAATGGTCGAAATGGTGTTACTAATCCTATTGCTTGCAAGACCTTGTTTGTCTAAGTAGTACGTAAATGCACACCAAGTGTTTAATTAAATGTGATACTTTAAAGTTGTGAGCACATGAACTACTATCATTAACAAATATGAAAGAAATAAGCATATTAGCAATATGCACGAAATCAACTAGCATCATGGCAAGTGGGCATATAAGCAAATATAATCAATGCATATTTTTATGCAAATACGACTTTTCATATGAACATTTAATCACTACGAAAAGTAAGCATATAATCACATATCATCCATGAACCCACAATTTATGACAAACAATCTTATTTCTAAAGCCACTAAATCATGTGAACATATGTGAGCCAATTACATGTTGTCACATTGTTGATTAAGACCATATACTTATTAGTAATATAATCATGCATATTAATGAAATTCACACCATTTTATGCATATTCATCTAGAAAGATTATTTAGATTTGAATTAATCTACTATTTAAATTTTCGATAAACAATCATGTGTGGACAATATTCAATAGTAATCATGTCTACGCATATTTATTTAACCCTACATATGATATGAGATCTCATGGGTTAACTTTAACATTTAAATTCCTAGACATGTTTTCAATCAATTAAATATGTCACACTTAAGATGAGCATGTATTCAAGTTATGAAAATTGTAAACACATAAATATATTCCTTAAACAAATAGCACGCAAGTTTAGTCTCATTTTATGTTAATCGCTTTTAAGTTTCTAAGACCTCCTAAATTTCATGTTATGACAAAAATAAGCTACCTAGCATCACCAAGTTCACATGGCATTTTGGACAACTAATCATGTAAAGCACTTAGGGATAAGAAAAACTTAGCTTGATTTTAATGGATGATTTTTGTTTCACGATCACAAGATAAAAATCCACCATTGATGCTTTGTCTATGGATGATTTTTCCTCAAAGATTACTAATGTACATCATCATACCCTCTTGTATGAAGTAATCAATCTTCAACAATCGATTAAGTGCTTAAATCAACCATTTAGATTATCTAATAGACCGATTCAAGCTTATACCTAACAAACATAAAACTCAAAAACTTGGTCCCCAATGGTTGTTGGGTCCATTGTTGTTAGCATAAAACATTCCCAAGTTGAACATCCTTGGGTCATGAAGTAAGACATTTAGTGTCTCAAGACCGTAGCTTGAAAACATAGACCAAGGGTTGTTTGAAAGGTTACTTTGGTTTTGAAAACTTGGTCCAAAGTTTTGGTGGTTGTGTGTTCTAAAAAATCTTTGGTTTGGGTAGGAGTTGTCTCTCCTTTGGTACGAGTTATATTGACGATGTGAAGACCTTTGGTTGTTGTAAAAATTTCTTCTAGGTGATGATTGATTGTTTTGAAAAGAATGTCTTTGGTTATATGATGGTTTCATTTTTGGTGTGGGTAAGATATGTCTATGGTCGACTTGAGCTTGTGTGTATCCAAGTCCATTACGTGAAACCGGGTTGTAAAATTGTTTTGGGGTTTCACTTCTTGTAATGGGTGCTTGAGTACCTCGAGTATTTGCAAAAGGAGTTTGAGGAACAATTGGTTTAACAAAACGTTTTGATAAAACTCCACTTTTCCTCAGAGTCCTGGCGCGTTGTCGGCGCGTCGACGCGTCATCCAGCGCGTCAGGCTCAGAAACTTTAGGAGTTTCATTTTGGCTTGCTTTTACAAATACAATATGTTTGGTTAGACTCTCGGAAGTTGTTTTCTCATTTTTCAAAAATCCAAGACCTTCCTTATCTTGGGACAATTTTTGTTGTCTTAACATATCATCCAAATCATTGCTACTTTTCTTAAATTTGGAAAAACTTAATGACTCATTTTGAAGTTTGGATACTTTATCATTCAAAGAGTTAACCTTATGTCCAAGTTTTTCACAACTTGTGCAAGGTTCAACCACCTCTTTGTGTTGAGAAAGTCTCTTTACTTCTCGTTCGAGTTCAAAAACCTTTTTATTAAGGGAGTGTTTCTCCTCAACAAGTTTTTCAGTAGTTTTAAAACATTCCTCACTCTCTTTTTGCAAATTACAAATATTTAAATCTTTATTAGAAATAGAAGAGTTTGGATATACCTCTTGATTTTCAAACGCCATGAGACACGTTGCATTTCTTTCCGAATGATCCCCCTCTTCACTATCACTCCAAGCTCCGCCGACGAATGCCCTATTTTCTTTGGGCTTTGGACATTCACTTATAAAGTGATTCTTATCACCACAATTGTAGCACTCGCGTTCGCGCCTTGAGCTTCCACCACCTTTATTATTATAGCCAAGATCTCTTCCAACCTTTCTACCATCACTATTACCTTGTTTACCAAACCGATTATCATGCATAGAGTTACCTTCTCGTCTAAAGAACTTCTTAAGGTTCCTTGCCACAAGGTTGACCTCTTCATCATCTTCATCACTTCCTTCATCACTATCATCAATAGTTTGTTCCCTAGTGACTTTAGCTTTAAGGGCTAGTGACTTAACCTCTTTCTTCTTTTCTTTAGAAACGACCTTGTCGTTTTCTAAAATCATTTCATACACTTTGAGGTTTCAGATTAGCTCGTCAAGAGGAAGTTCCACTAAGTTTTTAGCTTCTTCAATAGCCGTCACCTTTGGCCTCCACTTCACCGGGAGAGCTCGAAGAAACTTTCTCACATGGTTCTTATTGTAAAAGCTAGGATCTAGAGCCGTGAGGCTTGTGATAATAGCATTGAACGACGTGTAACCATTGTCAATGGTTTCTTCATCCGAGATCGAAAACTTCTCATATTGTTGGATGAGCAAGTCGATCTTGCAACTTTGACTTGTGAGTTCCCTTGATGGGTGATGATGAGTGTGCGCCAAATCTCCTTGGCGGTCTTGCAAATGTGGACTCTCTCATACTCCCTTCGAGGTAGAGCATTGTAGATCAACATTTTGGCTTCATCATTCTTGCCAAGCTTCCTTCTTTCATCATCTTTTAGATCCGACTTGGGCTTTTCAACCATCAACTTGGTTTCCGGATCGGTCATCATGAAAACAAAGTCTCCATTTTGAATAACCTCCCACAAGTCAAGATCTTTGGACCTCACATAGGTCTCAAATCGGGTTTTCCAAAAGCAAAACCCTTCGGTTTCTAGCAAAGGTGGTCTTTGCATAGAACACCCCTCTACATAGTTTTCTTGAGCCATGGATCTATACTCAACTTTACCAAAAATCTTTGTTAGGATTTTAGATTTTTTGGAAAAGAAGTTTTTGACTTAAAACGACTTCTCGGGAAGGCTTTAACGCTAAAAAACATGAGTATTCCGCTCTGATACCAATTGTAGAACCGTAGAGGAGGGGTGAATACGGTCTTTTCAGCTTTTTAGAAGTTTAAAGACTTCAAGCCTCAAAGAACAATAAGTGGTTATACAACAACTTCAACAACCACAATCACAATCAAAGTATATAAAGCATGTAGAGAGACACCACGATATATACTGGTTCGGGATGGGGGGTTTATACCATCCGAACGTCCAGTTGCGAATCCACGACACGTATACTATTCACTAAGTATAATCCTTATGGTGGATTACAAACCATATACAACTTCACTCCACCGATATGCACAAAGATCGGTGCTCACTAAGAAGAGCTACTCCCTACGGTATTCCGCCCTCGGAAACCACCACAAAGACTCGTGATTCGACTTCACCTAAGGGTCACCAAGACCACTACCAAGACTTTCCACTGGAAGTATCAAACCCCAACTAGATCCCCAATGATCTTGACTTGGTCACCAAGACACAAGACTTCCCTTACAACCAAATTGAATGAATGAATGTTATTTCTTTGAATCAAGCCCTAACCTAACCTAGTGACTCAATTCTAATAGAAAGGGTATAGAGAAGAAGACCCTCGACACAATCACAAGAGTGGATTAGGTTCTTGTGATTCTTCCCTTGCAAGAATATGTGTTCTTTCAAAGATGATAAGAGAGAAAGATTAAGAACACAAGATGTGTAGTAGACTTAGAGGGTAGAGAGAAAGAGATTAGTGAAAGAAATTAGAGAGAAAGAATGTTTTTCAAGGGGTGAGGTATACAAGAGCCAAGGTGGGGTATTTATAGGCCAAGACCCAATTTGGGAAAAATTTACCGAGACTGGCGTGTCGCCGGCGCGTCGACGCGCGGGCAGCGCGTCAGGATTGTTGTAGCATTTTTCCCAATTTTGGGTGTTGGTCTTTTAAATACCTAACCTTGCTAAACCCCCAATTGTATTTCACACATTTAAACCTTAACATTAATCAATCTAAGGTTTACCAACTCAAATAGCCAATTAGAAAATCATTTTGTGAAGTGTTTATTAGAAAACCAAATTCCAACGGTAGAAGAGTAGAAAGGGTAATTTGGTAGGGGTAGAAATGGTATTCCTCACATGGCATAATAGAGAAGAGAATATGCCATGGGATATTCCTCAAGGGAGGGGTTAAGGTGTAATTATGGTTAGGTTAAAGGTTTAGAAGTTAACCATGGTTAGGTTTAGAAAGAAGTGTATAGAGAATGAACCATGGTTAGGTTAAAAGGTGTATCTAAGGGAATGTTCCGTCCTTGGTGTGGTTAAGAGTTAACCATGGTTGGGTGTAGAGAGGTAACCATAGTTGGGTTAGGTTGTATGTTGGTTAGGTTAACCAAGGATGGGTTATGATTGTGTGTTGAGAACTAACCATGGTTGGATGAGGTTAACCATGGTTGGGTTAAGAAGGGAATATTCCAAAGGTATATTCCTTTGCTTGGGGGGAAAGGGTGGATGAAGGGTTGAGATTGGTTTGATTTGAAATAGATGGTTGAGATGTGTTGTAAGAGATTGAATGGTTGAGATGGTTTTGATTTGAAATAGATGGTGGAGATCAAAGGAGCCTTTTTGCTTGGAGAGGAAGGTGAATCAATGGTTGAGATTGTTTTGTGTTTGAAATGGATGGTTGTGATTAAACACATGTGTTGGAATAAAGAGGAGATTGGATGGATGGTTGAGATGTGTTTAATTTGAATTGGATGGTTGAGATTGAAGATGTGTAAGGAATATAAGAGATGTGTAAGAGATGTGATGTTGTAAGGGAATGGATGGTTGAGATGAGTTGGATTTGAATTGAATGGCTAAGATCAAAAGTGTGTAGGGGACAAGAGTACACTTTTGTGTAAGTGGTGTAAGGGAATGTTGGAAGAGGATATTTGGGAAGTATTGTGGGAGATTTGGTGGTATTAGGTTTGATGGTTTTGGGTTAAGTGGTAATTTGGTGAAGAAGATGATTAAGAAAAATAATTAAGGAGGAAAAGAAAATAATCTAATTGTCATTAAGAAGAAAAGGTTTAGAAAATTAAGATTATGAGTTGAGAAAATTATAAGTTACTTATAAGTTCAAGTAACACAACGTCGAGAATCCATAGTTTCATATCTCGTGACTTATCACGACTCGACGTTCTCAACTAATACCTTGGTTCAAACAAGTTAAGTGCTTTGCCTTGATGTAAAGCATAACCCAAGTGGGAAATGATGCGTTTACGCAAAGTGACATTTGACTTAGTTTGACCAATAAGGGAGTAAACCCGTTACGTAATTAGAGAAGACGTAAGCACGGGATATGAGCATATGGATGCTTTCACATGATGTTACGTGAAATATATAAGCTCCATAAGTTTAGAAAATCCTTGGCTAGAGGCATTTGATAAAATATTTGAGTTGGTGTTTTGACAAAAAACGAGAGCTTGCAATTTTAAATCCCTCTAAGTCTAAAACCCGTTTCGAGTGTTCCTAATGAAGCACTTATCATATTCATACCTGAATTGAAAGATCCACATTTGTCGGGTAAGAGGAAAGCCGACTTTCAAAATTCATCCCGATATTCACAGACGCCTGGCGCGTTACCCACGCGTTGACGTGTGGGAGGCACGCCAGAAGCAGACATGTGAAACGGGGAATTTTGGCTAACGTTTGTTATTTTATGTGTTTCGATGGTTTATTTGTCATCATTAAAATATAAAGAGATCTTGATCATGTTGCCTCAACAAATATATTAATACTCAATTGGTCCCTCAAGTTGAGTGTCGGGTTAGGCTTGGGTTAGATTATAGTTAAAATGTGAAGGGTTAATTCTGTCAAAACGTACTATACTTGTCAAGAAAATCAATTCAGCGTAGCGAACAAAAAAAAATAAAAAAATACTCTTGTGAGTAATAATGTTGACAATTTTGTCTTTATGTGAGTAATAAAGATAATTTTTTTTGTAATGACCATTTTACCCTTGAAATCTTGTAATTTGCATCCAACGTCCCTTTTTTTTCCAAATTTTTTTGTGAAAATATTTTTTTTCGAAAATATTTTTTTTTCAAAAATATTATTTTTTCGTAATTTTTTTTTCAAAAATATTATTTTTTTGAATTTTTTTTTTCGAAAATAGTTTTTATTTTTCAAAAATATTTGTTTTCAAAGATATTTTTTTTGAAAATAATTTTTTTGAATTTTAAATTTTTTTTTTCAAAATATATTTTTTTTAAAATATTTTTTTTGAAAATATTTTTTTTTAAATATTTTTTTTTTCAAAAATATTTTTTTTCAACTTTTTTTTTGTTTGAAAATATATTTATTTTTGATTTTTTTGGAAAATTTCACGATATTTATTTCGAAATTATTTACAAAAAATTGAAAAAAAAGAATTTCAAAAAAAAAATTCAGGAAAATAAGAATTTTGAAAATAAAAATTGGAAAAAGAAATATAGACGGTAGATGCAATTTTCTCCAAACGACATGGACCATTTATGTAATTTAGGCAAAGGACGGTGGATGCAATTTGCGCAAACCAACAGGGACCATTTATGTAATTTAAAAGGGTAAAACTGTCATAATACTTGAAGAAAGACAAAATTGTCAACATTATTACTCACAAGAGTATTTTTTTTGTTCGCTGCGCTGAAGTGATTTTCTTGACAAGTATAGTACATTTTGACAGAATTAACCCAAATGTGAAAGGTCTATTATGCCCCTCAAAATATAACACAAAACGTGCGTTGACTGAGACCAAACGGGTAAAGGGACGCAATCGGCCTCAAAATCCCAACTTTTGGACGCAATGCGACGATTTTTCCAACTTTGGGGCCCCTGTGATGTTTTTGAAAAAGTTTAGGGACAAATGGTGTATTTTTGTCAAATCCTAACAAACTAGTCCCTCTTTACGTCAAATTGTTTTGTTTGTCAATAAACATGACCGATCCAAAAATCAAATACTTAATTCCCTTAAATGGTAAAAGGTTTAATTCCAATTCAGTTTATACATATATTTCACAATCATTGTGTCAGTATTGATACGTTTTTTAAGGTTGATGAATCTGTATCGTAGATTTTTTGATCGATCCGGTGGTAGAAGAAGCACGTGGCGGCGCAGCTTGTTGCCCAGTTACCTACTACCTTGATGTAAATCCTTTTAGAAATTTAATTCTAAAATATATTAGCTAGTAAAAAAAAAAAAAAAAAAAAAAATTAAAATTATATGAGACAAGTTGATAATTCCCTTGCAAATAGAGTAATGTAGAATATCGACAAATGGTCTCCAACGATAGACTTGTGCGAAAAAAGAAGACGACTACATAACGTCGATAAGATATATATAGGTGTGAAAAGTATCAGCCGGCAAGAAATATAGGCCGGTGTTGTCAAAATCATGTTTGATCTTTATGTTGTTTGTTTCTGATGATATCATGTTTTTGTTTGTTGCATTCGTAGAATGTGAAAGATGGTGTAATATATCCAAATTTATGTTATTCACGGGCAACATGCGAGAAACATCGAGCTTTATTGATGCACAGTAACATAAGAAGGAGAACTCCAAATGGCATGTTTAGACTTTTTTTTTTTTTTTTTTTTTTTTTTTTTTTTTTAAGGCAAGTTTAACAAAGGTTATAAATAGCGTGAGACTTACGCTTTAGCGGCTAAGACAAAGCTTTTGCGTTTATAAGGCGTGTCATAAAGCGACACAAAATATCAAAATATTTATATATTTATATTATATTTATTTGAGTAGGGATCCAGTGAGAAGTAAATTAAAATAAGAAGTGGTGAGAAGTGACCAAAATCACGCATTTGAGATGCAACGACTTGCATTAGATGCATTTCTATTCATATAGATGCAACATCTTGAGTTTCGAAAGTTAATTTGATGTATAGATGGTGCAAATTGATTTTCATGATTTCGGCACTTGTAGAGGAACAAAAAAACAAGAGAAATCATGAAATGCATCTATATATTATACGTATATGCATATGATTAAAAACTAGAAAACACACTATGGTGTGTTATAATGCATCAAAGATTATAGGGATGCCTCTAATTTAGGTCGGTGCATCTCGGATTTGCGATTATAGTTCTTCTTATTCCTTCTTATTTTAAGTAATCTTCTTATTTGATCCTAACTCATATTTCATATATATCGAGTTTACAAAAAAACGTGGCATAAGGCGTGGCGTAATGGCATGACCAAGCCTCATACTTTTGCGGGGCCTTTGCGCGCCTTTTATAACCATGAGTTTAAGTATCTCACAATAACAACAAAATCTATCTCATATGTCCTAACCAAACCCAAAACCATTTGGTTTGGGAGCTTCTTACACGATATGGGCTTCCATTGGGACACAACCCTTTTGATTTATACTGAATAATCGATTAGTTTGATCAGGGCCGGCCCGTGGATTTCGGATGCCCTAGGCAAAAAAGAGAATAGGTCCCTTACGCCATATAGCAAAAAAAATTACTCAAATCACAAAGAAAACACCAACCACATTTTTTTTGTTAGCGACGATTTGTATACGTAAAACTATAATAACGTTTTTTTGTGTGCATATAACTGAAATTCCAATTTGACCTGGAAAGAAGGGCCCTAAAATTGTTTATATTAGTGAGTTTAAAATAAGGTTGGAAAAGGGCTCCAAACATGAGTTTATATGACCAAAATTTTATGTTGTGCTTGAGAAAAAGCCTCGTGAACTAATACCATATACATACTGGACTACCAATGATGGCGCCCCCCTAAAATATTGGGCCCTAGGTGCAGGCCCAAGATCGGCCCTGAATTTGAGACTGAAATAGATTGCTACAAATGTTTTCTGTTTATGAAAAAACTAGTATGGCGATAGTCGCCGCGTTGCGGGCGTGCCAGTTTTTTGGCCGAGGTGATTTGGCATAAATAAAGTAGAAATTTATGTTCATTGATAGTCTCATGTAACAGATAGCAAAGCTAAAGTTAAAAGAACAATATGACAATATTTATTTCAAATTTGTTCAAGAATGACGCTTTGTTATTTTTCCAGCAACATACCAATTTTACAACAGGGTGAGAGGAAAGAGTAATGTGGCAACGTACTGTTGCTCTTAGCCTCTATTTAGATGCCGCAACTGTTGCTAATAGAGGTCTTTTAATCTCATTTGACAGCACGCAGTCTCCAATTAAATACCACGTCCAAATGCGAACTTCCAACAACGCTGCACAACCACAATCACATTGCTTATCAATAAACTATAAATAATCAGTGAACACCAAATCTAAAAAAAAAGGTGCAGCACACTTAAATAATCAGGGCCATTTCAGGAAATTAGTAGATGGTATTCTGGAACTCGAATAATGTTTAAAAATTAGTAATTAAATTACCTCAAGTGACTGAACTTGCAGACCTGTTTGTTTAATACGAAGTGTTGGAGTGTTGGGGCTGTGGTCATCTGTGTAAACACGCCTATAATGACATTAACAATAACGTGATCAGTATATGGTAATCCTAATTTCAAATAGATGTGATTCGAAATAAGTGATCAGTTCACCTCGAGTGACCAAACATTCGGGTATTCAACAGAACGTGTTACAGAACATTAAAAATAAGAAGAAAGCAAACGCATACCAGTCAATAGTAGTACTATAGTAGGCTGAGAACTTTGTGTAGCTTGGCCCAAAATCGTATCCAAATGATCACAATCCATAGTAGGCTGCAAATGAACAGACACACACATGTATATTAAGTTAGATCATGTCAACTAAGTAGTGTTACAAATAACATAGGTAGGCACACTATGCATTACGAATACATACTTGTGCTAGAACTTAGAGAGGTGGTAGGTTAAAGGAAAACCTGAAAATACAACAAAGCAGTTGTCGAAATTTCTAGAAACAAAATGAATCAAAATAACTTAACCTGAAAACTACCGGACATTAATGGCATAGATAACTGGGCTCAGATCTGTAAATGGTTATATGATTAACATTTTTTACAACTTTAACAATCAACAACTCACCGCCTTGAATGGCTTCTTGTGCTTTCTTTGTTGCCTCTGACATCACGGGCATAGCAATCTTCACTGCCTCTCCACCTGCCTGTTGTAGCAATACCTCAAAGTCATCTTCACTTTCGGGATCAGCGTTTTTATACTGCTTAGCTCTTTTTCAACCGCCCTCATTCGCTTTTCTTCAAGTGCAAAGGCTTCCCTTACAGCATGAAGTTCATCACTTAATTTAACCTGCATTGAATTTATAAATGGTTATTCAATGCAGTTCCACATATCTTTCTAGCGGACACAAAAAGCTAAGTTAAAGTGTTGTTTCATTCTTTTTCAACAGTGATAAAAAAAAGTTGGTCGTTGGTTCCAATTTTTTAATCAGTCTCCATTTTAAGTATACAGATTTTGGACTTATACGCAGTATTAGATTAATGAACTTTAACTACTGGGGGGTAAATACACTTCTGCACATGATTCAATTGTAATTTTTGTTGGTAAAAGTTCAAACGAAAGAAAGAAGCATACCATGAATGGCTTCAAAATAGCAAAAAGACCATCTAGGACAATGTCGTTTTCCCCAACGATATTGTTTAAGATCTTCATTCGGACCTCTAAGATCAAGCGAGTGAACCTTGGATTTCAGCTGCTCCCCAATTGGCACAAGCTGCACCTTCATGCTTAAACATACAAATTCAAACATTTTCCAATGTATATTACCATGAATATGACCATTATTCAATTGCACCAAATCTTTAACATTCATTATTACCTCAGATTATGCCAACAGAAGCACAAAATTCTGTGTAAGATTGTCACCTCTAAGTACCATCTAACTGAAATAGTTCCAGTCGTAGTATGGTCACCTTTAAGTACCATCTATATATTAAGATAAAAGGAGGCAGTTTATAAATTGAAAATAAGCTTGGGCTAACCTCTTTTAGTCATTCGATTGCAAGCTGGTGATCGAGTATCTTGAGAAAGCACTTTGCCAAGACGGCAAGACCTATAATGCCAACAAAACAGTTCAAGCCTTGTCTAACGCAGTGGTATTAACATGTTAAACACTAACCTTTCATAGCCTTTGTAAGGGGAAGGATGTCTCCAACCAACCTGTGCGATGTGAACCACCTGGTGCTCCACCCTTCATGAATGCCGACATGTTAAACAATAGTTAGAACTGTTTGTACATAACACAACAACGTATTTTGGGCGAACTTGAATCAGTCTAGTGATGTGATTCTTTATGATCACAGCCTCCAAGACCTGACCATAACACAACAACGTATCAAACATTAACACAAATTTCCAAAAATAATGATCAAAACAAACCAAAACACAAACCAACTTTCATAATTATTACCCGTTATATTAAACTTATACACAGCATATAACAATATGCCTTTAACATACTGGGCATATATCACCGTCTCAACTAATCGCATACCACTGAAGTCTGCCACTTCTAATCTCTGCAATGCATGTCCCTAAATAAGCATATATTTACTTATCATGAGTAGAAACAATAGAGACTGAAGATAGGAGCGACTAACCATAGTAAGATCTGAGATGATCATGAGGTAAGAACCGATACATAAAATATGCGCTTACGCTACTAATCATGTTCTTACGCTTTGTAGAACCTCATAAGCTCACCTTTTTCAGTTACAAAAGAGCAAATAAGCAACAATTTAAATTGACATGTGCAGAATTCCTTTTAAAAATAAATATTCCAAAACTTGTGTTTTAGCATTGAACTTACTCGGTTTCGAACATCTAATCTTAAATTAATGGTCTCCATCTTCAGCTTGAGTCGCTTCCATTCTAACTCTCTCCGCCTCTTGAATCGCTCATAGCTGTCAGTTTAAGAAGGTCACCCTGCCACGCAAAACGCCATGGCTTATATAAACACTAATAAAGTTTGGCATGACATATCTTTTACTATTAGGCAACTATGTTTTGGTTCAGTTCTATAGCAACTCTCTGTGGCCGAACTTTTTATCCTCAAAGTGATTCCTAATTGCGACATTGATATTCGTTTAGATGTTCTGGATGAATTCTTTCTTAATTAAGAGAAATATGTATACATTTTTGTATAGAAAAGATACTTATCATGTCATGTGGGACTGTTACTAATTTAGAATTGTGGTGCTTTGATCAATGCATAAAATTTGCGTTTTCAAGCATTACCAAATGCGTCGATTTTTTTTATACATCACAGATCAGTTCTAACATGGGCCTTGCAAAGATGGCGTATAAAATATATATATATATATATATATATATATATATATATATATATATATATATATATATATATATATGTGTGTGTGTGTGTGTGTGTGTGTGTTTTCACTCATTATCAAAGATAAGCAGCTTGGTCGCTGCTAATCGATGTTTGGAATATTTTACTAAAGTAGCTTCTAAAGGGACTATTTTGGGCTTACTTACTAAGAGTGAAACTTATAGAGCCCTGTTTGGAATTGCTTACTAATGCTGCTTTTAGGGGCTGTTTAGAGAACAACTATTAGCACTACTACCAATATATAAAAATAATAATTATGTTTATTTATCCCAAGAACTTTGGTCATGGCATATGTTAAGATAGTCGCATGTATGTCATCTTGTACTAATGCAGATATGGACATTCCTTTTTAGTGAAGCCATACCTCTGATTGTTGTTGCCACTTTTTCCTGGTAATTTTGCAACAACGGCTGAGTATCTGTCAAATATCGTATGAAGTTTTGTCAACATAATTGAAACAATTTGCATATAAATTAAAGTAAACAGAAATCATGCGGTTAAAAACAAAACGGGTCAAACAGGTTATGAAAAGGCCAAAGTGTATTTTAAATGCACAATGAGAAAGCAACTGTTGTATAGGTTATGTGATTACCTGCTATCGTGAGGTGTAACGAAAACGCAGTAGGTTATGTGATTACGGCTGACAGCATACTATTGTTCCACCTGCTGAACATATGCCTGTATCAAAAACAAAATGGAGTTAACCAAAATCATGAAGCAAACACGCATATTGCAAAAAAAAAATTCATATTACAAAAAGCAAGATTTATACTTTGTCACTCAATTGACTTCTCTTAGCAGCTTATTGATTCCGAGTCAGCCATCGTAGTATCTATTAGTAATAGCAAATCATTAAATGACCATCAAATACATAACAAAGATCGCAAAAATATAAATAAATAAATAAAAATACTCACTTAGCTAACTTTCGATCAATAGCAATATGCAATCAAATAAGCTGTTCGGGAGGTAAAAAGAATATATAAGCAATCCGAAACACCTCTCAGCATACAATCTAATTCCCAGTTCATGGCTAAATCTCACTACTCAGGTCCCTTTGTCGTATGACAAATAAAATTTATCACCTTTTTGAACAGTAGTACCATGTTAGTGTAAACGGATTATTAAAAGCACATCATTCAAAAAATGGTAACTGATTCTGCTCACTTTCGAAACCCCAACTTTAGGCCAAAAACAACCTGCAATACGAAATATATATATATATATATATATATATATATATATATATATATATATATATATATATATATATATATATATATATACATATAGTCAATCACATCTTAAACTAAAATAAAAATAAAAACCATTTAACCAAACTCTTAATCTACATCCAACATAAAAGATTATAAACAATTCTTTTTCTTTAATAACTTGCATAATAGTAAAGGATTTTGGATATTAGGGATAGTATTTTTCAGAACTGATGAAAGTGTTTTGAAGATTTGGGTTTGCAACAATATTCAAAGAAAAGAAAAACCCATGTTAAGATTGTTAAACAAAATCTGAAAATAGAAAAATTGCCTAAACGTGTAACAAAATCTAATTTCTGGTTTTAATTTGAAGGTTAATTAACTTACTTGATCAAGTCCTCATTTTAATCTTGCAATTGAACACCACGGGGCTCATAGATCTTCCACAAATTTGTAGATTTTGTTTTTTTTAGTTTTGATCTAAATTGCGTGTATTTTTTTGGAGAGAATCATAGATTTATGATTTTTTGGATAAGGGAGAATGGGAGGTTGGAAAGTTCAGGAAATATGTGGAGGAAACAGGGCTAAAGAGAGCAGGCTGGGCTAGGAAAATAGGCTGAGAAAACGGGCCGAATTTTTGGCGGGAAAAAAGGCACCAAAAACGGCGTCGTATCGCATGCCATTTAATAATATGTATAATGTAAACTTTGCAGCTTTCTTAATTAGTTCACGTTGATTCAAGTGACAAAATAAAGGTTACGGGGTTTAAACACCACCACTAAATGCCAACGTTCTTTCACATATTCCAGCACTCTCTTTTTAGTACTTCAAATTTTCTTTTCACATTTTTTAATGTCATGGTATCTTTTTAATACAGTAGTACATAACTTTCTCTTTCTTTTTTGGGTTAATTACACAGATAAATAATATTTGTTCCACTCATTTAATTAGTCAACTCTATACATATCTTTCTTTAATCCTTGTTTCATCATTTCTTTCCTATCAAGTTCTTCCTCATGTGCATAACACAACTTCTAAACTCATCTTTATCTTCTTCTAACTTCATTTCCATTAAAACACTTCTTTCCTCCATATCAAATTAGTAACCTTAGAACCTGAATTAAAAATTGTATATTAAAATACCTAACTCATATAAAAAAATATTCCTTTTTGGTCTAATTATTATATATACTAAAAGGCAGAAGTCATGTTATACACAAAACGCATTCCTATTGGTTGTTACCCCGTAAGACAACTGTTTGAAACACTGTTGATTGTTATGTCCCTGTTCCCGTTCCGTTTATTTCGTCGGATAAGATATTTCCTCCTCACAAAAAAACAGACACCCACCTCTCTCTATCTCTTTCGCTCTCTCTTTCTCTAGAAATTTCCATAAGACACCAACGAGTCACATCCTCACCATTAACAAGTAAATTAGCAAAATCAAGATCATCAAAGGCTGGGGTTTAGTTATCTCTCGAATCCTATCACCATGTATCTACTTCTCATCACTCGATCCATTCTTTCAATTACAATAATTCTAATCGAATCAATTCAATCAATTGTATAATCACAATTACTTGCAATAAACACCGATTAATTATCTACAATTAACTGCTTAATTGTTTTATTTTATTGATGAATATATTTTCATATATAACTTTATATAAATTAAATACCGATCAATAAAATTAAGTACTCATAAACTGCTTAATTATAAGTACTTTTAGAAATAGTGTTTGGATTTGATGATTTGATACAAATAAGCAAAAAAAAGCAGGAAGTGTTTGGATATCGAAACAGCTTTTGTGCTTTTAAAAAACAGCCATATAAGCAAAAAATAAGTAATGTCAAATACCCACTAAGCCTTTTTTCCCCTCAATAAAAATCTGTTTTGGCTTAATTTAAGATGTTTTGTATTAATAGATATGACAGAAAAGATAAGATGGTAGCGATTCAATTAGATGACGAGACCGTAAAGAAAGTCATTAGACAGGTATGCCGAGGTTATTGTTATTATTAATTTTTTTAATGATTGATTGGTGATATTTTAATTTCTATGCTTATATGATATATTTGCATGTTGAGTTCTATTTTAGTGATAGTAATATTCCGAGAGATACGTTTCTTAGGAATACTATTAACGAGAGTGAAGATGGCAGTATCCTTTTTATTACATACATTTATCTTATTATTATACTTTTCAGCGGCTATGTTTATCAATAAACGTGTTTTGATAAAAATGGCGGCCTTATAGATATAAAAGGGTTGTTTCGAGGCCTATTATCAGAGCACTAGGAGTGGGTGCGGTAACATGCGGTACGGGCTCCCTCATGCACGGGAACATCGCTGCCTCCCCAACTCACGCACGGGGACGGAAAAAAATGGAACGTTGGAAGGAATCTAGCCGTTGGTAACGTCTATTTTTTTTTTTTTTTTTTTTTTTTTTTTTTTTTTTTTTTTTTTTTTTGTATTTAAAGGAGTGTTTGTTGAGGGTGGAAAGCACAAAAAAAAAAAAAAAAAAAAAAAAAAAAACATACCGAGAGCAAAAAAAGTATGGAACGTGGCAACAAAAATAAAGATCCTAGAAGAGGTGGTCGTGGATCCAAAGGTGGACCGAGAGGCGCAATTCGTCCTCGAATTCAATCACAACCCGGTTTCGAATCATCTTCTCAAGCACAACCTTACCACCCCCAAATGTATCCTCAATCTCCACCATTTTTTTACTCCCAACAACCCCTCCCGCAAATTCCCACTAACTTCGACCCGTTTGAGCCGAACTATACCCAACAATCCCCACCGCCAATTCCTACTAACTTCAACCCGTATGAGCCGCGCTATACCCAACAAAAAAGACGTGAGCGGGTTAGTGACCGTTACCCATTCGTGATGATACCGATGATGATGAATATTTCGACAATGTTGACGTGGTATCCGAGACACAACCAATTGATGAAGAACAAGTCGAAGAGGAGGAAGAGGTCGAAGAGCAGGTTCAAAAGAAAAAAAAAAAAACCAAATAAGCCTTGGACGCCCGATGAGGAGGAGGCGTTAGCTAAGTCTTGGATTAAAATTTCAGTGGACAAAGAAGTTGGCGACCGTCAACCAAAGCTAGGATTTTGGAAGCGAGTTCTAAAGCATTTTAGAACGCTTGTCCCGAGAACCGAACGCACTCATCATCAATTGAACTCGAAATGGACTCCTATGCATACTTTGATCGCTGCGTTCAACGGTTACTACACACAAGCGTTATATTTTTATATTTGTGATTTTTTAAGTTTTAAATACATTATATATATATATATATATATATATATATATATATATATATATATATATATTTTTGGATATTGTTTTATATTGTATATTGTTTTATAAATATGTAGAACCGCTTGAGAGATAGTGGGTGCAACGATCTTCAAGTCCTTGAGAGAGCCAATCGTGATTTTGAAAAACAATTTAGGAAAATTTTCGCGCATTCTAAAGCGTGACACGTTCTCAAAGATCAACCAAAGTGGCAAGAACAACCGATGGTTAGTCAGACTCAAGAATCCATGGGATCGAGCAAGAAAAGAAAGTCGTCGGAGTCAAGTAGCGCTCAAACGCCGATAGACGTGGAAGATTTCGAGTGTGACTTACCGAACCTCAACGAGAACCCAACTCCATCACGTCAATCGAAAGGCAAAAAAAATTGAATTATGGAGATTCAAGCCGAAGCTCGATGCGTGATACCCTTGCAAGTTACACGGCCGAAAAGAAAAGTTTAATGCAGGCGCAGTTGGAGGTTCAAAAGAAAAAAGACGAAGAATTTTTCAAGTTTATTGATGGGGAGGTCTACAATCGTGACATGAAGTTCGTTATGGACCCGCACGACAGTATCCTGGACCCGACTTTTAAGGAATTCGTTATCGCACGGAAACGCGAGATATGTGCCAAATACGGGTGGCCGTGTAGTTTGTAGGATTTAATGTTTAAGCTTTTAATAATATTATGTAATGTTTTTTAATTTTAATGAAATTTTAGTTTTTTTTATAATTTTAATGGAATTTAAAAAAGAAAAAAGAAAAAAAAAGGAAGTGAGTGAAGTGGTGCCTCTAAAAATATGAGTGAGTGATGAAAAAAGTGGGGAATGATGTGGCGTAAGGGGATTGGTTGGGTGTGAGTGAAGGGAGAAAGGGTGAGTGAACCACTCCCTCCCCCCTCACTATATATGTAAGTTTTTATATTTTTGTCCGATATGATATTTATTGATGACACGTCAGAGATCAGTTTTAGGGCGTTGACATGTCATTAATAAGTATGGCACCGGGGCAACACTTGAAGTTTGTAGCATATATCTTAGTATACTTTCAGCGGCTATGTTTATCAATTAACGAGTTTTGATAAAAATGGCCGCCCTTATTGAGCTAAAAGGGTCAGGTCATATAACAGGAATGTACTTTGTTTCAAGGTCTATTATCGTTATATGCTGCAACTTCTTAGATTTGCGTCTGATATGATACTTTTTTGTGACATGTTGACATGTCATTAATAAGTATGGTACCGGGACAACACTTGAAGTTTGTAGCATAAAGTAGAAGGAAAAAAGTACACGATAATGGAATTTGAAGAAAAGTGCATTCCTATTGTATGCGTTAAACCCTTAATCAAGTTATTATAAAGTTTTTCTTAACTAAAATTTAAAAACAGTTGTAAGTTTGGCATTGATATGCTCTTTTTTGCGGATGAGAGGTCATTTGGGATTAGGAGAGGTTAAGGCTAAAGATGTTCCCGAAGATACAGTGCGGGTGAAACAATAAAGACCAAATCAACTACTCTTAAAATTTCCGAAGATGGCCAGTCAGTCGATGAGTTTACTATATTTGATAAATATTAATTCTTTTGTAGTTGTTATTATTAGTAGGTTTGAGTGATGATGGCTGATGATGATGGCTTGATATGTAGGAATGCTTTTGGACTTTATGTATTTGGGTGACACCGACAAGGTTCCTCGCCATCATGGTGCATTCTTTTAGTATGAAGAGAGGCAAACAACATACTCTAGAGGTATAGGTACCCCCAAACAACCATCAAACGCCGACTCTTTTGGGTCATACATTCTATTCAGACAGTAGTTTCAATTTAAATGTTTATGACGTAGGTCTTACACAGGTTTGTTCGCTGCCCAAGGGGAAGCTCACATAGGACAGTTTCTTGGAAAAAAAGGTGAGGATTATTTAAACTAAGTTAAACTTACATTAATTGGCACATCAGTTCTTACTTTCAAACTACTTCACATGATCTTACAAGTATTCTGGGTACACGTTAGATAATCAGAAACTGCTGAGGGAAAAAGTAATGCACCTAATTGGAGTTGCAGGGATAGAACAGATAAGTATGTCTTTTAAAATTGCTTAAAAAAGTAATGCGTTATTGGTAACTTTCGAGTACTTGGGATTGTTTAGTAGTTCGATAACATTTAAAAATGCTACAACACACCTTATATAAGGTGAGCTAAAAGGGGAAAGGCTCAAATGGGTCATACGGGTGAAAGATGATCGAGCTCAATATTTAATGCATACAACCACATACTACATTCATCTATAGATTTAAAGTATTATTGTAATCTTATTGTTACTCTTGGAAATTGAGAAAAAAGTGTTAGCGAGCACGCTCACTATAGTGTGGCCCATAATGACTCATAGAAAGTGAACCGATTAAATCACCCCCTTTTCACAAACTTATATTTTGCGAATTGCGAGGTCGCATCTCAAAAACGTGATACTTATCTGAACAAAAATAAAGTATATATCTGGATCAATGTGGGATTCAAGGATGAAAAGTTGTTCTAACAAAACTAAGGTATCTAACTTTGCTGTTACATTTTAGTAATCTGATACATACAATATTTGCTCAATATTGTACATTTATCTTTCGACCCTATTTGAATAATGGATACCAGCTTCTAATACTGTTTTTAGGTCAATTTCAAATTCAGATAAACATAATGAGTTAACACATAATTAAACAGACTTTTGCGGTCAGGTTTGTAACGCAAAATTAACAATGGGGGTCATGTCATCCTTCATGGAATGATAAAAGCAACAAGGTACATTTTATATTTGTTTACTTAATTGAACTCATATTGGTAACATGCTACTTTTTTTGGCTCATATATTGTAAACATTTACTATCACGTCTATAATCCTTCCTTAGTTTCGTCTTCTTATTCTCTGTAAGTGGAAGAAGAAAATGAAATGCAAACATGTTCACAATTTTTTAGTTGGTGAATAAAGTTGAAATACATATACAATAGTATGACCAAGTTAAAACTTTTTATATTAAAACTTAGTTTATACTGTTTTTTAGTATTACACCGAGTTTAATGGATGCTTAAGTTCTTACATACGTTACAAGTGTTCAAAGTAGATACAAATTCTGGTAGTTGAGGTCAGTTGTGTCTCATTTTGAATTTAGTCTAATCATTGAAACGGCAGGTCTAATTTCCCGTTGCCCCACATAAATTTGGATTCTTGGATAGTGTGTTTAATATAATAGCTATTCATTGCTCCTCTCACCGACATGGACATGTAATCCAATTTGCATTTATGGTTCCTAAAATGGCTAAATTTGTGTCTAAACTTGCAGCGGTTGGTTTTAATAGAAAAGGTGGAAAAGTTGTGCACGTGAGCCAGCCGCATAATGGGTGCAGGAACGGTAGGCTCGGAATGATGGAAAAGATAGTACCGATGAAACATTGATGCCCGTCGAAAAACCTAATGTTTCTCTCCTGCCTTCTGTCAAGGTAATAAGTATTTATTTTAAGATTTTCTACGGGGTGCTTGGGGCTGATTCCAAACAACGGTTTTAAAGGGGAAACTGGGTCGCTTTAAGGATCTTTGGATTTGCTTAAAACTTTAAAAGTAAACCACCGACTACTAATGGTTCGTCAGGTAACTGTTAAAAAAAAAGAAGCAATCTCATTGCTGCAATTTTAGTGAAACTGGAAGTATGCAAGTGGTGGGTTAGGATTTGGTTGAAGTGCGTGTGATGAAGTGTCGGAGATGGTGGTTAAGGTTTGTCGTAGTAGAGACGAACATGTTTAAGATTATTTCAGAGCGAATAAAGTTATATAAAATAAACAACTTATTTCAATGAGTCACAACCAAATAAGCTAACCTTAATGGTTGGTTTGTAACAAACTAACATTAACTAATGAACTTTATTGTGCAGGTTAAAAAGACCAAATGAACCTGACACTACCAAGCTCATCTGACCAATGGCAGCAGCAAAATTTCCACCCTATGGTGGTTAGTTAAACTTTTTAATAGAATTGTTTTAAGCACATTGAGGATATTATGTAGCCTTATGTCAAATGGTATCACAAGAATACTATTTCTACCTCTGTATTTCATTGTTATGACAAATGTTGATATACAAAAGACATTACATATACATCTTTTCGTCCATGTATATTGCACCTTTGGTCTTTTTTAAACATACATCAACACAACACTCCCGCAGCAACGCGCGGGCTCACCCGCTCGTTATTAACGAAAAAACAAAATTCAACAAAATTTTCAAAAAAAAAAAAAAAACATATCAGAAAAGCATCCAAAATAAAAACCCATTTTCAAATCAATAAAGAATCACAAAATAAACAAATTTAAACAAAACCCAGATCACAAAAGCTTCAAACCAAAACACCCATATCCAAAATCATCACTTTTTAACCAAATTTATAAAAACAAGCCCAAAAAATAACAATTTAAGCATCAAGATTCACTTTTATTCAATTTCCAATAAAACACAGATCAGAAAAACTTCCAAAAACAAAACCCATTTCCTAATTCTAAATTAATAAGTGGGTTTCAAATATATCTTTCCTTGATATTCAAACGAGAACACAAACCCACGTTTGATCATAAAAGGTTTATTTTTGGGTCGGGTCAAAAACCCTGTGAAGATGTAAATAAAGAAATGGATAAATAAGATACACTCTGTTTAATGATCTGTGCCGCCGGAATCTGCTAGTGCCGTCAGATCTGCTGGTGCTGCCGGAATCTGCTTTGTTAACCACAATGAATTTCTGCAAAAACATGAACTTGGTTGTACTGTTTATATGGATGTATCTGATTTGTGTTTGTGCTTAATCGAAGAGGATAATGGGATTTGGTTGTTTTTTGAGTTAGATATTGTTATGGTAACCGGTTTGATTTGGATATCAGATTTGATTTGGTTGTTTTATGTAGAGAAAATGACGTGGTACAATGGTAACCGATTGGACCGGTTACAAGTTGCAAAAATAGCACATATAGCATAACATTGACGGTTTCAACAACTTTTTGTTGGTTATATTAACATTTTTGAGAGTTCGTTACCTAATATTAGAAATTTGTGAAAGTTCGTTACCTATCTGTATAATTAACCCTTCTTCTTTCCCTACTTTTTCACCAAACAAGATCTCATCACCAGCGGGTTTCAACACTTAGTTTGGATTGTTAAGACGATTTTCGAAAAATAATCACAACCGGCTTCACCACTCGAGACCAGCGAAAACCCACCAAGTGAACCACCATCAGGGCCGTCACACGTTCTCACGTGCCGGTGACAGACGCCGGAACATACTATTTGTATTTAGAGGTTTTCCCCATTTTCTGTAACTGATCCAAGTTCTAATGTCGTTAAACCACCGGATTTGCAACTGGAAACCATAGTGATATAACTGGAGCTTTGACCAGTTAAGAAATTACGATATCAGTGGAGCTTTGACGTGTTTAACAACAGCAGAAGCACACTGTTGATGGCTAAAATTACACATGCTGTTACTATTTCCATTTTCATTAAAAAATATAAAAAAAACCACTTTTTAAAGTTATATGTACGAGTACAATATAAAAAGGACAGTATTAGAGGGTTATATAGAAAAGAAATATAAAAATGATCACTAACCAATGTGTTACAGTATAAGTTAAAGTAATATAGTGTAACAGTGGTGTCTGATCACTAAAAATATGGTGTGCGAATCGGAGAAGCCAATAATAATAATAATAATAATAATAATAATAATAATAATAATAATAATAATAAAATAATAATTTTACTTAAGTAAGAATGACTAGGATATAGAGAGACAAAGGATGTGGAATCAATGAGGTTGTTTTTCAATAAGGCATTTCGTCTTTACACACCATCTATTTGGGATATAAACATCGTCTCAGACACAACTTGAGTTTAACTTTCACTATTCATCTTGAAAATTGTACTGTAATTTTTTCTTTTCTCTTTCCTACACACCACATCACTTTAACAGCATCACAAAACCAAAAATTCTAACTTCTTCTATATCTTTTCTCCATCTTAAAGTTATCTACTTTTCAAACTACTAGAACCACCTAATGCAACTAACCAAGTCTAAGTGGGTTATGAGTTATGACATTCCGGTCACCGGTACGGCGGTAGACGTCATTGGCAAAACTGAAACTTAGATACGCCTAAAAAATCAAAACGAGCCTTCACTTGCCGGAGGTGGTGTTTCAAACGCTGCCAAAATATCTAAAATGGTTAAAAATAGAAATATACAACGGCGGTTGTCGAAAAGGTTTGGTTGCATTCGACGTCGATGCTGGTGATACTTTTATCGTTGTGGTGATGTTGAAGTTAATTGGACAGACGCTGGAACTGAAGATTCCAGCAGTGAAGACGACGGCGCGTGGCAGCGTGTGACGTCAATGGGAGCACGTGGAAGGTCTGATGATGTATTTTTTTGTGATGGATTCGTCTTTGTTTGTAGTTCAATCAACCGGTTGTAGTGGTGTTGTCTGACTTGGTCGGATTTGAGTTTCACTTTTTGCTGGGTTGATTGATGGTTTGGAGAAGATAACACCATCTTGGAGAGAGAGAGAGAGAGAGAGAGAGAGAGAGAGAGAGAGAGAGTATATTAACATTTTAAATGTATATAAATTTATTTATTGAATGGTAGTACTGTACTAGTTTTAAATAGAGAAAATTATCTAAAAAAGCATCAAAGTTGACACTTTTTACCATTGTGTGTAGCGATGTTTTTTTTTTCCTATTGTGTGACTGAACTTTCAAATTTGGTACATTGTGTGTACTTTGCGACTATTCGCCCTGTAAATTGACGATTTTACCTTTCAAAATTTGGAGAGGGTAAGGGTAAAATGGTCATAAAGTACACACAATGTACCAAATTCGAAAGTTTAGTCACACAATAGAAAAAAAAATATCACTACACTATATAGTAAAAAGTGTCAATTTTGATGCTTTTTTAGATAATTTTCCCTTTTAAATATTAGTATTCGGTTGTGTTCGTGTTTTCTTTTTCAATAAAGCTATTGCGTAATGGTCACTGGTGTGTATACACCATAACTCTTCAATAATTTGATTGCGATAAAGAAAGATATCCTCTAAATTAGTTATGGTTGAATGATACTATTCTTAGAAGAGAAAACAAAGAAGCTACCATACATGATAGCGATTGAAACCATATCCTTTAACCAATAATGAAAAAAGTAAATAAATAAATAAATAAATAAATAAATAAAAACCCTTACTTTTTCTCTTTTCTTTTCATTATTATTTTGATATGGTTTTAAGCAATGTATTATTAATCTGTTTTGTGCATATGCGATTAGTTAGGACGTCTGCAATTGATTCTAATTTGACCGCTGGAGCCAGTTAACGGGTTCAGGTTACTCATTTTAACCATTGCACTAGCAAAGTCACAGAAGAAAGTAGCTTGACTCGAAGCATAGGTCCTCACTAGTGCATCGGTTGAACCACCATTAAATAGCTCTTGGTCCGAATGCAATAACCCTCTTTGGTTAATCAAATCCTTATAGTAGTTGTTGTCGAAACTTGTAGGAGTAGAATCTAATTGTGAGAGATTATAGTCACCACCACTTTTAGGACAATTGGCTCTTGTTGATGTTGCAAATGATGCGTTTATGTTTTTATCGTCGGTGAGACGACTGCGGAAAGTTGTACACCTTGCTTGACCAATTGTATGAGCTCCTGCCATCAAAACATACATGTGAGGAATTTGTTTATACATAATATCATAAAATAAAAAAGGGTTTTGTGTTTTGTTTAAGTTACTTTGTGGAGGTGAGCAGGGGCGGTTTAGGGCGTTTTTTGGCTAATATTAAATCCAGAATCAAAAGTCCGGTTTTATGTTTTTTAAAACCAAACCCTACATCAAAAGTTCGGTTTGTTTTTTTAGGTTTTTGGTTTTTTGTGATTCGGTTTTCGGCTTTTCTGTTTTTCGGTTTTCGGATATCTGAAATTTTTGACGATGGTTTTATATTATACCCATTATTTTAGCTAAGTTTTTTTCAATTCGGATATCCAAAATTTGGATAACAGTTTTATATATCCGAATATCAAAATATTTATAATTTTTGAAATACTTTTATATGAGTACCACCTCATATGGCTACTTTTTTATTCTAACGGGGCTACCATATGAGGTGGTACTTTTTTTGTACTTATTTTGTTTTTGTCGGCTTTTTTTTTTGTTTTGTTTTTGTTTGGTTTTTGTTTTTTTTTTTTTTGTTTTTTTTTTTTTTTTTTTTTTTTATTTTATGATTTGTGTTTTGTGTTTTGTGTGTTTTGTATATTTGTGTTTTGTATAATAGCACGTTAAATATTACCCCGTTAAATAACTGCAACAACAAATGTTATTATTGAATTAAACGACACGTTAAATATTACCACGTTAAATAACTGCAACAACAACTGTTATTATTAAATTAAACGACAACGTTATACATATTATTTAAAGACAACAACATCTACGACATATGAAGATTATTCATCTCATTTAAAAGATCATGGAGTTGGGCACTTGACTGACAAGCGTGATCCTCAGGATTCCTTGCCATTTCTAACTCCATTTCCAGCGCCTTTATTCTTGCCTTCAACAACTTGTTCTCATTTTTTGTAGCAACGCAGTTTGAGCAATGCGTTGAAGAAGATGGTTGATTAAAGTGCTCTGCTTCAAATTCATCTTTCCACGCGAAGTATCGATACCCATAGTCTTTTGTACCTGGCTGTTACATGTTAAGAAAATAATAAGAAATGTATTTTTAACAAACAAATTATTTACATAATTAAGCAAACGTATGATTATTTACCACTGAAAGAGGACATGCATAAAACAGTCGCCCACGACTACCATCTTGCCAGGATTTCCGTTCTACAATAAATCATCTATTACATCGGCACCAGAAAGGATTTCTTTGGCTCATCTGACCAAAGAATTTGCATAATTTACATCAGCAATCAATAATGTTATTACTAATTTAAACAAAGTAATAATAACGGGTGCAGAACTAACACTCTACAAAAAAGCAGACTTTTAAGTTTAAAGCAATTAACATTTAAACGATGTTGAATAATCGTTTACAACATTTTCAAACAATTAACATTTAAACAATGTTGAATAATCATTTACAACATTTTCAAACAATTTACATTTAAATAAATGAATAATCATTTACAACATTTACAAACAATTAATAAATGAATAATCATTTACAACATTTACAAAATACATCGATGGTTATATATTGCATCCCATTCGTTTGCAACTGGCTGTTTGAACTACCTCCATTGTGGGTGGTAATGTGGTAGATCTGAATCTCTGTCTATATTGAGACAAATGTAATGAGCACCACTGTTCTCCCCCACACGCGCAATCACAATGGGGTCAATTCCATGTGATAAGTTTGGAGCAGAAAATAGGGGTAAACATGTGAACCAACCATGACGGTCTATATATACAGGAGGTCGGCGAATAGCTGAAGCGATGACCAGACCGTTATGTGGCATCGTCATCCAGTAATCTTCAGGCGCTGGTCCATTAAACCAGTTTAATGTATCACGAAGGTGGTAAAAGTCTTCTTCCCCCCACATACTCACGTAAGTTACACTATGTCTTTGTAACTCTTGCATTAACATGTATCTAGCATCGGCCCACCTATTTTGGTCACGCACAATCCAATGGGCAATGCATCGAAACCCACAATTTTCGTCACCTAGCACATTATTTATACTTATTACCTGTGGACGGAATATCTCTGGAATGCGATCAATAAAATCCTCGCTATCCTTATCTCCAACGTAAAATCTGTGTCTTATTTTTTCACCCGTGTACGAACTATGTCTTGCAGGCTCTTTGGCGCGTTTCGGGACTTTCGTGGATCTTGAATTTGTGCTTCTTCGGTGATTCATGGTTGGCACATCATTCAAGTCATTCAAGTCCGGGACTTCATTCAAGTCCGGAACTTAATTCTAGTCCGGGACTTGTGTAGCCTTGCCCTTTTTGTCCTTTGCGCTCGGACGTCCACGTGTATTTTTTTGAATAGCTGGTTCACGTGTGTCAGCAGATTCAGGTTGGAATATATCTCTTAACTTCGTTAACATATTCTTCTTGACAAACGATGTTGATTTGCTAAAAATATTCTTGAATTGTCGCATGCCATCGTTAAACGAAGTATTGTCATCATCATCATCATCATCATCATCATCATCATCATCATCATCATCACCACCATGTTCGCTGGAAGAGCCATCTTTATTCGGGGGCCTATTAATAACAGGCCGCGGAACAGATAGGGTTCTCCAAAAAATATCAACTCGTTCCAGTGGAATGGGGCATCCTGAATTCAATTAAAGTGACTTGTATAAATTACTGATATTAATGTGGAAAACAACTTGATAGTTATAAATTTAATATACTTACCATGAATAACATAGATTTGCATCTCGTGAAAGCATGGTTTTCCGTCTGCCACTACCTTGAGGTACATACGTCCCACCCTTTGTACACCTATAATTGATTTCGTTCATATGACCATCCTCTGATTTGGTTCTATCTTTAACGTTTACATTTTTTACATTTTTACAACTTTTATTTAACTTGTTTTTTTTACACTTTTACATATATATTACTTTTTATTACAAAACTTAATACAAATACAAATACAAATACAAATACAAATACAAATACAAATACAAATATATTACTTTTTACATATATTACACTTTTACATTTTTTACATATATTACTTTTATTTACAAAAAATAATACAAATATATTACTTTTATTACAAAAGTTAATACAAATACAATTTAAAAAAAAAATAAAAATAAAACCGTGTGTGTTGTGGACAGCTGTCTCACACACACTCCACACCCTGTATACTACCCACCCTCTCACACACACTCCACACACTCACAAATTCTCTCTCTCTCTATATTTGCTCTCGTTTCTCTCTCTATTTTTAGATCTAAAAATGAATTTTAGATCTAAAATCAATATTTGGCAACCCAAATGTTTATGTGATGTTTCTGTGATTTGAGAGAGAGTTTGTGAGTGTGTGGTGATGTTGTTGGGTAGTTGGTTCTGTGTGGTGATGTTGTTGGGTAGATGGTTATGTGTGGTGATGTTAGATCCGTGTGTTAATTGATTGGTACGTTAATTGATAAAAAACTTGATTTTTTCGAAGAAACCCTAATTTTATAAATTAGGGTTTCGTAAAATTAGTTTGGGGGTTTTCAAGGTTGGAATATGTACGTGATGTTTCTGTGATTGTTTTGTTAGATCCGTGTGTTAATTGATAAAAAACTTGATTTTTTCAAAGAAACCCTAATTTTATAAATTAGGGTTTCGTAAAATTAGTTTGGGGGTTTTCAAGGTTGGAATATGTACGTGATGTTTCTGTGATTGTTTTGTTAGATCCGTGTGTTAATTGATAAAAAACTTGATTTTTTCAAAGAAACCCTAATTTTATAAATTAAGGTTTCGTAAAATTAGTTTGGGGGTTTTCAAGGTTGGAATATGTACGTGATGTTTTTGTGATTGTTTTGTTAGATCCGTGTGTTAATTGATAAAAAAGTTGATTTTTTCAAAGAAACCCTAATTTTATAAATTAGGGTTTCGTAAAATTAGTTTGGGGGTTTTCAAGGTTGGAATATGTACGTGATGTTTCTGTGATTGTTTTGTTAGATTCGTGTGTTAATTGATAAAAATTTTGATTTTTTCAAAGAAACCCTAATTTTATAAATTAGGGTTTTGTAAAATTAGTTTGGTGGTTCTGTGTTCTTTTGTGGTGGTGATTATGTGTTGGTAGTTCTGTGTTCTTATGTGGTGGTGGTTCTGTGTTCTTATGTGGTGGTGGTTCTGTGTTGGTAGTTTTGTGTTCTTATGTGGTGGTGGTTCTATGTTGGTGGTTCTGTGTTCTTATGTGGTGGTGGTTCTGTGGTCTTATGACTAGTAGTCAAATATGCAAGCCCCCGTTAGAATAAAAAAGTAGCCCCCGTCTTTATATCTCATGCCATGCCAATATGGAGGTTATGCCTTTTAGGTGTACTTTTATAAAAAAAACTGCTTATTATGATACTACTTAAATGCCTATATGAACGGGGTCTATGGTGGTGGTTAACCTGTGGATGTGGGTAGGTTAACACCTTGATCTGCCACCTTTGAGTGGTATGAATACCTGCTCTGGCCTACCCCCAGTCCATAGGCTCTAGTTTTAAGCATATTTAAGGCAATGATGATTTAAAAAAAAAAAATTGATATTGACGTGGCATTTCCAAATGGATGGCAATAGAAACTTGATTTTGCAACATTTGAAGTTGCAGCCATATAATCTGAGCCTAATGTAAAAGCGTAAAACTTATTGTTACCTCATTTGTGGAAAATCGTGACCTAGACATTTTGTGTTACTTGTTATGATACTTTGGCCCAACCCTTGTTGTGATGCTCTGGCCCAACCCTTGTGATACTCTGCCCCAATCCTTGTTGTTACTTGTTACTTGTTAAGCTTTTGTTGTGATGCTCTGCCTTTTGTTGTGATAATCTGAGCTTTTGTTGGTGTTACTTGTTGTGATGCTCTGGCCCAACCCTTGTTGTGATGCTCTTGCCTTTTGTTGTTATACTCTGCCCCAATCCTTGTTGTTACTTGTTGAGCTTTTGTTGTGATGCTCTGCCTTTTGTTGTGATAATCTGAGCTTTGTTTATAGTGGAGCAAAGCTGATTGTAACTGTTGAGCTTGTGAGTTTTTCACATGCTTCTGATACTACTTTTCTTGGTGATTTGAGGGTTGCTTGAGGAAAGCTGCAAAAGCAAGTGAGAATCTTGCTGTTTACAGGCTTTTGTTGTGAGAATCTTGCTGTTTACAGGCTTGTGAGTTTTTTGGAATGGCTTGTGGATGCTGTTGAGGTTATGTAACATGTGCTTTATAAGGATGGGGGCTACTTTTTTTTATCTTAACGGGGGCTATCTGCACTTGGACATGATAAATTTTGTGTGAATCTGCACTTTGTAACAAAGGCGATGACGAATGGTTTTTAAAACCGAATGGCATGGCAAATTGATATTTTTATCACTTTGCAGCCTTCATTATCCGAGCCTTAAGTCCATAACGAAATAGCCCCCGTTCTTGTATAACAACCCTTGTGGGCAGTTGTGTTTATAGTGTAACATGTGATATGCTGGTACAAGGCTGCAAAAGCAAGAATCTTGCTGTTTATACATGTGATGCTGTTTATACAGGCTACTTATGCTGTTTACAGGTTTGTGTAACTATCACTTTGTAACTAAGGCGATGACGAATGGTTTTTAAAATCGAATGGCATGGCAAAGTGATATTTTTATCACTTTGCAACCTTCATTATCCGAGCCTTACTAAAAATCTGAGCTGATAAGGCGATGACGAATATTTCTTGTGTTTACTTTGTGTTGTTTGTGTGAAGTGCACTTTGGTTAGACTTGTGTGACTGCCTAAACATGAATCTGCACTTTGTGGTTGCTGCACTTTGGTCTTTGGTTGGACTTGGAATTGGACTTTGGTTGGACTTGGTGAAATCTGCACATTTGGACAAAAGACTTCAAAAAATAATTAAAACATTAAAATACTTTGTGAAAAAAAAAGACTTCAAAAAATTATTAAAACACTTTTAAAAAAAGAAAAAGACTTAAAAGATGTGAAAAAAAAAAAAAAAAAAACCACAAACTTGCAAAACTGCAAAAAGCTGCAGAAAAGTACATAAAGTACCTCCCTAATGTATAGGGAGGGTTTGCAGAAATTGTATAGACCCCGTTCTTATAGGGCAACCCTATATAATAATCTTTAAGACTAAACTAAAAACATCCAATTATATGAATATCAACATTGAGATTTTGCTAATACAACATATATTTGACTCTTGACAAAATCTAGTGCATGCATGTAGAAAGAAAAGAGATGTGGTAAAAGCTTAGAGACTTGCAGTAACAAAACAATCATGGAAATGGAGACGAAGCAGCGAAGCTCCCATTCGAGCTTCACTTGACACAGCCAAATTCACGGCTCTAGTTAAAACAGAACGGAAATTGGGGCATGTTCTAGCATAGAAATTACCCGTTAGTTGACCCGAGCTTGTCCCAAACAAAATCCCTAAACATAATGTAAAAGTTGCAAGCTTAAACGAAAATGAAGAAGTTGTTGAAGCCATTGGTATGCTTATTTCAACTATGGGAATAGGATTGGGGATTGAAGGCTTAAGATGAGCAAGAGAATGAAAGGTTTATTGTGGTTTGATGAAGGTACAAGCTTCATCCATATATAGAGGAATGGATCAATTTTATCTCTCCTAATTGTGCTTATTAAATTAAATCATGCATAACAATATTTATAATATTACAAATTTACTACTAAGTAATCTAGTAGGGTATATATGATGATTAAATTTACGACATGCTTTGTACGAAGTATTAAGTTTTCTAATTCCGTTTTCTTTGCAAATTAACGTAATAATTAGATACCAAGGTAATTTTTTTCTAACAGAATCTCAAAAACCCTAGTTATATGGTATAGATCTAAATTTCATAAACAAGATTACATAACTAATTGTATGTCTAAAATAGAATCAGAGGATGGAGTAATTTGTAGGTATAACGGGTAATATCCTATCGTAGGTCGAATTGATTGGGTTAACATATCAACCTAACACTTACTTGTGTCTAGCTATTTGTGTTTCAAAAATTACCTATATATGCAATTCAATTTCAGCAAAGTTGAGTTTTTAGACAAAGGAATGTTAGAATCTACTTCATTTGTTACCTAGTTTCAATAAAATTCTATATTAACGTGTGTTTGTTGGATAGTACTAGCTAGTACATAAATGAATAAATGAACGAAGTTTTCTTTGTCAGGTTACTCACGCAAGACGTCTTTTTAACACATGTGTATGTGGCCTAACGGGTATATATCATGTGATCGTTTTCAACCTTATATGGCCACCTCAAGATGTGTAACTTGGGCGGGCCAGTTCTAACTAGTGCATCCAGCTTAATCAGTCAGAAAAAAAAGTGCAAGTCGACATCCCATTGTCAACCACGAACGATTGAAATATCTTAAATATCTTAATAAGCATATCTAACATTTCTCAAATTATTTAGCGTTTTTCTTATTTGAATATTCCCCTACGACGTGCATGTGTATTTAGTGTATACATACACGTAAATGATTAATTTGTTTGTATATATGTTTGTTCAAATACTAACATGTATTTCGATCAGGAAACTCAAGTTTTAAAGCTTTTTGATATAATGATTTTTTATGAAGAAATCTGTTTTCAATTCTTTTCACATATCTTTTGTCAAATCGTGTATAAAAGATTTTTAAGTAGATATATGACGTTAAAGTTTAACTTTTAATTATAAATATGAAGATACATACATATATCGCACGGGTATACATGACTAGTGTTTTATAACTAATGAATTTTGACACATTAAAGATGTCCCTTCCGGAAAATAAAAGTATGTTTAAAGTGAGAGTATAAATCAATCCAGTGTGATGTGTCTATACACCCAAATAAAGATTATTTTTAGACAAAAGTTTTTTTTTTTTTTTTTTTTTTTTTTTTTTTTTTTTTTTTTAACTAAAGCTTATTTTTCAACAAAATAATCTTAAGCCTCCATAATCTTCTACAATCTCTCATGCCAAAAATGCCCATAATATATTTGTAGGTTGGGTTCATATGCATTTGTAGCCACTTTTGGTTTGTTTTTATATAATAAATAACATGGTGATGGGTGTTTAATTTTTTTTAATCAGATGATAGAAGAAAACGATACGGCTTATATGTGTATGAACGACTGAACGAGTTATAAAGTGGTATGTTTGACAAAAGTAACTGTTGCTGGAATTGGAGATGATGCTGGTGCTGGAGATTATAAAAAAAGATTATTTTTATAAGTTACATGAATTAACCTTTGGTTTTAAGAGATTATGGAAGATTTTTATTTTTTTATTATTTATTTATTTATTTATTTATTTTTTTAAGTTATGTCTGCCAAACAAAGATTATTTTTTAAATAGCTTATTTTTTGAAAAAATAAGTATAATCTCTCAATAATCTTATGTGTCAAACATAGCCAAAGTCTAGATTATTTCATAGAATATTGCAAGAGGAAGATATATTAATAAGTAATCTTCTGCTTATTAAAAGAGTAAATTTGGATCTTGTGACAACAATTGTTAGGTAGATCCATATCACATTGAATTAGTCGATAGATTTTGTTAATACAAATAATCACTCAAAAATGTTATTTTTTTTTGAACTATGCCGAAGCTAAAACACTAAACAATATCACTCTTTGCAATAGAGGTAATTTCGACAGGGAAATTAGAATCCCATATGAAACTAACGGGTGAATTATTATTTAGTTTTGCTAAACATTAACCAGTGGCAAATGGTTAAATCAAATTAATTAACCTATTATTTCCATATTTAAAATAATTATGTATTTAATACGCAATAAATAAACATAAAAATTACCTTAAATAATATATTTTTTCTATATATAAAGTAATTATATATTTAATGCACAATAAATAAATTATAATTACCCTTTATATTTATCATAATTATTGGATTAACCACTGCCCAGTGGAAAATGTTTAGCAAAACCATTTGTTATATTAAAACATTTTCTTATAATTAAAAGTAAGTTGTAAATTTAAAATGAAAGTAAACTTAAAAATGTAAGTTTAGAAAATGTGTAACGTTATGCATTTGTAAAAACATGTTCTTTAATCATTATGAAAGTCGTAATATATGATATTCTTACCTTAAGTGATATTACTTAAAGTTTTACGTCAAATATCACTTAAGGTATGAATGTCATATATTACGACATTAAAGAACATGTTTTTACAAATGCATAACATTACACATTTTCTAAATTTATATTTTTAAGTTTACTTTCATTTTAAATTTACAACTTACTTTTAATTATAAGAAAATGTATTACTATAACAAATAGTCATATTTTCTATTTTGGGAAAATAACCGACATCAAATAGGAATAAAAAAAATTTAAGTAATAAGCCAAAATATATAAGGAAATAATCAAATATGATTTTTCAAATAAAGTACAATCTTTCCATATTTAGCTTACATATAAATTTACTTAAGGTAAAGATCTTACGCATTTTAAACATCACAAAATTAGCTAAAATACAAGCCAAATCAGATTTACCTTGTTAACCACGTTTCTGATTTTCAGTTGTACAGCTACACTGACCCGCAGCTCCCTACTATAGTGATCCGTGGATCCGTACTCTCTAACAGATGAATTTTTCCTATTTAAGCAACATTTTTCTTACCATTTTACTCACCTCTTGCAATCATATTTTCAATCATATTTACACACATTTCCATACAATTTTTTTTACAGTATGTTATATAGTAATACAAAATATTTATATAATTAACACGTATGTAATGTGTTAGGGTAATTGGATTCAATGTACTCTTAAAAAGAATGATATGCACAAATACGAAGGCATGCTTATAGAAGGCAAATGCTATAGGATATCTAATTTTGGTATAAGAGAGAATGGTGGTAAATTTCATTTGCTAAAGCAAAAGTATAAAATCATGTTATATAAAACACTACACTGACCCGAATCAAGAACTTTGAGGAAAACAATATGGGGTTCAAATTTGTAACCGTTGCTCGAATCAAGTCTAGAGAGTTTATATAGTGTATGCATTAAAATATAATAGAGATGAGAGGTATTGGTGCATTTGAATCGATATAATACTTGCCCTTTTATAGGCATTTTGATACGACCCTGTTAGGGGTTGTATCGGGATAAGGCACCACTTCAAGCGTGTGCTGGCTCTGTCAAAAAATAGAAGAAAAGAACTAGAGATTTGTTTATCTTTAACTTTGATTGAATGATTATAATAAAGGTTTACAAGAGTATTTATAAGACAAAATAAACCCTAAGACCTAAATAAGCCATGGGCTCGGGCCCAGACGTATCATTCCCCACTCCTTCAAAACCACCTTGCCCTCAAGATGTTGTCTTAAAACATTCTTAATTGACTTTCCTAAAGAAACATGAAAACAATCCTAAACAAAGACATGTAAATAAAGATAGATTATATGACATAATTTTTATGCCATACGTCGTTTGGACTTCTTGAGTCATTTTGGAGTCCGTCCTCCTGCAACATTGGCGTAATCCGGGATCCCATAATCTTCTTTGAATTGCAGCCTTCACCTTTTCCTTCTTTCGTATTCCGGGATCCCATAATCTTCTTTGAATTGCAGCCTTCACCTTTTCCTTCTTTCTTATTCCTTTGCCTTGGACATAACACAACACCATTCTTCCGTCTTCCGCTACACATGCCATAACACTCCCCACTCCTTCAAAAATCACCTTGCCCTCAAGGTGATACGAAGAATCTGCAGATTGAAAGACTGTTAATTCCTCGCTTAAATTCAAATTTATTTCGCCCAAACGACCATCAAATTCACGACCACCCACAACAATCTCTTCTATACTTTTCTTATTTTCTGAAAATTCGTCAAACTTGCTATAAACTTCATTACTCTCACCAATATCGAAAACATCATCTATCGCGTTACTAACCGCATCAACACCAATATATTCATCAGCATCTAACGACCTTTTAATCTCAGGTGAAACGAATTCACTTTGTAATGATAGAATGGTATCTGATTTCTTTTCAATTATATGCTCTTTCTCCTTCTCTTCAATTGCCTCAAAACGAGCCTCGACTATATGGGCTAAAGAAAAAGCTTCTCCTAAAGTTGTAGGCCTTGCCCTCAACAGTTCTATTTGTAACTTCACTTTAAGTCCGGAGATATAAAACGATGTAAGTAAAGATTCAGAGATCCCTACTACTCTATTTGCAAGTACCACAAACTCACTCTCATATTTGGCCACCGTACCCATTTGCAAGAGCCTAGAGAGTGCGTATTTCGCATTCTGATCGCTGCCGCCTGATGCCATGAATAATACTCAAGCGATTAATAACTAAAAATTTTTTTTTTCTGATGAACAGTACCCACGATGAACAGTAATTTTTGATGAACAGTAGCGTCCTATGAACAGTACACCGATGAACAGTAGCGTCTGATCAACAGTAGCGATGAACAGTTTTTTTTTTTTTTTTTTTTTTTTTTTTGAACCCTAATAAAAAACCCTCTCAACGAGAGCTCTCAATGAAAGCACCAATTGGTACGACCCTGTTAGGGGTTGTATCGGGATAAGGCACCACTTCAAGCGTGTGCTGACTCCGTCAGAAAATAGAAGAAAAGAACTAGAGATTTGTTTATCTTTAACTTTGATTGAATGATTATAATAAAGGTTTACAAGAGTTTTTATAAGACAAAGTAAACCCTAAGACCTAAATAAGCGATGGGCTCGGGCCCAGACGTATCACATTTGATATGATAGAATCATATCTAACTATACCGAATCAAATACCAATGTCGTACTTCAACGTATACCACAATTATTCTTCACACGTCCAATTCAATTGATGTTATTGACTGAGAACTGCTATAATAGACGTAGTAAGTAGTTGGAATCGGAGTTGTTGATACTGAGGCAGATTGTGGTGCTACTTATAGGCTAATTATGACTGATCAGCTTCTGAAGTACGCCGCACTTGTAAGGAAGATTGGTGGGCTTCAACAGCGATACTGGCGGGCTTTGTTGTAACACTGGCGGGCTTCAAAATTTTTCTTGGCGCCAAAGGGTCATAATTCAACTGAAGGTTGGCGCACTAGATGGGAAAGATCGTCGTACTTGTGATGCTGACTCGGATTGTGGGAATGATTATAGATCCCGTAACTGGCGTACTTATATAAAAAATTGGCACGCTTTTATATATCTAGACTTTTCTTTGCTTTAGCTTAGACTTAACTCCAATGCTTATGTTTTATCTTGATAATGGAGATTCTTTGTCGATTGCACTTGAAATGTATTTTTATGCAATTTAGTATCGAGAGTTCACAGAAAACACTAAGAAACTAACAAATAACGCTATATAAAATATATATAAATCGATCGTTATCACATTACAACTTGCATGGTTCTTTCATATATAAATATCTTTACATATATCCATATCTAATCTTAACTACTTATAAGGTAGATTTAGTCAAAGGGGAAAAGTGGAAAACTGAATTTTCAGTCAATCCCCATTTTGCCCTTCTATACTACAAGGGTGAGAGAAAATGAATTGTGTAATTAATGCTCTTATTAAAACACCCTATAACTTAAAATTACAATAATTTATTCATATGGTACAACCAATTAAAAGCAACTATATCAAATTAAAAACAATCAATTAAAACACCACTTACTATAAAAAGTACAATAAAATTTTCACAATATACAATTTAAACAAGCTACAACATAATATAAAATATAAAATAATCAAACACACTAATTAATGTTATTTTTAAAACACCCTAAAATGAAAAGTATATGTTATTATACACATTATACAAATTAATAAAACACACAAAACTTTATACAAGCTAACAAGTTGATGTTGCATATAGTTTTGAAAACTGGACCGGACCAACGGGTTCAACTGGGAAAAACATATAGTTTTGAAAACTGGACACGACGGGTGCAGTTATTAAAAGCATGACTCGGTTTAAATCGACTCATTTTTCGACCGAAACGGTTCAACCGGGTTTCAAAACATTATGTTGACATGAGCTTAAGTATCAAAGTCAATAAGTCAACAAAGTCAATAAGTCAACACATTTAATCCCTAAATCTTTATACTTTTATTAGATGTGGCAAAACGGGCGGGCACGGGCAGGGGCTAAAATGGCACGGGTTAAAGCGGGCACGGGCTAAACGGACAAATTATAAATCGGGCCAAACGGGCACGGGCTAAAACAAACAAATTATAATTCAACTATTAAAAACATTCGGAACAGTCCTAAAAACCCCTTTAATTCATCTTGTAAAAAAAGATCAAACATCTAAGTCTTAACTATATTTAATTATTTTTTCTTAAAAAAACAAAATAGAGTATTAAATGAATAAAAATGCAACTAATTAAATATATCTATCAATTAATTAGAGTATTAAATAATTATGCATAAAATAGTTAATAAATGAGATAAATTAAAATTAAAATAGTTGGAATGTTTTATAGTTACCAGTGACAAGTGAATTGGTCGGAAAAAATGAGAGTAATTGCTTGAAAGTTGAATTGTGTGATTCGAAAGCCCATAAACCAAATTGTTTTTATCTTTTGCCTGTAAGAGCCCATCAAATAAATGCAAGGGGGCAAAAAATGCCCCAAACTTTTAAAAAAGTGTCAAAAATTGCCCAAAAATTACAAATTGGGTAAGATTTGCCACCTCTAACTTTTATTATTTTTCATTTATAACCCATAAACTTTCTTTTATCACTAAATGATCTGTCGTAATAAAATCCCGTTGCTATGCACGGGTATTCGTCTAGTAATACTGATGGATAAGATACATGTTGTTGTCACCATGGTTGAATATAGAGTTATAGCAATTATTGTATAGGACCCATTAATAATTTATACTCCGTGTTTGGTTAATACTTAAATGGGATACATCATACATCATTAGGCCTCCTAGTTCATATATGTTAAATCTTAACGCAACATATTTTTTTTTAGAAAGACAACAATTTATAGAAACAAAAAGAGTACAAAGAAACAATACATGGCCCTACAACTAATCAAGCTAATTAAGTGTGAGAGGGACCCAAAAAGAAAACAAAAACAAATACACAATGAAAAACACTACTACTATCTCAGTAGCCGAATGAAACCAAATTGAACAAGGACAAATTAATATGACACCACCAACACCAATGCAATGATGGCTAAATGAGTACCATGCCCACAAAAGCTAGAATCTCCCATGAACCTGGAAAACTACTATTGCAGCTAAACCATTTGATCACAACACACATCAATATTTATTTCTGCTGCAGCTTCAAACCACTTGCAGAGAAATTGCAGCAGACCCACATAACACGAAACAAACAATTTTAAACACTTGCAGCAGAGGTGCCGAATACCCAAAAGGCAGGAACAGAATTACATCATAGAATGCAACTGAACTCGAAACATAAGGTTGAAAAATATCATTACTGAAGCCGATTTTTTAGAGGATCCCATAGCCATTGTTGACAATCTATCTCTTTATATTTGTTTGATCTTCTTACAATCCACTCGAAACTTTTTGATTGAATATCTTGAACAATTTTATTTGTACTTGACACCTTGTTGCTGAACACACGTGCATTTCTTTCTTTCCAAATGTAGTACCCGGTAGTCCAAATAACCGCTTGCCAAACACGAGAAAAAAAGGTGGGGACATTAACGTTTCCGTTAGATGAAAAGAATTCATCAATAGTGAACGCGTTAACACACCCTACCCTCCACCAATTAAAAATCTTCTCCCACACACTCATAGCTAGATCGCAAGATATCAAGCTATGAGCGCACGACTCCACAATATTATTACAACTTGGACATAGAACCGAGTCCAAATCAATACCTCTTCTATCAAGCTCTACACGAACCGGAAGTCTTCCTCTTAAAGCCCTCCATACGAATATGTTAACTTTCTTAGGTACCAACTTGTTCCAAAGAGTTTGTTGACCTCCATTTTCCGACAATAGAATTTTTTCCTCAATCAATCTTGATAGATCTTTGACCGTGAACTCACCATCTTCAACAAGCGACCAACTCCACCGATCCCTACAATTATTGGAAACCACAACATGTTGCAAAACACCTAATAAATCCTCAAACTCCTTACTTACCCTACCTGTAATACTTCTAACCCAATCCCATTCCCACACCCAACTACTATCAACCCAACTCCCTCTATCCGACACACTAACCTCCTTCCTCCTATCTAAATGATAAAGTCTAGGAAATCTATCGCAAAACCTTTGATTATCCACCCAACGATCTATCCAAAACCTAATATCCCTCCCATCCCCCAAAACCCCAATACAAGAAAACGTGAACTCTACCCCCAACCCGTCAATCTCCTCGCCAACCTTTACAATATCGCCCCAAACCCCACCCCCTATTACCCCCCACCTATGGCCCTACCGCCCCCAAACCCCCACTATTACCATGAATACTCTTGACTACTCTAACCCATAAGCTATCCCTTTCCTTCCTAAACCTCCACCACCATTTACCTAGTAAATCCAAGTTTTTTGCCCGTAACGACCCAATATTGAGCCCCCCTCCTCAAGCGAAGATATAACCGAGCCACATTTGACCCAAGAAATCTTATTCCCCTCACCCGACCCACCCCAAAAGAAATTTTTTCTAATTCTCTCAAGCTTTTTAATGACTGATGCGTGGGAATCGCAACAGGCTTTACCTCTCGAGGGATCTCGAGAAGCTTACAACCCCCACCAGGCAGTGTACCTGATCGTTGTAGTATAGTATAGTGACAAGTACCGGGGGATTGATCGTTCAGCTTAGGAATAGTGTCGCTAGGATTAGAAAGCCTAATTACTAGTTCTAAAGGTGAGGGATGATTATTTTTTTGTGTTTTTATATTTTTTAGAAAGCAATTAAAATCTCGGGTTTTGGAAGAGTGGGCGGAATTAGTTGCTATTCAACTAACCCAATACTAATATGCAATCAAAATAAAATAATAAAAATGAAAATAAACTAATTATACTAAGGTTGTGAGCAGTAATTGGAGAAAATGTGTTTACTTAGATTTCACTACTCCCTAGATATCTTTTACACGTTAATTACTTGTTATAATTGCATGGATGACGGATTGTATTCCTTAATACCATTCATGGGGTGGCATACATAACTCCCCAATTCTATGAGCTCTTATCTCCTCCTACACCATGCCCAGCACAACTATAGGGATTGTAAACAGTGGCTCATGCATTAAATACAACCAATAAAGACCTAGTACGCCTCGGTTCATGTTTCTTAAGACGTTCAAGCATGTTACCATTTGGAGATCTGCCAGTTTTCTTAAGCCTAACATATAAATCATTCATCCAAGACAAGAATAAACAAGTAATCAACACATAATCAATATCTAGGTTTCATTAGATCTAAACAAACACAAAAGAGATATAGCCTAGCATAATGGAATTGAGACAAGAACAAGATATAGACAACCAACACATAGACATATTGATTGAATTAGAAGAACACTTATCTCAATTACAATGCAAGGTATCAAGGGTTTGGAACCCTTGAAAAACCTGTAAAAGTTGCACCAAAATCGTCTTTAGGGTTTCTCCCAAAACTTCTCTCCTTTAATGTGAAAAACTAGAAAACTATATATAGGAAAATAGGGGTGACGGCGTCAAGAACAAAGATGTGACGCCGTCATCTCGCCGCCAAATACTTCATCGGACGGCCTTGATCTACTTCTGACGCCCTGTGTGACGCCGTCATCAACTACGGATTTTTATTCTTGGGATTTTGACGCCGTCATGAGTTACTCTTGACGCCTTCATGTACTGTTCCCAGCATGGAAAATTGAGACTTTGCCGTTTTCTTCACTTTTATGCTCCAAAAACGTCCAAAATGGCTTCTTTTCCAGAATTCACTCTCTAAGTACCTAAAATCACAAAAGGAACGATTTAGGGCAATATTTGATCAAATAAAGTCGGATTCGGGCTTAAATGACCCCCTAAAAATGGATCATTTTTCGCCTCATCATATACCCTTACACTTGAGATTTGCTTGTCCTCAAGCAAATGCGCTTTTATTCTACTCAAAAGACAAGTTAGGGGTCATTTAACACTAATATAAAAGTAATTACAACAAATAATCGTTCCACTAAAGACCATTAGACAAGCACGGAGGTCATACACTAGCACCTCACAAATAGTGTTTAGATACTCACATCTCTCGGGTGTAATAAAGTAATATAACATTATGGAAATGAAAGATATCTCTCACTACCTGTCATAGCAAAATAGATTACCATAGGCTTGGGAAAGGATCAAACCTCCACCACATGGCGTAAGCACCTAGGATAAACTATCAAAGAGGTCTTTTAAAGGGTTGTAATGTTAGGTATAGGGATATGAATTACACGGTTTTGTTGGATAAAGGAAGTTTTACTGGTGGCGAGTTAACAATCTTGGTTAATTACATGTACAATATGGCGTTGCTAAGCCAAGACTAGACTCGACTTAAGCTAATAAATGAAAAATAACAAAAACATAAAATAAACATAGAATGAAACGGGATGGTAGTCCGTATGTTTTTTTTTCTATATATATATATATATATATATATATATATATATATATTTTTTTTTTGCATACACTCTTACCCTACCATCCAAAATAATACATCATAGGGGATGAGAATTCCCCTTACACTTGAATTTTTACATACTTTACAATAAACTAATCTAATGACTCGAATTAAGAAAATTAAAACACTTGGAGCACTTTTAAGATTAACGCACATATGGGGGTAATAATATTATGTTCTTCCCCATTACTCCATAAAATAAGTACTTACCATGAGTCCCAATCGTCCCAAAACAATATGTACAAGGATATGACTCGACTTAGCAACCATGTAATCAATTAGAAAGTTAACTTAGGGTTTAACAAATAACAATAATGCACTAAAAATGAGCGCATACACGGAAGGCTAAGGCGATTTGGGTGTACATTTAAGTGGGGTGTAACAAATTCTTCCTTTAAGTAAAATGCTTAAAGTTAGAAACGAAAAGATAGGCTCGGAGGGGTGTACTAGGGGTTTCGTGTACTAAAAATGAGTACAACGCTAAGGGTGTGGGAAAAATTAGTTGACTTAACTAGTCAAGTAGTATGACTTAAATGGTCAAGTAATTATGATACGGGTTTAACACAAGGGTGATCCTAATGCCTCTTATCATGTAGTAAATCCTACCACACGAATGTAGTCTCACTAGCGGTCTCGGGATGCATCACTAACGCAAGTTCTAGAATCTAAATGCTACCGGTACACTCATAAGCACTAATAGTAAATGCTTTTCCTATCAAATCTAAAGGCGAACCTCACATATTTGGGTGGAAAATTTTTCTGAATATACGGTTATGTGCTAGTCATACAATCTCCTATCCATGAGACGCTTGCTATGGCTAAAGTTTCACTCCTAAATGTTGTAAAAAATTTTAAATTTGGCACTAAAATTACACTAACAAGTATTTCTCATAGTTTTATTACACATCTACTATCAAACAAAACAAACTCAAGCGAAAGTGCATATGTAAGGTATCATCTTTTTACCGTCCCCTTACACTTAAGATGAACATTGTCCCCAATGTTCAATTAAAGAATGTAAAAGTGAAAAAGTAAAGAGAATGAAATCAAATACTCCCCTGATTCGCTCGGTATGGATTATAGGATGGCCAGGTTAGATCTTCCTCCAAGAAAACGAACAATCAAAGCTTCCCTTCCAGAATATAAATCATCTCCTTGTCGAACATAACCTGTAAATCCTGACAAAAATAGACAAGACAACCTCGCGTAAAATCGGCGGCATCCTATATAAGTTACTAAATCCTAGAAAACAAAGTAAGATATAATGCTTGTGGAATGAAGTTTGCAGATCTCCTGGAGATTATAAAACTTAATAATTCACAAAAACCATAAGACTCCGTTAGAAAAAACAAAACCGGTAAAATTTCCAGATTTTCACACCTGACACCGTCAAGAGTAATTCTCTGACGCCGTCAGAATGGACCTGCAGAAATTCTTATGTTAAGTTTCCGGAAAATCTCTGGAAAAACTTGGTCCTACTTCCTGGAAAATCCTGCAAAACTTCATTATGACTCAATACAAGCATTTGACTCAAACAAATACGAATATACATGTTCATTTAGTATTGTGGAGAATCATGATCGTTTTGTTTCTTAAAAACATATTTGGGGTTTCCCCTTACACTTATCTTTTGCAAAAATACTTTTAGGTTGGAGTTAAGACTAGGCCAAACAACATAGTAAAGTATTTCCACATTTTAATTGAGAAACTTGATCAACCAACAATAAAAATAAAACATGCATACGGAAGCAAATAACAAACAAACAAATAAAATCACACAAAACATGGGTTGCCTCCCAAGAAGCGCTTTTCTTTATTTACGAGTCTTGTAGCTAGACTCAAGGTCATGGGTTACTACGTGACTTCATCATTGGTTCCATTCTCTGATTGCAAATATTCTTTGTAGAAACCAATCACCTTTTTCTCAACCGCCCCCATAATCTTTTGGGCAAATTCTTCATCGACTTTATACCTTGGTCCAAGGGCCAAGCAATCTTTGTAATAAAGACTCCTTTTTTCCCATACATAATCCATGCCCTTTTCCTTATCCTTCTCATCAATATCCTCAAAAGCACCAACGTTGTCCTTATCAAAACGAGATATAAATCGAAATTCTTTCATCCTATTAGGCATCCTATACGTGATACTATCGGTGTTACTTGCAAATCGGATCGTGCCCTCTACCTCATCATATTCCAACTTAGACTCCTCCACAAATGGTTTGCCAAACACAACATTGGATAATCGACAATCAATAACATTAGCAAGATCCTCCACAATCATAAAGTCGGTGACAAAAGTGAAATTACCAACAAAGACACGTAAACCTTTAACTCTCCCGACAAAGTTACAAACTCCACCGGGGTACTTGGGATCCCTTCTAGGTTCAAGTCTTGTTTTCACTATATCATTATAAACCGTTGAGGACATAATGTTGATTGGAGATTTAAAGTCAATGTAAGCATTGCTAATGTGCCTATATCCAATCATACATGGTATCTTAGCATTCTTAGGATCGCCTCTCTTGATCTTAGGTTCAATTATGGTGAAAGGAGATCGCGGGTTATCAATAAGATTATTATAATATGCAATCTCCTCCTTAGTGGGGTATAGATTAAAGTAGTCGTTAAGCTTCGGATCTATTTCCTCCTCTTCTAGTCCCTCAACAACATTAACAAAGTCATTAGGCCCTAGGTCCTTATTTGAATACAAGGCGGTTGCTAGGTCACTAAATGTATGTTCGAGCTCAATCTTAATCAACCTATTAAGCTCTCTAAGCTCCCTAATCTCACTCTCAATTTGTTCACGTAACACAGCCACTTCTCTAGGGGATAGGGGTGGATTCGCGTTTTCCATAATGGTCAACGGAATAGTCAATGAGTTTAATTTACTAACAGAGGCACAAAGAAATGAGATAGACTAAAGAAGACCTAAAAATAAAAATAAAATCTTACTAGAAAGGAATCTAGCAAGTAGACCTAATAAAAAGAAATCCTAACCTAGACAATAACTATTCCCCGGGCTGCGGCACCAAAAACTTGATGCGTGGGAATTGCAACAGGCTTTACCTCTCGAGGGATCTCGAGAAGCTTACAACCCCCACCAGGCAGTGTACCTGATCGTTGTAGTATAGTATAGTGACAAGTACCGGGGGATTGATCGTTCAGCTTAGGAATAGTGTCGCTAGGATTAGAAAGCCTAATTACTAGTTCTAAAGGTGAGGGATGATTATTTTTTTGTGTTTTTATATTTTTTAGAAAGCAATTAAAATCTCGGGTTTTGGAAGAGTGGGCGGAATTAGTTGCTATTCAACTAACCCAATACTAATATGCAATCAAAATAAAATAATAAAAATGAAAATAAACTAATTATACTAAGGTTGTGAGCAGTAATTGGAGAAAATGTGTTTACTTAGATTTCACTACTCCCTAGATATCTTTTACACGTTAATTACTTGTTATAATTGCATGGATGACGGATTGTATTCCTTAATACCATTCATGGGGTGGCATACATAACTCCCCAATTCTATGAGCTCTTATCTCCTCCTACACCATGCCCAACACAACTATAGGGATTGTAAACAGTGGCTCATGCATTAAATACAACCAATAAAGACCTAGTACGCCTCGGTTCATGTTTCTTAAGACGTTCAAGCATGTTACCATTTGGAGATCTGCCAGTTTTCTTAAGCCTAACATATAAATCATTCATCCAAGACAAGAATAAACAAGTAATCAACACATAATCAATATCTAGGTTTCATTAGATCTAAGCAAACACAAAAGAGATCTAGCCTAGCATAATGGAATTGAGACAAGAACAAGATATAGACAACCAACACATAGACATATTGATTGAATTAGAAGAACACTTATCTCAATTACAATGCAAGGTATCAAGGGTTTGGAACCCTTGAAAAACCTGTAAAAGTTGCACCAAAATCGTCTTTAGGGTTTCTCACAAAACTTCTCTCCTTTAATGTGAAAAACTAGAAAACTATATATAGGAAAATAGGGGTGACGGCGTCAAGAACAAAGGTGTGACGCCGTCATCTCGCCGCCAAATACTTCCTCGGACGGCCTTGATCTACTTCTGACGCCCTGTGTGATGCCGTCATCAACTACGGATTTTTATTCTTGGGATTTTGACGCCGTCATGAGTTACTCTTGACGCCTTCATGTACTGTTCCCAGCATGGAAAATTGAGACTTTGCCGTTTTCTTCACTTTTATGCTCCAAAAACGTCCAAAATGGCTTCTTTTCCAGAATTCACTCTCCAAGTACCTAAAATCACAAAAGGAACGATTTAGGGCAATATTTGATCAAATAAAGTCGGATTCGGGCTTAAATGACCCCCTAAAAACGGATCATTTTTCGCCTCATCAATGACACTCAAAGGCACGCGAAACATCGAAAAATAATACAAAGGCAAGCTACCAAGAACCGATTTAACCAATGTAAGACGACCCCCGATCGACATCGTTTTAGCCTTCCATTCGGCCAACCTTTTTTTGAATTTCTCCAACACGGGAGTCCAAGCATTTACCCGCCTCATGTTCTCCCCAATTGGTAACCCCAAATACGTAAACGGAAACTCCCCGATATCACACCCCATCCACCTTGCCATATCCGACATTTCACCCTCGTTAACCCCCATGCCATATATCTTACTTTTGTTATAATTAACCCTTAGTCCGGAAACTTCTTCAAAACATTTGAGAATACACATAAGATCTTTAGCGTTCTCTTTACTCCATTCTCCGAAGAAAATGGTGTCATCGGCGTATTGAAGATGAGATATTGTGACGTTATTTGATCCAACCGCCACACCTCTAAATATGCCTTTTTCCACCGCTTCATTAACTATCGCGTTAAGTCCCTCCGCGGCCAAAATAAATAAAAAAGGAGATAAAGGATCACCTTGTCTAACACCCCTCTCCAACCCAAATTCTTCTGATGGCGAGCCATTTACAAGAACGAACATAGAAGATGATCTAAGACAAGAGTTCACCCATTTGCACCACTTCACCCCGAAACCCATTTTCTTCATAATATTTAATAAAAACCTCCAATTGATGCTATCGTATGCTTTCTTAAAGTCTACTTTAAATATTAAGCTCTTTATTTTCTTTTTCCTCAAATACTCCATAGCCTCATTAGCTATTAAAACCCCGTCAAGAATAAATCTCCTTTTTTATAAACGCATTTTGAGATTCCCCCACCACAATCCCCATAACCCGTTTAATTCTTTCCGCTAACATTTTTGCGATAATTTTGTAATAGCACCCAATAAGGCTAATAGGTCGAAAATCGCCTAGCCCAATCGGGTCCGCCACCTTAGGAACAATGGTGACAAATGAAGCATTACATCCCCTAGATATCTCCATATTGTCCCAAAACCACCCGATCGCACCTAGTAACTCCGGTTTAATAATCTCCCAAACTTTACAAATGAACTTGAAATTAAATCCGTCGGGCCCCGGGGATTTATCCCCTCCACATCCTCGAATTGCCTCCCAAACCTCCCTCTCGTCAAAAGGTTTCTCTAACATTCTAGCATCATCCCTTGAAATTTTCTCGATTTTATTACTACAAAAAATTGGCCGAGTTACCACCCCTTCAGAAAACAACTTTTTATAATGCATAGCCATCTCCGCTTTGATTACTTTAGGATCTTCACACCATACCCTGTCCACCATAAGCCCTCTTAAATTACATTTATTATTCCTCCTTTTCATGAAAGAATGAAAGAATTTTGAGTTTTCATCACCTTCTGCATCTCACTTAATTCTAGTCTTTTGTCGAAGCATATTACAATATTCCCTCTCCTTTTCTTCCCAACACTTCCTTGCTTCTAACCAAGCCCCCTCTCACCATCACTAAGATTTCTCTTTTCCGCTTCTAACTCCCATCTCATTGCTTCATCTTTTAACATTTCAATTTTCTCTTTAATTCCACCAAATCTCTCCTTACTCCAAACCCTAAGACTTGCTTTCACATTTTTTAACCTATCCCTAAATATACAATCCGGCCGAGAACTCCTCACCTCTTTCATCCAAGCCTCCTCCACAACGTGATGGAAATTTGGTTCTTCCAACCAGACATTGAAAACGCGAAATGGTTTTGGGCCAAAATTTAAGTCCACGTCTTTTAACACGATTGGGCAATGATCCGATAATCTCCTATCCAAAGCGGTGACCGATAGGTTACCCCACATATTATAGAACTCGTCATTCAACAAGAAACGGTCAAGCTTACTAAATTTTACACCGTCATCACTAACTCTAGTGAATTTTCTCCCTCCCATTGGGATCTCTACTAGCCTCCTCTCATTAATAAAGTCATTAAATTCAATCGTTTCCTTAATGTTCACCTGAGAATTGAGCCTATCGTCGTACTCCTAACCACATTTAGATCCCAAAAAATACACCACGCCCCATTCCATCTATTCATCAACCCCGTTAATCTTTCCCAAAGCGACGTTTTTTGTCTACTCACATGCGGACCATATATACACACAAGGAACACCTCATCGTCATTCCCTTTCCAAGAACCCCTAATCGCTATAAATCTATCATCCCCTACCGCCTCTCTACATGAAAATACTCTCGAATCCCAAATTAAAATTATACCCCCTGAATTCCCGACTGCAGGTAGTTGGGAATACCCATATCCTTTACCTCCCCATATATCCTCAATCCAAAAGTCGTCAACCACCCCGCTTTTAGTCTCTTGCATCCCAATCACATCAGGTTGTTCATCCCTAATGATATAATCCACCCTTTTTTCCCACTTTCACCCATACCCCTCACATTTATAGAGATCATTTTCATAATAAAATATATTACAACGAGATAAAAATATTACCTATTTATGACGTCCGTTGGACCTCAATCGCCTCCACAACATTTCCTTCACAACCTTGCACTCCCTCATTATTTTCCTCTTCAGCTAAAACCCACGATACTCCAATCATTTCCCCTATTTCCTTCACATGTTCCATGTTCATGTTACATTTACTGCCAACCGCTTTTCCGTCATTACCATACCCAACTCGGAAAATTTTGTTGCTTTCACCCCCGATATCGTAATACTCCTTGTATGCGTTTGAAATTCCTTTTATGTTTTCACCTAGACCCTCCACCCCCGTTTTTCTCGCCACAACCTTTGCTTTTGTAACGCTCCTCCTACCTAGCTTATTTTTGGTCTCTGATTTCTCCTCACTCATTTTTCCTTGGTTAAAATCCATCCCCAAATCAGCCCCTTCGAAATTTGTGTCTCCACTCGCCTTTCTCTTTTTCTTTGATCTACACCCTCCGCTCCCCACCGAACTGGAAGGCGAAACCTCTCTTTTGACTCTTGTGATCTTTGAGCTCTCATGCTTCTGTTTCTCTATATCCTCTTTTCCATCAGTAAGTCCTTCGTCCATACCACACTTGCCTTTATTTTTTGTTACAACAATTTTTCTTCCCACACCTGTATCTTTATTTAACTTCCTACTAGTTGGTCTAGACGAGCCCAATGAAGTTTTATTATTTACATATTCCCTTTCCAGCCCCTTAGATTGATCCATTAAAAACCCATTATCAGGCCTGTTAATACAAATATCGCCTAAAAACGTTATTTATATTTTACGATCTTTGCTAAGTTTTGTTAATGACAAAGTATGAACTTTAGCTAAGAGTAAATCATCACTTTAAGTGTTTAAGTCTTGTTTAACTAAGGTTCACATTTCCTTTTAAACTAAACATTGTTTTTATTTCTTAAATTAGAAAGTGTCTTGTCATATCATATTTATTTCTTTAAATAGAATTGTCACATCACACTTATGGCAAGTTTTGTCAATATGCATTTATGTGTTTGACTAACTTTGTAGTGACTTGCAAGTTTGGTGTTTGACTAGTGTAATGTGATGTGACATTGTTTGGTTGCTAGGATTTATGAGACAAGACCTTGTTTGGTTTGAAGAGTTATTGCATAAACCTACTGCAGACCCGACGGTACCCTGGGGGTACACGGGCGGAACCCATCTGAGGGTTCCGCCTGATCCGCCAAGCATGCAGTATGGTATGCTATAAATACCAAGCCATAACTTGATTTTTGGCTAACCCTTTAGGACTTATTCTTACATATTCTCTCAACTAACTCAGTAACCCTTGACTTGTGTGATTCTCTTATGTAGCAAGGAACTCCACAAGATCATTCAAGAAGTTGCAAGCTTCAACTCTAAAGTTGCAAGTTTTGGTAGCTTGATCATGTATAAGCTTTGGTAGTTTATACTTCATGTGTGTCATGTATGTAGAAGTTATAGGTTAGTATTTTAGGCCTCAAAATACGTAGTGTGTTGGGAGTTGTTGTGCCCTAGTAAAAGAACTAACGGGAGTGGTTGTACCCTTGGTAAAGAACTCGACATCTAGCTTTGTGTCGGTAAAAGTGTAAGCGACGAATGGGAGTGGTTATACCCTTGTAAAAGAACTCGACATCTAGCTTTGTGTCGGTAAAAGTATAAGCGACGTGTAAGGTTTTCTCCGCCGGTGAAAGGAGCTTGTTGATTAGTGTTTATAACTCTCGAGTTGGAAACTCGGGGCGTGGATGTAGGGCAAGGAAAAAGAGTCCTTGTAGCCGAACCACGATAAACTATCGTGTTGTGGTTTGATTGTTTCTTTCTCTACCTTTGCTTATTATATGTTGTTGTTTAGTTAGAATTGTTGATCACATATAAAGCTTTTCAAAGAACCAAAACAAGTAATGTTGTTCTTACATCTTTAAACATAAGTAAAGCTTTTCAAAGAACTAAACAAGCAAAGTTAGGATCATTACAAGTAAAGCTTTTCAAAGTATGAAACAAGTTAAGTTGGAATTGTTATTCACATGTAAAGTCTATTCAAAGAATCAAACATATTAAGTTGTGCTTATATCTTTAACCAAATGTCAAGTTCTCAAAGGTTATTTAAGCTAAATAAGAATCGAAAAAGGGTAAACTATTCAACCCCCCTTCTAGTTTTCCACAATTGGCATCAGAAGCTACGTTACTCAAGATCTTTAAAATAGAATGTATTTTAAAACTTGGATCGATCCATGGATTTTGAAAATCGCAAAGAAGGGCAACCTATTAAAAACCAACCGCTATTTGAAAAAGAAAACTTACTTGAATGGAAAAGTAATTTTGAAAACTATGTGAAATCAATTGATCAAGATCTTTGGCATATTATTTCTTTTGGTAATTTCAAACCAAAGAAAACAAGTTTTTGAAAACCAAGATAACTATCTTAAACTTGATAAAAATACTAAAGCTAAAACAATGCTTTACAAAGCTTTAGTACCAAATATGAAAGAATGTATTTTTGTCAAAAGGCTAATGATGTTTGAAAAATATGGTAAACTTTCATCAAGGAATATGTCAAGTCAAAGATGATCAATTTGATCTTACATATGAATTAGAAGTTTTAGAAAAACTAATTGATAGACACTTAGTAAAATTTAATACATGTGCTACTAGTTTAAATGTTTTAAATGAAGGTACAAGTGAAGATGAGTACGTGTGTTTTGATGAACCTGCTTGCGTATCTTGGAATGATATGGATGTTGACGAAGACAATGATCCGGTAGTTTATTGTCAAATTATTGATACAACAAGCAAGGTGTTAGTTAAGGTGATTACTCGTGTCAAGCTCGTAGTAGTCTTGCTTGCAATTCATGGATTAACTCGGATGAAGATGAAGTCAATCATCCGGTTTGTGATTCTATACTAGATAAAACATCAAGCAAGGTACACTTTGAAACCAAACTATTTTGCTTTGATTAATTTATCCTAGAGTTTTCTAAACTATAAAATGAATCTAAGCATTTGTGCAACATGGACCTAAAAGCTATCTTCAAGAATGAGTCTTTAAAATCTCTTAAGAATATCTTTAAAAAGGAAATCTTATTGGAAGATAAAATGTCTAGAATTAAGAGTAATGTTGAAATTAATCTAGAATGTAAATTATGTCTAGATTACAAACATGAGATTAAAATGCAAAATGAGAAAAGAAAAATTATTAGTTAAATTTGATGAAAGCTCAAAATCTCTTGAAAGATTGTTGGGGAGTCAAAGGTTGTTTAAAGATAAAACCGGATTAGGATTTAACTCAAAAGCACTATTAACTAATAAAACAAAGCATGTAAAATTTGTCTAACCTAGAAGAAAGACTTAGAGATAATTCTATCTCTAATAGAAACTCATGATAAAAGAATTAAGATTATCATGCTCTATGCCTTTATATGATTGTCTAACCTTCTTGGATACATGAGTTATTGAGTTTCAAAGCATGTCGTCAAACCAAGTCTTTACGCTTAATGCTTATCCGCTTGATAGCATCTCTATGCAATTTAAAAGGTACGCATTACTTAAACTTGACTTTGGTTATATCTTGTCTCTAGCATTATGTGCTCAAATATGTGTTATTTGTAATACTCTAGAGTGTCTACCTGCTATTTGTAAATAACTAAGATTAGATTCTATGCAACAAGGAATTTAGTCTTTAGTACTAGTAAGGAGATATAAGGTGTTTTGGTTATTTAACCATCAAGAGATAAACACGAAAAACTCTTGAGTTTGTCTCACTCAACTCTTGCTTACAAGTGAGCTAACTAAGAATCTCCTAAGTGTTAAAATGTCTAACACTTTTGTGATGCTTGCAAAACAAACCTTTGTTAAACAATTTTCTCAAACACCATACTTTGAGTCTTTAATTGTGTCTTTCTTCAATCACTCCTTTATAATCTCACATAAAACACACAAGGTAAAATAAATCACAATTAGCATATATTAGGATGTGTGAAAGAAAATAAGTTTTCAACATCTAGGATTTACACATAAAATGTGACACATAGTCTAATGATGTTGTACCTCTTGGACTTTTTAAAAATAAATAGAGTTCATAGTGTCTTAAGTAAGAAAACCTAAAGAGTCGAGGAGTCGTTGAATATGACATTTAACGAGTGATCTCCTCCTTCTATGATATCATCTTTGGTAGATGATAACTTAGTCGAAAGTCAAATGATGGCAAGACAAGCATGAAGTTAAAGTACAAAACAACATCTTCTCACCTTGAGTTAAACATTAAATCAAGTAAAATTGACATAAGTTATAAAACTTGATTTATAGGTTATTAGTTGTGTCTAAACAAATTCAACAAAAACAATTTTTGGAATTTAGAATAAAACAAATAGTGAAACGAAGTTGATATTTCAAAGTAATCAAGTGAGTATAGTGTCAATATTTGAAAGACTTTTTGATAATAAAAGCAAGCCACAAAAGCAAAGGATTTTAACTTAAAGACATTCCTAGTTGCTCTCTTGTTCTCAATGGTTAAGTTATTGATGACTTATCAAGAATGAGATTAGTAAATCCGTAGGTAAAATTAAACGTAGAGAAATGTTTGGAAGACTACTTGTTCTCATAACAATTTGATTCAACATTATGTTTAGTTTTTGTCTATGTGATCGTGTTAAAGAAGATCCTAAAACAACTCTTTAATTGAGCCTATTTGGATTCATCATAAGGTACTACACAACTAGGATTATGGTCTCCCAAAAGAACGGGAATAGAAACCATAGTGTATGCCAAATGGAATTATGTCGGTAATAAGTTGATAAGAAAAGTACAAGTGGTACTTGCACTTTTATACTTACTTACCCAATGATTCTCCAAAACGCGTAAGATTCTCAAATTAGTATCGGATGGAGAAGCACATCAACAAGCTCCGCTTGAACAAGCAAACTCGCATCAACAACGGAATTCATCTTATCAACATTGTTATACCTTCAACAAAGGAAGCATCGACTTCAGCGACAATTCAATCCATTATGTTCTTAATTGAAATATTGTGATCCATCATCATCGTCTTGGTAAAAATGTTCATTGAGGAACATCTTAACTAAGAAAGTCTTATACGTTAACCATTCTATCAACGTTTTCACAAAACCTCTTGAATGAGAAGCATTCATCATCCCTAGGCTTAGTCAAGGACTCATAAGACCTAAAACCTTAGTTTTGAACATTAGGATAAAACCACAAAAATCAAGACAATTCCTTTTGAGTTTTCCCTGTAGATCCTACGGCACCCTCAGACCATACGGGCGGAACCCACTTTTTGGTTCCGCCTGGTCCGCCAAAGCCACAGAATGTTTTATTTAAGTTCAAAACTAAACACCTCTTTACTCACAACTCCAACTTACCATCAACCCATAAGATTCACAAAATGAGCAAAACTTCAAGCATATTCCTCATAACCTTTCATCACTCAAACCTCAAAACAACCAATGTGAAATGAGAAACCGAGTTATCCTTTGTCCTATCAATATCGAGTCATTCACCATCTTCATGCCCTCAAAGAAACCAAGAGTTAATATCATCTTCACCAATAACTCCACCTAGTCATCTTCACAAGAAGATTCCACAATGTAACCAAACAAGTATGTCATCCCCACTATAACCTAACCTATTAAGATTAAACCACCTTTCATGATACATAAACCTATGTTCACCTTTGTGTCGCTCTTTGAAACAAAGGGCAATTGTCATATCCATACTCTCATTAACATATTTGTCTATGTCGTCAAAAGTCAAGTGAATTTCATTATGAAATGCGTCTCTTCCACTTTCTAGCAAGTGAAGAACACAAAGAAGATATTCAAGCTTTAAGTGTTGTCAAACAATCACCACCTCATTTTACATATCCACCCTCGGTCGTCACCCATACTTTACCACCGTTCACCACATTGTTAAAACAAATGAAAAACGTTATTGAAACATCACTTGCATTACAAAACATTTTTAAGCATCAAAATGAGTCAAGTCAACCGCACCTCCACATTGTTTTCATATAGGCACATACTAGAACATACACATTACAATAGTCATTTACTTAAATGTGAAATTTTGATTTTCTAGGAATCATCATGCCTCCTCTAACTCACTACGACCACAAGAACACCATCAAGTACCTACTCAAACACCACAAAACCAAAGGTCTCACTCAAACTCAAATCATTGTCTTCAAAGCCTTAGAAAAACGATATGTCCCTAAGGGTAGAACCATTGATCCATCCTTCTTAGAAGGTACAAACCTCTACACGGAATTTGTCACAATCAACTTTGAGTGTCTCTTAGAAATCGACGAGCCTATTTGTTCTAGGTTTATTTTAGAATTCTATGCATCCATCACCCTCTCCAAGGATGAGTACGGTCGCATGTCTATTAACTTTAGGGCTAGTAGTCATTAATACTCCCTCACTCTTGAGGTGTCTGATCAAATCCTAGGTGTCTCAAACCATGGTACTTGCATCTACTCCTACTTGCACTCCTTCTCAACTCTTGACACACTCTTTGACCGCATCTATCCCTATGATACCCCTCCTGTGTCCAAAAATGAACTACGTGACCTCCTCTTCATTAGGACCACCAACACTAGGAGAACTAGAACTGGAAATGAGGTCATCTAGGACCCATATGGTATGGAATTCAATGAACTCAAGCCCCAATTAAAGGAATGGGAAGAACTCCTTAGAACTAATGAAATTAGCACCATAGGAAACCGGGATCACATCAATGTTTGTCTTAGCTACATGCTCTATAGCATTTCCACCGATCAACCTTTTAACTTAGCCTATTACCTCGCCAAAAGAATGGCCGACATACCTCTGGTAGGAACAACCGCTCTTCCTTATGGAATACTTCTCACCCGCCTCTTTAGAACAATCTCACCCATTCCTCCTAACGATAATGGAATGTGCCTTGATTATTCTCTCATTCCTCACATCTTCGTTCCTCTAAGTGATAAACAAGTTTTCAAAGGTAAGGGTAAACGTACTCGCTCACCTATACCATCATCATCATCATCTGACATGAGAAAGGATGATTAACTTCCTAACTCTAAGTTACCACCTTTAGACTACCTTCTAGAACTCCCTGTCATTGAAAATGTATCCGAAGTGTTCAAGCAAACCAAAGGAATTTTTAAGTGCTTTGGAAGGTACCTAAGCAAGCTCAATAAGAGGATAGACTGGTTATAAGACGATTAAGGAGTGTTTGGCTTAATAATGCTTTAGAATCGTCTTTGTGTTAAAACTACGTGAATTATGTGTTTTTCACTTTCATGGTCTGTTATGTTTATCGGATTATGTTTGTATGAACTTTTATGCATAATGACAATGTTTAAGGTGTTTGTCATTTTTTTCTATGCTTATGGCAATTCTTACTAAGTATAGTAAAATCCTCGACCTCAAGGTCAAAGTCCCATGATATGTATGTTTACATGTCTAATTTTTGCATTGCCTAACCAGAAATACCTTATCTCTTTGATTTTAGGAGTTTTCGAAAATTTTGAAAATCGTCTCGCGGGTCAAAAACGCGGACTGCCTAATTTTTTACCCCTGGCGGATCTGGCGGTACCCAAAATTGGGGTCCGCCAGTGTATTTTCTGGGAATTCCAGAAATGGCCCAACGGACCAGGCGGTACCCTCAAATGGGTTCCGCCAGTATCTTCTGAGGGTTCCGCCAGACACCTGCAGAAAATTCTTCCATTTTTCTTAAGTCCAAAACTTATAATGTGTCAAAACCATTATCCTAAGTGAGAAACATCTTCCATTCACTCCAATAACCATATTAGAACAACTCTCACTCACTAAAACAATTAGGAAGCCACTTCCCTCCAAAAATTCAAATTCAAACATAACTAACCCAAGGAACCCTTTTAAAGGATCCTTCAAACCATTGAAACATTTTCAACCAAATCACATCCTATGATCACAAAGCATTGAGTGCATATGTTGATCTTTCACACCACCCTATTCCATTGAATTAACATCAAATGATGTGACATGGTCATGAAAATCATTTGAAACCTCATTCTTTGAATGGTAGAACATCAAATCCAAACACCCATTTCAACACCTTTTCAACCTTATAAATTTGAAAGTTTTGCAACTATTCAAATCACACCATAACCATCAAAATCCTTCTCAAAAACCACTAGGATTAGTGTCAAACCTTGTTGCTTCAACAAAACCATCAAGTCAAGCTCATCATCTTCAAGTGATGCTTTGCTTAACATTTCTTCACCTATCCAAGATTTCCTTAACCTCACTACCTCAACACCATCCTCAACACATTTCAATACCAATGTGATCACTATTCAAGATTTGCTTAATCTTGCTACTTCAACACTTACAACAATGGAACTTTTCCATACACCACCAACATCACCACATCCACTATTGGAAACTTTTGAAAACCTATCACCTAAACCATCAAGTCCTCCATAATTGTCACCTTTTAACACCATTACCGAAATAGAAACCCAACAACAACCAACATTTCAACCAAATGAGTCATTGGATGATGCACCTCATCCACCGTCATTGCTTGAGAGTTTGGCCTACCTTTATGCTAAATCCTCAATTTTTCCAAATGGTCAAGGTCATACACACCTACAATCATTTGTGTTTCACCTCATTCACAAAAACCTTCATGGTAACCATTTACAAATAACCAAGCCTACACCATTTTGTTCAAACAACAACCACCACAACAACAATAACTACTACTACCACAAGAACCTTCCCAACACTTTGAATCTCTATTTTCTTCGTATAAGAAAATAAAAGCATCTCAATGATCTTCCACCAAGACCAACAACAACCACCACCTTTCACAAATGAATAACCAAGGTCATTGCTTAACCAAAATGAGTCTTTCGACCACAACCAACCACCACAACAAGAGTATCATCACCCAAAACCATTGTTGTTTCACCCTATCCAATAAAATGAGGTTTATCCTAAACCACATTGTGGAACGTCTCAAGTTTAGAGTCTCCAAAATGAAACAAAACCGTTTCTTTTGGAAAATGTTGCTCATTAAAACCAACAAACCAAGTTTAGAGTACCAACACCACCTCAAGTTTAGAGTCTCCAAAATGAAACAAAACCGTTTCTTTTGGAAAATGGTTCCCATTTAAACCAACAAACCAAAACCCGTGTCACCCTCTCAACCTTCAAAATAAAGCCCGCTACAACCACAACCCACATTTTCTTCCTTAAACAACCTTAGCCTTGTTTTTGGAAAATGTTTCTCACAAAGGAAAATGATGATTTCCTTGTAGCTTTTTATGGTCGTAGCTTATTTGTAGCTTTTTCTTTATTTTTAGAGGTAGGATAGTGTAACCAAAATTTCTTGTCTTTGACTTTTTAAGAAGTCTAAATTTTACATGAAATAAAGTTCATTACACTACAAGGTTTTATTTGTTTGTTGACCATTTTAGGTATGATATGTGAACTACACCTTTATATGGTACCATACATAAATCTTGTGTTTTAGAAACTAACCTCTCTTTTTGTAGGTTCATTATCCATGTTTTCCTTCCTTGAAACTCCATTTAGGGGAGTAATATTCAAGGGGGAGCATGAGTATTACATTATTTCGCTTCACAACTCTAAGTTGTGTTTTAGACATGAAATACCTTCATGACTTATCTTGTGCGGAAACTAACATTTCTTTTGTAGGTTCAAAATCCATGTCTCCTCTCTTGGCACTCCATTTAGGGGGAGTATCAACCAAGGGGGAGCATGGCCATTATTCCGCTTCACTACTCTACTTTTTGTTTCTACAAAAAGGGGGAGAATTTATATTAAACTTGTTCTACTTTTAATATTTCCGCTTCGCTAACTCTTTGCAAAAACAAGTTTTAATACTAACTTTATAAGACTTAACACTAAATCTTATGGCTTACTTTTGAATAAAGTTTATGTTTTGTCATCAACAAAAAGGGGGAGATTGTTAATACAAATATCGCCTAAAAACGTTATTTATATTTTACGATCTTTGCTAAGTTTTGTTAATGACAAAGTATGAACTTTAGCTAAGAGTAAATCATCACTTTAAGTGTTTAAGTCTTGTTTAACTAAGGTTCACATTTCCTTTTAAACTAAACATTGTTTTTATTTCTTAAATTAGAAAGTGTCTTGTCATATCATATTTATTTCTTTAAATAGAATTGTCACATCACACTTATGGCAAGTTTTGTCAATATGCATTTATGTGTTTGACTAACTTTGTAGTGACTTGCAAGTTTGGTGTTTGACTAGTGTAATGTGATGTGACATTGTTTGGTTGCTAGGATTTATGAGACAAGACCTTGTTTGGTTTGAAGAGTTATTGCATAAACCTACTGCAGACCCGGCGGTACCCTGGGGGTACACGGGCGGAACCCATCTGAGGGTTCCGCCTGATCCGCCAAGCATGCAGTATGGTATGCTATAAATACCAAGCCATAACTTGATTTTTGGCTAACCCTTTAGGACTTATTCTTACATATTCTCTCAACTAACTCAGTAACCCTTGACTTGTGTGATTCTCTTATGTAGCAAGGAACTCCACAAGATCATTCAAGAAGTTGCAAGCTTCAACTCTAAAGTTGCAAGTTTTGGTAGCTTGATCATGTATAAGCTTTGGTAGTTTATACTTCATGTGTGTCATGTATGTAGAAGTTATAGGTTAGTATTTTAGGCCTCAAAATACGTAGTGTGTTGGGAGTTGTTGTGCCCTAGTAAAAGAACTAACGGGAGTGGTTGTACCCTTGGTAAAGAACTCGACATCTAGCTTTGTGTCGGTAAAAGTGTAAGTGACGAATGGGAGTGGTTGTACCCTTGTAAAAGAACTCGACATCTAGCTTTGTGTCGGTAAAAGTATAAGCGACGTGTAAGGTTTTCTCCGCCGGTGAAAGGAGCTTGTTGATTAGTGTTTATAACTCTCGAGTTGGAAACTCGGGGCGTGGATGTAGGGCAAGGAAAAAGAGTCCTTGTAGCCGAACCACGATAAACTATCGTGTTGTGGTTTGATTGTTTCTTTCTCTACCTTTGCTTATTATATGTTGTTGTTTAGTTAGAATTGTTGATCACATATAAAGCTTTTCAAAGAACCAAAACAAGTAATGTTGTTCTTACATCTTTAAACATAAGTAAAGCTTTTCAAAGAACTAAACAAGCAAAGTTAGGATCATTACAAGTAAAGCTTTTCAAAGTATGAAACAAGTTAAGTTGGAATTGTTATTCACATGTAAAGTCTATTCAAAGAATCAAACATATTAAGTTGTGCTTATATCTTTAACCAAACGTCAAGTTCTCAAAGGTTATTTAAGCTAAATAAGAATCGAAAAAGCGGTAAACTATTCAACCCCCCTTCTAGTTTTCCACAAGGCCCATTGTTTTTTTCCATATCCAATACAATCCCACCATGCGTTTTGACCACAGGTCCACCAATTTCCTGTTGGATAATATTACTTTCTACACATCTTTTTAAGGTCTCGTTTAAATCCCCATCAAATTCTCTTTTATCTTCCATATCCTTACACTTGTATTCCCCATGCGGTTCTTTCACTTTCTCAGCCGTCTTACTTTTGGGTTTTTCACTGTCTTGCTCAAAGGTATCATTGACTTTTGTTTCCCCCGAGACTCTTGATGTTTCGTCTTCCCCAACACTACGGCGACCAGAATCCATGACAGGTCTGTCGTACCCGTCATCATCTTCCTCGTTCCCATCCTCTCCGTCCTCTTCACTATCGCCTCCCTCATCACTGTTTGCACTCATGTCCCCCTCTTCATCCTCTTTATCTACTTGCATATCATTTTCTCCGTTCATGAACTTCTCTTTATTATCATCTCGAATCTCCATCATTGTAATATCTTTGATTTCTTCCACCACACTCACCTCATAAACTTTCCTTTTAAGTGTAACTCTAAGATCTTCCTTTATCAAGCCTTTATTAATAGTGTGAATGTGCACCTTCCCATACATCAAATTTTGGTTACCCTCAAGTCTGCAATTGTGTAACCCGAGGATGGATCCATGCACCGCTGCTATTTTCTTGAACATACTCTCCCCCCAACACGAGATAGGTATACCCATTATGTTTATCCAAGTCAAACGCCCCGCCGTTCTGTGAAAACTACCACCACTCCTAAGTTTGTGTAACCACCTTTTCAAACCATGCTCATTGTCTTTTAACACGTTATGGGCTGTATTTTCGTTCTCCATTACTACCATGACTTCAATTCCCCCCAATAGCTTCACTTCTATCTTTCCAAGGCCTTGCTCCTCACATAATGATGGTAGTTTCAGAAGAAAGCACAAAGCTTTAGCCTCCCCTACTACACTTCTTCTCAGTATCGCATCATTAAACTCATTCTCATCGGCTTTAATTGTCCTTCCTTCCCACTGTTTATTCAATCCTATGTTGTCCCATTCATTGTACTTTGCATGGTAACCAGCTTCTTGTGCCACTTTATCTTTACTGGACTCGCCCTCTCTTTTGTATCCTCCATTTACCACGTCTACAAAGCTACGCTTCCCCCGTTGATAATCCATCTTTGCTTCATTCCAATGCTAGCCCCTATTGTTGGTAGTGCTGTGACGCCCATTAAATCCATCACCCGTGACCCTCCCTCCAACGTTCCTGCTTCCTTTCCTGTCATATGCCACGTATACTCTCAACACTTCCTATCCGATCTTTATCTTTTGCAACTGACTCAAAAGGCTCTCCACGTCGCAAACAGATTTAAACCGAACAAAGCCATACCTCATTCCGTTGCGAAGCCTCCTTTGTGCCATGAACATGTCAAACACTGTACCGTATTTCTTAAAAATCATCCAAAGTTTCCCCATCCCCCAATCGTCCGGAAAGTTGAAAAACATAAACGAAATCGCCGAGTTACGTTTCCCACCAGAGTAATTAGTCCCTAAAAGCTTGCCATTGTATGGTCCTCTATTTCCGTCGTGCCTTGACCTCACACTCTCATGGACATTGCTAAATCTAGTTTTCTCTCTCACATAGTTCATTTTCTCTCTCTCAATTTTATGATACACAAAATTTCTTAACGCAACATATATGACATTTCCATTTGTGCTTTATGGCATATGTTTGATATGTACAACCTTTGCTACCATGTTCTCGTATTAGATGTTTGTGATAGTTTCTACGACGATATTTATGGTTTTTATCTATTTAATACTCTCTTCGTCTTAAATTTATTGTCCACTATTGACTTTTTTAGTCTTTCTTCTTTAACTTTGACCTTAAATATTTTTGTGGGTGTTATATAATATTTGATGCAAAATATATAAATGGATTAGGTTTTAAGTGTACTTTTCAATGATATAATTTTTCATCAAGTATTATATAATAAAAAATATATATTTATGGTCAAACTTGAACCAGTTTAACTTTGAAAATTCAAACTGGACAATAATTTTGAGACGAAGGGAGTAGTAGGATAGTATTTTTGAGGATACACTATTTAGCGTGTTCATGTCTTTGCATTGTTTAGCTTTATATTAAGTTTTGCGATTAGCTATTTAAAGCTTTTCATCCTTTTAATTCCAGGAGATAATCATTGGAGTGGCCATGCCACTTATGCGTGATATGGTTTCACGTCTTTGAAAAGGTCTTGCAGTGTTGCGTGATTTATTCGCTTTCGGCTTCGTTGCATCATTATGTCGCTTTTGCCTATAGAAGATGCATGAGATTCTTGCAATTTTCTCGAAAATATTGGAAAATCATTGATCAAGATGTGGTGGCTGCTGTCCTGGCCTTCTTCTCTTCAGGTTCATTTCCTCCTGGTTGTAACGCTTCATTTATTGCTTTGATTCCCAAAACGCAAGAAGCTAAAATGGTCAAGGATTTTCGGCCTATCAGTTTGATTGGTAGTGTGTATAAAATCATTACTAAAGTCTTAGCTAATCGATTGAGTCATGTTATTCAAAATTTAGTTAGCGATGTCCAATCTGCTTTCGTATCTAATAGACAAATCCTTGATGGCCCTTTCATTCTTAATGAGCTTCTTTCGTGGTGTAAACACAAAAATTCCAAAGCCTTGATATTTAAGATTGATTTTGAAAAAGCGTTTGACTTAGTGAGATGGGATTATTTAGATGTGGTGCTATCTAACTTTGGTTTTGGAACTAAATGGCGTAGTTGGATTCAAGGGTGCCTCAATTTAGCTATGGGATCTATTCTTGTGAATGGTAGTCCGACATCGGAGTTCAAGTTTTCTAAAGGATTTAAACAAGGAGACCCTCTTTCTCCCTTTCTTTTTATTTTGATTATGGAAAGCTTACATCTTTCTTTTGATAACGTGGTGAATGTTGGGCTGTTCAAGAGTATCCATATCGATAACTCTCTCAGTTTATCTCACTTGTTTTATGCGGATGATGTTATTTTTGTTGGCGAATGGAATTTATCAAACCTATCAACAATCGTTAATGTTCTAAAGTGGTTCCATTTGGCTTCGGGTTTAAAGATTAATCTTCATAAAAGTAAGCTTATTGGTATCGATATTCCTCAAGTTGTTGTGGATTCAGCGGCTAGGTCTATTGGTTGCTTGACTCTTCATATGCCTTTTAACTATCTCGGTGTAAAGGTTGGTGGTATTATGTTGAAAGTTTGCTCTTGGGATGATGTTGTCGCCAAGCTATCTTCTAGGCTCTCGAAATGGAAGCTTAAAACTTTATCGATCGGTGGTCGTCTTACCCTTATTAAATCGGTGTTGAGCTCTTTGCCGCTTTATTATATGTCATCCTTCAAGGTGCCTATAAGCGTCTTAAAAAAATGGAGGCTATCCGTAGGAATTTTTTTAATGGTGTGGATAATGCAGAAAAGAAGATGTCCTTGATTAGTTAGAAGAAAGTTTTAGCTTCTAAGAAGAATGGTGGTCTTGGAGTATCTAGTTTCTTTGCTATGAACCGCGCTCTTCTCTTCAAATGGGTTTGGAGGTTCATTGCCAACGGGTCATCTCTTTGGTCTCGTTTTATCAAAGCTATTCATGGTATTCACGGTTCTCTTGGATGCTCTTTACCTTTCTCTAAGCGATCCCCTTGGACGGATATTGTTAGCGAAGTTACAAAGCTCTCCTTTAAAGGCATTGATCTCCTTTCTCTTATCAAAAAGAAAGTTGGGAACGGTGAGGCTACCTCTTTTTGGGACAATGTGTGGCTTGGTGATGCTCCTTTAAAACATACTTACCCGAGGCTATATCTTCTGGAATTAGATAAGCATGCTAGTGTAGCGTCTCAGCTTAGAGATAACTTCCTTTCTGATTCTTTTCGAAGGACTCCTCGAGGTGGTGTGGAAGAAAAACAGTTGCTTCTTCTTAATTTTGATATTTCTACTATAATTCTCCCCAATATCAGTGATCGTTGGACTTGGCGGGTCTCTTTGGATAAGCTTCCTTCAAGGTTGAATCTTTCCCTTCGTGGTCTTGACATCCCATCTATCTTATGTCCTCTATGTAGCATCGCTGTGGAATCAACATCGCACCTTCTTTTCGCTTGTCATTTGGCTCGTCATCTTATGATCAATGTCGCTCGTTGGTGGGAGTTAGAGTACCAAGATTTTCTATCATACGATGATTGGCTTCTTTGGTTAACTAATCTTCGTGTCACAAAGTGCTTCAAAGGTGTTTTTGAAGGTGTTTGTTATATTATGTGGTGGGTCATTTGGAAGTTCCGCAATCAAGTTTTGTTTGGAAGTGAATTACCTCGGGTTGACCTTCTTTTTGACGAGATCGTTCGGTTGTCGTTTAATTGGTGTTCTAATCGTTGTAGTCTAAACTTTGATTGGAATTCTTGGATGAAAAATCCTAATTCCTTTAATTTGTAATTTGTTTTTTACTAGCTCTTTGCTAGTCTTTAATAAAATGCCGTTCAAAAAAAAAAATAAAGATTCTTGCAATTTTCTTGTTAGATTAGTTATATAAATAGATAGATAATGATGTTATCCTTTCATATAGCAACAAGTAATATATTAATAGTTATATCATCAACTTTTGAGTAAGGCGTGATTTATATGCATATGAAATCAAGAAGCCAAGCCTGATTGTTAAGTGACGATGAAATCAAGAAGCCAAGTCTTTCTTCTTCATCTGGATAAACTTGCTCACAAAGACTTCGAGGGTATTATAACAATATGATACTTTTGTTCATAAACATAATATGATTTTTTTTTGTTTGTTTCTCTTTCTCAGTTAATTATGATAAGAGAACAATTCATACTTCAAAAACTTGGAAAAACAACATGATAGCTAGCTTGAATTGTGAAAATGCATGTATCTCAATTGTTGGTCTTCATATTTTTGGATGTTATTGATTATAGAATATAATTATATTGAACAGAAGTAGAAAAATATAATATGTGTCTATGACAATCGATCAAATCCAAGTTAGTTTAGACTTAGGTTGTGTTTGTTATTTAAAAAGAGGCTTAAGAGCCTCTGAATCTGAACCGTTCAGACACGGTCAGACATTTTGGCCGTTCAGACCGTTTTTTTTCCGTTCAGAAGCGGTCAGAGGCAGTAAGATCTTAATGGTCTAGACTTGAGAGATGTGTCTTAATGCCTCTTGTTGACAGAAAAATAACCAAAAAAAAAAAAAAAAAAAAAAAAAAAAAAAAAAAAAAAATACGAGCAAGCAAATGTGCGGTTCAAACATGAGTTTTTTCCCCGTTCAGATTCAGATATTTACGCCGGTTCAGATTCAGATTCAGATTCAGAGCATCTTAAAAAACAAACACCACCTTAGTATACTTTCATCTAACTTCGGTGAACTTAGATGTATGTGAAACCATAAGGCGAGCATACATAACCAATATTTTGTTTGGGTCCTAGGCACTCGCGGAAAACCCTGGCTCTGTCCGTGTTTTTAAGAGATCAAATATATGTTATGCAAGTTGATAACCCACTTGGTTGGCTTGATGTCTGTCCGTTTATTTAGACTATGTTTTCAGATGGGTTGCCAACCCAATTTAAAGAATATACATACAAAATAATAATTTTTTCATCTTCTCATCCAATATTTCCTTCCAATCTAAATCATCTAGCAACCTAAAGTGCGACCCACAATCTGGCACATGTCAATGTTTTAATGACTATCTGTTTTTTTCTCTTTTTTTTCTTTCTAATATTTATCATTGGTTGTATGTATTGGTTAGGTTTATGTTGTTGATAAATGGTAAAATGATATAGATTGATTGTATGTATTACGTAGTAATAGTGTAGATGGAGGGAAAAAAATTAATATTTTAATAAAAGATTGGTTGTGATAGATTGTTTGATAAAAATATTCTTTACAAACCATTCCAACTTGCATAGTTGTTTCATATATAAATACCTTTACATATATCCATATCTAATAATAGTAATGGATGAGATACATGTTGTCACCATAGTTGCATAATTGCATATAGATCGGTTATACCAATTATTGTATATATAATCCATTAATTTATATTTGGTTAATACTTAAATGGGCCGGGATACAGTATTAACTCTTGAACTCTTTTTACTTTCAACTCTAGGTGAAATGTCTCGTCCGCTATCAAATGTATTGGATATAACCCTGCAACCGAAGGAAAAAAAAGAAAAAAGAAAAAAAAAAAAAAAAAAAAAAAGAAAAGAAAGAAAGAAAGAAAAAGAGGTCCGTTCATATACATGTTTTTGAAAAGGGAAGTGATATGTACACATGTGATTTTATTTTGCACACATAAAATTACATAGAGTATTTTTGTTCTTATTCATTAACTAGTTATAATGCCCGCGCACGCGCGTAGTTTTTCCTAAAATTTTCAATAATGTATTTTTATTTATTAAAAACAAATAGCTTAATTTTTGTTTTTTGTTTTAGTTATGATTCTTAATTTTGATTTATAATTATGATTGATGGACATGGTATATATATTTTTGTTCAGATGGGTAGATTCAAATTATGTTAATTTCATCAACTGGTCAAACTGGTAAACCTCTTAAAGGGAAAAGGACCGAAAGTCAACCTTAGTATTATTAGGGTATAAAATTTTTGTAAATCGTTAGTACTTTAAGAAATTAGGTTGTTTTCAAAATTATGTACGTAGTACTTTTGATATTCATATTTGAAACAATGCTATAGTCTTATGTATTGAAAGTTCAAAACTCTGGACAAGAAGTTTCAAACGGTCAACCGATACCAAACAACTTTTACATGGTTTTACCACCCCATATATATTATGTATCCTAGGATTTGTTGGCTTTCTGTCTAAGGATTTTAAAAAAATCACAATATATATATTATGTATCCTGGGATTTGATGGCTTTGTGTATTAGGATTTAAAAAGACTCACATCAAGAATGAATTATTAATCAATATTTCAATAAAACCATGGAATAAATGTTTGGTTTTACTTTATAGAAGGTAGCTGACCCGGAATCTTATAAGACACCACAATAGTTGCTCTAAAGAGTGAAAATGCTCAAATTAATCACTGCCCAAATCCAAGGTTCTACTATAACCCTGCAGGGGGGAAAAAGATTGTTGGTCAGCCCAACCCGTATCAGCCATTATAACAACTTCACAAAAACACCACCATCAAATAACAACTTGTGTTTCTAACCATTTGAAATAATAATTTCCACACAAATCAACCAAAGTATAAAAACCCTAGATCATTTAATGATACCTAAGGTGCTATCAGTGCTATCATTTGTACCAATTTTTTATTTTTATTTTGTAACATCAACTTGAATGTAAAAGTGAATGGATAAAAACTGCAAATATAATAAGCCAATAAGGAAGTAGAACCTAAAATTTTAATCTAATGATCTCATTCCATAATTAACATGAGCAAAAATAAGTAAGAAACCCATGGCCAACTAATAGTCACTACCTAAACACTAAATGTCAGTTAACTTGTTTGCATACTAAAACTTCTTAATATTACATATTGATCATCGAAAACCTTCATCAAATGACTGTCAAAGAGATCATCAAATATGTTGCATATGGAATTTAAGAAAGGACATGTTACTTATAAAAGAAGAAAAGTACCAAACATCACTGAAGAGTGAAAATGTTCAAATTTGTTTGGTTTTTTGTTTTACGTCAGCTAGTAAATGTGAAACAAAGTTGCTTTGTTTTCTGGCGCGGTACCATAAGAGAGAGCATATGCTTCGTAGGCTACTACTTAACAATAAACCTGCACATTTTAAATTATTCCACGCTAAATAAAATTGTCAATGAATTTTAATTGATAGTTGGTCACATTAAACACAATTGTTCATTTATTATCGCACATATAAAAAGCCAAAGGGAAGAAGAGCATGTAAAACATAAAGGTACCCCTCTAGACTGTGAAAAACTTCTTATAACTTTTGATGACAAATAGTGGTTAGCTTAAGGCTTAATTGTCAATCTACCCCATTTACGACATTAAACTTCCAATTTATATTACCATGTGATCCGGTACTATCATGATGATGATAATCTCTAATAGCTTCCAAAAGCATAAGCATTTCACCTGCATTATCATTCAATACCTCATAATCAAACTCCATATTTAACCAAAGATCTACAAAAACCATAAAGAAAAACTTGGAATTGGGCATTTTTATATGCTATTGGTAACATCTAAATCTAAATCAAGAAAACATATATGATAATGAAAGTTTGCGTGTATTAATCCACCACTCCAAAGACATACAGCTACAGCCTAGTAATAATAATTGATCAACAAAACATTTATAAGTACCAATAAATAATCATATCATAATATGGCCTTTTTCTTTAAACTAAAATTACTTTACACTCGATCCTAATAATCTTAATGTTGCATAGGGTTCGCACGGTAAGATTTGAGGGGTTTGGGCTGCAACATACAAAACCAAAACTTCAATGTGGTTCATCAATATTCTGTAATTAATAAACTAAATTAAACCAAATAGCGTAAATTAATCCGACATTATTGAGTTGGTTAAACATAATTAACTCAAGTTATACTTGGTAGAAAAACACGCTACTGACCTCATTTGTGGGGTTGACAGCATCATCCACCTCAAAATTCAACGTGTTCCCTCTTCACATTACCCGCATATAACCCCTGAAAAAAAACACAATATGTAAGAAGCAATAATAACATTACATAATCACTCAGATAAATCCAAAATCAAACAAATCACTCAATTACAAAACAACTCAACAATATGATTGGGGAAAAACAAAAACAATCCGTAACTCAACAAAGAGCTGTAAGTAATCAGTAAAATATATCTGTTTTGATCACATGTGAAGTAAAGAATGATTTCATGAGTTGAATTTATCTTTATCCATTCACAAATTTACAACCCTGATTATTAAAATTTATGAGTCAATTTTTCTTTTAAAGAGATGGAAAAAAAAAACTAAAACCAATATCATAACATCGCTGAATGATTACTAATCCTTTTTTCTTCAAATTCATACGTTTGATTTAGTGGGCAGCGATAGCATACAGGGGAGTTGGAGACTCGATTGTGGGATATTTTCTTTTTTTCCATCTTATGATTGATGGGTCGTATGGAGCGTGACTTTATTTTTTAATATACACTTTTGGTCCAAAACTATCAAATATAAGCCACCAAGTACATGTGTATTTTTCAACTTTTTTATACATCAAACTAAGAAAACGATTATTTTTTTTTTCAGATTTAGCTAAATCCGGAAAAAAATAGGTTTTTTTTTTTTTTTTTTTTTTTTTTTTTTTTTTTTTTTTTTTTTTTTCAATATCTTAGAATTATAATAATAATAATAATTCAACTATTACCACAAAAGGAATGATTTGATTTTTTTGAAATAAAAAAGTCCTTAATAAGAGTTTTATTTTATTATATAAAAGATTCTATATGTGCAATGTAAAATGATATGTGTACATATCATTACCCTTTTGAAAATGCTCATGAGCTGGAATGAGGTTCAAAAGACTTAGGGCCCGCTTGGTTCAAAGTGGAGAAAGGAAAAAGGAAAGGGAATGCAAAAGAATGAGTGAGGTGGGTAATCAATACCTTACCCCCCAATTTACTCTATAATGGTTGATTACCTACTTTGGGGTAATCAATCCTTTTGCATTCCCTTACCAAACACAATATAATAAGAGAGATGGACCCTTTTGAATACCTTACTCATTCCCCACCCTCCTTAAACCCCGCACACCCTTATATTTTCAGACACTCAGGTACAACAAATATGCTTCATCACTTAAGAGTGCTTGGTATGTTTAACTTCACACTAATTAATTTATTTTGCAATGCTATATAGGGAACAAAACTCACGGCCCTCATATATTTTACTCCCCCCGTCCCATTATAAGTGTCCAGTTTGACTTTTCTTGGTCTTTTTTATTTAACTTTGACCTTAAATAATTTTATTTGTGTTATATAATACTTGATGAAAATTATATCAATGAAAATACGTTTAAAATCCAATCCATTCATATATTTTGCATCAAGTATTATATAACACAAATAAAAGTATTCAAGGTCAAAGTTGAACAAGTTAGACCGTAAAAAGTCAAACTGAACACTTATAATGGGACGGAGGTAGTAACAACTTACGATACTTTGCTAACTTTTTCTCACTGTACAAAAGATATTACACCTCAAAAGCCACGGTCATAAATAATGAAGCAAGGTATCGCATTGGCTCGTACAGCTACTCATGGGTATTAAACACCCGAACCATTATTGAGGAAGTTTTTGATCCTATCCCCATATCAATACCGTGTCACTTTAACTTTACGGACATTCATGACCTTTACAAGCATGCAGCCATGCAGGCACAAAGAACATGCAAAGTATGAGGGTTTTCACCTTTTATGCAAACCACTAATAAACTACCCCAATCTAAAAAATAGACGTAAGAGCCTAAGAGGATCCTTGGTAAGAAGGATCGTGTTGAAATCCTTCGAGAGTAAATAACAAGATCATACTCAGGAAGGCGCAACAAGATGGGATATTGTCATCGTACATCAATGAAGAGTAAATTTGTTTTATTACCTCTATGCATTACTAATTATATCGTGTGTCTAACATACCAATTATATTTTAGGAAGAAGTTTATGTTATTGACATTGTGGAATCAATTTGATGAGGACGAAGGAAACACACTTTCTAGCATCATAGATACAGGACCTATGATCTTCGGAATGAGGGTGAAAGTGACTACTTTCAACGGTACGTAAACGGAAAATGAGCCTGCCTATCCAAGAAAGAAGTTGTTGGTTTTCTGCTTGCGCCAATTGTCACAAGTCACTGGAGGCTGAGGTCTATTGGGTAGTCACTTGTCCATCTCGTAAGCTAGAATCAAAAGTTCAGGTAAGGTAAATAACAATTTCAAATTTTCAACTTCAAACTTCAAACATTTAATAGAACAACATATATATACCTCAACTAATCTTGGATAACAATATTATCTTGGTTAACAAGATATAGTATTATGGCAAGTCTAGGATTTACTTAGTATTTAAGGATAATTAGGGCTGTAAAACGATTATGTTGAATATTATGAATATATCATTATCGGGAGAGAGATCGGCCTCTCAAAAGTTGATCACCTATCTTTATTTATCGTTGTTGTTATTTTTATCTCTTAATCGAATCCAGTTCATATCTGTTTCCAAAATCTATTGTAAAACCACATTATGTCAGTTGTCACGGCGTATCCATCTTGGTTTCTATGCCAACCATAGTACGCATGGGTTCGGTTCTTGATGTCAAAAGTAGCATGTCCAAAATTAGCTTCTCTGTAAGCTGATTATTCGGGTTGAGGCTCCGTCATGCTACAACAACATAAAAAAAAATGTCAAGTTAGTTTAAAAACATATGCATATGTGTGTTTTCGATTATATTGTAAAACCACATTATGTCAAGTTGTTGGGTGATTGTTAATCGATGTTAGACTTAAGAAAACTGGCTAATCTCCTATTCGATAACTTGCTTGAACGTCTTAAGAAACATGAATCGGATGTGTACTATGATTTTAATGGTTGTATTTAATGCATAAGTGACTATTAAGGAGGTCATGGTAAGGATACTTAACGTGTCGCCATAGGAAGAGATAGAAGCTTATAAAGTTGGGGAAGATCGTACACGGCCCCACAATTGGTATTAAGGAATGCAACCCGTCACCCACGCAATTGTAACAAGCTTATTAATCAATAGAGGATAACTAGGGAGTAATGAAATCTAAGTAAACACGTTTTCTCCATATATAGTTTTCACATTTTATTTTATTGTTATTTTATTTTTATTGCATTAGTAGTTATTTGGGTTAGTTGACTAGCAACTAATTCCGCCCTTCTTCCAAATACCCGAGAATTTTATTTGCTTTCCATAAAATATAAAAAATCCTAAAAGAATCATCCATCACCTCTAGACCTAGTTAGATTAATTTCAATCCTAGCGAACACTATTCCCTGTGAAGAACGATCAATCCCCTGGTACTTGCCACTTCACTATACTACATCGGTCAGGTACACTGCCTGGTGGGGATTGTAAGCTTCTCAAGATCCCTTGAGAAGTAAAACTTTCGTGTTGACCACAATCCGCACATCAGCAACATAGCAGGTAACAAAGGCTTATGCACCCCACTAAAATTGGATTTCATTGTAGCAAATAACTTTGCAGTCAATTTTGCAATGGGCCTATGTGTTTTGTCTTGGGTCTCAATGCCTAAAATAATCTGTAGGTACCTAGGTGATGCATGGGAATCGCAACAGGCTTTACCTCTCGAGGGATCTCGAGAAGCTTACAACCCCCACCAGGCAGTGTACCTGATCGTTGTAGTATAGTATAGTGACAAGTACCGGGGGATTGATCGTTCAGCTTAGGAATAGTGTCGCTAGGATTAGATAGATTAAATACTAGTTCTAAAGGTGAGGGATGATTATTTTTGTATTTTTATATTTTTTAGAAAGCAAGTAAAATCTCGGGGTTTGAAGGATTTGGGAGGAATTAGTTGCTAATCAACTAACCCAATACTAAGATGCAATCAAAATAAAATACTAGAAATGAAAATAAGCTAAATTATACTAAAGTTGTGAGTAGTAATTGGAGAAAATGTGTTTACTTAGATTTCATTACTCCTTAGACATCTTTTACACGTTAATTACTTGTTATAATTGCATGGATGACAGATCGAATTCCTTAATATCATTCATGGGGTGGCACACATAACTCCCCAATTCTATGAGCTCTTATCTCCTCCTACACCATGCCCAGCACAACTATAGGGATTGTAAACAGTGGCTCATGCATTAAATACAACCAATAAGGACCTAGTGCGCCTCGGTTCATGTTTCTTAAGACGTTCAAGCATGTTACCAAATAGAGATCTGCCAGTTTTCTTAAGCCTAACATATAAATCATTCATCCAAGACAAGAATAAACAAGTAATCAACACATAATTAACATCTAGGTTTCATTAGATCTAAGCAAACACAAGATAGATCTAGCCTAGCATGATAGAATTAAGACAAAAACAAGATATAGACAACCAACACATAGACATATTGATTGAATTAAAGGAACACTTATCTTGATTAAACATGCAAGGTATCAAGGGTTTGGAACCCTTGAAAAACCTGTAAAGTTACACCAAAATCGTACTTAGGGTTTCTCCCCAAAACTTCTCTCTAATGTGAGAAAATTAGAAAACTATATATATAAAAATAGGTCTGACGGCGTCAAGACAAACATTGTGACGCCGTCACCTCGCCGCCAAAACTCTTCTCGGACTGCCTTGATCTACATTTGACGCCGTCAAGACCAAATCATTTCCAGGCCGTCATGACTCTTTTACTCTTGACGCCCTTCCTTCGTGACGCCGTCAAATCTGTACTGGGTCGTCATGGACTTCTGCTCTTGACGCCGTCAGAGAATTGCTCTTGACGCCGTCACCTACTGTTCCCAGCATGGAAAATTAAGACTTTGGCATTTTCTTCACTTTTATGCTCCAAAACGTCCGAATTGCTTCCTTTTCCAGATTTCTCTCCCAAAGTACCTAAAATCACAAAAGGAACGATTTAGGGCAATATTTGATCAAATAAATTCGGATTCGGGCTTAAATGACCCCCTAAAAATGGATCATTTTTTGCCTCATCATATACCCTTACACTTGAGGTTTGCTTGTCCTCAAGCAAATGCGCTTTTATTCTACTCAAAAGACAAGTTAGGGGTCATTTAACACTAATATAAAAGTAATTACAACAAATAATCGTTCCACTAAAGACCAATAGACAAGCACGGAGGTCATACACAAGCACCTCACAAATAGTGTTTAGATACTCACATCTCTCGGGTGTAATAAAGTGTAAATTACAATATGGAAACGGAAGATATCTCTCACTACCTGTCATAGCAAAATAGATTACCATTGGCTTGGGAAAGGATCAAACCTCCACCACATGGCGTAAGCACCTAGGATAAAGTATCAAATAGGTCTTTTAAAGGGTTGTAACGTTAGGTATAGGGATATGAAATACACGGTTTTGTTGGATAAAGGAAGTTTTACTGGTGGCGAGTTAACAAACTTAGTTAATTACATGTACAATATTGCGTTGCTAAGCCAAGACTAGACTCGACTTAAGCTAATAAATGAAAAATAACAAAAACATAAAATGAACATAGAATAAAAAGGGATGGTAGTCCGTATGTTTTTTCTCTTTTTCTTTTTCTATTTTTTTTTCTTTTTCTTGATTTTTTCGTTTTTTTTTTTTTTTTTTTTTTTTTTTTTTTTTTTTTTTTTGCATACACTCTTACCCTACCATCCAAAATAATACATCATAGGGAATGAACATTTCCCTTACACTTGAATTTTTACATACTTTACATTAAACTAATCTAATGACTCGAATTAAGATTAACGTACATATGGGGGTAATAAATGATGTTCTTCCCCATTACTCCATAAAATAAGTACTTACCCAATCGTCCCAAAACAATATGTACAAGGATATGACTCGACTTAGCAACCATGTAATCAATTAGAAAGTTAACTTAGAGTTTAACAAATAACAATAATGCACTAAAAATGAGCGCATACACGGAAGGCTAAGGCGATTTGGTTGTACATTTAAGTGGGGTGTAACAAATTCTTCCTTTAAGTAAGATGCTTAAAGTTAGAAACGAAAAGATAGGCTCGGAGGGGTGTACTAGGGGTTTCGTGTACTAAAAATGAGTACAACGCTAAGGGTGTGGGAAAAATTAGTTGACTTAAGTAGTCAAGTAATATGACTTAAATGGTCAAGTAATTATGATACGGGTTTAACACAAGGGTGATCCTAATGCCTCTTATCATGTAGTAAATCCTACCACACGAATGTAGTCTCACTAGCGGTCTTGGGATGCATCACTAACGCAAGTTCTAGAATCTAAATGCTACCGGTACACTCATAAGCACTAATAATGAATGCTTTTCCTATCAAATCTAAAGGCGAACCTCACATATTTGGGTGGAAAATTTTTCTGAATATACGGTTATGTGCTAGTCATACAATCTCCTATCCTTGAGACGCTTGCTATGGCTAAAGTTTCACTCCTAAATGTTGTAAAAAATTTTAAATTTGGCGCTAAAATTGCACTAACAAGTATTTCTCATAGTTTTATTACACATCTACCATTAAACAAAACAAACTCAAGCGAAAGTGCATATGTAAGGTATCATCTTTTTACCCTCCCCTTACACTTAAGATGAACATTGTCCTCAATGTTCAAGTAAAGAATGTAAAAGTGAAAAAGTAAAGAGAATGAAATCAAATACTCCCCTGATTCGCTCGGTATGGATAATTAGGTGGCAAGGTTAAATCTTCCTCCAAGAAAATGAATAATCAAAGCTTCCCTTCCAAAATATAAATCATCTTCTTGTCATACATAACCTGTAAAACCTGACAAAATAGACAAGACAACCTCGCGTAAAATCGGCGGCATTCTATATAAGTTACTAAATCCTAGAAAACAAGATAAGATATAATGCTTGTGGAATGAAGTTTGCAGATCTCCTGGAGATTATAAAACTTAATAATTCACAAAAACCATAAGACTCCGTTAGAAAAACAAAACCGGTAAAATTTCCAGATTTTTACACCTGACGCCGTCAAGAGTAAACTCCTGACGCCGTCAGAATTGACCTGTAGAAATCCTTATGTTAAGTTTCCGGAAAATTTCTGGAAAAACTTGGTCCTACTTCCTGGACAATCCTGCAAAACTTCATTATGACTCAATACAAGCATTTGACTCTAACAAATATGAATACACATGTTCATTTAATATTGTGGAGAATCATGATCGGTTTGTTTCTTAAAAACATATTTGGGGTTTCCCCTTACACTTATCTTTTGCAAAAATACTTTTAGGTGGAGTTAAGACTAGGCCGAAACAACAAAGTAAAGTATTTCCACTATTTAGTTTAGAAACATGATCAACCAACAATAAAAATTAAGCATGCATACGGAAGCAAATAACAAACAAACAAATAAAATCACTGTTAGGAATACAAATATTCCTATAAAAGTCTCGGTCACCTAATGATTGTAATAGCATTAAGTTAGCTCGTAGTTAGTTTGTTTATTAGTTAATTAGTATTAGATTAAGTAACACCGTAGAAGAAGGAACAGGTCTTTACCCACTGTATGCCTGATCCACAGCCTGGGAGTGGGCGTAATATTGTAACTATAAATACCCCTCTCCACATGTGGAGAGGGTTGGACCTTTCATTACAAGCTAATACACTTTCATATTTCTCTCAAAGGCTCCCAACTCCCATCTCTTTCTCTCTCTAACATCTCTCTAGAATTCATCCCATATTCGATCCATAATCACAAGAACCATACGTGTTAATCATTATGAGTATCTTACAATTGGTATCAAGAGCCATGGTTTCACCTTGGGATTGTTTATTTTCGGATTTCTAGTTTGGTTCTTCTAGTTTCTTTTGGTTCGAATAATAATCTTTGGATTTACCATAGTTTGAATGTGTTTGTGAATTTATTTGGGATACTTTTGCTCTTTTATGTTTTGAAGTCGTTTATGAGTGTTCGAATAGTAATATTGGGTGCATTCGAATTTTTTTTTGGTTTGATTCTTCATTGCGGTTTACTTATTCCTTGAATATAAGACAAACTGACATAGTGGTTAACTCATTTTGGGTGTTTGCTAGTTCGGGTATAAGACAAATAACAAAGAAAGTGACTGTTTTGTCATTTGGTCATTTGGTCTTGCGTTTGAAAGTTGCGGTTATCTTCTGTTTGATTTAAGCTGCGGTTCCATTTATTTATTTCTTGTGGTTAGCTCATTTTTGTCTGCGGTTACTCAAGTTTGCGTTTATCTTTCTTTTAGCGGTTTTTTGTTGAGGTTAACTCTGATCATCTTGCGGTTAATGAGTTTGCCGTTAGTAAGAAGTTGCGGTTAATATTTTTTTTGCGGTTACCTTGTTTTGATTTAGGCAGCGGCTAAAACACGTTATATCAAGTTAAACTTCATCTAATCCTAACCCACTCGACCTTCATCAATATTTCCATTCGGTCTCAGTTAACAAGAAAAGAAAAGAATTCAAGATCTCAGTTATCTCGCTTGCTATCAATAATTCGTACAAATACTTTAACAACAAGAGACTAACATCATCATAGATCTACTTTAGAAATCAAACTTGTTAATTTTCGAGCACCATAAAGAAGGAGCAAGAAACCAATCTGCCTTTTACTCGCTCTTTAATACAGACTAAAAGAAAGACGAATACAAGAAAAGGAAATAGATAGATCTCAGTCTTCTCTTCATCGTGTGGTTCATCAAACGATAAGACCTCAATAGATATTAACACGAAAGAGAAACAACATCACAGATCGTTTCAATGCTTAACATCTTTTTTAATATACGAAAATTGAAAAGATAGATCAAAACAAAGTTGTTTCACCTCCTTTTCCTTTCGGTTTACCAATAACGAACAAAACCAATCTCTGAAAGCAAGATATCAAAGGGACGAATCAGTTACTTGGTTTTGGGTAGCTGTGTTCTGTTGATTAAAGAGAGGCGAGATGAAATTATTGTTGTGACTGCGTATATTTTTTTTCAACAAGTGGGATTAGGGTTAAGTGAGTGGTTAAGTGGTTCATTATATTACGAATTTTTAGGGTGAACTCATTTTTTTGATTTGGGCCGTGTAATATATGTGTATCAAAATTGGGCCTCAGATTTTGAATTGTTACGTAGTGGGCCGCGTGGAGTGATTATTCATCAAGCGACGAGATTTTTGTGAGCTGAAGTGTTGTGTTAATATTGATCCACCGTGTTTTGTGTGTGCTCCAAGAATCCGAGATTGTATATTTGCTTGGGTTGTGATATCTTTAAGTTGATTGGATATTACTACAGGATTTATTCGGATTTCAAACCACGAACATTGCTTCAAATTCACTGTGACTGGTCCTATTCACCACTCAAACTCGCTTCAACTATATATTATCAAATCTTCGGTGCTTCACGGTTTCTTTTGTTGACTTTAGTAAAATCCCTAGAAAGAATCATTTCTCGGTTTAAGTCACTAAAGCTGTAAAATCCCGTTTGAAGACTTTGAGATGTCGACAGCTTCAGACGACATTCGAGCAGCAAGATCCGATACTTATCCTCCTATACCGTCGATTACTGATAGTTGCATTGAATGTTTTCGATCACTCCATTCACATCTCAAGGTTCTCTTTGTAAAACCTGGATACTTGGGAGGATATAGACGTGCATTCGTGACACTCTTTGGACATGACATTGAGTCATTCACCATCACAATGACCCTGTACTTGGATCAGCTGCAACAACAAATGGACATAGCAGATTTCTCTGAAAGCTGCTCCACTGCAGCATACGGTGTGATCAACAACCAACTCCAAGCGTTCATTGATTCACGATTCACTGAGGAGTATGATCATGAGAGTCAAATGACGAAAAAGGGCTTTGCTACTCATACGGGAATTGAAGTTGACGTGTTCAGAGTCACACTACTCCAACTCATGGGTAATGTGAAGGAGTACATTATGGAAAGAGCAAAGCATGAACCCAAGTATGAAGACAAAGTGATGGCATGTCAGGTGCAATTATGTGATGGTAGTGTGGATTCGGGCAAAGCATCGAATGCTGGGTCAGTTGTCACCGAAGGCAGTGGATCAGAGACTGAAAAGCTTGACACAACGAACAGTTCAATGACTCTTACACGTGATGTGGATGCATACATCAGACCGGTAAATGAACATGTGTCATGTGCTAAGGTACTCGAACTGTGTAATATGGTTGATGAACAAAAGATTCCTGACAAAGTACAACCGACAAACGATGTCGATTCAGATGTTGTTGACATGGGAAATAGCAATGTTGACCCATGTGAACAACATATGAAACACAACGAAGTGTCTGTTGTACAATGTAGTGCATCTTCTGTTTTAAATGATGATTGTGTGTTGCATGAGAACACTGCCTATAACCCTGATGACTCCTTGACCACTAGATTTAATATCCTTAAGGATCAGGTGGCAATGTATGAACAACGTGCTAGATTTGAACTCACTGGACGTGAGCAGAACATGGAATGGCAAATGCGTGCATACATATCTGAAAATAATCTTAAGCGAGAAACATTGAAAAAGGAGTTACAATCTTTGCAAAAACAACTGGATCAAACTGTTAAACAAAAACAAGAGATTCAAAAGGGTTTTAACACACTCAAACATGATTTCAAAGAGAAGGAAACAAAACTCCTAAATGATTTCTCTAGTCTTAAAATGCTAAAAAATAAACTTGAGGATAAGTTATACACGCAAGGCCAAACCATTCAAACTGCTCAAATGATGCATAAACATAGGAAGTTGAGTGATGATCATAGTGAGAAGGATTCTACTAAGCCAAAAACCAATTTCCTTAGAATCGGTATAGGTGCACAACCGACATTATTTGATGCTAACATTATGCTTGAGCCTAATCATGCCCCTCCTAATGCTACATCCGATGATGAGGGCAATGAGATAGAAGATAGAACCAGAGAAAAACTAGCTGAGAAATTAAAGGATCCCCTGTGCATAGCTAATAAAATCTTGTACAATTATGATTACTCTGAAGATAATCAATTAGCTGTCTTTGTCCCACAAAAGAAATTTACACCAGAGCAAGTCTTCTGGAACATAGACATAGAAAAGATGAAAGCTAAAAGAGTTGTAGGTAACACACGCACTATGTTTAGAATTGCTCACCCAACTGCCTACCCCCTGAACACACCTAGGCACCTTGTACCTTTCACTCTTCCCACACAATGTAATACTCTGATTGGGCTGTATGTGCTAGGTCAATTGTTCAATGACTTTGAGAAAACCTGTAAAATAAGAATTACACCTACAGGGATTACAGAAGGGGAAAGAGGTTTTGAGCAAACAAAACAATGTTACCTAACTGAAGTCATGCCATTTTTCAAACTTCTCAAAGAACATTTTGAGGGCCTTAAAAATACCATTAATGATGATGTGACTCAAATGAAAAAGGTTTTTAAAGATGTGGAAAATGAGGGTAAACAATTGGCAATTGATCTTAAATGCAGTGAAATTGAGAGGAAAAATATTTTCATCATGAATGAGAATTTGATTGCTAAATGTATTGCATAGGATGTATTTTATATTGCTACTGATTCTACGTTATCTGCCTGCCAATTTCATGAGATGTCTATTGCATTGACCGCTCTCCAGAATCGTGTTGTTGAGCTTGAGGGGGAGAATTTAAAATTGCGTGAGAAAATTCAAAACGATGACCATGATAACATGGTCAGGCATTTGTCAAAACTAGAGGTTGATAATCTTAATTTGCAATTAAAGTGTCAACATTTAGAAGAAAGAACTAAAATCTCAAATGCCAAGACATCTTCGGATGCTCCTGAATTTGATGCATATTTTGAATTAGCCAAACGTGATGAAAAGATTCAAGCTCACACTAACACGATTCGGAATCTGAGGGTCCAAATTTCCCAATTGAAGTCAAACAAGAGTGATGCGATTGGCACCCAAAAACCACAGTCTATAGATTCTCAGAATTTTCAATTTCAAGATACCATCAATAAATTGCAACATGAAAATGATTGGTTTCGTGCTGAAAATTCAAAAGTCAAACAACATTACAAAGAGTTATATGATTCAATTAAGATCACACGTGATATAAACAATGAAAAGATAACTTCTTTGCTTAAAGAGATTGAGATTCTAAAGACTCATGTGAAAGGGAAAATGCCAATCATCAATTGTGATAATATTGTTCAAAAGGTTTCTGTTTGTAAGAAGTATGCTTGTGATGCTGTGTATATTCCTCTTCCCCTTAGGAATAATAAGTTAGTTCATAGTGACTATCTTAAACATCTTAAGGAGTGCCTTGATTTGCTTCGTGAAACCATTGAAGAGGATAGGATAGCAAAACCACTTGATGATGCCATTGTTGGTGCCTGCTTTCTCACTAATAGATCTCAGGAACTCTTAGAATATGCTATTGGTACATGTCCTAAGATTGATAGCAAGCAAGTTAGGTCATTTGCATCTTCCTCTAGGTCAACAAACAAGCATGTTACCTTTGTGGTACCCTTAGAAACTTCAGATCCCAACACATCAAAACATGTTCAGCAACCGGAAGTGAAAAAGACTAAAACTCCCATTAGTCCGTCTACAGGAGTAAATAGTGACACTAACGCTAGAGAGTCTAAAACAAAGAGTAATAGAAGGAATTATAGGACTTCACCTGCTAAAAGTGTTCCTAAAATGAAAGTAGACGACCACATAAGGAACTTTAAGTCCAACTTGAGCAAAATGAGTCATAATTCAAAACCAAATTCACTTTGCAAAACATGTAATGAATGCATGATTTCGAGTAATCATGATAAATGTGTTGAGAAATTTTTGAAGTCGTTTAACAAAACCCCAGTTAAGAAAGTTTGGAGAGCTAAACAAATTAAGCAAATTTGGAAAGCAACAGGAAAACTGTTTACCAATGTTGGTTCTCAATGGAAGCCCACTGGAAGGAAATTCACTTTAGGAGAACAGTGCCCTTTAACTAGGATAACCAACTCTAAAGTAGTGCTTATTAAGGAATGGAAGCCAACTGGTAGAACTTTCCCTTTGGAGACCCAATGTCCTTTAACTAGGCCCATTGCATCTACTAGTGAAATTTCCACCATTGAAACGAATGCCCCTAAGGTCTCAGCAGCCCCAGAACTTGTTTGCACTAACCAACTGGAACCCAACTCAAATTGGGGATCCGACGCTCCAAATTTTCTGCTCTCGTCTGTTTCCAAATGCAGGTCGTACATTTCGTCCTTTGATATTTGGACTCAGGCTGCTCTAAACCTATGATTGGGGGTTGCTCAGGGCTCAAGAATTTCGTGAATATGTTTATCGGGACAGTTAGATTCAGGAACTACCATTTTGGGGTAATTATGGGCTATGGAGATTATGTTTCTAGTGACAGCTAATTTCCTGGGTATACTACGTGGAGGGACTTGAGTATAATCTGTTCTCTGTTGGTCAATATCTTGATTCCGATCTTGAAGATTGCCTTCAGAAATTACACATGCTTCGTCAGAGAATTGGATGGTGTTAATCCTCTTAAAGGTTTTCATGGCACCAATTTATACACCATCTCTATTGAAGTCATGATGCGGTCCTCTCCCAGTTGCTTGTTGACTAATGCCTCAATGAACAAATCATGGCTATGGCACCAATGTTTAGGTCACGTGAACTTTGGTGCCATCGAAGCTCTTGCTCGCAGGTATTTGGTGCGAGGTCTACCCTGATTTAAGTTCGAAAAATATCTTCTTTGATCGGCTTGTCAACTGAGCAAAAGCACGAAGCATACACACAAACCCAAAAATGTCAATACCATCATGGAAGTTCTTCACACCCTTTACATGGATCTATGCGGACCAATGAAAATGCAAAGTATAAATGGGAAGAAGTATGTTCTTGTAATAGTCATCGACAATTCTCAGTTTACATGGGTGAAGTTTTTGAGAACCAAGGACGTGACTCCAGAGGTTATCATTAAACTCATTAAACAGCTGCAAGTAAAGGATACAGAATCTCAGTTTACATGGATTATTCGTTGGTTATGCTCCAGATTGTAAGGGATACCGAATCTATAACAAACAAACCCGATAAATCTTGATAACCATTCACGTCACATTCGTTGAGCTGTCTGAGCAAATGGCTCCTGTACACATCAGTGCAGGACCCACGTCTAAACTTTTGTCTCCTGAACCAATCAGTTCAGGTCTTGTACAGAATCCCACTCCTGCATGTACCTTATGTACCACCTACAATTGAGAATTTGAAGATATTGTTTGACAAAATGTATGATGAATACTTTGGAACACCTACTGATGATACATCGACACCACCAGCTGCTGCTGCTGCTCTTATTTTCTACAAACTCAAATGGTCCATCAGTGTCTACTTGAATCGATCAAGCTGCTCCATCTGCAAGTTATTTACCATCATCGTCAAATCTTCAATCTCCTTTAGTACATCAAGGCACTGCAGTCGACAATTCTTTTTGAAGTGAATTCATTTGCTCCTCTTGAAGAAGCTCCATTCAAAAACATGTTTGCTCCTGAATCCTTTGATGAGACATCTTCTTCAAGGGATACAAACATGACTTCTTCAGGTTCCCACCCTCAACCACATCAAAATCTCAAAAAACGGACCGATGATCACCCGATTGATAACATTATTGGGAATCTTTCTCAACCGTGTTCACACGAAGGCAACTTACCACCTTTGCCTTGTGGTGCCTTTATAATTCCGTACTATTCAAAGTCGAACCCAAAGATGTCAAGACTGCTATCTCTAACGACTGTTGGGTTAATGCGATGCAAGATGAAGCTCGCACTTTTGATCGACTTGAAGTATGGGAATTGGTACTACCTCCAGACTGTGCAATGATTATAGCTCTAAGTGGATCTTCAAAGTGAAACTTGATGAGCATTATGTCGTTCTGAGAACAAGGCAAGGCTTGCTGCTAAGGGATATCATCTACAGGAAGGCATTAATTTAGAGGAATCTTTCGCTCTGGTTGTTCGTATTGTAGCTATCTGAATATCTCTCGCCAATGCTGCAAGTCAGAACATGACGGTCTATCAAATGGATATGAAAATTGCATTTCTAAATGGCGAGCTGAATAAAGTTCTTTATTTCAGTCAACCGGAAAGATTTGTATATTTTGATCGTCCTAACCATGTCTATCGTCTGAAAAGGGCTCTCTTTGGCCTAAAACAGACGACTAGGGCATGGTTTGATACACTGTCAAAGTTTCTCCTGGGAAACGGATTCTCCTAAGGTGTGGTAAAATAAGATGAGAATGGGGTAGTGGAACTTTACTTCGTGAGGACAGAATTTCGGCTGGCAGATTTCTCACTAAGGCTCTCTCAAGAGAACGATTTCAACTTATTCTCCAGCGCTTTGGAATGAAGAGTCCATCGCCAGTATCTCTCAAACGTCTTCAGGAAGAAAATGAGGAGAAAAGGATTTACTTCACATATCCTTTGTACATAGTATTATAACAAAAAGAAAATAGAAAAATATAAAACCTATAAAACCCATAAAAATCTGAAAAATCATAAAAATCCAAAAATATTCTTCTCTTGACATGTCTCTTGTGTAATCAATATTATGTACGTTTCTAGAAATGTCATTCAATAATGACACGGAAACATACATATGATTGAGCAAGAGTTTTTCGGTTTCAAATAAAGTTTTTTTTTAAAACATGTCGTTTCTCCAAATATTCTTCAAAAAATGGCTTATAGTTACTTCAGACTGTAACCCATTTTTAAAAAAATGGTTTGCTATTACTTCAGATAGCAACCCGGTTTTCAAAATTAAGGAAAACACGTCGCCAAAAAGACGGTTGTTCCTAACAAAGGGTGCCGTTCTTTCGAGCGTGAATTACTTTATATTCATGCACCCTCGATCTAATGTACGTTTCAGTGCATTATTTCTTGATAAAGAAGAGAAGTCTTCTTTTTATCGCCAAATACTTTCTCTTCTATGATTTCCGGAAAGTATTTGTGCAAAACTTGGTGGTACCATGAGATTTTTGATTGAAAATCAATTTGAACTCAAAGTTTGATAAAATTTTCACTCAATCAATGACGTTAATAGTTTATGAAAATATTTAGGCTTTCAAATCCGTCATTGATTGAGGGGGAGAGTGATTTCTCAAAATTTTATGTATCATCAAAACTCCCCACACTTCGTACATAAAACAGTGCAACAAAAAGATTTGTGATGGTTATGTGTCAGAATGTGTTAATTTTCAAAGAGTTTTCGTAAAAACTTCGAATATCTTGATAACTCTTCAAATCTGACACATAACAACCTCCCTCATAGTTTGAGGGGGAGCAAGAAAAAGTTCCGTTTATCAGACAATATTAAAAATTAACCGCATTTCTCTCCCAAACGTTTTCTAACTTATTTAAATCAATTGAGATCAAAAATCTCGAACGATTTGAAATTTTTGATCGGGGGAGAGAATGTGATTTAAATATGAAATCTGATAATCAAATGTGATCTTTAAGACTCATAAAAGGCTCCCGCATGTGTGCTAAACACTTTCGAATATCGATGCACATATTGAGGGGGAGCAAACGGCGTTTGTGGAAGTTATACCAATGACCGACCATTTATCTTTATGCATGGAGTTATAAGGTTGGTTAAGGTTAGGTATAAGTTCCCATGATCCACCAGAACCGGAAGGATCTTCCCAGGGACAATCCATAGATAGATTAGAAGTCCTTAGGAATGATTGAAAAAAAGGAGAAAAGTGAGAAAGGGAAGAGTGCGGACTGAGATAGAGCTAGGACTGGAACAAACCCAACAAGGTTCTAGTGGTGAAGTCTCGGTAAGCACTGAAGGGGTTGAAGAATTAAAAAGAATTGAAAAGAGAAAGGGTGAAAAGAAATAGCCCTCCAAATATTCAACCTTAGGGCAGAAACCGGGTTCAATTCATAATCTACTGGCGGTTACTAAGGTAACACCGGTATTGAAGACAAGACGTCATGGACCCAGTGACGCACTGCACCAAACTTCCCAACCACTCAAGTTCTCTTAAAAGAGCTTGTTTCAATCTCACGGGGAACCCTGTGCAATGTATCGACCGCTCATTGCGAGTTATGTTGATACCTAAAACAGGAGATGCCTCCCCAGTCTCCAGGAGCGGATCAAAACGCACTATCTAGTCTAGAGCCAAAGATATCATCCATAAATCTCGTTAGGACACACTTCCAAATATGCTTATTGTTTCACACAATGTGGAAAATAAGGAAAAATATTTAGAGTCCTACGCATTATCCTTGTGGTATTGCCAGAACATCCGAGTGATATGAAAATATTCACAATGACGATGGAAATCCTTCTAGAGCGAACATCACTCAAGCTCTTGGTAGGTGACATGTGAGATCCATCTTGGATCAATGATCAAGTGACAACTGGAAAGCAACAATGGTGCGATTCAAATTTGAATCAAACTTGTTCCAGGATATGGATTGACGGATACTTTTGCCAAAACCTCTCAATGTGCTCACCAACTTATCTTTCGAGCACATTGATTGTGTAATATCTTTCAAACAAAAGTATTTTTGATGGAAATGTGATTCAAAGTATAAAACTCTCGTCGTGTCTCAAAAATGTTTATCATATGACACGCGAGTGATTTCTATAAATCAATTTCTCATCAATCCGTGAATATCTATTCACCGATTCACTCTATCGTGCTGTCTGCTTTGAGACGTTCCGGTATGAGAACATGCTAAGTATGAAGATTCCGAAGTGGACTCTTTGGAAAATTCATTACTACAAGCTGGAAATTCCTGTCAAGGAGAGTCTTCTTTAAAAGAGACTCTACCTGATCACAGGTCGGTTTTTACAAAACCGGAGGGTAGTCTGTCCTCGCAGAACGAATGACAAAGCCATATTCGTTCTCTATCTTTAGTGCTAACTGTTTTATTTCAGGGACACATATAAAGATGGCATTGATGGCTCCAGTTTCCAGCTGAATCGGGTCAATCCATACCTCATGCTCACACATCCTCCACACTATCAATGAAGATGAGAGACTTGCTACAACTAATGTTGAGAGACTACCAACAACGCTTCCTCAACTCTGATGAAAAAAGTCTCCTGATCCATAACTCCAATGCAACGTCTCCAGATACAGAAGAGTGTGAGCATGATGGTCCTAAAGTCACTACATCACATGAAGGCGATACTGCAATGGATGAGCTTGGAGATTTACTTTGGCTGATGATCTCAAAGAAGCTCAAAGATCACACATCACAAAGGAACTCTAATCACAAGTTCGTTTGCTTGAAGTACGAAGTGTGCTGAAAAGAGAAGAATCAGATCCTACGAGCTACAAAGACTAAAGAATGCTTAAAGACCAAAGATCTTAATTTCAAAGGTGACCTCGCTTAGGGGGAGATTGTTAGGAATACAAATATTTCTATAAAAGTCTCGGTCACCTAATGATTGTAATAGCATTAAGTTAGCTCGTAGTTAGTTTGTTTATTAGTTAATTAGTATTAGATTAAGTAACACCGTAGAAGAAGGAACGGGTCTTTACCCACTGTATGCCTGATCCACAGCCCGGGAGTGGGCGTAATATTGTAACTATAAATACCCCTCTCCACATGTGGAGAGGGTTGGACCTTTCATTACAAGCTAATACACTTTCATATTTCTCTCAAAGGCTCCCAACTCCCATCTCTTTCTCTCTCTAACATCTCTCTAGAATTCATCCCATATTCGATCCATAATCACAAGAACCATACGTGTTAATCATTATGAGTATCTTACAATCACATAAAACATGGGTTGCCTCCCAAGAAGCACTTTTCTTTACTTACGAGTCTTGTAGCTAGACTCAAGGTCATGGGTTACTACGTTTTCTCATCATTGGTTCCACTCTCTGATTGTAGATATTCCTTGTAGAAACCAATCACATTGTTCTCAACCGCCCTCATAATCATTTGGGCAAATTCTTTATCGACTTTATACCTTGGTCCAAGGGCCAAGCAATCTTTGTAATAAAGACTCCTTTTTTCCCAAACATAATCCATGCCCTTTTTCTTATCCTCCTCATTAGTATCCTCAAAAGCACCAACGTTGTCCTTATCAAAACGGGATATAAATCGAAATTCTTTCATCCTTTTAGGCATCCTATAAGTGATACTATCGGTGTTATTTGCAAATCGGATTGTTCCTTCTATCTCATCATATTCCAACTTAGACTCCTCAACAAATGGTTTGCCAAACACAACATTAGCCAATCGACAATCAATAACATTAGCAAGATCCTCCACAATCATAAAGTCGGTGACAAAAGTGAAATTGCCAACAAAGACATGTAAACCTTTAACTCTCCCGACAAAGTTACAAACTCCACTGGGGTATTTGGGATCCCTTCTAGGTTCAAGTCTTGTTTTCACTATATCATTATAAACAGTTGAGGACATAATGTTGATTGGAGATTTAAAGTCAATGTAAGCATTGCTAATGTGCCTATATCCAATCATACTTGGTATCTTAGCATTCTTAGGATCGCCTCTCTTGATCTTAGGTTCAATTATGGTGAAAGGAGATCGCGGGTTATCAATAAGATTATTATAATATGCAATCTCCTCCTTAGTGGGGTATAGATTAAAATAGTCATTAAGCTTCGGATCTATTTCCCCCTCTTCAAGTCCCTCAATAACATTCACAAAGTCACTAGGCCCTAGGTCCTCATTTGAATACAAGGCGATCACTAGGTCACTAAATGCATGTTCGAGCTCAACCTTGATCAAACTATTAAGCTCCCTAAGTTCCCTAATCTCACTCTCAATTTGTTCACGTAACAAAGCCACTTCTCTAGGGGAAAGGGGTGGATTCGCGTTTTCCATAATGGTCAACGGAATAGTCAATGAATTTGATTTACAAACAAAGGCACAAAGAAATAGATAGACTAAAGAGAACCTAAAAATAAAAATAAAATCTTACTAGAAAGGAATCTAGCAAGTAGACCTAATAAAAAGAAATTCTAACCTAGACAATAACTATTCCCCGGGCTGCGGCGCCAAAAACTTGATGCGTGGGAATCGCAACAGGCTTTACCTCTCGAGGGATCTCGAGAAGCTTACAACCCCCACCAGGCAGTGTACTGATCGTTGTAGTATAGTATAGTGACAAGTACCGGGGGATTGATCGTTCAGCTTAGGAATAGTGTCGCTAGGATTAGATAGATTAAATACTAGTTCTAAAGGTGATGGATGATTATTTTTGTATTTTTATATTTTTTAGAAAGCAAGTAAAATCTCGGGGTTTGAAGGATTTGGGCGGAATTAGTTGCTAATCAACTAACCCAATACTAAGATGCAATCAAAATAAAATACTAGAAATGAAAATAAGCTAAATTATACTAAAGTTGTGAGCAGTAATTGGAGAAAATGTGTTTACTTAGATTTCATTACTCCCTAGACATCCTTTACACATTAATTACTTGTTATAATTGCATGGATGACGGATCGTATTCCTTAATATTATTCATGGGGTGGCACACATAACTCCCCAATTCTATGAGCTCTTATCTCCTCCTACACCATGCCCAACACAACTATAGGGATTGTAAACAGTGGCTCATGCATTAAATACAACCAATAAAGACCTAGTGTGCCTTGGTTCATGTTTCTTAAGACGTTCAAGCATGTTACCAAATGGAGATCTGCCAGTTTTCTTAAGCCTAACATATAAATCATGCATCCAAGACAAGAATAAACAAGTAATCAACACATAATTAACATCTAGGTTTCATTAGATCTAAGCAAACACAAGATAGATCTAGCCTAGCATGATAGAATTAAGACAAAAACAAGATATAGACAACCAACACATAGACATATTGATTGAATTAAAGGAACACTTATCTTGATTAAACATGCAAGGTATCAAGGGTTTGGAACCCTTGAAAAACCTGTAAAGTTACACCAAAATCGTACTTAGGGTTTCTCCCCAAAACTTCTCTCTAATGTGTGAAAATTAGAAAACTATATATAGAAAAATAGGTCTGACAGCGTCAAGACAAACATTGTGACGCCGTCAACTCGCCGCCAAAACTCTTCTCGGACTGCCTTGATCTACATTTGACGCCGTCAAGACCAAATCATTTCCAGGCCGTCATGACTCTTTTACTCTTGACGCCCTTCCTTCGTGACGCCGTCAAATCTGTACTGGGTCGTCATGGACTTCTGCTCTTGACGCCGTCAGAGAATTGCTCTTGACGCCGTCACCTACTGTTCCCAGCATGGAAAATTAAGACTTTGGCATTTTCTTCACTTTTATGCTCCAAAAACGTCCGAATTGCTTCCTTTTCCAGATTTCTCTCCCAAAGTACCTAAAATCACAAAAGGAACGATTTAGGGCAATATTTGATCAAATAAATTTGGATTCGGGCTTAAATGACCCCCTAAAAACGGTTCATTTTTCGCCTCATCACTAGGATACATTAGAAACTTGTATTTAGTATCCTTAACATTTTTAAGCATTTCTTTAAATATGTACCTAGAAAAATTATATACTCTACCCTGTGATAAACAAAAATACCAAAGGCAAGAGAACTAGAGAATTGATCCCAGCCTCCTGACTTGGGACTGATACATTGGAGTAGAGTATGTACCAGGAACCTCCATTTAGGGCAAAACCTGTTTTTGTACCAAATATTCTTCCCATCAGCTTGATATCCAATACTTGTTAAGCCAACAACAATCTCCTCCCAAGAAGCATCAAAGACACCATCTTCATCTTCCAATTGAAGTCGAGTCCGTACAGAGGACTCTTTGACCACATACTCTGCACCATCAATGGTGGCTGCAATCTCCTTTGGTTGACCTTCAATTGATCGTTCTTTAGCAGTTTTCCAAAATTGTGTGACCAATGATTCATATACAACTTCAGGGTAGTGTGTGAGAGCATATTGAATTCTGGATCTTTGTAAGAACTCCACCATTGATTCAAATACTTCATGTCCCTTAGCACTTCCCAAGAATGCAACTTTGTTATGATCACCTATGAACTTAAGTGCCACCATTGAATATTGGAGAGATTGAGTTGTGAAATTGAGAAGTTAGGAAATGGGTTTGAGTTTTTAATGAGAGGGAATCAGTTATTTTGGGCGTGGGATATACACGTTAGGTTATTTGAAGCAATTTCCCAACGTGGAGGTTAATTGATAAGAATCTCGGAGAGAATCATTGACCAAATTTTGACTTTAATTTTTACCCAAAATAAAATCCCCAATTTTACATTATCAGCAGCAACGATAAGTTAAACAGCAGAAATACTTGGTCAATTAGCAGAAACCCAAGTTTGTTTGAACATGGTTAATAGGTCAACTCAACCAGCAGGAATAATGAACCATCAGCAGGAATGATGGTCAATCCACAGGAACAACCCATCAGTAGAAACAACCCCTTAGTAAAATATCTCCTTTTGGTCAAATCTCTTTTAGTTAATATCTCCAACTTTTACTTTTCAACTGCCTAACACTAAATTGCATTTACTTCTCGAAAGGAAATTCAAGGTTTGACCAGTCCTATAAAAAGGGCTTCAAATCCCAATCTAAACACACTAATCAATCTTTAATCCCCAATTAAGCATCAAATCCTTCCATCAGCAGCAACCATGAACCCTAACCCTGATATTATTGAGATTTCATCCAATTCTTCATTTGACTCCTCTGAATTGAATGATATCCAACCACCTTGAACTTTCAAACCAATACCAGGATGCAGAATAAAGGAACAGGCTCGAAAGAAGAAGCATGATGTAAATGCTTCTACCAAGCTTCCAACTCCTTCTTCTTTAGATGAAGATCTTTCACATCTGCCACGCTATGTGTATGATTCAGATGCCGATGATGATACAAGTCGGTTAGAAAAGGCGTTCCAACAAGCACTGGAGAAGGCTGCATCATCTTTCATGCCAATTCTAGTGCTTGAGAATACTCTACCATCTCAACCACCCCGAGGTTGAACCAAACCTCCCAAGCAAATTCTAGGGCTGCCATGCCCGAGATTGTGGGAAGACATCAAGGACAAAGGGGTGCAGAAAAAGATGCCTGATTTGAAGGAGAAAGGCAAAAGGCCTATGAATTAGGGGTTTTGGTGTTTGATGTTTGTAAAAACCTGCTTTTGTAATCCTTCACATCTAATGACTTTTACTCTTTTGCTTACTAGGTTTTCTATCTCTGTAATGAAAGTCTTAAGGATACTAGAAGTCTCATCCTTAGTACTTAAAAAGAATACCCATGTAAATCTACTAAAGTCATCAGTAATAACTAGACAATATCTCTTATGCAACAAACTTCTAACATTTGTAGGACCAAATAAATCCATAAGCAGCATAAACAATGATTGATTGATAGAGTTAAAAATCTTGGGCTTACAAGTGGCTTTGTGTTGTTTGCCTTTAAGACAAGCAATGCATGTTTGATCATTTTCAAATCGTTTTTGAGGTAAACCTCTTACCAAACCATCTTTGACAATCTTATTTATGGTTTTGAAGTTAATATGACCAAGCCTCCTATGCCATTTCATAGATTCATCCAATGTGGCCTTAGCAATAAGACAAGTAAGAGCCTCTTTAGGAACAATTTTCTTCATATCAACACTGTACATGTTGCCTTTTCTTGAAATTCTAAGAAGTGCTTGACTTGCATCAGGCATCTTAAAATCAGAAGAAAATACAAGACATTCAGTGTCAGTAAAAAGAACTTTGTTCTTTTTGTCACACATTTGTGAGACACTAAAAAGATTATACTTAAGCTCTTGCACATAGTACACATCTTCAAAATCTAGTTTACCAGTTTTAATAGTACCTTTACCAGTAATTCTACCTCCAAAGGTAACATAGCCTCCATCTATAGATTAAAAATCTGAGAGATAAGCCTTGTTGCCTGTCATGTGCCTTGAACATCCACTATCTGAGAATCCTTGGTCTTCAATATCTGCTGAGGAATGTCCCTGCACATAAATAAAGGAATTAGTTTTGTTTTGGGATCTAAACCATTTCTGACTTGGATCCGCCTCTTGCATCAATGAGATGGAATCTTTTGAGAATAGTTGATGCAACATTGGATTTAAGAATCCAACATACTGAGGCCTTAACAGCATTTGCCCTGTTTCCCTTAGCAGTGATATGAACTGTTTGGCTATCAGCAGAAACTGATGGCTTTGCAGTTGTATCCTTTGGTTTCCAAATTTGTTTATGGACTACTGCTTTTCTTTGAATGGGTCTTTTAACAACATTTGATGCATATTTGAAAGTTGTTTTAGCACTTTCAACTGTTGTTTTTGGGTAAACAGTCAGATATGGTCTTTCAGCAGAAACCATTTTCCTTTCAGCAGGAACTGAAACTGTTTTGGGTTTTGTTCTAGAAAAGTTAGAGTGACTTTTAGGTGTTTTCCTTTTTAGATTCACCCTATTGTTTGTATACCCATATACCCATTGATTACAGAAAGCTGCAAGATGGTCAAAACTACCACATGAGTAACAAGCTTTGTTATAAGAGACAAAGTCATTCCTTAAAAGGTTTGACTTGAGGCCATACCAATTCCTTTGGTTGCCTCTGGGCTTGTTTAAGGTTCTATATTGCTCACAATATCTTACTGGTTGCCTAACATGTTTAACATTGTTTTTAGGCTTATCAGTACTATGTTTGACTATCTTAGAAACACTTGTTCTAGCTTTCTTAATCACTTCAGGTTTAGATATAACCTGTTTAACTTTATTGTCATCAGATGTTAACTCAATGATTGGACTATCTAACTTCTTACAAGAACACACCTTATCCTTAGGAAGTGAAGTTTTACTTAAACTTTCAGTCTCTGTTAAAGGTTTATTAACAACTACATTAGTTTTTGGTTGAACTCCATATTTGAATTCAGGAAGTTGAAATTCAGGTAAACCTGTGTGTTCTAGGTCAATTCCTGGGGGTGAAGGAATACCTCTATATGGTGGAGGAACATATTTGTATCCAGCACCAGACTTAGCTTTATTAATTACTTGACATTCAATTAAGTTAGTCACACCCTTAGATGCATAATCTAGTGTTTCTACACTCATTTGAATATTCTCTTTAGCCTTACTAAGCCTATCTACTTCAGCTTTCAAGTTACTTATGTCATTGTCTTTAAACATTATTTCTCTTTCAAGAAGAATTTTGACATCAGTAAAGGTAGATTCATTTGTTCTAAAATGTATGACCTGTTCCTCTAGAGTAGCTATACCTCTTTTATGATTGGTTAAGCTATGAGCTGTATCAATTAACTCTGTCCTTTGATTCTCATAATGTTTGGTTAAGGTTTCTAAACTTTTAAGAGCAGAACAATTATTTGAACAAACTTTATCAGATTGTACCTCTGTGGAGAAAGCCATAAGAGCTGTCCGAGGAGAAGTTTCTTCTTCATCAGCAGTAAAGCTCCAATCAAATCCTAATCCATCAATAGCTACCATAGCCTTTGGATTGGTTGATTCCCCTGTCTTGGACTTCCTTCCAAAACCTCTATTCTTGCTATCTTGCTACCTTGGCCTTCTATATTCTCTTGAGAAATGCCCCAACATATGACAATTATAGCATTCTATCTTTGACTTATCAAAACCAGCAGTATCATTGCTGCTGATGGTGAGTTTCTTTCCTGTCCTCTGATAGAATTTCTTAGCCCTCATGCTAAGAAGAGAAATTTGCCATTTTAGGTCCATCTCTTCTAAATCATCATCATTGATTTCTAAGAGATCTTCATGAGTGAGCATGGACCCATTATTCTGGCTTGTGAAAAAGGCACAACAAGCCTTTTCATTTAATATACCAAAAGTACTGCTTGATGAACTAGCAGCACTAGCTCCATTATCAACCTTTTCATCTTTAACTGGGTTTGAGTTACTAGGAGATGACATAAATGCCATGTTCCCAGTATAAGAACTAGAGACACCAGTTTTCTTTACTTCTTGTTCCACAATTTTAAAGTTGCTATATAAATCCATAAGATCCATAGTGTCTATGTCTGGTTTATTCTTCCAAACAACAACATGCATAGCCCACTCTTCTGGTAAGCTTCTCAGAAATTTTGAGTTTAAATCTTCTTGAGGTATGTCAACCCCAAGAACAGCTAATTGACACACAATTTTCTGTAGCCTTGTAAACATGTGGTCAAGAGATTCATTAATGGTTGATGAGAAGTTTTCAAACTGCTGCTTAAAAAGGGTTTTCTGGGTCTTCTTGGTAGCTTCATTCCCTCCATATCTTGCAATAATTGCCTCAAACAATGACTTGGCATCTTTGAACTTGCTGAAGTTTATAAGTTGATCATTTAGAATGGTCATCATCAGCATGCTTCTGGCCTTGAGGTCATTCTTCTTATTTATTTTTTCTTCAGGAGTTGAAGGGATAGTTTTAACAACTGTAATTTCCCTACCTTCAACTGTTGATGAAGTGGTTGTGGGTTTGAAAGAGTTTCCATTTTCAATGATTTCCCAGAGAGTGTAATCCTGCACCTGGAAAAACTGTTCTATTCTTAACCTCCACAATTCAAACTCATTCTATTTGAGAACTGGCAACTTTGCAGCAACATTTGTTTGAACAGACTCCATGTCCATTTCTTCTTTAAATCAAAGATATCAACCTTGCTCTGATACCAACTGAGAGGATCACTTGATTTGATCACACACTGTAAGGAGTTGAACCTTTGTAATGTGTATATATGATACTTTGTTAGGAATTATACTTGAGTTGATATTGACAAAATATGAAAAGATGAAGGACTTATGGAGACAAAGAGGAAAACTACAAAATATGGAGAAGGACTTGCTTGCAAAAGAAGATTTATATTTTAGTCCTTCGTAGTATACTTGTAACCCTAATTCTGTATTATATAAACAGAATACAGGGAATAGGTTTTATTATGTGTGTCATAATGTAAACCTAGAAAGGTGTGTGTGTGTAGAGACATTTTATGGGAAAACGTCTAGGGTGATTAGTGTTAAGCCTCAACGATCTTAGATCGCTGTTAGAGTGTAACCGTGCTACACTTGATCACGTAGCATTGGGGCTTTGGTGTATGTTAGAGTAGAGATGATGACAAAGAAACCTTGTAGCAATAATAATGATGTGTTTGTTTATTCCGCTGCGTATCGTATTATTCATTATTATTGTGTAATCCCTAGATGAGGTTTATCCAACCTCGAGCTAAAATGATCTATAACAAGTGGCATCAGAGCACAGGTTGGCTTGTGATTTAGGGATCTTACAAGGTTTGGTTTGTCGAAGATGGAAGAAAATTAGTAACAGGTTCGTATCTTCAAAACTCACTGCAGAGCAGTTTTCAAACATCGATATCTCCTTCGTTAACCGTTGGATCGGGCTGAAATTTTTAATGGAGGTTCTCAACATGTCAAGGAAGAGTTCCACCAGAGGGATCTTCGGTCTGAGCTTCCAATAAAAAGATAAAAATTCTTAAAAACTACTGCGCAGAGAGGTATATTGTTTCGAATTTTTAGGGTTTCTTTGATGTTCAACGTCCTGAATTCGTGGTTTCTTGTTAATTCATCATGGAAGTTGGGCATATGCTGTTAGTTATTGATTGTACGCTTTTGAGAGTAGATTTGAAGGTGCATATTAACAGCTTAGGGTTTCTTGAATAAATATATGTTCATACTTGTTTGTGTAAGGAAACCCTAATTAAAAACCCTAACTGATCATTGTTGTTGCTGCAATCTTAAGGGTTTCTTGAATTCATGACACGTTCTTAAGGGTTTTATGATGCCAAAAGTAAGGTTATTGGGAGTGGGCTTTCACTTGAAGAAACTAGGTACTGGTAACCCTAAACGTTTAATGCAGTAAGACTACGCATGGTGAAGATTACTACTGGATTGCAGATTATATTAACGCTTGAAACAAGGAGATTGATCAGGAGTAAGCATGTTACTATGTACGCATGAATCTGATTTGTCACCTAGTGCATGGTGCTTTTGATCACTGATTGGTTGATTCCCTTTAATAGTCTTATATTGATATCACATGAGTCGGTCACTTTTACAAAGAAAAGGAGAGCACATGGTCGAGATAAATTAGTTTCTAACTTTATTCTCTTTTGGATTTTTGCTGCTGTGTTGACTTGTACATATTGAATGCTACTGATCGTTTGTTCATGTTCAAAGGTTGAGCAAATTAGTTGGTTTCGTGATGATGGTTGTGCTGCTAATTATACGCTGCTGCTACTGTACACATGTATATTAAAGTTGAAGCTGCTGATATCATGTTTGTAAGTAGGGTACGATTTGCAATTAAGGTTACTGGTACAATGGAAGAGGATCAGCCAGTGTAAAGGTTTAAGTTTGGTGATTATTAGATTGTTTAAATTTGTGTTTCCTGGTACTGATTCAATGCTATTCACTGTGTGGGACTGCATAGAAGTCGGTTGGAATAGTACAGAGTTTCCACTGCTCACACATGTTACCACTGCTATGCTTCATGATTCCCACTGCTAATGCAAATTTTCCACTGCTCATGTATACGTTTCCACTGCTCGTTTAGATATTTCCACTGTTGCGATACTTGTTCCCACTGCTACCTTTATATGGTTTGAGAGACACACACACTGCAAATTGAGTTTGATATATTGGAGGTGAGACTCGTACAAACCCTAGTTCTTATCATAGTTTGTGTTCACGAAGGTTTGCTGAGTTATAAGTTTGTCATTCATTGAGTGGAGCTAAGATCTAAAGGTTTGAGAATACTTCAATTCTTAAAATCACAAACAAGTCATGCGTGGATTATGGCTGTTGGTTGAGAATGCTGATTTACGGTTTGTCATCTTTTGCATGATTACTCAAAGTTACCTCATACTAATTTAATATCATTGATCAACTTGTTTCAAGATCATGGGATGGTGGCTTTTATTATTGAACAATGGCTGTGGGGTAAGTTTCGTCTTATTCAGTGAACTTGACATGTTTATGTTTAATAGTCACTTTTAGGAATGCATGTGTGAGATAACTGGGTACAAGTCGAAATGCATTATGATTGGATCGTGGGTGTTCATTTGTTGAATATGGATACACAATCAAGTTAGTTGTTATTTGTGCTGTTGTTCGAAGTTGGATGGCAATTTGTTTGTAAGTCATTTGAAGCAATTTTATGGGCATGAGTTACAATTAGTGAGGGGAAGCATGTATGTTTATAACACGGGGAAGACACACACATGAAGAGTTTCAATTTTGGATTTAGTTTCGGTTCGTAAAAGATATAATGGCTCGTTTTTATTTGTTCTAATTGGTTACTAAGACAGGTTTTTATCACCTATTTGATGATGAAGTGGAGTTTCATAGGTTTGTGTTTTATCATGCCTTTTCAGTTGGAGGTAACTTGTTCGTTCGTTCAGGTGACTACGAATTGACAAACACTTGAAGGAGTTACGTTATTGTGCTTAGTGTTTATTGTCAAGAGATTGCGATCTCCCTATACGTTAAGTATACGTTCGAAGTCAATTTTAGTACAAGATATAAGGCACAAGTTTGGGTGGTTCTACTTCAGCATCAAGTTGGTTATACTTAGTTTTCTTCATCAGTAATCATTACATGGAGCCTACATTCAACAAATGGTTAACATATGGGTTTCATGGGAAGCTTAAGTGTTTAAATGTTTAACCATTTATATGCTACATCGAGGTGAAGGTTTTTACTACTGCTGGTTGTTATTACTACTACTGGTTTTGATTTCTATTATTTCAAGTTCATTTAAAGATGCAGAGAACTTAATGGTGGGCGACTTTGAAACATTGGAAAGATGAATTGGATGTGTAATATTAATTCGTGGTTGTGAAGATCAAGGTTGCATACATTTGTCCCCTATTTGATGATGAAAAAAAGGGGAAGGAGATTTACAAGATTGCAGCTTGAAGATCCTCGATGATATAGCATGGTTTAAGGGGAAGTTCGTTTATCTTTCATATATACTAGCTTCAGGGGAAGTTCGTGCTTATTAGTTTTGTCATATCAACTAGGGGAAGATTGTTAGGAATTATACTTGAGTTGATATTGACAAAATATGAAAGATGAAGGACTTATGGAGACAAAGAGGAAAACTACAAAATATGGAGAAGGACTTGCTTGCAAAAGAAGATTTATATTTTAGTCCTTCGTAGTATACTTGTAACCCTAATTCTGTATTATATAAACAGAATACAGGGAATAGGTTTTATTATGTGTGTCACAATGTAAACCTAGAAAGGTGTGTGTGTGTAGAGACGTTTTTGGGAAAACGTCTAGGGTGATTAGTGTTAAGCCTCAACGATCTTAGATCGCTGTTAGAGTGTAACCGTGCTACACTTGATCACGTAGCATTGGGGCTTTGGTGTATGTTAGAGTAGAGATTATGACAAAGAAACCTTGTAGCAATAATAATGATGTGTTTGTTTATTCCGCTGCGTATCGTATTATTCATTATTATTGTGTAATCCCTAGATGAGGTTTATCCAACCTCGAGCTAGAACGATCTATAACATACTTTGAGTGAATATGATTAAGTATGCGGAATCTACTTAATCACACTTAAATGATTATTGGAAATGGAACAATGATGCTTGAGTTTATTTAACAAAGAACAATGAAAGTATTTCACCAAACGATTCAATATTATTCAAGATAATACGAGGGTTACAAAGACCTTGAATCTTGTGTTTTGTTCTATGTTTATCTCTATGTGTATATTACTCACTTATTACACATCTATGTCTATTCATTTACTCACACACATATGATATATCTATGATCTTCCTTTTATAGTCCAAGGAAAGATCTTTTACAATCTATGAAACTTATCTATTCACTAGCTTATGACTTATCACTATATTGGCTAGTTGAAGACTTATCTTGTCAGTCATTAAGATACAACATGTATCTAGGAATACAACTCACTTGGAGTGTTCAATTTGATGACTACAACAAAGATATTTTCTTGTACACGTATCAGTAGAATAAGTAGTACTTATCTACACAGCTGCTATATGAGTCATAGTAGTATCAGCAGAATCCATAAGCAGAAACAACATCAGTGGAAAACGTTCTTCAGCAGAATCCATTAGTGGAAACGTGCTTTGTGCTTTATCAGCAGAAACATACTTGATGTATTTCCTTAAGCCTTTATACTGAATCTTCTGATTCTTCTGGTTATTTAATTCCCAACACATTAGACAGCCAATCATTGATCTATACAGTTTAACATCCACATCTTCTCCATCTTCATCTTTTCCTAATGGTTTATTAGCATCAATGGGTGTGGAGGCAGGCTTGGCAGTGGTGAAGTTAATCCTCTTAAGAATGTCAGTGACATACTTATCTTGGCTTATGAAGATTCCACTGCTTGATTGTTTAACTTGAAGCCCTAAAAAGAAAGTCAATTCACCCATGGAACTCATTTGAAACTCTTGTTGCATGAGCTGCTCAAACTCTTTCACCATTGACTGTTTTGTGGCTCCAAAAATCATGTCATCCACATACACTTGGACAAGCATAATATCCTTTTTGTCTCTTTTGATAAACAATATATTATCAATGGCACCTCTCCTGTAACCATGTTGCAATAGAAAATTGGAGAGTCTTTCATACCAAGCTCTAGGAGCTTGATGTAGGCCATACAGAGACTTAATATCCTTATAGACTTTGTTTGGATGTGCAGGATCTTCAAAACCAGGAGGTTGTTTAACATAGACTTCCTCTGTTATAGTGCTATAAAGAAAAGCACTCTTGACATCCATTTGGTAGACAGGAAATCCCATATATGATGCAAAAGCCAGAAACAACCTTGTGGCTTCAATTCTTGCCACAGGAGCAAACACTTCATCATAATCTACTCCTTCTTCTTGTCTATATCCTTGTGCAACCAATCTTGCTTTGTTCTTGATGACATTCCCTCTTTCATCTCTCTCAATCCTGAAAACCCATTTTGTTCCAATCACTCTCTTACCATTAGGCAGATCACATAATACCCAAACATCTTGAAGCTTGAATTGTAGAAGTTCTTCTTGCATAGCTTCAACCCAACTCTCATCAGCTAATGCTTGAGATACCTTCTTAGGTTCCTCTTGAGATATAAAACAAGCAAATAAGCACATTTTCTGATCCTTGTGATTCACCCTGTTTTGTTTATAGACAAAGCTAAGTAAAGCAGTATGTTGCTGAGAGAGATTCTTAGCTTTTGTTCTTGTAAGTACTCCTGAAGTGGAAGGTCCAATAATCTTACTAACAGGATGATCTTTATGAACTATTAAAGTAGGAGTTGGTGAAACTTCAAGATTATCTCCCAAATTAGTGAAATCAGGGTCTTCATTGGAATTTGAGAAAATGCCTTCATTATTCAACTCATCATCAGTATCTTCTAACCCAGGCATGTTTGGATCATTTAAATCATCAGCATTGATCCAATTTGAAGTATCTAAAACACTAGAAGTACTTTCAAATGGTTCAGCAGTACTTTGATGCAAAGTACTGTCCAAGTTATCTGTGACTTTAGACTTTTTCTTTTCTGCTTCATAAGCTCTCCTTTGATCATCTTCATAGGATTTTGCAATGGTTTCTTGAAAAATTATCCTATTAAGTTCATCTTGAATAGCTTGGTCTTCATCAGATACTGTGGAGTTGGGATCAACAATACTTTCTTCCTTTTTAATGGGTTCTTCATCAGGAACATCATCAGATCTAATATTAACTCCATGAACAATGTACTATAGTTCTTCTTCATTGTGAACAAGTTTATTTTCTTCTCTGACAGGCACATAGTTCATGGAAGAAGACAAAATATCAAGATCAAACATCCAATCAGGACCTTTACCTTTTTGTCTTTTTTTATCTTCAAGAAACTCAACATGAAGACATTCTTGAACCTTTTTGGTAGCCCTGTTATACACTCTGAATCCCTTGCTATTGGTGCAGTAACCCAATAAGTAGCCTTCATCTGACTTGCCATCAAACTTTCCTAGAGAATCACTAGTGTTTAGAATAGTCAGAGGACATCCAAAAGGTTTCATAAAACTAATGTTTGGTTTCTTTCCCATAAGCAACTCATAAGGTGTCTTCATCTGAGGTTTTGTCACTGATACTCTATTTAACACATAACAAGCAGCACTTACAGCTTCAGCCCAAAATGGAACAGGTAATAAGGAATCTGCAAGCATTGTTCTAGCTGCTTCTATCAATGTTTTGTTCTTCCTCTCTGCAACTCCATTCTGCTGTGGAGTTCTAGCAAAACTAAATTCTCTCTTAATTCCTTTCTTTGCACAAAACTCATCCATAAACTTATTCTTGAATTCGGTCCCATTGTCACATCTAATGAATCTTACTTTGAGTCTCAACTGATTTTCAAGTGCTATTATAAGATCATGAATAGCATCAAAGGTTTCATCTTTAAATCCCAAGAAAAAGACCCAACTAAATCTGCTACAATCATCTGTTATAACCAAACAGTACTTCTTCTTGTTTAAACTTGCAACAGAAATAGGTCCAAACAGATCCATATGCAACAATTCCAAAGGCTCTCTAATAGTTCTTTCTTCAATCTTTTTGCATGAAGCCTTGTGTTGTTTACCCTTCTTGCAAGCCAGACATGAGTGATCATTCTTGTATTTTTTAGAAGGTAAACCTCTAACTAAATTGCCTTTGACCAACTTGTTGATATTCTTGAAATTCACATGCCCTAATCTTCTGTGCCATAGATTTGCTTCTTCCATTGTTGCCCTTGCTACTAAACATGTTACTCTTTTAGTAGAGTTGATATTCTTCAAATCTAAGCTGTACACATCATTGGTTCTTGGTACTCTCAATGTTACCAAGTGATCATCCACAAATTTGAACTCAGGGGAGAGAATAAGACATTCTGTGTCAGTGAATAACACAGGATGTTTCTTGTCACAAATCTGAGATATTGACAACAAGTTGAATTTAAGCTCCTTCACATATCTAACATTCTCAAAATCAATGCATCCAGTCTTTATAGTTCCTTTTCCAGTAATTCTTCCTCTATTAGGATCATTCCCAAAAGCAACTCTTCCTCCAAAATAAGCCTTAAAATCTGACAGAATCTCCTTGTCTCCTGTCATGCTTCCTGAGCAACCACTATCAATCATAATATGATCTTTAAGCTCCTCTTTTGGGTTGCCCTGCATAAAAGATGAAAAGGTTAGTTTCTTTTAGGAACCCAAGCCATTACTGACTTGTATTCCCCTTGTGGAGTGACATACTCAAATTCTTTGAGTATGTAATCTCCACTGTTTTTGAAAGCACTATCAAGAATTATTGTTTTTGATTCCAAAACTTGTGTTGAATTCTCAACAACATTCCCTTTTTCACCTTGACTTGCTGAAAGTATTGTTTCTCCCTCAGCAGTACTTTCTTTCTTAACCCATTTAGATTTAACAGTTGGTGTTGGGTTCTTTGATCTAGGTACTCTTCTTGAGTTGTAAGGTCTTCTAGGTTTGTAGGAATTGAACTTCCTTGGTCTTACTTTTGAAAAAGTGCTAGCAGTACCTTGGTTGGGTGAATTCCTAACAGTACTTTGAGAAAGTACTGTTTCACCAGTACTTTGAAAAGTATCTCTTAAGGGTAATGGTGGTTTGGAAAATGGTCTTTTCTGGTGAGGGTACCTATAGTCTTTTGAGAAATTACTATTGTTAACCCTATGTGAATGATTCCAAACTGGTTTATTCTCCCTTAGTTTATTCTCCCTTGGCTTATTCTCCCTTGGCTTATGGTTTGCAGATGTGGTCTTTGGGAATTTGCTTAAGTATTCTGAGTGGTAATCACAGTCCTTAATCAAATGGTGAGGCAAATTCTCTTCCTTTATGATGAAAAGGTTTTCTAAAGTTAGCAGTATTTTGAAAAGATTTTCTTGAAGGTACTGTTGAGTGACCAACAGTACTTTGAGAAGTATTTGGAAGTACTGCTTATTTTGAAAGATCTTTAGAAAACTTTTTATAACAATTAACACACCTTAAACCTTTGTTATCATCCTTAGGTTTCTCAACAGTTTCCCTTAAGGACTCAGAACTAGATGAACTTGTATTAGATTTACCAGTAAGCTTCTTCCTAAACTCCAAATTGTCTACTCCAAAACAAGAAACATCTGTCATAGGTGGTTGAAAACTACCAGTGGGTGGGGGAACTTCATTGTATCCCTTGTCTTTCTTAAATTCAGAAGGTGTTGGACTAAGTGTTTCCTCATCACTAGATGTATTTTCTTCTAGGCTAATGAATTCTTCATCACTAGTTGAGGTTTCCTCTAAAAGAATTAGTTCCTTATTCCTAGTTGGGATCTCTTCTGAACTGCTATCATCATAACCTAGGCTAGTTTTAATGTTTGCTGTTCTTTGTTTCTCAACAAAACTAACATGTGACAGACCTGATTCTTTCCAACTAGCAAGTTTTGCTAACAAATTATCCCTTTCTTTAGTGATCTTTTCATGCTCAGAGACCTTACATCCTAACTTCCATTCACTCAGCTTTAATTGATAGTCTTGTTGCTCATATTTTTCTGCCCAAGCCATCTCATTATTTTCATGAGTGATTATTTTGGCTTCCATTTACTCTAAAGTCAATTGATAACCAGCTACCTCAGACCTAGCCCTTCTACAATTGTCTTTTTTAGTCTCATATTCTTTAGGCAATTTTTGATAAGAATTACTGCATTTAGTGCATACCTCAGAGACAATGGATGAACTTGGTGAAGTAGCTACCATAGCAAGTAGAACAGGTTCTTCTTCACTTTCCATGCTCCAATCAAAGCTTCCAAGACCATCTCTTGATTCCAAAGCAGCAAATCCTGGTTCCTCATCAAAAGCTGTGCTCCAATCAAACTCTTCCAATGCAACCATAGAGTAGGTTATTGGTTCATCATCAAATTCATTACTCCAGTCAACCTCTGAAAGGTTTTCTTGAGCCACCAAAGCTTTTGGTTTTGATTCAGTAATAGGAACTTCCTTTCTTTCAACCTTGGGTTTTTCAATCATCCTATTTGCCTGATACTTTGCAAACTCATGAACTTCTTGATCCTTGCAGTGATCATGGCAACTTGCCATCTTATGTCAATTTCTTCTAGAGCATCATCATCAATTTGCAACACATCTTCTTGATAAGTAACAGGTAAAGTGGCTTGTTGAGCAAAGAAGGAACATATAACATCATCTGAGTTGGTGTTGTTTGATGGTGATGAAGTGGTAGTAGTCATTGTTGTGCAAGGGTGCTGTTTCTCAACAGCAGTACTTTGAACAGGATAAGCAGTACTTTTAGTGGAAGTACTGCTCCTGGTTTTAGAAGACACAAAAGCAATGTTATGGGTTTTCTGATGAGAACTTGAACTTGTGTTACCATTCATCTCATTCTCATACACCTTCAAATTGTTGTAGAGATTATCAAAGTCCATAGAATCCAAACCAGGTTGTCCTCTGATCATAGTAGCAACCACATGCCATGCTGATGGCAAACTACTCAAGAACTTCAAGTTAGCATCTTCAACATATACCTATGCTCCATACAACTCTAGCATACTAAGAAGATTTTGGAATCTATCATAGGCAACATCAAGACCTTCTCTTTCACCAACAGTGAATGTTTCAAATTGTTGCTTCAATAAGTTCCTATGCATCTTCTTTGAAGCATCATTACCTCCAAACCTTGACTTAATAGCAGCCCACAGTTGTTTTGCATCCTTAGCATCATAAAACTTCAATAAGTGACCATCAGGAATTGCAGAAAGCAGTATGTTGAGAGCCTTATCTTGATTTCTTTTTGTAACTGCTGGCAGGGTTGGCTTAGGTGGTGTAGGTTGTCCATCAACTGCTACAGGTTCTTCAAGAACAACATTTCCATTGATAATCGCATCCCATAGAGCATGGTCTGTGATAGCAATGTACTGCCTCATCTTCATGATCCATAGATCATATTCTCCCTTCTTGACAATAGGAATTCTGATTGAGGTGATGTATGGAACTGGTGCAACTTCTGTCGACATCTTTTAGGGTTTGTAGTAAAATTGGTTTTAAGGGTTTCTTCTTAATCAGAGTTTCCACACAAGCTCTGATACCACTTGTTGGATTGATATACACTTTGACCAAACTTAACTATAACTTGTAATGGTCTAGTAATCTTGAACAACTCCAAAACTACTAATAATGAAACACTGATGTAACCTTGTTAAGTATGCAGAATCTACTAAAACAAAGCTAAGAAGAACTTTCAATGATTATATTAAACCAAACTTTGAACCTGCTTTACAACACAGATTCACTAACAATCCCTAACAACTGTAATATTGTACGTACTTTTTGTTCTAATAAGCTTCTAACAATCGTATGAATTCATATATCTAATACCAGGCTTAAGGCTCCTTTTATAGGCATAAGGAAAACCTTAAGTCAGTTTACAATACTTGAATGACAAGTAAACTAACTCTAACTTAATTCTAGAATATTCTAATAACTTTGCATTACAATCCTTTCACGATATTGCATAACAGTCCTTTAACTAGAAGTACTTTGTCATTCTTCATGCACGAGCAGTACTTTGACCATGAGAAGCACTTTGACACAAGCAGTACTTTGATCTTCAGAAGTACTTTGATCTTCATATCCCAACAGTCTTGCCTTGTTTCTTACCACAATCCCCCTTGCATCCTTTTTACATTTTAGGATCCATTTAGTCCCAATTGCAACCTCTCCATCAGGCAATAGCACCAACTCCTATACATCCTGATTTAGGAATTGTTGCATTTCCTCTTGCATAGCAGCATCTGCAAGGGCTTGAGCTAGACTAGTTGGTTCAACTTGAGACAAAAATCAAGCAAATAGAAAATGGTGAAAGTCAACATGATTTTTCCTAGTTTATTATGAATGTAACAAACAAAGGCAGATTCACCAAACTTGGACTTTTTCACCTTGTTCCTTGTTTGAACTCCTGAAGTGGGATCACCAAGAATCAAAGATTGTGGATGCACAGTGTTAATCCTTTTAGTCACTTTTGGACTAACATCAATTGAGGTTGGAAGGTTAGTGAATGTAGGTGCAAAGTCATCATCATATGAGGAGGAAGTGAAGATACCTGTGCTTGATTGATGATGAATTCCTTTTAACTCAGAGCTTGAGGATTGTTCATTGGCAAGATCAGATGGACTAGGAAATCTTGTGGGAGATTCATCAAACCCCAATGAGTCAATAGATGGGGTAGTAGTATGAGCAGCAGGAACAGAACTATCACTGTCAGCAGGAACACTACCAGTAGAATGGGTAGTAGCAGCAGGATTCACATCATCAGGAATGGGAATACTACTAGTAGAATCAGGACCATTACTAGCAGCATCCATGTTCATGCGGGTTTCAATAGCAGCTTGTCTTAATAGTTCCTTTGTGTCTTTGGAGAATTCAAAACAAATTTTTTTAGCTGCTTCCTTTGCTTCATGCTCTTGTCTTTGAAGCCTAGCAAGTTCTTCTGCATAACTTGAATTAGCTTCAGTCATACCAGAAGAATCTTTGAGCTCAGTACCTAAAAAATGGTTAGTAGGAAAAGAAGGAACAACTATAACTTGTTCATCACACTTTGTGTCTGAATCATCATCTAAGGCACCTGCATTATTAGTTTGTGGCTTTTGTGTACTTGCAGATTGATTAGCTTTGAACCTAGTGTAACCTAAATGATCAGTTTAAATAGTCAAGGTCAAAATACCACTCAGGACCTGTCCCTTGGACATTAGGTTTCTTCTATCCTTTTGGCAGATAAATTATACACCCTGTAAGCCTTACTATGAGCTGAGTAACCAACAATATACCCCTCATCAGCTTTCCCTACAAACTTTCCCAAATGATCACTTGTATTTAAAATAGTCACATGACATCCAAAAGGCATAAAGTAACTAATGGTGGAACTTTCCCAGTCAAAAGTTCATAAGGTATCTTGTTGTGAGGTCTAGTTATCAATACCCCTATTCAAAACATAGCAAGCAGTGCTAACTGCTTCAGTCCAAAACATAGTGGGTAGGTTAGAGTCAACAAGCATAGACCTTGCAGCTTCTATAAGGGTTCTATTCTTCCTTTCAGCAACTCCATTTTGTTGTGGAGTCCTGGCATTGCTATAGTCCCTTTTTATCCCCTTAGACCCACAGAGTTCAATTAATTTAGCATTTTTAAACTCTGTCCCATTATCACACCTTATACCTTTAACCTTTTTGTTTATCTGGTTTTCAATAAGGGCAATAAATTCTTGAAGAGTCTGAAAAGTTTCATCTTTAGTTCCCAAAAAGAATACCCAACAAAACCTGCTATAATCATCAGTAATCACCAGGAAGAAGTACTTGTGATCAATACTTCTGATAGATGTAGGACCAAAGAGATCCATATGTAGTAACTGAAGAGGTTCTGAAATTGTGCTCACAGCTGTAATTTCCTTATATGAAGCTTTGTGTTGCTTTCTTTTATTGCATGCAACACAATTTTTCTCATTGGTGAAGACTTTGGAAGGAAGCCCTTGGACCAATCCATGTTTTGCAAGCTTGTTGATGGTTTTAAAATTCACCTGTGCCATCCTTTTGTGTCATTTGGTAGACTCATCCAAGGATGCTTTTGCCACTAAACAACCTAGATCACCTTCAGCCTGGACATCATTCAGATTGAATGTGTAAAGATTGTGTCTTCTTGGAACTCTGAGTAGAACCTGACTATTATCAGGTAACTTGAAGTCTTTAGAAAGCACAAGACAATCCTTCTCAGTGAAGAGAACATTGTTTTTCTTGTCACAGATTTGTGATACAGAAAACAAATTAAAATTATGAAGCTCCTTTACATAATAGACATTTTCAAAGTCCAGCTTGGAAGTCCTTATGGTTCCTTTCCCTGTAATTCTGCCATCTCCTCCTCCAAAAGTCACAATTCCTCCATGAATGACCACAAAATCATGTAACCTTTCTTTATTCCCTGTCATACTTCTAGAGCAACCACTATCTACAATACCTACATCTTTATTCTTATGAGGATGACCCTACAACAACAAAAATATACAACAACATTAATATACATAGGGAGACTAAAGTCATAAATGACTTGAGCCTGCCTTATGGATCAATAAGAATTAAACCATGTAGATTGATGAGATCCACCATTGTTCTTGGATCCCCTTTTCATATATGGTGTATTTTGTCTCCAAGAACAACTTGCTGAGGACTTAACATCAGTATCCCATCTTGCCCTCCCCATATACATTAGGTCATAATAAACATGCCAAAACCCATTATGAAAGTAAGTGCTAGTGGGTCTGACAAATGGTCTAGCAATATGTGTCTTCCAACTAGCTGAAAAAGGTCTACCAGCAGAATCTGATCCGCCAGCAGAAACTGGCTTACCAGCAGGAACTGACTTACCAACAGAAACTGGTTTATCAGCAGAAACTAGATTACCAGTAGAATTGGATCTGCTGGTTTTCACATGTGTTTCTTGTGGAACAAATGGGGGAATTTTATTAATATTGTTCCACATTGGTCTAGGTCTCTATTGGTCAGCACACACACCCATTCTTTTCTCATGAAAATCACAATCCTGAATATGATAAGAACTACCACAAACAAAACAAGTTTTCTTTCTATGAGATTTGTTCATAACAGGAGATGACTTATTACAAACAAACTTATCAAAACCAAAACCAGAAACTGAATTGTTTTTAACAGAATTAAAAGAATTGTCTTTCACAGAATTAAAAGATAAGTCTTCAAGAGAAGTTGTCTTTGAAACAGATTGATCAGCAGCAACTCTAGGGGAGAAGTCTACAGACTTGTGTGTAGACTTGAGTAAAGACTTGGGTGAATCAGACTTGTTACTTTGTCACTGAAAGAACAAGATACAAACTCATTAGTTTCACTGCCAGAGCCAGGCAAGTCATTAGACTTTTTGCCATATGTCATGTTGGATTCATCAAAGTCTATGTGTGGTGAGGGTGGCTTAAATGTTCCTATAATTGGTGGAGAAATAGCATGCATTTCTCCTTCTTTAACAAGAGTTTGAGAATTTTCTTCCTCAGGGTCATAGTAAAAAACACTTGACTCATTAGGGTCATAAACTTCATGTGGCCCTATATAGTCTCCAAGCCCTAGCCCCCTCCTTGACCTAACAGTCAAATGACTATCAACCAATTTGTCTAAGTGTTTAGTTGATTCTTGCCATTTCATATGTCTAACCACTTCACTATCTAATTTAGCTTGTAAATCCTATTTCTCTAAGTTTACCTTAGTATTTTCATTCTCAGAAAATTTTAGCAAGTTAGTAGTATTTTCTAAGTCTTTTTGTAAAACCCTAATTTTCTCTTCATATGCTAACTGATTCTTTTGGTACCAAACCTTTTGTTGTTCTAATGTTTTAACTGCACCTTTATAGGCTTGTACCTGAATATAGGAGTCTTTATATTGAGTTTCTAGATCATCAAACTCCTTCTTAAGTTCAGCATATTTACTATCACAACCAAATATACAATTTTGTACCTGAGATGGGATGCCCATCAAAGCAAATTCTTCTGTCTCATCTTCTGTCTCACATCCAGCAAGCATTCCATAGAGATGAGAAGCACCACTTTCCACCTCTAAAGACTCATGATCATTCCAATCAATCATAGAATCCACAGAAACCAAGGCTTTTGATTGGCCAGATTCTAATTCCTTCTGCTTATATGCATAGTATCTTGTTTTTTCATCAGCCTTCTTTTCAGTGCATTCTCTAGAGAAGTGACCCATTTGGCCACATGAATAACAACTAACCTTCTTCTTATCAAACCTAGCTGCATCCCTACCCTTGAAGTTGAGCTTTCTTCCAGCCTTCTTTCCAAATATTTTGATTTTGGCTGAAAGCATAGCCATCTACCACTTAAGATCCATCTCCTCCAAGTCTAACTTATCAACTTGCTCCAGATCTTCAAAAGCCAATTGCTGTTGTGGTTCATAGTCAGCCACAAAGGAATGGAGCATATCTTCTAACACATTACTGGATTTGGAATGTGTCTTTGGTCCAGTAGAGGTGTAGGAAGATGATGTTGATGAAGAACTTGGACTATCACCATATGACACCTTGTTATTACCAGCAGTGGTACTAATAAATGCTAAATTTGTTGGAGTTGGTGAATAAGTTGAGTGGCCCTTAATATCAATCTCAAGAGTTCTGAGTTTGTTGTAAAGATCATCAAAGGTTAAGAACTTAAGACCACCTCTTATTTTAAGAGTGATGCAGACCTGTGACCATGAATGAGGCAAGGCTCTTAAGAACTTGGTGTTGCAATCCTCATTATCAGGCTTTGCTTTTAACTGATTCAGCGGACTTAAAATCTTCTGAAACCTGTCATATCCTTTGTGTAAGCCTTCCTCTTCTGAAATCTTGAACTCTTGGAACTCCTGTTTGAGCATGGACTTCCTCATCTTTCTTGACTCATCATTGCCTCCAAATCTTGCTTTGATAGACTTCCAGATCTCCTTAGCATCATCCAGATGATGAAAGTCTCCCATATGATCATCTGGGAGAGACTGAAGCAAGATCGTTCTTGCCTTGGTCTCTCTTTGGACAACAATCTGTTCATCAGCAGTAGCAAGAGGAAGAATGATAATAATGCCTTGATTGTCTCTTCCAGTTTTCTTCTTGCTGTTTCCATTCTGAATTACATTCCAGAGGTTGAAATCACTGTTGATGATCCAGTTCTCCATCTTCATAGCCCAGATCTCGTATTTATCTTTTTTGAGATAGGGGAATTTGCCATTGCTGCTAGTTACAGTTACTTGTTGTATTGGTTGTGTCTGTGTAGATGTTTGAGTGACACTAGAATCATCTTCTTCTGCCATAGTTGAAGAGTTTAAGGGTTTTTACAAGATGAAAGTTGTTTTTCTTTAACAGAGACTCTCTCCTGGCTCAGGTACCACTTGTTGGATCGGCTCCTAGATAGATCTTTAGAGCCTTAGGAATCGATAGAATGCTAAAGTAATCACAAGCAAACTATATAGAGAATCTCTGACAATCTTATGTTCACACAGAATATAAATACAAGAGTAAAGAAAACAAATAACTAAAAACTTTGATCCTCTATGGATCTATATCAATCACTATACATTGTTTCTAATGTCTTAGTTACATAATTCATAGCCGTATGTTTCTTTTATAATAGAAGAAACCCTAAACAGCTCATTACAAGAAAACGTGTAAAGAAAACTATCAAAGATATGCAATATCTTCTCCTAATATAGCTTATACATATCCTTCTATCAACTTCTAATACTATGGATTAACTATATCCGCATAAATATATCATCAGCAAGAACCAATTCATCAGCAGGAACCACTATAGGTACCAGCAGGAAACTGTCAGTAGAAATACATCAACAAAAACCAATGTTGTCTTCAATAATTCCTAACAAGAATTAAATTATCTTCTATAGATATGTGATCGGTCTCAAACGGTCAACTTAAAGTCAACCACGGATGTAGTCAAAATAAGTCAAACTGCTCAGGCAAATTGATGCGTGGGAATTGCACCAGGCTTTACCTCTCAAGGGATCTCGAGAAGCTTACAACCCCCACCAGGCAGTGTACCTGATCGATGTAGTATAGTATAATGACAAGTACCGGGGGATTGATCGTTCAACTCAGGAATAGTATCGCTAGGATTAGAAAACCTAAAAACTAGGTTTAGAGGTGAGGGATGATTCTTTTTGTATTTTTTATATTTTATAAAAGCAATTAAAAATCTCGGGTATTGGAAGGATAGGCAGAATTAGTTGCTAGTCAACTAACCCAAGATGCAATCAAAATAAAATGACAAAAATGAAAATAAACTAAATTAATAATGTGGAGTGAACAATATATGGGAGAATTGTGTTTACTTAGATTTCACTACTCCCTAGATATCTTTTATAGGTTAATTACTTGTTACAGTTGCGTGGATGATGGGTTGTATTCCTTAATACCATTCATGGGGTGGTGTACTTACTTCCCCAATCCTATAAGCTCCTACTTCATTCCTATGTCGAGCCAGCTAAGAAGCTCCTAACATGGGATCACTAGAATTCGCTCATGCATTAAATACAACCAATAAAACCTAGTACACATCGGTTCATGTTTCTTAAGACGTTCAAGCAAGTTACACAATGGAGATCTGCCAGTTCTCTTAAGCCTAACATTGAAATCATTCATCCATTACAACTATAAACAAGCAATCAACCTATAATCAACATCTAGGTTTCATTACATCTAAGCAAACACATAAAAGATCTAGCCTAGCATGTTATCATCAAGACAAGCATAAGATATATTCAAACAACACATAGACATATTGAATGAATTGAAGGAAGACTTATCTCAATTGAACATGAAAGGTTTCAAGGGGTGAAAACCCTTGAAAATACTGTTACAAACGACCTAGGGTTTATTAGGTTCGACCCTAGAATTCTCCACACAAGTTCCTCTTTTAATGAATGAAAAATAGAAAAGTATTTATAGATTTTGTGAGGTGATGTGACATTTCGTAAAATTTCCATGTCATTAATCTTAAGAGTATTTAACCATTTTATTTTTAAATAATTAACTTCGTCGGAAGTTATCCGCGTTTCGTCATTACACCTTCAATTAATTTAACCGCGACTAGACTACATCCATTCTACACTTTTTATGCATCATTGCTTCCTTATAATCCTATTTTAAAAGTCACTTTTCAATTTTTTCATTTTTATGTAAACCTTGCACCGTTATGTTTAACCCGATTTAAATTTACGTTTTAAGGTTTTGACAAAGTGAACCAACCCTAGACTATGATAATTTACATATTTATGAATTTTTAAACTATTTCTTGTTTACAAATGAGTTTTATATTTGTCGTGTCATTTTTATAGCTTACGTCACTTTTATCAAAAACCGGTGTCACCAAACGTGTTTTCGTGTTTTCGACTCACGGTTTCAGTTTTAACGACGTTTAAACACTCCGATAAACCCATGACTCAATTAATATATTAAAAGTAGTTATTTTAATAAGTTTTAACATTTTACAAGTTTAGTATTTTTACGTTACCCGCTTTTACGTTTTTGCATCTTAAAAACTCCACGTTTTCAATTACCGGGATCAAAGTACACATTGTAACTCAAATTTAACACAAAATCAATCCCACTTTATTTCCCCACACACCATGAACGACCCAAAAGTCACATGGATGCATATCCATGTGGTGAGTCATGTTGTTGTGTCAAACTCTTGCAAAAATTAAGACACATGTACTCCACTACACCCTTTCTCATATATATACTTCAAAAAGTACACATAGAACATATCACCAAGTATTTTTCACTCAAAATCTGTATTTTATCTCTAAAATTTCGTGGCTTCTCAATACTTAAGTCACCATTTTTAGTTGATTTTGCTAGGGTTTTGGTGATTAAAATTTGGGTTGGCATGGGGTAAAGAAATGGTGCAAGTGTTGAATGGGTTAATCTAGGTTTAGTGATTCTTGTTCTTGTATCATCTTGTTCATCACTTTTGTAAGGAAACTCTCCACTAACTTTTCATTTTATTTTTATTTTCACTTCTGTAAATTTTATATATCATGATGTATTTGAATATTATATAAGTTATTATGCTTGGTTAGGCTTGGTACATAGTTAGGAAACACTAAAAACCCTAAAGGACTAGACATGCAAACTGTGAATTTGATTCAGGGGTAAAAATAGAATAAACTGATTTAATCAGTAAACATTGGACCTAAACTAAAAATATTTAGTTGTAGCCCTATGTCTTGTGGTCATTTTGACGGGTATTTCATCGAATAACTGATTACGATGATTAAACTAGAAATATTTTCGTGTAACATGCCAGATTCTGAGTAGCAGATTTAAATGGTAAAATTCTCACTGATACGTTCATTTTCACTACTTGGCCCAGTTTTATGAAATGTAGGTAACATCTTAACTTAAACATGGCCGCAAACGGGGAATTAATTGGACTTGTAGAACTCTAGTTATCGCACTTTTCGTGGGACTGTTGTAATTTTGAAAGCTGATAGACTAAATAGTATGGATAAATTGATAGTTTTACTAATGTTATGTAACTATTGGCTTAATAAAACCCACAAAACTTGTTAGTACAGATTAATACCTTTCTGAGGATATAAAGAACGTTATTTTTGGAATTACGGTTTGCAAATGGCGAATATTTTTACATGTACAAGTTAATAAAAATTCCAAAAGCTCTAGAATAAAAAGTATAAAAATATTATACACTTTATAAAAATTGGACCTTTAATACATTTTTGAACCACCTAATATATTTTTGAAACCTCAAGTTTAATGTGAACTTTTTGGCTAACACTTGACCCATGGACCAAATTTGAACCTTATGATTATATTGGACTTTCACAACATATATTTGGACTTAGGATCAAATATAGGATTATTACTTGAAATTTTATAACTTTTAAGTGGTAAACTAAAACTTGAGATATATTTAGGAATTATGTACCAAGCGTAAATAAGATAATAACTTATATATATAGATAAGTTGCATCAATGTTTATTTTCAAAAAAACCTAAGACAAGCCTATATATGTTTAGGTTCTTCGTAGAGCTTCGCGGCTATCTTTCTTTGCTTGCTTGATTGTGATTATTCCTCTTTGTTCACGGTGAGTTTATAGCCTCGCCTTTAATTATTTAAACATTTTATAAACCTCGCGAGGGGGATACATGCTAGTTTTATAAACTGAATACAAGTAGTTTTTGGTATGCTGGACCTGATTACATGATTATAGTCACTTGAGTAATTCTTGCCAATTAAGTCCCCATCATGAACCGTTAATTCCATAGGGAAACACTGGTATTATGAATATGCATATTAGGCTTGGCGGGCTTGGCCGAGTGAGTAGCGCTCACCTTTCAACGGTCACATAATATTGAGAGGTTGTGGTAAATGGCAAATCTTACCCTTTTCGGGGCACTATTAAACTAGGTCAAGGTTCGGTTTCATGAGGTCTATACTATAATCTTATTTCCCGACATGTATTTGTTATATGTCTATTGATAAATAATACTTGTATTCAACTGCTTACTTATTAAACTCTATGAATTCACTCAACCTTTGTGTTGACTTTTAGCATGTTTTATCTCAGGTCCGTAAGTGACTTTCGGCTTGGATGGGCGGCGCAAGAAATGGATATCTACATGATGGCTCATGTTTAAATAAAATTTTTCATTCGATAATGTTCTAAACTTTCAAAACTTATGTATCTTTTATCTATGTTAAAAACTTTTGGGACCTTGTTAACTCTGATAAATTATTGAATGTGAAGTTTTAAAAACAACTTTGTTTTAAAGTTGTTTACTATATTTGTACAATGTGACCAAATAGCACCCCATGTTGTATTCCGCTACGTTCCTAAAATGGGGGTGTTATAGAATGGTACCAGAGCACAAATTATAGTGAACTAGGTCTTTTTCCTTTTAAAAACCTAGACTATAATCATTTATTTTTCAAAATCATGAGCTTCCATCACCTTGTCCGATATCCATGCGCGCCTACTCCTGAGCTTCCTATTTCTCCCTCGTAAATATATATATCTTAATCATGCTTTATTAAAAATAATTATAAGCACTATAATTATTTCCTATCTTGTCCGATAATCCGCGAAATATCACTCCTTATGTATGCACTTTATGCACAAAAATTCCTTGTAATTTATGCTATTCATGAGCATTATAAACTTCCATCCGGAAATTTTCACACATCTTCAAGTGCACCGTTGCTATACGTATATGTATTGTGAATATTACTATATGTACTTACGATATATTTTTCTTATTTTATTTCTGTTTTTTTCTCGACTATCTTGCTTGATTCTAAAACATCGATATATTTCTATATAAAGTTCTCGCATGAATACTGAACTCCTCTAACCATTGTGAGTTACATGATGGTCTCCCTTATTTATCAGACATTATATGAGATTACAATGGTCTCTCTTAATTATCAGACATTGTATGCGATTACAATGGTCTCATTCACTATTATGACATTGTGGGTTACACAATGGTCTCACTTACTTCATTAACATTGTGAGTTGCACAATGGTTTCTCTTATTTATCAGACATTGTAGGTGATTACAATGGTCTATAAACCCTTTCATAACTTTATATACTAACATTACATATGATAGCGAAACCTGTTATATTTTATTAATTTCTGTTGGTTGTCTTAGTCCCCGTGAACTTATGTTTTCTGAGCGTTTCTTCTTCCTTTCCGAATTAATGCTAATTATATAAAAGACTATCTATATACACTTGATTTTCTCTCGACTATTTATACCCATCAATGCATTACTTCTTATTTGTATAGAGGTTATTTTTATAAATATTTTATCCGATTCTTTACACATCGAGTCAAACCCTAACAGTCCCAAGTATATATATGTTTCATTAAATTACTAAACTATTAAATACATATTTATTCATTTTGATGATCCTCTAAAAATTTTCTCGTACGTTGTGGGTGACATAGTGGTCTCATTTATTTTCTCTAAAATTGTGAGTAATGCTATGATCTTTTAAAATCTTTTCATGGCCTTACACAATAGTGTTTTATATGAAACCCGTCACATTCTATTTATTTACCTTGAAAATTCAATACCATTTTATAAACAACTCTTTTATTTTCATATAAACTATCTGTCATTATATTAAAAATGGATTTACTATTCCCCAAAGAATTACCCTATTATTACCTTATAAACTAATAACCTTATTCACTACTATTTTATAAACTGCTCTAACTAGTTCAAAATTTACTTTTTGTCACCTCTTTACAAATCATTTGGTCAATTACCTTGTAAAACTAGTTTACTACTATCTTCTAAACCATTTTCACTACAATATTAATACACTCATTGCCACTCTCTTATAAACTACGTTACCACCATCTTATAAACTTATCCACTGATGTACTAATATTAAATAAACTGTTTGAATAAACTATTTTGTTATCTTAGAAATCGTTCTGTCATTTACCTTTTACCAAAATTTTCACCACCTTATAAACAATTTTGTTATTATCTTATTAATTACTCAACCTTGTTTTATTAACTAAGACCATTGATTTATTATTGCCTCATGAACTATTCTGTTATTATTTTATTTTTCGTCATTCTCCAATAATTCTTATAAACGGATTCATCATACAAAAGCTGAAGTTCAGTAACTTTTTCTACATTCATCAAGTTCTCTTTTGAAACCTTTGTTGTAAAAGGTCCGTGAATCTGGCCCGATGTGGACTGATTTAGAACTGCTTAAAACTTCCTTTTCTGCGTACATTTTCCTTATTCACTTGTGTTACATACTCATACTACTTACTTATGATTGATTCTTATGTATGTACAAACTTATATCCCTCTTTGTATATAAGATACTTATGCAAACTCCATACTTGTCCAACAATGGACATATCACGAGTATAACTAAGTTAAGTATTTGAAAATTTTATCGAACATCGATTAAATATAGTCTAGTCACCTATATTTAACCTTGGGACAGTGGAACATAGTCTGACTACCTATGTTCGACTTAGATTTTTCAAATACTAAGAATAGTTATATATGGGTTATGTCTAATTGATCTTCTACTTGATTTTCGAGAATCACAAAAATTTTATGTGAGCATAAACAATTCAGCGGTATTCATACGATCGAGCAAAACAACTAAACAGATCCTCATCTTTTCGCAAGTGAACCATCTAGAGATAAAGTGAGTTGAGCTCCGAGACGGCGCTCTCTTAAGGGGTACGTGCTGTGACATTTCGTAAAATTTTCATGTCATTAATCTTAAGAGTATTTAACCATTTTATTTTTAAATAATTAACTTCGTCGGAAGTTATCCGCGTTTCGTCATAACACCTTCAACCGCGACTAGACTACGTCCATTCTACACTTTTTATGCATCATTGCTTCCTTATAATCTTATTTTAAAAGCGACTTTTCAATTTTTCCATTTTTATGTAAACCTTGCACCGTTATGTTTAACCCGATTTAAATTTACGTTTTAAGGTTTTGACAAAGTGAACCAACCCTAGACTATGATAATTTACATATTTATGAATTTTTAAACTATTTCTTGTTTACAAATGTGTTTTATATTTGTCGTGTCATTTTTATAGCTTACGTCACTTTTATCAAAAACCGGTGTCACCAAACGTGATTTCGTGTTTTCGACTCACAGTTTCAGTTTTAACGACGTTTAAACACTCCGATAAACCCATGACTCAATTAATATATTAAAAGTAGTTATTTTAATAATTTTTAACATTTTACAAGTTTAGTATTTTTACGTTACCCGCTTTTACGTTTTTGCATCTTAAAAACTCCACGTTTTCAATTACCGGGATCAAACTACACATTGTAACTCAAATTTATCACAAAATCAATCCCACTTTATTTCCCCACACACCATGAACGACCCAAAAGTCACATGGATGCATATCCATGTGGTGAGTCATGTTGTTGTTGGAATTATAATATCATGACATTCATATAAAATAAACCAAGTACATCAAGTGCGCAAAGCGGAAGCAATTATAACAAGATCATATAACATGTAATTAATTAATCAATATTAAATAGTAAACATACCTTTGTGATTCTAGCCCGAACAAGAATCAATTGCAATCTTCAAATGAAGAACCCTAATTAGGGTTTATGTGGATTATAAGAATTACCCCTTACCTCTTTTGTAATTCAATCCAAGAATCAAACAATAATGTGTTTGAATCACGTTCTTGTACACACGTACTAAAACAAGTTAAAGTAATGCTAGTTTTAGAACACAAAATTAAACCAAAACCTTTTGTTTAATAAAGAAAATCGATCAACCCTTTAAGGGTGTTTGTTTGATCGATTACTAGAAAAGAAGGAGAGAAAAACAAGTTTAGGGTTTGTGTGTGTGCACAAGAGATACAAACAATGAATCCCTAACCTTGTTTATATAGTATAGTTTACTTGGAGCTCAAGTTAGAAAGGAGGTGGAACTCCTTCTAGAACTTTCTTGACCTTCCAATAAATCATACACATTACTTTCCTTTTATTCGTCTAATGATCATTAGTCATTTATCTTAAATACTAAATAATCATTATATATTTGTGTAATAAATAATTAAATATAAACTTTTACATTTAATTATTAAACTTTAACTCTCATACATAAAGTGTGCAATCCCGTGATCTCGAGTTCGATCCTAACATACGACTACTAAAATAATGTCCATAATCTAACAGCTCCCACTTGGACATATTTTAATAGTGTAATCACATCGGTTAGCGTCTAGCAACACTTCGATGCCTCTAGTACAATCTCGAGTAAGGCTCCTGGAAAAACCTTTTAATGATTTCCCATTATTATTATCCTTTTGTTTCTAATACCATGTTAATAAGGATATGGATTAAAGTCATTCCTTAATTAACCATTCTGTTTCTCGTTGTTAGTGATTGATCAAGATTACCAAATCATCTGAACATATTTAGGGAAGATCTTGGGCACGGCCATGCAAACATCTTGACAACCCTACGAAGGGCCCAGCAGTATTAAACTCCAAAAATAAATTTAAAGGAACAAATTCTATCTTGACTACAAGCAAAACCCACAAACTTTGTAACACTTTCGAAAACAACCCTTATGACTACCAGTTACTTATAGCGTTAAGTTGTTCCACAAAAATGTACTACATTCATGACACTTATCTTGCATCTCAAGTCTGAGGATAACTTCTCATGATTTACTTAATAACAAAATCCTTAAAGTAACATCATGTAGTTGGGATAAGTCCTATATTCGGTATCATTGAATATCATTTGAAATGGCATGTCTACGCATCAATATACTTTAAGTATATTATACCAACCTTCAGATTTGTCTTGATTTAATAATATTCCCATATTATTAACTGACAACGGACAATTTAGAATAACATTTATTCATGGATTAAACATACAAATATAGGATACAATATATTATAAATTAAACATACCATGTATTTCAATTTATCATAATAATTGTTTAACATCCCTTATCCAAATACTAAATAGATCAATACATGATAACTCTTGTTGATGAATTATGTCTCAAGCAATGACATTCATACTTGTTGACAAGACATAAATCATCCAACTTTGATCTATCAGAATTTTTAGAATACTTATTTCAAGAATTCAACTATTGAAATTCTTATATGTGCATAGTCAACTATTTTGATAATGCCATATTTCATAAAAATGTGAGACATCCTTAACCACCAATTTATGATAATTAAACTTCCAAACATTTTAAAGTTTAAAGTATTCTTATTCTCTTAATGTATAATGCAACTTATGCTTTTAGTAAGCACAACTAGTACATATAGCAAAGAACGAAATCCTTACCATAACTAGTATTGAGTGTCATCTCAATTTCAATAACATCATTGTATGCAACAACAATATGTTATTAAAACTTCCCGTAAACCTTAATATCTATTATGTAATGTTTGATGCCCTTCAAACTTTCAAGTTTGTTGGCTATGACAATTTTCACAACAATTGAAAATTGTTCATCTATAGAATTTGGAAGCTGTTCCAGATTTAGGATGTGATTCTATAATCAAACATATTCATTTAGAATATTACACAAGTTATCTAATAACTTTTTAATTAGATATTAATATTGCCAAATCATCTTGTAATCAAGCATGATAAAACAAAACATGATGTTCATGAAAGATCTTTGAGTCGTACTTAGATTTTATTCGTGTCATTCATATCCATTTAGACTTTCTAAATAATATATCATGTTATATTAGATTCATTTACCGCACATGTTTCAACAATAAACATTCATTCCAAGGTTATATGTCTTATTTCCTAAATCTTACAAGTAAAGTTTCATTCCATTCTAAGACTTAACATTTACTTATATGGAATGTTACTTTTCATATGTTCTACAACATATATGATTTAAGAAATTAAACATAATACTCCCACCAGCTTTTAGGAATACTTAGAAATTATCTTATTTCAATTATAAATCAAAACATGAATTTAATAATTAAACATAAGAGTAATCTTCTAGATGCATGCATTTATCCATCCATGGATTATTGCACTTTGTACACTTCCAAAGATTTATTTGAATTCATAAACTCCTTTTGATTACTTATCGTCCTTGCTCAAGTAATCACTCAAGAAAGAGTTTTTGATATTCCATTGTCAATTTCATAAATATGACTGTTATAATCTTTATTTATTTAATGTGTTTAGAAAAGAATATTCAATCACAGTTAATTGCTTAAGTGTGATTAATAATCTTGTCATAAGACATGCATTAAATATGTGCACAATATTGTCCATATGATTTCTATACAAAGATTTAAACCACAAGAGTTACCTAATCTTTGAAGAAACTCAACTTCATTTTCTAGTCTAACTATTAAGATAAACCAAGTTTCTAAAATTGATTATCTTTATGGACAACATCTTAATCATTCATATCATGTTTACTTTACCCAATTTCATATTTGGTAATGTATCATAATGATTATCAGGTTTACAATAATCCTGTAAATCATAGTCCTCAGCATATTAATCAAATATCTGAGATATATTGCTATTCTATGAATGATAATTCCATCATCTTGAGATTTAACATTTAAATGTCAACCTTTATTATCATGTTGAGATTTAACATTCAAATGTCAAACTTAATCATGATATTTACTAGTGTATTTTAGAAGATTATGTATATTATAATTTTATCTTTTAAAGATCAAAACTCCCACTTGCTTTTAGTAATTTAAAGACTATCTTTAAATACTTAGCAAATAAAGAAACAATACAATGTTCTCTTTTGGGATATTACAAATACTTATTGATAGTTCCTGACTTAACTTTGTTAATAACCTCTTCATAAGCAGTTAAACAAATTTACAACTTCAATTTAAGACTTAATGTGATTCATCACATTCATCACATTCCATCATATGATAATGTCTTATTAATCTTCTATGTTGGAGTTTTATTAAATATGTCAAAGTCATACTCAACATTCTAACCTTGATAACTTTTGGAAGAAAAGAAGTCATAGTTATCTTTAATCAAACAATATAACAAGAGTTTGATTTTCCTAACTGAACATACCATAAACATTTGATATTTCATTAGTATTAATATTGTAAGACAATCTAACAATATTAAAGATAACCATATTCCTTTTGACTTGTCTATTTACCAACTAATTCATTTTAATGGTATAATAATATTCAAGCCAATTACATGCTTTATAACACAAGTACTTTTTACAAAGTCACTTCATGTTCATGTCTTTACAAGAAAACATAAACTGTTATAATCCCACTATACGTTATAAGTCATTTAACAATTTAATAACTTCATGTATATGTCTTAATTAAAAACACAACAAGATAACGTCTTACTTTATTATAAGTCTTGTAACAATTAAAAGACTTTGTGTTTATATATTTACAATGAAACATAAACATGTTTAACTAAAGTAATTATGAACACCATTTTTTGGTTTCAATAGTAATTTCAAGTTAATTTATTACTTTACAATAATGTGAATAACATTATTTCTTCATTTATTTATGTCATTCCAAGAATACATAAATATTCAGATTGAAGTAGCATTAGATTACTTAATTAATTTATGTCATTCCATGAATTCATAAATCTATAAATTAAAGTAGTCTTGATATCATATTGACACATGTTTTAATAGGTATCTAATTTAGAAACTGCAAATTCTCATAGTTCAATTACATCAGTTGATCTGCTAGTAATGAAAATATGAAATTTACCTTGTTGTTGCAATCTAGTTAAGCTCTCACATAACATAAATTGTAACACCAAGTGTTTCTTGAATTAGCCTAGTATAATTCATATCAGAACATTATTCTAATTTAGAAACTGCAAATTCTCATAGTTCAATTACATCAGTTGATCTGCTAGTAATGAAATATGAAATTCACCTTGTTGTTGCAATCTAGCTAAGCTCTCACATAACATAAATTGTAACACCAAGTGTTTCTAGAATTAATATTAGAACATTATTCTCTTACCTTGTAGTCAAGAGAATCCATTAAATCATATCTTTATGAGTTGCTTCTTGCACACATTAAAGATAACATTTCTCCCACTTGTGCATGGAACAACCTCATATAGTTGATAAACAACATGCCATGCATTTGTTTATGTGTTCAATATGATTGTGTCATAGATTTTAGCATAACAAGTATATGTAAAACAACAATGTCTAGTAAGGAAACGTACAAGACTATCCTTAAAAGTATGATTGTCTACACTTGGAAAGTAATTATCTTTAGCTACCAAGATGTCAAAGCTTGTAACTCCCACTGAATTAAAGATCATTACAATAATTCCTTATTCAGTGATAAGTACACAATACTCCCACTGAATTTGACAACGTTGTAAATGTTTCATATCCAGTGAAAACAAATATTGTGTCTTTAACTTTCCTACACCTTTAAATGTCCATATGTAACAATTACTTATGTACTAAAAGTGTATTCTACTACGTAAATGATGGACTATCCACCAAATGCTATTAACTTGAAAATTGGGCATCCATTTTCTTCCTTAATAGGTCTACCATCCTACAATGTATGTAGCACCTTTAAAATAGTTAAAACAACTAGTTTGTCTTTAAACATTTTGCGGTAATTAGTCTAGATTCTAATTATAATAACTCATAAAATGTCATACATAATTTTCTGTTAACCAAATATCATATTTGTTACTAAGAATATAATCACCGAATGAGGATGATGAAATCCCTATGAAAAATGTACGCAATTTTCTTAACTATTAAAAATTTGCTATGAGTTATATTAGAATTTAGACATATCTAATATTCCTATTATCCTTTCTCATTCATGAAAAGGAATAGGATTGTGTCTCACTCTTGCTACATAGAAAGGAGACTTCTTTTGTCTTTTAAGTAAATATTTCTTATTCAAACATTTGTTTGAAAACAGAACTAGATCAATTTACCAAAGCCCAAAGTGTGTTTACGGTTTGAACGTTGCATTAATACATTAAAACGAATTACAAAATTCAATTTCAGTATTTTCAATAATTAGGTCTTTAAGAAAATAATATACCCATTGGTAAATATTCATATAAACCGTAGTATTTTCTTAAAGCTAGGATCCAAATTGACATAGTACCATTACATCAGTTGATCTGCTAGTAATGATAGTATTCAACAAGGTAATTGTCGAACAATAATTGCCAATATCTTATTGCAATTCCTAGATTTATGGGATATACAATCACAAAACTTTTGTAATGTAAGCATGTTTGATCCCCATCTTAATGCCTTGAGTCCAAGAACTCACTTCCTACACAATTTAAGTCGTCTAACTTAAAAACTGCAAACTCACAAATCCATCACATCAGTTGATCTGCTAGCAATGAATTTATGAAATTTACCTCTCCATTGCAATCTCGCCAAGTTCTCACATGACGTAAATTACAACTTCAAGTGTTCTTAATTAGACGGCATTCGACTTAATTTTATAAGGGTATTAAATTTTGACGTGTAATCAAAATAATGTATGAAGAAGCATGCATACAACTTCATAACATTGGTTTTACAAAACATTTTTATTACCAATTTGCTAAGAGTAAAATAACAAAGTTTTGATTGAGGTATCGGGTTCACCAATTAAAGAATTACCATCAATTATCGTCCACTATATCGTACTTTTGCATAAGCCCGAAAGCTTAGTGTTTCGGATAATCATTGTGGAATTGTGGTTAATTCACCCTTAAGATGACAGTGTACATGTAATGGTTGTTCGGTAAGTCTAATTTACACACAAACGAGCGTTAAGACAGAATGTTGTCTCTCTAAGGCCACAATTTAATGCGAAGCCATCCTTATACCCATCTTATAGTGTGTAAACTTCGGTCGGGCCTAGTTAACCATTACGTACAAAAACATCAATCAACCAATTCTTTGAAATTTAAACTCTTAAAAACCAAAACAATTTCGCCATTATTTAGTCCGTATTATTTTTCTATTCAAAATTACCCTTTTCGTTTATAAACATGTCTAACACAATTAATAAACAAAACAAGTAATGTACAATAAAAAATAAAACAACTAAATAAACAAATATACATAATTATAACAATTAAATATGTATAAAACATGTAGCCACATGCAAATCTTATTCAATAGTCCTATTAATAAACAAATCTAGGTGTACAACGTATTAATTCAATTAAGGCTTTCTTCTTCTAGGAAAAAGAGCCACATACATCGATAAATCGATTGCGTAAGCCAAAATTAAATAAATATCACATAGCACATAATTGATTACTTAATATTGGAGTCTTCCCCAATTCGACATCTATTAATAAATTTACATGTTTCGATATAACTTAACCATTAATTCATATAAATAATTTAAACCATTTAAATTATTAAACAATATAAAAATCCATGCAAATATGCAATTTTTCATGGATTTAGCTTAACAATTAACATATTGCACCAAGATCGTTTACTAAAACGCATAACAATTACATGACATCCTAGGGTTTCTAATCATATTAAAAAATTAAAAACCATAAACCCTAAAACCCTAATAAGGTCAATCGACCCATAAAAATTTTAGGGTTAGGAATCTAACAAATAAACCCTAAAAACATATAACTAAACGAATAAAGATCCAATTTTTATGCGTTTCGATAATTAATTACACATTATAACGGCTCTAGATGCCACTTTTGGAATTATAATATCATGACATTCATATAAAATAAACCAAGTACATCAAGTGCGCAAAGCGGAAGCAATTATAACAAGATCATATAACATGTAATTAATTAATCAATATTAAATAGTAAACATACCTTTGTGATTCTAGCCCGAACAAGAATCAATTGCAATCTTCAAATGAAGAACCCTAATTAGGGTTTATGTGGATTATAAGAATTACCCCTTACCTATTTTGTAATTCAATCCAAGAATCAAACAATAATGTGTTTGAATCACGTTCTTGTACACACGTACTAAAACAAGTTAAAGTAATGCTAGTTTTAGAACACAAAATTAAACCAAAACCTTTTGTTTAATAAAGAAAATCGATCAACCCTTTAAGGGTGTTTGTTTGATCGATTACTAGAAAAGAAGGAGAGAAAAACAAGTTTAGGGTTTGTGTGTGTGCACAAGAGATACAAACAATGAATCCCTAACCTTGTTTATATAGTATAGTTTACTTGGAGCTCAAGTTAGAAAGGAGGTGGAACTCCTTCTAGAACTTTCTTGACCTTCCAATAAATCATACACATTACTTTCCTTTTATTCGTCTAATGATCATTAGTCATTTATCTTAAATACTAAATAATCATTATAGATTTGTGTAATAAATAATTAAATATAAACTTTTACATTTAATTATTAAACTTTAACTCTCATACGTAAAGTGTGCAATCCCGTGATCTCGAGTTCGATCCTAACATACGACTACTAAAATAATGTCCATAATCTAACAGTTGTTGTGTCAAACTCTTGGGAAAATTAAGACACATGTACTCCACTACACCCTTTCTCATATATATACTTCAAAAATTACACATAGAACATATCACCAAGTATTTTTCACTCAAAATCTGTATTTTATCTCTAAAATTTCGTGGCTTCTCAATACTTAAGTCACCATTTTTAGTTGATTTTGCTAGTCCAAGAGTTGGTGCAAGAATGAAGGTTCAAGTGTCCTAGTTGTTCTTGGTTATTTTTCTTCTTCAAGCCCTCTTTATCAAGGGTTTTGTTGGTGATTTTTCTAAGGGTTTTCAAGAGTTAAAGGGCTGTGGTTTTTCAAGTTTTACAAGGGTTTTGGTGATTAAAATTTGGGTTGGCATGGGGTAAAGAAATGGTGCAAGTGTTGAATGGGTTAATCTAGGTTTAGTGATTCTTGTTCTTGTATCATCTTGTTCATCACTTTTGTAAGGAAACTCTCCACTAACTTTTCATTTTATTTTTATTTTCACTTCTCTAAATTTTATATATCTTGATGTATTTGAATATTATATAAGTTATTATGCTTGGTTAGGCTTGGTACATAGTTAGGAAACACTAAAAACCCTAAAGGACTAGACATGCAAACTGTGAATCTGATTCAGGGGTAAAAATAGAATAAACTGATTTAATCAGTAAATATTGGACCTAAACTAAAAATATTTAGTTGTAGCCCTATGTCTTGTGGTCATTTTGACGGGTATTTCATCGAATAACTCATTACGATGATTAAACTAGAAATATTTTCGTGTAACATGCCAGATTCTGAGTAGCAGATTTAAATGGTAAAATTCTCACTGATACGTTCATTTTCACTACTTGGCCCAGTTTTATGAAATGTAGGTAACATCTTAACTTAAACATGGCCGCAAACGGGGAATTAATTGGACTTGTAGAACTCTAGTTATCGCACTTTTCATGGGACTGTTGTAATTTTGAAAGCTGATGGACTAAATAGTGTGGATAAATTGATAGTTTTACTAATGTTATGTAACTATTGGCTTAGTAAAACCCACAAACTTGTTAGTACAGATTAATACCTTTATGAGGATATAAAGAACGTTATTTTTGGAATTACGGTTTGCAAATGGCGAATATTTTTACATGTACAAGTTAATAAAAATTCCAAAAGCTCTAGAATAAAAAGTATAAAAATGTTATACACTTTATAAAAATTGGACCTTTAATACATTTTTGAACCACCTAATATATTTTTGAAACCTCAAGTTTAATGTGAACTTTTTGGCTAACACTTGACCCATGGACCAAATTTGAACCTTATGATTATATTGGACTTTCACAACATATATTTGGACTTAGGATCAAATATAGGATTATTACTTGAAATTTTATAACTTTTAAGTGGTAAACTAAAACTTGAGATATATTTAGGAATTATGTACCAAGCGTAAATAAGATAATAACTTATATATATAGCTGTTGGGTCACTGAATTCCCCAAATCTTCTAACAAGGATTTGAACGTAAAATCCCCTAAGTGCAAACAAGTCACTGAGTGAACAGTAACTCAGTGAGTCACCTTCAGGGAGCTAAGACCGAGCCTAAGAAGAAAGGTTCTCCATTCAGTGAGGCGGAACTCAGTGAAGTGTGATCTAAGCCAAGAAGAAGGTGATGGGTTCAGTGAGGATGACAATAACTCACTGAACCCCAATGACTCCTCAGCAACTTAAACGTACTGAAGACTGATGACATGAAGACTGAAGTTTTGGCGGGACTGGGCGAGAAAGTCTGAGCTGCTTTATTAAAGTGCTTTATCACTTTAATGTCAGACTTTCCCCAAATGGTTAAAACCAGTCTGTCATCAGAAAGTGCCTTTTGGATCTAACTCAATGAAGGTTCCTTGCCAGAAGAATAATATCTTTCAAGATATTGTTAAGGAAGCTTTAGGTCCAATGTATATTTAGTTGTTCTATACTTGTGTATAAATAGGAAGCAAATGTGAGGAGTAAAAGTTGACAAGTTTGTGCAATTAATGCAAAGCATTCACAAACCACTTTTACTCCTCCAAAGAACAACACAAGCCCCTGAGATAGCTCAGTGGGTAATTTAAGTTGTCACTCAACTTAGTTGAGTTTAGTGAGGAGTCCATACCACACTTGTCAATTCAACCCCAAGTGTTATTCCGCAAACACTTGGGTACGATTCTTTTTGATTAACTTCTAATAAAGAATTAAACGTTGGAAAATATTATCTCTTTTGTTTACGTTTCTTTATTGTTAATCATTTTCTACATTTGTGTTCAAGTCATATAACTTGGTTACTTTAACTTCTTAGTTACGGTTAACCAAGTAAAAGGGACCAACAAGTGGTATCAGAGCCTCTGATTTGTAAAACTTTTACACGTTTTTAAAACCTAAAGAGTGCTCAAGTTTTTAAAATCAAGATCCCACTATGACTGACACAGATGTTCCCCAGCTTGTCGATAAAAAGGGTGGAAGTTATTCAGCAACTGCCCCTCGACTTGAAGCTGGCAAATTTAACAAGTGGAAAAAACGAATGCTTTGCTACTTAACTGGGATGGAACCTTATTATATCAAATTGATTAATGAGGGTCCATATGTCCCAACAACTGCCCAAGGTTTAATCAAACCTGAAGCTCAGTGGACCCCAGATGAAAGGAGGGTGGTCAATCAAGACCAGCGCCTGAAAAGCATCATTATATCATGCCTTCCTGATGATATAATGGAATCAGTGATCAACTGTCCCATTGCCCAGCAGACATGGACTGACCTGGTTCATAGCTATGAAGGGCCTTTTGATACCAAAGAGAATAGAATCATGGACCTGAAGCTTGAATTCAATACCTTCAGGGCCAAGGATTCTGAAAGTCTCCCTGAGACTTACACTCGGTATAAGACCCTCCTGAATGAGCTGACCAATGATGGTGTTATACTGTCAAAACATGAAATCAATGTTGGTTTTGTCAACAGTCTCCCTGAGAAGTGGTTAAACTTCTCTCAGGGATTGAGAAATGCAAACCACATTCAGAACCTTGAGCTCCCTGCCATTTATGGGAAGTTTGTCTATGAAGACAATCTTATCACCAGGAGATACCCTGGTAAAGCTCAGGAGACCAAAAAGGCCTTGACAATCACACCCATATCAACTGCTTTCTATTCTAAAGGTGTTGTGCAGGATTTTCAGGATGGTTCAGATGATGAGGTTGACCAAAGAACCAGTGAGGAGTATCTTAATGATCTTCAGATTGAATTTCATGAAAGAGCACTCCTTGCTAATTCAAAAAGGTTTTTTAAGAAAAACAAATTTCCTTCTAAAGCAAATGACAATACTGAATGCTTTAAATGTGGCAAAATGGGGCATTTTGCTAAAGATTGTTTTTCAAAAACTACCTCAGAACCATCCTTCAAGTTTTCAGGAAATAACTCTTTTTCAGGCCCCAGCAAATTTCAACCAAAAATGCTTCAGTCTAGTCAAAGATTTGAAAAAGTCCCTCAAATTGACTTTGAAGCAAAGTACAGAAAGGCAAAAGCCAAGCTTGCCCTTCTTGAATCATCCTCAACAGTCTCTCAACCTCCTCAGGCTCCAAAGCCTACTCAAGCCAAAAACAAAGGGCTTGTTGCTGAAACATATGACTGGGATGAGGTTGAAGTGTCCTCTGATGATGATGAAGTTCACATCAGTGCCCTGATGGCTCTGTCAGAAGACAACAAACTTGCTGTGGGGAAGAGTCATGCAAGAAATGGTGAATGGGTCAACATCACAATGAGAAAGGTAAATCTTTTACTTTCTATGGATGATAATGATGATTGGAAATCTTACTTAGACTATATTAATGTTGATCTTAAGTATGTTGAAGAGCAAAGACTTAATCTGTTTTCAAAATTTAACAAACTCAGTTTTGAATTAAATCAGTGTAGAGATGAATTACTTGTCTTAAAACAAGCCAAACTTGAAAGTGTCACACTTCAAATTCAAAACTCTGAACTTGTAAAACAAAATCAAGCTCTTCAGGAAGAACTTAAGAAAGAAAAGGAAATTATTTGGAAATGGACTCAGAAAAACCCTAACCTTTATGAAACACTAAGTCTCTCACCCAGCCCCAATAAGGCTGGTCTAGGTGATGATCAACTCACTGAGGTTTCAGGGGAGAGTAGTCATTCCACAACTTTTCTATTTACCAACATACTCTCTAGCAAGGAACTAGCTCCTAAACCCAGTGATTGGATTGAAAGAAACAATCCTGACAGTAAAATGCCAAATTTTAACACTGGAAGAATTCTGGAGCCTGAAAGTCAGGCTATCAAGGAGCTGCTAGGAGTCACTGATGAACTTAGTACTACTGAGTCCATCACTGAGTCTAAGTCTGATTCACCACTCCCTCCACTGAAACAACTTCAGGGAGCAGAACCCAATTCTAATCTTGCACCATTAGTCTTTCAACCACATTCTCCTAAAGAGAAATCAGGGTTAGGAAGGACTATACTGAAAAGACCTACTCCTGCACCCACTGAACACCAAAAACCTTCAGTAACTACTGAAGTGAAGCTTGAAAGCACTGATTCAAAGGTTGATCAGCTTGCCGAACTTGTCAGGATGCTAAGTGAGAAAATTGAGTCTACTGAGAAAAACTCTGACTCTAAATCTACCAAGCCCTCAGTATCCTCAGGTTCCTCCAAACCAAAAACCACACCCAGACCCTCAGGGAGATGTGAACTGTGCAATTATCCAAATCACAGCACTGATAAATGCTACAGAGTCCTATTTTGTATGATATGCAAACAAGAGGACCACAGAACTTATGATCACATCCCCCACACTGCCTCTTTAAAGGCAAGGGGTCAGTACAAAACCCAAGGCTATCAGTATGCCACACCTCCCAAACAAAGACTGAAGGCTAAGCCTTTCTCACCATGTCCTCACTGTGGTTTCAATGATCATCTTCCTGATGATTGTTTGATGAAAATATGCTGTGACATCTGTGGAGATCCCTCCCATGAAACCAGGGGGCATGACAAAGTGATTCAGTCCAGAAGGAAATATCAAACCAACACTTCTCAGTCACCTGATGCATCAACATCCACAAAATGTAAAACATGTGGAAGCTCAGGACACATAACTTCAGACCATGATTCACTAACTGAGTTCAAAAAGTCCCTGAGGACTAAGCCCACTAGAAGGTGGGTCAACAAGCAAAACTAACCCAGTTTACTGTTTGTGCAGAAACACATCAAGGATCCTACCTGGCATCTAGACAGTGGATGCTCCAGAAGTATGACTGGTGTGAAAAGTTTTCTGCACAAATATGTGGAAGAACCAGGACCCAAAGTAGTATTTGGTGATAACTCATCAGCTCCCACTGAGGGTTATGGTTCAGTAAACTGCAATGGTATAGTTTTTACAAGAATAGCTTATGTTAATGGTCTGAAGTACAACCTGATAAGTGTTTCCCAACTATGTGATGCAAAATACATAGTTCAGTTTGATGATAAGAGAGGGACCATCTTTAATGCCAATAAGGAAGTTGTGTTGATTGCACTCAGAAGGGATGATGTATATGTCCTTGACATGTCATCCCTGACTCAAAATGGGACTTGCCTATTCTCAAAGGCAAGTGAGACAATCAACTGGCTATGGCATAGGAGACTCTCTCATCTCAACTTCAAAAACATCAACAACCTGGCCAAACAGAACAAAGTTCTGGGCCTTCCATCCCTGGTGTATACCAAAGACAAGCCTTGTTCTGCTTGTGAAAAAGGAAAACACCACAGGGCATCATTCAAAACCAAACAAACCTTTTCAATCAAAAGCTGCCTGCATCTTCTTCATATGGACCTTTTTGGACCTATCAGTCCAATGTCCATACACCATGAGAAGTATACTCTGGTCATTGTAGATGAATACTCAAGATATACTTGGGTTTACTTCCTGACCAAAAAGAGTCAGGCAGCTGAAACCATCATGTCATTTGTCAGGAACATTGAAAATCAAAATGATGTCAAAGTTAAACAGATCAGGACTGACAATGGCACTGAATTCAAAAACCAAGACCTTGAGTGTTTTTGTGATGAGAAAGGAATTTCTCAAAATTTCACTTCTCCCTATACTCCTGAACAAAATGGAGTAGCTGAAAGGAGAAATAGAACACTCATTGAGGCAGCAAGAACCATGCTGAATGGCTCAGTCCTCTCAAAACATTTTTAGACTGAGGCAGTTAAAACAGCCTGCTACACTCAAAACAGGTCAATCATTGTGAAAAGGCACAATAAGACACCTTATGAGATATTCAAAGGAAGGATTCCTGACATCAGCTACTTTCATGTATTTGGGTGTCCTGTGTTTATACATAATCACAAGGATCACTTAGGTAAATTTGATGCCAAAGCTGATGATGGATACTTCCTGGGATATTCCTTGGTCTCTAAAGCCTTCAGGGTGTTCAACACAAGGAGACAACAAACTGAGGAAACTTATCACATTACTGTTGATGAGAGCACTGAATCCATCAGGTTCTCAAATTCCTCAGTTGAAGAAATTAGTATTGATGACTCATCAAGATATCCTCCTGATGAGTATCATCCTGAGAACAATCCCTCAACTCAATACCAAGCTGATGCTGATGTCTCCTACTACATCATCCCTCACAACCTACCCCAACCACCTATCAGTGAGTTCATAGAAACTCAGCCTGTCTCAAATGAGACTGACACCACTGAACAAAATGTTCAGGAACCCACAGAACAAATTGTTCCTACAGTTGTCACTGAAGTGCATATTGATGAGTTACCTCATGTTCCTGAGACTGAACCTATTCAGGCTCCTACAAGCTCAAATTCCTATCCCAAACCCCAGGATAGCTGGACTAGATCCAAAATCATTGAGCTTGTGAACATCATTGGTGAACCCACTGAAGGCATGCTCACAAGAAGCAAGGCTGCCAAACTCAAGGCCGCCACTGCCAATATATGCCTTTATGCTGACTATCTCTCAGAAATTGAGCCTAAAAATGTCAAAGAAGCCCTGACTTATGAAAGTTGGGTTCAGGCCATGAGAGATGAATTGGAACAATTTGACAGAAATGATGTCATGACCCTTGTTGAATGCCCCCAGGGTGTTTTAATCATTGGTATGAAATGGGTCTTTAAAAACAAGACTGATGAGAATGGCACAGTCATCAAAAACAAAGCAAGACTGGTTGCCAAAGGATATAATCAACAGGAAGGTATAGACTATGAGGAAACCTTTGCACCTGTTGCAAGGATGGAAGCCATCAGGATCTTCCTTGCCTATGCAACTTACATGAACTTTAAAGTTTACCAAATGGATGTTAAAAGTGCATTCCTGAATGGTAACATCAAAGAAGATGTTTATGTGCAACAGCCTCCTGGTTTCGAAAGTAGTGAATACCCCAACCATGTCTACAAGCTTAACAAAGCCCTTTATGGACTGAAACAAGCACCCAGGGCATGGTATGAAACTCTTTCAGCCTTCCTGATCCAAAACAAGTTTGTTAGAGGAAGAATTGACAACACACTGTTCATCTACAGAACAAAGGATGATGTCATTCTTGTCCAAGTATATGTTGATGACATCATCTTTGGCTCAACAAGTTACAAACTTTGCAAACAATTTGAAAAACTCATGACCACAAAGTTTGAAATGAGCATGATGGGTGAACTCACATACTTTCTTGGACTACAAATCAAACAAACTGAAAAAGGAATATCCATTTGCCAAGAGAAATATCTCAGGAACCTACTGAAGAAGTATGAGCTTACTGACTGCTCTTCAGTAAAAACTCCCATGGTTCCTCCAAACAACCTTGGTCCTGATCTCACTGGTAAATCAGTGAATCAAACCCAATATAGGGGAATGTTTGGCTCCTTGATGTACTTACTTGCCTCAAGGCCTGATATCCAATTCTCAGTCTGCCTGTGTGCAAGATACCAGGCTGACCCTAAAGAATCACATCTCACTGCTGTCAAGAGAATCATCAGGTACCTGAAGGGTACTCCAAACCTTGGTTTGTATTACCCAAAATGTTCAGGATTTGATCTCAAAGGGTACACTGACTCTGACTATGCAGGATGTAACATGGATAGGAAAAGTACTTCAGGATCCTGCCAATTTCTTGGTGGTAAACTTGTGTGTTGGAGTACAAAGAAACAACAGTCAGTGGCCATGTCCTCAGCTGAAGCTGAATATATGGCTGCTGCAGGATGTTGTGCAAATGTACTTTGGATGAAGAGCCAACTGAGTGACTATGGCATTCAGTATAAGATGGTACCTATCTTTTGTGATAATACAAGTGCCATAGCCATCTCAAACAATCCAGTACTTCATCAAAGAACCAAACACATTGACATCAGATACCACTTCATCAGGGACCATATCTCTAATGGAGAAATTGAACTACATTTCATCCCCACTGAGTATCAGCTAGCTGATATCTTCACTAAACCTTTGGATGAACCCACTTTCACAAGATTGAAAGCTGAACTGGGCATGTTGGACATAGAATCAGGGAACTGATCAAAAATATTCCAACATGATGTATATTCTCTAGGTCCCTGATCACACCCTTCCTGAAAAACTCATTTTTATTGAATGAAAAATCATTCAGGGGGCTCAGGATGAAAAATGGCATTGAATACCCTAACTAAATGCTCTAAGTATTTAGTCAGTTAAATGTCCCAGGTAGGTAACTGAATCCTATTAAATATAGGAATATATGTCACTTACACAACTGGCATCCACTCCGTGGGCCCCCACATCTCTCTCACCAAACACCACTGAGCATTAAATGCTCTCTCACACACAAAACGTGTGATGATTTTTTTTTCCTGCAAAAGTGCAATATTTGCAGAAGCACCCCAAAGGGTGAGTGAAAATAGGTGTAGTGGGAATCGTGATATTTAATGTGGATATCAAACCAAAATTATTATGCCGTTTCGGTTAAATAAATTAAACCTTTGGCATCCGCAACATCACCTCCCAAATCTTTACCCTATAAATACCCCCACAAAAAGGGAAACACACACACGCTTTTAAAATCTTTAACAAAACTCTTGCAAATTGTTTTCAAAACTGCGTGTGTTTCCTCACCCATACCCATTTTTCAAACCAGGCCTTTTATAACCAAATGGCTACTTCTAAGGTCGTAAAATACGCACCCAATGTGGATTTCCAAATGGAAAGCGTAGACCTTACCAAAAATAATGTGGTGGGGAACTTTGCCTACCCTGCTGGGTACCCTGAATACAGGGATGTGGTGAAGTTCCTTCAGAACTGTTTCCTGACCACCTCATTCACTAAGACCCCCTCAGTCATCTATCATGACTACTTGAGGGAATTTTGGTGCACAGCGGTGGTTGAAAACCCTGATGCGCCAAAAGAGGCCAAAATCAAGTTTACAGTCAAGAATGGAACTAAGTCCCTAACTCTTGACTATAAAACTTTTGTCAAAGCCACTGGGCTTGATTATACCACGACCTTCACTGCCCAACCCTCTGAAAAAGAGGTAAAGGAGGTCTTGCTGGAATTGGGACCCTATGACAAAAATCACCCTGAGGTGACACCAGGGTCCCTATTATCCAAAGCCCCAATTGTTAAGACCTGGTTCCCAGCTCCCTGGAGGATTCTAATGACTTTTGTCATTCAGGTTCTCTGGGGAAATAAATCCTCGACTGAGCAATTAAACACTACTCAGGCAATGATAGTGTTCTGTCTCATTGAGGGTAAAATGATAGACCTTGGAGAAATCATCTTCAGGGACCTCATAGCAAAGTTAGGGGGGAAGTCTAGGCAAAAACATATGTTATATCCTAGATTTGTTTCCTGTGCCCTACAAGACTTGCTTGGGTCTGAGTATGATAGGCCTGACGCTGTAGGTTTTGAGCCTGACGTCCTACACAAGGCAAATTACTCACGCGACCCTCTTGAGGTTACACCTGTCACCCTGACATTGTACATGCGTACTGCTATCCAGGGTGACAATAAAGTATCACCAATTCCCTCTCCCACCAAAAGGGTGAAGAGGAAGAAGGGTCAAGGGTCCAGGAAGGTGGCTCAACGCAAGTCACTCGACACTGAGACCTCTGAACCTAAGGTTGCCAAAAAGGGGCATGAATTACCGCCCTTGACTGCGGACACCCTGAGTATTATAACCCAGTCACTAGGCCTGCAACAAAAGCCAACGGAGGGCACTGAGAAATCACACTCAGTGTCCTCGGGCAAACCCGTTTCCAAAGACTCTACTGTCATAAACAAGACAGTTGAGCCGAAAAAAACCAAACCTTCACATCCTGTTAACGTCTCTGGCAAATCACAACCAGGGTCTCAGGGAGTAAGGGATCCTAAATCCTAGGTGGGGCAGCACTACTCCACTGAGAAGGGGGTCCACAAACAATCACATCCTGCTAAAGGCTCGGGTAGATCAAAACCCAAGCATTAGGGAGTTAATGTCCCTAAACCTTCGACAGGCCAGAACAAGCCTGTTGGAAAGGGGGACTCAACCACTCACTTGCCTGATGAGGACATTCGCAAATCAAAGCTTTTGTCTGAGGGCACCCCTACTTATCCCCAAGACTCAGTGGGAAACAAACAACCCACTGATAGGGACACAACAATCACGGCTCCTCGGGATGGCACTGAGAAACACCCATCAGTGTCTGAAGGGGTCACGGGGGACAAAGACTCAGAGGGATATAAACCACCCGCTGATATGGAACCCATAACCACTCCCGGAGGTGCGCATAACTTGGGAACTGGCCTTAAAGACCAGGTAGGTAAAACCCAACCTACCGGATTTGAGGGGTCAGGACCTGGCCAAAACGAAGGCAAATCTTCTTATGAAGAGGAGCCGGATAACCTCCAATTGTTGCTGATATCCTCCCTGGCGGATGCTCAGGCATTCTTATTTTCTGATGATGAATTCAACAGTGACGAGGAAGTCTTCACGGCCGGAGATGATATGGAGGATGAGGAGACAGTCCCTGAACCTGTTACTCAGTCTCCTCAACCCTCTAACCATGATGAAGATGAACACCATTCCGAGCCGGAAACCTCAGAAGACGCTTCAACTCCTCTCACTGAAAGAGCCTTCAAAAGGTTCATCAAGAAAATGACTAATGTTTTGTACAGGGGGGTCACTGAAGAGGTGTTTGATCTGCATACTGAGCAAGCAGTCCACTATCACCTCCTCAAAGATGCTGTTGAAGATTACAATGAAGATGTCAGGGAGCAAAATTCCACTGTCAATCACTCCCTGACACAAATGGCTTCGCACATCAATAAATTTTTGGAATCCCTTAAGGAGCTGGCTACAGGGGTTAAGTCAGTTCAAGACTCAGTCAAGGATGATCCTGAGCTCAACAAAAGAATTCTTCAGGCATCTGAGACATATCAGGTCAACTCGGCGGCCCTTACTGAGTTACTTGGTTTGATAAGGGATTCAAATGTTCAGAATCTCAGCTCTACGGTGGAGTCCCTCAAGTCTTCCTTCACTCAGTTGGAAGCATCAGTGACAGCTCAATTCCAGAAGTCCACATCTCTGGCATGGACAATGGGTTCCAGGATGACAGCCCTTGAAAGTTCTCAGGCTTCACTTGACTCCAGGGTATCTCTCATTCATCAGGATACTACGGAGATCAAGTCTATGATGACGGAAATATTTCAAGCCTTCAAGGGTACTTCTACTTCAGTAACTCCAACACTTGCCATCACTGCAGCTCCGGCAAATGTTGAGGGGGAGAATGTCCCTGAAACCCCTGTTACTGATGAACAAGAAGCTGGACAGCCCTCTCACACTGAGGGGGAGCATGTCACTGAAGCCACACCAATCACTCAAGTTCCCCCACAAGAGGAACCAGTCTCCTCCACTCTACTTCAGGACAGAGGAAAAAGCATTGCCACCACCTCAGAACCTGAAGTCAGACTCCAGCCTGCCTCCAAAATTGTCAGAGTTGACCCTGATGAACCTATCAGGGTCCCGTATGAAATTAATGGAAAAATCTATCAACTTACTCATGACCAGATACAAGACTACTTGGGAAAAGTTGAGAAAGCCGCAAAGGCAGCTGAAGAAGAGAAACTGAGCAAGCCTAAACTGATACAGGTTGTTCATGAGGAGGCTGAAAAGATTGGTCTGGATACTGAGGCACTAGCTAATGAGCAAGCTGGTGCAGCCTTTAAAAAGGCTCAGGAAGAACAGATGAATACTCTGAAAAGGGAAAGGGAAGAAAAGCTGAAGAGGCAAGCTCAAATCAGAAAGACCAAGGTTGAAAGATATCATTGGGTGATGAAGGAAAGATTGAAGCCTGAAACCATCACTGACATCAAAATCCACAGGAATACCAAACCCGCAATGGTCACTGTCTTCAGGGGGGCTGATAAGAGAATAATGGATGTTCATAATCCATTCAAATTCGCTGACTTTGGGATCACTGAACTTGATGAACTTCGTCCCATCATTGCCAAGAAAAATGGCGTCGTTGTTGATCAACTTCTCAAGTCACTGAGCGAAAGATATGACAGACTGAGAGCAATGCCTGAAGCCCTCAACATTCCCTCCCTTCTTCCTGCTCCAACAACTGGAACTGCTTCTTCAACCATCACAAGGAGAAAAAGGAAGCACATCGAATCCGAGCCTGAGATCAAAGTCCCAGGATTGGAATGTGACAGGTCTGTTCCTGAAGGAATCACCTTCGTGAACAACACCGTGCTTGAACACCCTGAACGAGGTCTATGCTTCACTGATGAATATGGAGACCTTGGCTTCCAAAGGTGGTCCGATATAGACAAGGCAGGGGTCACGGCAATGGTAACGTACCTGATGTTAGCTGCTCCTATTCAAAGTGGTGCAAACCAAAGGTTCTGTAAGGACCTAAGGACGAAGATTGAGGAGCATCCTGAGAAACACCTGCTGAGATCAAAGAAAGCTAAGATTGAGGGACTTGGCTATCATCTGAACATCTGATCTGCAACAACTATCTTTTTATTTTGTTTGTAATTTGTAGGAAAATGTAATAGCTAATGAATAAACTGATGTTTTGTTTAAATAGTTATGTCCTACTTACAATTACAACAAACATTCAGCAAGAGAAGATGTACCCTGACAACTCAAGCTGAATCAAGTATCACTTAGGCTATTTGTATGTTCAAATAGGGGGAGATTGTTGGGTCACTGAATTCCCCAAATCTTCTAACAAGGATTTGAACGTAAAATCCCCTAAGTGCAAACAAGTCACTGAGTGAACAGTAACTCAGTGAGTCACCTTCAGGGAGCTAAGACCGAGCCTAAGAAGAAAGGTTCTCCATTCAGTGAGGCGGAACTCAGTGAAGTGTGATCTAAGCCAAGAAGAAGGTGATGGGTTCAGTGAGGATGACAATAACTCACTGAACCCCAATGACTCCTCAGCAACTTAAACGTACTGAAGACTGATGACATGAAGACTGAAGTTTTGGCGGGACTGGGCGAGAAAGTCTGAGCTGCTTTATTAAAGTGCTTTATCACTTTAATGTCAGACTTTCCCCAAATGGTTAAAACCAGTCTGTCATCAGAAAGTGCCTTTTGGATCTAACTCAATGAAGGTTCCTTGCCAGAAGAATAATATCTTTCAAGATATTGTTAAGGAAGCTTTAGGTCCAATGTATATTTAGTTGTTCTATACTTGTGTATAAATAGGAAGCAAATGTGAGGAGTAAAAGTTGACAAGTTTGTGCAATTAATGCAAAGCATTCACAAACCACTTTTACTCCTCCAAAGAACAACACAAGCCCCTGAGATAGCTCAGTGGGTAATTTAAGTTGTCACTCAACTTAGTTGAGTTTAGTGAGGAGTCCATACCACACTTGTCAATTCAACCCCAAGTGTTATTCCGCAAACACTTGGGTACGATTCTTTTTGATTAACTTCTAATAAAGAATTAAACGTTGGAAAATATTATCTCTTTTGTTTACGTTTCTTTATTGTTAATCATTTTCTACATTTGTGTTCAAGTCATATAACTTGGTTACTTTAACTTCTTAGTTATGGTTAACCAAGTAAAAGGGACCAACAATAGCTAAGTTGCATCAATGTTTATTTTCAAAAAAACCTTAGACAAGCCTATATATGTTTAGGTTCTTCGTAGAGCTTCGCGGCTATCTTTCTTCGCTTGCTTGATTGTGATTATTCCTCTTTGTTCACGGTGAGTTTATAGCCTCGCCTTTACTTATTTAAACGTTTTATAAACCTCGCGAGGGGGATACATGCTAGTTTTATAAACTAAATACAAGTAGTTTTTGGTATGCTGGACCTGATTACATGATTATAGTCACTTGAGTAATTCTTGCCAATTAAGTCCCCATCATGAACCGTTAATTCCGTAGGGAAACGCTGGTATTATGAATATGCATATTAGGCTTGGCGGGCTTGGCCGAGTGAGTAGCGCTCACCTTTCAACGGTCACATAATATTGAGAGGTTGTGGTAAATGGCAAATCTTACCCTTTTCGGGGCACTATTAAACTAGGTCAAGGTTCGGTTTCATGAGCTCTATACTATAATCTTATTTCCCGACATGTATTTGTTATATGTCTATTGATAAATAATACTTGCATTCAACTGCTTACTTATTAAACTCTATGAATTCACTCAACCTTTGTGTTGACTTTTAGCATGTTTTATCTCAGGTCCGTAAGTGACTTTCGGCTTGGATGGGCGGCGCAAGAAATGGATATCTACATGATGGCTCATGTTTAAATAAAATTTTTCATTCGATAATGTTCTTAACTTTCAAAACTTATGTATCTTTTATCTATGTTAAAAACTTTTGGGACCTTGTTAACTCTGATAAATTATCGAATGTGAAGTTTTAAAAACAACTTTGTTTTAAAGTTGTTTACTATATTTGTACAATGTGACCAAATAGCACCCCATGTTGTATTCCGCTGCGTTCCTAAAATGGGGGTGTTATAGGTGATGGCGTAAAGAGGAAATATCTGACGCCGTCAATTAAGTTCTCGGATTGCCTAGATCCAAAGTTGACGCCGTCATGTGTGATCTTGCTTTAGGCCGTCACCAAATTTTACTCTTGACGCCCTTGGCTTGACGCCGTCATATTTCTACTGGACCGTCATCCATTTTGCTCTTGACGCCGTCATGAAATCCTTCTTGACGCCGTCAGGTACTGTTCCCGACAAGAAAAATTAAGACTTTGCCGTTTTCTTCACTTTTATGCTCCAAAAACGTCCAAAATGCTTCCTTTTCCAGTATTCACTCCCAAAGTACCTAAAATCACAAAAGGAACGATTTAGGGCAATATTTGATCAAATAAATTCCAATTCCGGCTTAAATGACCCCCTAAAAACGGTTCATTTTTCGCCTCTTCATATACCCTTACACTTGAGATTTGCTTGTCCTCAAGCAAATGCGCTTTTATTCTAATCAAAATACAAGTTAGGGGTCATTTAACACTAATATAAAAGTAATTACAACAAATAATCGTTCCACTAAAGACCAAAGACAAGCACGGAGGTCACACACTAGCACCTCACAAATAGTGTTTAGATACTCACATCTTTCGGGTGTAATAAAGTTTATATCACAATATGGAAATGGAAAACATCTTTCACTACCTGTCATAGCAAAATAGATTACCATAGGCTTGGGAAAGGATCAAACCTCCACCACATGGCGTAAGCACCTAGGATAAACTATCAAAGAGGTCTTTTAAAAGGGTTGTAACGTTAGGTGTAGGGATATGAAATGCACGGTTTTATTGGATATAGGCAATCTTTACTGGTGGCGAGCTAATCATCTTGGTTAATTACATGTACAATATGGCGTTGCTAAGCCGAGACTAGACTCGACTTAAGCTAATAAATGGAAAATAACAAAAACATAAAATAAACATAGAATGAAACGGGATGGTAGTCCGTATGTTTGTTTGTTTGTTTTTTTTTTTTTTTTTTTTTTTTTTTTTTTTAATTTTTTTTTTGCATATACTTTTACCCTACCATCCAAAATAATACATCATAGGGAATGAATATTCCCCTTACACTTGAATTTTTATATACTTTACAATAAACTAATCTAATGACTCGAATTAAGATACTCAAAACACTTGGAGTACTTTTAAGATTAACGTACTGTCACAACTCGTAATTTCCGGTCATTTTTCTAAACCTCGACAATTTACTATTCACAAGTTACTATTCATCATTTACTATTCATCGATCACTATTCATCGTTTTCGAGGTTAATTTGATATTCTGAGAAGCGTTCAGAAATTTTACTATTCACTTGACACTATTCATTTCCGAGAGAAAACCACTATTCACGTGCATTACTCATGTTATCGTAAACCTAGTTTACGGGTATTCAAAATTCGCGTAACCGTATTGGTTCAGGAGCGAATTCATGCATTATCATTTGGGACATCTCATACAGACTAGAAGTAGTCTGCATATCATCATTAGGGCACTTGCATACTATTCCACTCGTAGGGTATTCAAATTATATTTTTAATATAATTAACGAATTACGTATGTTTATTTTAAATAAACACTAATACGCGAACTATAAACGAGAATAACACGTCCGACACTCCCGACTATTATCCCAATATATTTTTATACTCATTTTTATAATATAAAAATTATAATATTAAGTTACCCGGTATTTTGGAAATTTATTTATTACGTATCGTACGTCTAATTTAATAACGACGGTTTTCACAAACAAATTAAACAATAATCACCCGAACTCTCCATACTTGTACCCAACACATTTTTACAACTTTTACGACTTTATTATGTCCCGAATAACTTTAATAAAATTTATTTCTAGCAAACCCGGTACCCGATTACACCTAAAACTAACCAAATACTACACAATCTTACCACTAACTCCCTAAATAATTACCCAACATAAACCCCCCTTTCCCTCCTTTCATAACCGCCCCCCCCCCCCCCCCCCCCCCCCTCCAAGACTTTCTAGACAAGACTCACCAACACACATTAATTATACACCTAACTTTTGTCTAAACCAAAATATAAACCCATTTCACTTTCATTTCTCATAATATTTTCAAAGTTCAAGGAAAGTTTTTCTCTCATTTTCTCTATGGTGTAAATCGACCTAGGTGATCCAAGAAGCAAGAACAACAAATTTTCCAAGATCTAGGTGTAAACTTGTTCACTTAGCCATCCTTGTTAGAGTTTTGAAATAGAAACTCAAGGATTAGTAGGTTTTCATCATCCAAACTCCCTAAACCTTCAAGTAAGTTAACAAACTCATTTTTATAATTTTTACAAGTTATTACTATGGTTATATACTTTTCTTACAAGAACTCATGCATATAATGATTTATACCACTCCATTTTGTATATATTTAACTTTTAAGCTCTAGAAAGTGATTTTGTTTAGACCCTTGTTAGACCTAGTGGATTGATGATGTTTAAGGACCCATGACACCCTAAGAAGGTGTATGGTAGGATTAGACTAGTTTTGTGGTGATTGAAAGTGGTTTGGATGAAGATGGAACTAGATTAGAACCCTAGAAACGATTTTTGAAACATTTGAAATACCTACTGTCCCTATTTTGATTTCGTGGGAAAATCAGTGGTTGATGGCTAATTTTTGACCAAAGATTTAGAAAATACTTTTAAAAACGAAACTTTAGGCGAAAGAACGGATTAAAACGAGCTTATAACGAAGGAGATATGATTTTTGCAAATTTAACGACGAAAACTATTTTTGTAAAAACTGCTTGCTGTTTGGCAGATTTCGACGGGTAAATAGAGGCATTAAACGTAACCTAGAAGAGCCGAGTTATCAAAAATATACTAGTATACACAAAAACGAATCCGTGGATATAAAGAACAAGGAAAACGAGCTTAAAACGACCAAGTTATACCCATTCTAACATTGTCAAACTATATATATATATATATATATATATATATATATATATATATATATATATATATATATATATATATATATATATATATGGACACAAATAAAAATAATAACGTACGCACTAAATGGTATATTTTCTAGAAATGTTGCTAACGACTATTTTCTTATCAAATGAATACGTATGACCCAAGAGAATATTTATACGACTTAATGACGTTATTTCAAGGTTTTCGATACAAGGAATTTAATGCTAACATTTTTCATACGAGATAATACGACAAGTTATATACTTCTATAAATGGACTTATTTTTCCTAAGTATGGAAACTATTTTACTATGACGATAACTAGTATTTCCAAATTACGAGTGGTATGAGTATCATGTGCATGTGCATTCATTTCATTACGGCCTGATCTAAATTAGATCACGATTATTCATTTAGGTTGCGGCTAGTGTTCGCGCCTCATTGTCCCGACTACTTTACCATCATTGTACCATCTTTGTACTATTACTCCAGGTGAGTCTTCATAGCCCCATTTTAATTACTTATTTGATTTTAAATCCCACGGGGGAGAATACATTGCACTATTATTTTTGTACATGCCCAAGTATTACAAATTCCATACATTGCTTAAGTTGCCTTATTACCACGTCTTGACAAGTCCCCTTTATTATCATGGACCGTTAATTTCTAGTACTAAGCGGGAGTGAGTGGATAGATCTATCGAGGGTGACGCCTCCATTCGCGTTGGGTTGCTCCAACGGGACGAATGCATTTCATGTCTTTATTATTAGAGTGTCTGGTAAACACTCATTGGGGCCAAGTAACGTCTAGCTTCGGGGTCATGAGCTTAAGAGACAATGTAGCTTTTTGACATTCTTGTCGGTTTACTTATTACTTGTGGCTTATGTACTTACGATTTACTTATAAACCTATGATTATTCACCAACTTTATGTTGACCGTTTTTCGCAATGTATTTCTCAGGTTATTAAGGTAGCTCATGTGCATACATTTGGACCTTCATGGAGTCGCGGAGTCGACGCGTCTCACTATATTTTCTGCACTTATGAAACGTTTGATCTTGTTGAACTTATTTTAACTATATTGGCAAACTCTTTTGGGACCTAAGCTTTGTAAACTCTGAATGTTTTAATGATCAAACGCTGTATTTTCTAAACGACACTTTAGGTCGTTCAATATGACTGTAACTATGGTGCTATGACAGTCACCCCCAGGTATTCCATTCCGCTGCCAATCAGGTAAATTGGGGGTGTGACAGATTGGTACCAGAGCTAAGGTTATAGCGAACTAGGATGTATCTTGGACCCTAGACTATAACCACATCATCATAGCATCTCATCATTTCATCATAAGTGCATATTCACTATACATGTTGTTTTACGCATACACTATACGAGTTATTTATATCCATATTCCTATATATATATATATATATATATATATATATATATATATATATATATATATATATATATATATATATATATGATTATATTGACCTGGTTCACAAGTGACATGTCTTCAAATACTCACCCTGTTATCCTTTTATCGGATTCTAACGTTTAAGATACCCTGTTATCTTCCACTACCATTATACCACCAGCTGTACTTACACCACCATTAGCACTATTGAATTGTCATAAGAGCAAGGTTCTCATTCAGCCTATACATAGAATGCCGTTTGATAGAGTATTCAGACTTAATTTTAATGGACTTATTAGGATGCTTATTACAAGGGGGATAGCATGTTTTCTTTCCTTCACTAGTAGGACGCTTACTACTTAGGTACTACCACCACCGTTGGTTACTTATTACACTATTGGTCGTCCCATAGTGCGTACTTCAGCTTTACCTCTTAGATGTCGCGAGATAGCGCGAAAGAGGGTAGTATTCCCTTCACTATTATCACCATTATCTTCTAACTCATCACTGGAATTTCATCATCATCAATGTTATTCTCATCTTTTAGAATATCACCATTGTCAGTTTCCTTTTCCATTTCCACTTGCCACGAATTAGATAACACTTTGTGGATAATACCAAGATTACGGACTCAACAGGAACATCCGCAGGTTCCTCAAGAATGGTTTAGAACCTACGCTATCTAGAACTTGATCGATGCACAACTACAGACACCACTTCAGGACTATCTCTACCTTATGATGCCATAAACCTGATTTCACCTAGAAGGATTACAGGAAGTCTTTAGACTAGACTTATATATTTACTAGCTTTTACTATTATCCTAGCCACGAGAGGTGTGGCATAGTTCAAAGAAACTTGTAGTATTTTGATTTTTGTACAAATGGAATCACCAAGTGACTCTACTATAGGGGAATGGTTGTGCTATCTATGATGTTGGTCCATATAGACCGAAACCTTCATGTATTATATTCATGTGTTATGAATATGATGATCCTTATTACCAATAGATTCTCATGAACTCTTATGATTTGATGGAGATAGATTTAAGCAAACCACTCCAAGCATGACGCAAGCCGCTGTTGGACAATTCATTGCCAGGAACGAAACTACCGCCCTCACCAAGGAACTTACTCACGTGGAATTTATGGGTTGTAATCCCTCCTCCTTTAGCGGAAATATAGACACAAAAGAATTTCTCAAATGGTTCGAAGAATTAGAAACAATCTTTCAAAGTGGTGACTGCCGTAAGGAAGACAAAGTTAAGTTCGCCACTTGCACTTTTCAGAAGCATGCCCAGAAATGGTGGACTAAGTATGTCCAGGTAGTAGGAGTTGATGTTGCTTACTCACACTCTTGGGAGAAACTAAAAAGGATGATGAGTTTGAAGTTCTGTGTGAAAAGCGAATTACAAGCAATTGAACAGGAAACACTAAACCTTACCATGGTAGGAGATGATGTTGTTAAGTATACTGCTTCTTTCTATGATTTCGCTCGACTAGGCTCTGCAATGGATGAACCAGAAAGCAAGAAACTTGAAAGGTACATCGGAGGACTTCCTCCTGAAATTCGTATGTTGGTCAACTCGTTGGAACCCGATACCATGCCTAAAGCTATCAGGATGGCGATCGAAGCAAAGGAACGCATAGCTCACCCCAAGATCTTAGGAAGAAAAAGTGACAATAAAAGGAAGTGGAACAACAACCGAGGTGAGAATGCCACACGAGTACCACCCAAGAGACAAAGAGTTGCTAAACCTAATGCTACAGGTCTAAAGGAAAAGAATGATTACCTTGGTATTTTACCTAAGTGTGAAGAGTGCCAACATCATCATAACCTAGGACGTTGCCCGGAACCATGTGGCAACTGTAAGAAGGTTAACCACAAAACCAGGGACTGCAGGTTTCCAACTGAGGGTAATAATCAGAAACCATCAATAACATGTTTTGAATGTGGAGTTGTGGGACACTCCAAGAGTGAATGCCCGGTGTTGAGAGACCGGAACTGGAGGAGGCAGTTCATGTTTTAAAACCATAGTTCGAGCCCTCTAGGGTTGTACTTTCTTTTGGTACTTTCCATAAGTACGTTGATGTAACCTAGTTATATTAAGCACTTTCCTATCTAATGTAATGACTATCTTTTGTTACCTCTGTGATAACCGTAGCCTTTGTTTATTCCATTTTCTATTGCAATGGCGCAATTTTCAATCATTTAGCAACATTATACCATTGTCTTATTAAGGATTTGACCGATTTCGTAATTGACGGATTAGTAGATTATTACCAATCCATAGTATTTACCCATGTATCCAACAAACCATTCAACGAGTTTTATTTCAAACTATTTTACTACCTTATGGGGAAATTGTTTCTACCGAATTTCTAAAATAAGTCGTTTTGTTACCGTACTATAAACTGATTATCCAATATGACGCCAAATATTTACTATTATTACGCGAAACAATTTTTATATTACTTTGGAAGGAAATAATTAGTATACCATTTTTAATAACAACGCGTTGAACACCATCTAAAGCTTTTGAGGAAAATAATATTATTTTGACTAAATCAAGCATCGCATCATTAGTCCTCAACTATACATAGCCTGATCACCTATGCATACTTCAGGAAGGATTATGCCATGAAGGGAATAGTTACTTTATAAAGTATTGTTAATAACAATCTTCATCCAAAAGCGTTTTAAACAAATAAACTCTTTTATAAATGTTTCTTTCTGACAAATTCTCCCTGGATACTTACCCGACCTGTCCCCTACTTAGCCATTAAGTTGGACTTTCCATTGACTTCTTTAGGAGAGACTTCCCATATTAAGTACTAGGAGGATTCCTTGATACAAGAAAAACAATAAAAGGGTTACGAAACTACTAACCTAGACTAGAAGTATACACCAAGACAATTTATGACTCAACAACAATTCTAAAATGCTACTGGACCATCCGACCCACCATCTCTGACCTAGTTGTCCAATTTATTATTCAAAGGTACTAGTTAGACTGATCTACAGGATCCAACACATTGTGAAGGTACGCTAAGCAACACCATGGGAATAAACCAAGCCTCCTAACCGATACTGTAAAGTGTTTTGAGTTAACATGGTCTCATCCATACGCAAACTTCCCTGCAGTGAGTTTACGACAAGAATGATTGATTCGAATTATGGATATCGATATAGATTCCCCTAAAGCATTATGTTCTCAGGAAATTCTAGATAACCTCACCTATACATCGAGAGAGACATCAGACTCAAGAATATCTCCCCAGCTACATGTGAAGACAATACGAAAATTCATCGACATAGTATCAATTGAAACCCTCATATTGCCATCATGATGGCAATTTCAACGATAAACCATCTCAAGACTTAAGTTGGTTAAATACCTAGGCTTGTAGTTTTGCCAGATAACCACCAATAGGTACCGTCCAATATCAGAAACCGAACGTTAGACATCTATGCATTATGCGAACATTGCCTATCCTGCTATTTTATCCTTGATAGTATTTTCACTTTATGTAAAGTCGATTTAAAATTTGTGTTTATCCAAATCACATATCTCGTAGAAAATAATTTTTGAATTGCCTATTTTGAACAAATACGACCCTTTTAACCAATATTTAGCTAAACCATTGTACAATGGGAAATATATAAACATCAAACTTTGGTAAACAGTCCTATTCACAACCTATTTGAAAACCGCGTCACATTTCCTAACTATTGAAATTTGAATCATCAAGAAAGATATTATTTAGTAAACCATTTGCTCCATTTTCTAAAATTCGTTTATTCAGAAAAAGATTTCGACCAAAAACTCAAAAATCGCGAGATAAATTTTGAGAACCAATCACCATGCTACATCGCTTATGCATTTAGGGCTTTGTGACTTGACAATAAGAAATATTTGAATATGTGATGAAGGAAATTAGGAGGAACACCATAGAACGATTACAAACGTCAGTAATGGAGACCAAGCACAGTAGGCAAAGAATGACACATGTCTTAGCAATCCATTAGACCAAAACACAAAGAATCAAACATTGTTACCCATATTCTATCTTCTTCGTATAACGCCGTGTTCGAAAGACGTAACGTTGTGGAATTAGTCACAAGATTTATTGTACCTATTTCAATTGTTCCTGATAAAGGTGATCGAATCACCTCAGATTTCTAACAATCATTCTAAGATTTCCTTCGGAACCTCATTAAGATGTAAACACCGCCTATCATCCTCAGATCGATGTTCATAACGAGAGAACGATTCAAACATAGGAAAGTTATACACAGAGTATGAGTGATTGACTCTAGAAATGGTTGGACTAATCATTTACCATAAATCGGATTCTTTTACAACCATAGTTATCGCACGAGCGTAGAGACTACACCATTTGAGGCACTTTATGGTCGAAGTACCAATTACCCATTTACAGACCGAAATCGGAAAGTTAAATTCACTGGTCTAGAACTAAACTATGGAACAACAAAGGAAATTTCACAAGTCAAGAACCCGTTACAAGAAACGAGAAACTGATAGAGGTTAGGTTGGTACATGACGCACATCATACGGATTGGGTATCCTTGAACAGCAAACTAACCAGATTCACGGGAAAGAACAAACTAAGTTGAAAGCTTTGCCTTAGAGAGGCATGATACGATTTTGGTAACACGAGAGATTGAACCTTTAAGTACATTGGACCATTTCAGATTCATGTTAGAATCGACCAGCTGACATTTAAGATTTGAGTTCTGACAGAGTTCAGCAACATGTATTACCCATATTACATTATAAACCTGAAAAAGCACTGATCATCTATTGACGAACAAAACTCGGAAAAAGCCGAACTCACTATTCCAATAGGCATTCATGAAATAACCAGAAATTTCCTACAAGTCAAGGATCAATTACAAATTCTATAAGTTGTAAACCATTAAAACCTCAAGTTGGTAGCCAGATTACGTTGAAAGTTCTGCCTAGGAAAGGCATAATATTATTCGGAGAGATTTGGAAAGTTAAAACCGATATACACTGGACCACTTAATAGTACAGACAGAGTAGGCCTAGTGGCCGTCAGACTTGAGCCTTGTTAAGGAACAGCCGGATTACACAACTATGTTTCTCCTATGCAAATTCCAGGAAATGACTTTCAGAATAGTCAATCATAATCCCATTTGGAAGGGAATCCAACCTTGAGACAAACGTAAACTGGGTAAGAGAACCAGTAGAAAGCATGGACCATGAGGTCGAACGGTTGAAGCAAAGTCAAATTTCTATCGTGAAAGTTCGCTGGAATTCTTGAAAAGGACCCGAATTTACTTGGGAACGAGAGGACCGAATGCAACTCAAGTATCCACGTCTTTTTACCAAATATACTTCAGAGACCAACCAAAACTGAACTTCGGGACGAAGTTCCTGTTAGAAGGGAAGACTGTCACAACTCGTAATTTCCGGTCATTTTTCTAAACCTCGACAATTTACTATTCACAAGTTACTATTCATCATTTACTATTCATCGATCACTATTCATCGTTTTCGAGGTTAATTTGATATTCTGAGAAGCGTTCAGAAATTTTACTATTCACTTGACACTATTCATTTCCGAGAGAAAACCACTATTCACGTGCATTACTCATGTTATCGTAAACCTAGTTTACGGGTATTCAAAATTCGCGTAACCGTATTGGTTCAGGAGCGAATTCATGCATTATCATTTGGGACATCTCATACAGACTAGAAGTAGTCTGCATATCATCATTAGGGCACTTGCATACTATTCCACTCGTAGGGTATTCAAATTATATTTTTAATATAATTAACGAATTACGTATGTTTATTTTAAATAAACACTAATACGCGAACTATAAACAAGAATAACACGTCCGACACTCCCGACTATTATCCCAATATATTTTTTTACTCATTTTTATAATATAAAAATTATAATATTAAGTTACCCGGTATTTTGGAAATTTATTTATTACGTATCGTACGTCTAATTTAATAACGATGGTTTTCACAAACAAATTAAACAATAATCACCCGAACTCTCCATACTTGTACCCAACACATTTTTACAACTTTTACGACTTTATTATGTCCCGAATAACTTTAATAAAATTTATTTCTAGCAAACCCGGTACCCGATTACACCTAAAACTAACCAAATACTACACAATCTTACCACTAACTCCCTAAATAATTACCCAACATAAACCCCCCTTTCCCTCCTTTCATAACCGCCCCCCCCCCCCCCCCCCCCCCCAAGACTTTCTAGACAAGACTCACCAACACACATTAATTATACACCTAACTTTTGTCTAAACCAAAATATAAACCCATTTCACTTTCATTTCTCATAATATTTTCAAAGTTCAAGGAAAGTTTTTCTCTCATTTTCTCTATGGTGTAAATCGACCTAGGTGATCCAAGAAGCAAGAACAACAAATTTTCCAAGATCTAGGTGTAAACTTGTTCACTTAGCCATCCTTGTTAGAGTTTTGAAATAGAAACTCAAGGATTAGTAGGTTTTCATCATCCAAACTCCCTAAACCTTCAAGTAAGTTAACAAACTCATTTTTATAATTTTTACAAGTTATTACTATGGTTATATACTTTTCTTACAAGAACTCATGCATATAATGATTTATACCACTCCATTTTGTATATATTTAACTTTTAAGCTCTAGAAAGTGATTTTGTTTAGACCCTTGTTAGACCTAGTGGATTGATGATGTTTAAGGACCCATGACACCCTAAGAAGGTGTATGGTAGGATTAGACTAGTTTTGTGGTGATTGAAAGTGGTTTGGATGAAGATGGAACTAGATTAGAACCTTAGAAACGATTTTTGAAACATTTGAAATACCTACTGTCCCTATTTTGATTTCGTGGGAAAATCAGTGGTTGATGGCTAATTTTTGACCAAATATTTAGAAAATACTTTTAAAAATGAAACTTTAGGCGAAAGAACGGATTAAAACGAGCTTATAACGAAGGAGATATGATTTTTGCAAATTTAACGACGAAAACTATTTTTGTAAAAACTGCTTGCTGTTTGGCAGATTTCGACGGGTAAATAGAGGCATTAAACGTAACCTAGAGGAGCCGAGTTATCAAAAATATACTAGTATACACAAAAACGAATCCGTGGATATAAAGAACAAGGAAAACGAGCTTAAAACGACCAAGTTATACCCATTCTAACATTGTCAAACTATATATATATATGGACACAAATAAAAATAATAACGTACGCACTAAATGGTATATTTTCTAGAAATGTTGCTAACGACTATTTTCTTATCAAATGAATACGTATGACCCAAGAGAATATTTATACGACTTAATGACGTTATTTCAAGGTTTTCGATACAAGGAATTTAACGCTAACATTTTTCATACGAGATAATACGACAAGTTATATACTTCTATAAATGGACTTATTTTTCCTAAGTATGGAAACTATTTTACTATGACGATAACTAGTATTTCCAAATTACGAGTGGTATGAGTATCATGTGCATGTGCATTCATTTCATTACGGCCTGATCTAAATTAGATCACGATTATTCATTTAGGTTGCGGCTAGTGTTCGCGCCTCATTGTCCTGACTACTTTACCATCATTGTACCATCTTTGTACTATTACTCCAGGTGAGTCTTCATAGCCCCGTTTTAATTACTTATTTGATTTTAAATCCCACGGGGGAGTATACATTGCACTATTATTTTTGTACATGCCCAAGTATTACAAATTCCATACATTGCTTAAGTTGCCTTATTACCACGTCTTGACAAGTCCCCTTTATTATCATGGACCGTTAATTTCTAGTACTAAGCGGGAGTGAGTGGATAGATCTATCGAGGGTGACGCCTCCATTCGCGTTGGGTTGCTCCAACGGGACGAATGCATTTCATGTCTTTATTATTAGAGTGTCTGGTAAACACTCATTGGGGCCAAGTAACGTCTAGCTTCGGGGTCATGAGCTTAAGAGACAATGTAGCTTTTTGACATTCTTGTCGGTTTACTTATTACTTGTGGCTTATGTACTTACGATTTACTTATAAACCTATGATTATTCACCAACTTTATGTTGACCGTTTTTCGCAATGTATTTCTCAGGTTATTAAGGTAGCTCATGTGCATACATTTGGACCTTCATGGAGTCGCGGAGTCGACGCGTCTCACTATATTTTCTGCACTTATGAAACGTTTGATCTTGTTGAACTTATTTTAACTATATTGGCAAACTCTTTTGGGACCTAAGCTTTGTAAACTTTGAATGTTTTAATGATCAAACGCTGTATTTTCTAAACGACACTTTAGGTCGTTCAATATGACTGTAACTATGGTGCTATGACAGTCACCCCCAGGTATTCCATTACGCTGCCAATCAGGTAAATTGGAGGTGTGACACGTACATATGGGGGGGGGGTAATAGTATGATGTTCTTACCCATTACTCCATAATATAAGTACTTTACCCATGAGTCCCAATCGTCCGAAAACAATATGTACAAGGATATGACTCGACTTAGCAACCATGTAATCAATTAGATAATTAACTAAGGGTTTAAACATGAAACAATAATGCACTAAAGATGAGTGCATACACGGAAGGCTAAGGCTATTTGGTTGTACATTTAAGTGGGGTGTAACAAATTCTTCCTTTAAGTAAGATGCTTAAAGTTAGAAACGAAAAGATAGGCTCGGAGGGGTGTACTAGGGGTTTCGTGTACTAAAAATGAGTACAACGCTAAGGTGTGGGAAAAATTAATTGACTTAACTAGCCAAGTAATATGACTTAAATGGTCAAGTAATTATGATACGGGTTTAAATACAAGGGTGATCCTATTGCCTCTTATCATGTAGTAAATCCTACTACACGAATATAGTCTCACTAGCGGTCTCGGGATGCACCACTAACGCAAGTTCTAGAATCTAAATGCTACCGGTACACTCATAAGCTCTAAGGCTTCTCCTATCAAATCTAGGGGCGAATCCTCACTTAGTAGTAGGCCGGTACGAGTCTTTGACGCTTCAACTAACGGATGCTAACCAATGCAATTCTTAGATCGCTGGCGCGTTATTTACATAACGGATGGTCACCAAGTTATACACTAGCGCTGGCGCGTTAGCCAATTAATCTAATACTCGGAAGGTCACTACCGCTTTTAGTAAAATTTTGAGTGGTACGGTTTTTGTGCTAGTCATATAACTCCTATCCATGAGACGCTTGTTAAGGCTAAAGTTTCACTCCTAAATGTTGTAAAAAATTTTAAATTTGGCGCTAAAATTACACTAACAAGTATTTCTCATAGTTTTATTATACACCTACCATCAAACAAACAAACTCAAGTGCAAACTATAAGGTATCATCATTTACCCTCCCCTTACACTTAGGTTGAACATTCTCTCTAACGTTCATTTAAAGGATGTAAAAGAAAATAAGGTAAAAGAATGAAAGTAAATACTCCCCTGATTCGTTCGGTGTGGATAGTATGGTAACCAGGTTAGATCTTCCTCCAAGAAAATGAGCAATCAAAGCTTCCCTTTCCAGAATATAAATCATCTTCTTGTAAAAAATAACCTGTTAAATCTGAGAAAACAAACAAGGCAACCTCGTGTAAAATCGGCTGCAATCTATATATACTAACAAATCCTAGAAAACAATGTAAGATATAATGCTTGTGGAATGATGTTTACAGATTTCCTGGAGATTATAAAACTAAAGATTTAACAAAAACTTTAAGACTCCGTTAGAAAAACAAAACTAGCAAAATTTCTAGATTTTACACGTAACGCCGTCAGGAATTTCTTCCTGACGCCGTCATAAGTGACCTGCAGAAATTCTTATGTTAAGTTTCCGGAAAATTTCTTGAAAAACCTTGTCCTACTTCCTGGAAAATCCTGCAAAACATCATTATGACTCGATACAAGCATTTGACTCTAACAAATACGAATATACATGTTTATTTAATATTGTGGAGAATCATGATCAAGTTTGTTTCTTAAAAACATATTTGGTGTTTCCCCTTACACTTACCTTTTGCGAAATACCTTTATATGTAATTAAGACGAAGTTAAAAACAAAATAAAGCATTTTCACAATTTATTTTGAAACATGATCTACCAACAATACAAATAAAGCATGCATACGGAAACAAATAACAATCAAAGAAAGTAAAAATCACATAAATAGAAAAATGAAACCATAAGAAAACCATAATATTGCAATTCAACGTGAATCATAAAAATAAAGATTATCCAGGGCCAATAGAGGCCATACCCTAAACTATTACAATCCCAATTGTTTCAAATTACACAACCATGAATAAATTGTTCAGAAAGCATAAACATCAAGAAAAATCATTGGGGAGGGGGACCATAGCGGTAGTCATAGCCCGGGGGAAGGTGCCCGGTATACCTGTAGGGAGGGTAGTCCATCTCACGACCAGGGAATGGGTCTATCTGCAGCTGAGGCTCAATGTGATCACGGGTAGAAAGATGCTGCATCTGGCGGATAGTATGATCATATATCCAGTCAAACCTCTGATTAGTGGTGGTTCGCCATGTGTCGGTAATAGTCTGCGGACCCAACCTCATAATCCTGATAATGCGGCTGCTGAGGTACACCCTCATCATCATCCTCATCATCCTCAGCACCCGCCGGTCCTCCCGCAATATACCAAGTAAAGGACCCATTCCCCAGCTCCATCACAATACTCATCTGCTTGAGGGACTTGGCCCTCACCACCCTGCATGTCCCACAATCGCTCAAATACCCCATAATCTCAGGAACAAGGATCCCATAGGAGCGAGCCAAACGGGTGGCAAACATCCCCCCATACACCTTGTCGATGTCCCTCTCCCCAACACTGGACTTTAAATAGCTTGCTACCCAAAATGAGATGTTACAATATACATCCACTGCAAACATGGTGTATAGGTAGAACAAATCTGAAGCAGTGACACGGTGAGTGGTGCCATGAGGCCCCGACAAACTGTAGGTGATGCACCTGTGGGCTAACCCGATCATGGGGTCCCTGATTGAGGCCGCCCCAGTAGTCGAGGTGTACACCCCGTTCCCAATACTCGGCCAAAAAGTGGCACACCTCATCTCGTTCCTCATCATCTCCCCATGCAATAACCTCTGCATAAAACCCCCCTCAACAGCCTCCTCCCTAGTGTACAAACCTAACCTCCATCCAAACTCAGTAACCGAACATGATCGAATCTCCCCCCCCCCCCCCCAATCTGAAGTAAATGGTGGTACCACCCATATCTGTCCTGGCCTCAGCCAAATCAAAGCGAAAAGTCGCAAAGAACTCCCTAACCAACTCACTGTAAACTGTCTCCCTCATCCTGAACAATCTCTCCCATTGAGGACCCGTGAATCCATCAGTTTGGATCCTCCCCAAGAACTCACCCTCAAGACCTTGGGACCTCAGAAACTCCTAATCAATCACAGCTCCAACATCGATATGGTGATAAACAAGCTCCGCATACTTAGTTGTAGCGGCGTCATTATCAAACTCACTCCAACTGTGGACCACATCCCCATAGTTAACTCGTTGGGACCTAGACGAACTAAAATGGTTTGAATGAGAATTTTATGAATTCATGCTGTCAGACATATCTGACGCCGTCAGGAAGGGAAACCTGACGCCGTCACCTCGATTTCTCAGCAATAATAACTCAAACTCCATCACTTTCAACTCATACCCCACAAATTACACCCAAATTGCTGCTCCACCTCCGAATCTCCAACATCCAATCCGACATCTTCCGTGACAAATCTCCACGTGGTAAGTAGTTTTTCTTCATCCCTTTTTGTTTAATTATCCTTAGGACCTACCAATTTTGAAAACCCCCATCATCCGAAACCCTACCATTAACCCGTCTTTGAGAATCATAATGCCCTTCCTTAGATGTTTTGTAATCATGAGGTTACCATTAGATGATAGTGGTTGGTTCGAATCATGCGTTAATTGTGGAAAAATCTTTCACACCACGGATTTTTTGACCCCCACCCATGTTTTCTGCATAAGGGAGTGTTTGGGTCATGGGTTTAGAGTTTGAAATTGATTTTTCCCTCCCTGCACTAGTGTAAATAGCTAAACATAGGTAAAAACTATGAGTAGCCATCCTGTTAGTAAAGTCCACCAGGGTCAAACATTTCATTACTGTCACGGAGAGGGATGTGGTTGTCAAAATGGGTGGGTGAGGCTTCAGTTAAGTTGTAACCTTCTCATTGGTCAATGGTGGATACACAGAGGAATCGTTTCATAGAGGGTCCCAAGGTTGTGGTGTTTTTGAGGTGCAACCTCTTCACACCAGGTTTAAAACCAAAGGAACGTCTCTTGCACAAACTGGGGAGCGTGGTTTGCAAGCATCCAACGGAAATGTTATGAAATTGCGAGTTCTTCTCCTCCTGAGGATGCTCACAAAAGTGGGGGGTGATTGATGGCGAAGCACTTAAAAAGGATTTCTCATTATCCTCTTGGTCACATACCAAAGGGGTTGGGACTTCAAAGATTTTTTTGATTTTTTTTGGTGCGGATTTTTCCTTAATCTTCTCCTTAATTCTTGATATGAATTTGTCTGCTAAGTCCATAAAAGCATTACGAGTGCTTTCCATGCGTGCTTCTAAGTGCCGAATTTGTTTTTCCTGATTATTCATGAAGGTCACCATTATCCCTTCAAAAAACTCCTCTTGTCGTGAACGTTCACGAAAATTATATTTGTTAATCGCACTCACACGTACATTAGGACTCCTTGTGGGTTCAGCAGCAGGAATTTCAGCTCTCATTAACTCCTTTACCTACTTCTCGATATTTCCCAATAATTGTTCTTGGGTCATGTTTACGTAAGTAAGTTTCCCATTACTTGAAAACATCGGGTCCTCTCATCCTTCTTCTTCGTATTATGCTAACCCCTCAAGAACTTTCCAGCATTCATCAACGCTAAGTCTGTTTAGCCTACCATTGGCTGCGTGATCTATAGCCCTTCTCGTTTGATAATTAACTTTATTGTAAAAGATTTGAATCTGGAACCATGGTTCAATGCCATGATGAGGGACTTTTCGGAGTAGGTCTTTGCATCGAGTCCATGCTTCGTAAAAGGTTTCACCTTGATGTTGTTGAAACATCAAGATATCATTTCTAAGCGTAGTAGTTCTCCCTGGTGGGAAAAATTGAGCAAGGAAACGAGTGGTGAGATCATCTCATGAGGTGATGGATCCCTCGGGTAAACGTTCAAGCCATTGACTAGCTTGATCACGTAGAGAGAATTGGAATAGGAGTAATCGGGTAGTCTCTCTAGTTGCAACATCCAGGTCTATGGAATCTACGATTTTAAGAAGTCCTTGAGATGTTGATTTGGATCTTCGGAACGAAGTCCATGGAATGCACATCCGCTTTGCACCAACCGGATGGTGTCGGATCGAAAGGGAGACACATTTGCTCCTTGGGCGAGCTCAATGGTTTTTCGATAGCCTTGGTGGCTAGGTCGGGAATACTCTCCTAGGGTTCGGGGCCTAAGAGGTTGGTTTGCTAGTGGTGGGTTTTATGGGTGGTCTTATTGTGGTGGGTTGATGGGTTCAAATATATTACCACCTTCCATGATGTCGGATGGTAAAGAGTTACGAACAAAAGCACGAAGAAATAAGATAGACTAAAGAGAATCCTAAAAATAAAAATAAAATCTTACTAGAAAGGAATCTAGCAAGTAGACCTAATAAAAATAAATTCTAACCTAGACAATAACTATTCCCCGGGCTGCGGCGCCAAAAACTTGATGCGTGGGAATTGCACCAGGCTTTACCTCTCAAGGGATCTCGAGAAGCTTACAACCCCCACCAGGCAGTGTACCTGATCGATGTAGTATAGTATAATGACAAGTACCGGGGGATTGATTGTTCAACTCAGGAATAGTGTCGCTAGGATTAGAAAACCTAAAAACTAGGTCTAGAGGTGAGGGATGATTCTATTTGTATTTTTTATATTTTATAAAAGCAATTAAAAATCTTGGGTATTGGAAGGATAGGCGGAATTAGTTGCTAATCAACTAACCCAATAACTAAGATGCAATCAAAATAAAATGACAAAAATGAAAATAAACTAAATTAATAATGTGGAGTGAACAATATATGGGAGAATTGTGTTTACTTAGATTTCACTACTCCCTAGATATCTTTTACAGGTTAATTACTTGTTACAGTTGCGTGGATGACGGGTTGTATTCCTTAATACCATTCATGGGGTAGCGTACTTACTTCCCCAATCCTATAAGCTTCTACTTCACTCCTATGTCGAGCCGGCTAAGAAGCTCCTAACATGGGATCACTAGAATTCGCTCATGCATTAAATACAACCAATAAAACCTAGTACACATCGGTTCATGTTTCTTAAGACATTCAAGCAAGTTACACAATGGAGATCTGCCAGTTTTCTTAAGCCTAACATTGAAATCATTCATCCATTACAACTATAAACAAGCAATCAACCTATAATCAACATCTAGGTTTCATTACATCTAAGCAAACACATAAAAGATCTAGCCTAGCATGTTATAATCAAGACAAGCATAAGATATATTCAAACAAAACATAGACATATTGAATGAATTGAAGGAAGACTTATCTCAATTGAACATGAAAGGTTTCAAGGGGTGAAAACCCTTGAAAATAATGTTACAAACGACCTAGGGTTTATTAGGTTTGACCCTAGAATTATCCACACAAGTTCCTCTTTTAATGAATGAAAAATAGAAAAGTATTTATAGATTTTTTGAGGTGACGGCGTCAAGAGGAAATATCTGACGCCGTCATCTCACCGCCAATAAAGTTCTCGGACTGCCTAGATCCAAAGTTGACGCCGTCATGTGTAATCTTGCTTCAGGCCATCACCAAATTTTACTCTTGACGCCCTTGGCTTGACGCCGTCATATTTCTACTGGACCGTCATCCATTTTGCTCTTGAAGCCGTCAGGTACTGTTCCCAGCAAGGAAAATTAAGACTTTGCCGTTTTCTTCACTTTTATGCTCCAAAAATGTCCAAAATACTTCCTTTTCCAGAATTCACTACCAAAGTACCTAAAATCACAAAATGAACGATTTAGGGCAATATTTGATCAAATAAATTCCAATTCCGGCTTAAATGACCCCCTAAAAACGGTTCATTTTTCGCCTCATCACCAATGCTCCGTGGAGTACAGTGTATCCTCGGGTCGTTTAATCCCAACGAGGTGTAAAATCTGTAATAAGACGAATTTGTAATCGGGTGATTATGAATAGGAAAAAGGTTGTGATTGATTAAACTAATGATTTGATAAGGCGAAAAGTGTACCGCTTTTAAGGGGTCATTTAAGCCTGAATTTGTGATTATTTGATCAATTATTGCCCTAAATCGTTCCTTTTGTCATTTTAGGTACTTTTGAGAGGAAACTCATAAAAGAAGGCATTTTGGATGTTTTTGGAGCGTAAAAGTGAAGAAAACGGCAAAGTCTCAAAATCCTAGCTGGGAATAGTACCTGACGGCGTCAAGAGTTAATACATGACGGCGTCAAGCTTGGCAAAAGAGGTGGAAGTGGAGAATGAACGAGACGGCCCAGAACTTTTTTAGTGCAATGGACCTAACGGCGTTACCTAGGCCATCAGGGTCCAAATACACGTGACGACCCAGAGCTCGTTTCCTTCTTGACGGCGTCACATGTGGATCTAGGCAATACGATTTCTATTTTGGCGGCGAGTTGACGGCATCACAATTTACAACGTGACGCTGTCAGCCTGTAATATCTATATATATTTTTGCAATTTTTCATTGTAAAGTGTGGAACATTAGAGGAACAAGTTGTTACAAACCCTAGGTCGAATTTCCTCCTTATTGAAGGGGTTTCAAACCCTTCTTTCTTCCATGTTTTAATAAAGATAAGTTCTTTAATAATCATTCAATATGTCTATGTATTGTTTGATTCTATCTTATGCTTGTCTTTCTTTTAACATGTTAGGCTAGGTTTTTAATGTGTTTGCTTAGATGTAGTGAAACCTAGATGTTGATTATTGGTTGATTGTTTTCTTATAATTGTTTTGGATGATTGTATTCGATGTTAGACTTAAGAAAACTGGCAGACTTCCATTGGTAACTTGCTAGAACGTCTTAAGAAACATGATCGGAGGTGTACTACAATTTTTGGTTGTATTTAATGTATAAGCGAATTCTAGTGATCCCATGTTAGGAGCTTCTTAGCCGGCTCGACATAGGAGTGAAGTAGGAGCTTATCGAGTTAGGGAATATTGTACACGGCCCTACAACTAGTATTAAGGAATATAACCCGTCATCCATGCAATTGTAACAAGCTAATTAACCGGTAAAAGATATCTAGGGAGTAATGAAATCTAAGTAAACACAACTTCTCTCATTATTGTTTCCACCATAATTAGTTTAAGTTTTATTTTATTTTATTTTGATTGCATCTTTAGTTATTTGGGTTAGTTGACTAGCAACTAATTCCGCCAACTCCTTCAAAACCCGAGATTTTACTTGCTTTTTATAAAATATAAAAATACAAAAAGAATCTTCCCTCACCTCTAGACCTAGTTTAGTAGACTCTCTAATCCTAGCGAACACTATTCCTGAGTTGAACGATCAATCCCCCGATACTTATCACTATACTATACTACAACGATCAGGTACACTGCCTGGTGGGGGTTGCAAGCTTCTCAAGATCCCTTGAGAGGTAAAACCTGTTGCGAGGGCGCAATCCCTTACATTAAGTTTTTGGCGCCGCTGCCGGGGAATAGTTATTTTCTAGGTTAGAATTTCTTTTTATTAGGTCTACTTGCTAGATTCCTTTCTAGTAAGATTTTTATTTTTATTTTTAGGTTTTCTTTAGTCTATCTCATTTCTTTGTTCCTTTGTTCGTAACCATTACCATCTGCCATCATGGCAAATGAAGATCTCTCTAACCTTAGAATTACTAGGAGTCATAGTTCCGTAAGAAACCTTGTTTTGCCATATGCGGAACCTGAAAGAGAAATGCATAGGCTAAAGCAATCTCTTCCAGCACCCGAACCGTCTGGCACAACCATCAATTTTGATGAGGCTCTTTCTGAAGAAGATTCAGATAATCACCTCACACCCTCTAGCCCCAATCCAACCACAATATAAGCACCCCTGAAACTCCCATCCCTAAGCGCCTTAAAGACTATTCTTCCCCGAATCCTCGCGGCTTCTCAAATGCCATTGTTTTCCCAAACGAACGCACCGATGAGGTCTTGCGTGCAAACGATGTTTGGCTTGTCCAAAGTGTATGCAAGTTTCGCGGGTTGCAAACCGATGACCCAATTCAACATATTAGGGACTTTTTGAAAATAGTGGGCACCCTCCATACGTACAGGGCCACTAGAAACACGTCCCGATTACGATTCTTTTCTTTCACCCTTCATGAAAAGGCCAAAGATTGGTATGATAAACTTCCTTCCGAGTCCGTTTTTACATGGGAGCAACTTATCTCCAAGTTTTATGAGAAGTTCTTCCCAGCAGGGAGAACCTCAGCATTTAGGGATAGAATCCTTTGTTTCCGAAAGGAAAAAGACGAACCCATCTATAAATCATGGATTAGATTCAAAGATCTAATAAGACAAGTCCCCCATCATGGTATAGAGTTTTGGCTTCTTGTCCAAATCTTGTATGACAACGTCTCCCCAAACGACCAGAACGGAATCAATAATTCGAGAAAAGCGAAAATAGCCAATCTAAGCATCGAGGAACGGTGGGATAGGATTGAGGAATATGCTCAAGACCAGGACGATACTTGGGATGAACCCGATTCGACTATGAGCATATCCAAAATCATATAAACACCCTCGAATCGACTGAGGAAACTTTACGAAAGGGCGTCATACCTTGCAGGGTCGCAAACAACTAAATAACGTTCAAACCCTCACTTGATTTGCGTCTCCTGTGGGGGCCCGCACGAAGTAGAAGAATGCGGAGGAGAGATTCCCACCGAACATGCGTGTTTGTCGGGACATGACATCTTCGATGACCCTTCCCTTTTGCATTTTTACCAAAACAATGATTATACCCTTTGGGGGAATCTAGTGAAAAGAAAAGAAGGAGAGGAAGGCCCTGACTTCAAAATCAGGAGCACTTTAGAGGATGACCTTGGACACTTTACCCAGGAAAAAGGCTTACACTTGAAAGGGCTTGACGAGCTCATCATTGAGCAACAGAACGACATGGAAAAATGGTTCCAAAAACTTAATGCCACCCTTGATGGCATTAACAAGCCCCAGTAAGCCAAAAAGACCCCTTGCTCGCTGTCACTACTCGAGCTGGAACAACAACCAAGGACCCTCCTTATCCGAGCCAACATCCTGTCATCATTGAGCCAAATAATCCCCACGAGGGGGAAGGTACTGTAAGCAATGAGGCTCCCGAACAACCTCCTCTGATGACCCCATCTCCACCAACTCCACCTAACCAACCTGTGAGAATCCCATTTCCATCCCGCTTAAAGAATCAAAAGATTGAGAACGATAATAAGAGATTCTTGTCATATCCAAAAGATTCAGTGGTCACCATACCTCTCCTTGATGCTTGCTATCACATGCCCAAGTATAGCTCATACTTCAAAAGATTGCTTTCCAACCGAAAGAAACTCGAGAGTCTTGTGACTCTGGGAAAAGAATGTTCGGTGGTGACCCAATGAGGGCTACCAAAAAAGGTAGACGACCCAGGCAGCTTCACCTTACCCTGTTCCATAGGATCTCTATCGATAAAGAATGCTTTTGCCGATTTAGGGGCAAGCATAAAGCTCATGCCTTAGTCCATGTTCCTAAAACTAGGGTATTCCGGATTGAAACCAACCCGTATGAACATCCAACTAGCCGATAGATCGGTTAAGTATCCCTTGGGGATATGCGAGAATGTGCTAGTTAAATTAGGGAAGTTCAAATTTCCAGTCGACTTCGTGATCTTGGAAATGGAGGAGGATAATCTGGTGCCCATCATCTTAGGGAGACCCTTTCTTGCCACCGCTCGTGCAGTTATCGATGTTCACGACGGCAAGTTAACCTTGCGAGTAGGGACCGATAGCTTAACCTTTGATATTAAAAATACTATGAACCTGTATCTCGAAGTAGCTAACCGGCTCTATTTCATCGGAGAAGTCGATGAATTAACTGATGTCATTGACAACTGTGTTGATGAACAAATCGAAGAGGGCTGGTTGCGGGATGAAGTCTTCCTTCCCATAATGGAGGAGGAGAAGACGGAGGGCGTTGGCGCAGTCTCCTTCTATCCCAGACAAGAGACCACTGAACCACTCGAACTCCATAAACTCGAAAACAAGCTAAAGCCCTCCATTATCGAACCACCCAAGCTAGAACTTAAAGAACTCCCAAACCACTTGGAATATGCTTTCCTCCAGGGAGAAGATCAACTGCCTGTGATCATAAATTCTTCCCTTGAATGTGGGAAAAATGATAAACTCTTAGGAGTTTTAAAGAAATATAAGGGAGTCCTTGCATAGAGTGTAGCCAACATTAAGGGGATTGACTTGACCTTTTGCACCCATAAGATTCTCATGGAAGAAGACTATAAACCAGCAGTGCAACCCCAAAGGCGGGTAAATCCCAAAATTAAAGAGGTGGTGAAAAAAGAAGTTATCAAACTCTTGGACGCAGGGCTGATCTACCCGATTTCGGATAGCCCGTGGGTTAGTCCTGTACAGGTTGTACCAAAGAAAGGAGGGATGACTGTGGTGAAAAATGACAACGGTGAAATGGTACCCCAAAGAACGGTTACTGGTTGGCGGGTGTGCATCGATTATAGAAAGCTCAATGACGCCACCCGAAAGGATCACTTTCCCCTCCCGTTCATTGATCAAATGTTGGAAAGATTAGCCGTGCATGAGTACTACTGTTTCTTGGATGGATTCTCAGGATATTTCCAAATCCCCATAGCCCCTGAGGACTAAGAAAAAACCACATTTACTTGCCCTTACGGAACATTCGCCTATAAGAGAATGCCTTTTGGGCTATGTAACGCTCCCGCCACTTTTCAGCGATGTATGACCGCAATCTTTCACGAGTTAATGGAAGACAGCATGGAAGTTTTCATGGATGATTTCCTGGTCTTTGGGAACTCTTTCGATCGCTATCTCACCAACCTTGAAAAAATGCTCAAACGTTGCGAGGAAACCAACTTGGTCCTAAATTAGGAGAAATGCCATTTTATGGTAAAAGAAGGGATTGTGCTAGGACATAAAGTCTCAGGAAATGGGATTGAGGTGGACCAAGCAAAGGTTGAAGCTATATCTAAACTACCTTATCCCACTACTGTCAAGGACATACGTAGCTTCTTGGGTCATGCCGGTTTCTACAGGAGGTTCATTAAGGACTTCTCTAAAATAGCTCGGCCAATGATTTAATTGCTTGTAAATGATGCCCCTTTCGAATTCTCTCAAGAATGCAAGGATGCATTGAATCTCCTGAAAAAGGAACTCACACAAGCTCCAATCATGGTTACACCTAACTAGGAATTACCTTTCGAAATCATGTGTGACGCTAGCGACTATGCTGTGGGAGCAGTATTAGGCCAAAGGCTTAACAAACACTTCCAACCAATATACTACGCTAGCAAAACTATGAATCCCACTCAAGAGAACTATTCCACCACCGAGAAGGAATTATTAGCCGTGGTGTTCGCTTTTGACAAATTCCGCCAATATCTTGTTCTTTCAAAAACGGTTGTTTTTACTGATCATTTGGCTGTTCGATACCTTTTTGCTAAACAAGATGCTAAACCACAACTAATTCGGTGGATCTTGCTGTTACAAGAATTCGATGTTGAAATTCGTGACAAAAAGGGGGCAGAGAATTTAGCTGCTGATCATCTCTCTCGTCTCGAAAATCCCCTCCTCAGTGAACTTGACAAGAGTGAGATTCGGGACTCATTTCCTGAAGAGCAGCTCATGTTAATAACAGATTCTGAGCCCTGGTACGCTGATTATGCTAACTATCTTGCAAGCAGACTCATTCCGGAACACATGACTAGACACGAAAAGAAAAGGTTCTTTACCAAACTAAAATACTACTTTTGGGACGAACCCTTCTTATTCCGCAAGTGCCCTGATCAAGTGGTCAGGCGCTGTGTTTCGGGAAAAGAAGAGATGAAGATTATGAAAGAATGTCATTCGGGCCCTTCTAGGGGCCATCATGGAATAAACACCACCGCACGAAAATTTTTCGATGTAGGATTCTACTGGCCCACAATATTTCGTGATGTGAAGGGAATGATACATGCATGCGATGCATATCAACGAGCCAGGAATATATCGAGAAGAGATGAAGCACCTCAGAATTTTATACAAGTTTGTGTGGTTTTCGATGTTTGGGGAATAGATTTCATGGGACCCTTCCCATCTTCCGGGGGGAACGAATACATATTAGTGGCCATTGATTATGTTTCAAAATGGGTGGAGGCGCAACCCCTTAGGACTAACGATGCTAGGGTAGTCATTTATTTTTTGAAAAAGCTGTTTGCTAGGTTCGGCAATCCTAAATCCCTCATTAGTGATAGGGGGACCCATTTTTTCAACGCGTAAATGGAAAGAGGTCATGAAAAGATATGGAATTTCCCACCGATTCTCCATCGCTTATCATCCTCAAACCAACAGACAAGTTGAAAACACCAATAGGGCGATTAAGAGAATACTTGAAAAGACGGTCAATCAGAACATAAAGGATTGGTCATTTAAACTCGATGAGGCCTTATGGGCATTCCGAACGGCCTACAAGACACCAATAGGAACGACCCCGTTCCGCATGGTTTATGGCAAGGCATGTCACCTTCCTGTAGAACTTGAACACAAGGCATATTGGGCACTTAAGGCATGTAATTTGGATTATATGGTCGCTGGAACAAATAGGTTCTTACAACTCCATGAGCTTGATGAATTAAGACTAGAAGCGTATGAATCCTCTGTTACATATAAAGGAAGGGCAAAAAGATGGCATGACCAACGAATTAAGAAACCTAAGGAGTTCTCAGAAGTGGACAAAGTTCTATTGTATAATTCTCGGTTAAAGTTGTTTCCCGGAAAACTAAAGTCTAGATGGTATGGACCCTTTACGGTGAAAAGCTCCTCTAAAACGGGCGCTGTTGTGTTAATGGACGATGAAAATAAAGAATTCACTATGAATATACAACGCGTAAAGTGTTATCAAGAAAATGGTAATGAAATGATCAGTGAGGAGGATATAACATTTGATGATGAGGTCACGTAATTGCCCGTGACCTTGAGTCTAGCTACAAGACTCGTTAAATAAAGAAAGGCGCTTCTTGGGAGGCAACCCAAGTTTTACTTGTTTTATTTGTTTTTATTTATTTGTTTGTTTGATATTATTTGTTTCCGTATGCGTGTTTTATTTTTATTGTCGGTAAATCATGTTCCAAGGTAAATTGTGAAAATGCTTTATTTTGTTTTTAACTTCGTCTTAATTACATATAAAGGTATTTTTCAAAAGCTAAGTGTAAGGGTAGACCCGAAATTTGTTTATGAGAACGAAAATGAGCATGATTTACTACAATATTAAATGAGCATGTATATTAGTATTTGTTAGAGTCAAATTCTTGTATCGAGTCATAATGATGTTTTGCAGGATTTTCCAGGAATTAAGGCATAAGTTTTTCCAGAAATTTTCTGGAAACTTAACAAAGGATTTTTCAAGGAACATTCTGACGGCATCAGGAATTACAACCTGACGGCGTCAGGTACAAAAATTCTGAAAATTTTTGCGAGTTTCGTTTAAACCGGAGTCTTAAAGTTTTTGTTGATTCTTTAGTTTTATAAACTCCAGGAAATCTGCAAACATTCATCCCACAAGCATTATATCTTAATTTGTTTTCTAGGATTATCTTTAGTATATATAGATTACCGCCGATTTTACGCGAGGTTTGCCTTGATTGTTTTTTCAGCTTTAATAGGTTATGTATGACAAGAAGATGATTTATATTTCTGGAAGGAAGCTTTCAAAGTTCATTTTCTTGGAGGAAGATCTAACCTTGTTGACAAACATTCCACACCGAACGAATCAGGGGAGTATTTGTTTTCATTCTTTTACCTGCTTTACTTTTACATCCTTTAATTGAACGTTAGGGATAATGTTCATCCTAAGTGTAAGGGGAGGGTAAATGATGATACCTTATATGATACAATTGCACTTGAGTTTGTTTGTTCGATAGTAGGTGTGTAATAAAACTAAGAGAAATACTTGCAAGGACAATTTTAGTGCCAAATTTAAATTTTTTTACAACATTTAGGAGTGAAACTTTAGCCTTAACAAGCGTCTCATGGATAGGATTATATGACTAGCACAAAAAACCGTACCACTCAAAACACAAAAATTATTATGAATAAGGAAGTGACCATCCAAGTACTAGATTAATTGACTAACGTGCCAGCGATCTAGTATATGACTTGGTGACCATCCGTTATGCAAATAACGCGCCAACAATCCAAAAAGTGCGCTAGTGACCATCCGTTAGTTGAAGCGTCAAAGACTCGTGCCAGCAATCTACTAAGTTCATACATGTGAGGTTCGCCCTTAGACTTGTTAGGAAAAGCCTTAGTGCTTATGAGTGTACCGGTAGTATTTAGATTCTAGAACTTGCGTTAGTGATGCATCCCGAGACCGCTAGTGAGACTACATTCGTGTAGTAGGATTTACTACATGATAAGAGGCATTAGGATCACCCTTGTGTTTAAACCCGTATATCATAATTACTTGACCATTTAAGTCATATTACTTGACTAATAAAGTCAATTAATTTCCCCACACCTTAGCGTTGTACTCATTTTTAGTACACGAAACCCCTAGTACACCCCTCCGAGCTTATCTTTTTCGTTTCTAACTTTAAGCATTTTTCTTAAAGGTAGAATTTGTTAACAATCCACCCAAATGTGCAACCAAATCGCCTTAGCTTTCCTTGTATGCACTCGTGTTTAGTGCATTATTGTTATTTGTTAAACCCTTAGTTAATTGTCTAATTGATTACATAGTTGCTAAGTCGAGTCATATCTTGTACATATTGTTTTGGGATGATTGGGACTCATGGGTAAAGTACTAGTGATATGGAGTAATGGGGAAGACATCATTTATTACCCCCGTATGTGTGTTAATATTTAAAAGTACTCCAAGTGTTTTGATAATCTTGATTCGAGTCATTAGAGTAGTTTATTGTAAAGTATGTAAAGATTCAAGTGTAAGAGGGATGTAAACTCCCCTGTGATGTATTATTTTGGATGATAGGGTAAGAGTGTATGCAAAAAAAAAAAAAAAATAGAAAAAGAAAAAGAGAAAAACATACGGACTACCTTCCCGTTTCATTCTATGTTTCTTTTATGTTTTTGTTATTTTTGATTTATTAGCTTAAGTCGAGTCAAGTCTTGGCTTAGCAACGCCATATTGTACATGTAATTAACCAAGATGATTTACTCGCCACCAGTAAATATTGCCTTTATCCAACAAAACAGTGTTTTCCATATCCCTACACCTCACGTTATAACCCTTTAAAAGACCTCTTTGATAGTTTATCCTAGGTGCTTACGCCAAGTGGTGGAGGTTTGATCCTTTACCAAGCCTATGGTAATCTATTTGCTATGACAGGTAGTGAGAGATGTTTTCCATTACCATATTGTGATATATACTTTATTACACCCGAGAGATGTGAGTATCTAAACACTATTTGTGAGGTGCTATTATATGACCTCCGTGCTTGTTTTTGGTTTTTAGTGGAACGATTATTTGTTGTAATTACTTTTATATTAGTGTTAAATAACCCCTAACTTGTATTTTGATTAGAATAAAAGCGCATTTGCTTGAGGACAAGCAAATCTCAAGTGTAAGGGTATTTGATAAGGCGAAAAATGTACCGCTTTTAAGGGGTCATTTAAGCCAGAATTTGTGATTATTTGATCAATTATTGCCCTAAATCGTTCCTTTTGTCATTTTAGGTATTTTTGAGAGGAAACTCAGAAAAGAAGGCATTTTGAATGTTTTTGGAGCGTAAAAGCGAAGAAAACGGCAAAGTCTCAAAATCCTAGCTGGGAATAGTACCTGACGGCGTTAAGAGTTAATACATGATGGCGTCAAGCTTGGCAAAATAGGTGGAAGTGGAGAATGAACATGACGGCCCAGAACCTTTTTAGTGCAATGGACCTGACGGCGTCACCTACGCCGTCAGGGTCCAAATACACGTGACGGCCCAGAGCTCGTTTCCTTCTTGACGGCGTCACATGTGGATCTAGGCAATACGATTTCTATTTTGGCGGCGAGTTGACGGCGTCACAATTTACAACGTGACGCCATCAGCCTGTAATATCTATATATATTTTTGCAATTTTTCATAGTAAAGTGTGGAACTTTAGAGGAACAAGTTGTTACAAACCCTAGGTCGAATTTCCTGCTTATTGAAGGGGTTTCAAACCCTTCTTTCTTCCATGTTTTAATAAAGATAAGTTCTATAATAATCATTCAATATGTCTACGTATTGTTTGTTTCTATCTTATGCTTGTCTTTCTTTTAACATGTTAGGCTAGGTTTTTATTATGTTTGCTTAGATGTAGTGTAACATAGATGTTGATTATTGGTTGATTGTTTGCTTATAACTGTTTTGGATGATTGTATTCGATGTTAGGCTTAAGAAAACTGGCAGACTTCCATTGGTAACTTGCTTGAACGTCTTAAGAAACATGATCAGAGGTGTACTACGATTTTTGGTTGTATTTAATGCATAAGCGAATTCTAGTGATCCCATGTTAGGAGCTTCTTAGCCGGCTCGACATAGGAGTGAAGTAAGAGCTTATAGAGTTAGGGATTATTGTACACGGCCCTACGACTAGTATTAAGGAATATAACCCGTCATCCATGCAATTGTAATAAGCTAATCAACCGGTAAAAGATATCTAGGGAGTAATGAAATCTAAGTAAACACAACTTCTCTCATTATTGTTTCCACCATAATTAGTTTAAGTTTTATTTTATTTTATTTTGATTGCATCTTTAGTTATTTGGGTTAGTTGACTAGCAACTAATTCCACCCACTCATTCAAAACCCGAGATTTTATTTGCTTTTAATAAAATATAAAAATACAAAAAGAATCTTCCCTCACCTCTAGACCTAGTTTAGTAGACTCTCTAATCCTAGCGAACACTATTCCTGAGTTGAATGATCAATTCCCCGGTACTTGTCACTATACTATACTATAACGATCAGGTACACTGCCTGGTGGGGGGTTGCAAGTTTCTCAAGATCCATTGAGAGGTAAAACCTGTTGCGAGGGCGCAATCCCTTACATCATGATTTATAAAATAAAATAGTTTAAACAAGTTATTTTAATAATTACGTGAAATTAGATATCCTAAAAACGTTTTGAATCCTAAAAACGCGCGTTTAAATTAAATTTAACGTGCATGCGCAAAATAAAAAGTGAATACTGAGCTACGCTAACCCTACGGATATGAAAATTATTTTTTTAGAAATCTAATAATAAAAAAAATTTTAAGAAAAATAAAAATATTTTTTAGACTATTTATTAATTATTTAAAACTATTTTAAATTATACTAAATTACAATTAAATATTATTTTAAGGAAGAAAATTAAAAATTAAATCTTGAAAATTCTAAAATAATTTAAAGCTAATTTTAAAACTGAAATTATATTTTTTTACACTTTTTATATAATCATTATTAATTAAAAACTAATTATTAATTATTTTAAACTAATTTAAATTATTATAAATACTAAATGAACAATGAAAAATATAAAACTTTTTCTAAAAATACTAAATAAGTTTAGGAACCTAGGAAAATTATAAAAATGGAAAGTGCTTATTGAATAAGCAGAAAAATAATTCATTTGGCTTAAATAGAAGCTATCACTTATTTTAAATTTGATTTTTCTTAATTTTTCTTTACAAAACTATTACACTACTGTTATTAAGCAACTTTAATAAAGATAAAATTTTTAGAACTTAAAAATAAGCAAAATGGAAGCTTATGGGATTGACAGAAAGCTTATTAGGTCTTTTTGATGGCTTATTAGGTCTTTTTGATGGCTTATGAGTGAAATAAGCTATGGATAAGTTACCAAAGACAAAATAAGATCTAATCAACAAAGATGAACATGAAATAAGCTAAAAACACTGAATATACACTATGAATAAGCCAGGAATCACAAATAAGCGCTTACTAAGACATGCAGGCAAAACAGGCAAAAAAGGGGCACTTGCAGCCCTATGTGGAGCCCACAGGGGTTACCAAGGGTCCAAACTTAAGGTTAATCTAAAAAGGTGGCCTGGTGAGCTTTCCAATAAGCCAATAAGTGGAGCTTAAGGCTTAATAATAAGCCATGGGAAAGCTTGTGAAGTTGGGTGGTCTACACTGATGGGTCAGTATGTAACATGAAATGGGACAAGATGCAGGGTCAAATAAGCTGGGGGCAAAAGGTCTCAAGGCCAAAATAAGCAGTCTTCCAATAAGCTAGACTGAAGAGCTTCTTAAAAAGCCAAGGTTCTAGGGTTGGGGCCTACAGGTGAGTTTGGGATGAGCTTATGAAATCTGGTGTACATCCTGGGTGCAGGGCTTGTCTTAGTGAAACAGGCCAAAGTGAGAAGCCAAATAAGCAGTTTAAAATAATTATAAAAATTAAACTAAAATTAGTCTAGTAAAAACAAGCAACCAAATATTATTATCCCAAAAGTTTAGATCCTAAAAGTGAAAAATGAAACCTATAAAAATCTCACCATTTTTGTAAAAACCTAACAACACTGAAATTTAGACTTTTTATTTTAACACTAAGGTTTGACTTTTGTTAACTTCTATTGATCTCTAATGACTAATTAGGATGATACAAGTTATATTTAGACTGATTTAAGCTAGATAATACACTTATGCATTAATAACTTGGATTATGATCTCATAAATTCTAAGAGTGGACAAGTATATGATATGCAACTTAGATTTTGACTTTTTATCAAACAAGGCTTGAGTTTTATGTTTCCACTGAACCAATATGATCTATTGCAGTCTACTTTTGCCAAAACAACAGCAAAAAAACAACAAGAACACAAAGTACAGTGCTAATCCAAACACCCCTTTATTAAACTTATTTTATGATTTATAGAGCATAACACTGATTTAGGCCATGAAATTAATTCCTCAGAGCATAATATGATATAAGAAACAATGTGAAACATAAATACACTAACATTAACAGTAAATACCTATTTAACCAAAGAAGTTTATTTTGACAGTGAAATTGAAAGAAAGTATCACAAAGGGTTCTAGTAAGCAAGTAAGTGCACAAAGGTCACAAATCAACTCACATATGCTAAATAAGCAGTAAACATCAAAGATAAGCACACAACAAGCATTTGTACTGTAAATACCAAAAATCTTATATAAGGCTTATAGTTGATCCAGAGCACAGACCTGAATTCAGAGAACCAATAACCTTTCCTAAAGCTTCCAATAAGCTACTAAACCTAAGGCAATCCAGTATTCACCTTGCTCCAGCCTTCTTTCACCATTACCATGGATTTTTGATTTTTGAGCTACAATATTGATTTTTTTTGCATTTTTGGTTTTTATAACTAAAACTAATTTTAATGTTTCTAATAGCTTAAATAAGTTATTACAAGAGCTTATATGAGATTATAAGTCCTTAGAAACAACTATAAACAACATTCAATGTAACTTGAGAATTTGAATAAAAACAATAGCATAAACTGAAATTTGCACTTAATTCTGAAATTGAAGGTTAAAGAAAATTTACAATTCACTAAAAAGACTTAACATAACATTATAAAACTAATGATTACACTGAAATTTGAATTTTACACTAACGAAAATAAGAAAAACTAAAAAAATTACATATTCTCTATCTCTGCTTCAATCCCCTTTTATAGATGTCCAATGTGTTCCACTTGAATTTCTGACCAAATCCCACCATTAATCAAGGCCATTGGATGAGTAAAACTTATCCTGACCTTTAAAACTGCTTTTGGCGCCAAAAGTAGTGTAGGTGGCTTGGAGTAGTTTGAGCACAATTAATTCTTCTTGGAAGGGTGTGTGATGTGTAGGGGACAATTTGAGAAGTAGGGTTGAGCTATGGGAGGTGGAGGTGACAGTTGCAGGTGTAGGGAAAATGGAAGTGGAGAAGGCTGTGTTTGTGGCATCCCCTGGTGAAAACCCAGGGGATGGGGTTTGGTTGTGGGTGCAACATGTGGGAATAAGGTGTAGCAGGAGGTGGAGGGTGGTATGGGATACCAGGTGATAAGGCAAAAAATGTGCCGCTTTTAAGGGGTCATTCAAGCCCGAATTCGAATTTATTTGATCAAATATTGCCCTAAATCATTGCTTTTGTCATTTTAGGTACTTTTGGAGAGAAATCTGGAAAAGGAAGCATTTTGGACGTTTTTGGAGCATTAAAGTGAAGAAAACGACAAAGTCTCAATTTTCCTTGCTGGGAACAGTACCTGACGGCGTCACAACTTCCTTAATGACGGCGTCAAGAGTTACAAAAGAGGTGGATGTGGAAGATACACGTGATGATCCAGAGAGTTTTTGTGCATAGGAGATGACGGCGTCACCCAAGGCCGTCATGGTCTAAATATTGGTGACGGCCCAGAACAATTTTACACATGACGGCGTCACAAGCAGATCTAGGCAATATGATTTCATTATGGCGGTGAGTTAACGGCGTCACGAATTCCCTCTTGATGCCGTCACCATGTAAAATCTATATATAGTTTTCCAAATTTTATTCATTAGTGTGCAACTTTGAGGGAAAAACCCTAGTCCGACTTTTCCAGCTTTTTCAAGGGTTTCAACCCTTTGAATCTTTCATTTTCAATTAGAGATAAGTACTCTTTCAATTCAATCAATATGTCAATGTGTTGTTTGAATATATCTTACGCTTGTCTTCAATTTAACAAGCTCGGCTATATTTCTTTTGTGTTTACTTAGAGGTAGTGAAACCTAGATGTTAATTATGGGTTGATTGTTTGTTTATAGTTGTTACGATGATTGTATTCTATGTTAGGCTTAAGAAAACTGGCAGACTTCCAATTGGTAACTTGCTTGAACGTCTTAAGAAATATGATCGGAGGTGTACTACGATTTTTGGTTGTATTTAATGCGTAGGAGAATTCTAATGATCCCATGTTAGGAGCTTTTAACGGCTCGACATAGGAGTGAAGTAGGATCCTATAGAGTTAGGGAATATTGTACACGGCCCTACGACTAGTATTAAGGAATATGACCCGTCATCCATGCAATTGTAACAAGTTATCAACCTTTAAAAGATATCTAGGGAGTAATGAAACCTAAGTAAACACACCTTTCCTTATTATTGTTACACCACATTAGTATAATTAGTTTCATTTTCATTTCTTTTATTTTATTTTGATTGAATCTTTAGATAAATTGGGTTAGTTGGCTAGCAACTAATTCCGCCCACTCCTTCAAAACCCGAGATTTTACTTGCTTTCATAAAAATATAAAAATACAAAAATAATCATCCATCACCTCTAGACCTAGTTTAGTAGATTGTCTAATCCTAGCGAACACTATTCCTGAGTTGAATGAACAATCCCCTGGTACTTGTCACTATACTATACTACAACGATCAGGTACACTGCCTGGTGGGGGTTGTAAGCTTCTCGAGATCCTTCGAGAGGTAAAACCTTTTGTGAGGGTGCAATTCCCACGCATCAAGTTTTTGGCGCCGCAGCCCGGAGAATAGTTATTGTTTAGGTTAGAATTTCTTTTTATTAGGTCTACTTACTAGATTCCTTTCTAGTAAGATTTTTATTTTTATTTTTAGGTTTTTATTTAGTCTATCTCATTTCTTTGTTCCTTTGTTCGTAACCATTACCATCCGACATCATGGAAGGTGGTAACATCTTTAAACCCATCAACCCACCAATTCAAAACCACCACAAAACCACCACAACCAAACCAACCTCCTAGAACCCGAACTTTAGGAGAGTATTCCCGTCCTAGCCACCAAGGCTATCGGAACACCATTGAGCTCACTTAAGGAGCCAATGTGTCTCCCTTGCGATCCGACACCATCCGGTTGGTGCAAAGCAGATGTGCATTCCATGGACTTCGTTCTGAAGATCCTAATCAACATCTCAAGGATTTCCTTAAAATCGTAGATTTCATAGACCTTGATGTTGCAACTAAAGAGTCGACCCGATTACGCCTATTCCAATTCTCTCTACGTGATCAAGCTAGTCAATGGCTTGAACGTTTACCCGCGGGATCCATCACCTCTTGGGATGATCTCACTTCTCGTTTCCTTGCTCAATTTTTCCCACCGGGGAGAACTACCAAACTTAGAACTGATATCTTGATGTTCAAACAACGTCAAGGTGAAACTCTCTATGAAGCATGGACTCGTTTCAAGGACTTACTCCAAAAAGTCCCTCATCATGGCATAGATCTTTGGCTCCAAGTCCAAATCTTCTATGACCATATCGATCTCTCCACAAGGTAAACCATTGACCAATCGGCCGGTGGCAAGCTTCGTGATCTAAGTGCGGAAGAATCATGGGAACTCATAGAAGATCTTGCTCTCTATGACAACGAAAGTTGGAATGATCCCCGTGATTTGAACAAAACGCTCAAGGCAATATCTTTGCCATCGAACAATTCTAGCACTTCTGACCGTAGGATCATGGAACTTGAAGACCAAGTCAAGTTTCTCATGAAATCCTATGAAGCTCCTAAGCCTTCAAGCCAAGTGAACAAAATCACTTCTTCATGCGAATTATGTAGTGGTCCCCATGACACTCGTGATTGCGTGAAACTCCTCGGACAAGCTTTTGTTGATTACGCGTCCTCGCGTACCGATGAAGCGGGAGATAAGTGGTACACTTTCAAACCTGAGCCAAATCCTTACGGTGATTCGTACAATCCTTCTTGGAAAAATCACCCGAACCTTAGGTGGAAGCAAAACCAAAACATGCCCCAAAACAATTCTTCCAATCCACCTAATCGTTACCAACCAAACGGTCCACCCTCCAACCGAACTTTCAACAACAATCCTTCCAATAACTATGGTAGTACCAATAATCTTGAAGGATTGATGTCAAAGTTTATGGCATCTCAAGAAGCTCGAATAGCCAAGTTTGAAGCCGATTTCAAACAAAAGCAAAGTGAGATGACCAATAAAATTAACACATTGTTGAAAGCTCTCAATGACCGAGAAATAGGAGCACTCCCAAGCGACACGGTCAAGAACCCAAAACTAAACGTTAATGCCATATCATCGGTTTCGTCTCCTGCCTCTTGTCCACAATACTATTCGGTCAAAACAATGAACACGTGTTTCAAACAAACCCAAATTCTTCAAAATGACCAATCAAATAAAACACCCAATATCAAACCGGTCAATAGCATAGTTGAAACACCTCCTACTCAAGATCTTGGTGATGAATTCAAGGAACTTCACCTTGAGCGCCCCGTCATTGATGTCTTAGCGCGTGCTCCCTATTACAATGTCCTCTTAGAAAAGTATGAGGAGAAACTTAAGTTGGGAAAGAATGGGACCGCCTTCGTCCGGAATAAGTTGCTTAAGAAATTAGATGATCCAGGCATATTTGTCTGACCTTGTAGGATCGGGAACTCCAAAGCTTTCGACACATTTTCTGATCTTGGGTCAATCCTTAATTTACTTCCTTTGTCCCTTTACACCACTCTTAAGCCGGGAAAATTAGAAGACACGGCGGTAATTATAGGTCTTGCGGATGGTAGTGTAGCATATCCGGTAGGGATAGTGAAGGACGTACTCGTACACATAGGGAGATTGACAATGTTAGCCGATTTCCACGTCCTTGATATGGTTAGTGACACTACATGCCCTTTGTTAATAGGAAGAGGATTTTTAGCTACCGCAAGTGCGATGATTGATTGTAAGGAATCTAGAATAGCGGTAGGAGAAGGGGAAACTTGGTCAGTCTATGATGTTAAGAAGCATGCTTATGATACTCATGAGGAACCGACACCACATTGGGTAGAGATGAATAGGAAACCATCTAGATATGGACCTTGGATAGAAAGGAACTTTATAGGACCTCAATGCCCATTCTATCTAGGAAAAGATTTCATTGATAAGACACATTCGGTGGAACAACTCATAGCTAGAGATGAGGAACTAAACCCTTTTGAGGATCCCCTAGTCTTTAGGAAAATGATTGAGTTCTTGAGCGTAATGCCTATCAACCTAGAGATGAACAAGTGGAAAAGGGAAGGGGATAAGTGTAAGTGGAATTGGGACAAGCCACCTAAGGAAGGTGACGGATCATGGCATATGAAGATGATTTTATATGATCCGGATGGAGAAAAGTTTGAGAAGTCATACCGTACCAAGAAAACCGATAGGAAATTGAAGCCTAAGTTTGATCCCAAAGATGTCCTCGATGAGGAACTTACTCACATAGGATAGCCCGTGACCTTGAGTCTAGCTACAAGACTCGTTAATAAAGAAAAACGCTTCTTGGGAGGCAACCCAAGCTTTTTATTTGTTTTCTTTGTTTGTTTGATTTTTATTTGTTTCCGTGTGCGTATTTATTTTTATTGTTGGTCAATCATGTTTCAAACTAAATTGTGAAAATGCTTTATTTTGTAATTAATTTTGTCTTAATTACATATAAAGGTATTTTGCAAAAATCTAAGTGTAAGGGGAGACCTGAAATTTGTTTATAAGAACGAAATTGAGCATGATTTACCACAATATTAAATAAGCATGTATACTAGTAATTGTTAGAGTCAAATGCTAGTATCGAGTCATAATGATGTTTTGCAAGATTTTTCAGGAAATAAGGCATAAGTTTTTCCAGAAATTTTCCAGAAAACTTAACAAAAGATTTCTGCAGGACACTTCTGATGGCGTCAGGAATTAACTCCTGACGGCGTCATGTGTAAAAGTTTTGAAATTTTGCGAGTTTTGTTTTTCTAACGGAGTGTTAAAGTTTTTGTTGATTCTTTAGTTTAATAAACTACAGGAAATCTGCAAACATTCATTCCACAAGCACTATATCTTACATTGTTTTCTAGGATTTGTTAGTAAATATAGATTGCCGCCGATTTTATGCGAGGTTTGCCTTGATGGTTTTCTCAGGTTTAACAGGTTATGTATGACAAGAAGATGATTATATTTCTGGAAGGGAAGCTTTCAAAGTTCATTTTCTTGGAGGAAGATCTAACCTTGTTACCACACTATCCATACCGAACGAATCAGGGGAGTATTTGTTTTCATTCTTTTACATCCTTTAATTGAACGTTAGGGATAATGTTCAACCTAAGTGTAAGGGGAGGGTGAATGATAATACCTTATAGGATACAATTACACTTGAGTTTGTTTGTTCGATGGTAGGTGTGTAATAAAACTAAGAGAAATAGTTGCTAGGGTAATTTTAGCGCCAAATTTAAAATTTTTTGCAACATTTAGGAGTGAAACTTTAGCCTTAACAAGCGTCTCATGGATAGGAGTTATATGACTAGCACAAAACCGTACCACTCAAAAATTTTATTAAAAAAGATAGTGACCATCCGAGTATTTGATTAATTGGCTAACGCGCCAGCGCTAGTGTATGACTTGGTGACCATCCGTTATGCAAGTAACGCGCCAGCGATCCAAGAAGTGCATTAGTTAGCATCCGTTAGTTGAGGCGTCAAAGACTCGTATCGGCCTTCTACTAAGTAAGGTTCGCCCCTAGACTTGTTAGGAGAAGCCTTAGAGCTTATGAGTGTACCGGTAGCATTTAGATTCTAGAACTTGCATTAGTGATGCATCCCGAGACCGCTAGTGAGACTACATTTGTGTAGTCCGATTTACTACATGATAAGAGGCGTTAGGATCACCCTTGTGTTTAAACCCGTATCATAATTACTTGACCATTTAAGTCATATTACTTGACTAGTAAAGTCAATTAATTTTTCCCACACCTTAGCGTTGTACTCATTTTTAGTACACGAAACCCCTAGCACACCCCTTCGAGCCTATCTTTTCATTTCTAACTTTAAGCATTTTACTTGAAGGTAGAATTTTTTTACAATCCACCCAAATGTGCAACCAAATCACCTTAGCCTTCCGTGTATGCACTCATCTTTAGTGCATTATTGTTATTTGTTAAACCCTTAGTTAATTATCTAATTGATTACATGGTTGCTAAGTCGAGTCATATCTTGTACATATTGTTTTGTGACGATTGGGACTCATGGGTAAAGTACTAGTGATATGGAGTAATGGGGAAGACGTCATATATTACCCCCATATGTGCATTAATCTTTAAAAGTACTCCAAGTGTTTTGATTATCTTGATTCAAGTCATTAGAGTAGTTTATTGTAAAGTATGTAAAAATTCAAGTATAAGGGGAATGTACATTCCCTATGACGTATTATTTTGGATGGTAGGGCAAGAGTGTATGCAAAAAAAAAAAAAAAAAAAAAAAAAAAAAAAAAAAAAAAGAAAAAACATACGGACTACCATCCCGTTTCATTCTACGTTTGTTTTATGTTTTTGTTATTTTTGATTCATTAGCTTAAGTCGAGTCGAGTCTTGGCTTAACAATGCCATATTGTACATGTAATTAACCAAGATGATTAACTCGCCACCAGTAAATATTGCCTTTATCCAACAAAACCATGTGTTTTTCCATATCCCTACACCTCACGTTATAATCCTTTAAAAAGACCTCTTTGATAGTTTATCCTAGGTGCTTACGCCAAGTGGTGGAGGTTTGATCATTTCCCAAGCCTATGGTTATCTATTTGCAATGACAGGTAGTGAGAGATGTTTTCCATTTCCATATTGTGATATATACTTTATTACACCCGAGAGATGAGAGTATCTAAACACTATTTGTTGGGTGCTAGTGTATGACCTCCATGCTTGTCTTTGGTCTTTAGTGGAACGATTATTTGTTGTAATTACTTTTATATTAGTGTTAAATGACCCCTAACTTGTATTTTGATTAGAATAAAAGCGCATCATGCTTGAGGACAAGCAAATTTCAAGTGTAAGGGTATTTGATAAGGCGAAAAGTGTACCGCTTTTAAGGGGTATTTAAGCCCGGATTCGAATTTATTTGATCAAATATTGCCCTAAATCCTTCCTTTTGTCATTTTAGGTACTTTTGGAGAGATATCTGGAAAAGGAAGCATTTTGGACGTTTTTGGAGCATTAAAGTGAAGAAAACGGCAAAGTCTCAATTTTTCTTGCTGGGAACAGTACCTGACGGCGTCACAACTTCCTTAATGATGGCATCAAGAGTTACAAAAGAGGTGGATGTGGAAGATACACGTGACGATCCAGAGAGTTTTTGTGCATAGGATATGACGGCGTCACCCAAGGCCGTCATGGTCTAAATATTGGTGACGGCCCAGAACAATTTTACACATGACGGCGTCACAAGCAGATCTAGGCAATACGATTTCATTATGGCGGAGAGTTGACGGCGTCACGAATTCCTTTTTGATGCCGTCACCCTGTAAAATCTATATATAGTTTTCTAAATTTTATTCATTAGTGTGCAACTTTGAGGGAAAAACCCTAGTCCAACTTTTCCAACTTTTTCAAGGGTTTCAACCCTTTGAATCTTTCATGTTCAATTAGAGATAAGTACTCTTTCAATTCAATCAATATGTCTACGTGTTGTTTGAATACATCTTACACTTGTCTTCAATTTAACATGCTCGGCTAGATTTCTTTTGTGTTTGCTTAGATGTAGTGAAACCTAGATGTTAATTATGGGTTGATTGTTTGTTTATAGTTGTTACGGATGATTGTATTCTATGTTAGGCTTAGGAAAACTGGGAGACTTCCAATTGGTAACTTGCTTGAACATCTTAAGAAACATGATCGGAGGTGTACTACGATTTTTGGTTGTATTTAATGCGTAGGAGAATTCTAATGATCCCATGTTAGGAGCTTTTAACCGCTCGACATAGGAGTGAAGTAGGATCCTATAGAGTTAGGGAATATTGTACACGGCCCTACGACTAGTATTAAGGAATATGACCCGTCATCCATGCAATTTTAACAAGTTATCAACCTGTAAAAGATATCTAGGGAGTAATGAAACCTAAGTAAACACAACTTTCCTCATCATTGTTACACCACATTAGTATAATTAGTTTCATTTTCATTTCTTTTATTTTATTTTGATTGCATCTTTAGATAAATTGGGTTAGTTGGCTAGCAACTAATTCCGCCCACTCCTTCAAAACCCGAGATTTTACTTCCTTTTATAAAAATATAAAAATACAAAAAGAATCATCCATCACCTCTAGACCTAGTTTAGTAGATTGTCTAATCCTAGCGAACACTATTCCTGAGTTGAACGATCAATCCCCCGGTACTTGTCACTATACTATACTACAACGATCAGGTACACTGCCTGGTGGGGGTTGTAAGCTTCTCGAGATCCCTCGAGAGGTAAAACCTTTTGTGAGGGTGCAATTCCCATGCATCACCAGGGTGGTCTGGTTGCAGTGAGGGAGGAAGAAGGGGATGAACAGTGGAGGTGGTTTGGGAGGGAGTTGACCGGGGTCAAACCCGTTTTTATTAAATGGGTGGATTGGGTGGGCTTTTGTGTGATGGGCTTGGAGAAAGGGTTAAGTAAATGGACCAGGCCAATGGAATGGGTGGGTTGTGGTGTTTATAGTTGGGTTTATTTTAGGTTGGGTTTAAAAAGGGTTCATTTGGTTTAGTAGTAGCAAAAGCCCAAGGACCTTATATGTAAAATCTGATTTTCAAGGGACTAAAAATGCAACTTTCCCAAAACTAACACAAGGACCATTCTTGCCAAGTGTGAATAGTACAAGGACCTTTCTTGAATATTTTCCATTTTTGAACACTAGGGACTATTTCTGCCAATTATGAAACTTGAGGGCCTGTTTTGCCATTTTTGCAAACTTGAACTTCAAGGGTAAAATTTGTCATTCCTTGATTCCTGGGGGGACTATTTTTCACTTTTCTTCAAAATAATTCTTCCAAGGACCATTTTTGATATTTCTTGAAAGTTCAGGGACTGATTTTGCCAATTATGCAAACTTTGCTCGTTTTTCATCTGTTTTCAATCCTTTTGTACCTGAAACATATAAAAACACAATCCAAGGATATTTGTAGTATAATATGGTGTATCTGAGTGTTTTTAACTATTTTTGCAGTTTAAATGGGACAGAAATGATGAGTATTTAGACACTCATCAATCCCCCACACTAAACTATTGCTAGTCCCTAGTAATCCTAATCATATAAAGTAATGAAAGGATACCAAGTTACCAAGATCAACCCGTTTTGGCTTTTATTATATACAGGATACTTTAACTTAGAACAGAAATATATACAACTGCTTGATTATCAAAAATGGCATTCTAGAACGGGATTCACACAAACTGGGTGTCTCCAGGGAATAGTAATCAACATCCTCTTTTTATACTCCCAACTAAGTTTAAAACCCTTGTGCAAAAGTTTTTGTGAAATGCTAACACTACTTATACTAGTAATCTATGTAAGACAAGTCTTAACTTTTTACTCCCGCAATATCAAGTTTAAGGTGTATGTGCTCATTTTTAAAAGTTTGACCACAAAAATCGACACTCATTATGGCTGTTATTTATTCAAGTCTAATTCTAACTCACCGGAAACCTCAGAAATTTAAGAATAAAAAATGGCCTTTTCCATGTAACGGCTTTCTTCTCGGCACATCCCAAACCAGTTGGTTTTAGGTTACCAGGCTTTTGACACCCCACGGAGACTAGTATCGGAATTGGCGGGATTTTGATTCAATGATTTTTGATATTCCTCAGTAAGTTAAAATTAAAACTTAAACAGATAATAGCAAACGATCATTTAGAGATTAAAGATTCAAAGGTGAGATCACTCATATTACGATTTTCTTCTCAGCTTGTCCTTTTAGCCGAGGCTTAGGAGGCTAGGTTTTTACACCCTCGAGAATAGTATCGGAGCTTTCGGGGGTCCTTGACTTCAACAATCTATAAATTCCCGTTTAATCTTTATTACAAAATTAACGAATACTAGTTCAACTTTCGATTTAGATTTAAGAAAAAGAAAGTTTCATTTATTTATTCTAATTCTATTCAACACATCTTTTTTATATCTACAATTTTCTCATTTTTTCTTTCTTTTCATTTTTTTTCATCATCATTTTTTTTTTATAACATACTTTACTTTCACATCATTCAGCAAATTTACTTGCTTCATTTTGCAACTTTATTCAGATTTTAGGAAAGTATGCTACTTCCAAAATTTAAATAAAACTTTGAACTAATACTCCATATTAACGTTGCATAAAAACTTGTTTACATAACAAAACAATTTTAAATAGTCAAAAGTTTGAAAACAGCATGTATTAAGATCAGATTAGGAGCTACTGGGAGAAAAAGCCATAGATTACTTTTATAAGCTCTAAAGAGAACCAACTACTCTACGCTTTGCATTTTCATTTGCACAAATCTTAAAAACTTAGCCTAATAGTTAAGGAAGCAGCCAGATCAACACTCTGGCAGAGTCAGGATACCCTTTGTTCTATCCTAATCAAGACTAAACACTTATTCTATTTTTTTTTTTATATTTTCATAATTTTTTTCATTTTTTTGTGTGCAAAGCACTTCTTTTTATCGAATTTTTTTTTAAATTTTTAGCCAAAAATGGGGGGGGGGTACTAGGGCACTAGAAGGTACAATGTGATCAAATTCGCTAGAATTCACCCCACACTTGAATTGAATATTGTCCTCTATATTCAAAGTCCCGGCTATTATGCCGACTCTTTGAACGTAAAAAGGCAACATTACTAGCTAAGTGTGTGAGAGAAATCTTTTTTCACAAAAGGATTTTATAAAATATCCCTAGACAATCGTTAGCAAAAGGATTGTATATTGGGCGGCTGGATTGAGAACAGGCGCATCAATCATCACAATCCAAGGGATACCTGAAAACATGAGCAACAATAACATGGCAAACAACAGTAGGGGCAACTCCCCCACACTTAGGTGTTACAATAGAGAAAGAAGACAGAGGCATGGGTGAGAACCCATGTGATGCTAATGTTTTTGTTTACCGAGTCACTAGCTTGACTCGACCCCGAATTCATTGGTTCATGGGGAAAGTTTGGAGATCTGGGACAACCACGGGTGGTATGTCCTCTCCAAAATAGTCTTTCAAACGATGACCATTCACTTTAAAGTTGGGACCGTCGGGTTGGAACAACTCAACGGTTCCATATGGAAACACTTTGGCTACAGTGAATGGCCCAGACCAACAAGTTTTTAGCTTACCCGAGAAAATTTTCAATCTTGAATTGAAAAGAAGAACTCTATCACCAACATTGAAAACGCGGTTCTTTATTTTAGAGTCATGGATCTTCTTAGTCTTTTCTTTGTAGATTAAAGAATTTTCGGAAGCTTGATCACGTAGTTCATTTAATTCGTTTAGTTGAACCTTGCGGTGATCACCCGCTGTCTAGAGATCAAAGTTTGCATGCTTCAAGGCCCAGTAGGCTTTGTGCTCTAACTCAATCAGAAGATGACATGCCTTCCCGTACACCAGCTTATATGGAGTACACCCGATGGGTGTTTTGTAAGCTGTATGGAAGCCCAGAGTGCATCATCCAGTTTGTCTGACCGAGAGGCGCGGTTTTCACCTACTGTCCTCTCCAGTATTCTCTTTATACCACGATTTGAGACCTCTACTTGCCCACTAGTTTGGGGGTGATACGCGGTAGAAAGACGGTGAGTTACACCGTACTTAAGAATCACTATTGCAAATTGATCATTGTAAAAATGTGTATCGCGATCACTGATTATGGCTCGTGGAGTTCCGAACCTAGCGAAAAGAGACTTCAAAAATTTTACGACTACTCGGGCGTCATTGGTGGGTAAAGCTTTTTCCTCAACACATTTGGATAAATAATCGACAGCCACGAGTATATATTTGTTCCCTCGTGAAGACGGGAACGGGCCCATAAAGTCAATGCCCTAAATGTCAAATATTTCACAGACTTGGATGGCGTTTTGAGGCATCCCATCCTTCTTAGAAATATTCCCGTGATGTTGACAAGCATCACAGGCTTTGACCAGATCATGGGCATCTTTATAGATTGTGGGCCAGTAGAAGCCTGAATCAAACACCTTTTTGGTGGTGTAGTTTGAGCTGTGATGTCCCCCAGTGGGTCCATCATGACAGGCTTTAAGAATTTCCATGGCTTCTTGGCCATGGACACACCGTCGGATGACTTGATCCACACAAATTTTAAACAAGTAGGGGTCGTCCCAGAAATAGTGTTTAATATCTTTGAAGAACTTATTCTTCTGTTGGGATGACATCCCTTTCACCACAAAGTTACCCACATGGTAGTTTGAAAAATTGGCAAACCATGGGGTAGTAGCATCTCCACGAAAAGAGATCACATTTAGTGTCTCGAGAGGAAACGTTTCATTATATTCCTATTTCTCGAGAACACCTTGGTGAGGGTTCTCTAGCCTGGACAAATGATCAGCCGCTAAGTTCTCTGCTCCTTTTTTTATCACGTATGATGATATCAAATTCTTGTAGGAGTAGAACCCAACGGAGCAATCTTGGCTTTGCGTCTTGTTTAGCAAAGAGGTATTTTAAAGCCGAGTGGTCGGTATACACTATGCATTTCGTTAAGATTTAATATGGCCGAAAATTTTCAAAGGCATATACAACGGCTATGAGTTCCTTCTCCATTGTAGTATAATGACTTTGAGCTTCGGTCATTGTTTTACTAGCATAGTGTATCGGCTGAAAGTGTTTAGTTTTACGTTGTCGCAGGACTGCACCTATTGCAAAGTCACTTGCATCACACATTAGTTCAAATGGCAGGTCCCAATCGGGGGCAACAAGGATGGGTGCATCAGTAAGCTTTTGCTTCAGAATTTGAAAAGCTTTGAAGCACTCGGGTGAGAAGATGAAAGGAGCATCCTTCTCCAGGAGATGGGTCATAGGCCGGGAGATTTTTGAAAAATCTTGTATAAATCTACGATAAAATCTGGCATAACCTAGGAAACTTCTAACACCTTTGACGGTTGTGGGAGGAGGTAGTTTAGCAATTACATCAACATTTGCTCTATCTACCTCAATCCCGTTCTTTGAAATCTTATGGCTGAGGACAATGCCCTCTTTGACCATAAAATGGCTTTTCTCCCAATTTAGACATAAATTTATGTCTTCACAGCGTTTCAGCATGATTTCTAAATGGGAGAGACAAGAATGGAAAGAATCCCCAATGACTGAGAAGTCATCCACAAACACCTCCATTGTTTTCCCGATGGTGTCGGAGAATATGGCCATCATGCACCTTTGGAACATGCCAGGAGCATTGCATAAGCCAAATGGCATACGACGGTAGGCAAAAGTTCCATACGGGCATGTGAAGGTGGTTTTTTCTTGATCATGTGGATCAATGGGGATCTGAAAATACCCCGAGAAACCGTCTAGGAAATAATAGTGTTAATTTCCTGCCAATCATTCAAGCATCTGGTCCATAAAGGGTTGAGTAAAGTGGTCTTTTCAGGTGGCTTCGTTTAATTTTCTATAGTCGATGCACACATGCCACCCAGTAACCAGTCGAGTTCGAATCAACTCGTTTTCTTCATTCGTGACAACAGTTATGCCACCCTTCTTTGGGACACAGTGAATGGGACTAACCCAAGGACTATCAGAGATCGGGTAAATTAATCCAGCATTAAGAAGTTTGAGAACTTCTTGTTTGATAACATCATGGATTTTAGGATTAACCCTTCTTTGATGTTGAACTACGGGGTTTAAAGACATCTTCCATAAGAATCTTGTGTGTACAAAATTCTGGGTTAATACCCTTTATATCAGATAGTTTCCAAGCAATGGCTTGCTTGTGTGACTTTAGAACCTTTATAAGAGCAGTTCTCTCCTCATCACTTAAACCTTTTGGGATTATGACGGGTAACTTGTCTTTACCCTCCAAAAATGCGTATTCGAGATGAGGTGGTAAGTCTTTGAGTTCGACTTCAGGAAATTCATCAGTTTTCTCAACATATTTGATTTTCTCTTTTTGAAGTTTTAGTGGTAGAATAGGAGGATGGGAGGGATCTTTGTTTAACAATTTCTCAAGGAGAATTATATCCCCCTCCTGGTCAATCTCTTGGTTATCAATCCTAGATGGAATTGAATCACTCTTAAGAAAGGCCTCTATTTCTTCAAGGATGAAGTCGCTTCCCTCAAACGGAGTGAGGGAATGATTAGAATTGGAGATTATAGGTTGAGAAGATGGAGTGGGATTGCCACTCAGATAATCATTAGAAAAACCAAGAACTTCTTGAGTGTACTCCTCAGAAGCAACATCAATGACATCTATTCGGTTAACCGACTTAGAGTCGTAATTTGAGGAGTACCTCGAAGTTTGATCGAGGTTAAAAGTGATTGCTTCAATACCCACATGTAGTGTGATCTCTTGTTCAAAGACATCAATGAGAGCACCACTCGTTCTAAGGAATCCTCTTCCAACAATAAGAGGAACCCTTTGATCCACATCAAATTCAACAACCACAAAGTCAGTTGGAAAATGGAACTTTCCTACTTTTACGAATACGTCCTCAGCAATGCCAAGAGGACGAGATATTGATCGATCTGCAAGCTCAAGAGTCATGCAGGTAGGAGTAAGTTCCAGAAGAGATAGTTTCTTCCATACTGAATGAGGCATCAGGTTGATGCTTGCGCCAAGATCGGCCAAGGCATAGCATTCAACCATTCTCGGAAATACACAAGGTATTAGAAATTTTCCAGGATCTCCAAGCTTAATAGGAAGCTTCTTTAATAGAACTGCAGATCAGTTCTCGTTTAGTAGAGTTTTAGCCATTTCAAACAGCTTTTCCTTGTTACTCAACAAGTGTTTGATCGTTGATGCAAATTTGGGCATCAAAATGATAGCATCTGCGAAGCTTATGTCAAAATGTAATTCTTGAAAGATTTGGAAGAATTTGTCCATTTGATGACTAGCTTTTTCGTGGATCTTTTGATCAGTTAAGCGTGATGGGTATGGTATTGAAGATTTAGGGTTGGTTTTTGGATTATTAAAGGGAGTCGGTGGAGTTTCAAGCACTACTTTTGTTTTAGTAGTTGGGACCGGAATAACTTGAGGATGGACTTTGTCCGTACCTCCGTTATTAATAGGAGGTATCGTGTCCGTTGTAGCCTCAATTTCTTGTTCCACTACCTTAGGAGAAGAAGAAGAGGTAGATGGAATCGTGGGTCCAGTATATGAAGCTCCACTTATGGTTGTGATCGCGTTTACATCGCCCTTCGGATTAGCGATCATATTGCTAGGTAATGTACCTGAGCCTGAGGGTCGTTCATTTAAAGACTTCTTGAGGTCTGAGATTTGGCTGATCAACAACCGGTTTGTTTCTTCCTGGGATTTCATGAATTGTTTTAATAATTCATCAGAGGGAGTCGGGGTTGGAACAACAGCTTGAGTTTGATTAGGAGGGTTTTGCACTCGGTTGTTCTGATTAAACCCTTGGTTTTGAAATTTCCCCTGATTTTGGTTTCCATGAAAATACCCTTGGTTAAAGTTACCCTTTCCCGGATTCCTATTAAAGTTTCCCAGATTTTGGAAACTTTGTGGATGACCTTGATTGAAATTACCTTGGTTTGGAAAACCTTGGTTAATACTATTCTGGTTCTGGGGACGGTTTTGAACATTCTAGTTTTGATTAAAACCAGGTGGTCCAGGGTAAGTGTTAGGACGCCATGGTGGTTCCGCTTGAGGACAGTATTGGTTACCTCCTTGATTGGAATGACTAGCTATCGCATTTGTTTCAAACTTGTTACTATCAGTGGCAGTACAGTTATAGTATGCATGAGGACCACCACAAGTAACACAGACTTCCACTTTCTTCACTTTAGCATGTGATGGATTTTGTGGAAAAGAGACTTTCTTTTGGTTGGAGAGAACCAAAGCTTGAATAGCATCCGTGAGTTTGTCAATCTTTTCATCGGTGCTAGACTGACTCACGGGAGATGAAGTAGAAGGATCAACATGTTTGCTTCGTGTGGTTCAAACCTTGGACTTGTTCTCAATAATAGCTAAAGCTTCTTTTACAGTTCGACTCAAAAAATTACCTCCGGCTGAGGCATTGAGGGAGTCTTGATCCATTTGGCTCACTCCATTGTAGAAAGTGTCGAGTTGCATTAACTCAGAAAAACCATGATAAGGACATTTGCGAAGTAACTCTTTAAAACGATCCCATGCTCCACTGAATGATTCACCAGGACTTTGGGAAAATTTGGTGATTTCATTTTTTAGAAATGCAATTTTAGACGGGGGGAAAGAATTCGTTCACAAATTTCTTTACTAAATCTTCCCATGTTTCAATCGAACGAGGGGGTTGTTTTTCCAGCCAAATCCGGGTTGCCCCCTCGAGGGAAAATAGAAAAAGAAGTAGTTTTATTGCCTCTTGTAGGACGTTTTTATATTTGATGGTAGATGTGATCTTGTTAAACCATCGTATATGAGAATGAGGATCGTCCCTTTCAAAACCATAGTACTGACTCGAGGTTACCAGATTGAGCAACCCGGTTTTTAATTCAAAATTGTCAAATACAATGGCTGGAACAACAATAGCATCTCCATAACCCTCAATGAGTGCTTGGAGAAGCTCGGACATAGGGCGATCTTCTTCCATAATGACTGAAGGTTTAGGTTCAGTCTGAATATCGGTTTCTATTTTTGGGGCAGAATGTCTTCGGGTACATCTTCGAGGAATGGTGACAAGCTCACGGTGAGGACTTGTAGACCTAGAAGAACGAGTGCGCATGCACTGAAGACAACTCTAAAAATCCTTAGAGTGATGGAAATTTAAGAAAAGGAAAATCTTTTTGGTTTTTCTAGAAATATGGACAAAGATGGTAAATTACAGTGAGTGTGTATTCAGAATCACGATTACTTCCAAATTCGCTATACGCAGCACACCTCCCTAGCAACGACGCCAAAATTTGATCGGTCTCAAACGGTAAACTTAAAGTCAACCACTGATGTGGTCAAAATAAGTCAAACTGCTCAGGCCAATGCTCCATGGAGTACAGTGTATCCTCGGGTCGTTTAATCCCAACGAGGTGTGAAATCTGTAATAAGACGAATTTGTAATCGGGTGATTATGAACAGAAAAAAGGTTGTGATTGATTAAACTAACGATTTATAAAATAAAATAGTTTAAACAAGTTATTTTAATAATTACGTGAAATTAGATATCCTAAAAATGTTTTGAAACCTAAAAACGCGCGTTTAAATTAAATTTAAAGTGCATGCGCAAAATAAAAAGTGAATACTGAGCTACGCTAACCCTACGGATATGAAAATTATTTTTTTAGAAATCTAATAATAAAAGAAATTTTAAGAAAAATAATAATATTTTTTAGACAATTTATTTAATTATTATTAATTAAAAACTATTTATTAATTATTTAAAACTATTCTAAATTATACTAAATTACAATTAAATGTTATTTTAAGTAAGAAAATTAAAAATTAAATCTTGAAAAGTCTAAAATAATTTAAAACTAATTTTAAAACTGAAATTATATTTTTTTTACACTTTTTATATAATTATTATTAATTAAAAACTAATTATTAATTATTTTAAACTAATTTAAATTATTATAAATACTAAATGAACAATGAAAAATATAAAAAATTTTCTAAAAAATACTAAATAAGTTTAGGAACCTAGGAAAATTATAAAAATGGAAAGTGCTTATTGAATAAGCAGAAAAATAAGCCAAATGGCTTAAATAGAAGCTATCGCTTATTTTATATTTGATTTTTCTTGATTTTTCTTTACAAAACTATTACACTACTGTTATTAAGCAACTTTAATAAAGATAAAATTTTTAGAACTTAAAAATAAGCAAAATGGAAGTTTATGGGATTGACAAAAAGCTTATTAGGTCTTTTTGATGGCTTATGTGTGAAATAAGCTATGGATAAGTTACCAAAGACAAAATAAGATCTAATCAACTAAGATGAACATGAAATAAGCTAAAAACACTGAATACGCACTATGAATAAGCCAGGAATCACAAATAAGCACTTATTAAAACATGCAGGCCAAACAGGCCAAAAGGGGGCACTTGCAGCCCTATGTGGAGCCCACAAGGGTGACCAAGGGTCCAAGCTTAAGGTTCATCTAAAAAGGTGGCCTGGTGAGCTTTCCAATAAGCCAATAACCAGAGCTTAAGGCTTAATAATAAGCCATGGGGAAGCTTGTGAAGTTGGGTGGTCTACACTGATGGGTCAGTATGTAACATGAAATGGGACAATATGCAAGGTCAAATAAGCTAGGTGGAAAAAGGTCTCAAGGCCAAAATAAGCAGTCCTCCAATAAGCTAGAATGAAGAGCTTCTTAAAAAGCCAAGGTTCTAGGGTTGGGGCCCACAGGTGAGTTTGGGATGAGCTTATGAAATCTGGTGTACATCCTGGGTGCAGGGCATGCCTCAGTAAAACGGGCCAAAGTGAGAAGCCAAATAAGCAGTTTAAATAAATTATAAAAATTAAACTAAAACTAGTCTAGTAAAAACAAGCAACCAAATATTATTATCCCAAAAGTTTAGATCCTAAAAGTGAAAAATGAGACGTATAAAAATCTCACCATTCTTGTAAAAACCTAACAACACTGAAATTTTGACTTTTTATTGTAACACTAAGGTTTGACTTTTGTTAACTTCTATTGATCACTAATGACTAATTATGATGATACAAGTTATATTTAGACTGATTTAAGCTAGATAATACAATTATGCATTAATAACTTGGATTATGATATCATAAATTCTAGTAGTGGACAAGTATATGATATGCAACTTAGATTTTGACTTTTTATCAAACAAGGCTTGAGTTTTATGTTTCCACTGACCCAATATGATCTATTGCAGTCTACTTTTGCCAAAACAACAGCAAAACAACAACAAGAACGCAAAGTACAGTGCTAATCCAAACACCCCTTTATTACACTGATTTTATGATTTATAAAGCATAACACTGATTTAGGCCATGAAATTAATTCCTCATAGCATAATATGATATAAGAAACTATATGAAACATAAATACACTAACACTAACAGTAAATACCTATTTAACCAAAAAGTTTATTTTGACAGTGAAATTGAAAGAAAGTATCACAAAGGGTTCTAGTAAGCAAGTAAGTGCACAAAGGTCACAAATCAACTCACATATGCTAAATAAGCAGTAAACATCAAAGATAAGCACACAACAAGCATTTGTACAGTAAATACCAAAAATCTTAAATAAGGCTTACAATTGATCCAGAGCACAGAACTGAATTCCAAGAACCGATAACCTTTCCTAAAGCTTCCAATAAGCTACTAAACCCAAGGCAATCCAGTATTTACCTTGCTTCAGCCTTCTTTCACCATTACCATGGATTTTTTATTTTTGAGCTAATTTATTGATTTTTTTTGCATTTTTGGTTTTTATTACTAAAACTAATTTTAATGTTTCTAATAGCTCAAATAAGTTATTACAATAGCTTATATGAGATTATAAGTCCTTAAAAACAACTATAAACAACATTCAATGTAACTTGAGAATTTGAATAAAAACAATTGCATAAACTAAAATTTGCACTTAATTATGAAATTGAAGGTTAAAAAAAATTTACAAATTACTAAAAAGACTTAACATAACATTATAAAACTAATGATTACACTGAAATTTGAATGTTACACTTAGTCGACAATAAGAAAAACTAAAAAAATTACATATTCTCTATCTCTGCTTCAATCCCCTTTTATAGATGTTCAATGTGTTCCACTTGACTTTCGGACCAAATCCCACCATTAATCAAGGCCATTGGATGAGTAAAACTCATCCTGACCTTTAAAACTGCTTTTAGCACCAAAAGTAGTGAAGGTGGCTTGGAGTAGTTGTTGCACAATTAATGCTTCTTGGAAGGGTGTGTGAGGTGTAGGGGATAATTTGAGAATTAGGGTTGAGCTATGGGAGGTGGAGTTGATAGTTGCAGGTGTAGGGAAGATAGAGGTGGAGTAGGCTGTGTTTGTGGCATCCCCTGTTGCAAACCCAGGTGATTGGGTTTAGTTGTGGGTGCGGGTGCAACATGTGGTAATAAGGTGTAGCAGGAGGTGGAGGGTGGTATGGGATACCAGGGTGGTCTGGTTGCAGTGAGGGAGGAAGAAGAGGATGAACAGTGGAGGTGGTTTGGGAGGGAGTTGACCGGGGTCAAACCCGTTTTTATTAAAAGGGTGGATTAGGTGGGCTTTTGTGTGATGGGCTTGGAGAATGGGTTAAGTAAATGGACCAGGCCAATGTAATGGGTGGGTTGTGGTGTTTATAGTTGGGTTTATTTTAGGTTGGGTTTAAAAAGGGTTCATTTGGTTTAGTAGTAGCAAAAGCCCAAGGACCTTATATGTAAAATCTGATTTTCTAGGGACTAAAAATGCAACTTTCCCAAAACTAACACAAGTACCATTCCTGCAAATTATGAATAATACAAGGACCTTTGTTGAATATTTTCTATTTTTGAATACTAGGGACTATTTATGCCAATTATGAAATTTGAGGGGCCTGTTTTGCCATTTTTGCAAACTTAAACTTCAAGTGTAAAATTTTTCATTCCTTGATTCCTGGGGGACTGTTGTTGACTTTTCTTCAAAATATTTCTTCCAGAGACCATTTCTGACATTTCTTGAAAGTTCAGGGACTGATTCTGCCAATTATGCAAACTTTGGTTATTTTTCATCTGTTTTCAATCCTTTTGTACCTGAAACATATAAAAACACAATCCAAGGATATTTGCAGTATAATATGGTGTATCTGAGTGTTTTTAACTGTTTTTGCAGTTTAAATGGAACATAAATGATGAGTATTTAGACACTCATCAATATGCACTTCTACATACTTTCCACATTTTTTTTTTCAAAATTTCCGCCTAAAAAAATCATATATGATTTGTAGAAATCACATGTGATTTGATTTTGCCAAATCACATGCAATTTTTACAAATCACATGTTATTTTTACAAGTCACATGTAATTTTTCTTGGAGGAATTTTTGAAAAAAACAAGAAAAAAAATCTTCGAAAGTTTAAAGAAGTGCATATCTATAGATATATAATTTAATTCTCATCGCGATAGTGTATTTTTTTTTTTTTTTTTTTTTTTGTAGCTTGAAGATTTACCGTTTGCAAGATATGTTGTTTTAAAAAAATATGAAAAATGATTTTTTATTAATTTTGATAAAAAAAGTAGATGTCTAAAATTGATTTATAGGATCTATGACAAATATAAAATCTATATTGATCTCAACTCTATCCACTAAATAGTTATGTTTGAAGGATATCTACTAAATAGTTATGGCGTTTTTACTGTTATATGTTGATTATATTGTTTTGACTGCTTCTTCTGAGGCATTATTACAACAGATTATTGGTTCTTTGGATCAGGAGTTTTCCATGACGGCTCTTGGGCCGCTTAATTATTTTCTGGGTATTTTCGTTGTGCGTAATTCATCGGGCATGTTTTTATTTCTGTGTAAGTATGTTGTTGAGGTTCTTGAGAGAGCACATATGGTTAATTGCAACCCCAGTCGGATTTCAGTTGATACAGAGTCAAAACTGGGTGCTTATACAAAAAGACAAACAGTGTGGATATAAAAATGTATACTTTGCAGCTTTCTTAATTAGTTCATGTTGATTCTAGTTAATATATATATATATATATATATATATATATATATATATAGAGAGAGAGAGAGAGAGATGGAGAGAGGGGGGGGGGGGGTTAATGTAAGTGAGTGCTTAATGTAAGTTAGAATAGGAAGTGATCCTGGCCATCCAATGTATCATGCTGATGTCATTAAATCCAGATTAAAATAATGGCAAATCTGTAATTAATATTGAACCATGAGGGTATTATGTATCATTGTTCTCACTCATATGCTGGATGTTATCATCATTCAAAAACACCTGATATAGCGGATTAGCTCAAACAAGTATCCTGACATAACAAACTATAGAGAAATTCACGATATATTATCCAATAATTCAAGTTAAACAATTAAGTCAAACAAGTATCACTTTTTATTTACAACATCGACTCATTTTCTTTGTTAGTTCAGATGGCGAATTTGAAGCGCAAGGGAGGTGATGATACACCAGGTAATTTTCAAACCTCATTCTTATTTAATAAATTTAATTAAGTGTAAAAGGCTATTAATCATTCTTGTAATTTTTGTATGTAAACAAGTCTGTCGAAGTGAAAGAATCGTGTATCAAAAAGATTCTGATGATGTTGATTTTATGGGTGGATCTTCGAAAACAAAATCACCTGGTATGTTTATGTTATGTATAAGCATGTGATATAAATTTGAACCTGTCATGTATATATCGTATTTTATGTCATGTATATATCTTATTTTATAGTTGTTTTTTTGTTTAACAGTTCGTTGAAGCTGTAAGTTTGTGTATCAAGAAGATGCAGATGATGATGATTTTGTCGATGAACCTCCGAAACTAAAGAACATTGTTATGTTGAAATTGATCCTAGATATAATATATGAACAATAATATATGTATCTCCCTGAATATTGGATAATTATTTTGAATTGGTTACTGTTTCGTGAAGCTGTAAGTTTGTGTATAATATATGAATTGGATAACAATGTTCTTTAGTTGTTTTTTTGTTTAACAGTTCGTTGAAGCTGTAAGTTTGTGTATCAAGAAGATGCAGATGATGATGATTTTGTCGATGAACCTCTGAAACTAAAGAACATTGTTATGTTGAAATTGATCCTAGATATAATATATGAACAATAATATATGTATCTCCCTGAATATTGGATAATTATTTTGAATTGGTTACTGTTTCGTGTATTTGAATTTGGGGGTTATGTGTATATCTTGTATAAAAATGTTTAATCAGAATTGAGTAATTGTTGTTATGTATGTATCATGTTATATTTGTTAGTTTTAGTTATGCAATGAATGGACACAAAAAATAAAACTATGTTTGCCATTCTAATGTTATTTAATTTGTTCAGGTTCAAAAAATGGTAACGTACAAGACGTTACAGTTAAGGAAAACAAGAAAAAAGGTAAAAAGAAAATGGTTAAGAAAGCCGGTGACAAATTTGAACAGATGGACAGAGTTCTACTACGAATACCTCCAATATCTTTGTTCCGTGTAATAACTAATTTCACGGAAGAGCAAAGGCAATCTGTTAGGGAAATGGGATTCGATGGTATTCTTGAATACCGACATGCTTAGGGTATTGGGTATTAGATAAGTTTGATGAAAATAGTTGAAGTTTGATATTCGGTGGTAAAACCATACCCGTTACAAGAGAAGCCGTGCACGAAATTCTAGGAATTCCAATGGGAAACCTTCATGTAGATGCACTTAAAGGAACCTCACGCAGTGATAAGCTAACAAAAAGCTAGAAAAAGATATTTGGTGGGAAAATTGGTAGGATTTATCACTCTAATGTTGAAGACATAATTCAAACACAACAAGAAGGTGGCTGGATGTTTAAGATAATTTTTTTGGTGCTACTCTCCACAGCAATGGGACAAAGTAACATGTGTTCAACTGTTAACCTAAAATTTCTACCGTGTATTTTAGGTGAGGAAGATATCATACACTTAGATTGGTGTACCTACATGATAGAATGCTTGGTAAATACAAAGAGGTCATGGAACATATCTACACACTATAATGGGCCTCTCGTGATGTTATTGGTAATTTGATACTTGGTTGAGCTATTTTTTTTGGATCCGTTATACATGAGTAATATATATATATATATATATATATATATATATATATATATATATATATATATATATATATATGTATATATATATATATATATATGTATATATATATATATATATATATATATGTGTGTGTGTGTGTGTGTGTGTGTGTGTGTGTGTGTGTGTGTGTGTTAACTCATTGTTTATTTATACAGCTTTTGTATGTGAATTCAACAAAGTCACTTACACAGAATTTTAAGAGGATTACACCGGCGATAACGTTCTGGACATAAAGTGTCTTAAACACAAGAGAAAGGGAGGAGATAGCTAGCGGTGGATTCGGGATACATGAAGAAGGTGCATAGCGAGGAAATGAAGACGGTGAAAAACAAGATGGAGAAACTGAAATACCATCAACTCAAATAGCTGTTAAACTAGATATTGATGAAGAAGGTACAAAAAAATTGTTGTTAATTAGTGCATACAATATATATATATATATATATATATATATATATATATATATATATATATATATATATATATATATATATATATATAACCGTATATGATAGGTTTTTATTTGTTTGAAAGGTGTTGAAGATGATGGATACAATCCTTCGCAACCCAAACTCTAATAGACGAGCTATCAACTCCACATTTACTAGATGGAGATGAAGGGTTGAACCCGAATATGCAAAGTAATTTGAACCCGATACCTGACCCTAGTTCGTACTCGGGTTGACCCGACTGACCCTAGTTAGATTTTGGACCCGATTATCCTTATTCGGGTTCGGGTTCGGGTTCGGGTTCGGGTCCGGGTCGGGTAAGGATTTATGACACCCCTAAATCCAACCAAGCTTTTACGTAACTGATTTATTAAGCTAATCAGCTTATCTGATTTAATAAGTTAATCCGAATACACTTTTACATAACTTACAATTACCGCAAGACAAATCCACTTTACACATAAGATACATATTAACAATACGAGATATGTAAATAAAACAATCAAAACTAAATGGTAAAAAAAACATAATGTTTTACCCAAAGTATTTCGACGAGCCATGCTACCAGATTCAGTGGTTTCCTTTTGGGATTGACGGATGGAGTCATCTTCATTGGAACCATTAGACGCATAACCTATCAAAAATATTCATATACATAATTAGTTATAGTGATATCAGAAATAAATAAAAACATCCACACATATAGTGATTTGGGAGAAATAATAAATATAAACTAAAGTATGATTTTACCAAAAGAATTCCTTTGAACCATCCTATCAGATTGAGTGGAATCACCTGGTAACAATTTTTGGTAACTTATAAGATGTATGAATATAAAGAGTTTGAAATCACATTAACAAAACCCTTAATTGTATGATTCATAAAAAAAAAAAGCGTGATAAACATACCTTGTTCAATCGCAGTTACAAATGCGTCAGCCATTACTACTTGCAAGATGATAGTATGTGTGATTAGTAGACCAAGATGACCTGTGAAATATATGGGGAGGATAGGCGGGAAAGAGGGGAAGAGGGAAAGCTGGAAGAGTGGTTGCGAGGAAGCCGGATGACTTCATCAAATAACAACTAGAACAACTAAAATGGTGGGATATGGAGAAAGGGTCAACACAGCGTTCCAATATAAAAAACACAACTGATATCTCAAACGTATGTGTTTTACAAGGGATAACACAAGAATGCAAGATTACCAAGTTACCCTTTTTGTGTATTTAATTAATTATTTTAACTAAAAAAATTAAATATCAATTTGACACAATTTCATTGGCTGCCTACACTATCCCACTTGAACCTCATTCTATATATATATATATATATATATATATATATATATATATATATATATATATATATATATATATATATATATATATATATAATCTACCTTAAGTAAGAACGACTAGGATATAAAGAGACAAACGGTGTGGAATATATGAGTTTGTTTTTCAACAGTCTGATTGCGATAACGAAAGATATCCACTAAATAGTTATGGTTGAATGATAATTCTTAGAAGAAAAAACAAATAGCTACATGTTAACGATTGAAACCATATATGAAACAAGAAGAGAAAAAAAAAATCTTAATTTTTTTCTTTTTTTTATTATTATTTTGAGTTGGTTTTAAACAATGTATTACTATTTATCTATTAAATAATTTCAAAGTCAAACTTATATCTCATTCGGTAAAAAACCTACTTGAAATTAGTATATGTCAGATTTAATCCACAAAACAACTTACTCTTAGAGTTGAGATCAATATATATCTCATATCCAATTAAAAAATTCTAGATATCCATTTTTCATCAAAATTAATAAAAAACTATTTTCACCAATTTTTTAAAAATAAAATATTTTGTAAACGGTAAATTGTTAAGCGATAAAAAATATAACATCGCGACGAGAATTTTTTTATCTATTAGTAGACGGGGACCTCAATATAAACTTTCGACGATTGTTTTTCGAGTTTTGTTTTGGTATTTGTGGAAAACTAGAAGGGGGGTTGAATAGTTTTACGTCTTTTTTGTTTTATAAAAGTTTGCTTCTAAAGAATAGATTCAAATTACAAAAACTTTGATGCAAAAATATTGATATGAGTTTGTTCACAATTGTTGTATGAACACTACTTAATTAGATTGTTAAGTAAAAATTACAATGTTATTTATCACACTCTTATATATATATATATATATATATATATATATATATATATATATATATATATATATATATATATATATATATATATATATATATATATATATATATATATAAAACAGGAGACGTTTGACCATTTAATGCCAAATAAGCATGGTCAATGCCCAGTCATCAGTTTTTTAGTGCTATGTCATCAGTAGTGTTATTTTTGGTGTCCATGTTAGCAATATTTTACCATGTTGGCAATTTTGCATAATAAATTTGGATTTTTTTTTAATTTATATTAAAATTTCGGATTTTTTATTTAAAAAAAAAATCATGCATGGAGTCAGATTAGACCCTGGGTCTGTTAGTCCAGAGAGAAACGTGATAACCTCTAGACCAACACATTTTTTGGAATATATCTTGCAAAATCAAATTTGTAAACCTACTCAACCAATTATTGATTAGTTTGAAAAGGAATGCTTTTATTTGCAAAAATTATATAGCAGATCCATTTCTTAATTATTTAGAGATTATCCCTTTACAATGTTCCAAATTAATACGGCATTTTATTCTATTCATCACAAAACCCTAATTTTTCATAAACCATCTTCGTGATCATAATTTTTATTTTGCTTCTTTAATGCTTTATTATGTTTACAATTGTTTTATAACTTTTGTGCATATTATGTATGTTTGCAGGCACATAAAGTCTTTTTTGTGATCTCTTCTGTCATCACATGTGTATGTCACACACTACAAGTTTTGATTTCGAGCATTCCACTAACATACAAACTTTGAGGTATTCTGAAAATTTGTTAGGGTTTTGAGGTAAAGACATGACTTGCTACATATATTCAATACATGTTATTCAGATTATAACATATCATTCAATCCTATAAATAATCCATGGGCAAAATTTTATAGACACATATTATGTGTCTAATATAATACAAGAAATCAGGCATCAGGCATATAATACGTTTGGTAAGTTTCATAATGTTTTAATCATTTAATCGTTCTCTACGCATACTAACTGACATGTTGCCACTATTTTTAGGTTTTGTCCCTGGATGAAGATCAGTTGCAGCAAATATTGTATATATACGATTATCTATGCACCTATCGGCTAAGAGAAAGTGAGTAAAATGTTTTTTAGTCAGTTTTCCTTCATAGTAAAAGTGAGCACTTAAGGTGTACTAATGAGCTTTAAGTTTTGTTATTCTACAGTTTTTGTTACTCTCATTGCAGGCAATCTACAGTTTTTGTAACTCTCATTGCAGGCTATAAGGTTTGGTGATCTTCCATCATGGGCAAATGAGCTACAACAAGTGTGCTTGAGGTTGTTCAGTATAGCGATTATGATCCTGAATCAGTAGTTTTTTAGTCAGCTTTCCTTCATAGTAAAAGTGAGCTTACTTAAGGTGTACTAATGAGCTCTAAGTTTCGTTATTCTACAGTTTTTGTTACTCTCATTGCAGGCTATGAGTTTTGGTGATCTTCCATCATGGGCAAATGAGCTATCAACAAGTGTGCGTGAGGTTGTTCAGTATAGCGATTATGATCCTGAATCAGTAGACACTAATACCTGTGAAATGGATGAAGAAGAATGCATATTTTCGTTAGAGCTGCTACGTAGGGAGCCTCTCTTTAATCGACTCATTGTTAACTCATACCAGCCAAGTGAGGTGCCGGGTGCGGCGTGATCTTTTTAATTTTCCAAAATCATGTTCTTTATCTTATTTACATCAAATTTGTCTCTGAAATGGGTCGATTTGGGCTATATTTTGTTCTATCGGGGTCAATCCAGTGCAATTTAAAATCTGGTTGCAAATTGTATTAGTTTAGGACTGCTGTTAGTGGCTGTAATGGGTCTACTATTCCCAGTTGTGCTTTACTTTACACATAGAAGCAGTGTTGTAAATATCACTCGGCGGTACCTCAGCGGTCGACCACCGCCAAGCGCCAAGACCGATATGGCGGCGATATATCAGTGATATATCGGAGACCATAAATTATAAAGAAAATTATTTAAAAAAAATAAATATTAGTAATATCCTAACAAAATAAGTCAATAACCACACATTTAACTAAAAATAATTTTTTTATAGAATAAAAACATACTCGATATATAGTTTAAAATATCAGTAAAACAAGTTTTTGTAACTAAAAAGTAACTTATGCATCATAACAAATTGTTACTACGGTATAGTATATAGCATGTAGTTACAATAGATTAAAAGTTATTATAAAATGTAAAAGTAGAGAAGGAATAAAAAATATTTTTAGAAAAAAGTTAAACATAAAATAATAAAAATACTGGCCCTACAATCTACCTACACTAACATTAATATCCCAGTACTACTTTTGCCTTTTGTATACTACTTTTGCCTTTCGTATTCTCTCTCCACAATTCTTCATCTTCTTCCTCTCAACGATATTACTACAAAGTTTCAGATCTGGTCTTCTATTTTTTTTTCTATCATATTGCAGCCACATACACTCTTATCTCTAACCCCCTAACATTTCTTGCAGCCACACTAATACCACGTCCATCTCATTTCTTTCTTCCTCGATGACAAAACATACAACCTGTTATACAACCGATGGTCCTCCATCTTCGCCGGAAATCCAATCCTCCCCGTCCCTACCAGAAATATCTCACTTGTGGTGGAGTCGCCGGAGATGGAGTCGACAAAGGTCCGATTTTGACCGCCAAGGTCCGATTTTGACCGCCAAGGTCTGATTTTGACCGATTTTGACCAAACCGATTTTTTTGATCGATAAGTGAAATATCGTATCGGTCGACCACCGATAAGCGATATATCACTGAATAGAAGTCCATTTCAAGAAGACCGACATTTACAACACTGCATAGAAGTCCATTTCAAGAAGTCAAAATTGGCACTTTCAAATACCAAACATCTATTACTTCAACTGAGCATACCATACACCTTGGATTTTCACATCCTTAGGAACCTTAGCACCGAGTTCAGTATCAGAAGGCTGAATACTCTCAAACACACCAATCAACTCTCCTGTATCAGGTCCGTCAAGGAATACTTCCAAGGGACCCTCGATTTCGTCAACTGTGTAGGTCAAACAGGTCATAAGTTTGGTCTTTTGGAAGTCGGGTGCTGAGTTCTTGCTTATACCCTCGGCTTTGACAGTGAAAGATGTTGGTTCTAAGCAGAAAGATCAAATCTTTCCTGGGCTCAAGCCGCTCAACTACTAAAAAAATAGTGTCACAAAATCCATCTGATCTACAGCAAGAATTCATGGACAGCGTGACGAGTTATTGCATTTTTCACACAGTGTCGTTTGAGGGTTAGAACTTAGAAATCAACACACAAGGCCCACCCAATTACAAGCCGTTGTTATAAGAGGATAAAGTTACAATTCCAGTATGTTCATATATCACGTGTTACATGTAAATATTTATATCATTATAGGCATAGTTTTCATTATGGTGTCAAGGCTAATCAGACATATTTCTAAAACTACAGGAAAAAATGAATCGGTATCCTATATTTGTTTTTCACTGCTGTTGTGATTGTTTTGTCGATTGGTGCACAAGATCTGATATTATTGTTGAAATACCGTATGAGGTGAGCGTGTATGTGTTTTTAGGTTTCGTGTATCATATATATATTGATGTGTGTTATCTCACACATTGTGAACTTTTATATAGGCACCAAAGCAACTGCAACAACATTTAATGGATGTAATGGCACTATCAAGTCTCACGGGTACATCAACAGTTTAGCTTTTCATCAAGAAGTTGGAAATAGTGATTTTTGTATGTGTTTGTTCGGTTGCATAGAGTTTTGTGTTACTGATTTGTATTCAAAGAAGAAGAAAAGGATACGAGCTGATAACGTGTACTCAGCGAGTGGTAAGAAAAGGGTGTGAACCTGAGAGATTCAAGAATCAGAGGGTTTTGAGCTGAGCTCTTTACAAATTCAGACAAAGTGATGTCTGTTTATCAGGGAATGAGACTCTCGGGACACATGTCGCAAATCAAAAAGTGTAGAGAGAAACCTAGTCTGATCAAGTTTGTTTGAATTATAAAGACTAGGTTAGCTTCAAATGAAAATTTGAGGTTTGATAGCCTGAGGTCTGATAGGAATCAGGGATGTTGAAGATCAGGCTGAGTGTTAATATGGTTTAGAGCTTTGCAACATCAAGAATGTTGATGGTATGTGTCGACTGGCCTTTTAACTTATATCTGTATTTACTCCGTGTATCCGTTTCCTATGCATAAGATGCTCATCCAAATGTTATGTGGTTTAAGTTTGAGTTTGAAATTTTGTTGATCGTGTATACATCGCTCTTACCTTTGGCTACATTATGTAACAGGCATTTGCGTTACTGTTGGGAGATAGCCCTACTGGAGTGCTTAGGGACAATGTGCGACTGGAGATAGGCGTGAAGATTATCTGGCCGAGTTTTCCATGACAAAAAATGTCAGATCCCCTCATACGCTCAACGGCATATCAACATTTATACAGTCAGACTGCCGAAATAAAGTTTTGAGTTGTGGGTAGTTAGATACTTATTTATTTTTCTTACACAAATGTTAATCTCTAACACAACCAAGTGGTATTCAATTGTTGCAGCTATATCATGATGAGATAATTAATCATCCGTGGTGGATGGATCCTAAAAACAGGCCTAAGTGGCTATGGGAACATCTCACGGAACTTTATCTCTATCTGAAGGATGGTTTCTTCATGTATATTGACAAGGTGCGGATTTTGGTGTCTATCTTGAGGGAAGCAAAAGCATTAATGCGAATGACCATAGAAACTCTCAAAGAAATTCCTTCCAAGACCAAGGAAAATCTAATTAAATTTATTGGGCTTAAGGACTGCAGCATCGACTTTATTTGAAGGAAATTACCTTCTCTTGATGAGGAATAGAATGACAGTTCAGATTCAAATTTATATTTCGATTCCGACTGACTTGATCGGATGCCAATTTAAGTTTTAAGCAGGTCTGAATTAGTGTCATCTATCTGGATTTGTGGAGTTTCTCCGAGGTGCTGTGTTAGTGAAGTGTTTAATGATGTTTTTTGTATTTGTGCGGAGTTAGGCATAATTTCGTAGGAATAATCTTTGGTGATGTATCTAGATGGACAACAAACAAACAACCTACCCAAGACCTCTTTAATGAGATCTTGACGAACATAGTGTGCTTCGGTTACGGTTAGTCCAAATTCTATCGGCGGGCTATTGCCTTTGTTAAAAAAGAAAGCCATTTCTGTTGAAGGCGCTACGTTGGATAATGATCACAATGCTGTCTCAGTTTGCGCTGAAGCAATACTAACTCCTGCTCTTGGTGGCAACTCACGCTTATACCAAACAATGTCTATGGAAGCTGCTTGCCAATCCATTCCAGACACCGTCTACTTTCCAGGTAATTCTCCGTTATACTTTCATATTTTCAATTGATTCAATAACATTGTGTTTGTCAGACTTACTCAATGTTTCTGAAAATGTTACAGGAAAACGGGTCGTTTAAACAAATATCTGGTACGGGTCCGTCCGGTTGACCCTAAATACGTATTCTCCCCTATTATTACTTTTATGTAATGTAAATAATTAGTGTGCATCATGGGTCCCTTTCGGCTTGACTTGGCGTTTTCTTTAGCTGAATTTGATTGTATGCTTTAATTCTATGGCATCATCTTCCCTTCTTATATGTAATTCCTTAAATAGTGGTGGGGGAATTAGTTGTGCCCTATTTGCAGTGGCCACAAATATCAACAGCCCTCAACTATTTGTGAGAAGAGTGGAAAGTTATTTTTAGCTTGGTATACAGTAACACTACTTGGTCAGCTTAATTTATCCAAGTTTGTATAGCAATTTATTGTGGGTTGAATTTTAGCATTAGTTGGATGTTAAAACATATATGTATTGCTCTTTCAAACTGAATAAAAATACCTCATTCAACAATAGAATTAAAACAATAAAATAATTTGGCAATTCATTTATATTCGAGTTAATATTTTTGAACGAAAACCGTTTAATAATGCATTCACTAAATTCAGTATTTTCAGGATTTGCAACTTGGTGATATTGTCTATGTGAGCAAGATACAGAGAGTAATTGTTCATGCCTTCGAGTCGTAGTCCATAAAAATCATGTATTGGGTAAAGGGTTAGGAAAAAGGATTGTGAAATCATAGTTGTGGAATAGCAATGGTCAAGTTTCTCTTTTATTATTATTTATAGGTAATGCATTCATTGAATTGACAGGTGTAAGATTTATCATCTCTATGGCATTAAATCCCGAGTCATCCTTCAGAGACTACGAGTGTAATAGGAGCATCCATCGACAAAAGGATCACCCTAAATTTATTGTTTTAGAAAAATAATAGGGTTAGAAAAAAGGATTATGAAATCATAGGTGTTGAACGAAATGGGTTTTGTGTTTGTCTTTATTTAATGTTCTTTTTTTTAACAAGCTTTATTTAATGTTCTTTGATACCCTTTTTTCAGTTAAACATTAAGAGGAGAAATGATGTAAAAGTTAAGTTACATATGACCGGTGTAACCCAAATAACCTAACCATCTACATTGGGGACTCGATTTATTACTTGCTTTGCATGTTATAAGTATTGTGATTTACTCGAGCTAAGTGTTAGGGAGCCATTATGGTGTTTCATATATATGGCTTTGTGCCATGGTTTGTTTATAAAACAAAAATAGTAGGTTAAAAGTTAAAGTTGCTAATACATAAGTTATAACTATAAAAGATCACTGATATCCGTACATAACTAAATTAAAATGTAAATTACAAGTCATGCCCGCCCATTGGGGGGGCTTTGAGACTAATATATATATATATATATATATATGTGTGTGTGTGTGTGTGTGTGTGTGTGTGTGTGTGTGTGTGTGTATTTATGTGAAATTAATGTTGTGAATGGAACTGATGCGTGGGGTTTGCACCAGGCTTCACCTCTCAAGGGATCTCGAGAAGCTTACAACCCCCACCAGGCAGTGTACCTAATCGTTGTAGTATAGTATAGTGACAAGTACCGGGGGATTGATTGTTCAGCTAGGAATAGTGTCGCTAGGATTAGAAAACCTAATTACTAGTTCTAGGGATGAGAGATGATTCTTTTTGTATTTTTATATTTTTTTAGAAAGCAAATAAAAATCTCGGGTTTGAAGGATTTGGGCGGAATTAGTTGCTAGTCAACTAACCCAATACTACGATGCAATCAAAATAAAATACTAGAAATGAAAATAAAACTAAATTAAACTAAGGCTGTGAGCAATAAGTGGAGAAATGTGTTTACTTAGATTTCACTACTCCCTAGATATATTTTACACGTTAATTACTTGTTATAGTTGCATGGATGACGGATTGTATTCCTTAATACCATTCATGGGGTGGCGTACTTAACTCCCCAATCCTATGAGTGCCTACTTCACTCCTATGTCGAGCCAGCTAAGAAGCTCCTAACATGGGATCATTAGAATTTACTCATGCATGAAATACAACCAATAAAAGCTAGTACACATCGGTTCATGTTTCCTAAGACATTCAAGCATGTTACCATTTGGAGATCTGCCAGTTTTCTTAAGCCTAACATTGAAATCATTCATCCAATACAACCATAAACAAGTAATCAACACATAATCAACATCTAGGTTTCATTAGATCTAAGCAAACACAAAATAAATCTAGCCTAGCTTGGTGGAATCAAGACAAGAACAAGATATAGACAACCAACACATAGACATATTGATTGAATTAAAAGAACACTTATCTCAATTACACATGTAAGGGTTCAAGGGCTGAAAACCCTTGAAAACCCTATAAAATTCGTATATGGTTCGGCCTTAGGGTTTCTCCAAAACTTGTTCCCCTTAATGAATGAAAATTAGAAAACTATATATAGATAATTGAGGCTGACGACGTCAAAAACAACCTTGTGACCCCTTCATCTCGCCGCCAAAAGAATTCTCGGACTGCCTTGATCTACATCTGACGCCGTCATGTATTAGGTTTTTCTAGGCCATTATGTCACACCCCCAAAATCGGGTCCAGCGGAAGCATACATGTAGCTGGGGTGTAACTCAATTGGTATTACAACACAAGTTCAAAACTGGTTTTCAATTCAATCATTTAGAATAAAATCATTTAACCAAAAGTATTGAATTTACATTGTTAAAAGTAGTGCGGAAGTAGGCCCGTAAAATAGTTTAAAATGGTCCCCAAGTGAATATTAGAGTCTTCTATGACCATGCCATGCCCTGCCAAAACCTCCAGCAGCGTGCCATTGCTTAAAACCTGAAAATACATGCTAATGAGTGTCAACACGAGGTTGGTGAGTTCATAAGTTTGTATTAAAACAATAGTGTTGTGAGTTCAATAGAGAGTTTTGTGACCATTGTGTAACTCACAATGTCATAAAAAAAATAAAGTTTACCTTAAAGTAAAATTTGAAGAGCGGACCATGAGTAGAGTATGTGATCATTACAACGAATACAATGCCACATAGAAAAATAGTCTATTACGCTAGCGCTAAGTTCATGCAACCGAAGCTATAACAGTGTGCATGCTCAAAGAGCATGTAATCATATATAGGTGCCTGGCAAGTGTTTATCCCGATACACTTGTAATTCGACATGTTATACGCTCGCGTTTGCCTATCCGGTCAAACCGAACGGGGGAGTCACCACCAATAGATCTATTTATAACATTCGCGCTTCCCAGCAGGAATTGACGGTTCATGAGTTTGGGCATAGTGGGATTCAAGGGCTTAGGCTAATCCGCGTAATAGTGTAAATAAAGCATAAGTTTCAGTGTGGTCCATAAAAGTGTTTGCATAAAAGCAATAGTTCACAAAGTGTGTTGCATAAGAGCAAAAGTTCATAAAGTGTGTTGCATAAAAGCAAAAGTTCATAAAGTGTGTTGCATAAAAGCAAAAGTTCATAAAGTGTGTTGCATAAAAGCAATAGTTCATAAAGTGTGTTGCATAAAAGCAAAAGTTCATAAAGTGTGTTGCATGTTTATAAAGCATTTGTGTATGTGAGAAAATAATCAAATATGCAACCAATATACACATAGGTGCATTTGAATAATCAATCAAGCCTTCAAAGAAACAGTAGTGTTTAAGTAAACAATTGCGCATTCAAGCATTGAGTTTAGTAAAAAACGAGCATGTATTCTCCCCCAAAACAGTTATAAAAACAGGTAAAAGTAGGGGGTATGAACTCACCTGGTGCGATAGCTATGATGACAAAAGTGGATACACTGAAATGAGGCACGATCTCTAATCGTAACCTAATATGAATGATAGTTTCTCATGTAAGAAACGAAATGATGCTACATATGCAAGTACGTATGTTATCGATACCACTCGTTAGTCTTGGAAATAACGCTTATCGTCGAAAAATACATTTTTGACGTCTCGTTAAGTTAATAACCACTTTTCATGTAATTGTGTTGAAAAGGTACTCCACGATCCTCGTCTGGTGTTTTATCGGTAAATATAAGGTTTTCGTCGCAAAAATAACATTTTCATTACTTGAAAATATGACCAAAATGGCCTCGCAAAACTAGTCGCGAAATATTGTACGTTAAGTGTTAATGGTCAAGCTCGGCGTTTTTGAAAACCTTGTAACAATATCTTGAAATCGTGTTATTTAACTTTTGGCTATACGGGTCTTGATCGATGAGAGAATCGACTCTTATTGTTGTTATTTGAAAATATTATGTTCAACACTTAGAAAATTTCATTATAGCAAAAGCTGTCAAAATATATATAGTTTATCGGGTATATAGATGAGGTCGTAGTTTATTCGTTACGAGTCCAATGATCAAACGGCCAATTGATTTGAAAAGCTTGCTGGGAGATCTTGATTTCATAAAACTACGGCTCGGACTCAAACTGATCCGATCATAAAGAAAAACAGCCGTGAAAGTGGTGTCTCGCAAAGACAGTTTACGTCAAAAACTCTATTAGTGTACAAAGCTGATGGAAATATACATATATCGTCGGATTTCAAACACTTGTATCTTTTTCGTTATAAGCCCGTTTTCTATGTTCTTTATATCCCCGCGAAGGTAATCAAGTATACTTTAGGTTTCTCAAGGTCTTGGCTAGTCAAGATATCATTAAATCTCAGTTTTCCTAGCTAGAAAATCGGGACAGATTCATATTTCAGAAAATATAGTTTTTGTCGTAAATCTTGAAAATAACATATCTTTTTCGTCGTAACTCGGATTTTATCCCCGTTTTCGGCCGTAGTTTCGTCTCGGAATGTATTTTCTAAATATTTGGTCCAAAGTTACACCCTAGACCCTGAGTTTCCCACGTTTTACAGAATTGGACAGCAGCTTTGAAAGTTTGTCAAAATCAACTTTTCTAGTTCAAGGGTTGTTCAAAACTTAACCAAACTATCTCAAATCAACTCCACAAGTACCCAATCCTACCATACACCTTCTTAGGGTGTCATGGGTTCCTAGTCTTCACCAAAAATGGTGGATCTCATGAGATTGTTAATAAAAATTATAGATCTATGTTTATAAAAACAAAATGAGTAATAAGTGGTATGGATCTTACATACTTGCATGTTTTACCAATATATCTTGAAAATACATAAAAATATAAAGTAAATGAAAGTATGAAAAGATCAAAAGTGTTTTTGAAGCTTACTTGAATATTTGAGGTGATTTGATGAGAAATTGATTAATAATCTTGGGTTTTTACCACAAAACCCCAACTAGATCTTGATTAGAACTTGATAAACACTTGGATCTTGAAAAGTTTATGGATTCTCCTTAAGGTTGTTTCTTGGCCGATCCACACACACAAGGAAGGAGAGAAGAGAGCATTTTGTTGGTGTAAAATGAAAGTGTTAATGTGATGAAATGTGGTGGAAAGGAGTATATATATATGGGTCTTGGTCAAGGTTTGGTCCAAGTAATTAATACATAGGGTGGCTAGGGGGGGGGGGGGGGGGGGCGGCCAAAAGTGGAAGGAAACAAGGGTGTGTGTTGGTGGCTTAATTAATAAGCTTGTCTCCCATTTGTAAGTATAGGTTAGGTTTTGTTGTGTATTAGGTGTTATCGGGTACCGAGTTAACTAAAAATAAATGTTAACGTGGTGAAATAAAATACGACGAAGTTGTAAAAGTTGTAAAATATTATTCCTGATGAGAATCGGGTGTTGAATAATTATTGAATTGAAATAACGCAAACCGACGGAGTAATAAGCTCCGACCGAAAAATGTAGCCATTGTTTAGAAAACGCCGGGTAAAATAATAATATAATTTTTATATTATTATTATGAGTATGTAAATATGTTAGGATCATAGTCGGGAGTATTGGGTATACGTTAGTAGTAAAACTGAGTGGTATCGTTAATTACAAATTTAGCATACGTATATAGAAATAATGCATATCCGTGTAGGTTCTCAAGTGTGTTAACGATTTGTAGACTACTCTAGTCTATATGAAGTGTCATTAATGAATGATGCATGAATTCGCAGCTAAACCTAACTGGTTACGCGAATTTGAAGACTCGTAAACTCAGTTTACGAAATGACGAACGATGATCATGAATAGTGATTTCCCTTCGGGAATGAATAGTGTCACATGAATAGTAAAATTTCTGAACACTTCTCGGAATCACAAACTGACTCCGAAAACGATGAATAGTAAAATGATGAATAGTGACCGGTGAATAGTAAATGATGAATAGTGAATAGAAGAAATGTCATGAAAATGCGGGTTGTTACACGTTACGTATTTAACTCTTGATGCTCTTCCTTGTGACGCCTTCATTTCTGTACTGGGTCGTCATGATATTTACTCTTGACGCCGTCAGGAAAATGCTCTTGACGCCGTCACACACTGTTCTCAGCTTGGAAAATTAAGTCTTTGGCGTTTTCTTCACTTTTATGCTCCAAAAACATCCGAATTGCTTCCTTTTCTAGATTTCACTCCCAAAGTACCTAAAATCACAAAAGGAACGATTTAGGGTAATCTTTGATCAAATAAATTCAATTCCGGGCTTAAATGACCCCCTAAAAGTGGTTCATTTTTCGCCTCATCATATACCCTTACACTTGAGATTTGCTTGTCATCAAGCAAATGCGCTTTTATTCTAATCAAAATACAAGTTAAGGGTCATTTAACACTAATATAAAAGTAATTACAACAAATAATCGTTCCACTAAAGACCAAAGACAAGCACGGAGGTCATATACTAGCACCTCACAAATAGTGTTTAGATACTCACATCTCTCGGGTGTAATAAAGTAATATCACATTATGGAAATGGAAAACATCTCTCACTACCTGTCATAGCAAAATAGATTACCATAGGCTTGGGAAAGGATCAAACCTCCACCACATGGCGTAAGCACCTAGGATAAACTATCAAAGAGGTCTTTTAAAGGGTTGTAACGTTAGGTGTAGGGATATGAAATACACAGTTTTGTTGGATATAGGCAGTCTTTACTGGTAACGAGTTAACAATATTGGTTAATTACATGTACAATATGGCGTTGCTAAGCCAAGACTAGACTCGACTTAAGCTAATTATTGAAAGATAACAAAAATATAAAATGAACATAGAATGAAAAGGGATGGTAGTCCGTATGTTTTTTTTTTCTCTTTTTCTTTTTCTATTTTTTTCTATTTTTTTTTTTGACATACACTCTTACCCTACCATCCAAAATAATACATCATAGGGAATGTAAATTCCCCTTACACTTGAATTTTTACATACTTTACAATAAACTAATCTAATGACTCGAATTAAGAAAATCAAACACTTGGAGTACTTTTAAGATTAACCCACATACGGGGGTAATATATTATGTTCTTCCCCATTACTCCATAAAATAAGTACTTTACCCATGAGTCCCAATCGCCCCAAAACAATATGTACAAGGATATGACTCGACTTAGCAACCATGTAATCAATTAGATAGTTAACATAGGGTTTAACAAATAACAATAATGCACTAAAGATGAGTGCATACACGGAAGGCTAAGGCGATTTGGGTGTACATTTAAGTGGGGTGTAACAAATTCTTCCTTTAAGTAAAATGCTTAAAGTTTGAAACGAAAAGATAGGCTCGGAGGGGTGTACTAGGGGTTTCGTGTACTAAAATTGAGTACAACGCTAATGGTGTGGGAAAATTAGTTGACTTAACTAGCCAAGTGATATGACTTAAATGGTCAAGTAATTATGATACGGGTTTAACACAAGGGTGATCCTAATGCCTCTTATCATGTAGTAAATCCTACTACACGAATGTAGTCTCACTAGCGGTCTCGGGATGCATCACTAACGCAAGTTCTAGAATCTAAATGCTACCGGTACACTCATAAGCACTAATAGTAAATGCTTTTCCTATCAAATCTAAAGGCGAACCTCACATATTTGGGTGGAAAATTTTTCTGAAAGTACGGTTATGTGCTAGTCATACAATCTCCTATCCATGAGACGCTTGCTATGGCTAAAGTTTCACTCCTAAATGTTGTAAAAATTTTTAAATTTGGCGCTAAAATTGCACTAACAAGTATTTCTCATAGTTTTATTACACATCCACTATTAAACAAACAAACTCAAGCGAAAGTGTATCTGTAAGGTATCATCATTTTACCCTCCCCTTACACTTAAGATGAACATTGTCCCTAATGTTCAAGTAAAGAATGTAAAAGTGAAATAAGTAAAAAGAATGAAATCAAATACTCCCCTGATTCGCTCGGTATGGATAATAAGGTGGCCAGGTTAGATCTTCCTCCAAGAAAAGGAACAATCAAAGCTTCCCTTCCAGAATAATAATCATCTTCTTGTCATACATAACCTGTAAATCCTGAGAAAACAAACAAAGCAACCTCGCATAAAATCGGCGGTAATCTATATAAGTTACTAAATCCTAGAAAACAAAGTAAGATATAATGCTTGTGGAATGAAGTTTGCAGATAGATATAATGCTTGTGGAATGAAGTTTGCAGATTTCCTGGAGATTATAAAACTTAATAATTCAACAAAAACTTTAAAACTCCGTTAGAATAACAAAACCGGTAAAATTTCCAGATTTTTACACGTGACGCCGTCAAGAGTAAACTCGTGACGCCGTCAGAAGTGGCCTGCATAAATTCTTATGTTAAGTTTCCAGAAAATTTCTGGAAAAACTTGGTCCTACTTCCTGGAAAATCCTGCAAAACTTCATTATGACTCAATACAAGTATTTGACTCTAACAAATATGAATATACATGTTCACTTAATATTGTGGAGAATCATGATCGGTTTATTTCTTAAAAACATATTTGGGGTTTCCCCTTACACTTATCTTTTTGCAAAAATACCTTTATGTGGAGTTATGTCTAGGCCAAAACAACAAAGTAAAGTATTTCCACTATTTACTTTAGAAACATGATCTACCAACAATAAAAATAAAGCATGCATACGGAAGCAAATAACAAACAAACAAAATAAAATCACACAAAATCATGGGTTGCCTCCCAAGAAGAGCTTTTCTTTATTTACGAGTATTGTAGCTAGACTCAAGTTCATGGGTTACCGTGTATCGCTTATGCTCACATAACCAAGCGTGAGCCATCTAATAGTTGCCTCATCTTTCTTATAATCATCTCCTAACTCTAAACATCCGCGATAGTATCTTTTATTTTTTTCATGAGTATATTTAAGCCCTTTTCTCTTATCATTCTCACTTAGCATTTCTATGGGTGGATACCTACTACACTTCTCCATGGAAAATCCTTGAACCTAGGGTGTGTGCGGGGCATTTGATAGACAAATCTTCATCCCCATCCGAGAATGTAATTAACCCTTCTATGAGTTTTTCATCGAGGTTGGTCAACCGTTTGAAAGGTCTTCCAAACACAACTTGGTTCAACTTATCATCAATAAATTCTCCTAGATTCTCCATAACCATGAACTCAACAAGATAAACCAAGCTTCCTACAAACACATGCAATGGTATTGCTCTAGCAATAATGTTTTCTCCTTTGTATTCTAACTCATCTACCATCATTTTATTATATTCATTACGCGAGATTATGTTCATTGGGAGAGATGAGTTAAGATAGGCGTTAAAGCTCTTATATCCGATCTTACAAGGAAATTGCATGTTGAATGAACTATCACACTCAATCCTAGTTCTAGGGTCGACATGCCTAAGAGGGTTTATTTCCTCTTCCATCCTATTCTCATTAATCACATCACCATCATCAAGATCCTCATCGGAGTTTGAATAGTAAAAAGGACTAGCCCTACGGTCATCATCATGATCAGACTCCTCTAACTCAGAATTATTGTCAAAGTGGTGGTTGGGTGAGAGGTTAGGTGGGTTCTCATTCTCCACTAAAGGAAGTGGGTCGGGCATTTGGAAAATCCTACGACGAAAAACACGAATAACAGGAATCAAACGATCAATGTTACTGTTATCCATCGAAATAGTTTATGAACAAAGGAAACAAATAAATAAGATAGACTAAAGAAAACCTAAAAATAAAAATAAAATCTTACTAGAAAGGAATCTAGCAAGTAGACCTAATAAAAAGAGGTTCTAACCTAGACAATAACTATTCCCCGGGCTGCGCCGCCAAAAACTTGATGCGTGGGGTTTACACCAGGCTTTACCTCTCAAGGGATCTCGAGAAGCTTACAACCCCCACCAGGCAGTGTACCTGATCGTTGTAGTATAGTATAGTGACAAGTACCGGGGGATTGATCGTTCAACTAGGAATAGTGTCGTTAGGATTAGAAAACCTAATTACTAGTTCTAGGGATGAGAGATGATTCTTTTTGTATTTTTATATTTTTTTAGAAAGCAGATAAAAATCTCGGGTTTGAATGATTTGGGCGGAATTAGTTGCTAGTAAACTAACCCAATACTACGATGCAATCAAAATAAAATACTAGAAATGAAAATAAAACTAAATTAAACTAAGGTTGTGAGCAATAAGTGGAGAAATGTGTTTACTTAGATTTCACTACTCCCTAGATATCTTTTACACGTTAATTACTTGTTATAGTTGCGTGGATGATGGATTGTATTCCTTAATACCATTCATGGGGTGGCGTACTTAACTCCCCAATCCTATGAGTGCCTACTTCACTCCTATGTCGAGCCGGCTAAGAAGCTCCTAACATGGGATCATTAGAATTTACTCATGCATTAAATACAACCAATAAAACCTAGTACACATCGGTTCATGTTTCCTAAGATGTTCAAGCATGTTACCATTTGGAGATCTGCCAGTTTTCTTAAGCCTAACATTGAAATCATTCATCCAATACAACCATAAACAAGTAATCAACACATAATCAAAATCTAGGTTTCATTAGATCTAAGCAAACACAAGATAAATCTAGCCTAGCATGGTGGAATCAAGACAAGAACAAGATATAGACAACCAACACATAGACATATTGATTGAATTAAAAGAACACTTATCTCAATTACACATGTAAGGGTTCAAGGGCTGAAAACCCTTGAAAAACCTGTAAAATTCGTATATGGTTCGGCCTTAGGGTTTCTCCAAAACTTGTTCCCCTTAATGAATGAAAATTAGAAAACTATATATAGATAATTGAGGCTGACGGCGTCAAGAACAAACTTGTGACGCCTTCATCTCGCCGCCAAAAGAATTCTCGGACTGCCTTGATCTACATCTGACGCCGTCATGTATTAGGTTTTTCCAGGCCATCACGTATTTAACTCTTGATGCTCTTCCTTGTGACGCCTTCATTTCTGTACTGGGTCGTCATGATATTTACTCTTGACGCCGTCAGGAAAATTCTCTTGACGCCGTCACACACTGTTCTCAGCTTGGAAAATTAAGTCTTTGGCGTTTTCTTCACTTTTATGCTCCAAAAACGTCCGAATTGCTTCCTTTTCCAGATTTCACTCCCAAAGTACCTAAAATCACAAAAGGAACGATTTAGGGTAATATTTGATCAAATAAATTCAATTCCAGGCTTAAATGACCCCTAAAAGTGGTTCATTTTTCGCCTCATCATATACCTTTACACTTGAGATTTGCTTGTCATCAAGCAAATGCGCTTTTATTCTAATCAAAATACAAGTTAGGGGTCATTTAAGACTAATATAAAAGTAATTACAACAAATAATCGTTCTACTAAAGACCAAAGACAAGCACGGAGGTCATATACTAGCACCTTACAAATAGTGTTTAGATACTTACATCTCTCGGGTGTAATAAAGTAATATCACATTATGGGAATGGAAAACATCTCTCACTACCTGTCATAGCAAAATAGATTACCATAGGCTTGGGAAAGGATCAAACCTCCACCACATGGCGTAAGCACCTAGGATAAACTATCAAAGAGGTCTTTTAAAGGGTTGTAACGTTAGGTGTAGGGATATGAAATACACGGTTTTGTTGGATATAGACAGTCTTTACTGGTGGCGAGTTAACAATCTTGGTTAATTACATGTACAATATGGCGTTGCTAAGCCAAGACTAGACTCGACTTAAGCTAATTAATGAAAGATAACAAAAATATAAAATGAAAATAGAATGAAAAGGGATGGTAGTCCGTATGTTTTTTTTTTTCTCTTTTTCTTTTTCTATTTTTTTTTTTTTTTTTGACATACACTCTTACCCTACCATCCAAAATAATACATCATAGGGAATGTAAATTCCCCTTACACTTGAATTTTTACATACTTTACAATAAACTAATCTAATGACTCGAATTAAGAAAATCAAAACACTTGGAGTACTTTTAAAATTAACGCACATACGGGGGTAATATATTATGTTCTTCCCCATTACTCCATAAAATAAGTACGTTACCCATGAGTCCCGATCGTCCGAAAACAATATGTACAAGGATATGACTCGACTTAGCAACCATGTAATCAATTAGATAGTTAACTTAGGGTTTAACAAATAACAATAATGCACTAAAGATGAGTGCATACACGGAAGGCTAAGGCGATTTGGGTGTACATTTAAGTGGGGTGTAACAAATTCTTCCTTTAAGTAAAATGCTTAAAGTTAGAAACGAAAAGATAGGCTCGGAGGGGTGTACTAGGGGTTTCGTGTACTAAAAATGAGTACAACGCTAATGGTGTGGGAAAATTAGTTGACTTAACTAGCCAAGTGATATGACTTAAATGGTCAAGTAATTATGATACGGGTTTAACACAAGGGTGATCATAATGCCTCTTATCATGTAGTAAATCCTACTACACGAATGTAGTCTCACTAGCAGTCCCGGGATGCATCACTAACGCAAGTTCTAGAATCTAAATGCTACCGGTACACTCATAAGCACCAATAGTAAATGCTTTTCCTATCAAATCTAAAGGCGAACCTCACATATTTGGGTGGAAAATTTTTCTGAAAGTACGGTTATGTGCTAGTCATACAATCTCCTATCCATGAGACGCTTGCTATGGCTAAAGTTTCACTCCTAAATGTTGTAAAAAAATTTAAATTTGGCGCTAAAATTGCACTAACAAGTATTTCTCATAGTTTTATTACACATCCACTATTAAACAAACAAACTCAAGCGAAAGTGTATCTGTAAGGTATCATCATTTTACCCTCCCCTTACACTTAAGATGAACATTGTCCCCAATCCCCTTACACTTAAGATGAACATTGTCCCCAATGTTCAAGTAAAGAATGTAAAAGTGAAATAAGTAAAAAGAATGAAATCAAATACTCCCTTGATTCACTCGGTATGGATAATAAGGTGGCCAAGTTAGATCTTCCTCCAAGAAAATGAACAATCAAAGCTTCCCTTCCAGAATAATAATCATCTTCTTGTCATACATAACCTGTAAATCCTGAGAAAACAAACAAAGCAACCTCGCATAAAATAGGCGGTAATCTATATAAGTTTCTAAATCCTAGAAAACAAAGTAAGATATAATGCTTGTGGAATAAAGTTTGCAGATTTCCTGGAGATTATAAAACTTAATAATTCAACAAAAACTTTAAAACTCCGTTAGAAAAACAAAACCGGTAAAATTTCCAGATTTTTACACGTGACGCCGTCAAGAGTAAACTCGTGACGCCGTCAGAAGTGGCCTGCATAAATTCTTATGTTAAGTTTCCAGAAAATTTCTGGAAAAACTTGGTCCTACTTCCTGGAAAATCCTGCAAAACTTCATTATGACTCAATACAAGCATTTGACTCTAACAAATACGAATATACATGTTCACTTAATATTGTGGAGAATCATGATAGGTTTGTTTCTTAAAAACATATTTGGGGTTTCCCCTTACACTTATCTTTTTGCAAAAATACCTTTATGTGGAGTTAAGACTAAGCCAAAACAACAAAGTAAAGTATTTCCACTATTTAGTTTAGAAACATGATCTACCAACAATAAAAATAAAGCATGCATACGGAAGCAAATAACAAACAAACAAAATAAAATCACACAAAATCATGGGTTGCCTCCCAAGAAGCGCGTTTCTTTATTTACGAGTCCTGTAGCTAGACTCAAGTTCATGGGTTACCGTGTATCGCTTATGCTCACATAACCAAGCGTGAGCCATCTAATAGTTGCCTCATCTTTCTTATAATCATCTGCTAACTCTAAACATCCGCGATAGTATCTTTTATTTTTTTCATGAGTATATTTAATCCCTTTTCTCTTATCATTCTCACTTAGCATTTCTATGGGCGAATACCTACTACACTTCTCCATGGAAAAATCCTTGAACCTAGGGTGTGTGCGGGGCATTTGATAGAGAAAATCTTCATCCCTATCCGAGAATGTAATTAATCCTTCTATGAGTTTTTCATCGAGGTTGGTCAACCGTTTGAAAGGTCTTCCAAACACAACTTGGGTCAACTTATCATCAATAAATTCTCCTAGATTCTCCATAACCATGAACTCAACAAGATAAACCAAGCTTCCTACAAACACATGCAATGGTATTGCTTTAGCAATAATGTTTTCTCCTTTGTATTCTAACTCATCTACCATGATTTTATTATATTCATTACGCGAGATTATGTTCATTGGGAGAGATGAGTTAAGATAGGCGTTAAAGCTCTTAAATCCGATCTTACAAGGAAATTGCATGTTGAATGAACTATCACACTCAATCCTAGTTCTAGGGTCGACATGCCTAAGAGGGTTTATTTCCTCTTCCATCCTATTCTCATTAATCACATCACCATCATCAAGATCCTCATCGGAGTCTGAATAGTAAAAAGGACTAGCCCTACGGTCATCATCATGATCAGACTCCTCTAACTCAGAATTATTGTCAAAGTGGTGGTTGGGTGAGAGGTTAGGTGGGTTCTCATTCTCCACTAAAGGAAGTGGGTCGGGCATTTGGAAAATCCTACGACGAAAAACACGAATAACAGGAATCAAACGATCAATGTTATTGTTATCCATCGAAATAGTTTATGAACAAAGGAAACAAAGAAATAAGATAGACTAAAGAAAACCTAAAAATAAAAATAAAATCTTACTAGAAAGGAATCTAGCAAGTAGACCTAATAAAAAGAGGTTCTAACCTAGACAATAACTATTCCCCGGGCTGCGGCGCTAAAAACTTGATGCGTGGGTTTGCACCAGGCTTTACCTCTCAAGGGATCTCGAGAAGCTTACAACCCCCACCAGGCAGTGTACCTGATCGTTGTAGTATAGTATAGTGACAAGTACCGGGGGATTGATCGTTCAGCTAGGAATAGTGTCGCTAGGATTAGAAAACCTAATTACTAGTTCTAGGGATGAGAGATGATTCTTTTTGTATTTTTATATTTTTTTAGAAAGCAAATAAAAATCTCGGGTTTGAAGGATTTGGGCGGAATTAGTTGCTAGTCAACTAACCCAATACTACGATCCAATCAAAATAAAATACTAGAAATGAAAATAAAACTAAATTAAACTAATGTTGTGAGCAATAAGTGGAGAAATGTGTTTACTTAGATTTCACTACTCCCTAGATATCTTTTACACCTTAATTAGTTGTTATAGTTGCGTGGATGACGGATTGTATTCCTTAATACCATTCATGGGGTGGCGTACTTAACTCCCCAATCCTATGAGTGCCTACTTCACTCCTATGTCGAGCCGGCTAAGAAGCTCCTAACATGGGATCAGTAGAATTTACTCATGCATTAAATACAACCAATAAAACCTAGTACACATCGGTTCATGTTTCCTAAGACGTTCAAGCATGTTACCATTTGGAGATCTGCCAGTTTTCTTAAGCCTAACATTGAAATCATTCCTCCAATACAACCATAAACAAGTAATCAACACATAATCAACATCTAGGTTTCATTAGATCTAAGAAAACACAAGATAAATCTAGCCTAGCATGGTGGAATCAAGACAAGAACAAGATATAGACAACCAACACATAGACCTATTGATTGAATTAAAAGAACACTTATCTCAATTACACATGTAAGGGTTCAAGGGCTGAAAACCCTTGAAAAACCTATAAAATTCGTATATGGTTCGGCCTTAGGGTTTCTCCAGAACTTGTTCCCCTTAATGAATGAAAATTAGAAAACTATATATAGATAATTGAGGCTGACGGCGTCAAGAACAACATTGTGACGCCTTCATCTCGCTGCCAAAAGAATTCTCGGACTGCCTTGATCTACATCTGACGCCGTCATGTATTAGGTTTTTACAGGCCGTCACGTATTTAACTCTTGATGCTCTTCCTTGTGACGCCTTCATTTCTGTACTGGGTCGTCATGTTATTTACTCTTGACGCCGTCAGGAAAATGCTCTTGACGCCGTCACACACTGTTCTCAGCTTGGAAAATTAAGTCTTTGGCATTTTCTTCACTTTTATGCTCCAAAAACGTCCGAATTGCTTCCTTTTCCAGATTTCACTCCCAAGGTACCTAAAATCACAAAAGGAACGATTTAGGGTAATATTTGATCAAATAAATTCAATTCCAGGCTTAAATGACCCCCTAAAAGTGGTTCCTTTTTCGCCTCATCAGGAACCTAGTTTGATCTTTATGTGAAATCAATACATGAACAACACAAGCTATTATAACTATATACGAAATGTAAGAAAGTATGTAAGCTAAAAGTGAGAGATGGAAATATCAAACTGAGAGACAAAGGATTTATTATGGTTCGGCTACAAGGACACCTTCCTTGCGCTACTCCACTCCGCGAGCACCGAACTCAAGAGTTTTCTTCACTAAGTCTATAACCTCCCTTATGACGGAGAAAACCGTACACACCTTAGCTTAGACCAATTTAACGACACAAAGCTAAATGTCGAGTTCTAATCATAGCTAGAACCAATCGCACAACTACAATCACACCAAAACTTCTTTACACCCTTTCACGGCTTCTACACTTCTTCACAACACTTGTTTCTTCACGCCTTCACAACTTCGATCTATTCACTACTTCAAGACTTTTGCTTTTTCACAATTTCTAGGCTTCTATATCTTCAAAACTTCAGTAGTTCTATGTCGCTACTTGAAGGCTTTTAACTATGCACCCCTCCAAGGATTCTTCTACTTTACAAGCTTCTATGTCTTCGCCACTTCAAAGCTTCTACGTCTTCACACCTTCTAGGCTTCAATGTCTTCTCAACTTTGAGTCTTCAACTTCTTCACTACTTCAAGACTTCTATACTACTCTAAAGCTTCTTTATCTTCACTACTAATCACTACTACAATATACTACCACTTCTTATATCTCCTATCACTAATCCTATGCACCTCTACTTCTTCACTTCTTGAACTACTTCACACTTACAACAAGTCTAGATCTTATATCTAAATCTAAGTAACCAATATACACGCCGTATACACCAAAGAATGAATGATTTACAAAATGAAATGAACAAACAACTTAGATAGCAAGATGATACTAAGTTGTAATACTTCTAGTTTTGATTGATAGAAGTATTCTTCTCTTTGCACTTGAATGTTGAAGCTTGAATCACTTTGAAACAAAGATTAATGTATATATGATCAAAGGATTTTAGAGGATAGAAATGGAGGTTTAAATCAGAGAGTTTAGAGTGCAAAAAGGTGAGAAAATTTGTGAAATGAACCAGTATTTATAGGCAAACAAAATACTGTTCTGGAGCGTGGCCGGTCCCCTTAATAATTAAGGGGGCCGCCTAGTATAATTAAGGGGGCCGCCCCTCCAGAACGTTGAATTTGTTTGTCCTTTTGTGGGGAAGGATTTTCTAGATTATATTTGCCATTTTTGGTTGAAAATTTGAAATCATATATTTATAATGATTTAAACATATTCTTTTAATTCTAAAAATGTTTTATAAAAGATATAAAATGTTTTGTGACATTTTATAAAAATCTAGTGATTAAGAAAAATGTTCCTTTGATCTTATAATGCATTAGACACTTTGTTTATTCATACCTTAAGTGATTAGATGGTAAAAGTGAGCATTTACTACTAAATACTTTTTTACGTCATGATCTTTGGTTTGATGAGTTTTCGTTTTGTGATTATCAAAACATAGAGATATCGAAAGATATGAATAACGTTTTTAGGCATTATTTATATCAACAATCTCCCCCTTTTTGATGATTACAAAACCTAAACTCATTAAGTCCAAAAATTAATTTTTAGACAAGTATTTAGTGAGTTTATATTCACTTCTCCCCCTTTTTGTAGAATAAAAAAGGTTTAAGCCGATAAATTGAAAGCTCCCCCTCATTTGAGGGCACCAAGGGTTCGAGCTATGGAATACTTGCAAGAAAAATATTAGAAGCACAAGCAAATATATAATATAATAACAACTAATGATAAGCATGGAAAAGGAAAAATAGGAACACATATAAAAGCATTCATTAATTCAAAATGATTATGTCAACCACATAATCATTGTTACATTATACAAGAATTCTAAACCAATTAGAACATCCTAGTGTGCCAATAGAGAGTGTCATCAAACTTGCTTGTATCCCAAAAAGCTTGAAGTGTTTTATTTGAAAAATAAAAAGCATAAGCATATAGTATGCTTAGGTGAAAATGGTGAGTGGGAATCATGTTGATGGCTTAATGGAGGTATATTTTTGGTTTCATGCATGTTGGTGAGTTTGGTGATGGAGAGCTTGGTGGTGGTGAGTTTGGAGTTGAGTTTGTTGGTTGAGGGTTTTGATGTTGTTCAAGTGATGGTGTTTGTTGAGATCTAGTGAGAAGATACTCAATCCAAGTGAAGTGCTCATTCAATGCAATGGTTTGTTTTTGGAGGAAGATGCAATAAGGACAATTGTTGACATGCTTCTCAATTTGATTTATGTTGTGTGGTGATGAGGGTGAGCTAGATGAAGGTGGATCCAAATTGCGTTGAGCAAGATGTAAGGCTAAAAAAGCACTAAGCTCATGGGCTTCTTTTAGCTCTTCAACGAACTTCAAGTGTTTGGAGGAAGGTGATGGTGGTGGAGCATGATAGTTATCTTGGGTGAGGGTTTGAACATGCAACATAGGAGTGGCATGTGAAGTTGTAGGATGTGGTGGTGGCACTCTTGGTGGTGGAGACATGTTTGAGCTTGGGTAATCATGAAAACATGATATGGATGGAAGATATGATTCATGAGTGGATGGTGTTTTTGTTGAATGAGCAACATGTGAAGTATTGGCAATGAGGTTAGGGTTGTTGTTTTGGGATTGTGCATGCTCATCATATGAAGGAGCATTAGTTGAAGCAAGAATGGATGATTGGTTGTTAAATGAATCATTTGTGTGAGTATGATGTTTAGGTGTTGGTTGATTGTGAACAACATCACTTGAGTTGTTACAAGAGTCAAGTTTTCTCCTCCAAACGGGTTTGACTGAGATCTTTGCAACTCTTGAAAACTTAGGTTTTTGGTTGTTGGGAGATGACATGTTTGGATGTGTGAGCATTTATGATGGAAGGAAGGTATTTATAGTGTAGGAAAAATGTGGTTTGGGAAGGTAAATGTTGAGGGATAGTTTAGGACAAAATGTGTTTGTGAATTTTGGGAAGTATAGGGTGAAGAGGGTCAAAAAGCAGAAAAGATTCTGTAAACCCGACCATCAGATGGCCGGTCCCCTTAATTAGGGGCCGGTCCCCTTAATCATTAATGGGGCCGCCTTACATAATTAAGGGGGCCGCCCATCTGGTGATTTCCAGATTGCCAGAATTGGGTTTTTGGCAAAAATTTTCAGAAATGTTGTGTCTTTGGGTTTGAATTCAAGCAAGTTCAACTACTTGAGGCAATATAGGATATACTAATCATGTATATAGGCATGTTATTAAAAGAGATCAAGTAAGCAAGTAATTTCTAATTTACATGCAACCTACTCATTAGGCAATTGAATCATATAAACTAGGAAACAATAAAACATGCTAACCATATATACAACTATATGAAAATGAGGATAAAAGACCTAGTTCAAACATCTTGATGAGTGTCTATAAGTAACAAATGGGAAGTTATGATTGTATGGACTTCAAGACTTGTTACAAACAAGATCCATATAGGCAAACCATGATTCTCATGAAATAATTTGGTTCTATTATGAATGTCATATTCATAGAAGTATATGACAAATGTGAGATGATCATAGATGGTTTAAGAAAACGTTTTTAGCTTTATTCAACAATGCTTTGAAATAGATTCAAGTGTGTATTTGAGTAAAATAGATTGGGTTTTACTTCAAGAGATGTTAATCAAAGAGACAAGAAAATTTTCCCAATTTTTGATTTTGATTAAACCAAAGTTATGATTGCTCATAGTCAAAGATGTTGTTTGAAGAAAAATGAGATAGTTATTTGAAAGATTATCTTTCAAAATGTGAGGTTTTATGCAAGATATTTGATTTTAGATAGCAAGAATTACTTGTTGTGGATTAATAAAGCATGTTTGAAGATATCATGTTCAAAAGAATTGGTTAAGCCCGTTGTCACATATAACCACCTTGTATGCTAATCTAAATACATGGATAAGTGATGACATAATCCTATAGGCTTAATGCAATATAATTGAGAGATATAACTAATCATCTACATATACTTACTTATCTCTTCATTGTTTTTAACAATAACTTATCTTAATCCTTGGTTAAATTATAACATATCTATTTTTGCTACTAGTTTGGTCATTTATCCTAAATGATAAACATTCTACTAGTGGTCATAGATGATGTCTAAATTCAATGATAAATAAGAAAGTGGTCAATAAATCCAAAATCTAGAAGGTCAATTAAACTAATCTCTAGTATATATATTAGTAATATTAATAATATATGAACAAGGCAACCTACAAGTTTAAGCATATTCATAGACTAATTATGGCATAATATGATATAGTGTAATATTTATATGTTTATGAAAAGAAAACTTGCCTCATGTCCAGCATAACATTAATAGTAGGCATGAGAGTGTTGGTCAATAACTTCAATGTTAACCCAAAGCTTGATAATGTAGCAAGGTATTACTCCAACGCTATTAAGATCAAGGTAGCTTGATCCGAATTACGTAATAGATCACTTCAAGCATCTTTGATGAGTGCCATTGGAAATAAACTCCTTGATGATAGTGGGTGGAGAATGATGAGATGACAAAATTAACTACAATAGAGGTAATTCCTTCTTCATGAGTCGTGTTAGTCAAAACCATTAGCGTTTGATTCTTTCATCTTGAGGTCGTTAAGAATGCATCACAAAATCAACACTCCAATAGTGAAGATCTTATCATCAATACTTTTGTTGGTCGTAACTACGTCATTTACAAATCATGTGTAGAATAAGATTCACGGTAAATGATTCACTAGTCTTCTTACGGTTCATTGTAAAATAAAGAAACGTCTCTTCGTTCGTTTATTACCTAATCATGAAAAACAACTTGGTACCCAGATTCTCATGGGTCCGAGATGGTTAGTTAAGGACATCCATTGCATTTTGAATGCACATGGTGAGGATGTCGCCAAGGAGTACAAGAATTCATCTATAGTTTGTTTTAACGAACAAACAATGACTTTCTTGATTTGAATAAATGATAATAGATGTAAATAATATTAATTCTAAATTTCTTTACTAGGTTTTACAAATTTTATTTGGCTTAATTTACTTGTTGAAGGATCATTTACATTAAATCCTAAGCCAGTTTTATTATAAAATGACTTTTGAATATTAAGTAGATATTTTAAAGATTTGGAGCTATTTTCAAATTTAGCTAATATTTTTGCTTTTTCATTTTCCTTTCTAATTTCTTGTTTGTAGTCTTGACATTTTTTACATTCAAGATCAATTTCAATATTACTTTCAAGTCTAGACATTTCATCTTCTAAATTTTTTTCTTTTTCAAGGTTACTTTCAACGGATGTTGAAGATTCATTTTTAAGAATAATTTTTGGGTCTATGTTGCAAAAATGTTTGAAGTTGTTTTCTAATTTTGAAAACCCTAATATAAATTGATCATAGCAAAAATGTTTGGTTTCCGATTGTACCTCATTTGTAGCTATAATTGCTTCACAATCTTCACATACTATACGATGATCCTTTTCATCATCCATGTCACTCCATGTTTCATTTATAGGTTCACTTAGGTTTTGGCGCATGTAATCCTCTCCATCAATACTTGTAGTTACATCTATTTGAATATCTTCACAAGCCATGTTTTGCTCATCTTCTCCATCCATGTCACTCCATGATTCATTTACAATCTTTCTTTGGATTTGGCTCTTGTATTCTTCTTCATCGATACCTTCAAAGACCACATTTGAACTAGTAGCACTTGTATTTATTTCAACTAAATGTTTATCTATTAAATTTTCTAGAGTGACTAATTCTTGTGCAACATCCAGTTTATCATCTTTGGCATTACATTTCCTTTGGTGAAAATTTAAAAGACATTTCCAAATATCACTTGCCGTTTTACAAAAGAAAACTCTTTCGTATTCAACTCTTGGTAGAGTTTTGTAAATCATTAATTTAGCTTTAGTATTTTTATCAATCTTTGTTTGAATATGATTATATTGATTTTCAAAATCCATTTTAGTGGTTGAAAATCACCAGTTGAAATGATATTCCAAAGATCAAGATCTATTGATTTCACATAACTTTCAAATTTATTTTTCCATTCACTAAAGTTGTAGTTTTCAAATAATGGTAATTTTTGAGTTAAATCCCCTTCTAAATATTTTTCTGATTCCATAGATCGTTACAAGTTTTAAAATACAATATATTTTAAAAATCTTACTTGACCTGGCTCTGGTACCAATTGTGGAAAACTATAAGGGGGGGGGGGGGGAGGTTGAATAGTTTTACGTCTTTTTCGTTTTATAAAAGTTTGCTTCTAAAGAATAGATTAAAATTACAAAAACTTTGATGCAAAAATTGTCACACCCCCAGAATCGGGTCCAGCGGAAGCATACATGTAGCTGGGGTGTAACTCAATTGATATCACGACACAAGTACAAAAATGGTTTTCACTTTAACCATTTAGAATAAAATAGTTTAATCAAAAATGTTGAATTTACATTGTTAAAAGTAGTGCAGAAGTAGGCCCTTAAAATAGTTAAGAACGGTCCCCAAATGAATATCAGAGTCTTCTATGACCATGCCATGCCCTGCCAAAAGACTCCAGTAGCGTGCCATTACTTAAAACCTGAAAATACATGCTAAAGTGTCAACACGAGGTTGGTGAGTTCATATAGTCTTGAGAAAAAGAATATGCATTTGAATGAAGATTTCCCAGCAAAGGCCTCGTAAATCCACTCAGTTCCAAGTCCCGCCATAAGAGACTTGTAACCTGTGTGTTTACGACCCACTGCCAAATATGATATGGTTTATGGAAACAAAAGTATCGTAAATCCGAAATAAGATTGATACAAAGGCATCATAAATCAGTAATAAGATTGATGCAAAGGCATCGTAATTCAGTAATAAGGTTGATGCAAAGGCATCGTAATTCAGTAATAAGATTGATGCAAAGGCATCGTAATTCAGTAATAAGGTTGATGCAAAGGCATGAGTTTATAAGTAAATCCATATGTACAATAGCCACAAGTATAAAGTAATCTGACATGATGTCGTAATAATGCTACATTACCACTTAAGCTCATGACCCCGAAGCTAGACTGTAATCGAATTCTTGCCCCACATGAGTGTTTATCAGGCACTCATAATTGATAAGACATGAAATGCATCCGTTATGACGGTTGGTATAACCAACACGGATGGAGGCGTCACCCTCAATAGATCTATCCACTCACTCCCGCTCGTACTTTAATTAATGGTCCATGATAATAAAAGGGGACTTAACTTGATAGTAATAAGGCAACTTAAGCAATGTGCGAATTCCATAGTTTGGCATGTACAAAAATAAATGATGCAATGTATTCTCCCCCGTGGGATTTGAAATCAAAATATTGAATTAAAACGGGGCTATGAAACTCACAGAAATATGTAAATAGTTAAGAGAACTTGTGAAAGTATAAATCAAGTATTTAAGCATGTATCTCCCCCAAAGAGTTTACCAAACAATTAAAATAGTAGGGGCTATGACTCACCTGGTGCGATAGCTACGATGACAAAAGTGGATACTCGAAATGAGGCACGATCTCTAACCGCAACCAAATATGAATAATATGATCTAATGTAAGAAATGAAATGATGCTACACATGCAAATACGTATGTTATCGATACCACTCGTGAACTTTGAAAATAACGTTTATCGTCGAAAAATATATTTTTTACGTCTCGTTAAGTTAATAAACACTTTCCATGTAGATACGTTGAAACGGTTCTCCACGATCCTCGTTTGGTGTTCTATCGGCAAATATAGTATTTTCGTCGTAAAATGCACTTTTCATAACTTGAAAATATGACCAAAATGGTCTTCAAAACTAGTTGCGAAATAGTGAGTATTAAGAGTTAGGAAAGAAACTCAGTTATTTTAGCAAGATTTTCACCTTATCTAAGAAGTCATAGAACTGAAGTTTGTCCATGAAGTAAGGGTCTCGATCATAAAGAAATATAGCCATGAAGTAAGGTGTTTGGGCTGTTTCGGCAGATTCTGGGCAGTTTTCGGGAAAGTTTGGAAGGTCATAAGTTATTCGTTATAAATCATTTTGACAAACGGTTGGATGTTTTGAAAACTAGGCTGGGTGATCTAACTCTTTGTCAAAGATATAATTTTTCCAGAAATGGGTTTATCAATAAGATAAATGGCACTCAACATGACGTAGTACAAAAATAGTTTTTCTATACTTAAAAATATTTTGCTAAAAAGCTGATGGAATAAATAGAGTTTCGTCGATTTTGAAACGTATATATCTTGGTCGTTATAAGCTTGTTTTCTACGTTCTTTATATCCACAGAATCGTGGGTCAACATACTAATATATTTTTGATAAGTCGGGTTGGCTAGGTTAACGAAAACATCTCGTTTTTACCCATGAAAATCGTGTGACAGCTTACTATTTTTAGAAATAATAGTTTTCGTCGTTAAACTTGTTTTTAACGTATCTCCTTCGTTATAAACTCGTTTTAATCCGTTCTTTCACCAAAAGCTTCGTTTTTGAAAGTACATTCTAAATCCTTAGCCCAAAAGTTACCCGGAAACCCCTGAGTTTTATGTATTTTACAAAATGGGACAGCAACTATTTATATTGTGAGAAAAATAGATTTTCTAGTTTAATACTTGTCCAAATCCACTCCAATCAACTTCAAAACAACTCTTAACCTACCATACACCTTCTTAGGGTGTCATGGGGTCCTAAACATCACCAACCTTGGTGGGTTTCATGGGGATAATCATAGGCTCTATATATACTCAAATAATTAGAAAAATACTTGAAAAGTGGTATGAATAACATAAATACTTGTATGCTTTGCCAAAATAACTTGAAAATACATCATGTAACTAGTGAAATGAAAGTATTAGATGATGAAAAGTATACACTTGAAGCTTACTTGATATATATGGAGTTTGGAGATGATTTGATTAAGAAACCAAGGTTTTTATCACAAAACCTTAACAAGGAATGAAAGTAGAGCTTGATTATGTCTTGATCTTAAAACTTTGATGGATTCTTGATGTTGTTCTTGTTTGGTCGATCCACAAAGAAAGGAGAGAAAGAGATGAAAAGTTTCTAGTTGATTTTGTGAAAATGAAAGAAAATCTAACAAATATCTTTGAGGCAATGGCGTTTTGGTAAATAGATGGTCAAGTTGAAGTAACATGGATAAGGGGGGGGGGGGGCACATGGGTAAAAATGGATTAGTGTGTGAGAAGCTTGGTGTTATCTGGTTTACGGAGTCAGTTTTGGTTCCGATAATCGCTAACCGTAAAGTGTTAAACCGCGAATCGTAAATCTGGGTATCGTAAAAATAGGAAACCTGAAAGAATGACTAAACTTGTCAAAATACTCCATAATAAAATATAAAATGAATGGTAAGTTCCATCGGGTAGCTTAAACGCTGTTAAAACTGGTAACGCTGGTTTAAAACGCGTAAAACGCTGAACTGGAAAATGTAAAATTCTAAAACTTTTAGAATAGTCGTAAAATGAGAGAAAATCATATTTCTATCGTTTATAGTGTTTTATGGACATATCGGGATGCTGGAATGACGTTTAAACCTAAAAGTAAATCACGGACACGGCTTCATGATTTTTGAAGAAATGATCCGACGAGCGCCAAACTCTCGGATTATCATTAAAATAGTTTAACTTACGAGAATATGAAATAAAAATTTCGTAAATGAATAGTGAAAATGAATAGTAATATTGAATAGTAGAAATGAATAGTAACTTTCTGAGATGAATTATGAAATTTCAACGTTTGAAAAAGGACATGAAATTACGAGTTGTGACATTCTTCCCCTCTAAAAGGAACTTCGTCCCGAAGTTCAGTTTATGTTGGTCTCTGAAGTGGTATTGGTGAAAAGATGATGATATTCGAGAATTCCAGCAAACTTTCACGATAGGAATTCGACTTCGCTTCAACTGTTCGACCTTAGAGTCCATGATTTCTATTGGTTCTCCTACAAGGTTTTGGTTTGTCATTAGGTTGGATTCCTTCCCAAATTGGATTATGAGTGACTCACCTGAAAGATATTTCTAGAGATTTAGGAAACGTGAAACATATTTGTGTAACCTTCTGTTTTCTAACAAGGCTCAAGTCTGACGGCCACTAGGCCTACTCTATCTGAAATATTAAATGGTCCAGTGTATATCAGGTTTAACTTCCCAAATTTTTCTGAATGGTATCATGCCTTTCCTAGGCAGAATCTTTCAACATAACCCTGCCACCAACTTGTAACTCTAAGGGTTTACAACTTATCGAACTTGTAACTGATTCTTGATTTGTAGGAAATTCCTGGTTATTTCATGAATGCTTACTGGACTAGTGAGTTGGGCTTTTCCAAATTTTGATCCGTCAATGGATGTTAGCACCCCGACCATAGAGTGCCTCAAATGGTGTAGTCTCTATGCTCGCGCGATAACTATGGTTGCAACTGAATTTGATTTATGGTAAATGGTTAGTCCAACCATTTCTAGAGTCAATCAGTCATGCTCTGAGCATATCTCCCTATGTTTGAATCATTCTCTAATCCTGACCATTGGTCTGCAGATGATAGGTGGTGTAGTTCCAAAGGAATCTTAATGTAATCATTAGGAGTTTAAGGTGAATGAAATTCCTCTATTAGAATAATTGAAATGAATATCATGAATCTTGTGGAAAACTTACAAGGTTAAGTCCGTCAAAGGGTGTTGTTGAAAATAACAGATTAAGATAAGGTTGTGATCCTCCGCAGGATGTCATGAATTGAGTCTTTCTCCACCTACGATGCTTAGTCTCCATTACTAAGATTTTCCCCAAGCTCTATGTCATTAAATAACAAAATCCTAAATGTATAAGTGATGTAATATAGTGATTGATTTTTAAAGTTTGTTTTGAGTTTGTGTGTTCTGTTCATAAACCTTCCCTGAATAAATAAATTTACAACTTTAAGCAAACGGTTTTTAAGTAACATTTTTCTTGATGTTTCAGAATTTAATAGTTATGCAAGATAGAACTATTTTCAACATGAGGTGGATAGTATGATTTACCAAAGATCGATGTTTAAAATTTCTTAGCATCTAGTAGTTTTGTAAAAGATTAACCAAAGGGAATTTGCTTGTAAAAGATTAAAACGCGTAAAACGCTGAACTGGAAAACGTAAAATTCCAAAACTTTTAGAATAGTCGTAAAATGAGAGAAAATCTTATTTCTATCGTTTATAGTGTTTTATGGACATATCGGGATGCTGGAATGACGTTTAAACCTAAAAGTAAATCTCGGACACGGCTTCATGATTTTTGCAGAAATGATCCGACGAGCGCCAAACTCTTGGATTATCATTAAAATAGTTTAACTTACGAGAATATGAAATAAAAATTTCATAAATGAATAGTGAAAATGTATAGTAATAGTGAATAGTATAAATGAATAGTAACTTTCCGAGATGAATTATTAAATTTCAACGTTTGAAAAAGGACATGAAATTACGAGTTGTGACATTCTTCCCCTCTAAAAGGAAATTCATCCCGAAGTTCAGTTTATGTTGGTCTCTGAAGTGGTATTGGTGAAAAGATGATGATATTCGAGAATTCCAGCAAACTTTCACGATAGCAATTCGACTTCGCTTCAACTGTTCGACCTTAGAGTCCATGATTTCTATTGGTTCTCCTACAAGGTTTTGGTTTGTCATTAGGTTGGATTCCTTCCCAAATTGGATTATGAGTGACTCACCTGAAAGATATTTCTAGAGATTTAGGAAACGTGAAACATATTTGTGTAACTTTCTATTTTTTAACAAGGCTCAAGTCTGACGGCCACTAGGCCTACTCTATCTGAAATATTAAATGGTCCAGTGTATATCAGGTTTAACTTCCCAAATTTTTCTGAATGGTATCATGCCTTTCCTAGGCAGAATCTTTCAACATAACCCTGCCACCAACTTGTAACTCTAAGGGTTTACAACTTATCGAACTTGTAACTGATTCTTGATTTGTAGGAAATTCCTGGTTATTTCATGAATGCTTACTGGACTAGTGAGTTGGGCTTTTCCAAATTTTGATCCGTCAATGGATGTTAGCACCCCGACCATAGAGTGCCTCAAATGGTGTAGTCTCTATGCTCGCGCGATAACTATGGTTGCAACTGAATTTGATTTATGGTAAATGGTTAGTCCAACCATTTCTAGAGTCAATCACTCATGCTCTAAGCATATCTCCCTATGTTTGAATCATTCTCTAATCCTGACCATTGGTCTGCAGATGATAGGTGGTGTAGTTCCAAAGGAATCTTAATGTAATCGTTAGGAGTTTAAGGTGAATGAAATTCCTCTATTAGAAATAATTGAAATGGATATCATGAATCTTGTGGAAAACTTACAAGGTTAAGTCCGTCAAAGGGTGTTGTTGAAAATAACAGATTAAGATAAGGTTGTGATCCTCCGCAGGATGTCATGAATTGAGTATTTCTCCACCTACGATGCTTAGTCTCCATTACTAAGATTTTCCCCAAGCTCTATGTCATTAAATCACAAAATCCTAAATGTATAAGTGATGTAATATAGTGATTGATTTTTAATGTTTGTTTTGAGTTTGTATGTTTTGTTCATAAACCTTCCATGAATAAATAAATTTACAACTTTAAGCAAACGGTTTTTAAGTAACATTTTTCTTGATGTTTCAGAATTTAATAGTTATGCAAGATAGAACTATTTTCAACATGAGGTGGATAGTATGATTTACCAAAGATCGATGTTTAAAATTTCTTAGCATCCAGTAGTTTTGTAAATGATTAACCAAATGGAATTTGCTTGTAAAATATTACACCAATTTAACGACACAAAGCTAAATGTCGAGTTCTAATCGTATCTAGAACCAATCTCACAACTACAATCACACCACAACTTCTTTACACCCTTTTCACGGCTTCTACACTTCTTCACAACATTTGTTTTTTCACGCCTTCACAACTTCGATCTGTTCACTACTTCAAGACTTTTGCTTCTTCACAACTTCTAGGCTTCTATATCTTCAAAACTTCAATACTTCTATGTCACTACTTGAAGGCTTTTAACTATGCACCCCTCCAAGGATTCTTCTACTTTACAAGCTTCTATGTCTTCGCTACTTTAAAGCTTCTACGTCTTCACACCTTCTAGGCTTCAGTGTCTTCTCAACTTTGAGTCTTCAACTTCTTCACTACTTCAAGACTTCTATACTACTCTAAAGCTTCTTTATCTTCACTACTAATCACTACTACAATATACTACCACTTCTTATATCTCCTATCACTAATCCTATGCACCTCTACTTCTTCATTTCTTGAACTACTTCACACTTACAACAAGTCTAGATCATATATCTAAATCTAACTAACCAACATACACGCCTTATACACCAAAGAATGAATGATTTACAAAATAAAATGAACAAACAACTTATATAGCAATATGATACTAAGTTGTAATACTTCTAGTTTTGATTGATAGAAGTATTCTTCTCTTTGCACTTGAATGTTGAAGCTTGAATCACTTTGAAACAAAGATTAATGTATATATGATCAAAGGATTTTAGAGGATAGAAATGGAGGTTTAAATCAGAGAGTTTAGAGTGCAAAAAGGTGAGAAAATTTGTGAAATAAACCAGTACTTATAGGCAAACAAAATACTGTTCTGGAGCGTGGTCGGTCCCCTTAATTAGGGGGCGGTCCCCTTAATAATTAAGGGGCCCGCCTAGTATAATTAAGGGGGCCGCCCCTCTAGAACGTTGGATTTGTTTGTCCTTTTGTCAGAAAGGTTTTTCTGGATTATATTTGCCATTTTTGGTTGAAAATTTGAAATCATATATTTATAATGATTTAAACATATTCTTTTAATTCCAAAAATGTTTTATAAAAGATATAAAATATTTTGTGACATTTTATAAAAATCTAGTGATTAAGAAAAATGTTCCTTTGATCCTATAATGCATTAGACACTTTGTTTATTCATACCTTAAGTGATTAGATGGTAAAAGTGAGCATTTACTACTAAATACTTGTTTACGTCATGATCTTTGGTTTGATGAGTTTTCGTTTTGTGATTATCGAAATATAGAGATATCGAAAGATATGAATAACGTTTTTAGGCATCATTTATATCAACAGTATTAATATTTGCGCCCGGAGAAATAACATGTGATTTGCTATTTTCAAATCATGTGGGATTTCAAAAATAACATGTAAAAAAGTAAAGTAAAGTAACTCCCAATACCGTCTTCCACGGGTTATGGGTCCCAATACCGTCTTCTACGGTGTATGGGGGAGGTTGAGACGTAGACAGCCTTACCCCTACCTAAGATAGAGATGCTGCTTCCGGTTCTACCAAATGTAGAAAAGGACCTCCGGCCTTGCAAGGGGTGAGGATCGAAAATCACATGTGATTTCGTAAAAGAAAATCACATGTGATTTGAAAATAGTAAATCACATGTGATTTCTTTAGACGCAAATTTCACATTTATAAAAAAAGATAGAAAAAAAGCTCCTCGAAAGTATATAGAAAAGCTCCTCTATAGATAGATAATTTAATTCTCTTCGTGATTGTATGATTCTTTTCGCGTAACGATTAACGGTTTGCGAGATGTTTATTTTTTTTAAAAAATGTGAAAGTTTATTTATTTATTTATTATTTGATAAAAATATAGATTGATAAAATTGATTTATTGGATACATTGAACTTTTCTCCTTACTGTTAAATCTATGTGACTTCCATACACAGGTCACAATAACATTTTGGTCATCGTAATTTTAAATGTGAACCGAGAGCGAGTAATAAGAATCTTACTTTTTGCCAAAACTAACTAATGAAACTTTTTTTTTATGTGTTAAAAGTGGTTAATTAAAAGTTGACATCATGCAAGTTTTTAATTGTGAGGTCAACCCAAAAGAAGCTAGAAAAAGGTAAGAAAAGAAAGTTAGTTACCTGGACCAGTAACAAATTGACTGCTTAAGTAGTCATTTTTTTTTATTTTTTATTTTTTTTTGTCAATATATCTTTTTAACTAGAAATTTTTGTGTACTTTTCACTTTCTTTTTGTGAATAAGAGGTTTTTCTCTTAAACTTGCGAACTTGATATATCATGGGCAAATTTTACAAAATAGAATACGAATCATGGACAAATTTTACAAAATAACATTGTTTGTGTCGCGCGCTAAGCCCTCACTATCATAATGGATTACTGCCGGATTTGATACTTCTTTTTACTTCTTGAAAATTTTAGTATAAAAAATAATAACATGAACCCATATAAGCATGTGTTACATTGAACACCATCGCAACCTGGCAACACTTCTACAAACATAAAATGTGACAACCCATACATTTCAGGTCAAAATTTATTTCAATAAATATTACATTTCATTAATTTGCCTTCATGACGTGTAGATGTTAATTCTATTCGCGCGTATCGTGAAACAAACATAAAATGCGTATCGTATCTAGACTACGTTTAGTCTACTTTTAACCTCAACATTTATTCATATGAGCACATTTTTATAGAAGTTATGTTTTAATTTATAAACTTTTACATAACTTAATTTCATTTTACATTTGATCATACATATATGCATACATACATTAATTTCTTAACAAATGCATACATATAAATACATACACATACATGTACCTTTATAATTCAAAATTTGAATAAAAACCCTTCCTTTTTAGCCCTTGTTTTGCCGCCCCTCATAACCGAAAGGAGGAATGCCCAACATTCTTGGTTCCACCTCATTTCTACTTTTGTGATTAAATCCTACCTAGGCACCCTTGTGATCAAGTTAGCTCAAAAGACTACCCGCCCTCTTTCCTCTCTTTCATTTACGCGGCAAGAAGGGGGAGGATCAAGACTCACAATTCCCTATTTAGCTAAAACATTACTGTTAGATTATGGACATTATTTTAGTAGTCGTATGTTAGGATCGAACTCGAGATCACGGGATTGCACACAATACGTATGAAGAGAAAAAGTAATAATTATTTATAAATGTTATAATTAATTATTAAACACAAAATAAATAACATTAATTAGTATTTAATGATTAATGACTAATTATATATTAAACGAATATTAGGAAAGTAATACTAGGCAAAATTTGGAAACAAGAGAAGGTTCCGGAATCCCTTTTGGGGGTTCACAACCGATCGGCCAAAGGGGGGATCCACCTCCTTGTGCCTTGTGCTCCAAGTTTTGAATAGTATATAAGCAAACCCAAGATGCATGTTTTTCTCATAACTTGTACACACACATCTTGGTGTTTTCTCTCCTCTTTCTTTTCTTGATCGATTCTTATCAAACAAACCCTTAGGGGTTCGATTTTCATAAGATCTAAAAAGGTTTTGTGTTTATTACTTGCAAATACTTTTTCTTGAATTAGTATGTGTGTACAAGAACATGAATCAAACACACTATTGTTTGATTCTTGGATTGAATTACAAAAAGGTAAGAGGTAATTCTTATAATCCTTATAAACCCTAATTAGGGTTCTTGGTTCCGGAAGATTGCTTTGATTCTTGTTCGGGCTAGAATCACAAATGTATGTTTACTATTTAAATTATTGATTAATTAATTACATGTTATTCGATCTTATTATAATTGCTTCCGCTATGCTCACTTTGATGTACTTGGTTTATTTAAATGAACGTCATGATATAATAATTCCAACAGTGGCATCTAGAGCCGTTATAATGTGTAATTAATTATCAAAACGCATATAAATTGGATCTTGATTCGTTTAGTTACATGTTTTTAGGGTTTATTTGTTAGATTCCTAACCCTAAAATTTTTATGGGTCGACTGACCTAATTAGGGTTTTTTAGGGTTTTGGTTTTTAATTTTTTTAATATGATTAGAAACCCTAAGATGTCATGTAATTGTTATGCGTTTTAGTAAACGATCTTGGTGCAATATGTTAATTGTTAAGCTAAATCCATGAAAAAGTGCATATTTGCATGGATTTTTATATTGTGTGATAATTTAAATAGTTTAAATTGTTTATATAAATTAATGGTTAAGTTATATCGAAACATGTAAATTTATTAATAGATGTCGAATTGGGGAAGACTCCAATATTAAGTAATCAATTATGTGCTATGTGGTATTTATTTAATTTTGGCTTACGGAATCGATTTATCGATGTGTGTGGCTCTTTTTCCAAGAAGAAGAAAGCCCTAATTGAATTAATACGTAATACACCTAGTTATGATTATTAATAGGACTTTTGAATAAGATTTTCATGTGGCTACATGTTTTATACATATTTAATTGTTATGATTATGTATATTTGTTTATTTAGTTGTTTTATTTTTTATTATATATTACTTGTTTTTGTTTATTAATTGTGTTAGACATGTTTATAAACGAAAAGGGTAATTTTTGAATAGAAAAATAATACGGACTAAATAATGGCGAAATTGTTTTGGTTTTTAAGAGTTTAAATTTCAAAGAATTGGTTGATTGATGTTTTTGTACGTAATGGTTAAATAGGCTCGACCGAAGTTTACACACTATAAGATGGGTATAAGGATGGCTTCGCATTAAATTGTGGCCTTAGAGAGACAACCTTCTGTCTTAACGCTCCTTTGTGTGAAAATTAGACTTACCGAACAACCATTACATGTACACTGTCATCTTAAGGGTGAATTAACCACAATTCCATAATAATTATCCGAAACACTAAGCTTTCGGGCTTATGCAAAAGTACGATATAGTGGACGATAATTGTTGGTAATTCTTTAATTGGTGAACCCGATACCTCAATCAAAACTTTGTTATTTTACTCTTAGCTAATTGGTAATAAAAATGTTTTGTAAAACCAATGTTATGAAGTTGTATGCATGCTTCTTCATACATTATTTTGATCACATCAAAATATTAATACCCTTATAAAATTAAGTCGAATGCCATCTAATTAAGAACACTTGAGGTTGTAATTTACGTCATGTGAGAACTTGGCGAGATTGCAATGGAGAGGTAAATTTCATAAATTCATTGCTAGCAGATCAACTGATGTGATGGATTTGTGAGTTTGCAGTTTTTAAGTTAGACGACTTAAATTGAGTAGGAAGTGAGATCTTGGACTCAAGGCATTAAGATGGGGATCAAACATGCTTACAATACAAAAGTTTTGTGATTGTAAATCCCATAAATCTAGGAATTGCAATATGATATTGGCAATTATTGTTCGACAATTACCTTGTTGAATACTATCATTACTAGCAGATCAACTGATGTAATGGTACTATGTCAATTAGGATCCTAGCTTTAAGAAAATACTATGGTTTATATGAATATTTACCAATGGGTATTTTATTTTCTTAAAGATCTAATTATCAAAAATACTGAAATTGAATTTTGTAATTCGTTTTAATGTATTAATGCAACGTTCAAACCGTAAACGCACTTTGGGCTTTGGTAAATTAATCTAGTTCTGTTTTCAAACAAATGTTTGATTAAGAAATATTTACTTGAAAGACAAAAGAAGTCTCCTTTCTATGAAGGAAGAGTGAGACACAATCCTATTCTCTTTCATGAATGAGAAAGGATAATAGGAATATTAGATATGTCTAAATTCTAATATAACTCATAGCAAATTTTTTAATAGTTAAGAAAATTGCGAATATTTTCCATAGGGATTTTATCATCCTCATTCGGTGATCAAGTTCTTAGTAACAAATATGATATTTGGTTAACAGAAAATTATGTATGACATTTTATGAGTTATTATAATTAGAAGCTAGACTAATTACTGCAAAATGTTTAAAGACAAACTAGTTGTTTTGACTATTTTAAAGGTGCTACATACATTGTAGGATGGTAGACCTGTTAAGGAAGAAATTGCATGCCCAATTTTTCAAGTTAAAAGCATTTGGTGGATAGTCCATGTTACGTATGGACAATTAAAGGTGTAGGAAAGTTAAAAGTACACTATTTTCTTTCACTCGATATGAAACATTTTAAATGTTTTCAAATTCAGTGGGAGTATTGTGTACTTATTACTGAATAAGAAATTATTGTAATGATCTTTAATTCAGTGGGAGTTACAAGCTTTGACATCTTGGTAACTAAAGATGATTACTTTCCAAGTGTAGACACTCATACTTTTAAGGATAGTCTTGTACGTTTCCTTACAAGATATTGTTGTTTTACATATACTTGTTATGCTAAAATCTATGGCACAATCATATTGATCACATAAACAAATGCATGGCGTGTTGTTTATCAACTATATGTGGTTGTTCCATGCACAAGTGGGAGAAATGTTATCTTTAATGTGTGCAAGAAACAACTCATAAATATATGATTTAATGGATTCTCTTGACTACAAGGTAAGAGAATAATGTTCTAATATTAATTCTAGAAACACTTGGTGTTACAATTTATGTTATGTGAGAGCTTAGCTAGATTGCAACAACAAGGTGAATTTCATATTTCATTAATAGCAGATCAACTGATGTAATTGAACTATGAGAATTTGCAGTTTCTAAATTAGAATAATGTTCTTATATGAATTATACTAGGCTAATTCAAGAAACACTTGGTGTTACAATTTATGTTATGTGAGAGCTTAACTAGATTGCAACAACAAGGTGAATTTCATATTTTCATTACTACAGATCAACTAATGTAATTGAACTATGAGAATTTGCAGTTTCTAAATTAGATACCTATTAGAACATGTGTCAATATGATATCAAGACTACTTTAATTTGTATATTTATGAATTCATGGAATGACATAAATTAATAAAGTAATATAATGCTGCTTCACTCTGAATATTTATGTGTTCTTGGAATGACATAAATAAATGAATAAATAATGTTGTTTACATTATTGTGAAGTAATATATTAACTTGAAATTACTATTGAAACCAAAAGATGATGTTCATAATTACTTTAGTTAAACATGTTTATGTTTCATTGTAAAGATATAAACATAAAGTCTTTTAATTGTTACAAGACTTATAATAAAGTAAGACGTTATCTTGTTGTGTTTTTTAATTAAGACATATACATGAAGTTATTAAATTGTTAAATAACTTATAACGTATAGTGGGATTATAACAGTTTATGTTTTCTTGTAAAGACATGGACATGAAGTAACTTTGTAAAAAGTACTTGTGTTATAAGGCATGTAATAGGCTTGAAAATTATTATACCATTAAAATGCATTAGTTGGTAAATAGTCAAGTCAAAAGGAAATATGGTTATCTTTAATATTGTTAGATTGTCTTACAATATTAATACTAATGAAATATCAAATGTTTATGGTATGTTCAGTTAGGAAAATCAAACTCTTGTTATATTGTTTGATTAAAGATAACTATGACTTCTTTTCTTCCAAAAGTTATCAAGGTTAGAATGTTGAGTATGACTTGGACATATTTAATAAAACTCCAACATAGAAGATTAATAAGACATTATCATATGATGAAATGTGATGAATGTGATGAATCACATTAAGTCTTAAATTGAAGTTCTAAATTTGTTTAACTGCTTATGAAGAGGTTATTAACAAAGTTAAGTCAGGAACTATCAATAAGTATTTGTAATATCCCAAAAGAGAACATTGTATTGGTTCTTTATTTGCTAAGTATTTAAAAATAGTCTTTAAATTGCTAAAAGCAAGTGGGAGTGTTGATCTTTAAGAGATAAAATTACAAGATACATAACCTTCTAAAATACACTAGTAAATATCATGATGAAGTTTGACATTTAAATGTTAAATCTCAAGATGATGATGAAGTTTGATATTTAAATGTTAAATCTCAAGATGATGGAATTATCATTCATAGAATAGCAATATATCTCAGATATTTGATTAATATGCTGAGGGCTATGATTTACAGGATTATTGTAAACCTGATAATCATTATGATATATTACCAAATATGTAATTGGGTAAAGTATACATGATATGAATGATTAAGATGCTGTCCATAAAGATAATCAATTTTAGAAATGTGGTTTATCTTAATAGTTAGACTAGAAAATGAAGATGAGTTTCTTCAAAGATAAGGTAACCATTGTGGTTTAAATCTTTGTATAGAAATCATATGGTCAATATTGTGCAAGTATTTAATGCATGTCTTATGACAAGATTATTAATCACACTTAAGCAATTAACTGTGACTGAATATTCTTTTCTAAACACATTAAATATATAAAGATTATGATTGTCATATTTATGAAATTGACAATAGAATATCAAAACTCTTTATTGAGTGATTACTTGAGCGAGGACGATAAGTAATCAAAAGGAGTTTATGAATTCAAATAAATCTTTGCAAGTGTACAAAGTGCAATAATCCATGGATGGATAAATGCATGCATCTAGAAGATTACTCTTATGTTTAATTATTAAATTCATGTTTTGATTTATAATTGAAATAAGATAATTTCTAAGTATTCCTAAAAGCTAGTGGGAGTATTATGTTTAATTTCTTAAATCATATATGTTGTAGAACATATGAAAAGTAATATTCCATATAAGTAAATGTTAAGTCTTAGAATGGAATGAAATTTTACTTGTAAGATTTAGGAAATAAGACATATAACCTTGGAATGAATGTTTATTGTTGAAACATGTGCGGTAGATGAATCTAATATAACATGATATATTATTTAGAAAGTCTAAATGGATATGAATGACATGAATAAAATCTTAGTATGACTCAAAGATCTTTCATGAACATCATGTTTTGTTTTATCATGCTTTATTACAAGATGATTTGGCAATATTAATATCTAATTAAAAGTTATTAGATAACTTGTGTAATATTCTTAAAAGAATATGTTTGATTATAGAATTACATCCTAAATCTGGAACAGCTTCCAAATTCTATAGATGAACAATTTTTCAATTGTTGTGAAAATTGTCATAGCTAAGAAACTTGAAAGTTTGAAGGGCATCAAACATTACACAATAGACATTATGGTTTACGGAAAGTTTTAATAGCATATTGTTGTTGCATACAATGATGCTAATGAAATTGAGATGCCACTCAATACTAGTCATGGTAAGGATTTCATCTTTGACTATATGTACTAGTTATGCTTACTAAAAGCATAGTTGCATTATACATTAAAAGAATAAGAATACTTTAAACTTTAAAATGTTTGGGAGTTTGATTATCATAAATTGGTAGTTAAGGATGTCACACATTTTATCAAATATTATATGGCATTGTCAAAATAGTTGAGTATGCACATACAAGAACTTCACTAGTTGAAGTATTGAAATAAGTATTCTTAAAATTCCGATAGATCAAAGTTGGATGATTTATGTTTTGTCAACAAGTAGGAATGTTATTACTTGAGACATAATTCATCAACAAGTGTTATCATGCATTGATCTATTTAGTATTTGGATAAGGGATGTTAGACAATTATAATAATAAATTTAAATACATGGTATGTTTAATTTATAATAAATTGTATCCTATATTTGTATGTTTAAATCCATGAATAAAGGTTATTCTAAATTGTCCGTTGTCAGTTAATAATATGGGAATATTATTAAATCAAGACAAATCTGAAGGTTGGTATAATATACTTAAAGTATATTGATGCGTAGACATGCCATTTCAGATGATATTCAATGATACCGAATATAGGACTTATCCCAACTACATGATGTTACTTTATAGATTTTGTTATTAAGTAAATCATGAGAAGTTATCCTCAGACTTGAGATGCAAGATAAGTGTCATGAATGTAGTACATTTTTGTGGAACAACTTAATGCTATACGTAACTGGTAGTCATAAGGGTTGTTTTCGAAAGTGTTACAAAGTTTGTGGGTTTTGCTTGTAGTCAAGATATAATTTGTTCCTTCAAATTTAGTTTTGGAGCTTAATACTGCTGGGCCCCTCGTAGGGTTGGTAAGATGCATGTGCGGCCGCACCCAATATCTCCCCTGAATATGTTCAGAAGATTTGGTAATCTTGATCAATCACAAACAACGAGAAACAGAATGGTTAATTAAGGAATGACTTTAATCCATATCCTTGTTAACATGGTATTAGAAACAAAAGGATAATAATAATGAGAAATCATTAAAAGGTTTTTCCAGGAGCCTTACTCGAGATCGTACTAGAGGCATCGGCGTGTTGCAAGACACTAACCGATGTGATTACACTATTAAAATATGTCCAAGTGGGAGCTGTTAGATTATGGATATTATTTTAGTAGTCGTATGTTAGGATCGAACTCGAGATCACGGGATTGCACACAATACGTATGAAGAGAAAAAGTAATAATTATTTATAAATGTTATAATTAATTATTAAACACAAAATAAATAATAGTAATTAGTATTTAATGATTAATGACTAATTATATATTAAACGAAGATTAGGAAAGTAATACTAGGCAAAATTTGGAAACAAGAGAAGGTTCCAGAATCCCCTTTGGGGGTTCACAACCGATCGGCCAAAGGGGGGATCCACCTCCTTTGTGCCTTGTGCTCCAAGTTTTGAATAGTATATAAGCAAACCCAAGATGCATGTTTTTCTCATAACTTGTACACACACATCTTGGTGTTTTCTCTCCTTTTTCTTTTCTTGATCGATTCTTATCAAACAAACCCTTAGGGTTTCGATTTTCATAAGATCTAAAAAGGTTTTGTGTTTATTACATGCAAATAATTTTTCTTGAATTAGTACGTGTGTACAAGAACGTGAATCAAACACATTATTGTTTGATTCTTGGATTGAATTACAAAAAGGTAAGGGGTAATTCTTATAATCCTTATAAACCCTAATTAGGGTTCTTGGTTCCGGAAGATTGCTTTGATTCTTGTTCGGGCTAGAATCACAAAGGTATGTTTACTATTTAAATTATTGATTAATTAATTACATGTTATTCGATCTTATTATAATTGCTTCCGCTATGCTCACTTTGATGTTCTTGGTTTATTTATATGAACGTCATGATATAATAATTCCAACAATTACTATGTAGAAGAAAAGTAAATCCCAAGTTTGCCAAATCTTTTGTTATATCTAGAAGTGTACCTAACTCTTTCTCATTACCACAAATCATACACACAAACATCTCCTTGGTTCTCTCTATTAATTTCAGCTGAATACACAATATTTTGGGCAAGAAAGTTTGGTCTTTGGCTTATTAAGTGCTTATTGGATAGCTTATTGGGTTGGTGTTTAGTAAGGGTACTCATACTTCGGTTTTAGGTAGAGTTCTTTGGTTCTATTTACACTCAACACTCACAAAAAATTAAGTCACGTAGTGCGAGATTTGCAAGACCTCACAAGGAAGTTTTACAATCCTCTAGGCAGTATACCTAACCGTTGTAGTGTAGTATAGGTAAGTCTGGGGGATTGATCATTATCTAGGGGAATAGTGTCGTTAGGTCAAGATGTATGACAAATTAGGTCTAGAGGTGAGGGATGATTCTTTTTGTATTTTTATATTTTTATAAAAGCAAGTAAAGTCTCGGTTTCTGGAAGAGTGGGCGGAATTTGTTGCTTGTCAACTAACCCAAAACTAATAATTATAAAATTAAATTAAACTAATTAAACAGAAAATTAAAGTAGTGACTTCTTATGATAGAGAAAAACGTGTTTACTTAGATGTAATTACTTCATAGTTATCTCCCACTGATTTGTCGAACTGTCACATTCTTGTTTTAATTGAAGTGCTGTATTCCTTAATATTGGTCGTGGGGAGGTGTCGAAGTCCCCAACTCTATGAATCTTAGTCTCCTATAAAAACCTTAAAGTCTATTAAGTTCTCTAGGATCTACAAGCCGCAATTCATGCAATAAATACAACGAGAAAAACTAATAGTGCACTGTACGTTGCATTTCTAAGACGTTGAAGCTAGTTACATATAAGAGCTCAACCAGTTTTTTTATCCTAACACGAGGCAATCAATTAAACAATAGACGACAAATCAATATTCAACAGCTAAGTAAACACAAGTGAATCTAAGCTAGCATGTTAAAGAGAAGAGAAGATAAATAAGTAATCAAACAACACATAAACATATCGAATGATTAAACGAATAACTTATCTTCAATAAAACATGAGTTTTGAGGGCTGAAGAACCCTTATAAAAGCTGCCAAATTCATCCACAAAACCCTACTCCAAGATGCTACTTTATTATGTCACACGTTTAATGAAAAACAAAGGAATATATATATATATATATATATATATATATATATATATATATATATATATATATATATATATATATATATATATATATAGAGAGAGAGAGAGAGAGATAGAGAGAATATATTAGCTACAATTTTTTGTAGCCAATTCCCTACAATTTTATGTTATAATTTGTGGGTCCTGAATCATTTTTTGTGTAATTTTAGTAAGGATTGTAGCTATCTTCGCTACAATAATTATAGCCAAGATATTTCCATATATATATATATATATATATATATATATATATATATATATATATAGAGTGAGGATCACTTGCGGATACAATTTTTTAGTGCGGATGGATCTGGACCGCCCATTCCAGATCTGATCTTGACTTTTTGTAAAAAAGTCAAGATCTGACGCTAATATCACGGTACCAATTGATCATGAAAACGATTTTTTTGATTTTTTTCCTTCTCAGCGATCCTTACTCTAGTTCTGTTCTTTTATTTTTTTATTTTTTCAGATTTTTCTGAGCACTTTTTTCTTTTTTGATTATGAGTGCTAATGTGATATTAACGATATTATGAGTGGTACCGTGATATTAAGCTTTTTTACAAGTAAAAATGAACCGTGATATTACGATATTAAGAAAAAGTTAAAGTGATATTAAAAAAAAAATAACTTTGATATTAAGAAGGCATGATAGTTACGGCGATATTAACAATTTTTATTAAGAAAAAGTTTTTACGATATTAAAAAAGTTATTGTGATATTAAAATTTTTATTAAAAAAAAAGTTTTCAGAATCTGATTTTGACTTTTTTACAAAAGTCAAGATCTGATCTTGACTTTACGGCGATATTAACAATTTTTATTAAGAAAAAGTTTTTACGATATTAAAAAAGTTATTGTGATATTAAATTTTTTATTAAAAAAAAAGTTTTCAGAATCTGATTTTGACTTTTTTACAAAAGTCAAGATCTGATCTTGACTGATCTTGACTTTTGTAAAAAAGTCATAATCAGATTCTGAAAACTTTGTAAAAAAGTCAAGATCTGATTTTTACTATTCACATGACACTATTCATTCCTGGAAGGAAAACACTATTTATGAACATCACTCATTTCACTGTAAACCTAGTTTACGGTATTCAAATTCGCGGAACCAGTTTGGTTCAGCTGCGAATTCATGCACCATCAGTAGGGATACTTCATATGGACTAGAAATAGTCCACATATCATCACAATAGTATTTGCATACTATTCCACTCGTAGGATTTTCAAATTAACATTTTTCGTATATTTGACATTTTACGTGTATTTAAACTTAAAAAAAAAACGTTAACACGCGATCAATAAATGTGACTAACATGCCCTACACACCCCACAATGGTCCTAATATATTTTTACACTCATTACAATATCACAAAAATTATAAAATTCAGTTACCCAGTATTTTGGAAATTTATGTAATTTATATCGTGCTATTTATATAATAACGACGGTTTTCGTAAAAACAAAACAATAATCTTTCAAACACTCAGTACTTGTGCCAAATATATTTTTATAATTTTTATGACTTTATTATGTCCCGGTTAGTCCTGTAAAAATTTATTTCTAGCAAAACCGGTACCCGATTATACCTAAAACTACCTAAATACTACACTAACCTCCTAAATAAATCACAAATCAACACAAAATCACATCACCCTCCCCATTTCCCCTTATTCACGCCCAAATGTCCCCTCCTAGCCCCCAAGATTTGCAACTTTTACTTACCCTCATTAAAACCCACTAAACCATGTCCAAACTCCCCATAATATCTCATATCTTCACTCCATACTTCATCTACAACTCCAAAGTGCAAGAAATATTTCTCTCCTTCCTCTCCTCTCTTTGTGAATCGGCCAAGACACAACAACCATCAAGAAGCATCAATTTTTCCAAGTACAAGTGATAATCAAGTCCATTTAGTACTCCTTTTAGGATTTTGAAATAAAAATCCAAAGTGTTATTAGGTTTTTATCTTCCAAACTCACTAATCCTTCAAAGTAAGTATACTAAACTCTTTTCCATAATTTTACCAAGCTCCTACAAAGCTCATATGATTTTTAAACAAGTTTTGCATGCATATGCTAGTTTTTACCACTCTATTTAAACTTTTATATCATTTTAGCTCTAAAAATGTATAATATGTAAACCCTTGGTAGATTATCTTGGTGGATGATGTTTAGGAACCCATGACATCCTAAGAAGGTGTATGGTAGGAATAGATTAGTTTCTAAAATGTTTACATGCTGTTAGCCGAGATTTGACGGACAAAATGAGATATTTAACGTAACTTAGAAGAGCCGACCTACTGAAAATGTGTTAGTACATGTTAATACGAAACCGTGGATATAAAGAACGTAGAAAATGAGCTTAAAAGGACCAAGATATGCACGTTTGAAACCGGACAACCCTTACACATTTGGACAGCCCCTATTAGAAAAAAATATACTACGTATTAAAAACTATACTTTTCAAGTAATAACAATGGAGAGCCGTATTTCTTACCCGTTGAGGCACGCATGACCTAAAGTTTAATAACGCGACTATTAGATATCATTTCAAGGTTTTTAAAATGCCAAGTCCAAACTCTAACACTTTATGCACAATATTTCACGACTAGTTTTGCGAGGCTAGTTGGACATATTTTTACCAAGTTATGGAAAACATGAAATTTCGACGATAATTAATATTTTCAAAGTACGAGTGGTATAGATATCATGTGCATGTGCATTCTCTACATCAATTCATAATCTAAAGTAGATCATACTGATTCATATTAGGTTGCGGCTAGTGTTCGCGCCTTGTTATCCCGTTCATTACATATTCATCGCACTACTGTAACAGTGAGTTTTCATAGCCCCGTATACGCTTTATCATTTGTTTTCAAATCCCACGGGGAGAATACATTGCACCATTTTTGTACGGGCCTAAGTATCAAATTACATGTACATTGGACCTTCATGGAGTCGCGGAGTCGACGCGTCTCACCTTTTATTTCATGCACTTATGTAATGTTTGATCTTGTTGAAATTGTTTTTCATAAACTTGCAACATCTTTTGGGACCTTATTTTGTAAACTCTGAATGTTTTTAATGATCAAACGATGTATTTTCCTAAACGACACTTTAGGTCGTTCAATATAACTGTAACTGTGATGCTATGGTAGTCACCCCCAGGTATTCCATTCCGCTGCTAAAACAGGTATTTTGGGGGTGTGACAGATTGGCATCAGAGCTAAGGTTATAGCGAACTAGGTTGTATCTTGGACCCTAGACTATAACCACATCATCATAGCATCTCATCATTTCATCATTAGTGCATATTCACTACACATGTTGTTTCATGCACACCCTATGCGAGTTATTTATACTTATACTCATATATAATTATATTCACCTGGTTCACAAGTGACATGTCTGCACCCAACCACCCTGTGATCATCTTAGCAGACTCGAGTATCGAGGATGCTTTTTCATCCATTAATACACCTACATCACCACTCTCACCTTCAATTCCTATACTTTGACATTCACATATCACTCACATTGGTTAAATGATAACTCCCACCCGTTTAAGATGATAGCACCACCTGAACCCGACTTAGGAGAGACTACCAAATTTGACACTGAGACCTTCGAGATTCGGGAGACTAACCTTGCCTTTTCAGTACCACCATTGTCATTTCCCTTTTCCATTCCCACTTGCCATGAATTAGATAACACCTTGTAGATAATACCATGATCACGGACTCAACAGGAACATCCGCAGATTCCTCAAAAATGGTTTGGAATCTACACTATCTTGGATATGATCGATACACAACTCCAGACCTCACTTCAGGACTCACCTCAACTCTACGATGCCACAACCCTGGTTTCACTCAAAGGGACACCAGGAAGTCTCTAGACTAGACTTATATCTTTACTAGTTTTTACTATTATCCTAGCCATGGGAGGTGTGGCATACTTCAAAGAAACTTGTAGTATTTTGATTGTTGTACTACGAAATCACCAAGTATTGACTCTACTATATGGGTATGGTTGTGCTATCTATGATATCGGTCCATGTAGACCGAAATTTTCATGTATTATATTCATGTGTTATGAATATGATGATTTTTATTACCTATAAATTCTCATGGTCTCTTATGATTTGATGAAAATAGATTTAAGCAAACCACTCCAAGCATGACACAAGCCGCTGTTGGACAAATCATTACCAAGAACATAGCCACTGCCCACAACGAGGATCTTACTCACATGGAATTTATGGGTTGCAATCCCTCCTCCTTTAGCGGAACTATAGACACAAAGGAATTTTTCAAATGGTTCGAAGAAATAGAAACAATATTTCGATGTGGCGACTGCCGTAAGGAAGACAAGGTTAAGTTCGCCACTTGCACTTTTCGGGATCATGCCCAGGAATGGTGGACCAAACATGTTCAGATAGTAGGAGTCGACGCTGCTTACTCACACTCTTGGGAGAAACTAAAAGGGACGATGACTGTAGTATTTTGTGTAAGAAGCGAATTACGAGCAATGGGACAGGAAAACCTAAACTTTACCATGGTAGGGGACGATGTTGTCAAGTACACTACTTGTTTTTATGAATTAGCCCGACTAGGCCCTGCAATGGTTGAACCGGAAAGTAAGAAACTGGAAAGGTATATCGGAGGACTCACCCCTAACATTCATATGATGGTCACCTCAGTGGAACCCGATACCATGTCTAAAGCTATCAATATGGCGATCGAAGCGAAGAAATACATAGCTCACACCAAGACCTTAGGAAACAACAGTAACAACAAGAGAAAGTGGGACGACAATCGAGATGGCAATGCTACCCAACAATCACCCAAGAGACAAGAGGTTGCTAAGGCCTATGCTGTAGGGCAGAATGAAAAGAGAGGTTACACTGGTACCTTACCCAAATGCAACAAATGCCCACGTCATCATAACCCTGGGAATTGCCCTAAACCTTGTGGTAACTGTAAGAAGCCTGATCATTCGACTGGAGAATGCAAATTCCCGGTAATTGCAAGTAATCAGAAACCTCCAGTGACATGTTTTGGCTGTGGAGAGAAAGGACATCTTAGGAAGGATTGTCCACAACAAGGAATTCAGGACTTGGGAACCAAGATGGGATCGCTCAAGGAATAGCATGCGCTGTTAGAAGAGAAATCGTCAGGACATTAGCAACATCAAGGGTAACCACAATGCTTCAACAGAAGGAATTCCTGTTTTATTATATATAAACCGTAGTCCGAGCCCTCTAGGGTTGTATCTTTCTTTTGTATTTTCCGTTGGTACGTTGACACAACCTGGATGTAATAAGCACTTTTCTATCAAATGTAATATCTATCCTTTGTTATCTCCGCGATAATCATAACATTCGTTTATTCCATTTTCTATTCCAATTGCTCAATTTTCAATCATTTCGCAACCATATACCATTAACTTACTAGGGATTAGGCCGACTTCATTTTTGACGGATTAGTAGACTATTACCATTCCATAAGATTCACCCACATATCCAATGAACCATTCAAAGAATTTTATTCCAAGCTATTTTACTACCATATGGGGAAAATGTTTTACAAAATTTTTAAAATAAGCTATATTGTTGCCACCCTATAAATTGATTTTTCTGTCATTTTATCAAGTATTTACTATCATTACGTGAAACAATTTTCATGTTACTTTGAAATGAAATATCTAGGATACCATTTTCAAAACAACCCGTTGAACACCATCTAAAACTTTTGAGTAAAGTAATGCTATTTTGACTAAACCAAGCATCGCATTATTAGTCCTCAATTATACATAGCCTGATCACCTATGTATAATTCAGGAAGGATTATGCCATGAAGAAAATAATTACCTTTTTAAAGAATTGTTAATAACAATCTTCATTTAAAAGTTGTGTAACAAATAAACTCTTTCATAAACATCTCTTTTTGACAAACCCTCCCTGGATACTTACCCCACCTGTCACTCACTCAGCCATTAAGTTGGATTTTTCCATTGACTTCTCTAGGAGAGACTTTCCATATCAATTACAAGGAGGATTCCTCGATACAAGAAAAGCAATGAAAGGATTACAGAACTACTAACCTAGACTAGAAGTATATAGTAAGACAATTCATAACTCAACAAGATACCCCGAGACCATCCGAACCACCATCTCTGACCTAATTTCCCACTTCTATCATTCTAGAGTACTAGCTAGATCAAGTTACAAGATCGAGTACAATGTGAATGTACGCTAAGCAACACTATAGAAATGAACCAAGCCTCCTAATCGAGACTGTAGAGCATTTCATTTAAACATGGCCTCATCCAAGCGCAAACTTCCCTGCAATGAGTTTTCACCAAGGGTAATTGAGTTGAACTAAGGATAATGATATAGATTTCCCTAAGGCATTGTGTCCTCTAGAAATTCTAGATAACCTCACCTTTACATCAAGCGAGGCATCAGGCCCAAGCATATCTCCCCATCTACATGTGAAAATAAAACAGACATTCATCGACATAATATCAGTTGATACCTTTGTTTTTGCCAACATGATGACAATTTCAATGATAAACCATTTCAGGACTTAAGTTAGTTTGAATACCCATGCCTGTAGCTTCTGCCTGGCATCCACCATTAGGCATTATCCAACATTAGAAACTAAACGTTAGACATCTATGCATCTATGCGAACATACCTATCCGGCCATTTCATCCTCATTAGTGCTTTCACTTTTAAACGGATTTTATTTAAAATACATTTATACGAATCATATACCTTGTAGAAAATAATTTCTGAAATACCTATTTTGACAAGTACGATCCTTTTTGGTCAATCTTTAGCAAAACCATCGTACAATGAGAAATGTATAAACATAAACCTTTGGTAAATAGTCCTATTCATAACATATTTGAAAACGGTTTCACATTTCATAAACTACTAAATTTAAATCACCAAGAAAAATATTACCTAGTAAGCCATTCACTCAATTTTGTAAATACGTTTATTTAGAAAAGAAAAAAAAGAATCAAAACTCACAATCGTGAGACAAATTTTGAAAACCCATCACCATACTACAGCGCTTATGCATTTAGGGTTTTGTGATTTGACAACAAAGAACATTGGAATATTTGATGAAGGAAATTAGTAGGGACACCATCAATCAATTACAAACTTCAGTAATGGAGACCAAGCACAATAGGCAAAGAAAGACACATGTCGTAACATCCATTAGAACGAAACATAAGGAATCAAAACTGCTACCCACATTCTATCTTCTTCAAATAACGCCCTTTTCGAAAGACATAACGTTGTAGAATTAGTCACAAGATTCATTGTACCCATTTCAATTATCCCTGATAAAGGTAATCGAATCACCTCAGACTCCTAGCAATCATTTTAAGATTTCCTTCGAAACCCCATTTAGATGTAAACACCGCCTACCATCCTCAGACCAATGGTCAAAGCAAAAGGACAATTCAAACATAGGAAAGATATGCCCAGAGCGTGAGTGATTGACTCCAGAAATGGTTGGACTAACCATTTACCATAAGTCAAATTCCATTGCAACCATAGTTATCACACGAGCATAGAGACTACACAATTTGAGGCACTCTATGGTTGAAGTGCCGACCATCTATTGATGGACCGAACTCGGAAAAAGCCCAACTCACTAGTCCAGTACACATTCATGAAATAACCAGGAATTTCCTACAAATCAAGAATCAGTTACAAGTTCGATAAGTTGTAAACCCTTAGAATTTCAAGTTGGTGGCAGGGTCATTTTGAAAGTTCTGCCTAGGAAATGTATGATACAATTCATAAAACACGGGAAGTTAAACCCGATATACACTGGACCATTCAATATATTAGAGAGAGTAGGCCAGTGACCCTCAGACTTGAGCCTTTGTCAGAAAATAGTAGGTTACACAAACATGTTTCACAATTTCAAATCCCAAGAAATATCTTTCACATGAGTCACTCATAATTCCATTTGGAAGGGATCCAACCCAATGACAAACCGAAACCTTGTAGGAGAACCAATAGAAATCAGGGACCGTGAGGTCGAACAGTTGAAGCGAAGTCGAATTCCTATCATGAAAGTTCGCTGGAATTCTCGAAGATGACCCAAGTTTACTTGGGAACGGGAAGACCAGATGTGACTCAAACACCCACATCTTTTTGCCGAATTCACACCAGAGACCAACACCAGCTGAATTCAGGGACTGAATTCCTTTTTGGGTGGGCGACTGTCACAACTCACAATTTCAGGTCATTTTCCAAACCCCGACAATTTACTATTCATGAGTTACTATTCATCATTTACTATTCACCGATCACTATTCATTATTTCACTATTCATCACTTTTGGAGTCAGTTTAAAACTTTGAGAAGTATTCAAAAAATTTACTATTCACATGACAATATTCATTCCCAGAAGGAAAACACTATTCATGAACATCACTCATTTCACTGTAAACCTAGTTTACGGGTACTCAAATTCACGGAACCAGTTTGGTTCAGCTGCGAATTCATGCATCATCAGTAGGGACACTTCATATGGACTACAAATAGTCCACATATCATCACAATAGCATTTTCATACTATTCCACTCGTATGATTTTCAAATTAACATTTTTCTTATATTTGACATTTTACGTGTATTTAAACTTAAAAAAAAACGTTAACATGCGATCGATAAATGTGACTAACACGTCCTACACACCCCACAATGGTCCTAATATATTTTTACACTCATTACAATATCACAAAAATTATGAAATTCAGTTACCTAGTATTTTGGAAATTTATGTAATTTATATTGTGCTAATTATATAATTACGACGGTTTTCGTAAAAACAAAACAATAATCTTTCAAACACTCAGTACTTGTGCCAAATATATTTTTATAATTTTAATGACTTTATTATGTCCCGGTTAGTCCTGTTAAATTTTATTTCTAGCAAAACCGGTACCCGATTATACCTAAAACTACCTAAATACTACACTAACCTCCTAAATAAATCACAAATCAACACAAAATCACATCACCCTCCCCTTTTCCCCTAATTCACGCCCAAATGTCCCCTCCTAGCCTCCAAGATTTGCAACTTTTACTTACCCTCATTAAAACCCACTAAACCATGTCCAAACTCCCCATAATATCTCATATCTTCACTCCATACTTCACCTACAACTCCAAAGAGCAAGAAATATTTCTCTCCTTCCTATCCTCTCTTTTTGAATTGGCCAAGACACAACAACCATCAAGAAGCATCAATTTTTCCAAGTACAAGTGATAATCAAGTCCATTTAGTACTCTTTTTAGGATTTTGAAATAAAAATCTAAGGTGTTATTAGGTTTTTATCTTCCAAACTCACTAATCCTTCAAAGTAAGTATACTAAACTCTTTTCCGTAATTTTACCAAGCTCCTACAAAGCTCATATGATTTTTAAACAAGTTTTGCATGCATATGCAAGTTTATACCACTCTATTTAAACTTTTATATCATTTTAGCTCTATCATTTTAGCTCTAAAAATGTATAATATGTAAACCCTTGGTATATTAGCTTGGTGGATGATGTTTAGGAACCCATGACACCCTAAGAAGGTGTATGGTAGGAATAGATTAGTTTTGTGGTGATTGAAAGTGATTTGGTTAGATTTGAAACAAGTTTGGAGCCCTAGAAATGAGTTTAAAACATATATAAAAACCTACTGTCCCAAATTGTCAAATCCAGAAAACTCAGGGACTCAGGGGTAATTTTTGACCAAATATTCAGAAAATACTTTCAAAAACGAAACCGTGGCCTTTTGAACGGATAAAAACGAGCTTATAACAAAGGAGATATGATTTTTCCAAGTTTAACGACGAAAAACTATTTTCTAAAATTTTTACATGTTGTTAGCCGAGATTCGACGGACAAAATGAGACATTAAACATAACTTAGAAGAGCCGACCTACTGAAAATGTGTTAGTACATGTTAATACAAAACCGTGGATATAAAGAACGTAGAAAATGAGCTTAAAACGACCAAGATATGCACGTTTGAAACCGGACAACCCTTACACATTTGGACAGCCCCTATTAGAAAAAGATATACTACGTACTAAAAACTATATTTTTCAAGTAATAACAATGGAGAGCCGTATTTCTTACCCGTTGAGGCACGTATGACCAAAAGTTTAATAACGCGACTATTAGATATCATTTCAAGGTTTTCATAACGCCAAGTCCAAACTCTAACACTTTATGCACAATATTTCACGACTAGTTTTGCGAGGCTAGTTGGACATATTTTTACCAAGTTATGGAAAACATTAAATTTCGACGATAACTAATATTTTCAAAGTACGAGTGGTCTAGATATCATGTGCATGTGCATTCACTACATCAATTCATAATCTAAAGTAGATCATATTCATTTATATTAGGTTGCGGCTAGTGTTCGCGCCTTGTTGTCCCGTTCATTACATATTCATCGCACTACTGTAACAGGTGAGTTTTCATAGCCCCGTATACGCTTTATCATTTGTTTTCAAATCCCACAGGGGAGAATACACTGCACCATTTTTGTACGGGCCTAAGTATCAAATTACATGTACATTGCTTAAGTTACCTCACTGCCTTGTTAAAGTCCCTTGTTATCATGGACCGTTAATTTTTAGTAAGCGAGAGTGAGTGGATAGATCTATTGAGGGTGACACCTCCATCCGCGTTGGTTATACCAACAGTCAAACGGATGCATTTCATTTTTATCATATTAGAGTGTTTGGCAGAACACTCTGGAGGGGCACATATTTCATTCAGTCTAGCTTCGGGGTCATGAGCTTAAGGGCTATTGTACTATTTTTCATGTGACTTTTGTCATACACTTATACTTGAGGTTATCGTATAACATTTTATTTCAAACCTATAGATCTCACCAACATTATTGTTGACCGTTTTAGCAATGTATTTTCAGGTTAATAAGGTAGCACATGCTTGCTTGCATTTGGACCTTCATAGAGTCACGGAGTCGACGCGTCTCACCTTTTATTTCATGCACTTATGTAACGTTTGATCTTGTTGAAATTGTTTTTCATAAACTTGCAACATCTTTTGGGACCTTATTTTGTAAACTCTGAATGTTTTTAATGATCAAACGATGTATTTTTCTAAACGATACTTTAGGTCATTCAATATAACTGTAACTGTGATGCTATGGCAGTCACCCCCAGGCATTCCATTCCGCTGCTAAAACAGGTATTTTGGGGGTGTGACACTGTCTTTCTTAAGTAAGTTAGACATGGAAAAACCTGTAGGTGAATCTAGTACTAGTGTCATAGAAATACCTAAGGTTGAAGTTAGAAAATTTCCTGATGCTCCTTTTATTGAAGACTGGAATTCAGATAGTGATGAGGAACATGGTGAACTAAAAAAAATGTGAAAAAGGAAGAAATTCCTGCAAAAGTTGAACTTAAAGTTGAACAGGTTAAGTTTGTGAGACCCGTGTTGGGTAAGAACATCTCTATGTAAATGGTAGAATATAATGAGATACCTAGAGAACAGATGAATAGGTTTTATAATAAGCCTAGGGGTAATCAGAGAAACTTTAATAATCTAGTTTCAAATAAGTTAGGTAATGAGTTTCAATTAAAGAAGAAGGCTTGTTATAAGTGTGGTAGCTTTGAGCATTTGATTAATAGTTGTAAAGACCACCAAAAGCCAGTTTGGAATAAATACTCAAGGGTGAATCATAAATATGTTTCAAAAAATACTCACCCTTATCCTAATAGAAATATGATTCCAAGGGTTGTGTTGCTAAGATTTGGTGCAACTAGATCTATTTTTGCTGCTAAATCTAATGGTGCTTTTAAAACTACAACTGGTTCTATTGCTGACTATGCTGCTAGTAAGCACTCTGCTGCTAGTACAAAACTTTCTACTTCTGGGCCAAAAGTTTTAACAAATACAGTTGTTGGAAATCATTTTTATGCTGTTAAGGTCTTAGCTTGCTGGACTTGGAAACCTAAATCAACTGTTTCAAATCATGTTTCCAAAAACAGTAGTGCATCAATAGACTTAAAGAAATTTGACTATGTTGATGCACAAGGCAGATCCAAGTCAGTAATGGCTTGGGTCCCCAAGAGAAACTAATTTCTCTATTTTCATGTGCAGGGCAATCTACAGGATGAGCTAAAAGATATTGTTATTGTTGATAGTGGATGCTCTGGACACATGACAGGTGATGAGTCTCAACTTGAAGACTTTGAGGCTTTTGAAGGTGGTTATGTTGCTTTTGGGAATGATACAAAAGGTGGAAAGATAATTGGCAGAGTGATGGCAAATTCTACAACTGAATCTGAGTATGTGGCTGCTTCAAGTTGTTGTGGTCAAGTGCTTTGGATGCAAAATCAACTACTGGATTATGGGTATAATTTCATGAACACCAAGATTCATATTGATGACAACAGCACACTTTGCATCATTAAAAACGCTGTTTTCATTCTAAAACACAACATATTGAGATAAGACATCACTTTATAAGGGATTGTTATGAAAAGAAGTTGATTCAAATTGTCAAGATTCATACTGATAACAATGTTGCTGATCTACTCACAAAACATTTTGATGTGGGAAGGTTTGAATTTTTAATTGCAAACATTGGTATGATCAATCTTTGAAAAACTTATCTTCTTATGTTTTTGTAAAGTTTTGTAGAGTAACTGTGTTGCAGTTTAAGTTGTTTCTGTTGCTTCTTATGAAGCATTTTGCTAGTTAGACTTCACTCTGCTGCTACATGACATTCTCCTGCTGAGTATAACTTGTACATATGCAACATGTATTTGTGTGTTTTGTGGTTTTTGGACTAACATTTTGCAGGATAAGTTCAAATTGATGATTGTTGCTGTTTTTTTACAAAAGTCTAAAGAAACAAGAACAGAACAACTTCATTTATTTCATGGTGATGCCAAAAGATTACAAACACTTTTCAACCACAAGAGACTATCAAAGCTTCTAAGAGACTGATTACATCAACAGATAACAACCAAAGACTACATCAACGTCTAGGGCAGGGTAGACCAATCACCACTTCTCTTGACTTTGGACGAGGAGGGTTTGACCTTCTTATTCTGGTTGGTGGTCTTGGTCGTGATGCTTGAGGTCTCTTAGGTGTTGCAGGAGAATTACTTTGAGGCTCATCCTCATCTGATGATGTGCAAAGGAATGGTGATATAAGTTCTCTTGGAGGTGGTTGGATTGGGATCCAAGGATTGGGATCCACTGATGATTCTGATGAAGCTACAGACTTGGGGGCCTTGCTTGACATACCAACATCTTGCTTATTGGAATGATCCTTTGTTTCTTCTTCCTCAGAAGATTTAGGGTACATCACACTTTTTCCCCTTGCAGTGCTTGGAGTTTGATTAAGATTCAAAAGATCCTTGAAAACATGGAGGTCATGTTTCCTCTTTTGTCAGGGAAGTCTTGTATCTTGGAGACCAAGCCTTGTGTCTTGGTGACCAAGCCTAGATCATTGGTGTTTGATACTTGTGTAAGGGAAGTCTTGTGTCTTGGAAGTCTTGTGTCTTGGTGACCAAGCCTAGATCATTGGGGTTTGATACTTCCGGTAGGAAGTCTTGGTAGTGGTCTTGGTGACCCTTAGGTGAAGTCGAATCATGAGATTCTTTTGGGTGGTTTCCGAGGGCAGAATACCATGGGAGTAACTCCTTCTTTGTGATCATCAATATTGTTGAATATTGGTGGAGTGAATTGTAACGGTTTGTAGTCCACCGAAAGGATTATACTAGTGAATAGTATCGGAGTCGCGGATTCGCAACTGGATGTATGGATAGTATAAACCCCCCATCCCGAACCAGTATATATTGTTGTGTTCTTACTTGCTTTATATACTTTGGTTGTGTTAGTGGTTGTTGGATTATTGTACAACCACTTGGTGTTCTCTTTGGCTTAAAGTTTTTAAACATCTAAAAAGCTAAAGAAACCGTATTCACCCCCCCTCTATGGTTCTACAACTGGTATCAGAGCGAAATACTCAAGTTTTTGAACGTTAAAACCTTCCCGAGAAGTCGTTTTAAGTCAAAAACTTCTTTTCCAAAAAAAAACTCTAAAATCCTAACAAAGATTTTTGGAAAAGTTGAGTATAGATCCATGGCTCAAGAGAACTATGTAGAGGGATGTTCTATGCAAAGACCACCTTTGCTAGAGACCGATGGGTTTTATTTAAAAAAAACCCGGTTTGAGACCTATGTTAGGTCCAAAAATCTTGATTTATGGGAAATCATCCAAAATGGCAACTTTGAGTTCATGGTGGAAGACTCAGAAACAAAGTTGTGAGTGAAAAAGCCACATTTGGATCTTAATGATGATGAGAGGAGAAAGCTTGGTAAGAATGATGAAGCCAAGATGTTGATCTATAATGCTCTACCTCGAAGGGAGTTCGAGAGGGTTCATGTTTGCAAGACCGCCAAGGAAATTTGGCACTCTCTCATCATCACTCATCAAGGCAACTCTCAAGTGAAAGATTGCAAGATCGACTTACTCATACAACAATATGAGAAGTTTACGGTCTCGGATGAAGAAACCATTGATAATGGTTACACAAGGTTCAATGCTATTATCACTAGCCTCACGGCTCTAGATCCTAGCTTCTATAACAAGAACCATGTGAGGAAGTTTCTTCGAGCACTTCCAATAAAGTGGAGGCCAAAGGTGACGGCTATAGAAGAAGCCAAGAATTTGGCGAAACTACCTATTGACGAGCTCATTGGAAACCTCAAGGTCTATGAGATGATTCTTGAGAACGAAAAGATGAGTACCATAGACAAAAAGGAGAAGGTTAAGTCTTTGGCTCTTAAGGCTAACGTCACTAGTACTTAAGCTAGTGATGATAGTGATAGTCAAGATGATAGCAATGAAGAAGATGATATGAACGACGAAGAATACAATCTCATGGCTAAGAACTTTTAGAGGTTCTTTAGGAAAGGTGGTAACTTTGGTAGAAGAAATAGGTTTGGAAACCGAGATAATGGTGGAAGGAACAACTTTGGGAGAAACCGAAGTAGTGACAACAAGGTTGGTGAAAGCCCAAGACGCACCCAAGGATGCTACAATTGCGAAGAGAAGGGTCACTTCATCAATGAATGCCCTAAGCCTAGAGTGAACAAGGCATTCGTTGGAGATGCGTGGAGTGATATTGAAGATGAAGACCAACCAACAAATGACGCTACGTGCCTTATGGCTCAAGAAAAATTTGAGGTATCTCTAAACTTATCTTTTTCTAATAACATAGATATTATCAATTTGCAAAAGGAGAATGAGGAACTAGCTAAGTTTAATGATGATTTTAGAAAAACTTTTGAAAAAGTCATTGAAGAAAAACGTCTTCTTGAACAAGAACGCATTAAGTCTAATGAAAGATTTTATGAACTTGAAAAAGAAATAAAGACACTAAGGAATTGCAAAGAGGTGGTTGAACCATGTAAAAGATGTGAGAAACTCACACTTGAGGTTGACTCTTTGAATGACAAAGTTTCTAAACTTCAAAAGGAGTCTTTAAGTTTCTCTAAATACAGAAAAAGCACAAATGATTTAGAAGAAATAATAAGTCGCCAAAAGGTATCTCAAGATAAGGGAGGTCTTGGATTTTTTAAACAAGGAACAACCACTCCCGTAAGCCTAACAAAACCTATGGTGTTCGTTAAATTGAGTCATGACCAAGATCCAAAAATTTCCGAGACCGACGTGTCACCTGATGCGCTGACGCGCCATCAATGCGCCAAGCCTCCGAGGGAAATTGGATCCAAGTCAAAAAATGTTATTAAATCAACTACTCCTCAAGCTCCTTTTATAAGCTCTTGAGATAACCAAGCTCCCGTTGCGAGAAATGTAAACCCAAAACAAAGTTTTAACTCAGGTTCTCGTAATGGTCTTGGTTATAAACAACCTCAAGTAAATAATAGTCCACTCTTGCCAACACCTAATGTGAGACCTACAACCACATATAAACAAAGACCTTCATTTCAAAATAATCAAAGAAGAATTTTTTATAATTATAATCAAAGGTCATCTCAATACCAATACAACAACTATCAAAGGAGAGACAACTCCTACCTAAACCAAACCTTCTTTAGACCTCAAGGATATAATAACTATAGATCAAGTTATCAAAGTCAAAATAATTTTCAAAATAATCCTTGGTCCGCTTTTTCTAGCTTTGGTATTGAGAAATTGTCTATCTTGCTTCAAGACCCAAGAATTTTTAACTTGGGCACTTTAAATGCTATCCAAAATGGACCCAAGAAACAATGGGTGCCAAAAGTATGAGTCATGTCTTTGTTGTAGGTTTGTCTCAAAAGTGATATACAACCGGATGAGTGGGTAGTGGATAGTGGTTTCACTAAACACATGACCGGGAATAGAAGATTGTTCACATCATACACGGCGTATAATGGCAATCATGTCATTTTTGGGAGCGAACTTAATGGCAAAATTGTCGGCAAAGGTAATGTCCTTCATGACTCCATTGAAATTACCAACGTTGAGCATGTTAGAGGTTTAAACTTTAATTTGATTAGTGTGAGTCAATTAAGTGATGATGATTGTGTAGTTAAATTTACTAAGGTAGATTGTACTATTAGTAAAAATGGTGTTGTGTTAGCAAAAGGTCATAGGAGAAATAACTTATATACATGTAAGTTGGGTGATAATTCTAAGCAACACATATGTCTTACGTCCATGGTGGACAACTTAACGCTTTGGCATAGGAGGTTAGGTCACACCAATATGAGGTTAGTTCGAAACCTAGCTTCTAACGAGCTAGTATGGAATTTACCAAAGTTGAGCTTTGAAAGGCATTATTGTGATACATATCTAAGGAGTCAAGGACAAGCAAGCAATAGAAATAGGCATGAAGAGTCAACAAATAAGGTTTTAGAGTTGATTCATTTGGATTTATATGGTCCATCTCCAATCCAAAGCTACGGAGGAAACTTCTACACTTTGATGATTATAGATGATTATTCAAATTACACTTGGATATTATTTTTAGAAAACAAGGATGGAGTCTTGAATAAATTCAACATTTTAAGAAAGAAACTTGAAAACCGTTCAATTGTCTTAATTAAAACAAACCATAGTAGTGAATTTGATAAAATGCAATTTGGAACCTTTTGTGAACAACATGGAATATCTTATAACTTATCGGGCCCGTTCACTTCTCAATCGCTTGAGATTGTTGAAAGAACACATTGTAAGTTAAGAAAGATGAGTCGTGCAATGCTTGACGAGCAATGCATCCCACAAAAATTTTGGTGTCATGCCCTAGATACCGCATGTTATATCTTTAATAGAGTTCATATAAGAAAGGTCGTTAATAAAACTGATGCGTGGGAATCGCAACAGGCTTTACCTCTCGAGGGATCTCGAGAAGCTTACAACCCCCACCAGGCAGTGTACCTGATCGTTGTAGTATAGTATAGTGACAAGTACCGGGGGATTGATCGTTCAGCTTAGGAATAGTGTCGCTAGGATTAGAAAGCCTAATTACTAGTTCTAAAGGTGAGGGATGATTATTTTTGTGTTTTTATATTTTATGGAAAGCAATTAAAATCTCGGGGTTTGAAAGAGTGGGCGGAATTAGTTGCTATTCAACTAACCCAAAACTAAGATGCAATCAAAATAAAATACTAGAAATTAAGATAAGCTAAATTATACTAAGGTTGTGAGCAGTAATTGGAGAAAATGTGTTTACTTAGATTTCACTACTCCCTAGATATCTTTTACACGTTAATTACTTGTTATAATTGCATGGATGACGGATCGTATTCCTTAATACCATTCATGGGGTGGCATACATAACTCCCCAATTCTATGAGCTCTTATCTCCTCCTACACCATGCCCAGCACAACTATAGGGATTGTAAACAGTGGCTCATGCATTAAATACACCCAATAAAGACCTAGTACGCCTCGGTTCATGTTTCTTAAGACGTTCAAGCATGTTACCATTTGGAGATCTGCCAGTTTTCTTAAGCATAACATATAAATCATTCATCCACAACAAGAATACACAAGTAATCAACACATAATCAATATCTAGGTTTTATTAGATCTAAGCAAACACAAAAGAGATCTAGCCTAGCATGATAAAATTAAGACAAGAACAAGATATAGACAACCAACACATAGACATATTGATTGAATTAGAAGAACACTTATCTCAATTACAATGCAAGGTATCAAGGGTTTAGAACCCTTGAAAAACCTGTAAAAGTTGCACCAAAATCGTCTTTAGGGTTTCTCCAAAACTTCTCTCTTTAAATGTGAAAAACTAGAAAACTATATATAGGAAAATAGGGATGACGGCGTCAAGAACAAAGGTGTGACGCCGTCATCTCGCCGCCAAATACTTCCTCGGACGGCCTTGATCTACTTCTGACGCCGTCAAGGCCTAGGCCGTCACACAATTTACTCTTGACGCCCTGTGTGTGACGCCGTCATCAACTACGGATTTTAATTCTTGGGGTTTTGACGCCGTCAGGACAAATCTTGACGCCTTCATGACTCTCGGATTTTATTATTGAGGCTTGACGCCATCAGGACATTACTCTTGACGCCGTCACCTACTGTTCCCAGCATGAAAAATTGAGACTTTGCCATTTTCTTCACTTTTATGCTCCAAAAATGTCCAAAATGGCTTCTTTTCCAGAATTCACTCTCCAAGTACCTAAAATCACAAAAGGAACGATTTAGGGCAATATTTGATCAAATAAAGTCGGATTCGGGCTTAAATGACCCTCTAAAAACGGATCATTTTTTGCCTCATCATATACCCTTACACTTGAGATTTGCTTGTCCTCAAGCAAATGCGCTTTTATTCTACTCAAAAGACAAGTTAGGGGTCATTTAACATTAATATAAAAGTAATTACAACAAATAATCGTTCCACTAAAGACCAAAGACAAGCACGGAGGTCATACACAAGCACCTCACAAATAGTGTTTAGATACTCACATCTCTCGGGTGTAATAAAGTGTAAATTACAATATGGAAACGGAAGATATCTCTCACTACCTGTCATAGAAAAATAGATTACCATAGGCTTGGGAAAGGATCAAACCTCCACCACATGGCGTAAGCACCTAGGATAAACTATCAAAGAGGTCTTTTAAAGGGTTGTAACGTTAGGTATAAGGATATGAATTACACGGTTTTGTTGGATAAAGGAAGTTTTTACTGGTGGCGAGTTAACAATCTTGGTTAATTACATGTACAATATGGCGTTGCTAAGCCAAGACTAGACTCGACTTAAGCTAATAAATGAAAAGTAACAAAAACATAAAATAAACATAGAATGAAACGGGATGGTAGTCCGTATGTTTTTTCTCTTTTTCTATTTTTTTTTCTTTTCTTTTTCTTGATTTTTTTTCGATTTTTTTTTCCGCATACACTCTTACCCTACCATCCAAAATAATACATCATAGGGGATGAGAATTCCCCTTACACTTAAATCTTTACATACTTTACATTAAACTAATCTAATGACTCGAATTAAGAAAATCAAAACACTTGGAGCACTTTTAAGATTAACGTACATATGGGGGTAATAAATGATGTCCCCAATGTTCAAGTAAAGAATGTAAAAGTGAAAAAGTAAAGAGAATGAAATCAAATACTCCCCTGATTCGCTCGGTATGGATTATAGGATGGCCAGGTTAGATCTTCCTCCAAGAAAACGAACAATCAAAGCTTCCCTTCCAGAATATAAATCATCTCCTTGTCGAACATAACCTGTAAATCCTGACAAAAAGAGACAAGACAACCTCGCGTAAAATCGGCGGCATCCTATATAAGTTACTAAATCCTAGAAAACAAAGTAAGATATAATGCTTGTGGAATGAAGTTTGCAGATCTCCTGGAGATTATAAAACTTAATAATTCACAAAAAAACCATAAGACTCCGTTAGAAAAACAAAACCGGTAAAATTTCCAGATTTTAACTCCTGACGCCGTCAAGAGTAAATCTCTGACGCCGTCAGAATGGACCTGCAGAAATTCTTATGTTAAGTTTCCGGAAAATTTCTGGAAAAACTTGGTCCTACTTCCTGGAAAATCCTGCAAAACTTCATTATGACTCAATACAAGCATTTGACTCTAACAAATACGAATATACATGTTCATTTAATATTGTGGAGAATCATGATCGGTTTGTTTCTTAAAAACATATTTGGGGTTTCCCCTTACACTTATCTTTTGCAAAAATACTTCTAGGTGGAGTTAAGACTAAGCCAAAACAACAAAAAAAAGTATTTCCACTATTTAGTTTAGAAACATGATCTACCAACAATAAAAATTAAGCATGCATACGGAAGCAAATAACAAACAAACAAACAAATAAATAAAGCTTGGGTTGCCTCCCAAGAAGCGCTTGTTTTTGTTCGAGTCACGAGCCTGACTCTACCCTTATTTAACAAAAATAGGGGAGGTTTTCCCTACACTTAGGATTAAGTGCGGGTGGAAGTAGCGATACACACCCTTAGGGTGGAAATATGCCATGTGAGGAAAGAGTGGTGGATGAATTATATGCTCAAAGGGCTGTGCTCCTATCATCATAACCTTACATAATTCAATCGAGTTAATGGGTGGATTAATATTTTCTCCTAGAAAGGGATCATTTTCTATCAACTTCGAGAGACTCCTAGTTGGGGATCCATCTTGACCTAATAAACCTGGTTTAAACCCATAATGTTTCTTGTGATCAATCATAAATGGGTGATGTAAGCATGTAAGGTCTTTTTCCACTCCTATATTGGCTTCCTCTCTACAAGGCTTAGAGTCCACTACCTTTGTCCTAAGACTACCTGGACTATATGGTTTGATGGGTGGATCGGAACCTATTTCAATTCCTAAATTTTCATCCAAGGATGGAAGATTAGGTAACGATTTTGGTTGAGGCTCCGATTCATCAAAACTAGGAACTTCCCTAGAACTAGGAGTAAGGTTATCACTACAAGTGTTCAAACCTATATCCTCAAGTGGTGCCTGGTCCAAGGGTTCTACCTCCATCGGAATTCCTAAAGTTTCTTCTACTTCTTCCGGGTAAGTCACGGGCGGTGTGCGCGCCTCAAATGATGGTTGAGTATTTTGTGGGCTTATGTTGTTCACCTTATCATTCCATGTGTCAGGATCTAGCCCTAACATTCTCCCAAGTATCTCACGTGCTTCTCTAGGCATCTCAACTTCTATGTCCGAATCATAAGGATCATCTTCAATATTCTGACTGCTATATACAAATTGCCCAAGAGATTCATCATCTGTTTCTTGAGATTCATCATCATCGATCATAAAACCTAGGTCTTTTTGATCAATGTGATCATGCTCGGCTAAATCCTCCATCACATCAAGGTCACCTATGTGTTCATCCTGTATTCTGGTAGGGCCTAGCCAAGACATGCAGCTAGGTGGCTCATACGAAACTATCCTAGGTGAAAGCTCATATGGTGCATAGGTTTTACTAAGTGAGGCATTTTGAGGGGTTGATGGAGATCTTAAGGTGAATTCTCTAAAAGCATTATGCACTTGGCCTCTTTTCTCAAGGTACTCAATAAAATCAATATAAGATCCTGTCCTCCTCATCTCGTTCCTCCATCTTGTAATATCCAAACTAGTGTAATTATATTTTTTTTGGTAAAACTCTAGTGTCGGACTTGGTGGATTCGCGTTCTCCATAATGGCAAACAGAATAGTCAGTGGAAAGGTTTTTACAAACAAAGACACAAAGAAAAGACAGACTAAAGAAAACCTAAAAATAAAAATAAAATCTTACTAGAAAGGAATCTAGCAAGTAGACCTAATAAAAAGAAATTCTAACCTAGACAATAACTATTCCCCGGGCTGCGGCGCCAAAAACTTGATGCGTGGGAATCGCAACAGGCTTTACCTCTCGAGGGATCTCGAGAAGCTTACAACCCCCACCAGGCAGTGTACCTGATCGTTGTAGTATAGTATAGTGACAAGTACCGGGGGATTGATCGTTCAGCTTAGGAATAGTGTCGCTAGGATTAGAAAGCCTAATTACTAGTTCTAAAGGTGAAGGATGATTATTTTTGTGTTTTTATATTTTAGAGAAAGCAATTAAAATCTCGGGGTTTGAAAGAGTGGGCGGAATTAGTTGCTATTCAACTAACCCAAAACTAAGATGCAATCAAAATAAAATACTAGAAATTAAGATAAGCTAAATTATACTAAGGTTGTGAGCAGTAATTGGAGAAAATGTGTTTACTTAGATTTCACTACTCCCTAGATATATTTTACACGTTAATTACTTGTTATAATTGCATGGATGACGGATCGTATTCCTTAATACCATTCATGGGGTGGCATACATAACTCCTCAATTCTATGAGCTCTTATCTCCTCCTACACCATGCCCATCACAACTATAGGGATTGTAAACAGTGGCTCATGCATTAAATACAACCAATAAAGACCTAGTACGCCTCGGTTCATGTTTCTTAAGACATTCAAGCATGTTACCATTTGGAGATCTGCCAGTTTTCTTAAGCCTAACATATAAATCATTCATCCACAACAAGAATACACAAGTAATCAACATATAATCAATATCTAGGTTTCATTAGATCTAAGCAAACACAAAAGAGATCTAGCCTAGCATGATAGAATTAAGACAAAAACAAGATATAGACAACCAACACATAGACATATTGATTGAATTAGAAGAACACTTATCTCAATTACAATGCAAGGTATCAAGGGTTTAGAACCCTTGAAAAACCTGTAAAAGTTGCACCAAAATCGTCTTTAGGGTTTCTCTAAAACTTCTCTCTTTAAATGGGAAAAACTAGAAAACTATATATAGGAAAATAGGGATGACGGCGTCAAGAACAAAGGTGTGGCGCCGTCATCTCGCCACCAAATACTTCCTCGGACGGCCTTGATCTACTTCTGACGCCGTCAAGGCCTAGGCCGTCACACAATTTACTCTTGACGCCCTGTGTGTGACACCGTCATCAACTACGGATTTTAATTCTTGGGGTTTTGACGCCGTCAGGACAACTCTTGACGCCTTTATGACTCTCGGATTTTATTATTGAGGCTTGACGCCGTCAGGACATTACTCTTGACGCCGTCACCTACTGTTCCCAGCATGAAAAATTGAGACTTTGCCGTTTTCTTCACTTTTATGCTCCAAAAACGTCCAAAATGGCTTCTTTTCCAGAATTCACTCTCCAAGTACCTAAAATCACAAAAGGAACGATTTAGGGCAATATTTGATCAAATAAAGTCAGATTCGGGCTTAAATGACCCCCTAAAAACGGATCATTTTTCGCCTCATCAAAAACTCCATATGAAATACTTAGAAATAGGAAGCCTTCCTTAGAGTATTTTAGAGTATTTGGTTGCAAGGTATTTATACTTAACACCAAAGAATATCTCACCAAATTCGACCCAAAGTCGTATGAAGGTGTGTTCCTAGGATACTCTCAAACTAGTAAAGCATATATAGTGCTTAACAAGGAAACAATGAGGATTGAGGAATCTCTCAATGTGACCTTTGATGAGAGCATGCCCGAGCCTAAATCATCTCCTTCGGTAGAAGATGATGTGATCAATGAACCTATAGTTCAAGATCAAGAAAGGTCGCCGACATTACAAGTTAATGTTCAGGATGAAGGCAATCCTAAGGAAGTGAGAGAAGCGAGGGGTCATCCTATACAACAAGTCATTGGTGACTTGAATAAAAGGACTCTTAGGTCACAAAAGAAACAAGATTAGGTTTTTGGCATGACTTTTTCAAGAATCCAAATTGCTTTGGGATATGTTTTGATGTTAAAACATGCATCTTAAGAGAACAATCTTTTATGTTAATTGAAATGTATTAAAGGACATTGTGATGCTCCTAGAGCTTATGTGTTTATATGATTAAGATTTATATGAAGGCATGGATGGAAGCCCAAATAAATGTCTTCCAAGAGGAAAGATATGTATCAACTCATTATTCAAACAATGATTGATAATATCCAAGATTCTACTTGTCTATACTATGTGCATTGAACACTACAACAAAAGTTCCTTTTTAGGACCCTTTGTGTGGGACGGTATGATAATAGAGTCCTAAAAAACAGTTTAATAGGACATATGAGCGTTTGGGGTCCTGTTTAAATATTTGCTACTTAGGCGGTGTCCTAAAAAGTTATATAATAGGATGGTTGATTATTTGGGGTCTTATTATCATATAACTTAATAGGACACTTAAAATATGGATCATAATAAATTACTTTATAAGACATTTAGTTGTTGGCGTCCCATTATGTGATAGTGTAATACGACACTTGATGACTAGATGTCCTATTATAACATAACCTAATAAGACCCTTGACACTTGGGTCTTATAACTTTAACCTTTATAGGACGTTTATTCATTATGGTTTTATTATAATACACCATAATAGGACACTTGAGTTTTGAGTCATAAGACATCAGTTAGTTAAAACGCTTATTCACAAAAGTTTTATTATAACAAAATTTAATAGGACCTTTGACACGTGGGTATTATAACGTTAACCTTTATAGGACGCTTATGCACAATGGTTTTATTATCGTACACCATAATCGGACAATCGCAAAAGTTTAATTATAACAAAACTTAATAGGACCCTTAAGACGTGGTTATTATAATGTTAACCTTTATAGGACGCTTATGCATAATGGCTTTATTATCATACACCATAATAGGACTTTTTATTTTTGAGTCATAAAATATCAGTATTTTAGAACGTTTATTCGCAAAAGTTTTATTATAACAAAACTTAATAGGACCCTTAAAGGACGCATATTCATTATGGTTTTATTACAATACACCATAATAAGACACTTGATACATAAGTCATAAAACATTGATTATTTAGAACGCTTATTCCCAAACATATTATTAAAACATAACTTAATATGACACTTGACACTTGGGTCCCATAGATTGATACACCATTATAGGACACTTGATATTTGAGTCATAAAACATCAGTTTTATGGAACGCTTATTCGCAAACGTTTTTGATTATAACAAAAGTTAATAGGACCCTTGACAATAGGGTCTTATAACGTTAACCTTTATAGAACGCTTATTCATAATGGTTTTTTTATGATACAGCATAATATGACACTTCTTTTTAGAGTCGTAAAACATCCGCTTTTTATAATGCTTATTCAAATTAAGTTTTATTAAAACATAACTTGATATGACACTTGACACTTGGGTCTCATAAATTCATCCACCATAATAGGACACTTGAAATTTGAGTCTTAAAGTATTAGTTTTATAGAACGCTTACTTGCAAAAGTTTTATTTTAACAAAACTTAATAGGACCCTTGACACCTGTGTCTTTTAACATTAACCTTTATAGTACGCTTATTTGTTATGGTTTTATTATCATACGCCATAATAGAACACTTCTTATTTGAGTCATAAAACATCAGTTTTTTAGAACGCTTATTTACAAAAGTTTTATTTAAACATTAGTTAATATGACACTTGATACTTGGGTCTCAAAACTTGATACACCATAATAGGAAAAGCACTAATGAATAAGAATTTTTCAAAACTACAACTATTGATGGAACATTTTCGTGTGAATTATGTTTTGGCACCCTGAGTTTTCCCAGATATGATTCCTGTTGAACCATCAAGTTTTCTAGCATAGAAGTGTGTAAAAATTATATTCTAAGTAATTGTCTTATTACAAGGGTTTGTAATAAAATACACTTATAAGTTATAAGTGTAGGGTTTTAGAAAGCTCGGGCATGACCCGTGTATTGTTTTAGCTGTTCGTGGTGACCAAGTGTCACAATAAATAATAAACCGTTGTTATAAACAAGTTTAGTTTAGTATGAAACTATGAATATCTCATAATAAGATATATTGATTAATGATTTAAAAGTAAGTTTTGAGTATAGTTTATAACTTGTTTATAAAATATGTTTAGTAGGTTTGAAATATGTCGAGAACGAGTAGACCTAGCGAGTCATAAACGAGGCGCGAGAAAACCTGACGAGAACAAGTAGGTTGATTTAATTCGTATTACAATACACCATTTGATTTATACTTGTGTTATTTTAATTATCAAAAGATTTGTATATAAAACAAAAGTTTTATACATATTTCGCTTTGTTCAATTTCAACTGATTTGTATATAAAACAAAAGTTTTATACATATTTCGCTTTGTTCAATTTCAACTCAAATGCATCCTTCTTGTGGTTTTTTGGGTTCGATACACACCCCTAGGTAAACACATTAGAATAAATAGTTGTAGCCCATATCAGTCTTAGTTCACAAAAAAAAGATTTCAGTTTCAGTTTCAAAAAGAGATGGTTTAATATTTCGACCTGTTGGTGTCATCTGTAACAACGGAAGAGAAAGAAAAAAATATCTGATATACTAACTACTTTCACGAAAACACAAATATTGGAGGGTAAGTTTTGGCCACACCAAGGCTCGAACCTGAGACCTCTCGGTGTGGTGCGTTGCAAAAAGGGGCAGCGAAAGGTTAAAATTTTCCATCTAACAATAAGAAATCCAACACCTTATTCAACATCTTCAACTTAAGATAATAACTACAAAACTTCGTCTGCTTGCCCAAACAATACACGACCAGGGGATTAATCCAACGCAAAAATAAAATAAGCAAAACTCGAGATTAAGTACCACTTCAGCCAATAAGCCATTCGGTTTTAAAGAAAACTATACCACCCAATTTGTATTTTAACCACAACCCATTCTATCCCAAATATCATTAGTCGATTGATAAAAAAAAATTATAATCGATCAAGAATAAAAATCTAATTAGCCAATTAATCAATAAATCAAACCAACAATTTTTAAAAATAGTTAACAACAATGAACAAGAAGGAAAGAAATCAAATAGAACCTCGTTACAACCGATTGAGAACAGATAATAAGGAAATCCACCAAGCCGAATCCACAGGAACCACCAAGTATAGTTTTGATTGTAGTATCACCCCTATGGATCGGTGGGGTTTAAAAGAAAATAAGAATGGATAGTTTGACTCTTGCTTTTCTGGATCGATCTTGATGCTAACTACTTTGAGGAAAGGTTTCTATCTACTCACATCCCTCTAAACAATCTTGTGACTTCATGTGGGAAGAAGAGAAAGCAAGGAGATTGATAGATCCATTCTGTGTTACTGTGCTTCTTGGGAAAGATAGAAGAAAAAGAAAAACGTATAAAAGTATGTGTCGTGGGTGGCGGTGGGGTATAGGATAGAATTAACTGATTTATTATTATTAGTATTTTTTTTTAAGTTTTAATTTTAAAGTGAGGTGTAAAATAAGGTAAAAGTGAGTGCGGACTAAAAAGTGAGCGTTTATAAGATGAAACAGGTAATGTGAAACGCCTTCGGTTTTTAGTAACGTTTTTATAAGTGTTGGGTATAATAACATTAGTAATAATTATTTGTTTTAATCATTATTATTGCCATGTCGGTACGCGTGCAGACTTGATTCTTGAGATTACTATCGTTTTTGGGTTTTGGGTAACAGTAAATGTCAGAAAATATGAAATTTAAGGTTTTTGATGAAAATAAACAGTAATACTATTTAAAATTATTGTCTGAAAATTTGCGGGTTGTTATAGATGACGATTGTTTGACTTTGTTACGTCTTTTCGAGCTTCATTTGTCTTGTCGGCATCGTTTGTTATTGATCTTGAATAGGACCAACCTAGGAGTTAGTTAGACTGTTAGGTGGATTTGTAGATTGTTTAACTGATTGAGACAAAGTATGACCATCATGAGGGCATATTTATATGATGCTAGTATTATGACGTCTTGCTGGCGTGATAATACTTGCATCATATAATGTGCACTTGTTGTGTTCATAGGATGTCTTAAGAAGTGCCTTAGTGGAGCCTTAGATCTCTGTTTTGTTGCGACTATCTGCGAATAGTGAGACTTTAGGTTCTCTCGACCTATACGTTTGATCTGCCTTATCGCCGTACGTTTTGATGTGTTTGGATCTTCGAGGATATGCTAGTTGACCTTTGTATCTTGATAATGATCTTAGGGTTTGTTGTAGAGCTTTCTACCGTCCGATGTTATCGATTAAATTGTCTTCTATTTGCTTGAATGCCATTGTTCATTTTGAGGGGTACACATGTGTTTTGCTACTTATACGATTCGCTTCTATGAGACCATTACTTTTTGGATTGTTTGATTAAGGACCGAAATTGTGTGGAACCAAATTTGGACCGTTTGATTCTTGTACATTTCGGAGGAGGTTTCCTATCGTCTAACTCTACCTCCTCAGCTGTCACATGTTCATAACACCTCCCGTGTATCTTTCTGAGGGGATCACCCTTATCATCCTTTCATGTGACACCCTACTCGCTTGATTTGAAGCCACTTGTTATATTTCTTTTGTGTGAAATGGAAAACATCATGAGAGACCAAATTTTCATGCTTGTTATGAATTGTTATGTCTCTGCTTCATTATCATTTCAATTTTCGCGGACGAAAATTTTCTTTTAGAGGGGAAGAGTTGTAAAACCCAGAAATTTTGAACATGTGAAATACCCAAAATGCCCTCTAATTTTAAACTTATGAAGAGACGTTAAATAATCTAAAGCATTTCATTCTGATTTTTAACCTACGTATTTAATTCGTTAATATACGAACTATTATTTTTGCACCATTTTGAAATTTCCTTAAGTATGAAATATTAAACTATATCTCATGAATAATAATACATAATATGAATTATAACCTAAACTAAATAAATGATATTAAAAAATAATTCCTATCCTAGTTATGAAACCGATTCTAAGCTCTCCTATTCTTTGGTTCGTGTATTACCTAAGATAAGGATGGAGCATATCTTGTGTCTACCTTCAATCACGATTCAGTTATAAATAATACTCCCTCAAATCTCGCCTATATCACATACCTTCCAAAGATAAAACACGGTTTCATATTATCCTTAAACACGTTTTTCTTTTTCTCCAAACCGTGTAACATTTGAGTTCCCATTTATTCACTAACAAAACAAAAAAAAACCTAGGGAACCATTCTCACTTTGAGATTTCATTCGCTGAAGGGTAGAAGGAGATTCACCAAAACAATTCAGTTACACTCCTTGATTATTATGTTCGACACCTTCTGTGTTCTAAGAACACAGAGCTGACAAAAAAAAACATATGTATTGTATCATGCAACCATTCAATCATAATCTATATTAAACATGATTCTTAAATGAAGAAAGGCAAACTATGTTCACTTGATATGCATGATCATGGACGTTCTAAATGAAATGAAAAGTATGAGTTCGGTTTCGGCTGTGGTTCGTGTCTCGATCTGGTTTCGTTTCATGGCTGGGTAGAAGTTTGGGTTACGATTAGCGCTCGGTTACGTCGGGGTTTTGAGTTTCAGTTCATGCGGAGGTGAAGGGCTTGGTTTGTGATTAGTACGGTTTCGGTTTCGATCGTACCTGTCTAGCATAGAGGTATATTTCGAACTGCTATATTAATATATATCATACGCTACTCATGATTTTTATGATTAAGTAATCTTGTTATACGATAACATGACCTATCCGTATATATTAAAATCAAAGTCGGAACACACCAATGAATCGGTAATTTGCGGGTTTAAAACATGTTGATGTTATGTGAAAATGAGAACTGTTATTAATTAAACATGCTACTAATAGCTTAATACTCCGTAAGTAAACTAGGCCATGCATCAGATACATATTTTCACGTATTCAGCATACACTGATCAATTTTTGACCTCCTTTGTATACACCAGCCTCCATACCTGCAGTATTACATTTGTTTAACCTAATACATGTGTCTGACTATAAATTGATAAATGTTTGTTGAAAATTGAAATCTAGGTCGGGGATGAAGTTTTCCTTAAAAGCATTCTAAACTCAACCGAGACTGTAGCAGAAGGATGGGTGAGGAGCTTGAACCAAAATGATATAGTTGGTGGTACAGAGATTGGACGAGGATGGTGTGAGGTAAACGTTCAAGTACCAACAAAAAGAGATGAAATGTTGGTGAGACCATATGGGTTATTTGCCACAATTGAAGACTGTGTTGGTGCAACGATAGCATGGCCTTGTCCCTTTATCTCGGTATGTCTTTGCTAATCTTGTGATACCAATAATTTTACTAACATGGAGCTTAATGCTTATACATGGGTGAGGTTGTCCATGAGGATTGAGAAAGGATGCATGATGACCCCGGACTAAGCTTCTTGTTGCTTTAATTTATTGTTTAATGTTACAAGACTTTATGTTGGATAGTGTTTACCTTATTTATGTTTAGTGCTTTTGTTATGACAATTGATTATTTGAAATACAATTTCATTTTATTCATTTAATAATTAGTTGATGTTTTATTCATATCGTAATAATAGAGTGTGCATGCTGAAAATAGCGTCCTATCATATGACTTGTCAGGATTTTGAAATTGTCCTATTAAACTTATTAACCGTCCTAACAATTAACTTTTAAGGACGCTTAACATTGTAAAAGTGTCCTAATATGTTGTTATTAGGACGTTATTTAGGTTGTTAATAGACATTTTATACGACCAAAAAATTGGTTTCATAATCTTCTTTGAGATATTAGAACCCTTTTCTTGGTGCTAAAGTAGCTATAATGTTATATGATAAGTGTCCTAACAATTATCTTTTAAGTACGCTTGTATGTGTATCAAAAGATTAAAATTAGGTAACCACGTTTTACAACATTGTAAAAGTGTCCTAATATGTTGTTATTAGGACGTTATTTGGTTGTTCATAGACATATTATGCGACCATAAATTTGGTTTCATAATCGTATTTGGGATATTAGGACCCTTTTCTTGGTGTTAAAGTAACTATAATGGTATATGATAACCGTCCTAAGAATTAACATTTAAGGACGCTTGTATGTGTATCAAAAGATTAAAAGTAGGTTACCACATGTTAGAACATTGTAAAAGTGTCCTAATATGTTTTTATTAGGACGTTATTTGGGTTGTTTATAGACCTATTATGCGACCATAAAATTGGTATCATGTAACACCCCAACCCGACAAGGGTAAAGATATCACAACAATGGTTTCACATCAGATCATAATAAAGCATACAATTACAGTAATACAAAAGTTTCAAATAAGATTTAGGATCTACCAGGTTATCAAGTCCAGATTTGCTATCAAGTCTTCTAATCCAAAGGTACACTCTTTCCATAACCCAGCTTCCTACTAAAACCTGCCGCAGGAAAAGGAAATGCGGCTGAGCTTAAAAAGCCCAGTGAACAGATACATATACAAAGCAATGATAATAAAACAGAACTGAAATATAGTGCATTGGAGAAATAGAATAAGGAATAGATAAAAGAGTAATAGAATAGAAAGAAGAAAGGATAGTCATCTACCACGAGCCCAGAAACTCAAAGTCAATCTCAACATCATAATCTCAAAGTCATAATCACACAATCAAAGGAGATACCTCTCAGGAAACCAGATAATATGAGGGGTGTCCTCATGTATCATAATAGTGGAGTAGCTAGCTCCCAGAAATTGTGAAAGGCATGTATATCACACAGTACCAGTCACCTCAAAGTCATACTCAAAGTCATAGTTAAATCCACTAAACAGAACAGATCTAGGATTGCAATCCATACGCCCCTTACTCAAAGTCAATCTCAAAGTCATATACTCAAAGTCATAATAGCCGGCAGATAATCATAAAAAGGGACGGCGTGAGAAATCACTCACCCACACATGAGTCATGCCAGTGGTGCATCACAGACATGCCTATGGTACCTCCATAGGTAGGAAAAACATAAATGGCTCGGGTATCAAACTAAGAGTCAGGTCTCAAAGTCATACAAAAGGTCATATAGTAAAGGTTTATCTCAAAGTCATCTCAAAATCATATCAGGGTTCAATCAAAAGGGAACATAGCAATGGCTTGGGGAATCTTAACTGAATCATAACTCAACATCAATGTATAGGAACCTTTTACTGAAAAAGGCAGAGTATCCGTACCTTATTACGAAAGCACAAATAGAAACAAGCACAGAATAAGGAATAGCTCAAGATCTTTTCTTCTTCACACCTAGAGGAGAAGAGGGGGAATCATAATTCATTCTCAAATTCATGCCTTTCCATTTTAAGTAACTTTCCCTTTTTAGCAGGTTTCTATAAATAGTAGTTTCCACTTTTAGAAAGTTTCCATATTTAGAAAGTTAAATCATTATTATTGGTAATAAGATATCTTTTAACATAATTACACCTTTGGTCCTTGGGGTTTCATAACTTTGCATTTTATACCCTTTACTTTCCAAAATTACACTTTAAACCTTTTAGTATTCAAAGTTACACATTAAACCCTTAACTTATCCATTTTACATAATGAGCACTTATTTTAAGATGTTATACGAATGGATACTCAAACTTTTATAATTTACACTTTAAGTCCCTCAAGTTATAAAAGTTACATATTTAACCCTTTAATTTACAATTTCAACTTTTAATTATCAATAATTACATATTAAGCCATTAACTTACCAAATTAGCACAAAACCCCTTGAATACTTTTAATTACTCAAAACAGCTCCAAGTTTCTGAAAATTACATTTTTAGTCCCTCTCTTTTAATTATTTTCAAAACAAACCCTAATTAATCATTAAATACATTTTAATCCATTTATATGCAAAAATTACACTTAACACCCTCATCTTATATTTTTGTCGAACAGCATACAGCACAGAATAAGTTTCAAAAATAACCCTTTAGTTTTAAAGTTCACAAAACTCACCCAAAACCTTTTTAGCCAAATCGTATAAACCAAAAACATAGATTTTAGAAACCCTAATCCTTCTAATCAATTCTCAATCATCATCTCATCATTAATATCATTAATTAACACCATTTCCAGCCCTAAACCAAAAACCTAGGGCACACGACTTTTATTTCTCCTTTTTCTTTTATTATAGCCGATTATTTACATGGTTCCAAAATAATTGTTTTAGGCCTTAACAATTCGAACCAACATTTTTCCCAGGTTATTATGATGGTATAGAGTCTAAATAAAATAGGTTTCAAGCCTCAAAAATTCGGATTCATCTATTTAGGTTTTGTATACGTTTTTAGGGTTTTATTTACGAATATGATATAGAGCATGCATGGATCGATTCAAACATTTTATTTGATGTTTATAGGATGTAAGGGACCTGAGAAAAATACCAAACCAAGGCTTGAACGTGTGGAGAGGGCTGTATGATTTGTTGTGTACGCGTATGGACAAAAACGAACCCAAAATGCTCACGACTTCACCAACGATCTTCCAACCTTGTAAACATTTTTCGTGGGTCTTATATGATGTAAGTATCACAGGAAAAATGAGAAATAATTTTTATAGAGGTCGAATGAATCAAAACGAATTTACCTTGTTTATAGGGCTCGACAAAAGGAAAATTGTGCCACGATCGAACCAAGCTTCAACAATTCAAAAGGGTATTTTTATTGGCTTCTTAGGATGATGATAGATCACAGAAAATTGCTTAGGAGTGTTGTGAATGTCGAATGGAGGCTGTGAGAATTTGTTTGTGTGTTTTATTAAATCGGCAAATTAGGGTTTTTGGAGAAAAAGATTTGGATTGACTTTTTAAAAGGGAAAACCGTGTGATGAGGGGGGTTTATGGACCAGAAATTTCGTGATTATAGGTGGGAGAATATTGGGTGATAATTATCTTCCATATTTAGATAATATATATCCTTTAAAATCAATTTAAATCAAAATATGACACATATTAAGTCATTCGGCCCTATGAGGGGTATTTTGGTAATTTTACACTTGTATAAATGTTAGATGAAATTGTTAAAAATATTTGGTATCATAACTTATGCATTGTTAGGAGTTTGGGATTTATTTGGATACTTAATAAGCTTTTAAATAATTTTTAAACTTGTAGGGGCAATTTGGTCATTTCACATGTTCTTAGATTTTAGGTGTTACAACTTCTTCCCCTCTAAAAGAAAAATTTCGTCCTCGAAATTTGAAATCGCAAAGTTAGACGAAGTCGTAGTAAACCGTAACAGGTCGTCACAACCATTCTCACGCTCGGGGAGGTTCTTCCAAAAGATCTTTGGACCCAAATGGTTTCTCATGACTCGTAACTATTGTCAAAATAGTTCAGATTTCTCAGAAGAGCATATCATATTGAGTTTGAATCAAAAGGATAATGTACCAAACATAACGGATGATAAACGAATTCTCCAGGAAGAGATATAAAAATACATAGGCTTTTCATCGAATTGAATCGGTGAATCAGATGAGAATACATTGAATTGTAGTAGACACGAGGTGATATAAGGTTTAACTCTTCAGCTTCTCAGATAGTCTCGGCTTTTAGATACCCTTCCAAAAGTATTCTCATAAACGAACAAATCTCGTTTCCTCAAAGTCCACAATCACATATTTTACTCATGGCAGATCATAATGAACAACTTCAACGAATGCGAAACGTATACGGGCAGAAAGCATATGGTTAGATATCATCAACGGCAGAAATTTCATAATGGAACCTAAGATTCTTATCAGAAATTTGCAAGATCAGCAAAACACGTGTCGAGAGTCCAAACGTATCGAATCGTATGACAAGGACAGCATATCAAACGTATAGGTAGAGTGAACCTAAAGTCTCACTATATCGCGGATAATCGCCAATGGAAAAAAAATCCAAGGCTTCTCTAAAGCACTCCTCAAGGTATCCTATGCCCACAACAAGTGCACTTTATATGACGTTAGTATTATCACGTTGATCAGGCGTCATAATACTAGCCTCACATAACATGCCCTCATGGTGGTCATCCTCTATCTCAAGTCGTGAGTCAAAACCACTTATCTTAATCCACCTAGTACTACTACAGTCTCAAAGGTCACAAGAATCAAACAACATAACTAAGAGAACGAAATTACTCGAAGAGTAACAGAAATTCGAGAATGTCATTCAAAATTAAGGTACGTCATCAATAGCGTCAATCCTTTACAGCATCATCTCGTTTAAACACACTGTCCGCTTCAGAATTCGTCCACTCAAATACGAATTTCAAAATTTCTTACAAGTTGGGGTAGTCTGTTTACTCTTGTCCATCTTACCTCATGATTGAAAGAATTTAAAACTCGAGTCGGGTTCCTCCGGTCTTCAGCAGCTCCTCTTGGTAGTGTGGCATCGTAGCGGCAGTCTCTGACGCGCTTACTGTGCATCCCTCCATCTGCAGGTCCGCTTCTGCTCTCAATTCATCTTAGTACAACTAAAATGAATAGAGAAACAAGACTGCGTGTCTTCGACAGGTCTTCTAACATAGCTCCAGGTTTTAAGGTACATGATGTTGTTGTTGACTCCAGGTTGTGTGTTGAATGGTTCGTCTTCTTTGGTCTGGTTGTCTTGATGCCCAAGCTAAAATCTTCACGTGTTGCATGATGTATGATTGAGCACTATACCAGTTCCTTTCTTCTTCTTGTATGCTTCTTCCATGATAATGCTTGTCACAACCATCTCCTCCTACTCTTCCACCTGGTTTCTACCTCCGATAACGGTCTTCGATCTTGGTCCCTATTGTGAAAGCTCTGTCTCCACATTATACAGGGTAGTGTTGTCTACTATGAATTCTGAACGTCAATCAAATTTCTCTTCCAGAACAAAAAGGTCATCTCACCAATAATCTCTATGTTCTTCTTTCGTTTCCGATCTTACTACTAAGTCATACAATGACCATTATCCTAGTAGTCGTGCAAAACTCTAATTTTCAACCTCCTAAGCAGTCAGAGGTTTAGCTAGTACCATTTGCGTAACTAATCCTTATTACGGGTGTCTATAAATTTGGATGGTGATTCTAAAATTCACTCCCAAAAGGGAAAACTTCACGCTTAAATTTGAGCAAACATGTGATCGTTCCTGAGTTGGAGGAAATTAAACATACTGGTGGGTTAATCAGAAATCTTCTTCCGAAACTTAAAATTTTCAATCATTCTCAAAGTGAGGTTCATTCTTTGATGCACGAAAAGATTCTAAAAGACTTCAATACTTGAAAATCTAAGGAGGTATTTGTAATTGGTGTCAGAAATCAGGATAATCATGAGAAAAATCAAAATTCGGGCTTCCATAGCCATAATGTTTGACAGACTAAAAGGAAGAAAAATCAAGATAGGCACATATCAAAATAATTCCCAAAAATTCTCTCAAGCCTTATTATTTCACATTCGGAAAAAGCCCATGGTTTAACACAATCCATACATCATCATCGTTCAAAAGAAACCTAAACAAATAATACAAACACGCATGGCTTGAGCTCCATTTCCCTGTCTAGATAGAGTTACTTGCGGTGGATTCCAAATCTGAGTCTGCTTCCTCTTCTTCGTTGAGCCAACTGTTTCTGTTCCCCTCTGGTTGTAGCTGTGGTCGTCTTGCAAAATCATTGTCATGATTCCTCTCTACAGCCCGCACTCTTCCTCCTACTTCCACAAACTGGGGACACTTTCCTTGGTACCTTGTCACGATGCCATTCCTGTCAGTGACCTCTGTTTCATACACATGTACCTCTTTTCCAAACATCTTTACCACAGTCAAATTTTCTTCAATTAGGCATGGCCACATGCCTGCTGGGACCCATATTCTCCAGCTTGTCCTCTTCCAGTTACCAATTCGTCTTTGGCTAGGCGGCAAAACCATCGTCCGACGGTAGTTGCTGTTTGTTGGAGGTGCCATGCTGAAGATGACACAAACAATAATAAGTGCTAGAATCTAATAAACGTCTCAATTACTCATAACTTCAGAAAAATTTAAACACGTATAATGCCAGCGGCTGACGATCTTGGAAAAATGATTGAAGGGGTATAGATAATTCATTAGAAGGAAGAAACAAGTAACAAATTGTATCAGATATATCGTCTTCATGGGAAATATGGGAATGTCCGAAAAGATCAAAATGGTTAGCAGAAGATTCAGAGGTTAGAGTCGGAGTCTGGAGACAAGGATCAATTTGTGTCAGGAAGTCACCGTGCAAGTCTCAATGCTCTCAAGGTTTCAAACCTTAGGTGGTGCAAAACATACGTTTTGAATCTCTAAGAGTAATTCCAACAGGCTTAAATCAAAGAAAAACATGGATCAGAGTGATGCAGAAACGAATATACGTAAGCAGATGTATTATAGTCTACCCATTCCTCACTGGTTAGAAATTTAGTTCCTATAGGGAAAATCCTAAGGCAATTCCTCAAAGGTTGTCCTACGAGCGCCTACAGTGGAAACTTAGTGGTCCTAACTTACACAGGTCAAGGGTAAATGTATTACGAATCGCAGCCTGGTCTCTGATACCATAATTGTAACACCCCAACCCGACAAGGGTAAAGATATCACAACAATGGTTTCACATCAGATCATAATAAAGCATACAATTACAGTAATACAAAAGTTTCAAATAAGATTTAGGATCTACCAGGTTATCAAGTCCAGATTTGCTATCAAGTCTTCTAATCCAAAGGTACACTCTTTCCATAACCCAGCTTCCTACTAAAACCTGCCGCAGGAAAAGGAAATGCGGCTGAGCTTAAAAAGCCCAGTGAACAGATACATATACAAAGCAATGATAATAAAACAGAACTGAAATATAGTGCATTGGAGAAATAGAATAAGGAATAGATAAAAGAGTAATAGAATAGAAAGAAGAAAGGATAGTCATCTACCACGAGCCCAGAAACTCAAAGTCAATCTCAACATCATAATCTCAAAGTCATAATCACACAATCAGAGGGGATACCTCTCAGGAAACCAGATAATATGAGGGGTGTCCTCATGTATCATAATAGTGGAGTAGCTAGCTCCCAGAAATTGTGAAAGGCATGTATAGCACACAGTACCAGTCACCTCAAAGTCATACTCAAAGTCATAGTTAAATCCACTAAACAGAACAGATCTAGGATTGCAATCCATACGCCCCTTACTCAAAGTCAATCTCAAAGTCATATACTCAAAGTCATAATAGCCGGCAGATAATCATAAAAAGGGACGGCGTGAGAAATCACTCACCCACACATGAGTCATGCCAGTGGTGCATCACAGACATGCCTATGGTACCTCCATAGGTAGGAAAAACATAAATGGCTCGGGTATCAAACTAAGAGTCAGGTCTCAAAGTCTTACAAAAGGTCATATAGTAAAGGTTTATCTCAAAGTCATCTCAAAATCATATCAGGGTTCAATCAAAAGGGAACATAGCAATGGCTTGGGGAATCTTAACTGAATCATAACTCAACATCAATGTATAGGAACCTTTTACTGAAAAAGGCAGAGTATCCGTACCTTATTACGAAAGCACAAATAGAAACAAGCACAGAATAAGGAATAGCTCAAGATCTTTTCTTCTTCACACCTAGAGGAGAAGAGGGGGAATCATAATTCATTCTCAAATTCATGCCTTTCCATTTTAAGTAACTTTCCCTTTTTAGCAGGTTTCTATAAATAGTAGTTTCCACTTTTAGAAAGTTTCCATATTTAGAAAGTTAAATCATTATTATTGGTAATAAGATATCTTTTAACATAATTACACCTTTGGTCCTTGGGGTTTCATAACTTTGCATTTTATACCCTTTACTTTCCAAAATTACACTTTAAACCTTTTAGTATTCAAAGTTACACATTAAACCCTTAACTTATCCATTTTACATAATGAGCACTTATTTTAAGATGTTATACGAATGGATACTCAAACTTTTATAATTTACACTTTAAGTCCCTCAAGTTATAAAAGTTACATATTTAACCCTTTAATTTACAATTTCAACTTTTAATTATCAATAATTACATATTAAGCCATTAACTTACCAAATTAGCACAAAACCCCTTGAATACTTTTAATTACTCAAAACAGCTCCAAGTTTCTGAAAATTACATTTTTAGTCCCTCTCTTTTAATTATTTTCAAAACAAACCCTAATTAATCATTAAATACATTTTAATCCATTTATATGCAAAAATTACACTTAACACCCTCATCTTATATTTTTGTCGAACAGCATACAGCCCAGAATAAGTTTCAAAAATAACCCTTTAGTTTTAAAGTTCACAAAACTCACCCAAAACCTTTTTAGCCAAATCGTATAAACCAAAAACATAGATTTTAGAAACCCTAATCCTTCTAATCAATTCTCAATCATCATCTCATCATTAATATCATTAATTAACACCATTTCCAGCCCTAAACCAAAACCCTAGGGCACACGACTTTTATTTCTCCTTTTTTCTTTTATTATAGCCGATTATTTACATGGTTCCAAAATAATTGTTTTAGGCCTTAACAATTCGAACCAACATTTTTCCCAGGTTATTATGATGGTATAGAGTCTAAATAAAATAGGTTTCAAGCCTCAAAAATTCGGATTCATCTATTTAGGTTTTGTATACGTTTTTAGGGTTTTATTTACGAATATGATATAGAGCATGCATGGATCGATTCAAACATTTTATTTGATGTTTATAGGATGTAAGGGACCTGAGAAAAATACCAAACCAAGGCTTGAACGTGTGGAGAGGGCTGTATGATTTGTTGTGTACGCGTATGGACAAAAACAAACCCAAAATGCTCACCAACGATCTTCCAACCTTGTAAGCATTTTTCGTGGGTCTTATATGATGTAAGTATCACAGGAAAAATGAGAAATAATTTTTATAGAGGTCGAATGAATCAAAACGAATTTACCTTGTTTATAGGGCTCGACAAAAGGAAAATTGTGCCACGATCGAACCAAGCTTCAACAATTCAAAAGGGTATTTTTCTTGGCTTCTTAGGATGATGATAGATCACAGAAAATTGCTTAGGAGTGTTGTGAATGTCGAATGGAGGCTGTGAGAATTTGTTTGTGTATTTTATTAAATCGGCAAATTAGGGTTTTTGGAGAAAAAGATTTGGATTGACTTTTTAAAAGGGAAAACCGTGTGATGAGGGGGGTTTATGGACCAGAAATTTCGTGATTATAGGTGGGAGAATATTGGGTGATAATTATCTTCCATATTTAGATAATATATATCCTTTAAAATCAATTTAAATCAAAATATGACACATATTAAGTCATTCGGCCCTATGAGGGGTATTTTGGTAATTTTCCACTTGTATAAATGTTAGATGAAATTGTTAAAAATATTTGGTATCATAACTTATGCATTGTTAGGAGTTTGGGATTTATTTGGATACTTAATAAGCTTTTAAATAATTTTTAAACTTGTAGGGGCAATTTGGTCATTTCACATGTTCTTAGATTTTAGGTGTTACATATCATAATCTTATTTGAGTTATTAGGACCCTTTTCTTGGTTGCTAAAATAGCTATGATGTTACATCATAAGCGTCCTAACAATACTTTTAAGGACGTTTTTATGTGTCTCAAAAGATTAAAAGTAGGTAATCACATGTCAAAACAATGTAAAAGTGTCCTAATATGGTTTTATTAGGACGCTATTTGGGTTGTTCATAGACATATAATACGACCATAAAATTGGTTTCATAATGGTATTTGAGATATTAGGACGCTTTGGACCTATTACAACTGCCTTACATGAAACGCTTTCATCATTGGTCCTATTAAATGAAAGGTCCTAAAAAGTACCATTTTATAACGCTTATGGGGGTCCTAAAAAGCCACTTTTCTTGTAGTGGAACAAGAAAATTTGACACAAAATTATCTTGCTTAATCTCGATAATATTGATTTTGTCAAAATTTCAAAAATTAGATATGATATTTATCACAACTCAAACTTGTGTTGAAAATCTTATGTCTAGCTTTCTTGTTCTCTCAATGTGATAAAACATGTATTGCTTGCATAATTAAAATAGATGATAGATGAAGTTGTTTGACTCCAAAATGATGTCCTAGTAAAATGTCTTATTCAACCATAATTAAGAGCCTCATGCATGGCTTAACAAATTATGGTACATGCTTGATAAATTGTGGGAACTAGCATGATAAACTAGTCCATCCAATCTCTACTAAAACATAAATTAGCTTCTCTCCTTTATCTCTTACACCACCACATGCCTTATATCATCTTAAGTACTTGATTTAGATGTGTTGAACATCTCTTCAAGCATCTTAGTACTTTGACTACACCATGAGCATGAAGAACTCCTCTATTATCATACCTAACACCTTTCTACTTCTCTATATAAATCACTTAAAATTGTGTTTCACCTCACACCATCTTCTCCTTCTCTAAGTATTAATCACTAAGAAAATTACTTCACCTAAAATGAGTAACTCTTCTAGAAATGACTACAAGGGAAAATCCATTGTAGTGGATGAAGAACCAAATAATGAATGGGAGAACCCATCATGTAATGAAAACATAATCCTTAGAAATTATGTTATGAAGTGTCTTTGGAGTGACCCCATTTGGTACAAAACGGGGTACCCTCTCCCTCCTAAGCTTGATGCTTCAAACAATGATCATACACAAAGGTGTAGATGTTGTATGAAATCCATCAAGATTGAGAATGAGGTCAAGGACCTCAAAGAGGAGTTGAGAGAGTTGCAACTTGCCTACAAGAACAACTTCATGATAATGACAAATGTTGTGAAGGATCTTGCAAAGGTGACAGCTCAAAGACGCAAGAAGTAAGTTTGCTTGGGCAAACTTGATGATAAACATGAGTGATATAGTTGATCATCATGTGTAGGCCTAATCTTGTGCTAGAATAAAATATTGTAATCATTTGCTTTTATCTTGTTCTTAGTAGCTCCATGTGTTGTATTCTCTTCATGTTATCTTGAAATGAAGTGAATTCCGTTTTATATGATAATGTCTGCTCATGATTGTTGTATTATACACCATGCTCAACAAATTGGTTATTGGAGTCATAATTGGACAAATATATATATTGTGGTGAACTAACCCTTGATGCAAGTATCCAAATGGTAACCTAACACATTTTTGGAACTTTCACATGTGAGGATTTCTTGTTTGTTGCATGTTGTGGTTTCTATGTGTAGCTAGGCCACCGCAAAGGTGAGGCTCTTGACCCATGGTGTCACAACCCCCAGAATCGGGTCCAGCGGAAGCATACAAGTAGCTGGGGTGTAACTCAATTGGTATTACAACACAAGTTCAAAAATGGTTTTCACTTGACTCATTTAGAATAAAATAGCTTAATCAAAAATGTTGAATTTACATTTTTAAAAGTAGTGCGGAAGTAAGCCCTTTAAATAGTTTAAAACGGTCCCCATAAGAATATCAGAGTCTTCTATGACCAAGCCATGTCCTGCCAAAACCTCCAGTAGCGTGCCATTGCTTAGAACCTGAAAATACATGCTAAAACGTCAACACGAGGTTGGTGAGTTCATAGATTTTAGTAATAAGTATTTTTCCCGTAATCAAGTATTTCCAGTAAACAAGTATTTTCGGTAAACAAGTCTTTTCCAGAAATCAAGTATTTCCCAGCAAAGGCATCGTAAATCCACTCAGTTACAAGTCCCGCCATCAGAGACTTGTAACCTGTGTGTTTACAACCCACTGCCAAAAGTAATATGTTTAAGTAAACAAGTCATTTGCGGAACACGAGATTTTCATTAGCAAGACAATATAACAAATACCATGTCACAGCTAAAAATAAGGTATACAGTGCCTAAAGCTCATGACCCCGAAGCTCGACGTAATCGTATGCAATCAAGCATAAAATGCCCCAATAAGTGTTTGCCAGACACTCGGAAATAATCCGAATGATATGCGTCCGTTTGACAGGTTGGCGCGACCAACTCGGACGGGGTGTCAACCCAAATAGATCTATCCACAGCATTCGCGCTCACACGCATGTAATTAACGGTTCATGATAAAGGGGACTTCAGTGGCAGTAATAGGTAACTCAGGCAAAGTAACAGTTTTGTATTTATATCCGCAAAAGCAAGAACTTGTTTTCATAAGAAAGTAATCAAGGATGGAATAAGTAATTCATAATGTATTCAAGTAATAAATCAAGTATTTCAACCATCCAGTAATGTTTGAGAAAACGAATCGCATTCAAGTAAAACAAGCATTGAATTTAAATAGTAAGGAGCATGTATCTTCCCCCAAAACAGTTGTAAAACAAGTAAAAGTAGGGGTTATGAACTCACCTGGTGCGATAGCTACGATGACAACAATGAATACATAGAAATGAGGCACGATCTCTAACCGCAACCTAATATGAATGGTATGATCTAATGTAAGAAATGAAGTAATGCTACACATGCAAATACGTATGTTATCGATACCACTCGTTAGTTTTGAAAATAATGTTTATCGTCGAAAAATAAATTTTTGACGTCTCGTTAAGTTAATAACCACTTTTCAGGTAAATATATTGAAACGGTACTCCACGATCCTTGTTTGGTGTTCTATCGGCAAATATAAGGTTTTCGTCGCGAAAAATAACATTTTCATTAGTTGAAAACATGCCCAAAATGGCCTCGCAAAACAAGTCGCGAAATGTTGTACGTTAAGAGTTAGTGATGAAACTCGGCGTTTTTAAAAACCTTGTAACAATATCTTGAAGTCGTCTCATTTAACTTTTGGCGATACGGGTCTCGATCGATGAGAAAATTGACTCTTATTGTTGTTACTTGAAAGTATTAGGTTCAATACTTAGAAAATTTCATTATAGTAAAAGCTGTCAAAATATATATAGTTTATCGGGTATATAGATGAGGTCGTAGTTTATTCGTTATAAGTCTATTCGACGAACGGCCAATTGATTTGAAAAGCTTGTTGGAAGATCTTGATTTCATAAAACTACGGCTCGGACTCAAATTGATCCGATCATGAAGAAAAACAGCCGAGAAGGTGGTGTCTCGCAAAGACAGTTTTGCGGCAAAAGTGTAATAGAAAAGCTGATGGAAAATATATATATTCGTCTAAGTTCAAACGCTTGTATCTTTTTCGTTATAAGCTCGTTTTCTACGTTCTTTATATCCCCGGAATCGTGGGATGGCATACTAATATATTTTTGATAAGTCGGGACGGCTAGATCAAGTTTTAGGCCTCGAAACAGTCCATGAAAATCGTGGGACAGCAAGTAATTTTTCAGAAAATAGTTTTCGTCATTAATATTGGAAATAGCATATCTTTTTCGTCGTAACTCGGATTTTATCCCCGTTTTCGGCCATAGTTTTGTCTCGGAATGTATTTTCTAAATCTTTGGTCCAAAGTTACACCCTAGACCCTGAGTTTCCCACGTTTTGCAAAAATGGACAGATCTATATATATAGTGTTTGAAACTCATTTTTAAGAATCAAGACATGTTCAAGGCTTAACCAATCTACTTCAAATCAACTCCACAAGTAACCAATCCTACCATACACCTTCTTAGGGTGTCATGGGTTCCTAAACATCACCAAAAATGGTGGATCTCATGAAATTGCTAATAAAAATTGTAGATCTATGTTTATAAACAAAAATAAACAATAAGTGGTATGGATCATAGTATATTTGCATGTTTTTGTTACTAGTTCATGAAAATATATAAAGTAGATGTTTAAAAGAGTAGAAAAGATTGTTAGTAACTTACTTGAAGATTTGATGATTTTTGAGCAAGAAAACTTAATAATCTTGAGGTTTTTATTTCAAAACCTTAACTAGATTAGTACTATGACTTGATAAACACCTTGATCTTGAAAAATTTGTGATTTCTTCCTTGTTGTTATTCTTGGCCGATCCACACACAAGGAAGGAGAGAAAATGGTGTTTTTGCTAGTTATTTTGTGTTTGATATTTTAGAAGTAAAATGAATTAATACTTGAAGTATATAAGTAAATATATGTGGACTAGTCAAAGTAAATAAATGATATGGACTAAAAGGGGAGCATAGTGGCGTGATTTAGGGGGGGAAGGTGAAGGTTTGTGTGCTAATTAAAGCACTTGTCCCCAAAGTGTAGATATTAGTTATTTTTATGTATGCATTAGGTGTTATCGGGTACCGAGTTAACTAGAAATAAATCATGACGAGATGAAATAAAAATATGACGAAGTTGTAAAAGTTGTAAAATATTATTCCTTGTAAGAATCGGGTGTTAGAATAATTATTGAATTAAAATTTCGCAAACCGACGAAGTAATAGACTCCGACCGTGAAAAATAGTAATTGATTAGAGAACACCGAGTAAATTAATAATATAATTTTTATATTATTATAATGAGTATAAAAATATGTTAGGATCGTAGTCGGGAGTATTGGGTATACGTTCATAGTAAAAACTGAGTGGTAACGTTAATTACAAATTAAGCATACGTAAATTGAAATAATGCGTATCCGTGCATTATCTAATGTGCCGATAATATTACTGATGATATGTAGACTACTCCAGTCTATATGATTGTGTCATAAATGAATGATGTATGAATTCGCAGCTAAACCTAACTGGTTACGCGAATTTGAAGACCTGTAAACTCAGTTTACGAAATAGTGAATGATGATCATGAATAGTGATTCCCTCCGGGAATGAATAGTGTCACATGAATAGTAAAATTTTTGAACGTTTCTCGGAATCACAAACTGACTCCGAAAATGATGAATAGTAAAATGATGAATAGTGACCGGTGAATAGTAATTGATGAATAGTAACTGGTGAATAGTGAATAGGAGAAATGTCCCAAAAATGCGGGTTGTTACAGTCTCACCCCCTTAAAAGGAACTTCGTCCCGAAGTTCAGTTTGTGTTGGTCTCTAGAGTGGTATTGGCGAGAAGATGATGATTTTTATCGTGTAAGCTATTTAGCTCTAACAAGGTTCAAGTCTGACGGCCACTAGGCCTACTCTGTCAGAAATAGTAAATGGTTCAGTGTGTATCGGGTTCAATGATCTGAAGTTTTCTGAATGGTATCATGCCTTTTCTAGGCAGAACTTTCAACATAATCCTGCCACGAACTTGAAATTTTAATGGTTTGCAACTTATCGAATTTGTAACTGATTCTTGATTTGTAGGAAATTCCTGGTTATTTCATGAATGCTTACGGGACTAGTGAGTTGGGTTTTTCCAAATTTCAACCCGTCAATGGATGTTGGCACTTCGGCCATAGAGTGCTTCAAATGGTGTAGTCTCTACACTCGTGTGGTAACTAAGGTTGCAACTGAATTTGATTTATGGCAAATGGTTAATCCAACCATTTCTAGTGTCAATCACACCCGATTTGGGCATATCTCCCTATGTTTGAATCAACCTCAAATTCCGACCATTGGTCTGAAGATAATAGGTGGTGTGGTTCCAAAGGAATCTTAACGAAATCGCTAGGAGTTCGAGGTGAATCAAATTCCTCTATTAGGAATAATTGAAATGGGTATCCTGAATCTTGTTTTGAAAGACTTACAAGGTTAGGTCCGTCAAAGGGTGTTGTTGAAAATAATAGATTAGGATAAGGTTACGATCCTCCGCAGGATGTCATGAATTGAGTCTCTCTCCACCTACAATGCTTAGTCTCCATATATGTCATCAAATCACAAACTCCTAAAGGTATAAGAGATGTAATATAGTGATTGATTTTCAAAGTTTGTTTTGAGATTGTGTTTTGTTCATAAACCTTTCCTGAATAAATGAATTTACAAGTTTAAGCAAACAGCTTTTTAGGTAACATCCTTCTTGATGTTTCAAAATTTAGTAGTTATGCAATATAGGAAAATTTTCAACATAAGGTGGATAATATGGTTTACCAAAGATCGATGTTTGAAATTTTGTAATATTCAATAGTTTTGTAAAAGATTAGCCAAAAGAAATTTGCTTGTCAAAATAACAGCATCAGAAAAGTATTTCTTACAAGATATATGTTTTGTATAACGGTAGTTTGGAGAAAAATCCATTTTAAAGTGAAAGTATTAAGAGGATAAAATAGCCAGGTAGGTATGTCTGCACAATGGCATAGGTGTCTAACACGTTCGAATAAAGTCTATTGGTGAGGACATGTTCGATCTATAGTCTCGGTTAAGAGGTTGGATTTATCTGTATGGTGTTGCTTAGTGAGCACTCGTATCTAAACGAATCTTATAATTCAGTCAAGCCAATACTTTCCAGATAGTGGAATTGTGGCAATCAGGCCAGTGATAGTGGTTCGAATGGTTTTGTGATATCTTGGGATTTCTGTTGAGTTTTGAATGGTCTTATTGTACCGAGGGATCCTCCTCATAGAAGGTATGGAAAGTCTTTCCTAGGGAGATCATAGATAGTATCCACTTATCAATATAGGGAGTAGTGAGGGATGAGTGACATCGGAATCTATAGAGTGTTAGCTAATTCCTTATATATATATGGGGGTGGGGAAAGGAAATGATAGTGATGGTGAGAAGGGAAAAGACTGTGACAAGTGCGACAAAACGAGATTGTGATAAAAGATAATGTAAGTGATATGAGTGTATTGTGCATAAATATGAAAGTTCATGAAATAAAATGACTAGCTGACATGCTTCCAATCGGTGGTTTACGAAGTGATGAAAAGTATGAAGGTTCCAATAACGAGAGTATACACACACATGAATGAAACATTTGGAAATGAGTTGAGAATTCAATCCAGACATAATCTTATTATAACCATTCTCAGTGTTGCAAAATTCACTTCTGAGTCAGACATAGGTGGTCAGCCTATATCTCACTATCCCGGGTCGAATATAGATGACCAGTCTATATTCCACCGAGGTTCCATGAATTTTAAAATACTCAGCTCAGTTATACTAATACCATGTCCTTCACAAGTACCAAGACGTTCTGAAAGACAAAAGCAGGTGACCAAACTCGAGGTCAAATGATGAAACTATGCAAGGAAAAACATAACGCGGTGAAATATATGATACATGAACATGCTTATATGAAAGATAGTTATAGTAATCAACTATGATAAATGAATATAGTATATCAGATAATGAGACACAAATCTCATCACCTAAGTCAGCAACAAACTACAAATGAGGCATCATCTTGGCAGGCAGGCACGTGACGGTCATAGGGTTAAGTTTTCGTAAAAGTAGCTATAGTCTAGGTTTTAAAAACACTTAGTTCGCTATAGCCAAAGCTCTGATACCAATCTGTCACAACCCCCAGAATCGGGTCCAGCGGAAGCATACAAGTAGCTGGGGTGTAACTCAATTGGTATTACAACACAAGTTCAAAAATGGTTTTCACTTGACTCATTTAGAATAAAATAGCTTAATCAAAAATGTTGAATTTACATTTTTAAAAGTAGTGCGGAAGTAAGCCCTTTAAATAGTTTAAAACGGTCCCCATAAGAATATCAGAGTCTTCTATGACCAAGCCATGTCCTGCCAAAACCTCCAGTAGCGTGCCATTGCTTAGAACCTGAAAATACATGCTAAAACGTCAACACGAGGTTGGTGAGTTCATAGATTTTAGTAATAAGTATTTTTCCCGTAATCAAGTATTTCCAGTAAACAAGTATTTTCGGTAAACAAGTCTTTTCCAGAAATCAAGTATTTCCCAGCAAAGGCATCGTAAATCCACTCAGTTACAAGTCCCGCCATCAGAGACTTGTAACCTGTGTGTTTACAACCCACTGCCAAAAGTAATATGTTTAAGTAAACAAGTCATTTGCGGAACACGAGATTTTCATTAGCAAGACAATATAACAAATACCATGTCACAGCTAAAAATAAGGTATACAGTGCCTAAAGCTCATGACCCCGAAGCTCGACGTAATCGTATGCAATCAAGCATAAAATGCCCCAATAAGTGTTTGCCAGACACTCGGAAATAATCCGAATGATATGCGTCCGTTTGACAGGTTGGCGCGACCAACTCGGACGGGGTGTCAACCCAAATAGATCTATCCACAGCATTCGCGCTCACACGCATGTAATTAACGGTTCATGATAAAGGGGACTTCAGTGGCAGTAATAGGTAACTCAGGCAAAGTAACAGTTTTGTATTTATATCCGCAAAAGCAAGAACTTGTTTTCATAAGAAAGTAATCAAGGATGGAATAAGTAATTCATAATGTATTCAAGTAATAAATCAAGTATTTCAACCATCCAGTAATGTTTGAGAAAACGAATCGCATTCAAGTAAAACAAGCATTGAATTTAAATAGTAAGGAGCATGTATCTTCCCCCAAAACAGTTGTAAAACAAGTAAAAGTAGGGGTTATGAACTCACCTGGTGCGATAGCTACGATGACAACAATGAATACATAGAAATGAGGCACGATCTCTAACCGCAACCTAATATGAATGGTATGATCTAATGTAAGAAATGAAGTAATGCTACACATGCAAATACGTATGTTATCGATACCACTCGTTAGTTTTGAAAATAATGTTTATCGTCGAAAAATAAATTTTTGACGTCTCGTTAAGTTAATAACCACTTTTCAGGTAAATATATTGAAACGGTACTCCACGATCCTTGTTTGGTGTTCTATCGGCAAATATAAGGTTTTCGTCGCGAAAAATAACATTTTCATTAGTTGAAAACATGCCCAAAATGGCCTCGCAAAACAAGTCGCGAAATGTTGTACGTTAAGAGTTAGTGATGAAACTCGGCGTTTTTAAAAACCTTGTAACAATATCTTGAAGTCGTCTCATTTAACTTTTGGCGATACGGGTCTCGATCGATGAGAAAATTGACTCTTATTGTTGTTACTTGAAAGTATTAGGTTCAATACTTAGAAAATTTCATTATAGTAAAAGCTGTCAAAATATATATAGTTTATCGGGTATATAGATGAGGTCGTAGTTTATTCGTTATAAGTCTATTCGACGAACGGCCAATTGATTTGAAAAGCTTGTTGGAAGATCTTGATTTCATAAAACTACGGCTCGGACTCAAATTGATCCGATCATGAAGAAAAACAGCCGAGAAGGTGGTGTCTCGCAAAGACAGTTTTGCGGCAAAAGTGTAATAGAAAAGCTGATGGAAAATATATATATTCGTCTAAGTTCAAACGCTTGTATCTTTTTCGTTATAAGCTCGTTTTCTACGTTCTTTATATCCCCGGAATCGTGGGATGGCATACTAATATATTTTTGATAAGTCGGGACGGCTAGATCAAGTTTTAGGCCTCGAAACAGTCCATGAAAATCGTGGGACAGCAAGTAATTTTTCAGAAAATAGTTTTCGTCATTAATATTGGAAATAGCATATCTTTTTCGTCGTAACTCGGATTTTATCCCCGTTTTCGGCCATAGTTTTGTCTCGGAATGTATTTTCTAAATCTTTGGTCCAAAGTTACACCCTAGACCCTGAGTTTCCCACGTTTTGCAAAAATGGACAGATCTATATATATAGTGTTTGAAACTCATTTTTAAGAATCAAGACATGTTCAAGGCTTAACCAATCTACTTCAAATCAACTCCACAAGTAACCAATCCTACCATACACCTTCTTAGGGTGTCATGGGTTCCTAAACATCACCAAAAATGGTGGATCTCATGAAATTGCTAATAAAAATTGTAGATCTATGTTTATAAACAAAAATAAACAATAAGTGGTATGGATCATAGTATATTTGCATGTTTTTGTTACTAGTTCATGAAAATATATAAAGTAGATGTTTAAAAGAGTAGAAAAGATTGTTAGTAACTTACTTGAAGATTTGATGATTTTTGAGCAAGAAAACTTAATAATCTTGAGGTTTTTATTTCAAAACCTTAACTAGATTAGTACTATGACTTGATAAACACCTTGATCTTGAAAAATTTGTGATTTCTTCCTTGTTGTTATTCTTGGCCGATCCACACACAAGGAAGGAGAGAAAATGGTGTTTTTGCTAGTTATTTTGTGTTTGATATTTTAGAAGTAAAATGAATTAATACTTGAAGTATATAAGTAAATATATGTGGACTAGTCAAAGTAAATAAATGATATGGACTAAAAGGGGAGCATAGTGGCGTGATTTAGGGGGGGAAGGTGAAGGTTTGTGTGCTAATTAAAGCACTTGTCCCCAAAGTGTAGATATTAGTTATTTTTATGTATGCATTAGGTGTTATCGGGTACCGAGTTAACTAGAAATAAATCATGACGAGATGAAATAAAAATATGACGAAGTTGTAAAAGTTGTAAAATATTATTCCTTGTAAGAATCGGGTGTTAGAATAATTATTGAATTAAAATTTCGCAAACCGACGAAGTAATAGACTCCGACCGTGAAAAATAGTAATTGATTAGAGAACACCGAGTAAATTAATAATATAATTTTTATATTATTATAATGAGTATAAAAATATGTTAGGATCGTAGTCGGGAGTATTGGGTATACGTTCATAGTAAAAACTGAGTGGTAACGTTAATTACAAATTAAGCATACGTAAATTGAAATAATGCGTATCCGTGCATTATCTAATGTGCCGATAATATTACTGATGATATGTAGACTACTCCAGTCTATATGATTGTGTCATAAATGAATGATGTATGAATTCGCAGCTAAACCTAACTGGTTACGCGAATTTGAAGACCTGTAAACTCAGTTTACGAAATAGTGAATGATGATCATGAATAGTGATTCCCTCCGGGAATGAATAGTGTCACATGAATAGTAAAATTTTTGAACGTTTCTCGGAATCACAAACTGACTCCGAAAATGATGAATAGTAAAATGATGAATAGTGACCGGTGAATAGTAATTGATGAATAGTAACTGGTGAATAGTGAATAGGAGAAATGTCCCAAAAATGCGGGTTGTTACACATGGATCCCCACCTTGAAACAAGGGGGAGCAATGATTTAGGGGGAGCTATGTTCAAGGGGGAGCATGTTCGGGTGCTTTTGGAACAAGCCACTTTCCCATTCAATGGAAGTCCCACCTTTTTGATTCGACAAAAGGGGGAGAAAGAAAGCAAGAGCGTGAAGGCCATTCAAGTAATGTTAAAGGAAAGCAAGAGCGTGAAGGCCATTCAAGAAATGTTAAAGGCTTCACCAAATTACAAGTCAAGAAATGTTAAAGGCTTCACCAAATTACAAGGCAAAGGTCAAGACGCAAGCTACACCAAAGGCGTGCTTTGTCTTCGCTAAGTTTTGTAATTTATTTGCTTTCGGTTTTTATTTGTCATCATCAAAAAGGGAGAGATTGTTGAGGCAACATGATCAAGATCTCTTTATATTTTAATGATGACAAATAAACCATCGAAACACATAAAATAACAAACGTTAGCCAAAATTCCTAGATTCAGATATCTGCTTCTGGCGCACCACCCACGCGTCAATGCGTGGGTAACGCGCCAGGCGTCTGTGAATATCGGGATGAATTTTGAAAGTTGGCTTTCCCCTTACCCGAAAAATGTGGATCTTTCAATACAGGTATGAATATGTTATGTGCTTAATTGAGAACACTCGAAATGAGTTTTGGGATTAGAGAGATCCAACTTTTAAAGCACTCATTTACGGGAAAATGCCAACTCATGTTTTCTAACTATCGCCTCTAGCCAAGGCTTTTCTAAACTTAGGGAGCTTATATATTTCACGTAACATCATGTGATAGCATCCATATGCTTATATCCCGTGCTTACGTCTTCTCTAATTACGTAACGGGTTTACTCCCTTATTGGTCAAACTAAGTCAAAGGTCACTTTGCGTAAACGCATCCTTTCCCACTTGGGTTATGCTTTACATCAAGGCAAAGCACTTAACTTGTTTGAACCAAGGTATTAGTTGAGAACGTCGAGTCGTGGAAAGTCACGAGATATGAAACAATGGATTCTCAACTTTGTGTTACTTGAACTTATAAGTAACCTATGATTTTCTCAACTCATAATCTTAATTGTCTAAACTTTCTTTTCTTAATGACAATTAGATTATCTCTTAATCCTCTTCTTAACCTCATTTTACAAAAGACAACAAAACCAAATCTCCCACAATCCTTCCAAAAATCATTCCCAACATTCTCTTACAATATTCTCTTACACCCATCTTACAATGTGTACCTTGTGTCTCCCCATACTCACACACAACCTTCACATACTCCCACACCATATTCTCCCAATCTACCAACTTCCCATACAATCTTATACACACACTTATACACCTTTTGTACACACACTTGATTTCAAAATACACACATTACTCTCACAACCATCTCTTCTCTACACACACTTGCCAACTCACCAAGATTTCCATATCCAAATCATATATTCTCTTACACAAATCTCTTACATATTCCCCTACAACATCACATCCCTTACACAATCCAACTCACATCTTATATTCCTTACACACCTTACATCTCAACCGTTCATTCCCTTACAACACATCTCAACCCTCCATATTCAACACATGCCAAATTATTTGAAAACCAAAGGAGGCTCCCTTTGATCTCCACCATCCAATTCAAACAAAACCATCTCAACCATCCATCGCATTCTTTCCCCCCAAACAAAGGAATATACTTTTGGAATATTCTATCTCTAACCCAACCATGGTTACCCTAACCTAACTATGGTTAGTTCTCTACACCTAACTTAACCATGGTTACTTCTTAACCTAACCTTACACACTCTTCCCTATGGAGGAATATCCCATGGCATATTCTCTTCTCTATTATGCCATGTGAGGAATACCATTTCTACCCCTACCAAATTACCCTTTCTACTCTTCCACCATTGGTATTTGGTTTTCTTATAAACACTTCACAAAACATTTTCCAAATTGGCTATTTGAGTTGGTAAACCTTAGATTGATTAATGTTAAGGTTTAGTGTGAAGTACAATTGGGGGTTTAGCAAGGATAGGTATTTACAAGGTCCAACACCCAAGTTTTGGAAAAACTTAAGACAGAGTCCTGGCGCGCTTCCCACGCGTCGACGCGTGGGTGACGCGCCGGCCTCGGTAAATTTTTCCCAAGTTTGGGTCTTGGCCTATAAATACCCCCTTGCCTCTTGTATTCTGATCGATGCTAAACAGTCAGATAATATTGACCAAGATAAATAGTCAACAAGTCAAAACAGCTTAGACCAATGCTCTGTGGAATACAGTGTTTCCCCGGGTCATTATGTCCCGACGAGGTGTGATGGTATCAAAACAGGTTTGTGATCGGGTGAATTTGAACAGGAAAGGGATAATAGGGGTTTGAATGATTACGCTAAGGAAATACAAGAGAAAACAAGTTAAATGAACTAAATTAACTAAAACGTGAAGCCAAATTACTTAAAACGTATTTAAAAGTAAAAATGCGCACCTTTAATTAAAAATAACGCGAGTGAGCAAAATTAAAAGTGAAATTAATGCTACACTAGTCCTACGGGTTTCCAAACAATTTTCCTACGTACTAGATGACAAAAGAAATTTTTGGAAAAAAGAAAATTAATTTTTCAATAAAAATCCTATTTATTATGAATTAACAACTATTAAATACCAATTAATTGAAAATAATTGCTAAAACTATTTGAATAATTCTGAGATTTTCCTGGTAATTAACTAAAGCTAATACACATCTAAGAAAGATATAAAAATGGGGAGCACAGTGTTGAAAAGCAGAAAAATAATCTACAATAAGCAAATAAGCTAAATGGACTAAAAGGGTTAAAAGTATAAACCATGCAAACTTAAACAAGAAATACCCAAGGGCGCAGTTGGTTATGTGTTGTGTGTTGTGGTGTGTTGAGGACCAGGAGGTCAGTGGGTCGAATCCCACTTACTCCACTTTTTTACAAACATTTTTTTTTGGTTTTCTTTTGTTTACAAAACATTTTATCATCAAAAACAAGCAACTTTTGTAAAAATATTTTTACTGATGAGCTTGAAACAAGCTTTAGCAAGCTTATAAGTCACAACAGTGCTACGTTTTGAGGATCAAGTGAGTTTTCTTTGTCCACTTCACACACACTTAACCAAATAAGCTAATAAGCACAAATCTACTAAACATAAACAAGCACAACCTTAGATTATCAACTAACAACAACAACTAATAAGCAAAGATCAAACAGATGCAAGGATCAAACAAGCTCAGCTAACATTTGCTGAAGCAAGAGCAGAATTGGGTCCAAATGGGCAAAATGAGGGGCAATAATAAGCTGATGAATAAGCTCTATGGGGGAAACTAAATGAACAGGCCTAAAGACTACCAAAGAAAGATTCTAAAACAACAGAGATCAAGGCCATTGACCCAAAATTGACCAAGATAGAGCCAATTGAAAACTGACCCAATCCCAAGTATGCCAGGTCAGGGGAGATTTGGGTCAAATGGGTGACTTTGAGGCTGAATTTAAAGGACCAAATGAACACCAAATTAAATATTTCTTTTTGATAGTGAAAGACAAACTACCAAGGATAACAAAACAACAATTCTTATCAAATTCCAATGAGTAGTGAAGCCTACAATCTATCTGATGTTTTGCTCCATTTCAACAGGTTTGCACATTTGACTTTTCTGTATTTTGCTAAAGTTTGACCCAAGTGAGATTTGAAGCTTCCTAGATGATTAAATAAGTTACACTAAGCTAAGGGGAGACTAATTTAAGCAACCTAAGCTAGTTTTAACCCTAAATGAAGATTATGCTACTCCAACTTTCTAACAGTCAACTTAATTGTAGTTTTGAAAAGCAAATTTGACTTTTTATCTAATAAACTACTGATTTTATAACCTAAGTGATCTAATAATACCTAATGAAGCATGTATAAGCCAATATTAACAACAAAAACCCACAAGAGTATAGCTAACAGCCTTAAACCAAACACCCCTTGTAAAATCTGTTATGAAAGTTTTATGATGCAAATCAAAGATTTAATCAATGAAACTGAAAAGTAAACCTATTTTAAACTAAAATAAACACAAATAAACATAAACAAGCAACAATTAACAACTATGGGTGCTTAACACGAATTATGCAAAATTTAGGTGCAAATGCTTACTTGACATCCAAAGCTAGGGGATCAATGAGAACTAGGAACCAAAACACATCCTATTGTCCCCCATGGGACTCTAAACCATACTTCTTATCCATTTCTGCTACTGCTTCCTTTTTTCTTCTTCAATTTTTTGTATTTTTTTAAATTTTCTTTGTATTTTTCTTTTTCTTTTCTTTTTCTGAATTGATGCTTTCTTTTTATTTCAAGTAACTTTAAAAAGGTTCAAAGAACATTCTGAGACAATATGACTTGCATTTAAATGAAATAATAAGTAATTTGAAATTTTGATTGAAAATACGAATTGTAATAAACTCAAAGGAAACTTTAATTAAACTGGAAACTTGAATTTACAAATGTAAACTAAGTCTAAAATAGAAAAGATACAAAGAAAGGGATTACATAAATTTAACTACTAATTTCTATTCTACTTCTAACAATCTATTACTACCTTAACCAACTAACTAGATAACTCTCTGCTTCCCTTCTTCCTTCATTTATAGGCTTCAACAAGTATCCTTGGCACTTTCCTACTTCTGTCCTAGGCCGTTGGATGAGTGGATTAAATCTTGGCCGTTTAATGATTTTTGGCGGGAAATAGGGTCTAGCTGCAAATTGCTCTGTGAAGATAGCCATAGGGGGAAGGGATGGCATTAATTGCTCTTGGGAAGTGGTATTAGAAGGGATAAGGATGGTGGGGTGAGACTGTGATGGTGGGGGTGTGAGGTGATGGCTGCAAGTTGGGGAAGAAGAGAGGGAAAGGGGGTGTTGACCAGGGGTTTGACTGGGGGGATTATTATAAACGGGGTGGGTTTGTTTATATTGCTAGGCCAGGGTGAGATGGGCCAAGAAGGGTGGATCAGGGGATATAAGGTGGACTGGATCAAGGTTGGGTTGGATTAGTGCAAAATTATTACAAGGGTCTAATTGGTTTGTAGTAAATTAAGCCCAAGGGTTAAAAATGTAAATTCTGATTTTTTTCAAGGGCTGATCCTGTAAATATTCCAAAGTATTCGAAGGGCTTTTCTTGTCAAGTTCCAATAATATGAGGGTCCTTGAAGTGTATTTTCCAATATTAAATATCCGGGGACCATTCTTGTAAATTTTGAAACTTGTGGGACTTGTTTTGCCAAATCTTGAAAACTTTCATCTAAGGACCAATTGTGACTACTTGTGAACTCCTAAGGACCATTATTGACTTTTTCATCCAAAATAATTGCTCAGGGGCCATTTTTGCCAATTTTGAAAGTTGGGGGACTGAAACTGCCAATTATGCAAACTTTGTTCATTTTTTATCTGTTTTCCACCCTTTTGCACCTGAAACATATAAAAACACTTTCCAAGAATATTTTATGTATTTTGAGGCATTTCAGTGTGTTTTTAAATGTTTTTGCAGTTCATATGGGACAAAAATGATGAGTATTTAGACACTCATCATATTCCTAACCCCTTACCATTACTCTTTCTCTCTACATTCTTTCTCTCTAAACACTCTCAAATCTCTCTATCTCTAATCTTGTGTTCTTGATTCTCACTCTAACATCTTTAAAAGAACACATCTCCTTGCAAGGGAAGAATCACAGGAACCTAGTCCACTCTTGTGATTGTGTCGAGGGTCTTCTTATCTTTACCCTTTCTACTACAATCGAGTCTCTAGGTTAGGTTAGGGCTTGGTTGATTAAACAAACACTTATTCATTCATTCTAATTGTTTGTAAGGGAAGTCTTGTGTCTTGGTGACCAAGCCTAGATCATTGGGGATCTAGTTGGGGTTTGATACTTCCGGTGGGAAGTCTTGGTAGTGGTCTAGGTGACCCTTAGGTGAAGTCGAATCGTGAGATTCTTTTGGGTGGTTTCCGAGAGCAAAATACCGTGGGAGTAACTCCTTCTTTGTGAGCATCAATATTGTTAAATATTGGTGGAGTGAATTGTAACGGTTTGTAGTCCACCGAAAGGATTACACTAGTGAATAGTATCGGAGTCGCGGATTCGCAACTGGACATACGGATGGTATAAACCCCCCATCCTGAACCAGTATATATCGTTGTGTTCTTACTTGCTTTATATACTTTGGTTGTGTTAGTGGTTTTGGATTATTGTACAACCACTTGGTGTTCTCTTTGGCTTAAAGTTTTTAAACACCTAAAAAGCCGAAGAAACCGTATTCACCCCTCCCCCCTCTACAGTTCTACAGAGGGAGTGGAGTGGAATCCAATGATTCATCAGAAGAAGAGTTGGATGATATGTTGATTATTTCTGGCATGGATTTCATGATTGTGATTTTCGAAGAGATTGTGATTTGATTTTCATGATTGTGATTTTCGAAGAGATTGTGATTTGATTTAATTGATTGGTTATTTTGGAAGAGATTAGGGTTTGTGCTTGATAAGTTAGGGAAAGATAAGATCCCTCTTTATATTGATCAAGGAGTGATATCGGGCATTAATGACGAAGATTTTTGACTTTTTGACCAAGAATATCTTAAGAATAGTCAACTCTGCTACTGGCAAAATCATTCTGCTGCTAGTTATAACACTTTGCTACTGGTTTTGCTGATATACAGGGTTCTGCTGCTATGGTTGAAAGTTTGAGGGTGGTTATGTAACTTCTTCAAACATGTTTAAAAACCTAATTGGATCTCACAATTGGTTTTTACGCGCTCCAAATTGAAGTTTCCTCAAACACTAACACTCCATTATTCTCTACGTTAAAAATCCCCAATTCTCCAAACCCTAATTCATGGAATCAACATGCACCTGGGCAGAGAGTCATAATAATGTTGCCTTATTAGATGAGAAGATGGTTCCTGAAGGTTTCACAGATATGGTTAAGTTCTTGAATGCTACTTCTCTTAGGTATGCATTAACTGTGAATCCTACTATATATATTTCCTACATCAAACAGTTTTGGCTTACTGCAAAAGTCAAAACAAGGAATGGGAAAAAACATATTAAGGCCATGGTAGATGGTTAACAAGTACTTGTCACTGAATCTTCTATAAGAGAACTTCTTCTCTTTGATGATGAAACAGAGACTAAGTGTCTTGCTAACTCTGCCATTTTTAAAGGTTTAAAAGATTTGGAGTATGAGGGCCAACATTCTGGTTTAAAATTTCAAAAAGGGCTTATATGTTCTCAATATAAATTTTTGATTCATAATCTTCTTCACTATTTGAGTTCAAAAACTTCTGGGTGGAATGAGTTTAGTGCTACCATAGCATCTGCTATGATATGCCTGAGCAAAGGAGATCCATTCAATTTTTCAAACATGATTTTGGAAGGGATTGCTAAAAGTATCAAAGTGTCTGGTTCCTACTTACTTTATCCAAGATTTATTCAACTCTTTGTAGAAAACCAAATTTCAAAAGTAAGAACACATAAAGCCACTTATGAATCTCCTAAGTTGGTTCCAAAAATGTTTACTTTCTTACTTAAAAATGGAAAAGGATTTCCAGGCACACTTAAATCACTTACATCTTATATGGTGCAAATTATGCAAAATAATCAGGGTGAAGGATCAGGAACTTCCACTGATTCCCATCACACACCAAATTTTACTGCATCTGTCACTCAACCAATAATACTCTACACCCATAGGAAATCCAACAAGAACACCGAGTAACCTCAGGCTAGTGTTAGGATGGATGTACCAGATGAGGCTGTCCTAGGTGATGGAGAGGACATGTTGGCAAGGGTTGTCACTACTGCTACTAGCTTAGCAGCAGAGCAAGACAGTGATAACATAAGTAAGACCCAAACCAAGGCAACATCTAGTGAGGAGGGTTCTGATGAATCTGAATCCAATTATGGTAACCCTAGCCACATGGCAAATACAAGGGGCTCAGATGATCAAGCTAGGTTTGATACTGAGTTTAAGTCCCAAGATTTACCTCTTGGACCAGGTTACACAGGTTGAAGTGATGAGGACAGATCAGTGACTAATGAATTGATGGATGATACTGTACATAATGACAATGTCAATGATTCACCTCTCAGACCAGGTCACACAGGTCAAAGTGATGAGACTAGTAAGAAACATTTAAAGAAATTTGTAGAACCGTAGAGTGGGGGTGAATACGGGTTCTTAGGCTTTTTGAATGTTTAAAAACTTCAAGCCGTAAGAGTCACCAAGTGGTTGTATAATAATCCAACAACCACAAACACAACCAAAGTATATAAAGCAAGTAAAGAGACACCACGATATATACTGGTTCGGGATGGGGGGTTTATACCATCCATATATCCAGTTGCAAATCCACGACACGATACTATTCCACTAGTATAATCCTTTCGGTGGACTACAAACCGTTACAATTCACTTCACCAATATTCAACAATATTGATGCTCACAAAGAAGGAGTTACTCCCACGGTATTCCGCCCTCGGAAACCACCCTAAAGAATCTCGTGATTCAACTTAACCTAAGGGTCACCAAGACCACTACCAAGACTTCCCACCGGAAGTATCAAACCCCAACTAGATCCCCAATGATCTAGGCTTGGTCACCAAGACACAAGACTTCCCTTACAAACAATTGAATGAATGAATAAGTGTTTGTTCAATCAAGTCCTAACCTAACCTAGAGACTCGATTGTAGTATAAAGGGTATAAGATAGAAGACCCTCGACACAATCACAAGAGTGGATTAAGTTCTTGTGATTCTTCCCTTGCAAGGAGATGTGTTCTTTCAATAGATGTTAGTGTCAAAGATTAAGAACACAATATTAGAGATAGAGAGATTAGAGAGAAAGAATGTAGAGAGAAAGAAGAAGGCAAGGGGTGAGGAATACAAGAGGCAAGGGTGGTATTTATACGCCAAGAACCCAAACTTGGGAAAATTTACCGAGGTCGGCGCGTCACCCACGCGTTGACGCGTGGGTGGCACGCTAGACACCCAGATAAAGTTTTCCCAAATCTTTAGTCGTTGGCTTTATAAATGCCTTAACTTGCTAAACCCCCAATTGTACTTCACACTAAACCTTAACATTAATCAATCTAAGGTTTACCAACTCAAATAGCCAATTTGGTAAATGTTTTGTGAAGTGTTTATAAGAAAAATGAATTACAAAGAATAGAAGAGTAGAAAGGGTAATTTGGTAGGGGTGGAAATGGTATTCCTCACATGGCATAATAGAGAGGAGAATATGCCATGGGATATTCCTCAAGGGAAGGGTTAAGGTGTAACTATGGTTAGGTTAAAGGTTTAGAGGTTAACCATGGTTAGGTGAGAAGGGTTAAGTATTGAGAAGTAAACATGGTTAGGTTTAGAAAGAAGTGTATAGAGAATAAACCATGGTTAGGATAAAGGGTGTATCCAAGGGAATGTTCCATCCTTGGTGTGGTTAAGAGTTAACCATGGTTGGGTGTAGAGAGGTAACCATAGTTGGGTTAGGTTGTGATTAGGTTAACCAAGGTTAGGTTAGGGTTGTGTGTTGAGAACTAACCATGGTTGGATGAGGTGAACCATGGTTGGGTTAAGAAAGAATATTCCAAAGGAATATGCTTTGCTTGGGGGGAAAGGGTGAATGGAGGATTGAGATGACTTTGGTTTGAAATGAATGGTTTAGATGTGTTGTAAGAGATTGAATGGTTGAGATGGTTTTGATTTGAAATGGATGGTTAGGATGATATGAGTTGTGTGTGAGTTTGCATATAAGAGATGGATGGTTGAGATGGATTTGGTTTGAATTGAATGGTTGAGATCAAAGGTGTGTAAGGGATGTGATGTTGTAAGAGATGTGATGTTGTAAGGGAATGCGTAAGAATGTGTAAGTATGTGTGAAGATAGGTATGTGAGTGAAGTGTGTATATTTTGAAATGTGTATGTGAGTATAGGGGGCAAAAGGTACACCTTTGTGTAAGTGGTGTAAGGGAATATATAGAGAATGTTGGGAAAGGATATTTGGGAAGGATTGTGGGAGATTTAGTGGTATTAGGTTTGATGGTTTTGGGTTAAGTGGTAATTTGATGAAGAAGATGATTAAGAAGGAAAAGAAAATAATCTAATTATCATTAAGGGAAAAGTGTTTTGACAATTAAGATTATGAGTTGAGAAAATCATAAGTTACTTATAAGTTCAAGTAACTCAACGTCGAGAATCTATAGTTTCATATCTCGTGACTTTTCACGACTCGACGTTCTCAACTAATACCTTGGTTCAAACAAGTTAAGTGTTTTGCCTTGATGTAAAGCATAACCCAGGTGGGAAAGGATGCGTTTACGCAAAGTGACCTTTGACTTAGTTTGACCAATAAGGGAGTAAACCCGTTGCGTAATTAGAGAAGACGTAAGCACGGGATATGAGCATATGGATGCTTTCTCATGATGTTTCGTGAAATATATAAGCTCCCTAAGTTTAGAAAAGTCTTGGCTAGAGGCGATAGTTAGAAAACATTAGTTGGCGTTTTCCCGTAAATGGGTGCCTTAAAAGTTGGATCTCTCTAATCCCAAAACTCGTTTCGAGTGTTCTCAATTAAGCACATAACATATTCATACCTGTTTTGAAAGATCCACATTTGTCGGGTAAGGGTAAAGCCGACTTTCAAAATTCATCCCGAATTTCACAGACGCCTGGCGCGTTACCTACGAGACCTAATCTAAGATAATTAAAGGTTTCTCGTTTTAAGGGTTTTGTTAGGATATCGGCAACGTTGTCTTCGGAGGCAACCTTTTCCAAAAGGATATTTCCTTTTTGAACGTTGTCAAGTAGAATGTGGTGACGGATTTTGATGTGTTTTGTTCGAGAGTGATGGACGGGATTTTTACTTAGATCAATAGCACCTTTGTTGTCGCACAATACAAGAACATCTTGTAAATGGATGTTGTAGTCACTAAACATTTGCTTCATCCACAAAGCTTGTTGACAAGCGCTTCCGGCAGCAACATATTCAGCTTCAGTAGTGCATATTGCTAAAGCAGTTTGTTTTTGACAAGACCATTGTGTTAGACATTCTCCTACAAAGATGCATACGCCACTAGTACTTTTTCTATCAACGTAGTCGCCGGCGTGATCGGAGTCGGTGTAGATACTAATTTCAATGCCCGAGGCTTTTGGGTACCAAACACCTAGATAAGGTGTGCTCTTCAAGTATCTAAAAATTCATACTAGGGCATTCATGTGAGATTCCTTGGGGTTTTCTTGAAATCGTGCACATAAAGATACACTAAACATGATTTCGGGTCTACTAGCGGTTAGGTGTAGTAGACATCCTATCATACATCGATATTTAGAGCTATTAACCGAAATTCCTTCCTTGTCTAAGGTGAGTTTTAGATCGGTTGCCATTGGCGTTTTGATGGACTTAAAATTTTCAAGATCAAATTTTCTAAGAGTCTCTCTTAAATATTTTGATTCTGAGATGAATGTGCCATTGTCACTTTGTATGACTTGTAAGTTAAATATGGACTTAAGATCTCCTAAGACATTCATATTAAATTTCTCATGCATATGCTTGACGAACTCGTCATGCAATGCTTGGCATGTAGATCCAAAGACAATATCATCTTCAAAGATTTGAATGACTATTTGTTGCTTGTCTTTTATCTTGAAGAATAACGACTTATTCTTCATGCCTCTTGCATATTTATTTTCAACAAGGAAAGATATTACACTATTATACCATACATGATTTTCTAGTTCAAGTCCATGCAAGACCTTCTTCATTTTGAAAACATGATTAGGTTTTTGAAAGTTAATAAATCTAGGTGGTTGGGTAACATATATTTCACTATTGATGACTCTATTAAAAACATTTTTGACATCCATTTGTTTAAGTTTGATCATGCTACTACATGCATATGCAAGAAGAATGCGTAAAGACTCTATTTGTGCAATCGGGGCAAAAATGTGATTAACGGGTTTTTCAACTTGATCAAAATTATTTATTACTAATTTAGCATGACTTTCACAAATTGTTCCATTTTCATGCAAGGTGCTACTGAAGGCCCATTTTAATTCTAGAAGGGTGCAAGCATTAGGTAATGGAACTAATTCCCAAACATCGTTGCGTGTGAGTTGATCTATCTCAATATGCATTGCCATAAACCAATTTTCGTTACTAATAGCTTCCTCAAAACATTTTGGCTCTATAGTTGATATGAATGCAAATATATTGTTTTGAGCTTGTGCTATAAAATCATTCTCTAAATCATTTTCATCTTTATGATCTATTATTTGAACTAGATTAGTGTGATTAAAATTATGACTTTGATCATTATTCTCTCTTAATTTATCTTCTAATGGCAAGCATGTTTCTTTGTCAAAACTTACATCAAGTGTCTCAATGATTTTAGAGGTCTCCTTATTATAAACTTTATACGCCTTTGATATATGTGAATATCCTAGGAAGATTCCATTATGTATTTTAGATATTATGCATTTACAACCAAAGATTTTAAAATATCCTAATGATGGCCTTTTCCTCCTAAGAATCTCATAAGGTGTTTTATTACTAGTTTTAGTGATTGATGTTCTATTCATAATGAATGATGCGGTTTCAATAGCGTGACACCAAAACTTTTGTGAGATGGATTGTTCGTTAAGCATAATACAACACATTTCTTGCAAGCGCTGAATCTTTCATTCAACAACCCCATTAGTTTGAGGAGAGTCAGAAGATCAGATATTATGTAAGATTCCATTTTTATCGCAAAAATCTCCAAATTGCACATTTTTATAAAAATTCTCACCGAGACTCGTTTGAATAGATGTAATGCAACAACCGTGTAGATTTTGTAGGCTTTTACTTAAGTTTTTGAACTTTTCGAAAACTTCATTTTTAGATTTCAAAATTTTTATCCATGTATACCTTGAGAAGTCATCAATAACAACCAAAGTATAGAAGTTTCCTTCATAGCTTTGAGTGGTTGATGGACCGAATAAGCCTAAGTGAACTAATTCTAAGACCCTTATACTTGTGATGATATCAATATTAAACTTTTGACTTGCATGGACTTGATTTCCTTATTTACATATATTGCAAGAATGATAAGCATAATCTAGCTTAGGCAAATTTCTAACTAATGCTTTAGAAATTAACTTAAGAATTACCTTCATGCTAGCATGTCCTAATCTTTTATACCAAAGTGTAGAATTATCTCCAACAACGCTAATGGAGGATTTATATGCCTTTTCAATGTGTAGTCCATAACCATTGTTTATCATACACATGTCTTCTTGGCATACCTTTGGAGACTCTAAAGCCATGAAGCATGATTCATTCCATTCTTTGTCATCTTCGTCATTGCTATAACTCCAAGTGTCTTCAAATCCAGTCAATGGATTCTTTATGCATATATCTTCATAATCAAATGTATTCCCCCCAAAGAGCACATGGTTCTCTTGAGCCATGGATCTATACTCAACTTTACCAAAAATCTTTGTTAGGATTTTCGATTTTGGAAAAGAAGTTTTTGACTTAAAACGACTTCTCGGGAAGGTTTTAACACTCAAAAATTTGAGTATTCCGCTCTGATACCAATTGTAGAACCGTAGAGGGGGGTGAATACGGTTTCTTAGGCATTTTGAATGTTTAAAAACTTTTAGCCGTAAGAGTCACCAAGTGGTTGTATAATAATCCAACAACCACAAATACAACCAAAGTATATAAAGCAAGTAAAGAGACACCACGATATATACTGGTTCGGGATGGGGGGTTTATACCATCCGTACGTCTAGTTGCGAATCCACGACACGATACTATTCCACTAGTATAATCCTTTCAGTGGACTACAAACCGTTACAATTCACTTCACCAATATTCAACAATATTGATGCTCACAACGAAGGAGTTACTCCCACGGTATTCCGCCCTCGGAAACCACCCTATAGAATCTCATGATTCAACTTAACCTAAGGGTCACCAAGACTACTACCAAGACTTCCCACCAGAAGTATCAAACCCCAACTAGATCCCCAATGATCTAGGCTTGGTCACCAAGACACAAGACTTCCCTTACAAACAATTGAATGAATGAATAAGTGTTTGTTCAATCAAGTCCTAACCTAACCTAGAGACTCGATTGTAGTAGAAAGGGTATAAGATAGAAGACCCTCGACACAATCACAAGAGTAGATTAAGTTCTTGTGATTCTTCCATTGCAAGGAGATGTGTTCTTTCAATAGATGTTAGTGTCAAAGATTAAGAACACAAGATTAGAGATAGAGAGATTAGAGAGAAAGAATGTAGAGAGAAAGAAGAATGGCAAGGGGTGAGGAATACAAGAGGCAAGGGTGGTATTTATAGGCCAAGAACCCAAACTTGGGAAAATTTACCGAGGCCGGCGCGTCACCCACGCGCTGACGTATAGGTGGCACGCCAGACACCCAGATAAAGTTTTCCCAAATCTTTGGGTGTTGGCTTTATAAATGCCTTACCTTGCTAAACCCCCAATTGTACTTCACACTAAACCTTAACATTAATCAATCTAAGGTTTACCAATTCAAATAGCCAATTTGGAAAATGTTTTGTGAAGTGTTTATAAGAAAAACAAATTACCAAGAATAGAAGAGTAAAAAGGGTAATTTGGTAGGGGTAGAAATGGTATTCCTCACATGGCATAATAGATAGGAGAATATGCCATGGTATATTCCTCAAGGGAAGGGTTAAGGTGTAACTATGGTTAGGTTAAAGGTTTAGAGGTTAACCATGGTTAGGTAAGAAGGATCAAGTGTTGAGAAGTAACCATGGTTAGGTTTAGAAAGAAGTGTATAGAGAATAAACCATGGTTAGGTTAAAGGGTGTATCCAAGGGAATGTTCCATCCTTGGTATGGTTAAGAGTTAACCATGGTTGGGTGTAGAGAGGTAACCATAGTTGGGTTAGGTTGTGATTAGGTTAACCAAGGTTGGGTTAGGGTTGTGTGTTGAGAACTAACCATGGTTGGATGAGGTGAACCATGGTTGGGTTAAGAAAGAATATTCCAAAGGAACAGGCTTAGCTTGGGGGGAAAGGGTGAATGGAGGGTTAAGATGACTTTGGTTTGAAATGAATGGTTTAGATGTTTTGTAAGAGATTGAATGGTTGAGATGGTTTTGATTTGAAATGGATGGTTAGGATGATATGAGTTGTGTGTGAGTTGGCATATAAGAGATGGATGGTTGAGATGGATTTGGTTTGAATTGAATGGTTGAGATCAAAGGTGTGTAAGGGATGTGATGTTGTAAGAGATGTTATGTTGTAAGGGAATGTGTAAGAATGTGTAAGTATGTATGAAGAGAGGTATGTGAGTGAAGTGTGTGTATTTTGAAATGTGTATGTGAGTATAGAGGGCAAAAGGTACACCTTTGTGTAAGTGGTGTAAGGGAATATATAGAGAATGTTGGGAAAGGATATTTGGGAAGGATTGTGGGAGATTTGGTGGTATTGGGTTTGATGGTTTTGGGTTAAGTGGTAATTTGATGAAGAAGATGATTAAGAACGAAAATAAAATAATCTAATTGTCATTAAGAGAAAAGTGTTTTGACAATTAAGATTATGAGTTGAGAAAATCATAAGTTACTTATAAGTTCAAGTAACACAACATCGAGAATCTATAGTTTCATATCTCATGACTTTTCACGACTCGACGTTCTCAACTAATACCTTGGTTCAAACAAGTTAAGTGCTTTGCCTTGATGTAAAGCATAACCCAAGTGGGAAAGGATGCGTTTACGCAAAGTGACCTTTGACTTAGTTTGACCAATAAGGGAGTAAACCCGTTAGGTAATTAGAGAAGACGTAAGCACGGGATATGAGCATATGGATGCTTTCACATGATGTTTCATGAAATATATAAGATCCCTAAGTTTAGAAAAGCCTTGGCTACAGGCGATAGTTAGAAAACATGAGTTGGCATTTTCCCGTAAATGGGTGCTTTAAAAGTTGGATCTCTCTAATCCCAAAACTCGTTTCGAGTGTTCTCAATTAAGCACATAACATATTCATACCTGTATTGAAAGATCCACATTTGTCGGGTAAGGGGAAAGCCGGCTTTCAAAATTCATCCCGAATTTCATAGACGCCTGGCGCGTTACCCATGCGTTGACGCGTGGGTGGCGCGCCAGAAGCGGATATGTGAATCGGGGAATTTTGGCTAACGTTTGTTATTTTATGTGTTTCGATGGTTTATTTGTCATCATTAAAATATAAAGAGATCTTGATCATGTTTCCTCAACAAAATTGATGGTTACTTGTACCAACCTGGAGCTTAAGTGTGAAACTTTGGAGGATAAGATTCTTGGTCTTCAAACTATTTCTAATGAACAAGCTAAAATGATCAGAAAGTTAAAGAGAAAGATAAAACTTTAAGGAAATCAAGATCTTCAACCTTCTTAAAAAGATTGAAGAAAGTGGGCACATATCAAGTGGTTAGTTCTCCTAAGCATTCTGTCACTTTGGAAGAGGATGCTTCTAAATAGGGGAGGAATAAAGAGCAGAATAAGGAAATGGGTTCAGGGGAGGCTAATGTAGTGAGAGATGATGATGCTCAAGATATGGATACTGGTAAGGTTTCAGGGGAGGATACAAGGAATGATGATATGGAGGTGGAAAGTCCTCAAGATATGGATGGTTTTATGGTTACAGACAAGTAGGGGAATGAAGCTGTAATGGAAGAATTGATTTGTGTTCAAGAGAATGTGGTGAAGAAACTTAAAACTTTGGGGACTGCACAATTAGTAAAGGCTACAGGGTTGATGGGTGAAGCTTTGAAAAGTTTGGGTGATTCTGTGGCTAAGGATTTGGATACTGCTGCTACTACTAACAAGATAAATGACTCTGCTGCTGCACAAAATTCCACTGCTCAGGATTCTGCTGCTCATGAATATGATGCTGATCCTGCTGCTAGTGAGAAACTCAATTCTGTGACAAAGCTACTGCTGTGGCCATGGTGTTGTTAAGTAAGAAGACAATAGATGTTCAACCCAAATCACTATCTCAACCAACAACACAACCAAGTCAATCGCAACCACAACAACCAACATCCACTATAACATCTCCATTACCAAGAGTACCTGTAGAGGGGGTAGTAATCAGAGAACCTGCTACTACAAAAATACATACAAGTTCAATTTCATCATCTGCTACTACTGATAAAGGGAAGGGAAAGGTTACTGAAGAACCTGTACTAGATTCTGATGATGATGAAATAGATTACTCCCAGATTCCTTTTCATTATTGGCCTAAAGAGTTACAAATTGAGCATGATGCAGCTTTTGCAAGGAAAGAGCAAGAGCAAATTGATATTGCTGAGCAACAACTGCTGCAACAACAAAAAGAAAGGGCTGATAAGGAAGTTGGGGATTTGAAGAGGTATGAGGAATGGATTGATGAGAAAATAAGAATGGATGCTGACATTGAATTCTCCATGTTAGTTAAAATTGAAGAACAAGAAGTTCCAGAATTTGATGTTGCACCTTGGATAAAAGAATTCACAGCAAGGAAAAAGAAAGAAGCTGCTGCTGTTAAAAGGAAGAAGAAAGTTTTCAGGGGACCAACTCCACTTCAACAAAGAAGAGAGCATGAGAGATACCTTAAGAATATGAAGGGTTGGAAATTGGTGCAATTAAAACACAAGACATATCAAGAGGTGTTTAACTTGTATCAACATGCTAAAAAGGAAACGGATACCTTCTATCCTATGGGTTGTGCAGAAGATCAAGAACATTTTGCTCAAATGAACAAAAAGTTGGTACCTGAGAAAGCTAGTAAAGTAGAGCTTACTGTGGCAGAGCCTATTGAAAAATAAATGACTTCTTCTAGCAGAGGTACAAAAAGAAAAAGTATAAGGAAGAAAACTTTTGCTAGGAAAAAGCAGAGTATAGCAGTACAGAGCAATTCTGAATCTGAATATGATGATGAGTTTGTGGATGATTTTGAGCATATTCCTCCTGAGCATCTAAAACAACAAATGCAAGTTCTAACTATGGTGGCTAACAGGGAAGAACTTGAGGTAGTTGATGCTGAACCAATGGGAATCAAATATCCAATCATTCAAGTAACTACTGGATATCTAAACATTGTTGGAAAATTTCATGATGTCAAAAGATCTTATGGGAAGACATCTAGATTTCTTAGACTTCAACAGATGTTGTATTACTTTGACAGAGAGGATGTTTGTACTCTATGGAGGTTGTTCAAAGAAAAGTATGGTGCTACAAAGTTTGGTGTGGTGACTTATAATGATTGGGAAACTATGTCTGATTATATCATTTGGAGAGCTTTGAAACTTATGTTTGACCCTTCTATGGAAGACTCAGAGTGGACAGAGATTAGAGGGTACAAAGTCAGAAAATGGATGTTATTTCAAAATTATGGGGTGTATGTTTTAGAAATTGGGTCACACACTTTATATATGCTGATTGAGAAAGATTATCTTTTGGCATCTTGCTTTGAGATTATTTATCAGATGGTGAATGGTGCTAAGCAGCTTAAGCTACAAAAGGCTTATGATACTGATGATCAAGCTTTTAACTTATTATCAAAATATAAGAAGATTCTTAGTCAATAGTCATCTAAGAAGAAGTAGTGTGTTTGGAAGCATTCTCCTGGTGGTTAATCAAGCTTTGAAGAAACTTAATCATTTAGAAATAAATATTAAGTTTAGGGGAGGATTGTTGGGTTTTGAGATTCTACTGCTCAGAATTTAACTAAGTGTCAAACTGCTGCTGATAATGAATCTGCTGCTAGTATTGTCAAACTGCTGCTAAGAAAAACTGCTACTGAAGAGTCTGCTGCTAAAGAGATAAACTTGTATACACGAATGGATAATTATAGAATAGATTGTGTGTATATCTTATACGTTTAGGAAGATCTTATCTTGTGTAGAAAGTTATTGTAAACCTAATAGGACTCCTTGGCCTATAAAAGGAGGTGCCTGGGGTTAGAATAGGTACGTATTACTTTGTTCTCGTTTCACTTCAAGGTTGTAAAACCCTAGCATTGTTGAGTGCTCGTATAATTAATATATTGAAGTGTTGATAGTGATTAAAACTGTTCTTCTTAAGTTAAGCTTTAATATTCCATGCTATAGCTTAAGTGTTAATTCAAGTCAACTTCTATAAAGATCGTTTGCTCAACTGGGATCAACACAAGATTATACACACGTTATTCCCTAAATTGCCAAAGCCGTATATTTGTTCCCTCCATCCCATTCTCCTTTGATTACACGATCCTAAACCAGAAAATACACACCCATACTTTGTTTGCTGCCAAGAAAAGAAGAATGAAGAAAAGGATTGGTGATCAAGATTTGAAGAGTGGAAGTCGTTGAGTTCTTGTGTACTATTCGAGCCCTAGTTGTCCCTTGTATTCGGTTCCTATTTTGAGTCGACACAACAAGTTTTTAGTTCCCTCCCTTTTCTATTTTTCCATTCGACATATACTTGTGTAAACAAGAGTAAAACTATACTAAATAATCGTTGTATACGTGTTGTTTGTCTTGTTAACTTGTCACTATAAAAACTGCAAGAAATCATAAAAATACATGCCCCTATGTAACTGTTTTGTCGAGTCTTTTCTGGTTTGTTTGAGGTCCATCTTTCCAGCCCTTGTCGACCTAAGTTTATCACTAAACAAGCCCTAATATCTGGTCATTATTGCCTCGTTACTGGTCACATAAAATCGTGAAAACTATACGCTTTGTAACCTGTTTGGTATTGAGTTTTGTGGAATGTTGTGTGTTACATTTGTGTCACTGTTTTTGTGTCTAGTTTCCAGCCCTATGTCGACCCTAATATATCTCTAATCAAGCCCTAAAATGGTCTTTAATACACATTAAATGAGGAATCAAAATCAGAAAACCCTAGGTGTTGAAGGTTATCGTGATTCTATGATTTTGTATGGGAAAATATGCTATGTTTTGGCTCGTTAAATCCATGTTACGAATGGGCTGTTTTATGTGTCAAATTTGGGGTCTAACCTGATGTTAATATGATAACTAAAATGTGTATTTTGATTTTTTTAGAGGCTTGTAGGTGTTTAAATAATTAAAACATGTGATAAGATGGTCTAAAATGAATTCTAAAATGGGACAACTTGGTAGGTCGAATATGTATGCATTATAGCTCGAGTTTCATAAGTGGTTAATTCTATAATTTGTTCCTAAACTCAGCTTAATGTCTTAATTAAGTTTTCCAATTGGTTTGCGGTGAATTGGAGTTGTATGTCATGTTTTTAAATTTTACGAGATCATGTGTCAAATCTGTGAATCTGAGTCTGAAATTCAGTTGGTGTTTTTGATTTTTAGTTTTAAAACTGGAAGGATTTAAGCGTTCTCCTTTTATAGGGGTGATATTTAAGTTATGTGTGACTTCCTGAAATTGTTTTAGATTTTTATGAAGGGTCTGAATAGGTTTAATAAATCTAAACTCTCGGGGTGTGCCTGCAATTAACTTTCTGGACATGTTTGGGTAAAGGATATTTGAAATGGTATTGGCACTTGGAAATAAATTTTGGGAAAATTCATGTACACTACAAGTCATATAGGTGCATGTGTAAATTATTATAGCTTCTGAATAAGGTTCAAAGTGTGGTTTTAAAATTTGTAAGTGAAGGCTAAAGTATACTAAAATCAAAATTTTTTAAGAAGCTAAGGTTTTTGTGATTTCATACCATTAAATGTGTTTGAACCCTAAAATGTACTTAAATGGTAATGATGATATAATTGGTCATATGTTGACCTAATTTTGATAATGAAACTCTAAGTGGATTAATTATGAAATGTAACCCAAAGTTACGAAAGCTACTAAATATGTAAAGTTTCTATAAATAGCAAGAAACCCTGAATATGCCAATCTGAACAGCAATAAGTACTGAACCAGTAATAACTTATGAAATGGTTCTTAAATAATAATATGATCATTATTCGTGTAGATTCGCTGAAGAATGAGTAACTTCTGATCTTTATGTTTCTGGTGTGTTTTGCATCTGGTGTTTGAGGTACATATATTCTACCTTTTCTCAGTAAAGGGTTCTCATGACTTCTCGGTCCTTGACTTTGATTCCTTTGCTTTGATATGATTCTGTTTGATATGATCCATTTGATATGATTCCCTATGATATGATTCAATTTGATATACATATTGTTATTATATTCAATATGCTATCTCATTTGATATGAGATTCTGTTCAGTTTGATATGCTTTGTTGATTGTGCTATGATTGTTTCGTTATGATTATGTATAGCTTTTCTTTGTTCTGTTTTGTTATGTTGCCCGAGCTAACTAGTCATGGAGGTACCATGACCATGTCATTGAGGCACCAATGGCATGACACTTTCTGTGGAGGTGTGATTGATCCACGGTGTTCCTTTATGTTCTGTTATGATATTTATGCACATGGCCATTATGTATATGTATGTTCAGTCTCGTACTAGCATATATATTTTGTTTTGTAAGAAGCGTATGGACGCATCCTAGGTTTGTTCAGTTCTGTTTTGGATTTAGTGATTGGTTTGTGCGTGCCATACACCCCATTTCACTTCTAGTACATTGGAGTCTGCAACTCCCTGTACAACTTATGATTTTACGGATATATGGATATTATTATAATTAAGTGACTAAGCATGTGGCATGCTTTCTGAGCTCGTTGGGCATTTCTGTATGACGATTTGATTCCGTTTATTTCTGGATTTCCTTATGATACTTATGACTCACTTCTGTTTTACTTCGCATGATATATGACATTTTGTTCAGTTGATCTTTGATCTCTTATTCGTTTGACATATGATATTCGTTTCAGCACTCCTACACATATATATGTTTGATTATTCGTTTTGGTTATATCTATTCATTGGGCTTTGAAGCTCAGCCGCATTTCTTTTCCTACGGCAGGTTTTAGATTGGAAGCAAGTCTTAGTGGACTACCTTGATGATAGATGCCTTTTGCTTCTGGATTAGACTTTGGGATTTATCTTCAGTTTGATTTTTGGATTTATATTTTAGTTTTGGGAACTCATTATGATTTAGAATTATATCTCCCTTAGTTTCATTTTGAACTTATGTAACCTTATTATTAATAAAAGTCTTCCTCTTCCATTTGTTCTGTTGACACCATAATGTGGCATTTTGACCCTTGTCAGGTTAGGCTATTACACTCATCTTTAGTTAACACCTGACGCCATCAGGTTGTAGGTCTTCAGAATTCATCTGAGGCGTCTCTTGTTAAACTTGAACAAAGAATCCAACTTTATCAACAAGGGACGGCGTCACGTTGTAGCGTGTGATGCCGTTAGAGCTCCATGTCTAATAGATTTTCGCGACTTTTTCGTTTTCTTTATTTTTTCGTCCACATACGTCCAAAAAGTGCCGATTTCAAGATTTTCTATCCCAAGTACCTAAAATACAAAAAAGAAACGATTTGAGGCAATATTTGATCACATTAATACGATTTTGGGACTAAATGTCTCCTTAAAAATGTACCAAATAAATACTTTCATCACGGTTAGGGATTTTTGCATCGTTTTGTGTGCCATCACTAGTTTACCGACATTTACCATACGTTTGAAGTGAGTTTCATAGCCCCACTTTTATTTGTTTTATACTTGTTTTGAAATACTTTGGGTGAGAATACAATGCTTATTTTATATGCGGACGCAAGTACTTTAAATGATTTTGCATACATAACCAAATAAAGCGGCTAACCGAATGTATCCGTCAACCATTACTGTACTTAACCGAATGTATCGGTCAACCATTACATGTGCTTAACCAAATGTATCTGGTCAAACCATTACCTTTTCATGACTGAATGTACGGTCAAACAAACATTAAAACTTGTGGTCCACACTGCTTTTACATACTTAAACAACCTACGAATTCACCAACAACTGTTTTAGAATATATTACTTAGGTGCTTATTTTGGCTTGGCTCAGCATTCATTGAGTCTCATATAGAAATCGTTCTCTTACATCTTGTGTTCTTACACTATGACGTAACAACCTTAAATTACATTTCGCATCGTGAATTTGAGGGTGTTACATAAAATCTCTATTAAACTTCGCAAACATTAAAAATAACACTTTTTTTTTGGTTATATAACAACTATTGACTATTATATCTATATAGGGTGATGTATGAAAAAAAGACATGGGAATATGCAAACAAGACTTTTTTTTCGTCAACGATCAATCATTAAAGACTTTTTTTTCACTAGTTTCCTACAGAAATCCTATAAAATGGTAGCATGATAACAAATTAAAACCGCCAACAAAAGACACTCTTGTCAGAGAAAATCGATTCCGATATGGTTCGATCAATTAGATAAGTCACCCAAAACTGCTTCCATAAACTTATTTGAAATAATTTCTACTCTTTGTTTAAATGAAAATGATGTTAAAGAAATAACAAAGTAAACTTTGCCTCGTTTTTTAAACAAGTTCTTCCCTGTTAATTTGGTGCTTAGATCGAATTATTTATTCTGAATTATACTTAATAAACCTTAATATGTATATTGAAGGCTTGTCTACTAAATTAAGTGCTTTTGAAATATTACTATATGAACCACTTAATTGAGAGAGAAAGAGAGACCTCCCCATTAAGGTGAAAAAAAGAATTGTGCCCACTAATTAACTGGAAAAGAAACACCTCCTCAGACAATATACATGAACAACATTGTTTACTAAATTCAGTGCTTTTGAAATATTACTATATGAACCACTTAATTGATATATATATATATATATATATATATATATATATATATATATATATATATATATATATATATATATATATATATATATATATATATATATATATATAGAGAGAGAGAGAGAGACCTCCCCATTAAGGTGAAAAAAAGAATTGTGCTTAGAGGAAAAGAAACACCTCCTGAGACAATATACATGAACAACAACATAACAATAACAAACCCAATCCTGCCGGAGCGGATAAAGGGAGGTGAAATGTAGATAGATCATACCCCTACCACCACGATAAACTTGACAGTAGCGAGACTGCTTCCAAGTGAACCTCTGGCCAATGTAATGTGCAGTTGAGAGAAGTACAAGCAAAAAGAGCATGAAAGCACAAAAACAAGAACAAAGGAATCACATAAAACATACAACAAGAAACAAACAAACAAGAAAAACAAGCAAAGACAATATATATGAACAAAACCGCTAAATTAGCACATGCGGAATTTCATTACTCTTGTAAAAATCTTTCCAAATGGCAAGCATAATGTGAAATACAACAGAGAATTTTCTCTTTTACAACATAACACCTTCCACAACAAGCATAACAAAAACGAAACACACGAACAAGATGGCGAAAACTTGCTTGGAAAACTTTGTTTCCCTTATTTTGCGCATATGCGATTAGTTAGTACGTCTGCAATTGGTTCTAATTTGACCACTGGAGCCAGTTAACGGGTTAAGGTTACTCATTTTAACCATTGCACTAGCAAAGTCACGGAAAAAAGTAGCTTGATTCGAAGCATAGGTCCTCACTAGTGCATCAGTTGAGCCACCATTGAATAGCTCTTGGTCCGAATGCAGTAATCCTCTTTGACTAATTAGATCGTTAAAGTACCTGTTGTCAAAGCGTCTAGGAGTAGCATCTAATGGTGACAGATTATTGTCACCGCCACTTGTAGGACAATTGGCTCTTGTTGATTTTGCAAATGATGCATTTATGTTGGTATCATTGGCAAGACGGCTGCGGAAAGTTGTGCACCTTGCTTGACCAATTGTATGAGCTCCTGCCATCAAAACATACATGTGAGGAATTTGTGTATTCATAGCAGCGTAAGATAAAAAAGGGTTTTGTGTTTCGTTTAAGTTGATTTGTAACTCCTAATCATAGTATATGTATATAAATTTGAACATTTATTTCATAGATCATACATTCTTTAGTTACAAGTTTTAATTTCTTGAACTTAGTTTAAGGGTATTTAGTTTAAGGGATTAGCCGGCCAAAAAGGTCGGAAACCATGTTTAACAAAAAAAAATATATATGTAACGACTTAGATGTTATGCAAATTGTTCCAACTAATACAGTTAATTAAGGTCATCAAAAAATAAATAAATAAATAAAATAAAAAGGTCTCCTAGTTGGTCGAAGTATATTTGATATTATATTCTAGAAGAAATTGATCAACTAACCTGATAGGGCTACCAGTTCATTGGTATTAAGATTTTGCTTTGAAAAGGATGAAATGAGACCACTCAGACTAAGAGTTGGTGCAGGGAGATTAGAATTGGCGGTACTTGCGCTTGCTTTTGTCGAATCCCTTCTGCCAAATACAAGGTTCCAACCTGGTCCACCAAGCTGATAAAAAAAAAAAAAAAAAAAAAAGGAAAAAAAAATGAGCTTTTGATCTCGTATTTACAATATTTAGCTAATCAAAAGAAGATATTAATCGAGTTTTCAACTAAAGATGATTAATTTCTACTTACTGCAACAACTGAATCTCGTGCTGCAGCAGCCAATATATCAGCACAAGAGACAACACCGGCGCATTGACGTTCTAGTTGTCTTTTAATAGTATCGATGACCTTAAATCCTCTGATTGAACCTGCATTTGGGCGTGCACCTTTTTCTCCAGTAAAGTTCGCAGTGTCGTCTAATAACACCGATGCATCACATCCCTATATATTATTTAAGAGAAACATTAGGTTCAACTTAAATTAAAAATATATTAAATGTAAGCCATGCATGCATAATAAGTCAAATAAGTAAAAATCATGTGAGATTGTGGCCAAGAGTGATTGTAAAGGCAACCTTGTGCATGCAAATGAATTTTGAAAAGATTACGTATGAGAACAATAATCTTTGAGACTAAACTAAAAACATCCAATTGATGAAATAGTATTAACATGTATTTGCTAATACAACATATATTTGATTCCGGACAAAACCTAGTGCATGCATAATTAATAGCAAAAATCGCATGCACGTAGAAAGAAAAGAGAGATGGTAAAAGCTTAGAGACTTGCATTAACAAAGCAATCATGGAAATGGAGACGAAGCAGCGAAGCTCCTATTCGAGCTTCACTTGAAACAGCTGAATTCACGGCTCTAGTTATAACAGAACGGAAATTGGGGCATGTTCTAGCATAGAAATTAGCCGTTAGTCGACCCGAGCTTGTACCAAATAAAATCCCTAAACATAATGTAAAAGTTGCAAGCTTAAACAAAAATGAAAAAGTTGATGAAGACATTGGTATGCCTGTTTTAACTATGGGAAGATGATTGGGGATCTATGGCTTAAGATGAGCAAGAGAATGAGAGGTTTATTGTGGTTAATGAAGGTTCAAGTTTCATCTATATATAGAGGAAGGGATGCATGTAGGTCAGGTTTACTCATTAGGATATATCAATTTTATCTCTTCTAATTGTGCTTAGTAAACTAAATCATGCATAACAAAATTTATAATATTACTACAAATTTACTATACTACTAAGGGTGTGCTTGGCTCAAAATGGGGAATAGAAAAGGGAAAGGCAAAGGGAATGCAAATGAATGAAATGAAGATTATCATTATCTTTGATAGTGCTTGGTTTAAGAAAAACACATTAACCTCCAAGGTGATAGTGGCTGGTGGTGGTGGTGCTGGTGGTGGCTAGTAGTGGTGGTGATGGCGGCTGCTGGTGGTGGTGGCTGCTGCTGGTGGTGGTGGTAGCGGTGGTTACTGGTGGTGATGGTGGTGGCTGGTGGTGGTGGTGGTGGCTGCTGATAGTGGTGGCTGGTGGTGGCTGATGGTGGTGGTGGAGGCTACTGGTGGTGGTGGTGGTGGCTAGTGGTGGTGGTGGCTGGTGGTGGTGGTGGTGTAGCTGGTGGTGGTGGTGGTTGGTGGTTGGTGGTGGTGGCTGGTGGTGGTGGTGGCTGGCTGGTGCTGGTGGTGGTGTAGCTGGTGGTGATGGTGGTGGTTGGTGGTGGTGGCTGGTGGTCGTGGCTGGCTGGTGGTCGTGGTGGTTGGTGGTGGTGGTGGCTGGCTGGTGGTGATGTTGGCTGCTGGTGGTGGTGGCTGCTGGTGGTGGTAGTGGCTGATGGTGGTGGTGGCTGGTGGCGGTGGTGGCTGGTGGTGGTGGTGGCTACTGGTGGTGGTGGTGGTGGCGGTGGCTGGTGGTGGTGGTGGTGGCTGGTGGTGGTGATAGCTACTGCTGGTGGTGGCTGCTACTGGTAGGTAATCATTACCATACCTCCCAATTTACTGAGTAATGCCCCATTACCCCATACTAAACAATGATTGCATTTCCTAGTCATAAACAGGCATGTTTAATCATTACTTTTCCCATTCCCCATCCCCCATTACCCCCGACCAAGCACCCCCTAAGTAATCTAGTAAGGTATATATGTGATGATATTATGTTGCACATGCTTTGTACGAAATACAGTATTATGTTTTCTAATTCCGTTTTCTTTGCAAATTAACGTAATAATCAGATAATTTTTTCTAAATTTCATAAATAATTGTACATAACCCTATTAATTGTATGTCTAAAATAAAAAAATTAAGAGGATAGAGCAATTTCCTATCGATCATGTTGAATTGATCGAGTTAATATATCAACCTAGAACTTACTTGTCTCTAGCTATTTATGTTTCAAAAATTACCTGTATGCAATTCAGTTTCAGCAAAGTTGAGTTTTTAGACAAAGGAATGTTAGAATCTACTTCAGTTATTAGTTATTGCCTAGTTTCAATAAAATTCTACATTTAACGTGTGTCTATTGGGTAGTACTAGCTACTACATAAGTGGATAAATGATTTTTTTTTTTTTTTTTTTTTTCTTTCAGATTACTTGCTAAAAACGAGTTTTTGACACAAATGTATGCGGCTTAACTGGTATATTTATATGGCCACCCCATGTGTAACTAGGGCGGGTGATTTCTAACTAGTGCATCCATGTTTAAAATATCTTAATAAGCAGCCAGAGAAAAAGTGCCAAGTCAAGATCACCGCATAATCAATCACGATCGACTGGAAGTTTCTCTTAACGAAAAAACAAATTATATAACTTTGTCATTTACTTCTACACTTGTTTGCAAAAGTGATCAAGTCAATGCAAATAATTTGTAGTTTAAATACCATTAGCAACGACTATTACATCGGAACTTCGATAACCATTTTCATTGAAGACTGTTCAACATAATGATACTACGGAGTACTTTCTTTTACTTCTACAACTTCTTTTAGTAAATCAAGAGGACGGGCGAGGAAACTTTTGGCGGGGACACCCTTGTCCCCGCCGAAAGTCGCTAAACGACAAAAACCGTGCTGAGCTGGCACACAATCTCGCTGACCGTCCACTAATTTTTCAACGCTTACTTTTGGCGGGGACATGTCCCCGCCGAAAGTATTTTTGGTATTTTGTAGGTTTGACCAAAATAGTTGCTCTTAATTGTTCCCGGGTATTTTTTCCGCCGATACTTTTAGCGGGGACATGTCTCCGCCGAAAACCTTTTCCACGGTAACATACCAACTTTTGGCGGGGACATGTCCCCGCTAAAAGTTTTGGGCGCCAAATTCCCCCCCCCCCCCCCCCCCCAAAAGGCAACTTTTTTTGCCAAACTTTTAATATATTTTATAACATACACATAACAAATATTAACTATTATAAATTCGGCAAAAATTACAAAACACACATAACAATGGATGGTTTAACGCCGGAACATGAGTGGGCAAAGGCTTTATTACACGAGCTCCTGTATAATGAAATTATAAATCATTGGGGCTGGGAAATTTTTGATGAATATGGTTCGTATGCGAACTGTGCACCGTGGCAGAGAGACTGGATTCTGGTATGGTTAAGGAAAAAGCCGTACTATAAAGAGTATTTGAAAGAGCTAGATGCTGCTAAAGCTCAAACTGTTGTTGAAGCCGAAAGTAGAATAACAGATTTGGAAAATAAAATAACAGATCTAGAAGCTACGTTTGCACATCTCAAGGAAATGAGAGCAAGGAAAGGAAAAGATGGTGCGAGTTCAAGCAAAGTGGGAACTAGCCGCAAAAAAAAATAAACGGGTCGTTGTATCGTTTGATCTGTTTCGTTTGGTTGTCGCGTTGTTTAGTTTGAGTTGTTTTGTTTGGTTGTCGAGTTGTTTAGTTTGAGTTGTTTCGTTTGGTTGTCGAGTTGTTTTGTTTGAGTCTGTATGAAATGTATGTGGTTGAGAACTTTTACGTGTTTTAAATAAACGGTTTACCTTCATGTTTGTTAATTGTGATATTGTAGGATCGTGGTTTTATGTTGATATTGCGATTCGGGATGTCGGGGATGGTGGAAGAATACACCTTCCATGGTTAAAACATACGTATTACTCCAACATTAAATAACAACACTAACGCTTTTGTTACATCAGTTTTCACAACAACAACAACATTTTATTAAACAACAACAAACAACGACAACAACAACAACAACAATAACACAACAACAACAACAAACAACAATAACACAACAAACAACAACAACACTACATACGAAGATTTCCCATACCACCTAACATCTCATTATAAAGCTCGTGAAACAAGGCAGCTGAATCAATTGTGTGGTTGTTGGGATGCTGATACAATTCTAGCATTTTATTGAGTACCATTATCTGGTGATTCAGTTTTATGCAATTTGAGCACTTTGTATTTACAGGACTCTATGTTGATGGTCCTGTAGAATGAGTTGGAGGCGTTGAAGCTCTAGCAGAACCGGTCATGTTGGCGAGTCGTTCCTCCTTCCATAAAAAAAATCGCATCCATAGTCCGTTGTCCCCCCTGTTAAAGAGTAAAAACTCTTATTTTTAACAACTAACCAAATTATTTATATAATGCACAAAAAATTATGTAATTATTCACCTTTGATAAAGGACACGAATAGTATAGTTTACCACGGGAGTAAGATTTACGCGATTCTCGTAGAATTACATCTCCTCGTCCACAAGGACAAGCAAAAGCTTTAAATTCCGTCATCTTGGGCATGTTAACAGTGTGTATTTATGGTTGTGAGTCGCGTGTGTGGTGGAATCGTGACCGGGGTGGCCCGATCTACAAGTTGAGGTGATGAAAGTTGGTGGCCGGAAAAAGATTCTGGTGGCCGAAAACTGCTGGTGTCACCAGAAAACTGCTAGAGAGGTAGAGAGAGAGAGATAGTGAGATGAGTGTATGTATGTGTGTATTTATATTAGTGAGATGAGTTTGTAAGGATAAGGTTTAACATCTCGTGTAATACCACATCATCTTGACTCGTTCGTTTAACATCTCGTGTATAACCATATCATCTCGGCTCGTTCGTTTAACATCTCGTGTAATACCACATCATCTCGACTAGTTCATTTAACATCTTGTGTATAACCATATCATCTCAGCTCGTTCATTTAACATCTCTTGTATAACCATATCATCTCGGCTCATTCGTTTAACATTTCGTGTATAACCATATCATCGCGGCTCGTTCGTTTATCATCTCGTGTATAACCATATCATCTTTGCTCGTTCGTTTATCATCTCGTGTATAACCATATCATCTTGGCTCGTTCGTTTAACATCTCGTGTATAACCATCTCATCTCGGCTCGTTCATTTAACATCTCGTGTATAACCATGTCATCTCGGCTCATTCGTTTATCATCTCGTATATAACCATATCTTCTCGGCTCGTTCGTTTATCATCTCATGCATAACCTGTGGAAAACTAGAAGGGGGGGTTGAATAGTTTTACGTCTTTTTAATTTGTTATAAAAGATTGTTTGAAAGTTTTCTTTGTTTTCAAAAGTATAGATTCGATGCTATATGAAATCAAGTCATACACAATATGAACAACACTAAATATGTACGATAAATCAATAATAATGTAAGTAAAGAAATAGACGAGAGTTGGAAAGATCGAACCGCGAGACAAGAGATTTATAGTGGTTCGGCTACAAGGTCACCTTCCTTGCCCTACTCCACTCCCCGAGCACCTAACTCGAGAGTTTTCTTCACTATGTCAACAAGCTCCCTTATGGCGGAGAAAACCTTACACACCACAACTACGTCACAACTTATTCACACCTTCTACACAACTATTTCACACCTATTCACTACTTAATCACACCACTTCTTCACACCTATCTTCTACACACCAATCTTCTTCACACCTATCTTCTACACACCAATCTTCTTCACAACTATCTTCTACACACCAATCTTCTTCCTAACTTTTCTTCTTCACAACTAACTACTAACCAATCACACTATATATATCTAACTAATCTATCTTCTAACAAATATTCACAACTAATCACACAATGAGATAAATACAATGATGATGCTCTAACAACTTATATGTGGAGATCACAACAAGTTGTAATACTTCTTGTCTTGAGGGATAGAAGTATTCTTCTCTTGCACTTGATAGGATGAAGATTGGATCACATTGAAACAAAAGATTTAAGAATGTATGATCAAAGGATTTAGAGATTGGAAATGAAGATCTAGAACAGAAAGTTTAGGAGTGCAAAAGGTGAGAAAAATTCTAGATTTAAGGTGGTATTTATAGGCAACAGATTCTGACAGAGGAGCGTGGCCGGTCCCCTTAAATCAAATTAAGGGGGCCGACCTTTATAATTAAGGGGGCTGCCCAGCTATAACGGCCAGATTTTTTGTTTTTTAGTGGGGAAAGTTTATTTGGTGAAAAACTAACTGATTTTGGTTAAAAATTTGAATTCATATATTTAGTATGAATAAAACATTTTTCTTTATTACCAAAAGTGTTTTTCAAAAAATATAATATGTTTATATAATTAAATAAACTTTGTAATACTTAATTAAGTTTTCCTTTGATCATAAATTGCACTAAACATTTTATTTATTCATACCTTAAGTGATTTGGATGTAGAGATAATGTTAATTACTAAATACTTGTTTATGTCACAAGATTTGGTTCTATGAGTTTATATTTAGTAATAATCAAAACATAGAGATATTGATAATATGTTAATAATGTTTTTAGGCATTATTTATGTCAACAATCTCCCCCTTTTTGATTATTACAAAACCTTAAACTCAATAGATCTAAAATTTGTTTTTAGACAAGTATTGTAGAGTTTACATTTCTCTTCTCCCCCTTTTTGTAAAATCAAAAAGGTTAAGCCGAGTAAGCTTCGTAAAAGAAGATTAAACGGGTAGAATGCTCCCCCTTGATGTATGCTCTCCCTCATTTGAGAGCACCAAGGGAACGAGCTATGGAAATCTTGGCTACAAAAATATTTGAAGAGAACAAGACACATATACATGCAAAACAACAATTATGCAAATAGATTCATTCAAGCATCATAGAAATGATTAGCATTGCAACATTCAATATGTTTGAAGCATATTGATTACAATAAAACAAAAGAAGAGACATAGTCCTATATTGCCTAAGAGAGCACTTGGACTTGCTTGCAACCCATGGTTGATTGTTTTATTTTGCATGAAGGGGAACATAAGCATAAAGCTTAGTTGTTAGATGGAGAGGGATATGGAGTGGGGAATGGAGCGGAGTGGATCTTACGATGTTGTATCGTGTTAAGGGTGGTATGGAATGAGGACGAGTGAGGAGATATTCAATCCAAGAAATATCTTCACTCAAGTATAGAATTTGTTTTTGAAAGAAGATGCAACAAGGGCAATAGTGAGTGTGGTTTGTAACTTGATCCAAGTTGAGAGAGTGGGGTAGGAAATTGTTGTAGGGTGATGATGGAAGTTGCCCTTTGTTGCATTGTGAAAGATGCATGGCATTGAGATCACTAAGATCATGGATTTGGGATATTTCATCACGGAACTTTTGCTTTTCCGTGGCAATGCGGAGAGAGTCATTGTGTTGATATGGATGAATTGGGTTTGTGTAGTTGGAATTGTAGTTGGATGGTTGATCAAACTTGTATGGATCATTATAAATGGTTGGAGGATGAGATGAGTGGTTTGGCATGAAGGAAGATGTTTGGCCAATGTTGTATGGTTTGTAAAGAGGATCAAATGAATGTCCTTGTGAATTTGGTGTAAAGTTTGGAAAGTAAGTGGTTGGAGGTGTTGAGTGATTTCGAACTTCATTGGTTATGATGGATTTGTTTCGAGGGCTTTTTCTTCGCCAAACGGTTTTTTCCATCATCCTTGCAAGCCTTGAGGCTTTTGGTTTTGGTTTGTTTGGAGAAGTCATGAAGGGATGAATGGAGAGTGTGGAAGATTGGGGATATTTATAGAGTAAGATTTGTGTGTTTATGGATGGATGAAGTTTGTTTGGGAGATTAGGACAAAATATGTTGGTGAAAAATGGGAAATGTAGGTTGAAATGGGTTAAAAAGCAGAAAAGATTCTGTAAATCCATCCAGCAGATGGCCAGTCCCCTTAATTAGGGGGCGGTCCCCTTAATTTTAAGGGGGCCGCCTTACATAATTAAGGGGGCCGCCCATCTGATGGTTCCCAGATTGCCAGAAAAGGGTTTTTGGCAGAAAATTTGCAAAAAGGTTGTGTTTTTGGATTTGGATTCAAGCAAGTTCAATTCCTTTAGGCAATATAGCATCTAATCTAATCAAGATATAGCATGCATGCAAAAACACTTAAGCAAGAGAGCAAATAAGCAATACATAATAAGCTAAAAGAGACAAATAAAGGCAAGAGCACTTAAACTTCCTAAGGCAACTATCTTAGATCAAAGGCAAAGGTAACTAGTGAGTCAAAAATCTAGTGATGAAACAAGATGACAATGTTATGAGTGATTTTGTCCTAGTGTGTGCCTATATGCAACAAATGTGGAGTTGTGATTGTTTCGACTAAAAAAAATTCTTAAGAAACAATCCAAAGTCTCCTTGATTCAATTTTTGCTCAATCATGAATGTCAAAGATATATATTAGATTATATACCTTGACGATTTATGTGAGAGTTTATGCATGATTTTAGAAGAAAATTGTTTTTAGCATTAGTCAACAATGCAAGGAAAATGATGTTCATGTAATTCCTAGATGTGAGAATAATTAAAAAAAAAAAAATGATTGGGTTTGACAAAAGAGTATATGCAAAGAAAATAGTATTTCCCAATCTTCAAATTTGTGCGAAATAGATTTCTAGACTTAGAAATGGAGAAGTGGAGGAAAAGTAAATTTTATGCAAAACAAAAAAAAAATTCTAAATGCAATAGAATTTAGTCAACTTGTTCCATCATTCCTAATCCTAGACGCAAGTGATTGAATAATTCATGCTTAAGAGGTTTAGTGAATATATCCGCAATGTTATCTTCCTATGCAACCTTTTCTATAGATATGTTCCCTTTTTGTACATTATCCCTAAGAAAGTGGTGGCGTATTTCTATATGTTTAGTCCTAGAGTGTTGCACCGGATTTTTACTTAAATCTATCGCACCTTTGTTATCGTACATAATGGGAACGTTTTCTAACCTAATGCCATAGTCTATAAGAGCTTGTTTCATCCATAGTGCTTGTTGACATGCCTTTCCAGCGCTTACATATTCGGCTTCGATGGTAGAAATAGCAAGAGCGGTTTGCTTCTTCGAAAACCAAGATGTTAGACAACATCCCATAAACGTGCAAATACCGCTAGTGCTTTTTCTATCTACGTAGTCTCCCGCATGATCCGAATCCGCATAGACGACGGTTTCTATGCCGGATCCCTTAGGATACCATAATCCTAAGTGTATAGTGCCTTTAATGTATCGGAAGATACGCTTAACCGCTTCTAGGTGAGAGGTTTTGGGATCCTCTTGAAAACGGGCACAAAGGCAAACACTAAACATGATATCGGGTCTACTTGCCGTCAAGTATAGTAAACTACCTATCATTCCTCTATACTTGGTGTTATCTACGGACTCACCTTCATCATCCTTTGTGAGTTTTACTTTCGTAGACATGGGAGTTTTCATGGGTTTTGAGTCTTCTAGGCCAAATTTCTTAAGCATTTCCTTAATGTACTTAGATTGGTTAAAGAATATTCCGTATTCTAATTGTTTTATTTGTAATCCTAGGAAGAAGTTAAGTTTACCCATCATACTCATCTCAAACTCATCATGCATGATTTTGGCAAATTCATCACACATATCTTGACAAGTCGATCCAAATATAATGTCATCAACATATATTTGAACAATGATGAGATTTGGGTCTTTCCTTTTAGTGAAAAGAGTGTTATCTACCATTCCCATGGAATAATCATGTTTAATAAGGAAAGCTTTTAATCGATCATACCAAGCTTTGGGAGCTTGTTTGAGTCCATATAAAGCTTTCTTTAACTTATAAACATAATCAGGTTTTGCGAAGTCAATGAATCTTGGAGGTTGTGCCACATATACCTCCTCATTGATAAAACCGTTAAGGAATGCACTTTTCACGTCCATTTGGAATAACTTAAAATCTAGGGCGCATGCATAGGCAAGTAGTATCATAATAGATTCTAGTCTAGCTACAGGGGCATAAGTTTCGTCATAATCAATTCCTTCTTGTTGATTATAACCTTGGGCAACTAACCTAGCTTTATTCCTAGTAACTACTCCATTTTCATCTAATTTATTCCTATATACCCATTTAGTTCCTATGATGGTCATATTCATTGGATTTGGGACTAATTCCCAAACATCATTTGCCTTAAATTGATTTAATTCTTCTTGCATAGCTATAACCCAACTTTCATCTTTTAAAGCCTCATTAATATTCTTAGGTTCTATTGCTGAGAGGAAATAAAAGAAATTATTTTTTATCTTGAGCTTGTGACCTAAGGGTTCTTTGGTTAAGATGTCCTATTATATTATCTAGTGGATGTGATCTAGATTCTTTAACATTTACAATTTCGTTATTTCCTAAGTTAATGTCTTCATTATCATTTACTATGGGTTTTGTTTTACTAACCTCAATAGCTTCTTCTTCGACTAAGTCATCATCTTCTAAAGGTAAAGTTTTAGGAGGTGGTGGTGTTTCATCAAATGTTACATTTACTGATTCTTCTACTTTCATGGAGTGTTTGTTAAGTATTATATATGCTTTACTATTTTGTGAGTATCCTAAAAATATTCCTTCATACGATTTTGGATCAAACTTAGTGAGGTAGTCCTTAGTGTTTAGAATATAACATTTACTTTCAAATACCCTAAAGTAGCTTAAGTTTGGTTTTCTACCTCTTAGTAACTCATAAGGAGTTTTTCCTAGAATTCTCCTAATTGATACCCTATTAATAATATATGTTGAAGTATCTACGGCGTGATACCAAAATTTTTGTGGGATGGATTGTTCATTTAACATTGTTTTACTCATTTCTTGTAGTGATCTATTTTTTCTTTCTACTACGCCATTTGATTGAGGAGTACGAGGAGCGAAGAAATTGTGAGATATTCCATTTAAATCACAATATTTTCCGAATTGTACTTCATTGTCAAATTCCCTACCATGGTCCATCCTAATGGCTACTATTGTGCATCCTAATTTATTTTGAATCATTTTACTAAATATTTCGAATTTTTCAAAGGCTTGGGTCTTATCACTTAAAAACCTAGTCCACGTGTATCGTGAGTAGTCATCTACTATTACTAAGGTATATTTGTTTCCTCCATAGCTCCGCACAGCGGATGGACCAAAAAGATCCATATATAATAATTCTAGGCACCTAGTAGTGGATACTATATTCTTAGCTTTGTGACTAGCATGAACTTGTTTTCCAATTTTACATGCATCACAAAAATGCTTGTCATATTTTAGATTAGGCAAATTTCTAACTAGTTCCTTAGAGGCCAAAGATTGTATTTGTTGCATGTTAGCATGTCCTAATCTCCTATGCCACAATGTAGAGTTTTCATCTAGGGTCATTAGGCATATCCTATCCTCAGGCTTGTTTCCTAGTTTCATAACATATATGCCTCCTTTCCTAATTCCTTTACCTATAATTTTTCCATTCTTAATTATTTCGCTATCCTCTTCAGTAAAAGTGACTCTACATTTATTATCACATATTTGTCCTATACTAAGCATGTTATATGTTAAATTATCTACATGCTCTACATTTTCAATAGTAAGTGAGTCTTGAGAAATCGTACCTTTGCCAATGATTTTTCCATGTAAGTCACTACCGAAAATAACGTTACCTCCATCGTATGCCTTGTATGTAGAGAATAGCTCGTGGTTCCCCGTCATGTGCCTCGAACATCCGCTATCCTTGATCCATTCGTCAGGCTCCAAGTCAATTCCTAAACATATTTCGTCGGTTCCTTTTGCCATAAAACACTTTTCGTCTCTTGGCTTTTCCACTTCTTCTTTGTCACTATCACTCCATGTTCCACTAATAAATGCTCCTTGATTTTCATAACCCGGCGGCTTTAGACATTCGCCAATGAGATGATTTGGACTTCCACATCTAAAGCACTTTCTTTTCCTGTAGTTGTCACTTCTATTTCTTTGGAACGGTTTTCTTTCGTCTCGTGATGATCTAGTGAATCTTCCTCGTCTCTTGAAGAATTTCTTGAATTCTCTTACGGCCATTGCATATTCTTCGTCTTCACTTTCGTCACTTGAATCATCATCATCACTAGGTTCCTTTTTGGCTTTTAGAGCAATGGATTTGGTTTGTTCTTTCATGACTTTGACCGTTTCCGAATCTCTTCTTATAATTTCTTCATGGACCTTCAAGTTGCCAATAAGTTCATCTAGTGATAACGTCATCAAGTTCTTTGATTCTTCAATTGCCGTGACTTTAGCTTGCCATTTCGGATGCAATGCCCTAAGAAATTTCCTAACACAATTTTTACTAGAAAATGTCTCATCAAGTGCTTTTAAACTTGTGATAATAGTGTTAAATTTAGCAAAAGCATTATCAATTGATTCCTCTTCCGAAATCGTAAATTGTCCATATTGTTGTACAAGAAGATCTATTTTGTTATCTTTAACTTGACTATTACCTTGGTGAGTAATTAGTAAAGAATCCCAAATTTCTTTTGCGGTTTTACACATAAAAATTCTTTCATATTCTTTGCGTGGTAACGCATTATAAATGACCATTTTAGCCTCATTATCTTTTGCTAGTTTCTTTTTCAAATCATCATTTTGTTTTTCAAAAGATACAATTTCATCCATTTTAGTTTCAACATTATATTGAATAGGAGGAAAATCACCAAAGGTAATAATATGCCAAAGATCAAGATCTTTTGATTTCACATAAGTTTCGAATCTATTGTTTCAATATAAAAATCCATCACTTTCAAATAGTGGTGGTCTTTGCATAGATTGCCCTTCTAAATATTTTAAAGATTCCATAGATCGTTACAAGTTTTAAAATACAATATATTTTAAAAAATCTTGCTAGACGTGGCTCTGATACCAATTGTGGAAAACTAGAAGGGGGGGGGGTTGAATAGTTTTACGTCTTTTTAATTTGTTATAAAAGATTGTTTGAAAGTTTTCTTTGTTTTCAAAAGTATAGATTCGATGCTATATGAAATCAAGTCATACACAATATGAACAACACTAAATATGTACGATAAATCAATAATAATGTAAGTAAAGAAATAGATGAGAGTTGGAAAGATCGAACCGCGAGACAAGAGATTTATAGTGGTTCGGCTACAAGGTCACCTTCCTTGCCCTACTCCACTCCCCGAGCACCTAACTCGACAGTTTTCTTCACTATGTCAACAAGCTCCCTTATGGCGGAGAAAACCTTACACACCAATTTACACACCACAACTACGTTATTCACACCTTCTACACAACTATTTCACACCTATTCACTACTTAATCACACCACTTCTTCACACCTATCTTCTACACACCAATCTTCTTCACACCTATCTTCTACACACCAATCATCTTCACAACTATCTTCTACACACCAATCTTCTTCACAACTATCTTCTACACACCAATCTTCTTCCTAACTTTTCTTCTTCACAACTAACTACTAACCAATCACACTATATATATCTAACTAATCTATCTTCTAACAAATATTCACAACTAATCACACAATGAGATAAATACAATGATGATGCTCTAACAACTTAGATGTGGAGATCACAACAAGTTGTAATACTTTTTGTCTTGAGGGATAGAAGTATTCTTCTCTTGCACTTGATAGGATGAAGATTGGATCACTTTGAAACAAAGATTTAAGAATGTATGATCAAAGGATTTAGAGATTGGAAATGGAGATCTAGAACAGAAAGTTTAGGAGTGCAAAAGGTGAGAAACATTCTAGATTTAAGGTGGTATTTATAGGCAACAGATTCTGACAGAGGAGCGTGGCCGGTCCCCTTAAATCAAGGCCGGCCCCCTTAAAATTAAGGGGACCGCCCTTTATAACTAATGGGGCCGCCCAGCTATAACGGCCAGATTTTTTGTTTTTTAGTGGGGAAAGTTTATTTGGTGAAAAATTAACTGATTTTGGTTAAAAATTTGAATTCATATATTTAGTATGAATAAAACATTTTTCTTTATTACCAAAAGTGTTTTTCAAAAATATATAATATGTTTATATAATTAAATAAACTTTGTAATACTTAATTAAGTTTTCCTTTGATCATAAATTGCACTAAACATTTTGTTTATTTATACCTTAAGTGATTTGGATGTAGAGATAATGTTAATCACTAAATACTTGTTTATGTCAAAAGATTTGGTTCTATGAGTTTATATTTAGTAATAATCAAAAACATAGAGATATTGATAATATGTTAATAATGTTTTTAGGCATTATTTATGTCAACATAACCATATCATCTCGGCTCGTTCATTTAACATCTCTTGTATAACCATATCATCTCGGCTCGTTCGTTTATCATCTCTCGTGTATAACCATATCATCTCGGCTCGTTCGTTTATCATCACGTGTATACCCATATCATCACGGCTCGTTCGTTGAACATCTCGTGTATAACCATGTCATCTCGGCCCGTTCGTTTAACATCTCATGTATAACCATATCATCTCGGCTCGTTCGTTTATCATCTCGTGTATAACCATATCATCTCGGCTCGTTCGTTTATCATCTCCTGTATAACCATATCATCTCGGCTCATTCATTTAACATATCTTGTATAACCATATCATCTCAGCTCGTTCAATTCGTTTATCATCTCGTGTATAACCATATCATCTCGGCTCGTTCGTTTATCATCTCATGTATAACCGTATCATCTCGGCTCATTCATTTAACATCTCGTGTATAACCATATCATCTCGGCTCGTTCGTTTATCATCTCGTGTATAACCATATCATCTTGGCTCGTTCGTTTATCATCTCGTGTATAACCATATCATCTCGGCTCGTTCATTTAACATCTCTTGTATAATCATATCATCTCGGCTCGTTCATTTAACATTTCGTGTATAACCATATCACCTCGGCTCGTTCGTTTAACATGTTATGTATATCTATAAACAGGACATGACAAATGCATTAACCATATTATCTCGGCTCATTCGTTTAAAAGTCTTAAATTAAAATTAAAATATTTAATATTGACTTAATTTAATTAAAATGATTTAAATTATTTTAAATGATATAAATTATTTTAAAAAGTGATGTAAATAATTTTAAAAAGTGATGTAAATAATTTTAAAAAGTCTTGAATTAATTAAAGATGATTTAGAAAAATTTTAATAAAAATTAAATGATTTAATACTGACTTAACTTAATTATAATGATTTAAATTATTTTAAAAAGCGATGTAAATAATTTTTAAAATGATGTAAATAGTTTTAAAAAGATTTAAATTAATTAAAGATGATTTAGAAAAAAAATTATTTAAATTTAAATGGTTTAATTAATATTGATTTAAGTTAATTAACATGGTATAATTTTTTTTAATCAAAACGTACATTCGGCGGGGACATGTCCCCACTAAAAGTTTTCGCCAAAATTTTTAATGATCCCTCTTAGCATTAACTTTACCCCGCCAAATTTTTTGGCGAGTAGCGTAAATGTTTTAGCGGGGACATGTACCCGCCGAATGTACGCTAGAGTCCCCGTCGAAAGTAGTCGCTAAAAAGTTGCTCAATTATTAACCCAGATCTGGGAAAACAATTTAAAAAAAAAAAAATCAAAGCACCACTCCACCACTGCTAGCCTTCGTTTTCCATCTCCACCACCACCACTCGTAGCACCTCCATCTCCACCACCACCGCCACAGCACCACCATCTCCACCACACCACCGCCACACTTGCACCACTGTGCACTCAAACCCTCTCATTTTTTAATTCTAATTTCTCAAACCCTCTCATTTTCTAATTCTTCCTCAAACCCTCTCATTTTTTATTCTTTCTCTTCTTTTCTCCTTTCTTACTCTCGAAAATGCATTAACCACTGTGCCGAGGTATTTTTTTTATTGTTTTTAATCTTTGTTAATTGTTTGTTTATTGTTGTTAATTCTTAATTGTTTTGCGTTTATTGTTTTTATTTTTTGATTTTTTATTAATTTTCTTGTTAATTTTTTTTGGTACAGTTGTTGGGAATTGAAGCGAGACCCGAAGCCGAGCCGAGCCGAAGCCGAGACCACAGACGAGAGCCCACTGCCAAGAGGTATAATATTTTTTTTGTTTAAGTGTTAGCGGGGACATGTCGCCGCCAAAAGTTTATAGCGATTAATTTGCGTTACTATAACAATTTTCTAAGTGATACTAGAACATTATATTCTTTATTAAAATGAAGCTAGAAAAAAATTATTGTGGCCTACTGAAAGGTGTGTTTGGTTAGCCGTTGTAGGTTTTTTGTTGAATTGATGGTTTCGAACACGACACACCATGGGGTGTGCTCGTGATGTGTACCACGACACAAGTAGTGTCGTGGGTCGTGGGGACTTGCTACTAGGTTAACGACAATGCCAAGGGGTGTTTGCTTGATACTTGATCTACAAGAAGTCACAAGGATGTTTGTATTGTTAGTCTTGATCTACCACTGAGAGCCCCACCTAGGGGTGCGCCTGGTTTTGTAGTTTGACCCGCACCACAGCCCTCAAAGGGCGTGTTTTTGCTTGCTAATTTTCTGCACCAACAGGGGGTGTTTGTTGGCTGCAAAACAGCCCCAAAATAGGTCAACTAGGGTGTTTGTTGGTTGCAAAATAGCCCCAACAGGGGGTGTTTGTTAGTGATTGATGCTAAACCGTCAACCAAAGTCCACCACGGATGTGGTCAAGATGGTCAAACAGCCTAGAGTCAATGCTCCGTGGAATATAGTGGTTTCCCCGGGTCGTTATGTCCCGACGAGGCGTGGATGGTTATAAAACGGCTTTGTGATCGGGTGAATTTGGATGAGAAGGGGTTTGTGAGTGATCTGAACTAAGGAATCTACAATGAAATTGCTTAAACAAGCTATATGAATAAGACAGGAAAGTGGGAAAAACCAGAAATGATTTAAACCTAAAAACGTGTACGTTACGTTTAAATAAAACGTAGACGTACAAAATAAAAAGTGAAAACGGAAATCTGAAAACACCCAGGGGGTGAAAATGCCTTTTTTACAAACTAAAAGGTAGAAGAAAAGTTTTAGAAAAAGAAAATTAATTTTTACACTAATTAATTATTTATTATTAATTAAATACTAATTAATACTTAATTATTAATATTAAAACAACTTAAATACAATACAATATTATTTAAACACTAGAAAAATGAAAATAAAATTCCTAAAATTATAAAATAACTAAAAATAAGTTTTAAAATTAAAAATATGTATTTTTGTCTTTTTTGTGATTTTTCTATTAATTAATTACTAATTAATTACTAATTATCTAATTAAAATATTTTAAATTATAAAAGATACTAAATGAACAGTAAAAATTACAAGAAAATTTATTTTATATTATATAAAAGCTAGGAAAAATATAAAAACTAGGTTTCACTTAATAAAAACTAATTATGCTATTTAATACTTAATATTAATTAATTATAAATAAAACTAAGATTAAATCTAATAAATACTTAATGACAAAATAAAAATCTGAGAAAATTACTATAAATACTTTAATATATGAGGAATTTAAGAAAAATATAAAATAGCTAAGTTGTTAATAAAAATCTAAAAATGAAAATTAAAGTTTAAATAAAATTAAATAGAAACTATCACTTAATAATTAAATTGGATTTTTGGAATTTTCTTTTTGGAAACTTGTTTGATACCTAAAAATTGAAAACTTTTACAAAGGCAACTTTTTTGTAGCTTAAAATTAAGCTATTTGAGGGCTTATGAGCTTGACAGTTGACTTTGGTCAACCGTCAAGGCCAAAAGCTTAGAAATAAGCTTAAAGCTGATGCACAGAGGTGGATTAGGATCAAACAAGCTCAATGGACTAGTAATAAGCTAGATAAGTTAGAATGGTACCCTGAATAAGCTGATAAGCTGACTTAAGCAAACTGAGTGTTGGGCTCAACACAGAAAAGGGACAGACCTAGCAGGACCTAAAAAGGAGGGGCAAAGGCATCTTAGGGTCCAAGCAAACTGGAACTAGGTAGCTGGCAAGTATGACTACCCAAGGAACCTAAGACCACCTCATGGGACCCACTGGTGAGGCCAGGGGAGACCCTGGAAGTGAGGGTGTTGGCTGAGTATCTGTGTAGCAGGGCAGGCATATACCCTGCAAGTGACTTTGAGGTTGTGTGGAACTCAGCACAAAAATCATAAAAATAAAATGAGTATGGAAATCAAAAGAAGAGCTGGTAGACTACCATTCCACAAAAGCCCAAGGTCTGAAACCAAATACACAATTCATGAAAATTCAATCCATTTTGAGAAAAACTTAGAAGGTGCACATTTGACTTTTTTATGAACTTGAATACTTTTGACTTTTATGAATTTTAGGCTGATTCTAATGATAGAATATGTTAAATTAAGCTACCTTGGGACTGAAATAAGCTAAGGGAACAAACTCTACACCTAAATGATGATTCAACTAATCCTAATTCTTAACAGTTAAGAAATGAAAAGCTCAGAGGGTTGATTTTGACTTTTGCCCACTAACCCTACCAATTTCTGGAGTGAAATGTCTTACTGCAACCTAAAGTGTCTAAGATGAGCAACAAGTAACACCTAACTCACCCAGGAATGCAATGAACTGCCTTATTCCAAACAGTCCCTTACAAACACAATCAACTAATTAACTAGGTTTAACTGACACAGAATCACAACTACTGAGCCTTACTCATCTAATAAGCAATCTTTAAGTAAAATAAGCAGAAATGAACTCCAGATGAACACAAATAGCACCACACAGATTATGAAAGAAAATTTATAAATGGAAGACTTACTTTGGAATCAAGCTTTATGCAACAAGAGTGATCTTTAATGTGAGATAAACTCATGGAAACTATCAAAGAGTTTCCTGAGCTTATCAGGAGGAGTTTGGAGCTTATACAAGCTTATTTCCTCAGCTTACTACTACTTACCTTCTTATTTATTTTATTTTTAGTATATATTTTTTTCTTTTTGATTTTTAGTTTCCTAATACACTAGATGACACACAGACTTTTTAAAAGCTTAATAGACAGATGATGTGAGCTTAGAAATCCAAAACAACAACTACAAATACCATAACCATGATCAAGAGAATTTGAGTAAAAATATTGCAATGACTGAATTGATACTGAAATTAGAAATTGATTATGAAAACAAGGTTTACATATACTGAGAATGAAGATCAATTAAAACTAGAAAATACAACTAAAAATTAAACTAATCTAAATACGACACTAGGCTATATTAAATTAACTACTGCTTTCCATCTCTGGCCTCTTTCTTCACTGTATAGAGTCCTGGCATCAATTTCTTTCTTTCCCACTCACTTTTGGCCGTTGGATTAGCTTCAAACAATCCCCACCGTTCAAATGAATTTTTGGCGCGAAATGGTAAAAGGGCAGTTGTAGTGGAGTTGGTGTGGTATTAAATGAAGAGGGGGTGGGTTGGTGAGTGTTTTGAGGAATTTGAGAGGAGTGGGGAGACAAAGCAAGCTGGAATTAGGGGTGTTAATGGTGGAAAGGCTGGTTAGGGGTGAAGGGGGATGAAGGTTTGACCTGGTCAAATGACCAGGTTTATAATAGTTTAGGGGTGGTGTGGATTGGGCTTGGGTATGGGCTTAGGGGTGTTGGGTTTGGATCAGGTTTATAGTGGTGGGCTATGGATTGGGTAAAATAGAAATAAGGGTCCGTTTGTTTTTAACTTTAAAACACCACAAGGACTATTTTTGTAATTTATGAAAAGTTGTGGGCTTTAATTGTAATTTTCACAAAGTATTCACAAGTACTAATTTTGACAACATTGGAATATTACAAGGATGAAAATTAATATTCTCCAAAATAAAATACCCAGGGACTAATTTTGCAAATTTCCAAACTCCAGGGACTAAACTTGTAATTTTACCAAAATTTTCATCCAGGGATTAAAAGTGACACATGTGAATTCCCAAAGACCCAAAATGATTTTTCATTCAAAAATATCCCACCAGGGACCAATTCTGCCAATATTTGAAACTTCAGGGACCAAAACTGTAAATTTTCAAAACTTTTCAGATTTTTTACCAAAGGACAAAATATGACAACTTATGATTGCAAAAGGACCTTTGGTGATAATTTTCCATATTTTGAATATCCAGGGACTAGTTTTGTAATTTTATGAAAGTTGGGGGACTGAAACTGCCAATTTTGCAAACTTTGTACGTTTTTCACTTGTTTTTACTCGTTTTGCATCTAAAACATATAAAACACAATTTTGAAATATTTTCAGTATTTTGATGCATTTCTGAGTGTTTTTGTATGTTTTGCAGTTCAGATTTGACCAAAAATGATGAGTGTTTGAGCACTCATCAATCCCCCACACTAAACTATTGCTTGTCCCTAGCAATAACTGTTTTGAAAACTTGATGGATTTTAAACTCTTTACCAAAAGCCATCACTTCTGGAGTAGCCCGGTGTAAGAACTGTGGCACACCTGATAACCGTGTGATTTTGAGCAAACCACCAGCTATCAATGGATTTGTTTAGTCTTTACCAAAAAGCTGTTTGCTTCTGGACTAGCCAGCTCTTGATGGAATAGTCAACATCTTGGTGAGCTGATTACCAATTATGGATTTTCCACTACCTTTACCACAAGCCATAATCTTGCGGGCTAGCCAACTCATTTGCTTTATGGGATATGGCGAGTTGAGGTACCATACAATTTTGGGCAAATTGCAAGCCGTAAACGGATTTAAGATGTCTTTACCAAGAGCCGTTTGCTCCTGGACTGGCCAATCCCTTTTGTCGGTTAGACAAGGCGGACTGATTACCACAAAAATTTTGAAGCACCAGTGAAAATTTTTTAAAATTTTTGAAATTTTGGCCAAAACGGGGGTATTATATGGTAAAATGTGATAAAATTCGCTAGAATAGCGAAATACCCCCCACACTTAGCATGAATATTGTCCTCAATATTCAAAGTCCCTGCTATTATGCCGACATTTTGAACGTAAAAGGGCAACATTACAAGCTAAGCGTGGAAAACACCATTTTGCTTTTTCACTCTATTTGTAACCATAACATGGGGGACTCCCCCACACTTAGGGTGAAAACCCTATAAGCATGCTACTGTTTTTGTTTATCGAGTCGCTAGCTTGACTCGACCCCGAATTCATTTGTCCTTGGGGAAGCATGATGTGGAAGAAACAATCTCAATCGGACTTTCATTCAAGATGTTTGGACAAACATTTGAAGCACGTGAAAGTTCCACTCCGATGAGATAAGTAACCGGCTCAAGATAATGATACATGAAAATTCCGGGATCAAAGATAGTGTCCTCACTCCCGAAGGAATGAAGAACAGGAGATGTCACCCGATAGGTGAAGAATGGAAGAAAGATCTTGATGACAATCAAGATTGATTCATCATCATCAGAAAGAGAATTCATGATTGGTGTATCATGAATCTCATCAGTAAAGCTCGTATGATCTAGACATATTATGGGTGGGAGGGTTGGGATTTTGATATCAATCAAATTCTCAAAGTTGAGAATATTTCCCTCCGGAAAACAAAGATCAACTTTGTCTAGATCAAAGTGAAAGTTATCATACTCCGGTGGAGATATGATATGAGTGAGTTCACCGGAGAACTCCTCAAAAGTGAATGAATCATAATCGGGGAGAGAAATTTGAGAATGAGAAGTGGTGCTGTCACTAATCTTCTCTCCCATATGATCAAAGGTAAAGGCTTCAAACTCCGGAATAGGATCGTCGGAGACAATGTCACTATCCTTGATGGGGATAGGAGATGAAATAGGTTTCATTTTGAAAGCCTCGATCTTAGAAATGAGGAGATCGACATTCAATAATGTTGCACGAAGTGCTTCATCCTTGATTTCAGTGTCAATCTCAACATTCTCTTCTTCTAAGCTAACTAGCTTAGAAGGTAATTCTTCCATATAAATGATGTCTCCACAAGATAACGAATTGTCATCAGTAGAATCGGAGAACATCTCATCATGATTAGATGGGAAGAATAGAGTAGGAGGGATATCACACATGTGATCAAAAGTTCCCTGTGACTCTCTCGGGATTGGGACAAGGATCTCAACACTAGACTTTATTAATTCGTCCGATTCCTTATCAGGAACAGTGTTAAGATGCTCATCCCCCATGATTAGAGAGTGAGTGTGAACTTCGGGTGTGATAAGAGTGGGTTGAGATGGAATCTCAAGTGATGGAATCTCATCTGATCAATCTTTGTAAAATTGAAGGATATCAAGGATATCCTCATCATCACTATCATCAGGAATGAAACGGAATCGAGAGCTAGATTTGGCTGCTTTTTCTTTTGCTATTGATTCCCTAATAGATCTTTCATAAGCATCTTAGGAATTTATTTTACCAGCCTGTTCGTCAGCTAACAATTCTTCCATTGATTTTTGGTTTGGATTATCTGGGGTATGTGTCATTCCTCTCAAGTCTTTCACTAAATCTAAAAGATCAATGAGAAGACTTTGAGGAATTGGTGGAGATGGAGGTTCGTCATAATACGATGTGTCAAAATTGTCACAAGGATATGGATTTCCCGTTTGACAATCTGAGCTGGAGTGTGGACCTCCACAGTAATTACAACAGTAAAAATGATGTGGCTGTGAGTCGTATGTGCTAAAGTCTAAATTGTTATCAGGAAACTGCTCATAGACAAGCGTGATTCCCGATTGACAGTCAGAACTGTAGTGTGAACCACCACAGTACTCACAACAGTAAAACTGCTGAGACTGATGGTGTGGTAGCTGGTGGAATGAATCAGTGGTGTCATGATAGGAATAGGGATCTTGGTTATAGACAAACCCGTTTCCTGACTCTACCATGCCACAACCGGGGCAATTACCACCATTATAAAAACTACCACACCACTGGCAAACCAGAAAGTGTGGATGAGACAGAAAGAATCAAAAGGCTAGGGAGGGGTAGGGATGAAGAATCAAAGATGTAAGAGGATAAAGGAGAATGTTTTTGGGTTTTTGGATAAACATTTTGTACAAATGAGAAAAAAAATATTTTTGTGTTTTTTTTTTTTTTTTTTTTTTTTGTGTTCGTAGAAAACTGAGTTTAAAATGTTTTCGGGAACGGTTTTGTTTTGAAAATAAGAAAATATGATCAAAGGATGGATAAATGTACAATGGAACGAATTCCAAAATCACGAATCAGAAAAACCGTTTAGAATAGCACGCACACCTCCCCGGCAGCGGCGCCAAAATTTGATTGATGCTAAACCGTCAACCAAAGTCCACCACAGATGTGGTCAAGATGGTCAAACAGCCTAGAGTCAATGCTCCGCGGAATACAGTGGTTTCCCCGGGTCATTATGTCCCGACGAGGTGTGGATGGTTATAAAACGGCTTTGTGATCTGGTGAATTTGGATGAAAAGGGGTTTGTGAGTGATCTGAACTAAGGAATCTACAATGAAATAGCTTAAACAAGCTATATGAATAAGACAGGAAAGTGGGAAAAACCAGAAACGATTTAAACCTAAAAACGTGTACGTTACGTTTAAATAAAACGTAGACGTACAAAATAAAAAGTGAAAACGGAAATCTGAAAACACCCAGGGGGTGAAAATGCCTTTTTTACAAACTAAAAGGTAGAAGAAAATTTTTAGAAAAAGAAAATTAATTTTTACACTAATTAATTATTTATTATTAATTAAATACTAATTAATACTTAATTATTAATATTAAAACAACTTAAATACAATACAATATTATTTAAACACTAGAAAAATGAAAATAAAATTCCTAAAATTATAAAATAACTAAAAATAAGTTTTAAAATTAAAATTATGTATTTTTGTCTTTTTGTGATTTTTCTATTAATTAATTACTAATTAATTACTAATTATCTAATTAAAATATTTTAAATTATAAAAGGTACTAAATGAACAGTAAAAATTACAAGAAAATTTCTAAAATTATTTTATATTATATAAAAGCTAGGAAAAATATAAAAACTAGGTTTCACTTAATAAAAACTAATTATGCTATTTAATACTTAATATTAATTAATTATAAATAAAACTAAGATTAAATCTAATAAATACTTAATGACAAAATAAAAATCTGAGAAAATTACTATAAATACTTTAATATATGAGGAATTTAAGAAAAATATAAAATAGCTAAGTTCTTAATAAAAATCTAAAAATGAAAATTAAAGTTTAAATAAAATTAAATAGAAACTATCACTTAATAATTAAATTGGATTTTTGGAATTTTCTTTTTGGAAACTTGTTTTATACCTAAAAATTGAAAACTTTTACAAAGGAAACTTTTTTGAAGCTTAAAATTAAGCTATTTGAGGGCTTATAAGCTTGACAGTTGACTTTGGTCAACTGTCAAGGCCAAAAGCTTAGAAATAAGCTTAAAGCTGATGCACAGAGGTGGATTAGGATCAAACAAGCTCAATGGACTAGTGACAAGCTAGATACGTTAGAATGGTACCCTGAATAAGCTGATAAGCTGACTTAAGCAAACTGAGTGTTGGGCTCAACACAGAAAAGGGACAGACCTAGCAGGACCTAAAAAGGGGGGGGGGGGGGGGGCAAAGGCATCTTAGGGTCCAAGCAAACTGGAACTAGGAAGCTGGCAAGTATGACTACCCAAGGAGCCTAAGACCACCTCATGGGACCCACTGGTGAGGCCAGGGGAGACCCTGGAAGTGAGGGTGTTGGCTGAGTATCTGTGTAGCAGGGCAGGCATATGCCCTGCAAGTGACTTTGAGGTTGTGTGGAACTCAGCACAAAAATCATAAAAATAAAATGAGTATGGAAATCAAAAGAAGAGCTGGTAGACTACCATTCCACAAAAGCCCAAGGTCTGAAACCAAATACACAATTCATGAAAATTCAATTCATTTTGAGAAAAACTTAGAAGGTGCACATTTGACTTTTTTATGAACTTGAATACTTTTGACTTTTATGAATTTTAGGCTGATTCTAATGATAGAATATGTTAAATTAAGCAACCTTGGGACTGAAATAAGCTAAGGGAACAATCTCTACACCTAAATGATGATTCAACTAATCCTAATTCTTAACAGTTAAGAAATGAATAGCTCAAAGGGTTGATTTTGACTTTTGCCCACTAACCTTACCAATTTCTGGAGTGAAATGTCTTACTGCAACCTAAAGTGTCTAAGATGAGCAACAAGTAACACCTAACTCACCCAGGAATGCAATGAACTGCCTTATTCCAAACAGTCCCTTACAAACACAATCAACTAATTAACTAGGTTTAACTGACACAGAATCACAACTACTGAGCCCTACTCATCTAATAAGCAATATTTAAGTAAAATAAGCCGAAATGAACTCCAGATGAACACAAATAGCACCACACAGATTATGAAAGAAAAAATATAAATGGAAGACTTACTTTGGAATAAAGCTTTGTGCAACAAGAGTGATCTTTAATGTGAGATAAACTCAGGGAAACTATCAAAGAGTTTCCTGAGCTTATCAGGAGGAGTTTGGAGCTTATAGAAGCTTATTTCCTCAGCTTACTACTACTTACCTTCTTATTTATTTTATTTTTAGTATATATTTTTTTCTTTTTGATTTTAAGTTTCCTTATACACTAGATGACACACAGACTTTTTAAAAGCTTAATAGACAGATCATGTGAGCTTAGAAATCCAAAACAACAACTACAAATACCATAACCAAGATCAAGAGAATTTGAGTAAAAATATTGCAATGACTGAATTGATACTGAAATTAGAAATTGATTATGAAAGCAAGGTTTACATATACTGAGAATGAAGATCACAACTAATTAAAACTAGAAAATACAACTAAAAATTAAACTAATCTAAATACGACACTAGACTATATTAAATTAACTACTGCTTTCCATCTCTGGTCTCTTTCTTCACTTTATAGAGTCCTGGCATCAATTTCTTTCTTTCCCACTCACTTTTGGCCGTTGGATTAGCTTCAAACAATCCCCACCGTTCAAATTAATTTTTGGCGCGAAATGGTAAAAGGGCAGTTGTAGTGGAGTTGGTGTGGTATTAAATGAAGAGGGGGTGGGTTGGTGAGTATTTTGAAGAATTTGAGAGGAGTGGGGAGACAAAGCAAGCTGGAATTTGGGGTGTTAATGGTGGAAAGGTTGGTTAGGGGTGAAGGGGGATGAAGGTTTGACCTGGTCAAATGACCAGGTTTATAATAGTTTAGGGGTGGTGTGGATTGGGCTTGGGTATGGGCTTAGGGGTGTTGGGTTTGGATCAGGTTTATAGCGGTGGGCTATGGATTGGGTAAAATAGAAATAAGGGTCCGTTTGTTTTTAACTTTAAAACACCACTAGGACTATTTTTGTAATTTATGAAAAGTTGTGGGCTGTAATTGTAATTTTCACAAAGTATTCACAAGTACTAATTTTGACAACATTGGAATATTACAAGGATGAAAATTAATATTCTCCAAAATAAAATACCCAGGGACTAATTTTGCAAATTTCCAAACTCCGGGGACTAAACTTGTAATTTTCCCAAAATTTTCATCCAAGGATTAAAAGTGACATATGTGAATTCCCAAAGACCCAAAATGATTTTTCATTCAAAAATATCCCACCAGGGACCAATTCTGCTAATGTTTGAAACTTCAGGGACAAAAACTATAAATTCTCAAAACTTTTCAGATTTTTCACCAAAGGACAAAATATGACAACTTATGATTGCAAAAGGACCTTTGGTGATAATTTTCCATATTTTGAATATCCAGGGACTAGTTTTGTAATTTTATGAAAGTTGGGGGACTAAAACTGCCAATTTTGCAAACTTTGTACGTTTTTCATTTGTTTTTACTTGTTTTGCATCTAAAACATATAAAACACAATTTTGAAATATTTTCAGTATTTTGATGCATTTCTGAGTGTTTTTGTGTGTTTTGCAGTTCAGATTTGACCAAAAATGATGAGTGTTTGAGCACTCATCAGTTAGCTACAAAATAGCCCCAACAGGGGGTGCGTTTGATTCAGCTTATTTTCCAGCCCCAACAGGGGGTGTTTGTTGGCTGCAAAACAACCCCAAAATAGGTCAACTAGGGTGTTTATTGGCTGTAAAACAGCTCCAACAGGGGGTGCACTTGATTCAGCTTATTTTCATCCTTTATATTTGATTGGAAGGTTTACTTGTTATTTTGTTTTAATTTTTTTCATTTGTTGATTTTGTTAACTTTTTTTTTGGTACAGTTGCTGTCAAGGATTCGACGAGACCACAACCACAAGCTGAGACCAACCTGTTATTTGTCGAGGCCGCAAGGACCACGATAGAGTTAAGGTAAAAAAAAAACACCTAGAGTTAAGGTAAAAAAAAGGACTCGTTTACTTAATGTTATACTTGATGTTTTATAATCCTGTTTGTATTTGCAACTATTTGATGTTTTAACATATATACACTCACTTGCTAATATTTCATAAGCTTCAATTTTCCGGCTTATTCGGAGACTTGTGGGCTAATATAAGTATATTATGATATAATAAACTTATATAAGCTCACAAGTCTCCAAATAAGCCAGAAAGTTGAGTCTTATGATATATAAGCCGAAATTGACAATGTGAATATGTTAGTACGATATGGTATTTGATCGTCTCATATATTGTGAATGATTTTAGGACTTTAGTGATTAATTTCGGAAAGTCCCCGTCCGAAGTTAATCATCCCATAGAAAACTCGTCCGAAATTAATTTATTAGAAATTAATTTCGGAAAGTCCCCTGTTTGGGATTGCTTTTTGAATGTTTTGTCTCATTTAGGATATGAATGCATATAAGTGATTTACCATTTGTGAAAATTTCGACAGTGTTTCCCCTTTACTCCTACGAATATGTCTTTAATGCACATATTTGGGGAGTTGAGGGGAAATGCTGCCGAAATTTTCTCAAATAGTAAATTCAGTTATACACATTTATATATGAGACGAAACATTAAAAAAGTGGGTTAGGATTGCTTTCCATAGTTGGATTAGGTGAACAAAATGCACAACTCATAATTCCACCTTTATATATGTGTTTACGGCTTTTTAACTTAAACCTATGTCATTATTTGTTGCATCATTAAAACGCACAACTCGTGAACATGTTTAATTCTATATAATTATTTGTTGCATAATTAAAACGCAGTTATGCCAATTGATAAGAGTTAGGTCTCATTATCTCGTGCTAGCATTGAATTTTTAAAAGGTCTTAAATCTTTTTGCGAGTTTTCCAAGTCTTTTGTGAATATTGATGGGAATGTAAGGTGACCATGTGCTCGTTGTTATAACAATGGTTGGATAAAGTACGAAGATTTGTTTGATCACATACACTCAAATGGTTGGGACCAAAGTTATACGAAATGGTATAATCACGGTGAACCGGATACCCAAACAGTGGTACCCAACACAAATCATCCCAAGACGAGTGACATCGCTGATTTCCTTCATGATATGTGTCCGAATAAGCCAACTCAAGTAAATATTGGCGAGACAAGTAACGAGCCAACTCAAGCAACAACACTTCCTCAACGTAACGAGTTTGAAGGGTAACTTGCCACTGCTAACGACCCACTATACCCGGGCTGTACATGGATGTCTTCATTGGTCTTTATGGCAAAGTTTACGAACATTAAGGTCAAAGGTAAAATGAGTGACACCACGTTTAACGAAACACTAAAATTTCTCTATGAATGCTTCCCGCCCGTTCTAGGATACAAAATCCCACCGTCATACTATGAAATAAAGAAGACATATAAAACGATCGGGTTAAGACACGAATCCATACATGTGATGCGTGGTTTTGCAACCTTGCAAAAGGTTTTACCTCTCAAGGGATCTTGAGAAGCTTGCAATCCCCACCAGGCAGTGTACCTGATCGTTGTAGTATAGTATAGTGACAAGTACCGGGGGATTGATCGTTCAACTCAGGAATAGTGTTCGCTAGGATTAGACAATCTACTAAACTAGGTCTAGAGGTGAGGTAAGATTCTTTTTGTATTTTTATATTTTATGAAAAGCAGGTAAAATCTCAGGTTTTAAAGGAGTGGGCGGAATTAGTTGCTAGCCAACTAACCCAATTTATCTAAAGATGCAATCAAAATAAAATAAAAGAAATGAAAATAAAACTAATTATACTAATGTGGTGTAAACAATTATGGGAAAAGTTGTGTTCACTTAGGTTTCATTACTCCCTAGATATCTTTTACAGGTTGATAGCTTGTTACAATTGCATGGATGACGGGTCATATTCCTTAATACTAGTCGTAGGGCCGTGTACAATATTCCCTAACTCTATAGGATCCTACTTCACTCCTATGTCGAGCCGTTAGAAGCTCCTAACATGGGATCATTAGAATTCTCCTATGCATTAAATACAACCAAAAATCGTAGTACACCTCCGATCATGTTTCTTAAGACGTTCAAGCAAGTTACCAATGGAAGTCTGCCAGTTTTCTTAAGCCTAACATCGAATACAATCATCTGTAACAATTATAAACAAACAATCAACCCATAATTAACATCTATGTTTCACTACATCTAAGCAAACACAAAATAAATCTAGCCTAGCATGTTAAATAGAAGATAAGTGTAAGATATATTCAAACAACACATAGACATATTGATTGAATTGAAAGAGTACTTATCTCCATTAGAACATGAAAGATTCAAAGGGTTGGAACCCTTGAAAAAGCTGGAAAAATCGGCCTAGGGTTTTTCCCTCAAAGTTGCACACCAATGAATAAAATTTCGAAAACTATATATAGATTTTACAAGGTGATGGCGTCAAGAAGAAAATTCTGACGCCGTCAACTCGCCGCCAAAGTTGAAATCGTATTGCCTAGATCTGCTTGTGACGCCGTCCCATGTAAAATTGTTCTGGGCCGTCACCAATATTTGAACCATGACGGCCTTGGGTGACGCCGTCATCTCCTATGTACAAAAACTCTCTGTATCGTCACGTGTATCTTCCACATCCACCCCCTTTGTGACACTTGACGCCGTCATTAAGGAATTTGTGACGTCGTCAGGTACTGTTCCCAGCAAGGAAAATTGAGACTTTGCCGTTTTCATCACTTTAATGCTCCAAAAACGTCCAAAATGCTTCCTTTTCCAGATTTCTCTCCAAAAGTACCTAAAATGACAAAAGGAACGATTTAGGGCAATATTTGATCAAATAAATTCGAATTCGGGCTTAAATGACCCCTTAAAAGTGGTTCACTTTTCGCCTAATCAAATACCCTTACACTTGAGATTTGCTTGTCCTCAAGCAAATGCGCTTTTATTCTAATCAAAATACAAGTTAGCGGTCATTTAACACTAATATAAAAGTAATTACAATAAATAATCGTTCCACTAACGACCAAAGACAAGCACGGAGGTCATACACTAGCACCTCACAAATAGTGTTTAGATACTCACATCTCTCGGGTGTAATAAAGTAATATCACTATATGGAAATGGAAAACATCTCTCACTACCTGTCATAACAAATAGATTACCATAGGCTTGGGAAAGGATCAAACCTCCACCACTTGGCGTAAGCACCTAAGATAAGCTATCAAAGAGGTCTTTTAAAGGGTTATAACGTTAGGTGTAGGGATATGGAAAAACACGGTTTTGTTGGATAAAGGCAATATTTACTGGTGGCGAGTTAATCATCTTGGTTAATTACATGTACAAAGTGGCGTTGCTAAGCCAAGACTAGACTCGACTTAAGCTAATGAATCAAAAATAACAAAAACATAAAACAAACATAGAATGAAACGGGATGGTAGTCTATATGTTTTTCTCTATTTTTTTTTTTTTTTTTTTTTTTTTTTTTTTTTTTTTTTTTTTGCATACACTCTTACCCTACCATCCAAAATAATACATCATAGGGGAGTTACGTTCCCCTTACACTTGAATTTTTACATACTTTACAATAAACTAATCTAATGACTCGAATCAAGATAATCAAAACACTTGGAGTACTTTTAAATATCAACGCACATTTGGGGGTAATAAATGACGTCTTCCCCATTACTCCATATCACTAGTACTTTACCCATGAGTCCCAATCATCCTAAAACAATATGTACAAGATATGACTCGACTTAGCAAAGATGTAATCAATTAGATAATTAACTAAGGGTTTAACAAATAACAATAATGCACTAAAGATGAGTGCATACAAGGAAGGCTAAGGCGATTTGGTTGCACATTTGGGTGGATTGTTAACAAAATCTACCTTTAAGTAAGATGCTTAAAGTTAGAAACAAAAAGATAGGCTCGGAGGGGTGTACTAGGGGTTTCGTGTACTAAAAATGAGTACAACGCTAAGGTGTGGGAAAATTAATTGACTTTACTAGTTAAGTAATATGACTTAAATGGTCAAGTAATTATAATACGGGTTTAATACAAGGGTGATCCTAATGCCTCTTATCATGCAGTAAATCCTACTACACGAATATAGTCTCACTAGCGGTCTCGGGATGCATCACTAACGCAAGTTCTAGAATCTAAATGCTACCGGTACACTCATAAGCTCTAAGGCTTCTCCTAACAAGTCTAAGGGCGAATCCTCACTTAGTAGAAGGCCGGTACGAGTCTTTGATGCCTCAACTAACGGATGCTAACTAATGTACTTCTTGGATCACTGGCGCGTTATTTGCATAACGGATGGTCACCAAGTCATACACTAGTGCTGGCACGTTAGCCAACTAATCTAATACTCGGATGGTCACTACCTCTTTTAATAAAAATTTTGAGTGGTACGGTTTTTGTGCTGGTCATATAACTCCTATCCATGAGACGCTTGTTAAGGCTAAAGTTTCACTCCCCTAAATGTTGTAAAAATTTTAAATTTGGCGCTAAAATTACACTAGCAAGTATTTCTCTTAGTTTTATTACACACCTACTATCGAACAAACAAACTCAAGTGCAATTGTATCCTATAAGGTATCATCAATTACCCTCCCCTTACACTTAGGATGAACATTATCACTAACGTTCAATTAAAGGATGTAAAAGTAAAGCAGGTAAAAGAATGAAAACAAATACTCCCCTGATTCGTTCGGTGTGGATAGTGTGTCAACAAGGTTAGATCTTCCTCCAAGAAAATGAACTTTCAAAGCTTCCCATCCAGAAATATAATCATCTTCTTTTCATACATAACCTGTTAAACCTAAGAAAACAAACAAGGCAACCTCGCGTAAAATCGGCGGTAATCTATATATACTAACAAATCCTAGAAAACAATGTAAGATATAATGCTTGTGGAATGAATGTTTGCAGATTTCCTGGAGTTTATAACACTAAAGAATCAACAAAAACTATAAGACTTCGTTAGAAAAACAAAACTCGCAAAATTTTTCAGATTTTAAGTACCTGACGCCGTCAGGTTTTAATTCCTGACGCCGTCAGAGGTGACCTGCAAAAATCTTTCGTTAAGTTTTTCGGAAAATTTCTGGAAAAACTTTTGTCCTATTTCCTGGAAAATCCTGCAAAACATCATTATGACTCGATACAAGCATTTGACTCTAACAAACACTAGTATACATGTTTATTTAATATTGTGGTAAATCATGCTCAATTTCGTTCTTATAAACAAATTTCGGGTCTCCCCTTACACTTAGCTTTCTACAAAATACCTTTATATGTAATTAAGACGAAGTTAAATACAAAATAAAGCATTTTCACAATTTAGTTTGAAACATGATTGACTAACAATATAAATAAACAAGCATACGGAAACAAATAAAATTAAACAAACAAACAAAATAAAACAAAGAGAGCTTGGGTTGCCTCCCAAGAAGCGCTTTTCTTTATTAACGAGTCTTGTAGCTAGACTCAAGGTCACGAGCAATTAAGTGACCTCGTCTCTTGAGATGACGTATCCCATATACGCATGATCCTCGCTATCATGGTAGTAGTGTTTCAATCATTCGATACTTGCAGTCACATCCCCTCCTCTTTTACTGCTTAAGATAACTACTCCATCCTGGCGTAGGCTTTTGATTGTGAATGGTCCATACCACCAGGGACTTGGTTCATCGGGAGGTACTTTTATCTCTGAATGCCTTAAGAGTACCAAGTCTCCTTCTACAAATGGAGCGTGATTTGACGTCGGTTGACTGCGTTCAAACTCAACATGAATTATATCACTACTTTTGCATTTTTCAGATTTAGTTTCTTTGTAGCTTTTAATTCGTGTCTCCCATGCGAGGATCTTTTCTTGAACATGATTATGTCGTGTGCCAGCGTCATTTTTGAGCCTTCTCTCCATCATGCTGTCACGTATGTAACGTGGGGTCATAGGGAAGTGAATCTTCCTTTTTCCAGACTTAAGTTCAATTTCCCCTTTTTCATACCTAATGACGGCTCTTGCTGTGGTAAGGAATGGTGCTCCAAGGATTATTGGCATACGCCCATCTCCTTTATCATCGATGATCATGAAATCGACGGGGTACATGAAACCTGCTACATTGACTAACACATCCTCAGCAATACCCAAAGGATACACGTAAGAGTGATTAGCGAAGGATAGTCTAACACGGGTAGCGGCTGGCATTTCTTTGGTGAGCTGGGTGTATTTATTTAAAGGCATCAGGTTTACTTCCGATCCTTGATCGGCGAAAGCATCCAAGTATTGCAATTTCCCAATGCTGGCTGGAATCTCAAAGTTCCCAAAGGCCATATGCTTCGTGGCCACTTTTTGCTTAAGTAGACCCTCGAATACCGGTCCCCCAGGTAATGTGTCGTACTCATCTTTCCCTTCATCATCTCCCTCAAAGACCCGTTTGGATGATTGGTTACGCCCGTCACCCAGCATCCAATTTGTTATGGTTTTCTTATTTATGTCATGATTTAGGTAGTACCCTAATGGTTGAGATTTTGGTGGTTCCTCAGTGGTTTATGCACTAGGGGTTTCCTTTCTTTCATTACCCTCATGGATAATTGTTATAGAATTAACAAACTGGGTAGGAGGGGTGACATTTTCCTTTCTTAACAACATCATTTCCAGAGTTTTTATGCTTGAGTATTCCTCCACTAAGCTCATCATCTCCGTCATTTTCTTTTGCATTTCCTCCTTTTGTCTATAAACTGCCTCTTCGAATTTAGCAAGCCACTCAGAATGTGTTGCCATGTACTCTCTCATTCGAGCTTCGAATTCCGGGCTGAGGTTTTGAGGGGTTGAATGAGGTTGAGCATATCTTCGAAAGGTTTCGACATTCTCTCTAAGAGGTGACTCAGACAATGGTGCTGGATTCATATTCGAGATAGAATTGATTGTTGCTCGTTTGGGACTTAAAGGTCTCATTTGCTTTTCCGTGAGGTAATCCATTTTTCTCTCAAGTTCGCAAAGGAGTTCTTTGGAGATTTGAGTGGTGTCCCCGGGTGTTGAGATTGCGTTGATAGCCGAGTTTATAACATGTGTAACTTCCCATAACTTACGATTGTCAAAGGCAAGTTCATCAATGATTTCCCAAGATTCCTCGGTATCTTTATCACGCAACCTGCCTCTGGCGGCTCGATCAATGGTGCGTTTAGTGTGAAAATCGACATGGTCATAAAAGATTTGAACTAATAGCCAAAGATCGATGCCATGATGAGGGACTTTTTGGAGCAAGTCCTTGAAACGATCCCATGCTTCTTACAAAGTTTCACCTTGACGTTGTTGGAACATCAAGATATCATTTCTAAGCTTGGTAGTTCTCCCCGGTGGGAAAAATTGAGCAAGGAAATGAGTGGTGAGATCATCCCAAGAGGTGATGGATCCTGTAGGTAAACGTTTAATCCATTGACTAGCTTGGTCACGTAGAGAGAATTGGAATAGGCGTAGTCAGGTCGACTCTCTAGTTGCAACATCAAGGTCTATGGAATCTACGATTTTAAGGAAATCCTTGAGATGTTGATTAGGTTCTTCGGATCGAAGTCCATGGAATGCACATCCGCTTTGCACCAACCGGATGGTGTCGGATTGCAAGGGAGACACATTGGCTTCTTGAGTGAGCTCAATGGTATTTCGATAGCCTTGGTGGCTAGGACGGGAATACTCTCCTAAAGTTCGGGGCCTAGGAGGTTGGTTTGGCAGTGGTAGGTTTTGTGGGTGGTTTTGAATTGGTGGGTTGATGGGTTCAAAGATATTACCACCTTCCATGTTGTCGAATGGTAATGGTTACGAATAAAGGAACAAAGAAATGAGATAGACTAAAGAAAAACCTAAAAATAAAAATCTTACTAGAAAGGAATCTAGTAAGTAGACCTAATAAAAAGAAATCCTATCCTAGACAATAACTAGTCCCCGGGCTGTGGCGCCAAAAACTTGATGCGTGGTTTTACAACCTTGCAAAAGGTTTTACCTCTCAAGGGATCTTGAGAAGCTTGCAATCCCCACTAGGCAGTGTACCTGATCGTTGTAGTATAGTATAGTGACAAGTATCGGGGGATTGATCGTTCAACTCAGGAATAGTGTTCGCTAGGATTAGACAATCTACTAAACTAGGTCTAGAGGTGAGGGAAGATTCTTTTTGTATTTTTATATTTTATGAAAAGCAGGTAAAATCTCGTGTTTTGAAGGAGTGGGCGGAATTAGTTGCTAGCCAACTAACCCAATTTATCTAAAGATGTAATCAAAACAAAAGAAATGAAATGAAAATAAAACTAATTATACTAATGTGGTGTAAACAATTATGGGAAAAGTTGTGTTCACTTAGGTTTCATTACTCCCTAGATATCTTTTACATGTTGATAGCTTGTTACAATTGCATGGATGACGGGTCATACTCCTTAATACTAGTCGTAGGGCCGTGTACAATATTCCCTAACTCTATAGGATCCTACTTCACTCCTATGTCGAGCCGTTAGAAGCTCCTAACATGGGATCATTAGAATTCTCCTACGCATTAAATACAACCAAAAATCGTAGTACACCTCCGATCATGTTTCTTAAGACGTTCAAGCAAGTTACCAATTGAAGTCTGCCAGTTTTCTTAAGCCTAACATCGAATACAATCATCCGTAACAATTATAAACAAACAATCAACCCATAATTAACATCTAGGTTTCACTACATCTAAGCAAACACAAAATAAATCTAGCCTAGCATGTTAAATAGAAGATAAGTGTAAGATATATTCAAACAACACATAGACATATTGATTGAACTGAAAGAGTACTTATCTCAATTAGAACATGAAAGATTCAAAGGGTTGGAACCCTTGAAAAAGCTGGAAAATTGGCCTAGGGTTTTTCCCTCAAAGTTGCACACCAATGAATAAAATTTGGAAAACTATATATAGATTTTACAAGGTGACGGCGTCAAGAAGAAAATTCTGACGCCGTCAACTCGCCGCCAAAGTTGAAATCGTATTGCCTAGATCTGCTTGTGACGCTGTCCCGTGTAAAATTGTTCTGGGCCATCACTAATATTTGAACCATGACGGCCTTGGGTGACGCCGTCATCTCCTATGTACAAAAACTCTCTGGATCGTCACGTGTATCTTCCACATCCACCCCCTTTGTGACACTTGACGCCGTCATTAAGGAATTTGTGACGCCGTCAGGTACTGTTCCCAGCAAGGAAAATTGAGACTTTGCCGTTTTCTTCACTTTAATGCTCCAAAAACATCCAAAATGCTTCCTTTTCCAGATTTCTCTCCAAAAGTACCTAAAATGATAAAAGGAACGATTTAGGGCAATATTTGATCAAATAAATTCAAATTCGGGCTTAAATGACCCCTTAAAAGTGGTTCACTTTTCACCTCATCAACATGCTTGTGTAAATGATTGTTTTTTATATCGGGGGGTGGGTAACGAAGATTTGCAGAATTGTCCCATCTGCAATGCTAGTAGATGGAAAGACAAGAACACACTGGGGAAGAAAGTTCCTAACAAGGTGTTGCATTACTTTCCTATCATTCCTAGACTACAACTTTTGTACAAGTCTAAACACACTACAAAACATATGACTTGGCATGCTTCTGGGCAGTCTACGGAGAACGGTAAGATGCAACACCCGGTTGATGGTGAAGCATGGAAGAAATTTGACATCAAGTATAAGAAAGAATTTACTTATGAAAAAAGAAACGTCCGATTAGGGTTGGCTGCTGATGGTTTCAATCCGTACGGAAACCTTAGTCAGTCTTACAGTATGTGGCCGGTAATATTAACAACATATAATATGCCTCCCTGGATATGTATGAGAGAGACTTCTCTTATGTTGATGTTGTTAATTCCGGGCACTAAATCACTCGGGAAGGACATATATATATTTACTTGAGGCCTTTGATTGAAGACCTTAAGACTTTATGGAAAGATGGGGTCATGACTACGGATGTTGTTATAGGCACTGAATTCTGTATGAAAGAAGCGCTTTTATGGACTATCAATGACTTTCCCGCTCGAAGTAGTTTGTCTGGGTGGAATGGGCAAGGTTACAGGGCATGTCCGACCTGTAATAAAGACACTTCAGCTATTCGCGTGTTAAGCAAAGCTGCTTATGTTGGTCATAGAAGATTCTTAAAACCGACCAATATATGGCGGAAGAATAGAAAGGCATTCTATACTCCGGTAGAAGATAGACCACCTCCTAAAAAATTTACCAGTTATGACATCTTGACTTAACTTGGGAGATTTCCTATACGTATCCCAGAGAAACATCCAAGTTTTGGGGGTGCGAAGAAAAAACGTGATCATGATCGCGAATTGAATTGGACCAAAGTATCTATTTTCTACGAGCTACAATATTGGTCTTTTCTTACACTAAAACACAATTTAGATGTCATTCATATCGAAAAAAATGTGTGTGAAAGTGTGTTGGGTACTTTGTTAATGAATGACAAATCAAAAGAGACCAACAAGGCAAGACAAGACTTACAGAATTTGAAAATTCCTGATGCTTTGTGGCTCGTCAACAAAGGAAACGGGAAGTGCTCTAAGCCTCATCCCATGAACTCTTTCACAACTAAAGAAAGAAAACTTTTTTGTCAATTCATCAAAGGTACGCGTTTTATTTCAAAATTTATTTGTTCCAATTCAATTCGCATATTCATTTCGACGACTTATTCTAATATCATGATTTTTTTTCCAATTGATCAAAGGTGTTAAATTACCCGATGGGTTCGGATCTAACTTCAAGCATAAAGTGACAGATAGTGATAACAACATAACAGGCTTGAAGGCTCATTACTGTCATATAATGATGCAGTGGTTACTTTCTGCTGGACTTCAAAATTACTTGAAGAACCAAACCACCGCAACACCAATAATCTAGCTTTGTTCATTCTTCAAACAAATATGCGCTCGAACTTTGATGGTGGATGACATGTTGAAAGCAAAAGAACAGCTCATCAATATTTTGTGCAGTTTCGAGCAAATCTATCCTCCAGCTTTTTTTAACATTATGATTCACTTGGTTATTCATCTACCCGAAGAGGCTATTCAAGGCGGGCCTATTTACATGAGGTGGATGTATCCATTTGAAAGGTACAAGAAAAAAGATCAAAAATTATGTCAGAAATAAAGCTAAGCCTGAAGGTTCAATAGCGGAGGGTTATATTGCTGATGAAGCATTAACTTTCTGTTCGCATTATTTTTGGGGTGTTGAGACGAGATTTAATCGTCCTGACCGGAATGAGGACGGTCCAAGCCCAACAAGTCGATTTCAAGTGTTTCGATCAGCCTGTAAACTGAATGGTAAACAATCATTAATTCGGCTTAAACCAGACACAATGCAGAAAGTAGTATGGTATGTGTTGGGAATAAAATGCTCAAGTCAAAGAGTCTGCCAGAAGAGCCTGCCTCTTTGTTTTTGTTGAAGTTGAAGAAAAACTAACAGTACCTTCTGGGTAAGAAAGTACTGCTAGTTGATGAAGGTCCTGCCAGTTTAAACGACAAGTTGTTATATTTTATTTAGAGATATTTAGTTATATTATTAGTCTTTGTACAAAGTTACACGTTAAATAGTAGTAGTACAGAAGTCTCAGTAGATAAAATGGAGTGTTTTACCTTGAAAGGTGTAATTTTAGGATAAGATAAGTCTCTAAGTATTTTATATTAAGCAAGTTGTAATAAGGGCTCCTTATACTATAAAAGGAACCCTTAGTCACCTTCTTAGATATCACGGCATGCACAACTTCAATCATAAAATCCCTTTTTCACGTACCAAAGATTCAAGGTTACCTTTGTAATCCTGGTGATAGTTTAGATCACCCGTATTATCTCATAAATAATATTGAATCGTTTTGTGTTATTCAAGTTGTGTTCATCATTCTAAATTATTCATGTTTACTTATTCACCACCTTTGTTCCTTTAGTGTGTTCTAGTAAATTCCGCGTACTAATTCACATTCATTCATAAATATCCCAAACACATTATTAAGACTAACATCCCAAGTGTTTGTACAATCCTTCCACAAGTGATATCAGAGCAAGGTTGATATTTACGACATAAAAGAACAAAGCAAAAATGGATGTTGAACACATTCAAATCAATGTGGCTGCAAAACTTCCATTACTCAAACAGAATGAGTTTAAGATGTGGAGACTGAGGGTTGAGCAATACTTCCAAGTGCAAGACTATGCACTTTGGGAGATTATTGAAGAAGGAAACTCATTCAAACCAATAACCACCACCTCCACAGTAAACGATGCACTTATCACAACTGTGCAAGTAAACCCAACAACCGCAGAAGAAAGAATCCAAAAGAGAAATGATCTTAAAGCCAGAAGTATGCTTCTCATGTCTATTCCTAATGACCAGCTTTTAATCTTTAACAAGTACAAATGTGCTAAAACCCTCTTTCAAGCTATTGTGGCTAGATTTGGTGGTAATGATGCCACCAAGAAAACTCAAAAAACGCTTCTAAAACAACAGTTTGAAAACTTTTCAGCCACAACAAATGAGTCTTTGGACAGCATGTTCAATAGACTACAAAAGCTTTCCAGTCAGTTAGCCATTCATGAAGTGATAATATCTCAAGAATATTTAAACTCCAAATTCCTTAGAAGTCTACCCTCTGAATGGGCCATGCATGTCATTGTCTGGAAAAACAAACCAGATATTGATTCCATGAGTCTTAATGATCTTTACAGCAACTTCAAAATAGTAGAGCATGAACTAAAGAAGTCTACTAGTTCAAGCTCAGGAAATATGGCCTTTGTGTCATCTCATGGTACTTTCAAAAAAGTTGATGAAGAAAAAGATGGTAGAGAAGAAGATACTGCCAACACAAATTTTGGTACTGCTAGCAGTACCAAAACCATTTTAGATGAAACAATTGGTTTTGCTTTCCTAACATCATAACACAATGGTTCCATATTGACCTTTGAAGATCTTCAAGAGAACAGTGATGATGATCTTGAAGAAATGGACATAAAGTGGCAGCTTTCACTTCTTAGCATAAGGGCTATGAAATATTTGATGAGGACTGGAAAGAAGATTGTCATCAATGGTAATGAACCTGCTGGGTATGACAAGTCTAAAGTGGAGTGCTACAACTACCACATGAAGGGCCACTACTCAAGCGACTGTAGAAGACCAAAGAAGCAGGGTGATAAGGGAAGAGGTTTTGAAAACAAGAACAGGGTAAACAATGAGAACAAGAGCAAGGAAGTGGACATCACTGAAACAAAAGCTATGGTAGCTATTGATGGGCTGGGTTTTGATTGGAGCTTTATAGGTGAAGAAGAATCAGCTTCAAATGAAATGGCTTTAATGGCTTTCACCAATCCTGAGGTACAAATTACTAAATGTTCTAAAAATTGTGAAGTTTTTAAAGAATTAGAAATTTTAAGAAAACTTTATGATGAACTGAAAGTAGAAGAAAGAAAAACTCATCAAGACCTAGTTAATCATAAGTGTGGTATGGTCAAACTTGAGAAGCAGATAATTCACTTTAGAGAAAATGAACTCACCTTTTCTGACACAAAAGCCATTCTTAATAAAGACATATTTTTAAAAGATGCTGAAATAAGCCTGTTAAGAACTGAGTTTGCTAAAGTGAAACAAGCAAAAGATAATATTCAACTAACTGTTACAACATTAGAAAATGCTTCTGCCTGTACTAAAAGTATAGTTGAAAACCAAATGAACAAGAAAATCAAATCTGGGATTGGATACAACACTTGTCCACCTCCTTACAGAGGAATTCCCTGTCCCCCAGGTATAGATCTTGCTGAATCAGGTTTACATGAACTCACTCATAAACCACTAGAAAATGTAAAACCTGTAGAAAATAGTGAACCTTTTGAGAGTACAAGTGATACTTCACTCTCTAAAGAAAAGGTGCTCACTGATAAGAGCTCAGATGGTACATCTATTGAAGATTGTACATCTGATGAAAATGAAAAAGAGACTGCTTCAAAGAAAGGAAACAAAGTAGGACCAACCAGTCCTAAAAGTGTAGATAGTGTGACAAAGACTAAAGTTGTTCTAAAAATAGTCGAATGTTATGCTAAATGTAATAGCAAACCTAGAGGTAGTCAGAGAAATTGGAACAATCTTAATTCACACCAACTTGGTGATAATTTTGTTATGTACAATAAGGCATGCTATTACTGTGGTAGTTTTAATCATACTCATGCTTATTGTAACAATTGGGTATCTGGGAGGACATCAAAGTCTAAAACAAATAAAATAACCCCCAGAAAAGGTTTTGTGAAATCTAACACACCAAAATTCAATCATAATGTTAGACCAAATGAGCCTGTTTACCCAAAATTCACTACTGATGAGGCGAAAAATGAACCACTTTTAGAGGGTCATTTAAGCCCGGAATTGAATTTATTTGATCAAATATTGCCCTAAATCGTTCCTTTTGTGATTTTAGGTACTTTGGGAGTGAAATCTGGAAAAGGAAGCAATTCGGACGTTTTTGGAGCATAAAAGTGAAGAAAACGCCAAAGTCTTAATTTTCCTTGCTGGGAACAGTAGGTGACGGCGTCAAGAGCAACATCCTGACGGCGTCAAGAGTAAATTCCATGACGACCCAGTACATATTGGACGGCGTCACGAAGTAGGGCGTCAAGAGTAAAAATCATGACGGCCTGGAAATGCTAATACATGACGGCGTAAGAAGTAGATCAAGGCAGTCCGAGAAGAGTTTTGGCGGCGAGGTGACAGCGTCACAAGATCGGTCTTGACACCGTCAGACCCTATTTCCTATATATAGTTTTCTAATTTTCACATTAAAGAGAGAAGTTTTGGAGAAACCCTAAGTACGAACTTGGTGCGAATTTTACAGGATTTTCAAGGGTTCTAAGCCCTTGATACCTTCCATGTGTAATTGAGATAAGTTGTAACACCCCCAAAATTTGATACAGCGGAAGACTCAACAAGCTTTCGGGGTGCTACGGGGATTGGTATCCAAACACAAGACATAAAAGAACGAGATAAAGTAAACAAAATAAAGTGCAACCACGCGGGGTTTTAAAGTTTACATTATCCCAAAATCATTCAAATTCAGGCCCAAAAGAAATAAATATAGGTCCACAATAGTTATCAGAGTTTTAGAAAACATAGATCCATAACCGGTGCCAAATGCCAAGCCTCCAATCCCAAGCATCCGCATAGCATCATTTAATTACCTGAGAAAACGTGCTAAAAGTTAGCTTTCGCTGGTGAGATCATAGGTTTAGATTGTTAATTCAATATAGTGGACATATACGCAAAACGCTTGCTAGCTAGACTAGGCCTCAATCATCCAACCAAAAATCCAACCAAATCAAATCAAATCAACCCTATAGGTGCATGTTATAGCTCAAATCAATCCAATCAATAGCTTACCTAGCTCAGGTCTAGGCCTCGCTCTAAAATCAATCCAATAGCTTACCTAGTTCGGGACTAGGCCTCGCTCAACAACCAATCAATAGCTTACCTAGCTCATGTCTAGGCCTCGCTCTATAACCAAATCAATAGCTTACCTAGTTCGGGACTAGGCCTCGCTCTATAACCAAATCAATAGCTTACCTAGTTCGGGACTAGGCCTCGCTCTACAACCAAATCAATAGCTTACCTAGTTCGGGACTAGGCCTCGCTCTATAACCAAATCAATAGCTTACCTAGTTCGGGACTATGCCTCGCTCTTAATCCTACCTAGTTCTATAAGCATAGCAAGTTTTAAATAAATAAAGCGATAATAGTCCACATAAAACATTTGCACGTTTCTCACCCCAAGTATTGAAAACAAAGTTCAAGAGTAAAAGTGGGGCTATGACTCACCTCAAGTCCAGAAATCCTCAAAAGAAATGATAGAAGAAAGACGTAAGTAATCTCAAGCAACTTACGTAACGGCGACTACAGACTCGGCACTTACTAACAATATCAAACCCGTTCAGAAATCATTTCCTCAAAATCAAATATTCCCATTCCCGAACGTATTCCATTTTACTTTCCAAAAATATCCATTTCTCGAATTAACTTCATATTCATTTGAAATTCGGCGTTTGGTATCCATACGGGTGGAGGGTCGACACATCACAAACCAAAAAGTCTCAGCAAAGAACATTAATAAGACAATTATAGGTCTAATGTTAGCCCAATATATTTTTTAAATAATTATCGAAGCTTATCAAATCCGTCGATTTGGTAATCTCCCATATTTATTTACGTAATATATCGTTCCAAGATTATACCCAACCTAAAGCACATTGCACATAAGTTTCTATTTGGTATATGTCGTAGTCCAATGAATTCCCTATATATATCGTCGAATCGGCCAAATTCCACGAGACATATAGTAATTTATTACCCTAAAATATATACCACATCCTATGGGCGTCGTGGGATACGATGCCCATTAATATACCCATTTTATATCATCAAATAACTCGATCTAGAATGAGTCATTCGATATATAAAATGTTTATATTAACCGTCATATATCCGTGACAACACAAAGTCACAATATAAAGCCCACTTGGACTTTAAAGACCCACAATTCGTATAACTCGATAAGTTTCTAACTTATAAATAAAATCACATTTTTAATTATTATTTACCCGACTTATGTTTCGCCATTATTTATATAGTTATTATTTATAATAATATCCCGACATTTATTACACTATTTGCATAGTATAATAACTATCGTTTTATTATTATAACGTTTACTCGTGATCGTTTTATTATTAATATACGCATTTATATATATATATATATATATATATATATACGTTTAACACGTCTATATATACATTTATAAACGATTATATTCTTAATAATATTATAACGAGTAACATTTTTTAATATCGACTTTTAAATATTTATCGAGTCATAGAATTTGGTCACATGTCCGAGTCATGACCCTCGGCTCATAGTCCAAGTCCAAATAATAAAACCAAGTCACAATAATAAATCAACTCCGTCCAAACATTCCCATATCCACGTGCTACAACATGAGGGTCCGACTACGGCACCCAACTAACCTATCTCCGTCATCTAATTGACCGTCTCACAATCGGTCCCCAATTCCATACTCGTCAACACAACTCCAAATCACAATACAAGTAAACCAATGTCCAAATGCTTCGGTCCAACATAAGTCACAACATGAAATATTAATACCATATAAACCAAAACAAAAATATATCAATTATACGGGTCGACTTACCAAGTCAAACCCGGGTCAACTTATGAGGTCACAAACCATAAAAATAACCTCACCCGAGACCTCTTGGTCTCGGCTAGCTCTAAAGAGCCTCTCAACCCAAACAGCCCGCGAAGAGGGTGTCGGCCGAGAATCCAAAACAACAACAATATCAAGTCGAGCCATAATCGACCCAAAATTACCACTAGCCATAAACCATCATCAAGAATCAAGAAGAAAAAGAACCATAACACCTCCAAGACTCTAAATCGAGTCGAGGAGTGTCACACCGAGACCTTGGGTCTCGGTCGAGCTCAATACGAGCCACAAACCCAAACCAAACGCGTACAAAAATCCAAATCCGAGCACCAATAATCAAGAATCGACCCCCAAGGATACAAAACTCGTTTTTATCTCAAAACCCATTTCCATTTCGAATTTAAACATCCCAAAATACCAAGATTCAATTCGGGTTTGACTCAAAATAGTCAAACCCGACCCAAAACTCATGTTTTCTCACCTCTAAATCGAATGAAAACCAAGATGAATGATGTTATGGTGTCGTGTGATGTGTGGTGCAGCGGTGATAATAAAAACGAAGGGGGAAGGCGCGTGTTTCACACCACAAGAACAAGAAGGTGATGGGGAGTGTTTTGGTGGTGGTGGTGTCGTGTGGAAGTCGGCGGTGGTGATGGTGTCGGGGTGGCAGCCGGCGGCTAGGGAGAGGGGGAAGAAGAGAGGTGGGTGTGGTGATAATATTATGAGGGTTAGGGTTAGGGGAGAGGGTTAAATACCCGAATTTTACATATTAGTCCCACAAGTTTCCCTTTTTCCAAACTAGCCACAAATACTTTTAGTTTTAGGTGAATATTAATAAACGGTTCTCCCACAAGACGATTACTCGATCATAGAAGTATTAAATTCTCGCCAAACATATTCATACACGTCATAAATGATTTTCCCAACAACATTCCCCGAAATATATAGATATGTATGAAAAACATAATATTTATTTAACGGTGAATCGCTACCGTTTTGTAAAAGATTAAAATTCGTTAGGTTAATCTAGTGCCGGAGTCAATGTAGTGCCAAAGATAACGATCTCACAATAAATCATCACAACCGAAATAAATCAAACCATAAATAAATACTAAATCTCATAAACATCATACGATTAAAATCAAGTACCAAGGTTCGTAAAATATCTCGTCACGATAAACATTCAAAAATTCCAAATTTATAATTTCAATGTAATGCGGGTTTTATAAAACGGCTCCCTATTTTGCCAGTTGTCACATCCTCCCAGCCTCAGAAGGAACCCGTCCCGGGTTTCTCTTGAAATAACCCATCTACGAAGTGAAAAGCTTCGGATATTTCCTTCGAAACTCATCCTCATGTTCCCACGTAAATTCCGGTCCGTGCCGCGAATTCCAACGAACTTTGATGAGCGGAATACGACTCCTCTTGAGTCGTTTAATCTCTCTATCCATTATCTCAATCGGCTCTTCCACAAAATTTAAACTTTCATCCACACGAATATCCTTGATCGATATAACTGGTGTCTCTTCCGAAAGGCATTTCTTTAGATTACTAACATGAAACACATCATGAACTTTACTAAGTTCCATAGGTAATTCCAAACGATACGCTACGGGCCCAATTCTTTCCAAAATAAGAAATGGTCCAATATAGCGGGGATTAAGTTTCCCACGTTTCCCAAAACGTATCACACCCTTCCAAGGCGAGACTTTCAACATCACTTTGTCTCCAACCTGGAATTCTAGGGGTTTACGCCTCTGATCGGCGTAGCTTTTCTGCCTATCTCTAGCTGCTTGCAGTCGATCTCGAATTTGCGTTACCTTCTCAGTAGTTTCCAAGATAAGCTCGGGGCCTGTGAGTTGGCTATCTCCAACTTCTGCCCAACTAATAGGTGAACGGCATTTACGACCATACAAAGCTTCAAATGGTGCAGCCTTAAGACTTGTGTGGTAGCTATTGTTGTAGGAGAACTCCGCAAGGGGTAGATATTTCTCCCAGCCTTTACCAAAGTCTATGATGCATGCACGAAGCATATCCTCCAAAGTCTGAATAGTTCTCTCACTTTGACCATCGGTTTGGGGGTGATATGCAGTACTCATATCAAGTCTCATCCCCAAAGCGGTTTGAAGTGATCGCCACAACGCTGACGTGAAGCGGCTGTCGTGATCTGAAATAATCGATATCGGAACTCCATGACGAGAAACAATCTCCTTCATATACAACCTCGCAAGTTTATCCACACTATCATCTTCACTAATCGCCAGGAAATGAGCAGACTTAGTCAAACGATCCACAATTACCCATATAGTGTCGCAACCGCTAGCTGTCTTTGGTAATTTAGTAATAAAGTCCATCGTAATTCGCTCCCACTTCCAAACCGGGAGTTCTGGCTGCGTCAACAATCCTGACGGTCTTTGATGTTCAGCTTTAACCTTAGAGCAGGTCAAGCACTTACTAACATACAACGCTATATCTGCCTTCATATTTGGCCACCAATATAACTTTTTCAAATCCTGATACATTTTGTCAGACCCAGGATGAATAGAGTATCTTGACTTATGCGACTCATGCATAATCAACTCTCGAATTCCTCCATACAATGGTACCCAACTTCACTCTCCAAAACATAATACTCCATCAGAACGCTTAACAAATCCCTTCTCATTTTCTGCCATCCCAAATATGTTCTCAGCAGCTCGATTCTTTGCTCTCAACGCTTCCGTTTGAGCTTCTAATATTTGAGACGGTAATGGCGATACGATAGTCATTCCTAATGACCTAACTCGTAACGGTGGAATTCTCTCCTTTCGACTAAGAGCATCAGCAACAACGTTTGTTTTACCCGGATGGTAGCGAATCTCACAATCGTAATCGCTTAGCAGCTCAATCCAACGTCGTTGCCTCATGTTAAGCTCTTTTTGGTTCAGAATGTGTTGCAGACTTTTGTGGTCAGTAAACACTACACACTTGGTTCCATACAAGTAATGTCTCCATATCCTCAAAGCAAAAACCACATCACCTAACTCCAAATCATGGGTGGTGTAGTTCTTCTCATGCTTCTTGAGCTGTCGGGAAGCATAAGCTATCACTTTCTCTCGTTGCATTAACACAGCTCCTAAACCTTTATGTGAAGCGTCACAATAGACGACAAAATCCTCGTTACCTTCGGGTAACGCCAAGATAGGAGCACTACACAACATCTCCTTAAGTAACTGAAAGGCTTCCTCTTCCTTATCTCCCCATTCATACTTAACACTCTTTTGAGTCAATTTGGTCAACGGTTTTGCTATCTTCGAAAATCCCTCAATGAATCTTCGGTAATAACCGGCTAATCCCAAAAATTGACGAACTTCTGTTGGGGTCGTAGGTGCAGCCCAATCTTTAATCGCTTCAATCTTAGCAGGGTCCACATGAACACCTTGTCTATCAATCACATGACCTAGAAATTGTACCGTCGGAATCCAAAATTCACATTTCGAAAACTTGGCATACAGTCTCTCCTTCCTGAGCAATTCTAAGATAAGTCTTAGATGCTCCTCATGCTCCTTCTCACTCTTCGAATATATCAGAATGTCATCGATGAACACAATCACAAACTTATCTAAGTAAGGCTTACACACCCGATTCATGAGATCCATGAATACCTCCGGTGCGTTAGTCAACCCAAACGGCATTACCTGAAACTCATAATGCCCGTATCGGGTTCTGAAAGCCGTTTTCGGAATATCTTCCTCGCGAACTCGAAGCTGATGATATCCCGATCTCAAATCGATCTTCGAATACACACTCGATCCTTGAAGTTGATCGAACAAATCATCGATCCTCGGTAACGGGTATCTATTCTTCACCGTTAACTTGTTCAACTCTCGATAATCAATACACATGCGAAACGATCCATCCTTCTTCTTCACAAATAAGACCGGGGCTCCCCAAGGTGAAGAACTTGGTCTTATGAATCCGTTTTTGGCTAACTCTGCTAATTGTTTCGACAACCCTTCTAGTTCAGTAGGCGCAAGACGATAAGGCGCTCGTGCTACAGGTGCAGCACCAGGTATCAACTCAATCTGAAATTCCACTTGTCTATTAGGCGGAATTCCCGGCAAGTCATCGGGAAACACATCCGAAAAATCACGAACTATAGGTACATCTCCAATGCACCTTTCCTTCTTCTCCTTCTCTCCTTTCTCAGAAATTTGGGCTAAGAAAAGGTAACTTCCTTTTTCCATTAGCTTCGGCAACTTAGTGCAAGATATAACCGCTAATCTAGATGGGCCTCTCAAATCTTTTCTATCTCCTGGTATGTTCATAATCTCCTTGCCATATGGCACACGCACGATCTTCTCATCGCAAATTATATGAGCACGATACTTCGACAACCAATCCATACCAATAATGACATCAAAACTTCCTAATGTGACGGGTAGAAGATCTATGTTGAAAGGACGGTTCAGAAAGTTTAACGTGCAACCACGAACGATAGTCTTAATCCTTTCTATGTTTCCATTAGCTAACTCTACATCATAACCAATTCCTAAGGCCATCGGGGGTTTCTCTAGTAAAGGTGCAAACTTAGTGGACACAAAACTCTTATCGGCACCAGTATCAAATAGTATGGAAGCATAACGATTATTGAGAAGGAACGTACCAGTAACAACGTTCGGATCTTCTCCTCTCTCGTTCCCGAGTGCATACACTCTTCCATGTGCAACTCCAGCTTCCACACGTTGGTCCCCATTATCTTGTCGTCCACGGTTTCCTCCAGCTCCACGGTTTCCATTATTGTACCCATTACCACCCGATCCTTGATTTCCTCGGTTCCACGATTCTCTACACTCATTCCGATAATGTCCTTTCTTTCCACATCCATAACAAGTAACATTTGCTTTGCTCATAGTTTCAGGAGTAGCTTGAACCATAGCAAGTGGTCGAGCTCTACAATCCTTAGCTATGTGTCCCATCTTAGAGCAATTCTTGCACATTACCGTACATCGACCAGAATGATGCTTGTAACATCGGTTACATTTGGGTGCATCTCCATTGTAGTTCTTCTTGTCTCCATCTCCCATGGCATAAGCTCTAGTAGTTAGTTGTCTCTTGTTTCGACGATCATTACCCTTAGAGTGATCGTCCCTCTTTCTCTTTCCATTCTTATCTTTCTCAGCTTCTTCCAATGCCAAAGAGTCCATCAATTGTTGAGCAATAGTAATAGCCTCATGAATGCTTGCAGGCTTAGCAGAAATCACATCATTTCTTGTAGCTACCGGCAATCCATCGGTATACCTCTCAATCTTTTGAGTCTCAGTCCTAACCATATCGGGACAGAGTAAGGCCAACTCTCGATAACGGCGATTGTAAGTTGCCATATCGGTACCTTTCACTTTGTGGTTCCAGAACTCAATCTCCAGCTTCTTAATCTCATTCCTTGGGCAGTAAGTCTGAATCAGCAAAGACTTAAATTGCTCCCAAGTCATAGCATAAGCCACATCACTCCCAACCGAGTTACGGTAATTGTTCCACCAAGTTAAGGCTTCATCCTTGAAAGTAAAAGAAGCAAACTTTACCTTCGCATTCTCTGCACAACCACTGACATTAAACACTGACTCAGTCTTCTCAATCCACCTAACTAAGTAAACCACTCCTTTAGTTCCACCAAACTCAATAGGTCCACAAATCTTAAACTCCTTGTAGTGACATCCATTAGCACGAACAGGTGGAAAAGTTCCAGCAGAATTGTTGGAATGATTTGACTCAGCTAGTAGCTCAGCAACTCGTTGCTCCACAAGTTGATTGATCATTGCTTGGTCCACAGTAGGTGCATTAGGTGGAACATGATCATTGTCTCCCTGAACATCAACATTTTGATCCCTGTTGTTGCGGTTAGTAGTGTCCAGGTTATCAGGAGTAGGGGTCTCAACATTTCGAGCTGGACGGCGTCCTCGACGACTAGGGGTAGCCGTTGCAGGTCCAGTTCTGGTAGCTCTAACAGGGTTTCTTCGTGGGGCCATTGATCTGAAACATCATACAAGTTCGTGAATCTCCGATAGGTCTTATCATATGCTCAACAGGAATTAAATCAACGAAGCCAAGTCACGGAAAGAATAGCAACAATACACCATGGAACATCAATAAATGGATAGGGACTCAATTTCCATAACATCCAAAATCACATAATACCATATACTAATAACCATCAACCATACAATAGCGATCTGACATCGTTCCAACTACTGGATAACTCAACACGTACTAATCGTTCCAAAGGAGACGAATACTGAACAAAATACATCAAAACATGATAACTAGCTTTTCTAATCGAACACTCCTCGGTTAAGAAAGCAACAAGACTACGTAATCCAAGCAACTAGCCACGCTGCTGGCGGAGGCTCCTCAACTCCTGCCTCAAGCCATCAAGATCCCTTCATAACGATCCTAGCTCAACGCTATGGGTGTCTCGGTCTCTCTTGAGGTCAGCCACCTCCTTCTCCAGCTCGGCATTCCTTTGCCATAGCTTGCGGTCGGCCTCTCTAGCTGTAACAAAACCTCGCTGTAAACTATCGATATGCTCATGAACCTCCATCAAAACCCTCCTCATCTCAGTAGTCCTGCCCACAACCACAGTCATATCTACTCTCAGATCCGCTATGAACTCTCCAATAACCCTCTCAAGTCGATCAGATACACGTGCAACTCTCTCACTAAACTCAGTAATCCGAGCCCACAACCTACCAATCTCACCTAACTCTGCATGCTCAGCAGAAACCTCAGAAGGTGCATCCGACTCAAACAAGAACGGATGATCAGGTGAATCAGGCTCAATCGGATGTATAGGTGAATCAGGCTCCTCAGCCTGAGCTGGTGGTACTAACACATCATCATCCTCAGGTATCTCATCCTCCTGAGGGTCATCCTCCTCCTCAGGGTCATCATCATCACCCTGCTCAGCCTCCTGAGGGTCATCAGCCTCATCCTCACCCTCGTACTCCTCCCCCTCATCGGAAGAGTACATCATCAATCGTTGTCTCCTAACAGGTGAACCATGTGGTGAAGGGGTAGGTGATCTAGGACGACGACGAAATGATGCGGGTGGCGCCTCAGACAGAAGAGAGTGAGCGTCAATCTGTAAAGGTGGTGAAGTAGGGCGTACCGACATGCGTGCCGTAGCTCGGTGGGCAAAACGTGGAGCCACACGAGCCAAAGCCTGATGAAGAGTAAGCTACCTCGATGTACCAGGGAGCCCTAGAGAAGATGAGGGTCCTTGCGTAGATGCAGCAGGTGGTGCTGAAGTAGAACCTGTCGGTATCATAGTAGCTGAATGCATGGCAACCTGGTAAGGGTCATCAGGAGCCATGGTGAACTGTGCTGGCAATACTGTTGTAGTAAGAATATCCTCAACGACATCAGGCGTATGGGAGGCCATAGTCTGTGACAACGGCGTAGGGTAGGTGTAAGTGTTTCAAAAACAACTAAACCACGAACTCAAAATACCATATCCAAAAATCATCATATAATTCCGAATCGTAAATAATCAAGAAAGATTTAGAATACCGCATTACTAAAACCATTCTCAAAATAATTAAGCCATATAATTCCTCAAAACACATATAATTCCTCAAAACGCCATCATATCACTAAATCAATGAATCTCAAATCCTCAAATCATCTCAAAAATTCCCAAATCTCTAATCATCTCAATAAGTCTCATAATACCTCAATAATAAACAATGATGCTTCGGCTTGGCGGGCTGGCGGGCAATGGTCGAGGATTGTTTTCTCTAAAAATCGGTTATAGTTTAGGTGTCTATTTACCTAGTTCTCTATAACCTTGGCTCTGATACCAATCTGTAACACCCCCAAAATTTGATACAGTAGAAGACTCAACAAGCTTTCGGGGTGCTACGGGGATTGGTATCCAAACACAAGACATAAAAGAACGAGATAAAGTAAACAAAATAAAGTGCAACCACGCGGGGTTTTAAAGTTTACATTATCCCAAAATCATTCAAATTCAGGCCCAAAAGAAATAAATATAGGTCCACAATCGTTATCAGAGTTTTAGAAAACATAGATCCATAACCGGTGCCAAATGCCAAGCCTCCAATCCCAAGCATCCGCATAGCATCACTTAATTACCTGAGAAAACGTGCTAAAAGTCAGCTTTCGCTGGTGAGATCATAGGTTTAGATTCTTAATTCAATATAGTGGACATATACGCAAAATGCTTGCTAGCTAGACTAGGCCTCAATCATCCAACCAAAAATCCAACCAAATCAAATCAAATCAACCCTATAGGTGCACGCTATAGCTCAAATCAATCCAATCAATAGCTTACCTAGCTCAGGTCTAGGCCTCGCTCTAAAATCAATCCAATAGCTTACCTAGTTCGGGACTAGGCCTCGCTCAACAACCAATCAATAGCTTACCTAGCTCATGTCTAGGCCTCGCTCAACAACCAAATCAATAGCTTACCTAGTTCGGGACTAGGCCTCGCTCTATAACCAAATCAATAGCTTACCTAGTTCGGGACTAGGCCTTGCTCTACAACCAAATCAATAGCTTACCTAGTTCGGGACTAGGCCTCGCTCTATAACCAAATCAATAGCTTACCTAGTTCGGGACTAGGCCTCGCTCTTAATCCTACCTAGTTCTATAAGCATAGCAAGTTTTAAATAAATAAAGCGATAATAGTCCACATAAAACATTTGCACGTTTCTCACCCCAAGTATTGAAAACAAAGTTCAAGAGTAAAAGTGGGGCTATGACTCACCTCAAGTCCAGAAATCCTCAAAAGAAATGATAGAAGAAAGACGTAAGTAATCTCAAGCAACTCACGTAACGGCGACTACAGACTCGGCACTTCCTAACAATATCAAACCCGTTCAGAAATCATTTCCTCAAAATCAAATATTCCCATTCCCGAACGTATTCCATTTTACTTTCCAAAAATATCCATTTCTCGAATTAACTTCATATTCATTTGAAATTCGGCGTTTGGTATCCATACGGGTGGAGGGTCGACACAGCACAAACCAAAAAGTCTCAGCAAAGAACATTAATAAGACAACTATAGGTCTAATGTTAGCCCAATATATTATTTAAATAATTATCGAAGCTTATCAAATCCGTCGATTTGGTAATCTCCCATATTTATTTACGTAATATATCGTTCCAAGATTATACCCAACCTAAAGCACATTGCACATAAGTTTCTATTTGGTATATGTCGTAGTCCAATGAATTCCCTATATATATCGTCGAATCGGCCAAATTCCATGAGACATATAGTAATTTATTACCCTAAAATATATACCACATCCTATGGGCGTCGTGGGATACGATGCCCATTAATATACCCATTTTATATCGTCAAATAACTCGATCTAGAATGAGTCATTCGATATATAAAATGTTTATATTAACCGTCATATATCCGTGACAACACAAAGTCACAATATAAAGCCCACTTGGACTTTAAAGACCCACAATTCGTATAACTCGATAAGTTTCTAATTTATAAATAAAATCACATTTTTAATTATTATTTACCCGACTTATGTTTCGCCATTATTTATATAGTTATTATTTATAATAATATCCCGACATTTATTACACTATTTGCATAGTATAATAACTATCGTTTTATTATTATAACGTTTACTCGTGATCGTTTTATTATTAATATACGCATATATATATATATATATATATATATATATATATATATATATATATATATATATATATATATATATATATATATATATATATATATATATATATATATATATATATATATATATATATATATACGTTTAACACGTCTATATATACGTTTATAAACGATTATATTCTTAATAATATTATAACGAGTAACATTTTTTAATATCGACTTTTAAATATTTATCGAGTCATAGAATTTGGTCACATGTCCGAGTCATGACCCTCGGCTCATAGTCCAAGTCCAAATAATAAAACCATGTCACAATAATAAATCAACTCCGTCCAAACATTCCCATATCCACGTGCTACAACATGAGGGTCCGACTACGGCACCCAACTAACCTATCTCCGTCATCTAATTGACCGTCTCACAATTGGTCCCCAATTCCATACTCGTCAACACAACTCCAAATCACAATACAAGTAAACCAATGTCCAAATGCTTCGGTCCAACATAAGTCACAACATGAAATATTAATACCATATAAACCAAAACAAAAATATATCAATTATACGGGTCGACTTACCAAGTCAAACCCGGGTCAACTTATGAGGTCACAAACCATAAAAATAACCTCACCCGAGACCTCTTGGTCTCGGCTAGCTCTAAAGAGCCTCTCGACCCAAACAGCCCGCGAAGGGGGTGTCGGCCGAGAATCCAAAACAACAACAATATCAAGTCGAGCCATAATCGACCCAAAATTACCACTAGCCATAAACCATCATCAAGAATCAAGAAGAAAAAGAACCATAACACCTCCAAGACTCTAAATCGAGTCGAGGAGTGTCACACCGAGACCTTGGGTCTCGGTCGAGCTCAATACGAGCCACAAACCCAAACCAAACGCGTACAAAAATACAAATTCGAGCACCAATAATCAAGAATCGTCCCCCAAGGATACCAAACTCGTTTTTATCTCAAAACCCATTTCCATTTCGAATTTAAACATCCCAAAATACCAAGATTCAATTCGGGTTTGACTCAAAATAGTCAAACCCGACCCAAAACTCATGTTTTCTCACCTCTAAATCGAATGAAAACCAAGATGAATGATGTTATGGTGTCGTGTGATGTGTGGTGCGGTGGTGATAATAAAAACGAAGGGGGAAGGCGCGTGTTTCACACCACAAGAACAAGAAGGTGATGGGGAGTGTTTTGGTGGTGGTGGTGTCGTGTGGAAGTCGGCGGTGGTGATGGTGTCGGGGTGGCAGCCGGCGGCTAGGGAGAGGGGGAAGAAGAGAGGTGGGTGTGGTGATAATGTTATGAGGGTTAGGGTTAGGGGAGAGGGTTAAATACCCGAATTTTACATATTAGTCCCACAAGTTTCCCTTTTTCCAAACTAGCCACAAATACTTTTAGTTTTAGGTGAATATTAATAAACGGTTCTCCCACAAGACGATTACTCGATCATAGAAGTATTAAATTCTCGCCAAACATATTCGTACACGTCATAAATGATTTTCCCAACAACATTCCCCAAAATATATAGATATGTATGAAAAACATAATATTTATTTAACGGTGAATCGCTACCGTTTGTAAAAGATTAAAATTCGTTAGGTTAATCTAGTGCCGGAGTCAATGTAGTGCCAAAGATAACGATCTCACAATAAATCATCACAACCGAAATAAATCAAACCATAAATAAATACTAAATCTCATAAACATCGTACGATTAAAATCAAGTACCAAGGTTCGTAAAATATCTCGTCACGATAAACATTCAAAAATTCCAAATTTATAATTTCAATGTAATGCGGGTTTTATAAAATGGCTCCCTATTTTGCCAGTTGTCACATAAGTATTCTTTTAATTCAATCAATATGTCTATGTGTTGGTTGTCTATATCTTGTTCTTGTCTTAATTCCATCATGCTAGGCTAGATCTATCTTGTGTTTGCTTGGATCTAATGAAACCTAGATGTTAATTATGTGTTGATTACTTGTTTATAATTGTTTTGGATGAATGAATTTAATGTTAGGCTTAAGAAAACTGGCAGATCTCCAAATGGTAACATGCTTGAACGTCTTAGGAAACATGAACCGATGTGTACTAGGTCTTTATTGGTTGTATTTAATGCATGAGCCACTGTTTATAATCCCTATGGTTATGTTGGGCATGGCATAGGAGGAGATAAGAGCTCATAGAATTGGGGAGTTAAGTGCGCCACCCCATGAATGGTATTAAGGAATACAATCCGTCATCCATGCAACTATAACAAGTAATTAACATGTAAAAGATGTCTAGGGAGTAGTGAAATCTAAGTAAACACATTTTCTCCACTTATTGCTCACAACCTTAGTATAATTTAGTTTAGTTTCATTTCTAGTATTTTATTTTGATTGCATCTTTAGTATTGGGTTAGTTGACTAGCAACTAATTCCGCCCAAATCCTTCAAACCTGAGATTTTTACTTGCTTTCTAAAAAATATAAAAATACAAAAAGAATCATCCCTCACCTTTAGAACTAGTATTTAGGTTTTCTAATCCTAGCGACACTATTCCTAGCTGAACGATCAATCCCCCGGTACTTGTCACTATAATATACTACAACGATCAGGTACACTGCCTGGTGGGGGTTGTAAGCTTCTCAAGATCCCTTGAGAGGTAAAGCCTGGTGTGATTCCCACGTATCAAGTTTTTGGCGCCGCAGCCTGGGGAATAGTTATTGTCTAGGTTAGAATCTCTTTTTATTAGGTCTACTTGCTAGATTCCTTTCTAGTAAGATTTTATTTTTTATTTTTAGGTTTTCTTTAGTCTATCTTATTTCTTTGTGTCTTTGTTCGTAACTCTTCACCACCCGACATCATGGACAACGGGAACATCTTTGAACCCTTCATCCCACCACAACAAAACCCACCACTAGAACCTCTTAGGCCCCGAACCTTAGGAAAATATTCCTGACCTAGCCACCAAGGCTACCGAAACACCATTGAGCTCACCGGAGCCTATGTGACCCCCTTGCGATCCGACACCATCCGGTTGGTGCAAAGCGGATGTGCATTCCATGGACTTCGTTCCGAAAATCCAAACCAACATCTTAAGGACTTCCTCAAAATCGTAGATTCCATAGACCTAGATGTTGCAACTAGAGAGACAACCCGATTACGCCTATTCCAATTCTCTCTACGGGATCAAGCTAGTCAATGGCTTGAGCGTTTACCCGCGGGATCCATCACCACATGGGATGATCTCACCACTCGTTTCCTTGCTTAATTTTTCCCACCGGGGAGAACTACTAAGCTTAGAAATGACATCTTGATGTTCCAACAACGTCAAAATGAAACCTTTTATGAAGCATGGACTCGATATAAAGACCTGCTCCGAAAAGTCCCTCATCATGGCATCAAACCATGGCTACAGATTAAAATCTTTTACGATAAAGTCGACTATCAAACAAGGAGAGCCATTGATTACGCAGCCAAGGGCAGGCTAAATAGACTTAGCATTGACGAGTGCTGGAAAGTTCTTGAGGGGTTGGCACAATACGAAGAAGAAGGATGGGAGGACCCGATGTTTCCAAGCAAGGGAAAACTTGACTACGCATACGCCACCCAAGAACAGTTATTAGGAAGCATCGAGAAGCAGGTAAAAGAATTAATGAGTATTGAGAAACCTGCCGCTGAACCCATGTGGAATCCTAATTTACGTAGGAATGCAGCTATCAACCACGATTTTCCTAAACGTTCACGACAAGAGGAATTCGAAGGGATAATGGTAACCTTCATGGATAATCAGGAAAAACAAATCCAGCACCTAGAAGCACGCATGGAGAGCACTCACAAAGCTTTTATGAATTTAGCAGACCAATTCATATCAAGGGTCAAAGAAAAGATCAAAGAAAATTCCGTACCTAAAAAAATCGAAAAAGTCTTCGAGGTTTCAACCCCTTTGGCGTTTGACCAAGAGGATAGCGAGAAATTTTCCCCAAGTGCTTCACCATTAACTACCCCCTGTTCTCGTGAGCATCCCCAGGAAGAGAAGAATTCGCAATTCCATAACATTTTCGTTGGATGTTTGCGAACCACATTTCCAAACCTATCCAAGAGACGTTCTTTTGGTTTTAAACCCGGTGTAAAGAGGTTGTACCTAAAAAACACCACTGATTTGAAACCCTCTATGGAACAACACCTCTTTTTACGCACCGGTGACCCGTGCGCAGGTTACAACTTAGCCAAAACGTCACCCAATCCTTTCTACAACCTCACCTCTTTCCGTGACAGTAATGAAACGTTCGACCCTGGTGGACCTCGTTAGCGGAATAGCTACTCATGGTTTTACTAATGTTTAGCTATTCACACAAAGTGCTGGGACTAAACGTGGAATTACTCTATTTCTCACCTCACACGGGCATCTGACGGCGTCATACATAACTCTTGACGTCGTCACCTCGATAGATCAACAATATTAACCCAAAACCAATCACTTTCAACCCATACCCCACAAATCTCACCCAAAGTGCTGCTACTACTCCGAATCTTCACCCTTCAATTCGACGTCTTCCGCAACCGATCTTCACTTGGTAAGTGATTTTTCTTCATTCTTTTTCGATCAATTGTCCTTAGGATCAATCAATTTGGAAAACCCCTTTCGCCCGAAACCCCATTCTTGACCCATCATTGACAAATCGTAATGCCATCCATTTGGTGATTTGTAAACATGGGGTCACCCATTGATTATGTTATCTCACTCGAATCATGCATTAGTTTAGGGAAAGCCGCTCATGCCACGGATTTTTTGACCCCCCACCCATGTTTTCTGATTAAAGGAGCATTTGGGTAATGGGTTAAGAGTTTGAAAATTGATTTTTTTCCTCGCATTTGCATGGTTCGGATTCTGCTAAGTCTGACGGCGTCAGGACTTTCTTCCTGACGGCGTCAGATGTGTCTGACAGCCTGAATCGGTTAAAATTCTCGTTCTAATTATCTCCGCCCTCTTCATCTTATTCCAGGAAAATGAGCAAGCGATCTCGTCAACATCGTGGCAGCTCTTCCAGGTCACAAGGAGTTAACTATGGAGAATTGGTCCATAGTTGGGGTGAATTCGACAATGTGGCCGCCACCACCAAGTATGCGGAGCTTTGTAACCACCACATTGATGCTGGGGCCGTGGTTGATTGGGAGTTTCTCAGGACCCAAGGGTTGGAAGGTGCATTTCTGGGGAGGATCCACACTGATGGATTTGCGGGTCCTCAATGGGAAAGGTTGTTTAGGATTAGGGAGACGGTGTATAGCGAGTTGGTGAGGGAGTTCTTTGCGACCTTCCATTTTGATCAGGCTGAGGCTAGGACAGACATGGGGGGCACCACTATCTATTTTATGTTAGGAGGGGAGTTGCGATCATGTTCGGTTACTGAGTTTGGTTGGAGGTTAGGGTTGTATACTAGGGAGGAGGCGGTTGATGGAGGTTTTATGCAGAGATTGTTGAATGGGGAGACTCAGAGGAGTGATATGAGGTGTGTCACTTTTTGGCCGACCATTGGGGAAGGGGTTTATACCTCAATGACTGGGGCAGCATCAATCAGGGACCCCACGGTCAGGTTGGCCCACAGATGCATCACATACAGCCTGTCAGGACGTCATGGCACCACTCACCGTGTTACCGCTTCAGATCTTTTCTACCTGTACACCATCTTTTCAGCGGATGTTTACTGCAATATCCCATTTTGGGTAGCTAGTTATTTGAGGACTAGTGTGGGTGAGAGGGATATCGATAAGGTGTATGGGGGGATGTTCGTGACCCGGTTGGCTCGTTCCTATAATCTTCTTACCCCTCCGATCATGGGGTACTTGAGCGACTGTGGGGCTTGTAGGTTGGTGAGGGCTAAATCCCTCAGGCAGATGAACATCTTGATGCAACTGGCTGATGGGTCCTATGGTTGGTACGTGGCAGGGATACCTGACGATGATGATGATGATGATGAGGGAATGCCCCAGCAGCATCAGTTTCAGGGTTATGAGGAGGGGACAACTGACTGCTACCGACACATGAGTCGGGGAGACTGGCAGGCACACCAGGGGGCCTGGATGGGTCAGGTGGACGCATGGCGGACCACCACTAACCAGCGCTTTGATTGGATGTATGATCATACCATCCGCCAGATGCAGCACCTCTCCACCCATGATCAGCTTGAGCCTCACCTGCAGATTGACCCATTCCCCAGCCGTGAGACTGACTACCCTCCCTACGGGTACACCGGACACCTCCCTCCTGACTATGACTACCGTTTCGGTCCTCCTCCCCAGTGATCTTTCTTGATATCTGTTATTTGTGAACGATTTATTGATGGTCATGTAATTCAAAACAATTGATGCTGTAATAGTTTAGGATTCGGCCTCTGTTGGCCTTGAACAATTTTATTTTCATGTTTATTTTTACTTGAAATAATTGAATGTGCTTGTGTTGACGTTCTTCATGTTTTGTGTGATTTTATTTTTGTTTGATGTTATTTGCTTCCCTATGCATGCTTTGTTTTTATTGTTGGTTGATCATGTTTCTAAATTAAATAGTGGAAATACTTTACTTTGCTGTTTTGGCTTAGTCTTAACTCCACCTAAAAGTATTTTTGCAAAAGATAAGTGTAAGGGGAAACCCCAAATATGTTTTTAAGAAACAAACCGATCATGATTCTCCACAATATTAAATGAACATGTATATTCGTATTTGTTAGAGTCAAATGCTTGTATAGAGTCATAATGAAGTTTTGCATGATTTTCCAGGAAGTAGGACCAAGTTTTTCCAAAAATTTTCCGGAAACTTAACATAAGAATTTCTGCAGGTCACTTCTGACGGCGTCAAGAGTTAACTCTTGACGGCGTCACGTGTAAAAATCTGGAAATTTTACCGGTTTTGTTTTTCTAACGGAGTCTTATGGTTTTTGTGAATTATTAAGTTTTATAATCTCCAGGAAATCTGCAAACTTCATTCCACAAGCATTATATCTTATCTTGTTTTCTAGGATTTAGTAACTTATATAGGATGCCGCCGATTTTACGCGAGGTTGTTTTGTCTATTTTTCAGGATTCACAGGTTATGTATAACAAGAAGATGATTTATATTCTGGAATGGAAGCTTTGATTGTTCATTTTCTTGGAGGAAGATTTAACCTGGCCACCTTATTATCCATACCGAGCGAATCAGGGGAGTATTTGATTTCATTCTTTTTACTTTTTCACTTTTACATTCTTTACTTGAACATTGGGGACAATGTTCATCTTAAGTGTAAGGGGAGGGTAAAAAGATGATACCTTACATATGCACTTTCGCTTGAGTTTGTTTTGTTTAATGGTAGATGTGTAATAAAACTATGAGAAATACTTGTTAGTGCAATTTTAGCGCCAAATTTAAAATTTTGTACAACATTTAGGAGTGAAACTTTAGCCATAGCAAGCGTCTCATGGATAGGAGATTGTATGACTAGCACATAACCGTATATTCAGAAAAATTTTCCACCCAAATATGTGAGGTTCGCCTTTAGATTTGATAGGAAAAACATTTACTATTAGTGCTTATGAGTGTACCGGTAGCATTTAGATTCTAAAACTTGCGTTAGTGATGCATCCCGAGACCGCTAGTGAGACTACATTCGTGTAGTAGGATTTACTACATGATAAGAGGCATTAGGATCACCCTTGTGTTAAACCCGTATCATAATTACTTGACCACTTAAGTCATATTACTTGGCTAGTTAAGTCAACTAATTTTTCCCACACCCTTAGCGTTGTACTCATTTTTAGTACACGAAACCCCTAGTACACCCCTCCGAGCCTATCTTTTCGTTTCTAACTTTAAGCATTTTACTTAAAGGAAGAATTTGTTACACCCCACTTAAATGTACAACCAAATCGCCTTAGCCTTCCGTGTATGCGCTCATCTTTAGTGCATTATTGTTATTTGTTAAACCCTAAGTTAACTATCTAATTGATTACATGGTTGCTAAGTCGAGTCATATCCTTGTACATATTGTTTTGGGACTCATGGGTAAGTACTTATTTTATGGAGTAATGGGGAAGAACATCATTTATTACCCCCATATGTACGTTAATCTTAAAAAGCTCCAAGTGTTTTGATTTTCTTAATTCGAGTCATTAGATTAGTTTAATGTAAAGTATGTAAAGATTCAAGTGTAAGGGGAATGTTCATCCCCTATGATGTATTATTTTGGATGGTAGGGTAAGAGTGTATGCAAAAAAAAAAAAATAAAAAATAAAATAAAAAATAAAAAAAAATCGAAAAATCAAGAAAAAGAAAAAAAATATATAGAAAAAGAAAAAGAGAAAAAACATACGGACTACCATCCCTTTTCATTCTATGTTCATTTTATGTTTTTGTTATTTTTCATTTATTAGCTTAAGTCGAGTCTAGTCTTCGCTTAGCAACGCCATATTGTACATGTAATTAACCAAGATTGTTAACTCGCCACCAGTAAAAATTTCCTTTATCCAACAAAACCGTGTATTTCATATCCCTACACCTAATGTTACAACCCTTTAAAAGACCTCTTTGATAGTTTATCCTAGGTGCTTACGCCATGTGGTGGAGGTTTGATCCTTTCCCAAGCCTACGGTAATCTATTTTGCTATGACAGGTAGTGAGAGATATCTTCCATTTCCATATTGTAATTTATACTTTATTACACCCGAGAGATGTGAGTATCTAAACACTATTTGTGAGGTGCTAGTGTATGACCTCTGTGCTTGTCTATTGGTCTTTAGTGGAACGATTATTTGTTGTAATTACTTTTTTATTAGTGTTAAATGACCCCTAACTTGTCTTTTGAGTAGAATAAAAGCGCATTTGCTTGAGGACAAGCAAATCTCAAGTGTAAGGGTATATGATGAGGCGAAAAATGAACCACTTTTAGGGGGTCATTTAAGCCCGGAATTGAATTTATTTGATCAAATATTGCCCTAAATCGTTCCTTTTGTGATTTTAGGTACTTTGGGAGTGAAATCTGGAAAAGGAAGCAATTCGGACGTTTTTGGAGCATAAAAGTGAAGAAAACGCCAAAGTCTTAATTTTCCTTGCTGGGAACAGTAGGTGACGGCGTCAAGAGCAACATCCTGACGGCGTCAAGAGTAAATTCCATGACGACCCAGTACATATTGGACGGCGTCACGAAGTAGGGCGACAAGAGTAAAAATCATGACGGCCTGGAAATGCTAATACATGACGGCGTCAGAAGTAGATCAAGGCAGTCCGAGAAGAGTTTTGGCGGCGAGGTGACGGCGTCACAAGATTGGTCTTGACGCCATCAGACCCTATTTCCTATATATAGTTTTCTAATTTTCACATTAAAGAGAGAAGTTTTGGAGAAACCCTAAGTACGAACTTGGTGCAAATTTTACAGGTTTTTCAAGGGTTCTAAGCCCTTGATACCTTTCATGTGCAATTGAGATAAGTATTCTTTTAATTCAATCAATATGTCTTTGTGTTGGTTGTCTATATCTTGTTCTTGTCTTATTTCCATCATGCTAGGCTAGATCTATCTTGTGTTTGCTTAGATCTAATGAAACCTAGATGTTAATTATGTGTTGATTACTTGTTTATAATTGTTTTGGATGAATGAATTTAATGTTAGGCTTAAGAAAACTGGCAGATCTCCAAATGGTAACATGCTTGAACGTCTTAGGAAACATGAACCGATGTGCACTAGGTCTTTATTGGTTGTATTTAATGCATGAGCCACTGTTTATAATCCCTATGGTTGTGCTGGGCATGGCATAGGAGGAGATAAGAGCTCATAGAATTGGGGAGTTAAGTGCGCCACCCCATTAATGGTATTAAGGAATACAATCCGTCATCCATGCAACTATAACAAGTAATTAACATGTAAAAGATGTCTAGGGAGTAGTGAAATCTAAGTAAACACATTTTCTCCACTTATTGCTCACAACCTTAGTATAATTTAGTTTAATTTCATTTCTAGTATTTTATTTTGATTGCATCTTTAGTATTGGGTTAGTTGACTAGCAACTAATTCCGCCCAAATCCTTCAAACCCGAGATTTTTACTTGCTTTCTAAAAAATATAAAAATACAAAAAGAATCATCCCTCACCTTTAGAACTAGTATTTAGGTTTTCTAATCCTAGCGACACTATTCCTAGCTGAACGATCAATCCCCCGGTACTTGTCACTATACTATACTACAACGATCAGGTACACTGCCTGGTGGGGGTTGTAAGCTTCTCAAGATCCCTTGAGAGGTAAAGCCTGGTGCGATTTCCACGTATCAACTACTAAGGGTGCAAATAATATTTTCAAACATACACCAAGAGTTGTGAAAAGTCTCATTGAAAGGAATTATGTGGTTAAAACATAAAATTGGAAACCAAAACGAAAAGGTCCTACTAGACCAAATGGTCCTGCTAGACTAAATGGTACTGCTAAATTTGGTACTGTCAGACCAAAAACCACAAAATGTGTTAAGAATGAAAATGCTGTTAAGTCCTTAGCATGTTGGATTTGGAGACCACTCCAATTAAATGGTGCATCAACAGTTCTAAAAAGGTTTGATTACATTGATGCACGAGGCAAACCCAAGTCAGTCATGGCTTGGGTACCCCAAGGAAACTAATATGTGTATATATGTGCAGGAACATTCAAATGATATTGCTGATCAAGGATATGTAGATATTGGATGTTCAAGGCACATGACAGGCAACATGTCTTACCTTACAGACTTCAAATCATTTGATGGAGGATATGTTACCTTTGGGGTAGGAATCAAAGGAAAGATTACTGGTAAAGGTACAATTAAAACCAGTAAATTAGATTTTGAAAATGTGTATTTTGTGAAAGAGCTTCAGTTTAATCTCCTAAGTGTCTCACAAATGTGTGACACAAAGAACAATGTTCTTTTTACTAACACTGAATGCATTGTTCTTTCTCCTGATTTTAAAATTCCTGATGAAAGTCAGATTCTTCTTAAAATCCCAAGAAAGAACAATATGTACATTGTTGATTTAAAGAACATTGTTCCTAAAGAGAGTTTAACCTGTCTAGTAGCAAAAGCCTCATTGGATGAATCTATGTTTTGGCATAGAAGGCTTGGTCATGTAAACTTTAAAACAATCAATACAATTGCAAAATATGATTTGGTTAGAGGTTTACCCAAAAAGATTTTTCAAAATGACCAAACCTGTGTTGATTGTCTAAAAGGCAAACAACATAGAGCTTCTTGTAAGCCCAAGACCCATAACTCAATTTCTCAAGCTTTATACATGCTTCATATGGACCTCTTTGGTCCTACATCTGTGAATAGCTTGAATGATAAAAAAATATTGTCTTGTAGTTACTGATGATTACAGCAGATTTTCTTGGGTTTTCTTTTTGAGAACTAAGGATGAAGCTAGTGAGATCCTTAAGTCCTATATTACAGGAATAGAAAACCAAATTAATAAGAAAGTAAAAGTAATTAGATGTGACAATGGGACAGAATTCAAGAATAGAGTTATGGATGAATTTTGCAAAGAAAAAGGAATAAAAAGAGAATATAGTGTAGCTAGAACCCCACAGCAAAATGGAGTAGCAGAAAGGAAAAATAGAACTCTTATAGAGGCTGCTAGAACAATGTTAGTAGACTCTAAGTTGCCTATTTCATTTTGGGCTGAAGCTGTAGGTACTGCTTGTTATGTGCAGAACAGGGTTCTTGTGATTAAACCTCATAGAAAGACTCATTATGAACTTTTGTTTGGTAGAACACCATCTCTAAGTTTTATGAGACCTTTTGGATGTCATGTCACTATTCTCAATACCAAAGATCATCTAGGAAAGTTTGAAGGAAAAGCTGATGAAGGCTATATGATAGGGTATTCTTTGCAAAGTAAGGCCTATAGGGTGTATAACAGTTGCACTAGGCTAGTGGCAGAAAATCTGCACATAGAGTTTCAAGAGAAATTATCTAATGTTGCAGGCATTGGACCAGATTGGTTTTTTGACATTGATAAGCTTTCAGAATCTATGAATTATGTGTCTGTCACAGGTACAAATACTAACGATAATGCAGGTTTTGAAGAAAATGTTGAAAAAAATTGATGCTCAAGATTACATCTTAATGCCAATTTGGAAAGGATTGGATTCATCTTCAAATCATGGAGAGCCTTCTAATACAACAAATGAAGGTGTTGAAGATGATCATGGAACTCAAGGTCAAGGGAATCAAGGAAATTCTGCAAATGAAAATGGTACTGCCAGTTCACCAAATGGTACTGCCAGTTCACAAGTTGGTCCTTCTAGACCATTAAATGTTCTATCAGATGATTCCTTACCAGAAGATGTAGGGATTGGCAATCTTCCAATTACCTATGATGTTCCTACAACACACAACGCAAGAATTCTCAAAGATCACTCCATTGATAATGTGATTGGCAGCATTGATTCTGGTGTTAAAACAAGAACTCAAGTCTTATCTTCAGACAAAGAAGGGTTTGTCTTAGCTGTCTATGAAGAAAAGAACCATGAAGTTGCCAACATATGCCTGTTTTCATGCTTTCTCTCACAGGTTGAACCCAAAAATATTACAAAGGCCTTAGATGATTCAATTTGGGTTGAAGCAATGCAAGAAGAGCTACTTCAATTCAAACTTCAGATGGTCTGGATACTGGTTGATTTGCCCAAAGGTTACAGGGCAATTGGAACCAAATGGGTATTCAGGAATAAGAAAGATGAAAGGGGAATAGTGATCAAAAAAACAAAGCAAGATTGGTGGCCCAAGGGTACACTCAAGAAGAAGGAGTGGACTATGAAGAAGTTTTTGCTCCTGTTGCAAGAATTGAAGCAATTAGGCTATTCTTGGCCTATGCTTCTTTCATAGGCTTCACTGTTTACCAAATGGATGTCAAAAGTGCCTTTTTATATGGTACTATTGAAGAAGAGGTGTATGTTTCTCAACCTCCAGGCTTCATTGATCAAGAATATCTAGACAAGGTGTACAAGGTTACCAAGGCTCTTTATGGTCTACACCAAGCTCCTAGGGCATGGTATGAAACATTGGCATTCTATTTATTAGAAAATGGATTTCAAAGAGGCAAGATTGATCCAACTTTGTTCATCAAAAGAACCAAGAAAGACATCTTGCTGGTGCAGATTTATGTTGATGACATTATCTTTGGATCCACAAACCAGGAGTTGTGTGTGGAGTTTGAAAAACTTATGCATAATAAGTTTGAAATGAGTTCCATGGGGGAACTTACTTTCTTTCTGGGTCTCCAAGTGAAACAATCAAATGAAGGCATATTTATCAGCCAAGATAAGTATGTAGCAGAGATCCTAAGGAAGTTTGGGTTTGCAGATTCAAAGGTTGCAAGTACACCAATGGATCCAGAAAAGGGGTTACTCAAAGATGCTGAGGGTGAAGATGTTGATGTGCACAATTACAGATCAATGATTGGATCCTTGATGTACCTTACATCATCAAGACCAGATATCATGTTCCCAGTGTGTGTATGTGCAAGGTTTCAAGTAAATCCAAAAGTTTCTCATCTCACAGCAGTCAAAAGGATCTTTAGATATCTCAAGGGTCAACCTAGGTTGGGTCTATGGTATCCAAGGGAATCATCTTTTGAATTGGTAGCTTATTCAGATAGTGACTATGTTGGTGCAACCCTAGACAGAAAATCCACAACTGGTGGATGTCAATTTCTTGGCTGCAGACTCATATCATGGCAATCCAAGAAGCAAATCATGGTGACCAATTCTACAACTGAAGCAGAATATGTTGCAAGTGCAAGTTGTTGTGGCCAAGTTCTTTGGATTCAAAATTGTAACAATTCGCAATTTCAGGTTAATTACCATTCCCGGAAAATTTCACTATTCACTTTTACTATTCATTTTTTTCCCGAAACTTTCCCGAAAGTTGATTTTTATTTGATATTCTCGAGTGATAAATCATTTCCATGGCAAAATAAATGTTTGACATTTGTCAGATCATTTCCGTGAAAGTTATTAAGGATTTACCCGTTTTAGGGTAAAACGTCATTCAGAAATTCTACGCACAACGAAATTTGACTCCGTCAGGTGACCCCACATCAGAAAAATGTTTGACACACTCATGATTTATTTGAGAATAAATCATGACTGAGAAAAATATGACCAGAATAAACCTCGGCCGTGAAAAACTGGAATTTTCAGTTTTAAGCGTTTTTACTCAGCCGTAACCTTAGCCTATACCTGCACCGCATTTCTAAGACAATTTAAGTTTTCAACTTATTAGAAAAAGTCAACATATTTTTCCCTCCTCCATTGACCAAAAATCATTCTTTGATTTTATAAGTCATTCCTTGATTTTTAGGCTTACGGTTTGATGTCTAAAAGACATTTAATACCAACCTACACTAGACTGAGCCCAGTCTAGACATTATAAGTCATTTTAAATCATTTTTATCCTATTAGGAAAGTAACATTTTACTTTTCTCAATTTTACGCAATATTCGTACGTTTTACGTATTACGCGTTTTAGACCCGTGTTTCCAGTTTTAGCAGGGTTTTACCACTCCAATGGAACCTACCACTCATTTTATATTTTATTATGGAGTATTTTGACAAGTTTAATCATTCTTCCAAGTTTCGTATTTTTACGATACCCGGTTTTACGTTTTGAGGCTTAATCATTTACGATTGGCTTTTCCCGGAGTCAAAACTAACCATGTATCTTGGATAATACCATCAAAAGTCCACACTTGTTCTCCAAGGGTTGTGAACCGCCTCTAGGGGGGAGGATTCACACTTGTGGCATGATCTCATGCTAAGTACTCTTAGATTGCATCCATGTGTTAAACTTGGTGATCAAGTGTTGACAAGTCAACACTTCTAACCTCCTCAAGGCCATATAAAGCCTCCTTGCCTCCCCTTGAACGTCCACAACACACACACAAACACCATTCCATTTGCTAATTCACTCCAAGTATTAACCAAGAGAATCAAGAGCTTAAACAACATAGAAACCCTAGTTTGGTTTTGATTCATCAAACACTTCCATAACCTTATATACTTGGTGATTTCTCTTGAGTTTAAATCCACTCAAGTCACCTAAACCTTCATCATCCATCTTTCAAGAATACCAAGGGTAGAAAGATTGCATGAAGTGAAAAAGGGTTGAAGCAAGTCTATCAATGTCCTATCCTTACATGTTAACTTCCTTTCATCTTTGAAAGCCAAAAGTTGTGAGCCAAACCCTAACTTGATTCTTGTTAAATAATCATGTTCATGTTATTTACATATTATTTGTGCTATATATTGTCTTGTTATCATGTCCATGATGTATAAAAAAATGACCAAAACAAGTTATTGTTATTGATTGTTAAAACAAGTTACTAAAACAAGCAAACTAGTGACTTTCTTGGTAAGACCTGATCAAAATGGTAAAAATATGATATTGGATCATTACATATTACAGTAGAGGACTTAACAAGGAAACCATAGCAATTTGAACCACCTAAAACGAGTATACGAGTCAAAAGTTACGCCCATTTGAAGTTACCAAAGATTTCCGGCAAAACTGCCTAAACCTTCCTGAATCGCATTCTGACTTTTTGAAAGTCCCACTTCTGGTCCGATTCATCAAAAAGTTAAAACACGAAAGTTGTCCGAAACGACGTTTTCGTTCAGGAACAAAGAAGCTCGAGCCTTGAAAACACTTTCTGAGTAAGATATTTCACAATTTCTTAACAGCTATTTACATATAATAAGTCATTAAGTTATGGTTATACTTTAAAAGGAACAAGAGTTATTATGACCTATAAACAAGACCACCACCATGGCTAGAGCCAAGGTTGGGTCTCATGACCTTGGAACAAGGACCAAAGGTCATGGCTAGGCCATGACGAAACGACTATATAAGCTTATTTAGGCGAAAACATGAAACAAGGAATTAGCAAGAAATTGAACATACAATTTGGATATGCTTCACCTAAAAGGAACCATGAGATATTACCAAGAGAAAATGGTCATTCAAGACTTATGAAACTATCCCTAATAACAATCTTCAGGTACAAATAAACTTTCCTAAGTTTATTCAAATATCGGACATGTAACTTTTCGGATCAAAACTTATATCTATATATTTCATCAACTACTACAATAGTAGGGAGCCTCATGTGAGGAGTTCATCATGTAAGCCGTCGAGTTGAGTTGTGGATTTACGAGTTAAAGTGTCCTGGCTCCTCGAACGCTTACTAACATGACTTCTGAATTATGTCGGCCCGAACGGTAGTAAACGATATACCAAAACATACATGTTTCATGAATCTTTCTTTCAAAGACTTACATTATACATCATACCACATCATGGACTAAATGCAAGATATATATATAGGCACTACTTCATGTTCTTTACTCGAACCTAAGTCGCAACATTCGATTATAGGTTGCTCGTAGAAACCTACACGATCCGACCATTACCTTCATTACTTGCTATCTTACTTAAGGTGAGTTCATAGCCCCACTTTCGATTACTTAATTGTTTTACAAACCCTTGGGGGGAATACATGCTATTTATAACCGAGCACAATGTTTTTAAATTGTATGCTTACCTGATTGTTTTATTATCACTAAGTACCAACCTTGCTAAACCGAGATCCTTTATTATGAACCATTTAGTCACTAGCAATAGTGAGCGCGAATATTATTAATAGGCCTATTGGGATTGACGAATCCCATTTGTATTGACTAAGTTCAAACAAATGCAATAATATTTGAGATTTAGGTATGTTAGCAAAGTACCTACCGGGATAAATCTGCCGATCGATATTGGTACACGTTAACGTTATGGTGTCATAAGCTTAGTGTATAATACATGTTCCGGGCGTATAATAACGTAGCCTACCTGTTTTGTTTTCCAAACATTGGTGTGAGCCTATAACTCACACTACCAACATATTGTGTTCAATCGATTTAACAAACTCTATGAATATCACTCAACCTTTGTGTTGACCTCTCAAGCATGTATTTCAGGTTCATGACGATCAAGGATGGCACGGAAGGACACGGATACTCAAGAGGGCTATAAATTTTATTATCATTCAAAACTCATTTACTATACATTGTAAACATGGAACCAATTGGGACCTCATTTTGTAATCTCTGATATTTATATAATTTGAATGATAAACCTTTTCAAAACGACTCAATTGGAGTTCGTTTTCTATCATTGTGACTATTGTGCCGTCGAGTAACACCCAGTTCGAATTCCGCTGCATCCATGAATTGGGGGTGTTACAGATTGGTACCAGAGCCATGGTTATAGAGAAACGGGTCTAATTGAGACCTAAACTATAACTACAACTACAAGCAAAACCATTTTTATAGCCTTCCGCTCTCCGTGTCTTCCATCCTCCAGACGATTATGGACTTAGTAAGCATTTTATGCTACATGAACACATATAAGTATATTGATATATACACACTAAGCATTTTATGCTACATGAACACATATAAGTATATTGATATATACACACTAAGCATTTTATGCTATAAGCATTTTATGCTACATGAACACATATAAGTATATTAATATATACACACTAAGCATTTTATGCTACATGAACACATATAAGTATATTGATATATACACACTAAGCATTTTTATGCTACATGAACACATATAAGTATATTGATATATACATACTAGGCATTTTATGCTACATGAACACATATAAGTATATTGATATATAAACTCGGTTTATTTTCAATCATTTATCTAAACAATGGACTAAACATATCTGTGTATGCCTATTCTAAGGCATTTCGGCACAGCCACACTCTCCCAATCATGTTCCTACTCCAACATTATATGTCCAAGACATTGTAACTGATTACAATGGTCTCATTCATTTTTCAAGACATTGTGAGATACAATGGTCTCATTCATTTTTCAAGACATTGTGAGATACAATGGTCTCATTCACTTTTCAAGACATTGTATGTTACAATGGCCTCATTCACTTTTCAAGACATTGTATGTTACAATGGTCTCATTCATTTTCCAAGACATTGTGAGATACAATGGTCTCATTCATTTTCCAAGACATTGTGAGATACAATGGTCTCATTCATTTCCAAGACATTGTGAGATACAATGGTCTCATTCATTTTTCAAGACATTGTGAGATACAATGGTCTCATTCATTTCCAAGACATTGTGAGATACAATGGCCTCATTCATTTTCCAAGACATTGTGAGATACAATGGTCTCATTCATTTTCCAAGACATTGTATGATACAATGGTCTTAATCATTTCTCAAATGTTTTGAGTCACACAATGACCTAACCTACTTCCCAGACATTGTGAATTGCACAATGGTCTAACCTACTTCCGAGACATTGTGTTTTGTGCAAATGGTCTCTAGAATTATTCCATCACATCATCAATATCATTTCTTATGATATCAAAAACCCGTCACAATCTATCGATTTCAAAACAAGAAATATGAGATTTCTAAAGGACAAACTAATCCATCATCGACAAAAGCTGAACTTTCTCTACATTCATCAAAGTTTTCTTATGAAACCTTCATTATTAAAAATTCGTGATCCTGGCCAAGTATGTTCTATTTTAGAACTACTTAAAACTTCCTTTCCATACGTATCTACCCTTACTACCTTCTATGCAATGGAATATGAAAACATACGTTACAAGTCTTGTATGAACGGGACTTGCAACTTAAGGGTTTGACATCGCCTTTGTTTAGTGGACAGTTTCCCGAAAGCAACGGACATATCAAAAGTATACCTAGTTTAGGTATTTGAAAATTTTATCGAACCTTGGCTAAATATAGACTAGTCACCTATATTTAACCTAGGGACAGTGGAATATAGTCTGACTAACTATATTCGACTTAGAATTTTCAAATACTGAGAATAGTTGTACTAGGGTTATGTTTAGATTGATTTCCTACATGAACTCGATAAACCACCAGAATACATTAAAACAATCTAGAGACACGATAGTGCCTTACCACTCAGCAAGATCTTAACACCTTATTTGTAAGATCTAAATTCATTCTTGAAAATTTTCATTTATGAGATAATCCGAACGACTATCTTGGGATAGTTATCAATTCTTCTCTTCATTCCGTGGAAGTACCATCCTGTTTAGGATACCATTCCGTCATAAACTTTTAAAAATCTCTTAAGATTTTTAAAGCAAACTCAACATCGATACCTAAGAGTATTAATGTTAAGCATACACTACACACTTTTGTTCATTAACATATCACATCATTATCTTCACAACCGTTACAAACACAAGCTCATTAACAGATCTTGATGCACTTGTAAAGCTCAAATCATCCTTAGTTACACCACAAGTACCCTCATCAGCTTTACAAGTTTGAATATTCATCTTGTACCTTTGGAACACCAGTATCATCTCGTAATACACTACCTTGTAACTCACCGGCTAAGTATGAATGTTGTGTCGGGAATTCTTGAGTAGGATGATTTATAATGTCCTTATTTGAATGGATTGGGATGCCTTTTCATTTAAATAAAGAAATTATAAATCATCGAACCATACGTTTATATTCCTTTAGTTACATTGTTTGGGATGCCTCTCTATGTAAATAAAGAATTATAAACAAGTGGGCTTAATTATATCCGAAATAACATAAGTATGAAGTCAACCTACATTACATTGCTCGGGTATGGCTTGATACCTACATTACATTGCTCGGGTATGGCTTGATACCTACATTACATTGCTCGGGTATGGCATGATACCTACATTTTATTCGCCACAAGAAATCCTATCTTTTCACCGACATCGCTTCAAACCATGACATAAACACTAGGTACAACAACCGATTACCTACTAGGCTATGATTGCAACGACTATCCCAATTTCCATTAGTACGAGGTTTACACTTTGGTTTTCATAATGATAGTGCAATAACAAACAAACTCGTTGCGAGGCCATGTAACCATATGCATGTGCAGTCGTACCAAACTCATTACGGGGCCATGTAGCCATATGCATGGGCAGTCATACCAAACTTATAGTGAAGCCATGTAGCCATATGCATGGGCAGCCGTACAATTCAAACAGGACTTGGTCCAACCACATGTTCAACGCTTATTCCATGATTCGATTCTTATATCAATTGCTATTGATACTTGACAACTATATCAAGTTCTATTTGATATTCAACTACTATATCAATTCCTATTAATATTCGACTACTATATCAATTTCCTTTGATATTCGACTATTACCATACCTTTCCTATATAAAAGTAAGCCTCATCCTACACCATACACTGAAATGACAAATCAAATTACATCACTGGTAATTCCGGACTTTAGTCCTCATAAGTAACCACACCTTTTCATCAACACCACTCCAACATATGATATACAAAGAACTTCGGGACGAAGTTCCCCGTAAGGGGTAGAGACTGTAACAATTCGCAATTTCAGGTTAATTACCATTCCCGGAAAATTTCACTATTCACTTTTACTATTCATTTTTTTCCCGAAACTTTCCCGAAAGTTGATTTTTATTTGATATTCTCGAGTGATAAATCATTTCCATGGCAAAATAAATGTTTGACATTCGTCAGATCATTTCCGTGAAAGTTATTAAGGATTTACCCGTTTTAGGGTAAAACGTCATTCAGAAATTCTACGCACAACGAAATTTGACTCCGTCAGGTGACCCCACATCAGAAAAATGTTTGACACACTCATGATTTATTTGAGAATAAATCATGACTGAGAAAAATATGACCAGAATAAACCTCGGCCGTGAAAAACTGGAATTTTCAGTTTTAAGCGTTTTTACTCAGCCGTAACCTTAGCCTATACCTGCACCGCATTTCTAAGACAATTTAAGTTTTCAACTTATTAGAAAAAGTCAACATATTTTTCCCTCCTCCATTGACCAAAAATCATTCTTTGATTTTATAAGTCATTCCTTGATTTTTAGGCTTACGGTTTGATGTCTAAAAGACATTTAATACCAACCTACACTAGACTGAGCCCAGTCTAGACATTATAAGTCATTTTAAATCATTTTTATCCTATTAGGAAAGTAACATTTTACTTTTCTCAATTTTACGCAATATTCGTACGTTTTACGTATTACGCGTTTTAGACCCGTGTTTCCAGTTTTAGCAGGGTTTTACCACTCCAATGGAACCTACCACTCATTTTATATTTTATTATGGAGTATTTTGACAAGTTTAATCATTCTTCCAAGTTTCGTATTTTTACGATACCCGGTTTTACGTTTTGAGGCTTAATCATTTACGATTGGCTTTTCCCGGAGTCAAAACTAACCATGTATCTTGGATAATACCATCAAAAGTCCACACTTGTTCTCCAAGGGTTGTGAACCGCCTCTAGGGGGGAGGATTCACACTTGTGGCATGATCTCATGCTAAGTACTCTTAGATTGCATCCATGTGTTAAACTTGGTGATCAAGTGTTGACAAGTCAACACTTCTAACCTCCTCAAGGCCATATAAAGCCTCCTTGCCTCCCCTTGAACGTCCACAACACACACACAAACACCATTCCATTTGCTAATTCACTCCAAGTATTAACCAAGAGAATCAAGAGCTTAAACAACATAGAAACCCTAGTTTGGTTTTGATTCATCAAACACTTCCATAACCTTATATACTTGGTGATTTCTCTTGAGTTTAAATCCACTCAAGTCACCTAAACCTTCATCATCCATCTTTCAAGAATACCAAGGGTAGAAAGATTGCATGAAGTGAAAAAGGGTTGAAGCAAGTCTATCAATGTCCTATCCTTACATGTTAACTTCCTTTCATCTTTGAAAGCCAAAAGTTGTGAGCCAAACCCTAACTTGATTCTTGTTAAATAATCATGTTCATGTTATTTACATATTATTTGTGCTATATATTGTCTTGTTATCATGTCCATGATGTATAAAAAAATGACCAAAACAAGTTATTGTTATTGATTGTTAAAACAAGTTACTAAAACAAGCAAACTAGTGACTTTCTTGGTAAGACCTGATCAAAATGGTAAAAATATGATATTGGATCATTACATATTACAGTAGAGGACTTAACAAGGAAACCATAGCAATTTGAACCACCTAAAACGAGTATACGAGTCAAAAGTTACGCCCATTTGAAGTTACCAAAGATTTCCGGCAAAACTGCCTAAACCTTCCTGAATCGCATTCTGACTTTTTGAAAGTCCCACTTCTGGTCCGATTCATCAAAAAGTTAAAACACGAAAGTTGTCCGAAACGACGTTTTCGTTCAGGAACAAAGAAGCTCGAGCCTTGAAAACACTTTCTGAGTAAGATATTTCACAATTTCTTAACAGCTATTTACATATAATAAGTCATTAAGTTATGGTTATACTTTAAAAGGAACAAGAGTTATTATGACCTATAAACAAGACCACCACCATGGCTAGAGCCAAGGTTGGGTCTCATGACCTTGGAACAAGGACCAAAGGTCATGGCTAGGCCATGACGAAACGACTATATAAGCTTATTTAGGCGAAAACATGAAACAAGGAATTAGCAAGAAATTGAACATACAATTTGGATATGCTTCACCTAAAAGGAACCATGAGATATTACCAAGAGAAAATGGTCATTCAAGACTTATGAAACTATCCCTAATAACAATCTTCAGGTACAAATAAACTTTCCTAAGTTTATTCAAATATCGGACATGTAACTTTTCGGATCAAAACTTATATCTATATATTTCATCAACTACTACAATAGTAGGGAGCCTCATGTGAGGAGTTCATCATGTAAGCCATCGAGTTGAGTTGTGGATTTACGAGTTAAAGTGTCCTGGCTCCTCGAACGCTTACTAACATGACTTCTGAATTATGTCGGCCCGAACGGTAGTAAACGATATACCAAAACATACATGTTTCATGAATCTTTCTTTCAAAGACTTACATTATACATCATACCACATCATGGACTAAATGCAAGATATATATATAGGCACTACTTCATGTTCTTTACTCGAACCTAAGTCGCAACATTCGATTATAGGTTGCTCGTAGAAACCTACACGATCCGACCATTACCTTCATTACTTGCTATCTTACTTAAGGTGAGTTCATAGCCCCACTTTCGATTACTTAATTGTTTTACAAACCCTTGGGGGGAATACATGCTATTTATAACCGAGCACAATGTTTTTAAATTGTATGCTTACCTGATTGTTTTATTATCACTAAGTACCAACCTTGCTAAACCGAGATCCTTTATTATGAACCATTTAGTCACTAGCAATAGTGAGCGCGAATATTATTAATAGGCCTATTGGGATTGACGAATCCCATTTGTATTGACTAAGTTCAAACAAATGCAATAATATTTGAGATTTAGGTATGTTAGCAAAGTACCTACCGGGATAAATCTGCCGATCGATATTGGTACACGTTAACGTTATGGTGTCATAAGCTTAGTGTATAATACATGTTCCGGGCGTATAATAACGTAGCCTACCTGTTTTGTTTTCCAAACATTGGTGTGAGCCTATAACTCACACTACCAACATATTGTGTTCAATCGATTTAACAAACTCTATGAATATCACTCAACCTTTGTGTTGACCTCTCAAGCATGTATTTCAGGTTCATGACGATCAAGGATGGCACGGAAGGACACGGATACTCAAGAGGGCTATAAATTTTATTATCATTCAAAACTCATTTACTATACATTGTAAACATGGAACCAATTGGGACCTCATTTTGTAATCTCTGATATTTATATAATTTGAATGATAAACCTTTTCAAAACGACTCAATTGGAGTTCGTTTTCTATCATTGTGACTATTGTGCCGTCGAGTAACACCCAGTTCGAATTCCGCTGCATCCATGAATTGGGGGTGTTACAAAAATCAATTGCTTGACTATGGGTACAATTTTCTTAACACCATTATTTACATTGACAATAGCAGTACTATTTGTATCATTAAAAATCCAGTTCAACATTCAAAAATAAAACACATTGAAATCAGACACCACTTCATAAGAGATTGCAATGAGAAAAGGTTAATACAAGTTGTCAAAATTGATTCTGAAAAGAATTTTGCAGACCTTCTCACCAAAGCTTTTGATTTAGGTAGATTTAAATACCTGGTAGCAGGTATTGGTATGATAAATCTTTGAAAAACATGTGTTTTTGTACATAAAATAACAAGTTCTGGCTTTTAAACATGGTACTGCTAGTTAGTCATAAGGTATTGTCAGTGCACAATTGGTACTGCTAGTTCAAAGTTTGCTCTATTTTTGTTCATCTTGATGCTTAAAAATGTTGACAATGCTATAAAACAAGTGCTCTGCACTCTGTTGTTTTGGTCTACAACTAACAAATTTCAGGTTACTCAAGGTTGATAACAAAAATCATGATGTGGAGATGGTAATCAGTTCACCAAGTTTTACAAACTTAAGAGCTGGCTAGTCCAAAAGCAAACGGCTATTGGTAAAGACTTTTCAAATCCGTTGATGGTTGATAGTTTACCAAAAACTATATGGTATTTAACTAACCATACTTCACAGTAAATAGTTAACTAGTCCAAAGCAAACGGCTCTTGGTAAAGACAAGCCAAATCCGTTGATAGCTGATAGTTTGCTAAAAACTATAAGGGATTTTTACTAAAATTTCAAAAGAGACTGCCAAGTTATATTTTTTAAAATACAAGGTACTGGTAGTTCAAATTTTAGTACTGGTAGAATAAAATGGTACTGCTAAATAATCGTTGAGTCGGTCAGTTTAAAAACATAGCCGTTATTTTGAAGGGTATCTCTGTAAATTACTCATGTTTTTCTCGATTTAAGGGTATGGTTATTATAATAAAAGATCTTTTTGACCGCCTCTTCAATTACTTATCTATATCTTCAATAGTCGGTCAAAAGTAATTTTCTCATAATATCTTTAATCAATCCTTATCACAATTCACTCTCACCTTTCATCTTCTACCAGTACCACAATAAAATCCCACCATCATAATCAAGTTTTTTTTCCTTAAAACTTTCACCATGGCTCATCTAAATTTTGTCAAACATCACAACCAGTTAGCATTTTTGGAAAAGTCTGAGGAAAATACATCTTTTCATCAAGCAGTGGACTTTCTAAACAATTCCTATATCAGGTTTGCTTTACTTGTGAATCCCACTATTTTTGAATCTCAAATTTTGCAATTTTGGCAAACGGCTAGAGTTAAAACTCTTAGGAATGGGATTCAGGAGTTAAAGGTCAAAGTGGATGGCAGAACCCTGACTTTTACCGAATCATCCATTCGAAGACATCTTCATTTGGATGATTCAGATGGTATTAGTCAATTGCCTGATACTGAAATCTTTGAAAATTTGACAAAAATGAGGTATAATGTGACTTCTACTAAACTCACATTTCTTAAAAAGCATTTTACACCTCAATGGAGATTTTTGATCCATACCATCCTTCATTGTTTAAGCCAAAAGAAAACCTCATGGGAGCAGTTTAGAGGTAACATGGCTGCAGCTCTCATTTGCTTGGCAACAAACAGAAAATTCAACTTTTCAAAATATATTTTTGAAGGATTGGTTAAAAATGTGGATAGTGAAACAAAGTTCTTGATGTACCCCAGGTTTATTCAATGCCTCATTAACAAATCCAAACATTTGTTACTTCCCCCAAACAAACCTTATAAAACTCCAAAACTCACCCACAAGGTGTTTTCAAATATGAAAATTGGTTTTCAAGGAGAAGAAGTACCACTTTTTGAGGAGATGTTACCACAACATACTGAAGAACCATTCACATCATCTGATCATTCATCACCAAACCCATCACCAGTACCATCAGTCACACCACCATCACCAGTACCAACTGCAACATCACCATCATTATCACATCATAACTCACCACCCCACTCTCCTCCATATCAAAGTTTAGATGCCCAGACTGTAAAGGAACTAAATGAGCAAGTGCAGCTCTTGCAAACTACTCTTGAAAGTCAAAACAAACACTTTACAGAGGTTAACACCAAGCTAGTTAAAAGGGTTGAGAAATTGGAGTTAAAGGTGAACTTGTTGAAAGGTAAAAGGACTACTAAGTTGGTTGTTTCTAGTTCTTCAAGTTCATATGCAGAAGGTTTGGGTCTCTCTTCCAAAAAGGGGAGGATGGGTAGTTCTGAGAGTGAAGAAGAGATTCAGTTTCAATTTCATGAAGGAACTCAAGTGATTCATGAAGAGCCTGCTAGTGCAGAAAAAGGGCCTGTTAGTACAAAAAAGACTGTTGAAGCAGAGCAAGAGCCTGCTGGGATTCAGAGGCTATTGGCTATGGATTTGAAAGGGTCTGCTCAAAAGATCTACAAAAAAAAAAGGGATCACAGCCTCAGGGGAGGTTGTTTGTTTCTGATGAACAATCTGCTGCTCCAAGTCTAGAATCAACACCAAAAGACAAAGGCAAGAAAAGTATGTTTGAAGATGAAACAAAGCCTGAAAAGTTGAAGAAGAAAGAACAAGTACAATTGGCTGTAGATGATATGTTATCCAAACAGCTTCATGAAGAAGAGGTTATGGGGGCTGGAGAAGAGTCAAGAATATTACAAGAAAAATTTGATGCTCAGCTGCAATATATCATTTCCATTGATCCAATTGTAAGGGGTGAAGCTCATACTCTTGTGTGTGATGAATCTCTTAGCCCAAATGAAATGACAATCAAACTTAATGATTTCATCACTAAGAAATATAATCAAGAGGCATTAGATGATGTCTATCAGCAGATCCAGAAGAATAAGAAGAAAGGGTTTAAAATGCCTCATTCTGAGACAGATCAGAAGCATTTCTTCTAGTTATATCTGAAAAGAGAAGTGAACATGAAGGATCATCAACTCAAAAGTAAATCATTTGATGAATTGAAGCTTCCATACTTAGAGGCTTACAGAAGAAACAAAACTAGTTTCCTCAAGGATTCACAAGAAAGACCTTCCAAAAGAAGAAAGGCTGATCAGAAGGATCAAACAGCCCAGGAAGAAAAAGCAAACTTGCCTCCTGTTCCACAAATTGTCTTTGCTGAGCCCTTACAGGCAAGACATCCAATCATAGATTGGGAAATCTACTATGACAAATTTGGTAAAGCATGGAAGATAACAAGAGTTGGCAATAAGGTTGAAATTTTCAAGAACTTTGAAAATCTGCTTAGAGCATGTAGCAGAATGGATCTAGATGAATTGTGGAACTTAGTTCAAGAGAAGCTGAAAACAAAGTATAAACCTGATGCAAAGGAGCAAGAGCTATGGGTGGAGTTCAGCAAATTATATGATCCAAATCCTACTGATACACATTGGAAATTCCCTTACAATGATTTATCTATTTCATGGGAATACTTCAGAATGAGCCATGTTCATCATCTTTCCACTCAGAGTGGAATAGAACTTTTTATGCTAGGTGAGAAGGAGTATCCTTTAAGCTATGAAGTATTATCAGTCTTGATCTCCAAAAAGCTATTATGTGAAGAAGAAACTGATGCAGTCAAAAGATTGAAAGAAAACATATTTGATCAGTATGAAAGCCTAAGGAAGAATAGATGATAAGGTTTTTGGAAGAGTTCCCTCAGATCCTCAAGGTATGAATTTTATTCACAAGAAACTTGGTTATTTAAAAAAAAATAAATAAATAAAAATAAATAAAAAAATAACAAGTTTAGGGGAGGATTGTTGGGAATAAAATGCTCAAGTCAAAGAGTCTGCCAAAAGAGCCTGCCTCTTTGTTTTTGTTGAAGTTGAAGAAAACTAACAGTACCTTCTGGGTAAGAAAGTACTGCTAGTTGATGAAGGTCCTGCCAGTTTAAACGACAAGTTGTTATATTTTATTTAGAGATATTTAGTTATATTATTAATCTTTGTACAAAGTTACACGTTAAATAGTAGTAGTACAGAAGTCTCAGTAGATAAAATGGAGTGTTTTACCTTGAAAGGTGTAATTTTAGGATAAGATAAGTCTTTAAGTATTTTATATTAAGCAACTTGACAACTTGTAATAAAGGCTCCTTATACTATAAAAGGAACCCTTAGTCACCTTCTTAGATATCACGGCATGCACAACTTCAATCATAAAATCCCTTTTTCACGTACCAAAGATTCAAGGTTACCTTTATAATCCCGGTGATAGTTTAGATCACCCGTATTATCTCATAAATAATATTGAAGTGTTTTGTATTATTCAGGTTGTGTTCATCATTCTAAATTATTCATGTTTACTTATTCACCACCTTTGTTCCTATAGTGTGTTCTAGTAAATTCCGCGTACTAATTCACATTCATTCATAAATATCCCAAACACATTATTAAGACTAACATCCCAAGTGTTTGTACAATCCTTCCACAGTATGTACTACACAACAGTCATGAAATTGACCCGTACATGAACGAGTACAAGAGGTACACATTTTATTTCAAAATTTTGTTTTACGTAAGTTATTATTCGACGACTTATTCTAATATCATGAATATTTACAGGGCATTTCCTGGCAATGACATACAATAAGGATTTCCTCGCTGGTTTGGGAACAAGGTAGACTTATTGTACGTATTACCCTGTAAAAATAACGACTATTACTCATCTATATCTATTCTTAACTTTTTTTTCTTAGATTCGTGAATTGAAAGTAAAGGACGACCCAAGTTGTACTTCCGAGTTGTTCGCTTTGGCTTGTGGACCATCATGTAATGCAGTCTCAGTCGACTCTTGCATAGTGAATGGTGTGAAGTTTATCGTACACGACCGTGATTTACGTCGTTCAACCCAAAACAGCAGAATTTCAACTCCTAATCCTAGCGGAGGAATGCATTATGGCCAGCTTGAAGAAATTCTCGAGCTTGAATATATTCTGTTCAAGGTTGTGTTGTTCAAAGTTAAATGGTTTGACACTAATAACAATGGTCGTATAAAACGTTGTACCTATAGAAACAACATTACACAAATTATGACAGATCGTGTATCGTTTGAAAGTGAACTATACATTCTTGCAACACAAGCAACACAAGTCTTTTACCTTGATTTCCTTGGTAAACGTGGTAATGTCAAGGCCGTCCAAGATCTTTATCATCAAGAGATTTGGAACCCGGATATCATCGTGGTAGAAGACAATCAGGATGTTGTACATGACAACACCTCATCACATGTCACACTCTCTGCTGAGTTGGATATGTTGAATTATGACACCATAAATAGAGATGTTGAGCCAGCGGAAATTGAGGCACCACCACAACCAATTATCACTTATGTGGACGACGACGACGATAATACTGATTATGATGACCACGTTCCTCATGATTTAGCATCTGATGGTGAAGACCACGTCGATCGTGAAGATGAAGCTGACATTAATAATGAGGGTTTTTATCTTAGTGATGAGGGAGATTAATCTCAAATTGTAATTTGTTAAATGACACTTATTTGAATGAAATTGTTATCGAGTGGTTAAATGTGTTTATTTATTTAATTAATTAATTATTATTTTTTTGTATAAATTGTTATTTATTTCAATGTGTGTGTATATGCGTATATGTGTATATGTGTTTCTTCACTAATTATATGTTCTTGTACTAGTACGTTTACAGATGGCAGATGTTGTTGCTAGGAGCCACGGTGGCGATGGAGGCAATGAGCCACCCCGTGGTCCGAGGAGGCTAGGCAGTAATTGTCAGAGTAAGAATTTCTAGATTATTTTAATTAAACTTGATCATTATTTGAAATTGATAGCTTGTTATTTTATGTCATCATCACTTGAATTTGATTACTTGCAGGCTCTAAATCCAGACCTCCCAAACCTCCCAAGCCCAATGCCAAAATTGGGAAAGGCGGGAAGGTGGTGCGCGGTCCCACAAAGAATACGCAGCTCCACAATGAGAGGAAAGAGACTGGTCGTCCGGTATCGATCAGATTCCGGAAGAACGACAAAGGGATGTGGGAGCATGTGGCCACGCACGCGAAGTGGTTCTCCAACTTGGTCGGGGAATTGTTACGGCAATCAATTCCCATGCATTTCAATTCCTGGGGAGCAATTCCCGCTACCGCGAAGGCCCACATCGACGACCAGCTACACGTAAGTTTTTTTTTATCTTTTATTTTTTTAATTATTGTGTTTGTTTATTTTAAGTTTGTTATATATTTAAATTTGATTGTTTATTTAAATTTGAATATTTATTTTAATTATATTTTATTGCAGCATTTTTTTTATCTCGGCGAGCACCTTGCCAGTGCTGATGGAGAAGATATTGTCCAGAGTATCTAAGCTTATCTCCAAAAGCGATACGAAGACAACAAGTGGCGGTACAAAAAGATGAATTTTACTGAGCAAGTTGGGGTTGAGAAGTTGGACGAGATTAAGGAAAAGTGCCCGGCGAACATGTCGGAAGAGGATTGGGCAGAATATGTAAATTTCTGGATCCACACTTTATTATTATTGTTATTGTTATTGTTATTGTTATTGTTATTAATAATAATAATAATAATAATAATAATAATAATAATAATAATAATAGTAATAATAATAATAATAATAATAATAATAATAATAATAATAATAATAATAATAATAATAATAATAATAATAATTCATTTATATACCATTTTTTATTATTTATAATACGCAGGTGAAACACTGGTCAAACCCGGATAATTTGAAGAGAGGGGAGACCAACAGGCAGAACCGGCTCGCCAACCCGACTACTACCATTCATGGGTCGCATTCGTTAGCTGTTATACGTGATAACTTCGTAAGACACTTTTTAATCATTTAATTTATATATATAGTGTTTGGTGAGTCGTTATTGATTTTATTTATAAATAGCTGAGAGAACCCACCAACGTTGTGGATGGTAGAGACTTGGTCGCGCTGTACAGACACAACCATACGAGAGACGGCGTCTTTGAGTCTACATTGTCCGAGGCTAGATATGTAAGTATAATTTATTTCTATAAAACTCACCCACATTAATGCAAATATAATAAATCACGACTTATATATTACTTTGCTTGTTTTTTTTGTAACTAAACAGAACCAGATGATACAGATTCGGACGGAGAGCACCTCCGGGGGGACGACCATGTCTGACCTCGAGATCATGCACCACGTGATTGGTGGAAGCAGCGAGGTCACATTCCTGGCATAGGTCCAGTCTTACCCGGCGGTGGTCGTCAGACGACCCTCAGCGCCGCACGAGCTCGTGATCAAGCCTCCGCGTCCTCGCTCCACGAAACTGTTCATAGGCAAACCCAGGAGATGTCCCAGCAAAGGACACTGATTAATATGTTGTTGGGGTAGGCTAAGACACAGCCGGGTTTGCCCGATGAGCTAGCGACTCAGGCGACGACATCGGGATCCCAGGAGGCTTCAGCAGGTGAGTCTACAGGTACCCAGGAGGGGAGTGGGGCTAGTGGGGGAGTGGGGGCACTCAGGAGTAGCGTATGAGTTGTTTGGGCCGGTTTATATTTGTTTTGGCGTTATGGACAAATTTGTGGAGATTTACATGGATTATTATGTGTTTATGTAGTTTATGTGTTAGGATTCCCGCTACATTGTTCCCGCGTATAGTTTTGTAGTGTATGGCGGATAGCTAGCTTATGTAATGATCATGTGATAACGGTTTTTGAACCGTTTTTGACGAATTTGGATACAAACACATGATTATGTTAATTTTTAGCGAATTTGGATATGTATGATATTATGTTTGGCGAATTTGTGATTTGAGTGTCTTGTGATGTTGTAATTAGTGTATATACAGGTTGTGAATTTGTAGATTTTTTCCGGAAAAAATCCAAAAATTATCCATTTTGCAGCAATTTGCTGCAAAATGGGTCAGTCGCTTTTAGCGGGACATGTCTCCGCCCAAAGTATGTCCCAATGTCCATGGATACCACTTTTAGCGGGGATATGTCCCCGCCAAAAGTTTGGCCCAATGTCCAAGGATACCACTTTTAGCGGGGACCTGTCCCCGCCAAAAGCTTGTGATTTATTAGTTAAATTAAGGTTTAAGGCATTAATTATAACAGCGAATAATACTTTTGGCGGGGACACGAGTTTTGTCATGCTGACATTGTTTGACCAGACCAAAGTGTTCACACTGGCAGTGTGGGTCCCACATGTCCCCGCTAAAAAGTAAGTCCGTCACCACCAAAAGTTTACAGCGAAGGGGTTTTGGCGAGGTACTTTTTGGGAGGACATGTCCCCGCCAAAAGTGTTTTGCGGGGAGAAGTACCCGTCGAAAGCTTTGAAATGTCCCCGCCAAAAGCAGTGAATGTTATAGTGAATTCCGTTTTGTTTGCAAATTAACGTAATAATCAGATAATTTTTTTCTAACACAATCTCAAAATCCCTAGTTATATGGATAGATCTAAATTTCATATATAATTTTACATAACCCTATTGTATGTCAAAAATAAAATAATTAAGAGGATAGAGCAATTTCCTATCGATCATGTTGAATTGATCGAGTTAATATATCAACCTAGAACTTACTTGTCTCTAGCTATTTATGTTTCAAAAATTACCTGTATGCAATTCAGTTTCAGCAAAGTTGAGTTTTTAGACAAAGGAATGTTAGAATCTACTTCAGTTATTAGTTATTGCCTAGTTTCAATAAAATTCTACATTTAACGTGTGTCTATTGGGTAGTACTAGCTACTACATAAGTGAATAAATGATTTTTTTTTTTTTTTTTTTTTTCTTTCAGATTACTTGCTAAAAACGAGTTTTTGACACAAATGTATGCGGCTTAACTGGTATATCATGTAATCATTTTCAACCTTATATGACCACCCCATGTGTAACTAGGGCGGGTGAATTCTAACTAGTGCATCCATGTTTAAAATATCTTAATAAGCAGCCAGAGAAAAAGTGCCAGGTAAGAGGAAGTCAAGATCACCGCATAATCAATCACGATCGACTGGAAGTTTCTCTTAACGAAAAAACAAATTATATAACTTTGTCATTTACTTCTACAACTTGTTTGCAAAAGTGATCAAGTCAATGCAAATAATTTGTAGTTTAAATACCATTAGCAACGACTATTACATGGGAACTTCGATAACCATTTTCATTGAAGACTGTTCAACATAATGATACTACGGAGTACTTTCTTTTAGTAAATTCTGATATATATATATATATATATATATATATATATATATATATATATATATATATATATATATATATATATATATATATATATATATATATAAGTAAGGGTTTCTTTTGAGAAAATTATATAATTTTAAAAATTAATGACACTTTTAATAGTTATAATTTACTTTTGATTGTTAAACGTGTTTACATATCATTAATAGAAACTTTACATGTGAACAAAAGCTCATATTTGAAACTAAATTTGTTTATATGTGAATTACAACTTTATAAAAATATTTCATGAGTTCTTAAGTTATGTAACATTTCTCAAATTATTTAGCCTTCTTCTTATTTTAATATTCCCCTAAGTGCATGTGTTTCTAGTGTATATCCGACATATAGAAACTTTTATTATAGATCGTTTTATTATTATTTTTTTCTTTTTTTTTAATTAAAAAAAAAAAAAAAAAAAAAAAAAAAAAAAACATCTTATTTTGTCTTTTCTTTTTTTTATTATTATTTTGAGATGGTTTTAAACAATCTATTATCATTTATTTATTTAAGTAATTTCAAAGTCAAACTTAAATCTCATTCGGTAAAAAATTTAATTGAAATTAGTATCTCTCAGATTTAATCCACAAACATCTTGCTAGCTCTTAAGTACGTCTATGTGATCAACTTCCATACACAGAATCCCAAAATCATTTTGTTCATTACAATTTTAAATGTGAAATGAATACGAGTAATAAGAATCTTACTTTTTGCTAAAAAGTAACTAATGAAACTTTTTTTGTGTGCGTTTAAAAGTAGTTAATTACAAGTTGACATCATGTAGGTTTTTATGAGGTCAACCCAAAAGAAAGCTGGAAAAAGGTAAGAAAAGCAAGCTAATTATTAGTTACCCGAACCAGTAACAAGTTGACTGATATAGAAGTCCATTTGTGATATACTGACATGGAGAAGGGTTCAAATAAAATACAATATTATTGTAAAAAATGGTTGGACACAATTATGGCCCGTAGATGATCAAATTATCAAGGGTTTAGATGAATGATGGCAGTTTTGTAATTTCGTTTAGTTTCATGTATATATAAGTAATTGAAAAATAAAGGAAAAGGGTATACGAGTCTTTTTCGAAAGTCGTTTTCGAGAGAAATGGTCAAGCACGTTTGGTTCAGTTATCACGATTTGGAAATTTCATGGGCATTTCTTATCTTCAATATGAAAGTGTCAAAAATGATGATAATGATTTTAATAGTTTTTTTGTTTAGTATCATGGGATTTTCTGGTTAATCAAATTTGCCAGTTTTGATAAATTTTATACACTAATTAATCTTATATCATAACTTTTTACACTAAAGTAATTGACTTTTGTTTTTTGTGTGTCCAATTTCTGGTTGGCTGATGATCGATGATAACAAACATGATTGTGATGTTGGAAAATGATAATACTAATTAAGTTGTTGATGCACATTATCGATCATTGTTACGTTCTTGTAATACATAATGGTTTTTTATGATACACGATGATGATCTCTGAAGTTGCAGATGGTTATCGATGATGATGAAGATGCAAAACCGATGATGACGGCAATGCAAAAACGATGACGATGGTGATGATATATGTTGATGCAAAACTGATAATGATGACGATGCAAACTCGATGATTATGATGTACAGATACAATTGATGCGTAAATAGAACAATCCATGATCAGTTTTGAAGAAACACTTCAATGCAAAAATGTTTGATATAATATATTAGTTTTCATGCAACAATTTGTTTTGAAAATAGCTTTTGATGCAAATTGCTTTTGATGATTGAATGAATGATGAGCAAGTTTGATGCATGAATCCAGTTTGTTGATTGTTGACGATGGATTCATTATGATGATGCTGTGATTTCAAATTTATTTTTTTATTTTTTTATTTTTTTATTTTTTGGCTTTCTTTTGTTTGATTATTTTGTGGATGAAGATGATTTTTATGATGAAAGTGATGATGATGCATGATTTGATGCATATGCATGGTTTTGAGAAGTATTAAATTATGAGAAAAAGAAGTCAACATAGTTATATGTCTATGACGGTTTTAAGTTTTAAGAGGTCCCTCTAAATTTTTATATTTGTAATCATTATTGCTCTAAATCGTTTTTATTTGAGTTTTAGATACTCGGGATGCAAATGCTGGAAAAAGACATGTTTCTAGCTTGATTGAACGGAAAAACAAACAAAACGACAACATCGGGAAGACCGTCACGAGAAGACCTTGTGACAGCGTCATGGCCAAATCATGACACCGTCACTATGGGATGCCGACGGCTCAGGCTCTGGAGACGGCCTCAAGCTGACGGTGTCATGACCAAGATTTTGAATGTTGACACCGTCACAACCTTAAAGTGACGCCATCACAACTATGTCAGTGCAATATCGAAACTCTGACTGATGGCGAGCTAACGGCGTTACACTTAACAAGTGATGCCGTCACGATTGTAAATTATATATATATATATATATATATATATATATATATATATATATATATATATATTCGCATTATTTTCATTAGAGAGTGTGCACCTTTAGAGGATAAACCCTAAAACGTTTTTTTTTTTTTTTTTTTTTTATAGTTTTGTAGGCCATTAGACCATTGATGTCTTTGTGTTTGGTGAAAGATAAGTTATTCTAATCACTCAATCATGTTTATGTGTTATTGTTTGATTTATTAATTTATTTGTTTTTCTTTTCATTACCATGCTAGGCTAGATCACTTAATATTTGATTATGATTGTATAAAACCTAGTTATTGATTGTTATGTTATCGTCTCTTGTTTATTAGTGTGTGCGTTATAAGTTGAAAAACTGACTAGGGAAAACTATACTAGCTTGAACGTCCACTAAAGCATGACTAGTTAATTATGTCTTTGGATTAATTAATCTAAGTGAAGTATTTAATGTGTAGGCTAGTCTAAAGGTGAGCTTCATAATTCATATAGACGTCGTACACTGAGAATAATTCAATAGATGTAGGACTGACCAAATCACAACCGGTAATAAGGAATACATCCACATTGCATTAGACAAGGACGTGACAAATCGACAACATAATAGGATTTAACTAGTGAGTAATGATATTCTAATTAAATATGTTTTTCCTATTGTAAGAAGTTCACTAATTTACTTTTCTTGTTATTTATTTAATTTAGTTTAATTAATAGTTAATTAGTAGAAAAAACCCATAATCTTCCAATACCCGAGATTTTACTTGCTTTCAATTAAATACAAAATACCAAAAATAATCTTTTCTCAATCCTTAGGCTTATCTCGTCATACATTTTGAACCTACCTCACTATTCCCCTAGAGAACGATCAATTCTCCGTGTCTTGCCTCTACTACACTACAACAATTAGGTACACTACCTAGGAGGATTGTAAAACTTATCCAGGTTTTGCAACATCTACATCAGACACGTTACATTTGACGAGATGGTTTTTCCTTTTGGTTCTATCACACCGACCTCGCCTTCTTCATATACTTTTTGAGATGAGCCACCTAATGTTGTTTCACATATCATCCGATCATCTCCAATAACACCATCACTCAATAGCTTGTTTCGCCTATTAGCCCATCCCATGTGACGGCCCACCAGTCGCCTTCACACCAGTCCACTCAAAACACCAGCCCGGTCTATCAACCACCAATACATTCGCCAACTCCTAACGTCACCCCAAACCAAATACCGCAGCCTAATCCAAAACCCGATTTTAGTTCATCCCATGGTCACACGTTTCCCTGTCGGGTCTAATCGTCCTCCAGAGCGTCTTACTCTATGTTCTTCAGTTTATAGAGCAAAGACAGTAGTGGGTGAAAGGGAAGATGGTAAGTGGTGAGGAAAGAAATGAAAGTTTGTTATAATTTATTTGTGTTCTTTAGTTGTAAAATAAAAGAAGGGAAGTGGTGAAAAGATGAAAACAAATGACAATTATAACCTCACAAGAAGACAAAATATGATATAGGTTTGTAGGGTAAATTTAGTCAACATTCATACACAAATCACCTTTTGCTCACTTTCATCCCAAATTTGGGATGAAAGTTATTCACTACAAAACCTCCACTTTACTTCCTCCCCTTTCCATTTCACTCTTTTAAAAATTCTTAAGAGCGCGCAGATAATTGATTTCTTCTACTTTCTTCTTTAAAAATAACTTAAGAACATAGTGTTAATCTTCATGTGTCTCCATTTCACCTTTACCTAAATCATATAATGAGGTGTTTAATGATCCAAATTGGCAAAATACTATGCATGATAAATATAATGCACTTATTCAAAATAAAACTTGGACACTTGTGCCCCGACCAACGAATGCAAACATTGTTCGTTCTATGTGGTTGTTTAAGCATATGTAATTAGCTGATGACACTCTTAGTCGCTACAAGGCTCGTCTGGTGGCGAATGGCAACACACAGTTATTAGGTATTGATGTTGATGAGACTTATAGTCTGGTTGTCAAACTAGCTATGATTCGGACTATACTTAGTCTGGCTACTTCTAGACAGTGGCCAGTTCATCATCTTGATGTCAAGAATGCCTTCTTATATGGTGACTTATATGAGAAGGTCTACATGCATCAGCCTCTAAGATTTCAGGATCTACACACCCTGGCTATGCTTGCTTATTACAGAGGTCTCAATATGGTCTTAAGCAGGCCTCTAGGGCTTGGTTTCAGTGGTTTGTGGCATACATTACACGTATTGGTTTTACTCATATTTGTTGTGACTCTTCCTTATTTATTTACAGACAGGGTCTGACAAGGCTTATTTACTGTCATATATTGATGATATTGTTTTGATTGTTTCTTCTGAGGCATTATTACAGCAGATTATTGGTTCTTTGCATTAGAAGTTTTCCATGACGGCTCTTGCGTCGCTTAGTTATTTTCTGGGTATTTTCGTTGTGCGTAATTCATCGGGCATGTTTTTAACTCAGTGTAAGTATGCTGCTGAAAATCTTGAGAAAGCACATACAGTTAATTGCAACCCCAGTCGGACTCCATTTAATACAGAGCCAAAACTGGGTGCTGCTACAAAGAGACAAACGGTGTGGAATATAAAATGTAAACTTTGTAGCTTTCTTAATTAGTTCACGTTGATTCTATATATATATATATATATATATATATATATATATATATATATATATATATATATATATATATATATATATATAATCTACTTTAAGTAAGAACGACTACGATATAAAGAAACAAACGGTGTGGAATATAAGAGTTTGTTTTTTAACAATTTGATTGTGAAAGCCACTAAATAGCTATGGCTGAATGATAATTCTTAGAAGAAAAAACAAATAGCTACATGCAATGATAATGATTGAAACCATATACTTTAACCAATTATGAAAAGAAAAAATAAAACATCTTATTTTTTTTCTCTTTTTTATTATTATTTTAAGATGGTTTTAAACAATGTATTAACTTTGGTAAAAATCCATATATCATACATTATTCCCGAATGTATATTTATACACAATATCAAATAAATGTAAATTGGCTAATAAATGTAAACTGGGCTAAGCCTAAGACATAACACAATCGGTCAATGAACCAATCTAATACTCCCTGGCAGTGAAAACGAGAGGTCTTTTAACGTTTAAACTGGAGCGAAACTCAAGAAACAAAGCCGAAGGGAGACCCTTAGTAAAAATATCCGCATACTAAAAGCGTGAAGGAACATGAAGAACAGAACTTTTCCCGCGGCATCAAAGTCACAAAAAAAGTGAATATCAATCTCTATGTGTTTCGTACGTTGATGCTGAACCGGATTCACAGACATATATTTTTAGCATTAAATATTATATTAGAAAGTGATGGTCATTCTCATATTTGTAACTTTGTAATGTGTTGTAGTAGTTCTAGTTAAATGGGCTATGGACTTGGTAAGCTAATATATTAAGTGATATATTATGTAAGCCTTTAATATATAATGTAATCCAAGTTCAAGCCCAAGCCCATAGAAAAGCCTTTTAGGGCATCTTGTATCCAACTATATAAACACCTCAAATGAGTCATTTGAGGTGTGTGCTTGTGTGTGTAAGTGTGTGTGTTTCTTGAATAAAAGCTTTCTTTCATCTTATTCTCTCTATATTTCATACGCCACTTATATCATATCAAGTCACCATCTTTACTTCATCTTTTGCTTTATATTAGTGATAGAGTTGATAGATATAAGGTCCTACATATATACAGCACTTACATTATCACAATAAACCAATGTAGCAGTAAATAAAAGGGCATGCAGCTCATGTAACAAATTGCGGATCCAAGCAGTTTCAGTAACCACATTAGCAACACCATGATATTCTGCCTCAGCACTGGAACGAGACAAGGTAACCTGCCGCTTAGCGGACCACGACAAAAGGTTATCACCAAGAAACACACAATAACCTAAAGTAGACCGATGAGTAACCGGGCAACCAGCCTAATCAGCATTAGTATATGCGATAAGCTGAGCAGTAGAAGATACATGTAGCTAAAGACCATGATCAATAGTACCACACAAATAACGGAAAATGCACTTTAAAGCAGTAAAATGTGGGTCATGAGGAATATGCATATAAAGGCAAACCTGTTGAATAACATATGAAAGGTCGGGTCACGTAAAAGTAAGATACTGAAGAGAACTAGCCAAGCTACAATAACGAGTAGGATCACTGACAGAATCACCATTAGAACCTACTTGGAATCAGTATCCACAGGGGTCTTGCACGGGTTGCACTTCTCCATATATGCCCTCTTAAGAATTTCTTTAGCAAATTTAGATTGTGACAAAAACATGCCAAAAGCTGTCCGCTGAGTAGAAATATCAAGGAAATAGTTGAGAGAGTCGAGATCCGTCATAGCAAACTCACCACGAAGCAATGCAATAATACACTGTAAAAGTGTTGCAGAAGAAATTGTGATAATGATATTGTTAATACAAATATCACCTAAAAACGTTATTTATATTTTACGATCTTTGCTAAGTTTTGTTAACGACAAATTGTAAAGTTTATTTTTAGCAAAACATAAACATGGTTAAAGTCTTTTAACTTATAAACTTTTATTACAAATTAAACATTACTTTAAGCTACATTTATGTGTTACATAAACATTTTACAAATGTACTTTCATTTTCATATTTCTAATAATAGAAATGTACTATGACATCATGCCATGCATCATCATTTGAAAATCTTTGAAAGATTTCTATAATCTTTAAGTTGACTTTGATAGATATTGCATATATTTTGTTTAAATTGTTACTCAAAGAATCAAGGTAAGATTTGGTGAATATCTTGGTTAGATTTGAAGAAAGATTTGGAGGTCTTGTCTGTCAGACCTGGCGGAACCTTTCACCACAACGGACGGAACCAACAAATTGGTTCCACCATATCCGTGGGTTGCTCAGGCTGTTTGCCTATAAATAGCAACTCACACCTTGAGTTTTTCTCATCACTTACAATCATACATTATCATACATACTCTATTTTATTATCTCCAACTCATTCATATATCATTGTAGTGAGATTCTTTCGTAGCAAGAAGATCACAACTTCATTTCAAAGACTTACAAGTTTCAACACAAAGTTGCAAGGCTTGTTTGTTTATCATCGTGAGAACTCTTGTTGTTCATACAAACATTTGATTGTATTTATTCAATAGTGATCGGTTAGTATTTTAGTCCTTAAAATACATAGAGTGATGGGAGTGGTTGTACCTTTGTAAAAGAACTCCACATCTAGCTTTGTGTAGGTAATCTTGTGTAAGCGACGTGTAAGGTTTTCTCCGCCGGTTAAAGGAGCTTGTTAATACAAATATCGTCTAAAAACGTTATTTATATTTTACAATCTTTGCTAAATATTTTGTTGTTGACAAAGTATAAACTTTATTTTCTAGCAAAATATAACTATAGTATAAGTCTCATATATAGAAACTTTATTTCTAAGTAAACATCACATTTGCTACATGATTCATTGTTAAACTTATTATGTTAAGTGTCAAAACATATTTAGTAAGTTTTTACTAAGTAATGTATCTAATTGAGTTATAAGTCTTCAAACTCTTTTGGTAACTCAATCACTTATTAAATACTTCATACAAACATTATTCATATTTGCTACAAAAATACTTTTACAAGTTTACTTTCATATTAGTAAAAGTCTAAATTTGGAAATAAGTATTTACATCATGCATTGCATCATACATGTCTTATCAAGTTGACTTGGTAAAGATCTCATGCATATCATTGATAGAGTCACACTCAACATATCTTACAAGTTGACCTTGAAGGATCTTGATTAGACTTGACAAAGATATGGAAAGATTTCTTGGTGATTTGTTGTCAGCTCTGGCATAACCAAAATCATACACGGACGGAACCCTCAAAAGGGTTCCACTGGATCCATGGACATGCTGGAATTCTTGCCTATAAATAGCAAGCCACATTCAAGATATCTTTCATCACTTTTAGCTATACTTTGCATACAAACTCTCATTATTCTCATATAACTCAGTAGCAATTAACTTTTGTGATTCTCTTATGTAGCAAAGAAGTTGACAAGTTCATCCGAGAAGTTACAAGTTTCAACTCAACGTTGCAACACTTGTTAGCTTTATATTGTGTAAACTCTTATAGTTTATACTTCATTTGTATCTTGTCTTGAAGTGATCGGTTAGTATTTTAGTGCTCAAAATACATCAAGTGATAGGAGTGGTTGTACCTTTCTAAAAGAACTCGACATCTAGCTTAGTGTCAGAAATATTGGTTAGGCAATGTTAGGGTGGTTCTACCTTGAACTAGGACCCGGTATTTAGCTTTGTACCGGATAAAGTGTAAGCGACGATTATAAGGCTTTCTCCGCCAGTGAAAAGAGCTTGTTGACTAGTGAAGGAAACTCTCGCGTTGGATACTCGGGGAGTGGAGTAGGGCAAGGAAAAAGAGTCCTTGTAGCTGAACCACTATAAACATCCGTTTTATGGTTTGATCGTTTCTTACTTTACTCTTACTCGTTACTTATTGTTTGTTAGTTGTAATTGTCGATTACACGTAAAAGTTTCCAAAGATAATCAAAATTAAAAAGCGATAAACTACTCAACCCCCCTTCTAGTTTTTCACAATTGGAATCAAGAGCTACATTACTCAAGATCTTTAAAATATATTGTATTTTAAAACTTGGATCGATCCATGGATTTTGAAAATCTCAAAGAAGGGCAATCTACACAAAGACCACCGCTATTTGAAAAAGGGAATTTTCTTGAAGGGGTAAATAAATTTGAAAACTATGTGAGATCAATAGATCAAGATCTTTGGCATATTATTTCCATTGGTGATTTTAAACTAACAAAAACAAGTTTTGAAAATCAAGTTGATTATCTCAAAGTTGACAAAAACATTAAAGCTAAGATAATGACCTATAAAGCCTTACCAAGAATTGAATATGAAAGAGTGTATTTTTGTCAAACGGCTAATGATATTTGGAAAAATTTATTTAACTTTCATCAAGAAATATGTCAAGTCATAGATGATCAATTTAATCTTACACATGAGTTAGTAGTTTTAGAAAAACTAAAAGATAGACACTTAGTTGAAGTAAATACAAGTGCTACGAGTTTAAATGTTTTAAATGAATGTACTAGTGATGATGAAAACTTGTGTCAAGCTTAAAGAGGACTTGCTTATGAATCATGGAGCGACACGGATGAAGATGAAAACAACTATCCGGTTTGAGATTGTAAATTGGATAAAACTACAAGCAATGTACAACTTGAAACCGAACACTTTTGCTTTGACACATTCATCTTAGAATTCTCTAAACTAGAAAATGAGTCTAAATATTTGTGTAACATGGACCTAAAAACAATCTTTAACAATGAACCTTCAAAATCTCTTGAGAACAATTTTGAAAAGGAAATAATGTTAGAAGATAAAATGTCTAGACTTGAGAGTAATGTTGAAATTAATCTAGAATGCAAAATATGTCTAGATTACAAACATGAAATTAAAAGACAAAATGAAAAGAGAAAAATGTTAGCTAAATGGGAAGAAAGCTCAAAATCTCTTGAAAATCTATTAAAAAGTTAAAAGTCATTTAAAGATAAAACCGGGTTAGGATTTGACTCAAATGTACCTTTAACTAGTAAGTCAAAACAAATCATGTTTGTAAAACCTAAGAGAAAAATTTTAAAGTAAATCTTTCTTTAAAATAAGTGATAAAAAGTCAAAGAATTTAAATGTTCTTATACTCCTTGTCACCATGTTTTATCATGTGCTATTATTTGTGATTGACTAACTCGGATTCATGAGTATTTGAGTATCCAAGCTTTCCTACAAGATAGGATGTAATGCTCTATGTAATATCATTCTTGGTATCTTCTCTATGGATCTAAAAAAGGTATGATATTTTCCGACTCGCTAAGTATTACTTATTGGTTGTAGCCAAGGATTTTTTTTTTCTTTTGTAGTATTTGTCGTCCATCTCTTGAGTAGTATGTATTCCTAGTTGGTTACAATGGGAATTGAAACCACTATGGTCAAAGGAGTTCCAAACAACAACGTATAGGAGACATGAGGTGTTTCATTCATTAAACTCTTGGACTTAGACTTTGAAACTCCTTAATGAGACTCACTTAATTCGTGTCTACAAGTGAGCCAACTAAAAATCTCCTAAGTGATAAGATGACCAACACTTTTATGATGCTTGCAAAATTTAATAAACAAAAATCTCCACAAAAAGTTTGTGATATAACATCTTTTTACACAGCAACTTATAGTTTCAATCGTGTCTTTATTTCATATGAAGTATACAAAGGTTAATAGAATACATTTGAATATCTTAGAGTGTTTGGAAGAAAATGCTTTGTGTTAAACACCGAGGATTTGCACATCAAATTCGACCCAAAGTCTTATGAAGATGTATATCTTGGATTTTCAAAAAACAACAAAGCTTATACTATTTTTTAAACAAAGAAACCTAAAGAGTCGAGGAATCGTTGAACGTAACATTTGACAAAAGACCACCTCCTTCTAAGTCGTCACCTTTGGTAGATGATGACCTAGCCGAAAGTCTAATAAATGGTAAGATAAGAAAGCCTAGATAATGACAAGGAAGATGAACTATTAAATAGATAAATTATCAATGTTAAAAAGTAGTTCATTAACTAGTGTCATTAAAATGCTAAGAACAAATGTTCAAAATATAAATAACGTCTTTTGTCTTGTATCAACCATTAAATCGAATAAATTAGACAAGGTCATAACATATGAATCATGGGTCATCATTACGATTAAATAGATTAGAACAACTTGGATACAAATTCTTCAACCAAAGAGTAAAACATTAATTGGAACAAAATGGATCTTTCAAAATAGATAAAAATGATATAGTGTTAATAAACAAAGCTAAGCTAAAAACACAAGATTATAAAAGTTTTTTTTTATGGTATCCCAAAGGAATAGGAGTAGAAACCATAGTGTATGCCAACTCGGATCATGCCGGTGAGTAGGTTGATAGAAAAAGCACAAGTAGTACTTGCACTTTTGTTGAACACTTTCTCACCTCATGGTTCTCTAAGAAACAAATGGCTTTCGCTACCTCAACAACTAAAGCCAAATACATATCAGGTGGAAAAGCATGTCAACAAGCTCCATTGGATCAAGCAAACCCTTCTCAACAACGTAATTCCACTTAATCGACATCTTCATCCTTTACAACATCAAAGGAACTGTTACTGCAAATATTATGATATTTAATCTACACAGTCTCATTTGTTTTGATTGATGACAAACACATAACTTGATACATAACGTAAAATGTACAAGTTACTTGTAATCTTATTTTGTCTCAACATACATTCAACACCTCTCACCATCTCGAGTCCTCGTATGCTACAACATAGGTTCGTACATGTTTGTTATGTGGCATTATGATCAAAGCCCTTGACCAACCATTTAGAATGTTTAAGATACGGCTAGATCATTAAGTATTTTAAAAGACTAACCATTTAAAATAATTAAAATACTTTTTAAGTCTTTAAGTATTTTAGGTGTCAAAGTGCACTTTAGGTATCAAATATAATAAGTGCCACATTAGGTGTCTAGGTAATATTAGTAAGTTTACAATCTATAAAAATGTGTCTTCTAACAACATAAGTACATCAATCATTTTTAGTAACTTACTAAATATCATATATCAAGTTAATACATTTTCTAATAACTTTACAAGTTTACTTTCATATACATTTTTATCAAAATGGAAAGTATATAATTACATCATTACATGGATCATCATATTCTACAATGTATATCTTTCCAAATATTCTTGTAAGATATGTCATAGATCTTGTAGAATATGTCATAGATTGTGTAAGATATGTCATAGTTGATTTTATAAAGATTGTGTAAGATCTTGATTAGACTTGACATAGTTTTTGGAGAGTAGCTCATGGTTTATGCACATAGTTTATGTCTTTGCTAGTTTTAAAAAAGGTAGCTCATGGTTTATGCACATGGTTTATGTCTTTGTTAGTTTACTTATAAATAGAAGTCCATGGTTTACTCATGAACTTGATGAAAAAGATGATAAACACACATTCTCTCTACACTTTGCATACATCTTAGATCAATAGAAAACCATGCATAAAACATAATTAATTACCCTCATTATCATGATCATAATGCTTCTAACATTCATCTTTGTTGTAAGCATATCATACATCTTGATCCACCAAAGAAGCTTGGAGATCTTGCCATCATCATCCACCACAAGCATACATATATGAAGATCCATCACAACAAGATTAGAGAACTTGTGATCTTCATTCATTGAAGGCTTTCTATCAATGGAAGTTCTTTTAGATTAGTCATTCATATCCATTACACTTTCATGTCTTGGATCATCATTGTATCATCACAATTTATTCACCAAACTAGATTAGATGGTTTATGTGTTTGTGCCATAAAACACAAGGTTTCTATGTTGGGCCACAAAACATAGAAGGAGTTGTTGTACCCTTGTAAAAGAACTAGCGAGAGTTGTTGTACCCTTGAAAAAGAACTAGCGGGAGCGGTTGTACCCTTGTAAAAGAACCGGGTATTTAGCTTTGTACCGGAAAAAGTGTAAGCAACGATTGTAAGGTTTTCTCCTCCAAGAAGGGAGCTTGTTGATCTAGTGAAGTAACTCTCAAGTTGGGTACTCGGGGAGTGGAGTAGGGCGGAAAGGAGATCCATGACCGAACCACTATAAATCCTCGTGTTCGGTTTGCTCTTTCCTTTTACTCATTGCTTTACTTTTATACTTGCACTATATTATTGTTTGTGTTGTAGCTTGATGTTTATGCTTGTGTGACAACTTGTTATACCATATGCTTTATATTAGTCATAAGACTATTATTAGCATTTTTCATATTACAACAAGCTTGATCGATAATTTGTCATATGTGTGGAAAACTAGAAGGGGGGGTTGAATAGTTTTACGTCTTTTTTTATTAGTTGTAAAAAGAGTTTTAGTGTTTACTTAATTTTTAAAACTTAGATTCGATAATATGTGATCTCAAGTATTGCACAATACAAACAAATATCAATACGAAATATATAACAATGATAAGTAATGAAATAAGTAAGAGATGGAAAGATCGAACCGCGAGACAAGAGATTTATAGTGGTTCGGCTACAAGGACACCTTCCTTGCCCTACTCCACTCCCCGAGCACCTAACTCGAGAGTTTTCTTCACTATATCAACAAGCTCCCTTATGGCGGAGAAAACCTTACACACCAATTTACACACCAATATACACACCAATTTACACACCAATTTGCACACCAATCTACACACCAATAATCACACCACAACACCTTCACACCTAAGTCACAACTTCTACACACCTTCTTCAAATCAATCTACTTCACAACTAGCTACTTCAACTCTATCTTCTTCACACCAATAGATTTCCTAGCTTTTCTTCCTCACACCAAGCTATCAAATAATCACACAATCTATATCTAACACAACTATCTACAAGCAATTATTCACAACAATCTTCACAAAGATTATGTAAATAATCTTGATGATACACCAACAACTTGGATGTGGAGATCACAACAAGTTGTAATACTTCTTGTCTAGGAAGATAGAAGTATTCTTCTCTTGCAATTAAGAGGATGGAAATTGGATCACTTTGAAACAAAGAATATATACACTTATGATCAAAGGATGAGAGAATAGAGAAATAGATCTAGATCAGAAAGTTTAGAAGTGCAAAAGGTGAGGAAAAAGTGTGAACTGATCCAGTATTTAAAGGGGAGAAAAACACTGTTCTGGAGCGTGGCCGGTGCCCTTAATGATTAAGGGGGCCGCCTAAGGAATTAAGGGGGCCGCCCATTTCAGAACGTTGGTTTTTCTTGTCTTTTAGTGGGGAATATTTTTCTGGATAGAATTTGCCATTTTTGGTTGGAAATTTGAAATCATATATTTATTATGAATTAAACATATTCTTTTAATTCCAAAAGTAATTTTGTAAAAGATATAAGATGTTTAATACATTTTATAAAAATTCTAGTGATTAGAAAAATTTCCTTTGATCATGAAATGTAATAAACCCTTTGTTTATTCATACCTTAAGTGATATGGAAGCAAAGACAAATATTAAGCACTAAAAACTTGTTTACGTCATAAGTTTTAGATTAATGAGTTTATGCTTTGTAATTATCAAAACATAGAGACATTGTTAATATGCTAACAATGTTTTAAGACATTATTTATGTCAACAATCTCCCCCTTTTTGATGATTACAAAACCTTAAACTCATTAGGTCTAAAAAATAATTTTTAGACAAGAATTTAGAGTTTAACATTCTCTTCACCCCCTTTTTTGTAAAATCAAAAAGGTAAATGCTCCCCCTTGATGTAAACTCCCCCTCATTTGAGAGCATCAAAGGAATGAGCTATGGAAGTCTTGGCTACACAAAATATTAGAAAAGAACAAGGCACATATATATGCAAAGCAATAGTTATAAAAATAGATTCATTCAAGCATCATAGAAAGCATTACAACATTTAATATGCTTAAGGCATATTAATCATAATAAAACAAATGAAAAGACATAGTCCTATATTGCCTAGAAAGAGCACTTGGACTTGCTTGCAACTCATGGTTGATTGTTTTATTTGCTTGAAGGATAACATAAGCATGAAGCTTAGTTGTTAGATGGAGAGGGATATGGGGTGGAGTATGGAGCGAAAGAGGTGGATCTCACGATGTTGTATCGTGTTAAGGGTGGTATTGGATGATTACGAGTGAGAAGATATTCAATCCAAGAAATATCTTCACTCAAGTAGAGGATTTGTTTTTGAAGGAATATGCAACAAGGGCAAAAGTGAGTGTGGTTGGTTACTTGATCCAAATTGAGAGAGTGGGGAAGGCAATTTGCATAGGGTGATGATGGAGGTTGCCCTTTGTTGCGTTGTGCAAGATGCATAGCAAGGAGATCACTAAGATCATGGATTTGGTTTATTTCATCACGGAACTTTTGCTTTTCCATGGCAATGTGAAGAGGATCATAGGTTTGGTATGGATGTGTTGGATTTGTGTAGTTGGAATTGTAGGAAGATGGTTGGCCAATGTTGTATGGTTTGTAAAGAGGATCAAATGAATGACCTTGTGGGTTTGAGGTAAAGTTTGGGAAGTAAGAAGTTGGATGTGTTGAATGACTTCCAATTTCATTGGTTATGATGGATTTGTTTCGAGGGCTTTTTCTTCGCCAAACGGGTTTTTCCGTCATCCTTGCTAGCCTTGAGGCTTTTGATTTTGGTTTGTTTGGAGAGTTCATGATGGGATGAATGGATAGTTTTGAGGATTGGGGATATTTATAGTGTAAGATTTGTGTGTTTAAGGATGGATAAGGTTTGTTTGGAAGATTGGGACAAAGTGTGTTGGTTAAAATTGGGAAATGTAGGTTGAAATGGGCTAAAAAGCAGAAAAGATTCTGTAAACCCGACCATCAGATGGCCGGTCCCCTTAATTAGGGGGCGGTCCCCTTAATGATTAAGGGGGCCGCCTTACAAAATTAAGGGGGCCGCCCATCTGGTGATTTCCAGGTTGCCAGAATTGGGTTTTTGGCAGAAAATTTGCAGAAAGGTTATGTGTTTGGATTAGAATTCAAGCAAGTTCAATTTTCTTAGGCAATATAGAGTCTAATCTAATCAAGATATAGCATGCATGCAAAAATATATAGGCAAAAGAGCAAATAATCAACACATAATAAGCAATAGGAGGTAAACAAAGGCAAGCACACTTAAGCTTCCTAAGGCACCTATCTTAGATTGAAGGCAAGGATAATTAGTGAGTGAAAAACTAGTGATGGATCAAGATGACACCATTATTAGTGAATTTGTCCTAGTGAGTGTCTATATGCAACAAATGTGGAGTTGTGATTGTTTCGACTCCTAGAAGCAAAAAGAAATAACGATCCTAAGAAACAATCCAAATAATCTCCTTGATTCAATTTTTGCTCGATCATGAATGTCAAAGACATATATTAGATTATATACCTTGACAATTTATGTGAGAGTTTATGCATGATTTTGAAATACAATGTTTTTAGAATTAGTCAACAATGCAAGGAAAATGATCTTCATGGGGTTCCTAGATTGTGAGAATAATTTTTAGAGAAAATTGATTGAGTTTTACAAAAAAGTTTATGCAAAGAAAATAAATTTTCTCAATCTTTAGTTTTGTGCGAAATAGATTCCTAGACTCAGAAAAGGTGAAATGGAAGAAAAATAAATTTCATGCAAGTATAAATTTGAAATAATTCAATATAATTTAGTCAACTTGTTCCATCATTCCTAATCCTAAACGCAAGTGGTTGAATAATTCACGTTTAAGGGGTTTTGTGAATATATCCGCAATGTTGTCTTCCGATGCAACCTTTTCTATAGATATATTTCCTTTTTGTACATTATCCCTAAGAAAATGGTGACGTATTTCTATGTGTTTAGTCCTAGAGTGTTGCACCGGATTTTTACTTAAATCTATCGCACCTTTGTTATCGCACATAATGGGGACATTTTCTAACCTAATGCCATAGTCTACGAGAGCTTGTTTCATCCATAGTGCTTGTTGACATGCCTTTCCGGCGCTTACATATTCGGCTTCGGTGGTAGAAATAGCAAGAGCGGTTTGCTTCTTCGAAAACCAAGACGTTAGACAACATCCCATAAACGTGCAAATACCGCTAGTGCTCTTTCTATCTACATAGTCTCCCGCATGATCCGAATCCGCATAGATAATGGTTTCTATGCCGGATTCCTTAGGATACCATAATCCTAAGTGTATAGTGCCTTTAACGTATCGGAAGATACGCTTAACCGCTTCTAGGTGAGAGGTTTTGGGATCCTCTTGAAAACGGGCACAAAGGCAGACACTAAACATGATATCGGGTCTACTTGCCATCAAGTATAGTAAACTACCTATCATTCCTCTATACTTGGTGTTATCTACGGACTCACCTTCATCGTCCTTTGTGAGCTTTACCTCCGTAGACATGGGTGTTTTCATGGGTTTTGAGTCTTCTAGGCCAAATTTCTTAAGCATTTCCTTAATGTACTTAGATTGGTTAAAGAATATTCCATCTTCTAATTGTTTTATTTGTAATCCTAGGAAGAAGTTAAGTTCACCCATCATACTCATCTCAAACTCATCATGCATGATTTTGGCAAATTCATCACACATGTCTTGACAAGTCGATCCAAATATAATGTCATCAACATATATTTGAACAATGATGAGATTAGGGTCTTTCCTTTTAGTGAAAAGAGTGTTATCTACCATTCCCATGGAATAATCATGTTTAATAAGAAAAGCTTTTAATCGATCATACCAAGCTTTGGGAGCTTGTTTGAGTCCTTACAAAGCTTTCTTTAACTTATAAACATAATCAGGTTTCGCGAAGTCAATGAATCCTGGAGGTTGTGCCACATACACCTCCTCATTGATAAAACCGTTAAGGAATGCACTTTTCACATCCATTTGAAATAACTTAAAATCTAGGGCGCAAGCATAGGCAAGTAATATCCTAATTGATTCTAGTCTAGCTACGGGGGCATAAGTTTCATTATAATCAATTCCTTCTTGTTGATTATAACCTTGGGCAACTAACCTAGCTTTATTCCTAGTAACTATTCCATTCTCGTCTAACTTGTTCCTATATACCCATTTGGTTCCTATGATAGTCATCTCCTTTGGATTTGGGACTAGTTCCCAAACATCATTTGCCTTAAATTGATTTAATTCTTCTTGCATAGCTATAATCCAACTTTCATCCTTTAAAGCCTTACTAATATTCTTAGGTTCTATTGCTGAGAGGAAACAAAAGAAGTTGTTTTTATCTTGGGCTTGTGACCTAAGGGTTCTTTGGTTAAGATGTCCTATTATATTATCTAATGGATGTGATCTAGATTCTTTAATATTAACGGTTTCGTTATTTTCTAAGTGAATGTCTTCATTATCATTTCCTATGGGTTTTGTTTTACTAACCTCAATGGCTTCATCTTCGACTAAATCATCATCTTCTAAAGATAGCGTTTTAGGAGGTGGTGGTGTTTCATCAAATGTTACATTTAGTGATTCCTCTACTTTCATGGAGTGTTTGTTAAGTATTATATATGCTTTACTATTTTGTGAGTATCCTAAAAATATTCCTTCATATGATTTTGGATCAAACTTAGTGAGGTAGTCCTTAGTGTTTAAGATATAGCATTTACTTCCAAATACCCTAAAGTAGCTTAAGTTTGGTTTTCTATTTCTTAATAACTCATAAGGAGTTTTTCCTAGAATTCTTCTAATTGATACCCTATTTAAAATATAAGTCGATGTATCTACGGCGTGACACCAAAATTTTTGTGGAATGGATTGTTCATTTAACATAGTTCTACTCATTTCTTGTAGTGACCTATTTTTTCTTTCTACTACCCCATTTGATTGAGGAGTACGAGGAGCGGAGAAATTGTGAGATATTCCATTTAACTCACAATATTTTCCGAATTGTACTTCGTTATCAAATTCCCTACCATGGTCCGTCCTAATGGCAACTATTGAGCATCCTAATTTATTTTGGATCATTTTACTAAATATTTCGAATTTTTCAAAGGCTTGGGTTTTGTCACTTAAAAACCTAGTCCACGTGTATCGTGAGTAGTCATCTACTATTACTAAGGTATATTTGTTTCCTCCATAGCTCCGCACAGCGGATGGACCAAAAAGATCCATATGTAATAATTCTAGGCACCTAGTAGTGGATACTATATTCTTAGCTTTGTGACTAGCATGAGCTTGTTTTCCAATTTTACATGCATCACAAAAATGTTTGTCATATTTTAGATTAGGCAAGTTTCTAACTAATTCCTTAGAGGCCAAAGATTGTATTTGTTGCATGTTAGCATGTCCTAATCTCCTATGCCACAATGTGGAGTTTTCGTCTAGGGTCGTTAGGCATATCCTATCTTCAGGTTTGTTTCCTAGTTTCATAACATATACACCTCCTTTCCTAATACCTCTACCTATAATTTTTCCATTCTTAACTATTTCGCTATCTTCTTCGGAAAAGATAACTCTACATTTATTATCGCATATTTGGCCTACACTAAGTAAGTTATATGTTAAATTATTTACATGTTCAACATTTTCAATAGTAAGTGAGTCTTGAGAAATCGTACCTTTGCCAATAATTTTTCCACGCAAGTCACTACCAAAAATAACGTTACCTCCGTTGTATGCCTTATATGTAGATAATAGCTTTCGGTTCCCTGTCATGTGCCTCGAGCATCCACTATCCTTGATCCATTCGTCAGGCTCCAAGTCAATTCCAAGGCATATTTCGTCGGTTGCTTTTGCCATGAAACACTTTTCTTCTCTTGATTTTTCCACTTCTTCTTTGTCACTATCACTCCATGTTCTACTAACAAATGCACCTTGATTATCATAACTCGGCGGCTTTAGACATTCACCAACGAGATGATTTCGACTTCCACATCTAAAGCATTTTCTTTTCACGTAATTGTCACTTTTATTTCTTTGGAACGATTTTCTATCGTCATGTGATGATCTAGTGAATCTTCCTCGTCTCTTGAAGAATTTCTTGAATTCTCTTACGGCCATTGCATATTCTTCATCTTCACTCTCGTCACTTGAGTCACTATCATCACAAAGTTCCTTTTTGGCTTTTAGAGCAACGGATTTGACTTGTTCTTTCTTGACTTTAACCGTTTCCAAATCTTTTCTTATAATTTCTTCATGGACCTTCAAGTTGCCAATAAGCTCATCTAGTGACAATGTCATCAAGTTCTTTGATTCTTCAATAGCCGTGACTTTAGTTCGCCATTTCGGATGCAATGCCCTAAGAAATTTCCTAACACAATTTTTACTAGAAAATGTCTCATCAAGTGCTTTTAAACTTGTGATAATGGTGTTAAATTTAGCAAAAGCATTATCAATTGATTCCTCTTCCGGAATCGTAAATTGTTCATATTGTTGTACAAGAAGATCTATTTTGTTATCTTTAACTTGACTATTACCTTGGTGAGTGATTAGTAAAGAATCCCAAATTTCTTTTGCGGTTTTACACATAAAAATTCTTTCATATTCTTTGTGTGGTAACGCATTATAAATGACCATTTTAGCCTCATTATTTTTTGCTAGTTTCTTTTTCAAATCATCATTTTGTTTTTCAAAAGCTACAATTTCATCCATTTTAGTTTCAACATTATATTGAATAGGGGGAAAATCACCAAAGGTAATAATATGCCAAAGATCAAGATCTTTTGATTTCACATATGTTTCGAATCTATTTTTCCAATATAAAAATCCATCACTTTCAAATAGTGGTGGTCTTTGCATAGATTGCCCTTCTAAATATTTTTCAGATTCCATAGATCGTTACAAGTTTTAAAATACAATATATTTTAAAATTCTTGCTAGACGTGGCTCCTGATACCAATTGTGGAAAACTAGAAGGGGGGGTTGAATAGTTTTACGTCTTTTTTTATTAGTTGTAAAAAGAGTTTTAGTGTTTACTTAATTTTTAAAACTTAGATTCGATAATATGTGATCTCAAGTATTGCACAATACAAACAAATATCAATACGAAATATATAACAATGATAAGTAATGAAATAAGTAAGAGATGGAAAGATCGAACCGCGAGACAAGAGATTTATAGTGGTTCGGCTACAAGGACACCTTCCTTGCCCTACTCCACTCCCCGAGCACCTAACTCGAGAGTTTTCTTCACTATATCAACAAGCTCCCTTATGGCGGAGAAAACCTTACACACCAATTTACACACCAATATACACACCAATTTACACACCAATTTGCACACCAATCTACACACCAATAATCACACCACAACACCTTCACACCTAAGTCACAACTTCTACACACCTTCTTCAAATCAATCTACTTCACAACTAGCTACTTCAACTCTATCTTCTTCACACCAATAGATTTCCTAGCTTTTCTTCCTCACACCAAGCTATCAAATAATCACACAATCTATATCTAACACAACTATCTACAAGCAATTATTCACAACAATCTTCACAAAGATTATGTAAATAATCTTGATGATACACCAACAACTTGGATGTGGAGATCACAACAAGTTGTAATACTTCTTGTCTAGGAAGATAGAAGTATTCTTCTCTTGCAATTAAGAGGATGGAAATTGGATCACTTTGAATCAAAGAATATATACACTTATGATCAAAGGATGAGAGAATAGAGAAATAGATCTAGATCAGAAAGTTTAGAAGTGCAAAAGGTGAGGAAAAAGTGTGAACTGATCCAGTATTTAAAGGGGAGAAAAACACTGTTCTGGAGCGTGGCCGGTCCCCTTAATGATTAAGGGGGCCGCCTAAGGAATTAAGGGGGCCGCCCATTTCAGAACGTTGGTTTTTCTTGTCTTTTAGTGGGGAATATTTTTCTGGATAGAATTTGCCATTTTTGGTTGAAAATTTGAAATCATATATTTTTTATGAATTAAACATATTCTTTTAATTCCAAAAGTAATTTTGTAAAAGATATAAGATGTTTAATACATTTTATAAAAATTCTAGTGATTAGAAAAATTTCCTTTGATCATGAAATGTAATAAACCCTTTGTTTATTCATACCTTAAGTGATATGGAAGCAAAGACAAATATTAAGCACTAAAAACTTGTTTACGTCATAAGTTTTAGATTAATGAGTTTATGCTTTGTAATTATCAAAACATAGAGACATTGTTAATATGCTAACAATGTTTTAAGACATTATTTATGTCAACAATATGGATGTTTTTAGAAAATAAAAATAAACCGGACTAATAATGGCGAAATTTGATTTATTTCAAAAACAATGGTTTATACTATATTTGATACAACAAGTAATAAAGATTTTAAATGGTAATGTATTCACCCCCCCCCCCCCTCTACGTTTTTCACAATTGGCATCAGAGCTTCATAGCTCTTATTTTCAAAACAAATGGTTTTTAAAATGGAGTACGATCCATGTATCAAATTACCATTGAAGCGAAATATAATATGAAAAATGTTTCGCTAATTATGCTATGCTAATATGACTACTTGTTTTTGTTGTTTGCATACATGTTGTTTTCTTGCTTTAAGTTGGGATTACACTTGCTTATTTGTGATACATAAGTGTCAGACTTGCCTTGATATTATATATTCTTGTTTGATAGGACTTTTGATTAGATCTTATGCACCAAGTTGATAAATTGCTTTTGTATTACTTATAGTCTTAGATTTTAATCTTTGCATATGTTAAGTGATTATTTTGCTTAATTCACTTAGGAATGAGTATTGAGTGATGCTAATTAAGTATCTTGCAATATGGTCAAGTGTCTAAATGAGTCACTACATTTTTAAACATATAGTAGTCTTGTAAAATGGTGTTTGGTATATATATGTTTCTACTATGATGTTTAATGAATGAGTCATGCTATAAGATATAAAGTTATCTTTGATTGATCATGTTAACTAACCATGTCATGTTTGGACGATAACACTTTGGTGTTATCAATTTTCCGTGTTTGGCTTAATTTCCACTTATGGTAAGATCATAATCCTCGACTTGATCTATATGCTAACATGTGTTAGAATATGTGTTTTTGGTTTTAATCTATCACATCTAAATTAGGTGCGTATGCTCCAAGTAAAACTTAGGAAATTTGAATAGGTTTCGGGAATCTAAAAATGTCCACTGTTAAGGAGTGTTTGCACAACTTGGAATTTGAACAATTTGGTATTTAAACAATGTGTTTCATGGATATATATACTTGTAGGATTATTTGGTTACTTTATACAATGTTATGTACTAACAAATTATGCAAGGGGACAACATTAGGGTGTTGTCATATTTTTCATTTTTCACTATAATAGTGAAAGTTTGCATCGCTCTCGTGATCTCTATCGGTAAGCATGTTTTTATCTGCATTTATGGCATTTCCTAATCACATATGTAAAGTTACTTTAGTTTTAGGAAAAATTTGGTAAATCGGAAAACGTTTACTGCTACGAAAAAGTACTCTGTCCCAATTCTGGGACTCCACGGAAATGACGGAACCAAAGACTTGGTTTCGCCCTTGTTGTCGTTTGGTTCCTCCAGACATTCAGCAAACTTTTAATCTTTGAATTTTTTGAATTTTTCTAGTAATCCTTAGGTTCCAAACTTGCTTCCTACATGATTGTTAGTATTTATCACTAATTCTAGAGCCCTCTTAGCACACTTTTAACAATAGGATCATCATTCCTGCCAAAATTTCAAATTTGGCTAAACTAACCAAAGGAACCTTTCCTTTGGTTCCTCCAAATCCGTGGAACATTATGACCAACTAAATCTTCCATGATCACATAGTATTTAGTGTATAAGTTAGTCTTTCACTCCACCCAACTCCATTGGATTGACTTCCAATGATTTGAACTCTTCCAAATGATTAGGAACCTCCAAATGTGTATGGAACAACATCAAATACAAACACTACTTTCCATAACATGTTCTTCCTATAAATTGACCAACATTCATACTTCCAATTCACACCATCACCATCACTTCTCTTAATCTTATAATTTTAGCTAACTAAAGTCTTGAAATGACTAAATCCAACACCTCATCTGAATCATCTAGACCTATTAGGAAAACTGCTAGGATTAGTGTAAAACCATGTTGCATCAACAAAACCATCCAACTAAGCTCATCATCATCAAGTGATTCATCACTCAACATTTCCTCACCCATCAAAGATACAAACTTCCTCAACCTTGCTACTCCAACACCATCTCCAAAACCTTGCAATGCCAACATAATCACCACTCCTCCACCAACTAAAACACCAAATCATTCACTTTAGTGAGAAAAATTTTCCTCATTATTCATTAAGCATATTAGGACCATTTTTACTCATTATAACCAATAGGAAGCCAATTCCTGCCAAAAACTCAATTTAAACAAAACTCACCCAAGGAACCATTCTGCATAAAGGAAGGAACCCTTTATTTGGTTCCTTGCCATCCGTGGGTCCCTAACCATACATGTTTTGTAATCATTACCAACGGTTACTACATTCTTCCATTCTTAATTCATCCTTCATCCATTAGCTTCACTTATTTGTTGACTTGACAACTTCCTAACTAATCCGTACTCGTTACTTACAAAGATTACATATAATATCAAAATCACAAGTCTAACTTGTGACTATGGATATTGTCTTGTATCTATATATGTTACCTCACTTGGTTACACATGAAAGTAATGTGTCATCCTTCAAGACGATAAGGATTTACATCATGTCATTACTTACACTTAAGTTACAGATGTATTATCAAGTCTTGCTATCCTTTAGCACTATCCAATCTCAACAAAGTAGGATTGACAACTTAAATATTTCGTCCAAAATATTCAAGTAAATCTGACTTACGATTGTAGTCATTCAAAGTCACATCCGAAAGAATCTACACCCAAGTATTTTAACAACATATGTTAAAACACTTATCCTAACATCTCTCAATCAATAGGAATAAAACAAATGACAATAGGTCTTCATCATTGAATATTGAGTACTTAAGTTCACTTATTCGTTCACCAACATCTCATTCACTTCTATGATATATCTCAGCCCCTAAGCTTCACAAACATAACCAAAACCTCAAGAACTTCACTCACTAGTTATGGACCACAAGGCTTAGTATCCATCCATTTTACTTTCAACATCTATGAAACTTAAGTACTTCCATAGCATAGAAAACCTCTACATCACCACATCTTTATTAAGACACATTATAAGACCTACCACCTAGATCAACCAATCCACCATTCTTACCGTCGTTTGAATTGATTGAGTACATTAATCAAAAAGCCCTTTGTCCAAACACTCAACCATACCTTACCACCTATAGGATTAGAACCTTTACCATCAAATGAGCATGAAGCTCACATTCAGTTACACTAGGTTTTAGTAGTACCACTTTCACAAGTTATCAAAGTATTGGTAACACTTTTAACTTTTGCATAAGTTTCATTAAACTTTATATCAACATCTTAACAACATATGTTAAAATGCAATCTCAAGGCTAACCTCGTGTACCCCGAGCAACAATGACTCTTGAGGAGTATACATAAGAAACTCGAGTTAATTCCTCTTGTCATCATCTAGTATAATCTTGAGACCAAGTATACTTAGGATAGTACTATCCGATTCAAACCCTTTGACTTCATACCTTCATCTAGAAAAACATGATGTTTTGAAAAAACATTATGCACAAGTAATCATGAGTTTTCATCTTGTTAAAAGGATAATGTATATCCCATGCATTACTCTCTTCTTGCAACATGAACGGTTGTGTTACAAGAGATTTCATTATACCTCATCGGGTAAGTAAACATCTGCAAGTTCTATGAAGTAGAGCTTCCTCATCATCTTGGCATTCTTGTTTTCATAAGCATGATGACTTTATTCCATGTAATAATATTACTTATTGAAAGACACTATATGTGTCTATTTCCTTTCAAGCGTTCATCATAACTAAACCTTGCTCATAACCTAGTTCAAACCCTATCTCTAGAGCATACACAAGATCTATTGAAGTTGGTAACTTCACTTAGATTCCTGTTCCAAAGAGCTTTCTTGATAACGTTCTTATCATATTCCATTATCACATACAAACTCATCTCTTGGTCTTGGATGACCAAATCACTTGCTTAACACATGCTTAAAGATGTCACCTTTTAGATCATTCAACCGTAGATTCCAAACACAAAGATTAAAATCTCGCATTACGCATACATGTGTCTATTACATGTTATCTATTTGATAATGATTGGATATCTTAACATAACCATGTTAACTAATTGGTTGATTCATGTATAAACCTTGGTTAATTCTTTATGATGCATGCATGCTTATATGTTTCGTGTTACTATATATTAATTTGATTTATATGATTTTTTCATCCTTTATGTATATGATGCTTTGCAAGATTAACATGTTACTTGTTAACTTATGATATGCAATTTTGATACATGATTCTTGTATATCTATGTTTTAATGCTCTTGTCTTTTGTTGACACTCATTAAATATATACGTAGGATGTTTTAATGATACATGCTCCAAAATGTTATCTTTTAAACACAGTTTACATGAATCTTTCGTCTTACTTCTTTTGTGTCCTTGTCACACTATTTCTTTGCAACGTGTGCACCTATAATTTTTCAATGTGTTTTTGGTATGATTAACATTTAGAAGTCTTTTTATCCTACTAATTAATCACATAGATCATTATGCTAGTTAATGGTTAAGTATGCTTAAACGTCTAAACCTAAACAACAAAAAAATTTCACAATGAAGTGTCTCAAACGATGTCATGCTCTCTCATAATATGATTGTTTGTCTTGATGCTATGCGGTAACTTTATATCTAGTTGTCGAATGTGTTGTTTGAATAAGATGCTATTTTTTTTCTTGTTGACATCTTTTCTGACTAACAAATTTGTTTTAGTGGATTGAGAACTAATCATTTGCCATCTCACTTCGTTCTAGCTTTTATATGTTCATCTCACATAACTGTAATCCCTTCACTTGCATATAGTTTTAATGAATAAGATTAAGTCTTAGAGATTTGAAATTTGTGTTTGGGCATCTTTCAATCGACCTCTTTCCAAATCGCATTATAGCTTCCACTTTCCAATAATCACTTCCATCACTATTTAGCTATAACATACTCTAATCCTTTCCACCTCCTCTGAGAAAACCATATGCCTCGTCATGTGATCATCTCGCATTGATAGAGAAGAGCTACGTGACTTCGTGGATGAAGTATGTTGTATGCTAACCAACATCCGAAAAAACTTTACTAAGCTCATCGCTTTCATTAACCTTCAACCTCACAAACACTTTATCATCATTCTTTATATGATGCATTACACAATATGTTGGATGTCCACCGATTAAGGCGGAGAGAAATTCATTCACATATTTGTATCTTGTCAAAATGTATTTAAAGAACATATACTCATGTCTCTTACAACCTAAAATACCAACACATAGGTACATACCATTTAGTTAAAATCGGTTCACAAAACCACAAGTTTCAAGCATTTTTAACCCAACATCACTAGTCTATACCAATATCTCATCAAGTGAAAAACACATCATGTGTTTGACAAAGTTTTTCATCTCCACAACCAACAACTAATAGAATCTAGGATCTTTCTTAAACTAGGACTTAACAACTTTATTTTCTAGAACACCATCATAGGATCTCATCCTTTCGTACTCAACACATATCATGCACTTCATTGCCAGTGCAATCGATATATTAATCAAAACTGTCATTCCCAACACTTTCTCAACACATCGGTTTAACCAACACTCTCCCATCACATAATGTCATTCTCATCCACATATAGGTTCTTAGTATTCTTTATTCCTTTCTTATGAAATGTTTGTTCATAGGTGCTTATTGTCTTCACTTCTATTTGAATCCATTCAAGCATATATACATTATGGCATGATGCATCATCTTTGGTAGATGATAATGTCATTAAAGGTCATGTAGGTCTAAACCATGTTAGTATTCTTTCATCCATTGTCTTTCGATATAGGTCATTATTTCTAAACGTATTTCGTTTTCATTAGTGTCAATCCTAATCGATCAAATCATAACCCGTAGCCGTCATTGAATATCAATGTCCATTCACATTTTCTTTTTCTCTTAACATTACGTAAGTCATATTCCGTTATCCCTTGAGTTGTGAATTTTAGATTGCATAAGTCCATATGTTCAATCTTTATATTCGTTATAGCATTTGCTATACATAAGAGTTTCTAATTCTTTAAATAGTTGTCTACGTTATCACCACCACTTTCCATCATCACTTTCACTAATCATCACCATGGATTAGCATAAAACCTACTTCTATCAATCCTATGATGTTGTCAAATTTTCAATATTTTAACTAAGTATAGTGAAGATCGTTAGCCCTCGTTCAAACTCTATCGATACGCGTGTTTTTACTTGCCTTTTTGTCATTTCCCAATCAGATTTAATATAGTGCTTCTATTTTAGGAAAAATTACGGAATTAGAAAATCGTTTCGACCTTTGAAAAACTGGTCTGTTAAGAATTTGAGTCTGGCGGAAATGGCGGAACCAAATTTTGGGTTCTGCCAGTGTAATTCCTGGGTATTCCCCATTTTGGCCCAGCGGACCAGGTGGAACAAAAAACAGGGTTCCGCCCATGTAGTCGTTTGGTGCCACTAATAACCTGCAGAAATTTCTATATTTTTCCCAATTTTGCATTCTTTCTAACACCAACACGTGCACCACTCATCTTAACTCTTAATATTCCAATTTCACTTCATTTCTTCCTTCTAGGCATTACTTTGAGGGATTTTATCATATTATATTCGCGTTTTTATTTTAATTGTAATTCTTATTAGAAGAATACATCGTATTTTTCTTATTTTTCTTTAAGATGAAAAATATTGCACTAATCTTTTCATTGTAGGTTCATCATATATACTTATTCGTATATAGCATACTCATCTAAGGATGATGTTTGCATCGAATATTTTCCTTCTTTCATTATAGGTGCTTCTTGACATAGGAGGAATATCCATCAAGCACTCATATTCCATCGTCTATACACTTGGTTATATACTAACAAAGCTTCTAGTATACTAATATTTGTTTTGTAGGTTCATATTGACGCCCTAAAGCAAGGGGGAGCTTCCATCAAGCATTTATAGAATACATCATACACACGCATTGTTATATATCACATACTCATTATAGGACAATTATTGTCTTACACTAACCCTTATTTTGTAGGATTCTTCATCCTTGCATCATATACGTTGGTACCCTAGCAACGGGGAGTATTGATCAAAGGGGAGCTAATCATGCACTAACCTTTGTTTTTTTTTAGCTTTATTATTTCTTGTGTCATATACGTTGGGACCCTAGCAACGGGGAGTATTGATCAAGGGGGAGCTACAATCAAGGAGAAGCATGCACGCATTCATCTTTATTTTCATTCTTCGACACACTTTTATGTTTCGACAAAAAGAAGGAGATAGGTCAACATAGTCCAACATGCATTTCATTCATCATGCATTTTTCGTATAATTTTTATGTTAACCTTGATGTAGGTTAAGGAACTTTATTTGATCCATGGATCCGCTAATAACCTAAGGGAAGCAAAAATCTTAGGAAATTGGAGTTGAATACTAACTTCACTAGGGATGACGCAAGCTCGCCATTTTGGGGAGAAATGAAGTTAACTCCAAGGACACACCCTTTTTGTTTCGACAAAAGGGGGAGAAGAGTGTAAACGGAGAAGGAAATGTAGAAGGTGTTGCGGATACAAGTAAGTTATACGAACACAAGTAACTTTTTACATTTTACTATCTATCACGTTTACATATTTTGTCATCATCAAAAAGGGGGAGATTGTTAGTGCAAATATTACAATATTTAACCTACACAGTCTCGTTTGTTTTTATTGATGACAAACATATAACTTGATACATAACGTAAAATGTACAAGTTACTTGTAATCTTATTTTGTCTCAATATACATTCAACACCTCTCAACGTCTCGAGTCCTTGTATGCTACAACACAGGTTCGTACATGTTTGTTATGTGGCATTATGATCAAAGCCCTTGACCAACCATTTAGAATGTTTAAAATATGGCTAGATTATTTTAAAAGACTAACCATTTAGAATGATTAAAATACTTTTTGAGTCTTTAAGCATTTTAGGTGTCAAAGTGCACTTTATGTATCAAAATGAATAAGTGCCACATTAGGTGTCTAGGTAATATTAGTAAGTTTACAATCTATAAAAATGTGTCTTATAACAACATAAGTACATCAAATATTTTTAGTAACTTACTAAATATCATATAGCAAGTTAATACATTTTCTAATAACTTTACAAGTTTACTTTCATATACACTTTTATCAAAATGGAAAGTATATAATTACATCATCACATGGATCATCATATTCTGGAATGTATATATTTCCAAATATTCTTGTAAGATATGTCATAGATCTTGTAAGATATGTAACAGATTGTGTAAGATATGTCATAGTTGATTTTGAAAAGATTGTGTAAGATCTTGATTAGACTTGACATAGTTTTTGGAAAGTAGCTCATGGTTTATGTCTTTCCTAGTTTTAAAAAAGGTAGCTCATGTTTATGCACATGGTTTATGTCTTTGTTAGTTTACCTATAAATAGAAGTCCATGGTTTACTCATGAACTTGATGAAAAAGATGATAAACACGCATTCTCTCTACACTTTGCATACATCTTAGATCAATAGAAAACCATGTAGAAAACACAATTAATCACTCTCATTATCATGATCATAAGGCTTCTAACATTCATCTTTGTTGTAAGCATATCATACATCTTGATCCACCAAAGAAGTGTCACACCCCCAATTTACCTGACTTGCAGCGGAATGGAATGCCTGGGAGTGTAACTGTCATAGCACCATAACAAGGAAATATTGAACGACCTAAAGTGTCGTTTGGAAATACATATCGTTTGATTTATTGAAAAGCATCCAGTGCTACAAAACATAGGTCCCCAAAGTGTTGAAACGTTTACAGAAAACAAGTTCTGAAAATGTCAAACGATAATTTACACAAGTGCATGAAAATCCCAAAATGTAGTGCGTCATCCCTGGCACACCCTAATGTGACTCCATGCATGTAATATGATGATACCTTAGTTACCTGAAAATACATTGCGAAAACGGTCAACACGAATGTTGGTGAATAATCATAGGTTTATGAAATAACATGTTTGTACGGCCACCACAAGTATAAACGCATGACAAAAGTCACGTAAAAATATATAGTACAATAGCCTTAAGCTCATGACACCGAAGCTATGACTGATGAAATTCTATGCCCCTCCCGAATGTTCTGCCAAACACTCATATGTAAAAGACATGACATGCATCCGCTTACTGTTGGTACTCACTACCACGGATGGAGGCGTCACCCTCGATAGATCTATCCACTCACTCTCGCTTAGCGGTAAATTAACGGTTCATGATGTTACAGGGGACTTATCACATGGCAGAGAAGCTACTTAAGCTATGTACATAGGTTTTGATACTTGGGCTCGTACTAAAATGGTGCAATGTATTCTCCCCCGTGGGATTTGAAAACAATAAAAATGTATACGGGGCTATGAATACTCACCTCAACTGATGATACTGCGATGATATGTAATGAACAACAATGATCGGTTAACTGCCGCAACCTATAATGAATGATGCATGATCTCGTTAAGATCACCAAATGATGTTTATGAATGTCCATGCTCATGTTTCTATACCACTCTACTCTTTGGAAAAACACTTGTATTGTCAAAAATATATAATCCAAGAATTTGGAAAATATTGCTATTAGAAAATATAAATGGCTAGTTATAATATATATACTTATATATATATAACGTAAGTTTCCATGTTAGTGTTGAAAAACTCGGGTTGTAATCCTTGAAATGATGAAAACATACTCATAATAACTAATACTACGTTAGTTAAAAAGCTCGGTACTTGATGTTATGTTTAGCTTGAAAATGCACTTCGTAGTTTTTGCGCCAAATTATATTAAAAGCTGTCAATTATAAAAGGGTTTTAGCCGATATTCAAACGAGTATATCTTTGTCGTTACTTGTCCGTTTTACTTGTTCTTTATATCCACAGTTTCGTCTTAGTATGTAGTAATATATTTTGGAAAGCTCGGCTCCTCCGGGTTACGTTTAAAGCCTCTTTTTGACCGACGAAAAATGTCCAACAGCAACTATTTTTCCAGAAAATACTTTTCGTCAATAATCTTGCAAAAATCATAACTTCTTCGTTATAAGCTCTTTTTAATCCGTTCTTTCGCCTACGGATTCGTTTTTGAAAGTATTTTCTAAAAATTTTGCCAAAGTTTCCTTGGTGTTTACTGATTTTCCAGATTTTTACAAAATGGGACAGCATGTCTAAAATGAGTTCCAAATCAAGTTTCCAAGGTTAAAACCCAATTTCTACCATCACCAATCCTCTTGTAATCACCACATGACTAATCTAATCTTACCATACACCTTCTTAGGGTGCCATGGACTCCTAACCAAGTTATTAGAGCTAGGGGATTCATAACAAGAAAGTTAGGGTTTGTATGTTATTTTTTAGCCAAAATAAAGTGTAGTATAGCTACTTATACATGGTTTTTAGCATGATTCTTATGTAATACATGTAAAAATAGGATGATTCATGAAAAAAATAAAGATGAAAACTTACTTGACCAAATGAGATGATTATTGGATGATTATGCTTGATGTTCTTGTGTTTTTGTTGCTTGTATCTTGATTAGACTTGTAAAATGAACAACTTTTGTGTTTTAATTTATGGAAGATGATCACTTGATCTTGGTGATGTTTTTGGGTCGTGGGTTTGAGAAGAGAGCAAGAGGAAGAAGATGAACTTTGATCTTGATGAAAAGTGAGAATTATGATTAAGTGAAAATTAGTAAAGTTAGGTTTTTATGTTTATTAGTATTATACTTAGGAAAATTAATGCCAAGGGTTAAAATTAGGGGCACATGGCCGGTTTTATCAAGGGGTGAAGGGGGGGGGGGGGGGGTTAGGGTACTTGGTAGTTATTTAGAAACCTTGTAAGAAATTTGCACTAGTTAGCGTTTTTAGTTACGATCGGGTATCGGTTTTATTAGAAATAAATGTTCACGAAGTAGACCGGGATGAAATAAAGTTAAAATAATGTTAAAAACATATTAAAAATATGTTGGGTACATTTACTGAGTGATCGGGTGATAAATGTTTAGTTTTAACGAAAACCGACGCTATATTCAAACGCGTACGTTAAAAATAAAATAAATTTCCAAAATACTGGGTAACTGAATGTTATAACTTTTATGATGTTAAAATGGATATAAAAATATGTCGGGACCATTGTGGGAATATTTAGATATATTCGTCGTGTATAAACCGGGTGTTAACGTTTACTATAAATACTTATACGTAAAAACGTTAAATGTACTGAATATGGAAATTTGAAAATCCTGAGAGTGGTATAACATGAAAATGCTGTTATGATGATATGCAGACTATCCCCAGTCCGTATGCAGTGTACTCAACACTAATGAAATGAATTCGCACCTAAACCAATCCGGTTACGCGAATTTGAATACCCGTAAACTAAATTTACGATGAAATGATTAATGCAAGCGAATGGTGAAAACTTTTCCGGAAATGAATAGTGTTCGGTGAATAGTAATTTTCCAAAAAGTTTCTCAGAATATCAAACTGACCTCGAAAACGATGAATAGTAAAACGATGAATAGTGATTTATGAATAGTAAAAAGTCGAAGTTTCGGAAAATGACCTGAAATGGTAAATGACGTGAAATGGTGAGTTGTGACAAGAAGCTTGGAGATCTTGCCATCATCATCCACCACAAGCATACATATATGAAGATCCATCACAACAAGATTAGAGAACTTGTGATCTTCATTCATTGAAGGTTTTCGATCAATGGAAGTTCTTTTAGATTAGTCATTCATATCCATTACACTTTCATGTCTTGGATCATCATTGTGTCATCACAATTTATTCACCAAACTAGATTAGATGGTTTATGTGTTTGTGCCAAAAAAACACAAGGTTTCTATGTTGGGCCATAAAACATAGAGGAAGTTGTTGTACCCTTGTAAAAGAACTAGCGGGAGTTGTTGTACCCTTGTAAAAGAACTAGCGGGAGTGGTTGTACCCTTGTAAAAGAACCCGGTATTTAGCTTTGTACCGGAAAAAGTGTAAACGACGATTGTAAGGTTTTCTCCGCCAAGAAGGGAGCTTTTTGATCTAGTGAAGTAACTCTCGAGTTGGGTACTCGAGGAGTGGAGTAGGGCGGAAAGGAGATCCGTGACCGAACCACTATACATCCTCGTGTTCGGTTTGCTATTTCCTTTTACTCATTGCTTTACTTTTATGCTTGCCCTATATTATTGTTTGTGTTGTAGCTTGATGTTTATGCTTGTGTGACAACTTGTTATACCATATGCTTTATATTAGTCATAAGACTATTATTAGAATTTTTCATATTACAACAAGCATGATCGATAATTTGTCATATGGATGTTTTTAGAAAAGAAAAATAAACCGGACTAATAATGGCGAAACTTGATTTATTACAAACACATTGGTTTATTCTATATTTGATACAACAAGTAATAAAGATTTTAGACGGTAACGTATTCACCCCCCCCCCCCCCTCTACGTTTTTCACAGGAACCATAGACATTTATAAGAATTCAGTTCAACGCTATCATACTAGACATCTTGTAATATGTCACCATTTCGTTCATGATAATGTTCAAAAAGGAAAACATCTCTTTCGAGAAAATATCCTTCTAAAACAACATTGTCGATATCCTTACATATGCTCCTAAACAAGAACCATTAAATCTTCTTAGACTTGGAATAGGACTTATGGAACCTACTTTGTAGTTTTCAACGTTAGGATAAAATCACAAAAATCAAAACAAATCGTTTAAGTTTTTCTTCTACTAAACTGGTGGAACCTTTTGACCAAACAGGCGGAACCCTCCTTTTGGTTCCGCCTGGTCCGCCGAATCTGCAGATCATTTTATCCTTATTTTCTAAAACAAACACTCCCTAACTCATAACTATAACCCACTCACAGTCACTATTCACGACCAAAACATCACCACACATAAAAATTAGGGCTCTCCTTCAAACATCCTCCATTCCAATCAACGTTGTAAGTATTCTTTACATATTTGTATTCACAATCTAAGTATAAGATTTTCATTTACACACAATAAATAAAATCTTAGGGTTTAAGCAATAATTTGTGAAAACATGTAAAACCTTGATTTGAAACAAACCTAATCATGTTTTCCTCTAGATAGGATTTGCATCTTTTCAAACACTATTATAATTTGCCAAACACCTCATGTAAAACTTCTTGAAAAATCACTTCCCACAATTAGGACATTATACTTCATCACAATGTTGAGACAAATGAAAAACATTATGAAAACATCAATTGCATGATATCTCTTGAATGCTAAAGAGAATACATAATCAATATGCATTTTCGGGTACATTCAATCAAAGTTACATTGAACTAGGAGCGTTTGGGTTATCTTTTGGTTTATGACAAAACTTGCATTATAAAATGTTTTTAGCATTAAAATGAGTCAAGATAACCACACCTCCTCATTGTTTACATATAGCCACACACTAGAACATCTATATTATAAAATTCGTTGACCTAAACTAAAATGTAAAATTTTGTGTTATAGGAATCAAATGCCTCCCGCAACATTCTCCGATCACAAAGACACCCTTAAGTACCTACCCAAACACCATATGACCAAAGGTCTTACTCCAAATCAAGTCAAAATATTTAAGGGATTAGAAAAATGTTATGTTCATGAAGGTATATGTAGGACCATAGAGGGAGGGTGAATACGGTTTCTTCGGCTTTTTAGATGTTTAAAAACTTTAAGCTAAAGAGAACACCAAGTGGTTGTACAATAATCCAACAACCACTAACACAACCAAATTATATAAAGCAAGTAAGAACACAAAGATATATACTGGTTCGGGATGGGGGGTTTATACCATCCGTACGTCCAGTTGTGAATCCGTGACTCTAATACTATTCACTAGTATAATCCTTTTGGTGGACTACAAACCGTTACAATTTACTCCACCAATATTCAACAATATTGATGCTCACAAAGAAAGAGTTACTCCCACGGTATTCCGCCCTCGGAAACCACCCAAAAGAATCTCATGATTCGACTTTACCTAAGGGTCACCAAGACCACTACCAAGACTTCCCACCGGAAGTTTCAAACCCCAACTAGATCCCTAATGATCTAGGCTTGGTAACCAAGACACAAGACTTTTCTTACAAACAATTAGAATGAATGAATAAGTGTTTGTTCAACCAAGCCCTAACCTAACCTAGAGACTCGATTGTAATAGAAAGGGTATAAGATAGAAGACCCTCGACACAATCACAAGAGTGGATTAAGTTCTTGTGATTCTTCCCTTGCAAGGAGATGTGTTCTTTCAAAGATGTAAGTGTATTTTACTAAGAACACAATAGAGATAGAGAGGTTAGAGAGAAAGAATGTAGAGAGAAAGAATAATGGCAAAGGGTGAGGAATACAAGAGGCAAGGGTGGTATTTATAGGCCAAGAACCCAAACTTGGGAAAATTTACTGAGGTCGGCGCGTCACCTACGCGTTGACGCATGGGAAGCGCCTGTATTAAGTTTTCCCAAAACTTGGGTGTTGGTCCTTGTAAATACATATCTTTGCTAAACCCCCAATTGTACTTCACACTAAACCTTAACATTAATCAATCTAAGGTTTACAAACTCAAATAGCCAATTTGGAAAATGTTTTGTGAAGTGTTTATAAAAAAACCAAATACCAAGGGTAGAAGAGTAGAAAGGGTAATTTGGTAGGGGTAGAAATGGTATTCCTCACATGGCATAATAGAGAAGAGAATATGCCATGGGATATTCCTCAAGGGAAGTGTGAGGAGGGTTGGGTTAAGAAGTAACCAAGGTTAGGTTAAAGGTTTAGAGGTTAACCATGGTTAGGTGAGAATGGTTAAGTGTTGAGAAGTAACCATGGTTAGGTTTAGAAAGAAGTGTATAGAAAATAAACCATGGTTAGGTTAAAGGGTGTATCCAAGGGAATGTTCCATCCTTGGTGTGGTTAAGAGTTAACCATGGTTGGGTGTAGAGAGGTAACCATAGTTGGGTTAGGTTGTGATGAGAACTAACTATGGTTGGGTGAGGTGAACCATGGTTGGGTTAAGAAAGAATATTCCTAAGGAATATGCTTTGCTTGGGGGGAAAGTGTGAATGGAGGGTTGAGATAATTTTTGTTTGAAATGGATGGTTAGGATTTCACACATGTGATGAAATAGAGAGGAGGGAGGATGGATGGTTGAGATGGTTTTAAGTTTGAATTGAATGGTTGAGATGTAAGGTGTGTAAGGAATATAAGAGATGAGTTGGATTGTGTAAGGGATGTGAAAGGGTGTAAGGAATATAAGGGTTGGATTGTGTGTGTGTAAGGGAATGTGTAAGAAAGGATATGATGGGGAGCCTAGTGTGTGTAGAGGTGAAATGGTTATGAGTAGTGTGTGTAAATTTGAAATCTAGTGTGTGTAGAGAAGTATGTATACAAATGTACAAGGTATGTATATGTATGTGTGTAGAGAGGTATGTGAGTGGAGTGTGTATATTTTGAATGTGTATGTGAGTATAGGGGACAAGAGGTACACATTATGTAAGTGGTGTAAGGGAATATTTAGAGAATGTTGGGAAGGGATATTTGGGAAGGATTGTGGGAGATTTGGTGGTATTTGTTTTTTGTAAAAGTGAGATTAAGAGAAGATTAAGAAGTAATCTAATTGCCATTAAGAAGAAAAGGTTTAGACAATTAAGATTATAAGTTGAGAAAATCATAGGTTACTTATAAGTTCAAGTAACACAACGTCGAGAATCCATAGTTTCATATATCGTGACGTTCCACGATTTGACGTTCTCAACTAATACCTTGATTCAAACAAGTTAAGTGATTTGCCTTGATGTAAAGCATAACCCAAGTGGGAAAGGATGGTTTTACGCAAAGTGACCTTTGACTTAGTTTGACCAATAAGGGAGTAAACCCGTTACGTAATTAGAGAAGACGTAAGCACGGGATATGAGCATATGGATGCTTTCACATGATGTTACGTGAGATATATAAGCTCCCTAAGTTTAGAAAATCCTTGGCTAGAGGCTATAGTTGGAAAACATGAGTTGGCATTTTCCCGTAAATGGGTGCTTTAAAAGTTGGATCTCTCTAATCCCATAACTCGTTTCGAGTGTTCTCAATTAAGCACATAACATATTCATACCTGTATTGAAAGATCCACATTTGTCGGGTAAGGGGAAAGCCGACTTTCAAAATTCATCCCGATATTCACAGACGCCTGGCGCTTTACCCACGCATTGACGCGTGGGTGGCGCACCAGCAGCAGACTTGTGAATCCAGGAATTTTGGCTAACATTTGTTATTTTATGTGTTTCGATGGTTTATTTGTCGTCATTAAAACATAAAGAGATCTTGATCATGTTGCCTCAACAGTATAACCATTGATCCGTCCTTCCTAGAAGGAACATCCATTCGCCAAGACCTAGCCACTATCAACTTCGATTGTCTTCTAGACATTGATGAACAAATTTGTCCTAGGTTCGTTCTAGAATTTTATGCTACCATATGTCTTTGTTGTGATGAGTATGGTCAAATATCCTTAGTCTTCACTACCAATCAACATCAAAACACAATTCCTTTAAGACAATTTGCTCAAATCCTTGGTATCCCGAATAATGGAACATGTCTCTATACGGATAAGTGGCCTCTTACAAGTGTTGACTTTATTAATCGTAATCCTACCTATGCCACTCTTCTTGTTAGTAAGGAAGTACTTCGTGAACATCTTTTCATAAGAACTACAAACACTAGGAAAAATCGTTCGGGAAATGAAGTTAATAAAGACCCGTTTGGAATGGAACTCAATGAGCTTAAGCCTCAATTTAAGAAGTGAGAAGAAGTTCTTAGGGCTAATGTCATAAGTTCCGTAGGAAATAGATATCATGTGAACACTTGTATTTGTTACATGCTCTATAGTATCTCCACTAGACAACCCTTCAATTAGGCTTATTACATGGCTAGAAGAATGGCCGATATACCTTTGAATGGAACAACCGCTCTCCCTTATGGGATGCTTCTCACCCGCTTCTTTAGATCCATCTCACCAATTCCACCTAATGACAAGGGAATTTGCCTTGATTACTCCCTCGTTCCTCACATCTTTGTCCCTCTTATTGGTAAAAGAGTCTCTAAGACTCAAGGGAAACGTCTTCGTTCTCCTTCGCCTTCTTCGTCATCTTCATCCATGAGCGATGATGATGGTCTCCCTAACTCTAGGCTAGCTCCTCTTGATTACCTCCAAGAACTTCCCTCTATTGACAACGAGTCCGAGGAATTCAAGCAAACGAAAGGAAAGTGGAAGTGCTTTGGAAGGTATCTTGGAAAGCTCAAGAAGAAGATGGACCGCTTATGAGATATTTGTTTAAGGAGCGTTTGGCATAACTAAGTCTTAGAACTTTGTAGTCATTAAACTATGTGTTTTATCTTGTTTTACGGTCTTATGTACTCCTAAGATCTATTATTATCTTTGGACAATGTATTGGCTTAACTTTTCATGCAGGAAAACAACATTGAGGTGTTGTCAAATTTTCCATTGTTTCACTAAGTAAAGTAAAAATCATTAGCCCCCCGTCAAAGTCTATCAGTAATAATGTTTCTATATTCATTTTTATCATTTTCCAATCAGATATAGTAGTAAGTTTTTGTTTTAAGAGTCTTTAGAAAATTTGAAAATCGTTACAGCCTTGAAAAATCTAAGCTATTAATATTTCAAACTTGGCGGAACTGGGGGAACCAAAAATAAGGTTCCGCAAGTGCAATTTCTGGGTAATCCCAATTTTGGCCCAACGGATACGGCGGAACCCAAAACAGGGATCCACCCTTGTATGCGTTTGGTTTCGCCAGTCACCTGCATAAAATTTTCCATTTTTCTTAGTTTCACATTTTCTCAAACACCAAATCATTTTCTTTAGTGAGAAACATCTTCCCTAACCTCCAATAAACATATTAGGGTCATTTTTGCTCATTAGAACTAATAGGAAGCCTCTTCCCGCCAAAATTCCAATTTAAACAAAATTAACCCAAGGAACCCTTCTCCATAAGGCAAGGAACCCTCTGAAAGGTTCCTTGAAATCCGTGAAACATCTGACCCAAATTATTTGATATGACCACATAGCATTTAGTGAATATCTTGGTATTCTTACTCCATCAAACTTCATTGGGTTGACTTCTAGTGATGTGACAACCTTCATAAACCTTCCAAATGATTAGAAACCTCCATCTTTGTATGGAAAAACATCAAATCCAAACACTCCTTTCAAAATTCTTCAACTCTATAAATTAGTCCATCTTGGATAATATGTACTCACATCTCATCATCACCTTCTTGCACCTTTATCATCTCATTAACATCCATGTTTCACCATGACTAAGTAAAACAACTCATCACCACCATCTTGACCCATTAGAAGAACCGCTAGGATTAGTGTCAAACCTTGTTGCTTCAACACCAAAATCAACATAAGTTCATCATCTTCGGATGAATCACCACTCATCATCTCATCACCAATTAATGAAGAAAATTTCCTTGACCTTGTCACTCCTACACCATCACCTAGACCACGAAATGTCACAACCACTCCACCACCAACAAAAACACCAATTGATCCAATACCACCATCGACACCAACTCAACCATCAAAATCACCATCACCTCCAAAATCACCAAAGATAGAACCCATGGAACTTTTTGGTACTGCACCATCATCACCACTTTCATTTCTTGAGGACTTGAAAAATCTTCCTCCAAGATCACAAAATCCACCAACAATTGAACCACAACCACATGAAACACAACCATCTCAACCACTTGAAACATAATCATCTCAACCATTTAAGACACAATCATCACCACAACCAATGTTGTTTCATCCGATTCACAACGACATCCATGGTCCTCCATATGGAGAACCAAATTTTCAACAAAATGATCAACCTCAACATCAAGCACCACCTCAAGAACCCCAATCTTAATCTCAACACTTTGAATCCTTGTTTCCTTCTTTTGAGGAAATGGAGGAATCCTTGTGGAATAACCCACCTAACACCCATGAGGAGATCAATGATCGCCTCGACAACTTGTATGCTTTCAAAAGCATGATTGATTCACACCTCCATCAAGCGGTGAAATTCCAAACCGCCTTGATCTCATCCATTGTAGCACCAAAAACAAACCAACAAACAACTAGTGTTCCACCACCACCACAATCAACCACGAACCCTACTCGTCATGGTTGTACGCAATGTGAGCGAACAACCAAAATTTGTGAAAGCATTAAAACCATGCTTCACCAAGTTGAAGACGAAACCCGCTTCGTCCTCCAACACATTATCGAGCGTCTAAACGCTCTTTCTCATCCTCACCAACCTTAACACATGCTTTGGGAGGATGTTTCTCATTAAGGAATATGTTGTTCTTTTTATAGATGTAGGATTTTTCTTTTCTAAGTTATTTTTCCATTTTTATTTTTCTTTTTAAAGTAGGACTTTTTTTACTTTACTTTGACCTTTGTCAAAAATAAATTTTACTATAAGTAAAATTGGTTCGACTATATTATGTGCATTATGGGTTGATCTTTCCTTTGTCATGAGTGTGATGTGGTTACTCATATTTTTGTGGCTTGTTGTGGGTTCACTTTTTCTATACTTGTCTTGTTCGACAACTAACTTTCTTTTATAGGATCAAAATCCATGTATCCTTACTTGGCACTCCATCTAGGGGGAGTATTGTCCAAGGGGGAGCACTTGGAATGCATTATTCCGCTACACAACTCTTCTTTTTGTTTCGATAAAAAGGGGAATAATTAATATTAAACTCAATCTCAACCTTAACTTTTACATATCACATCATTTTGACACATCGTTCATTCACAACTAAAAGTTAAGTAAAACATGGTTTAATATTGATTTTTAAAAAGACTTGATACTACAATTATCTAGTTGCTTAAAAATAAAATTTACGTTTTGTCCTCAACAAAAAAGGGGAGATTGTTAATACAAATATCGTCTAAATAAATTATTTGAATTTTACGATCTTTGTTAAATATATTGTTGTCGACAAAGTATAAACTTTATTTTCTAGAAAAATATAACTATAGTATAAGTCTCATATATAGAAACTTTATTTCTAAGTAAACATCACATTTGCTACATGATTCATTGTTAAAATTATAATGTTAAGTGTCAAAACGTATTAAGTTTTTACTAAGTAATGTATCTAATTGAGTTATAAGTCTTCAAACTCTTTTGGTAACTCAATCACTTACTAAATACTTCATACAAACATTATTCATAGTTGCTACAAAAATACTTTTACAAGTTTACTTTCATATTAGTAAAAGTGTAAATTTGGAAATAAGTATTTACATCATGCATTGCATCATACATGTCTTATCAAGTTGACTTGGTAAAGATCTCATGCATATCTTTGATAGATTCACACTCAACATATCTTACAAGTTGACCTTGAAGGATCTTGATTAGACTTGATAAAGATATGGAAAGATTTCTTGGTGATTTGCTGCCAGCTCTGGCAGAACCAAAATCAAACACGGACGGAAACCTCAAAAGGGTTCCGCCGGATCCGTGGACATGCTGGAATTCTTGCCTATAAATAGCAAGCCACATTCAAGATATCTTTCATCACTTTTAGCTATACTTTGCATATAAACTCTCATTATTCTCATATAACTCAGTAGCAACTCACTTGTGTGATTCTCTTATGTAGCAAAGAAGTTGACAAGTTCATCCGAGAAGTTACAAGTTTCAACTCAATGTTGCAAGACTTGTTAGCTTTGTATTGTGTAAACTTTTATAGTTTATACTTCATTTGTATCTTGTCTTGAAGTGAACGGTTAGTATTTTAGTCCTCAAAATACATCAAGTGATAGGAGTGGTTGTACCTTTGTAAAAGAACTCGACATCTAGCTTAGTGTTGGAAATATTGGTTAGGCGACGTTAGGGTGATTCTACCTTGAACTTGGACCCGGTATTTAGCTTTGTACCGGATAAAGTGTAAGCGACGATTGTAAGACTTTCTCCGCTGGTGAAAGGAGCTTGTTGACTAGTGAAGGAAACTCTCGAGTTGGATACTCGGGGAGTGGAGTAGGGCAAGGAAAAAGAGTCCTTGTAGCCGAACCACTATAAACATCCGTGTTGTGGTTTGATCATTTCTTACTTTACTCTTACTCATTACTTATTGTTTGTTAGTTGTAATTGTCGATTACACGTAAAAGTTTTCAAAGATAATCAAATTAAAAAGCGGTAAACTATTCAACCCCCCCCCCCTTCTAGTTTTCAACAGAGCTTGTTGACTAGTGAAGGATACTCTCGAGTTGGATACTCGGGGAGTGGAGTAGGGCAAGGAAAAATAATCCTTGTAGACCGAACCACTATAAACATCCATGTTGTGGTTTGATCGTTTCTTAATTTACTTGCACTTTATTTAATGTCTTATTATTTGTAATTGTTGATCTCACGTATAGTTATCAAAGCAAATTAATTTTGAAAAAGGTAAAACTATTCAACCCCCCTTCTAGTTTTCAACAGATATCATCAACATACAATAATAAATAAGCAATCTCAGAGCCACGGTGAAAGATAAATTTTTGATGTGTTGGTTTGGCTATGCTGAAAACCAATCCATGTGACAAAGCTAGCAAAGCACTGAGACCAGGTGTGAGGGGCTGTCACACCCCCAAAATCGGGTCCAGCGGAAGCATACATATAGTTGGGGTGTAACTCAATTGGTATTACAACACAAGTTCAAAAATGGTTTTCACTTGAATCATTTAGAATAAAATAGTTTAATCAAAAATGTTGAATTTACATTGTTAAAAGTAGTGCGGAAGTAGGCCCTTAAAATAGTTTAAAACGGTCCCCAAATGAATAATCAGAGTCTTCTATGACCATGCCATGCCCTGCCAAAACCTCCTGTAGCGTGCCATTGCTTAAAACCTGAAAATACATGCTAAAGTGTCAACACGAGGTTGGTGAGTTCATAGAGTCTTGTGAAAAAGAATGTAATGCTTATGAATAAAGATTTCCCAGCAAAGGCATCGTAAATCCACTCAGTTACAAGTCCCGCCATAAGAGACTTGGAACATGTATGTTCACAACCCACTGCTAAAAGTAATAAGTTTGGTTTGTGTAAACAAAAGTAATAAGATTGATGCAAAAGCTTCGTAATTCAGTAATAAAGTTGATGGAAAAGTATCGTAATTCAATAGTAATTTCGTATGTACAATAGCCATAAGTATAAAGTAAGGTGACAATATGTCAAAAATGCTACATTGTCTCTTAAGCTCATGACCCCGAAGCTAGACATAATATTGTATTGGCCCCAAAGGAGTGGTTACCAGGCACTCAAATTGTTTAGACATGAAATGCATTCGTAATTCCGTTGGAGCAACCCAAACACGAATGGAGGCGTCACCCTCAATAGATATTCACTCACTCTCGCTAGGCATTATAATTAACGGTCCATGATAATAAAGGGGGCTTAACTTGGTAGTAATAAGGCAACTTAAGCAATGTATGGAATTTAATACTTTGGCATTGTACAAAAATAATTCAAGCAGCGTATTCTTCCCCATAAGTAATTCAAATCGTATAAAAGCATAGAACAAGTATTGAAGCATGTATCTCCCCCAAAGAGTTTATAAAGTCATTAAACAAGTAAAAGTGGGGCTATGACTCACCTCGAAATGATGATACAATGATGGTAAAATGATCGGGACAATAAGGCGCAAACACTAGCCGCAACCTAAGATGAGTGGAAATGATCTACTTTAGATCATGAAATGATATAATGAATGCACATGCACATGATACCTATACCACTCATAACTTGAAAATATACTAGTTATAGTCATAGTAAAATATATTCCATACTTGAGAAAAATAAGTCTTAACTAGACTTGTAAAACTTCTCGTAGTATATCGTATATATAAATGGTAGTGTTTAATTTCTTGCTTTGAAAACCTTGAAATAACGTTTGATAGTCGTATAAATAAGCTTGTAATCATAAGTACTTCGATGGTTAAGAATTTGGCACTTTGGTAGTATTTCTAGAAAATCTAGGATTTAGTACGTATAAGTATTATTATTTCTATTAGTGACAAAATGGTCTAGCAAAAACTAGTCGCGAAATAGTGAATATTAAGAGTTAGGAATGAAGCTCAGTAGTTCTAAGAAGATTTTCACCATATCTAAAAAGTCACAGAAGTGAAGTTTGTCTATACGGGTCTCGATCATAAAGGAAAATAGCCGTCAAGTGAGGTGTTTGGGCTGTTTTGGCAAATTCTGAGCAGTTTTTGGGAAAGTTTAGAAGACCATAAGTTATTCGTTATAAATCCTTTTGACAAACGGTTGGATGTTTTGAAAACTAGGCTGGGTGAACTAACTTTTTTTCAATGATGTAAGTTTTCCAGAAATAGGTTTATCAATAAGATAAATAGCTCTCAACATGATGTATTACAAAAACTGTTTTTCTATACTTAATAATATTTTGCTAAAAAGCTGATGGAAATAAATAGAGTTTCGTCGATTTTGAAACGTAAATATCTTGGTCGTTATAAGCTTGTTTTCTACGTTCTTTATATCCCCGGAGTCGTGGGACAACATAATAACATATTTTTGATAAGTCGGGATGGCTAGATCAAGTTTTACACCTCAGATTGGCCCTTGAAAATCGTGGGACAGCAAGTAAAATTTTCAGAAAATAGTTTTCGTCGTTAAACTTGCAAAAATCATATCTCCTTCGTTATAAACTCGTTTTAATCCGTTCTTTCGCCTACGGCTTCGTTTTTTAAAGTATTTTCTAAATCTCTAGCCCAAAGTTACCCGGAAACCCCTGAGTTTTCTATATTTTACAAAAATAGACAGCAACATTTATATAGTGGCTAAAATTCATTTTTCTTGTTTAATACTTGTCCAAATCCACTCCAATTCACTTCCAATCACCACAAATCTAGTCTAATCCTACCATACACCTTCTTAAGGTGTCATGGGTTCTTAATCATCATCAATCTAGTGGATCTAACAAGGAAAACCAATATAAGCATTTCTAGTATTTCAAAGTTAAAAGTTTATAAAATGAAGTGGTATAAGCTAACATATGCATGAAATATTGTATGAAAACCATATGATTATAGTAAATACTTGAAGAAATGAAGAAAATAAATTTTGTAACCTTACTTTGAATGATTATGAGCTTGGATGAAAAAAACCCTAGAATCCTTGAATTTGTATTACAAAACCCTAACAAGGATAACAATATGGACTTGATTTGAACTTGATCTTGGAAAAAATGATGGATCTTGGTGAAATTGGTGTTTGGTCGTGGGTTTCAAGAGGAAAAAGAGAGAAAAAAGTGCAAGTTTTGATTTTTAGATTATAAGTGTGAAATGTGATTTAGGTTTTTAGATATTTTGAGGTGATGGCATTTTGGTAAATATTAGATCAAATGGAAGTAACATGGAAATGGGGGGGCGGCACATGGAGGGTAGGATGGAGTATGTGTGAAGCTTGGCTAATTATCTCATTCACGAAGTCGGTTTTGGTTCCGTTAATCGCTAAACGTAAATTGTTAAGCCGCGAAACGTAAATCTGGGTATCGTAAAAATATGAAACTTGAAAGAATGACTAAACTTGTCAAAATACTCCATGATAAAATATAAAATGAATGGTAGGTTCCATCGGGTTGCATAAACGCTGTTAAAACTGGAAACGCGGGTTAAAAACGCGAAATTCGCGTAAAACGCTGAACTGAAAAACGTAAAATTCCAAAACTTTTAGAATTGTCGTAAAATGAGAGAAAATCATATTTCTATCATTTATAATATTTTATGGACATATCGGGATGCTGGAATGACGTTTAAACCCAAAAGCAAATCTCGGACACGGCTTCGTGATTTTTGCAGAAATGATCCGACGAGTGCCAAACTCTCGGATTATCGTTAAAATAGTTTAACTTACGAGAATATGAAATAAAAATTTCAGAGATGAATAGTGAAAGTGAATAGTAAAAATGAATAGTAGAAATGAATAGTAACTTTCCGAAATAAAATATGAAATTTTGACATTTGAAAAAGGAGATGAAATTACGAGTTGTGACAGGGGCCTATTTGAGTCCATATAACAAACGCTGTAAATGACAAACATAATCAGGGTGAGCAGAATCAATGAACCTAGGTGGTTGATGCATATATACCGTCTCAGATAAATGACCATGAAGAAATGCATTCTTCACATCAAGCTGATGAATAGGCCAATCACGAGAAATTGCAAGGCTCAAAACAATATGAATGGTAGCCGGTTTAACCATTATTGTTGATTGCGTCTGTTGGCCACAAGACGAGCCTTATACCTGCTTAAGGAGCCATCTGCATGAAACTTATGCCGAAAAAGCCACATAGAACGTACAACATTTACATTAGCTGGACGGGGCACAAGAACCCATGTACTGTTAGTAATTAAAGCATTATACTCATCTAATATAGCTTTTTGCCAATTAGGGTCATGCAAGGCATGAATATAATAGCGGGTAAGGCGTGAAGTGGTGGTGACATGACAATTCATACACTCAAGAGGTTTAAAAATATCAGCTTTAGCACGAGTGGCCATAGGATGAGTGGACACGGGTTGCGGTTGTGTGGCGGTTGGAATTAGTGTATTTGAAGATGGAACTGATTGCGTTGAGGGGTCAGCTTGAAGTATTGGTTCTATTTGGGCCGAATAGTGTGGAGAGGTAAATGGGCTAATAGCAATATTAGGTGATGAAGTAGCAGACATGGGTGAGCTGGGCTGCGGAGGTGTTGGGTCTCGTTAGGCACTAAGCTGTGTGATATATGTGTGGGTGAGATGGTGGACTCAGGAACTGGACTGTGTATAAGTGTCTCAGGTTGTATAATGGGCTGTGTGGATGGTGATGCATGCGTTGGCTGGGAAAGAGCAATAGGCAAAAGAAAATCATAAGTTGGTTTCGTAGATAGCCTCTCAGTTCCAAACGGAAAGACATCCTCATCAAAACGAACACGTCAGGAGTTAATGATTTTATTGGTAGGCATGTCAAGACACCTATAGCCACGGTGGTTTGCGCGGTAACCAAGGAATATGCAAGAGGTTGAACGGGGTTGAAGTTTATGTGCAACATCAACGTGAGGATATCACAAGCATCCAAAAACACGCATGTGGAAAACTAGAAGGGGGGTTGAATAGTTTTACGTCCTTTTAAAATTTATAAAAACAAGTTTGTTTTAAAAACTTCGATTCTAGTTTATGTGATCTCAATACTTGCACTATATGAACAATTATATATTAACTAACTAACTAAGCTAATAAAGTATAAGTAAATAAGTAAGTAATGAAAAGAGTTGGAGAGATCAAACCACAAAACAAGGATTTATAGTGGTTCGGCTACAAGGTCACCTTCCTTGTTCCTACTCCACTCCCTGAGTCACCTACTCGAGAGTTTTCTTCACTATGTCAACAAACTCCCTTATGGCGGAGAAAACCTTACACACCAATTTACACACCACAACTACGTCACAACTTGATCACAACTTCTACACAACTTCTTCACACCTAATTACTTCACACCTATCTTCTTCACACCTTACTTCTTCACACCAATCTACTACACACCTATCTTCTTTACTTTAATATACTACACACCTATCTTCTTCACAACTACACTACTTCACTACTAATCACCTTCTACTTCCTACACAACTTCTATTACTTCTAAACTACTTATTACATACACAACACAACTTCACAAATATATATATATATATATATATATATATATATATATATATATATATATATATATATATATATATATATATATATATATATATATATATATACACAATGCACAACTACTCTTCAATTCTTCTTGAACTTAGTTGTAGAAGGAGTGTTCTTCTTTTGCACTTTGGATGAGGATGGATGAGAAGGAATTGAATCACTTGAAACAAGGATTAATATACAAATGATCAAAGGGTTTTAGAGGATGTTTAGAGAGTTTTAGATCTGAAAATTTCGTGCAAAAGATGAGAAAAATTCCAGGTTTAAAGTGGTATTTATAGGCAACAAGTTCTGACAGGGGAGCATGGCCGGCCCCCTTAAATCAAGGCCGGCTCCCTTAAAATTAAGGGGACCGCCCCTTATAATAATACTTCAAGGGGGAGATTCCATTAACATGGGATAACCTTTTTGATGCTAACAAAAAGGGGGAGAAGTGATATAAACTCACAATAATACTTGAATATATACTAATTTTCGATTAATGAGTTTAAATTTTGTAATCATCAAAAAGGGGGAGATTGTTGACATAAATAATGTGTGAAAACGTTATTTATATCTCTATATTTTGACGATCACAAAATGTAAAATCGTCAATCGTATAATTACTACGTAAACAAGTATTAAGCTAGTTTATATCACTATATCCAACTTAATCACTTAAGGTATGGATAAACAAGTGCTTAATACATCTCATGATCAAAGGGGTATTTAATTAACTAACACAAAGTTTATTTAATTATATAAACATATTATATATTTTTGAAAAACACTTTTGGTAATAAAGAAAAATGTTTTATTCATACTAAATATATGAATTCAAATGTTTAACCAAAATCAGTTAGTTTTTCACCAAATAAACTTTCCCCACTAAAAGACAAAGATTCTGGCCGTTTTAGCTGGGCGGCCCCCTTAATTATAAGGGGCGGTCCCCTTAAAATTAAGGGGACCGGCCACGCTCCTCTGTCAGAATCTTTTGCCTATAAATACCATCTTAAACCTGGATTTTTTCCTCACCTTTTGCACGAAATATTCAGATCTATAACTCTCTAAACATCCTCTAAAACCCTTTGATCATTTGTATATTAATCCTTGTTTCAAGTGATTCAATCCCTCATCATCCATTCTCATCCAAAGTGCAAAAGAAGAACACTCTTCCTACAACCAAGTTCAAGAAGTGTTGAAGAGTAGTTGTGCATAGTGTATATATACATTCATTTGTGAATATTGTGTTGTGCTTGTTATATATTGTTTAGAAGATATAGAAGTTGTGTAGGAAGTAGAAGTTGATTAGTAGTGAAGTAGGGTTGTTGTGAAGATTGGTGTGAAGTAGAAGATTGGTGTGTAGAAGATAGGTGTGAAGAAGATTGGTGTGTAGTATATTGGTGTGAAGAAGTTGTGTAGAAGTAGTGATCAAGTTGTGAAGTTGTTGTGGTGTGTAAATTGGTGTGTAAGGTTTTCTCCGCCAAAAGGGAGTTTGTTGACATAGTGAAGAAAACTCTCGAGTAGGTGACTCGGGGAGTGGAGTAGGAACAAGGAAGGTGTCCTTGTAGCCGAACCACTATAAATCCTTGTGTTGTGGTTTGATCTTTCCAACTCTTCTCATTACTTATTTATTTACCTTTACCATATTAGTTTTGTTAGTTAGTTACCATACAATAGTTCATATAGTTCAAGTATTGAGTTCACATAAACTAGAATCGAAGTTTTTAAAACAAACTTGTGTTTATAAATTTAAAAGGACGTAAAACTATTCAACCCCCCTTCTAGTTTTCCACAATTGGTATCAGAGCCACGTCTAACAAGATCTTTAAAATATATTGTATTTTAAAACTTGTAACGATCTATGGAATCTGAAAAGTATTTAGAAGGGCAATCTATGCAAAGACCACCACTATTTGAAAGTGATGGATTTTTATATTGGAAAAATCGATTCGAAACTTATGTGAAATCAAAAGATCTAGATCTTTGGCATATTATTACCAATGGTGATTTTTTACCTATTCAAAATAACCCTGAAACTAAGAAAGATGAAATCGTACCTTTTGAAAAACAAAATGATGATTTAAAAAGAAAACTTGCTAAAAATAATGAAGCAAAAATGGTTATTTACATTGCGTTACCACATAAAGAGTACGAAAGGATCTTCATGTGTGAAACCGCAAAAGAAATTTGGAACTCTTTATTAATAACCCACCAAGGTAATAATCAAGTCAAAGATAACAAAATAGATCTACTTGTTCAACAATATGAGCAATTCACGATTCCGGAAGAGGAATCAATTGATAATGCTTTTGCTAGATTTAACACTATCATCACAAGTTTAAAAGCACTTGATGAGAATTTCTCTAGTAAGAGTTTTGTTAGGAAGTTTCTTAGAGCTCTTCACCCAAAATGGCGAGCTAAAGTGACGGCTATTGAAGAATCAAAGAATTTGTCAACACTACAACTTGATGAATTAATTGGTAATTTAAAAGTCTACGAAACAATAATAAAGAAGGACTCCGAAATGGTTAAAGGGAAACGAGAGCAAAGCAAGTCAATCGCCTTGAAAGCTAGAAAGGAATCCAACAACGAAGATAGCTCATCTTTCGAAAGCGAAGACGAAGAATATGCCATGGCAGTAAGAGATTTCAAGAAATTCTTCAAAAGGCGAGGAAGATTCGTTAGACAACCACACGACGAAAGGAGAACACCTCAAAAGAATAATGATGGCATGTATAGCAAGAATGAGAGAAAATGTTTCAAGTGTGGTGATCCAAATCACCTTATTGGAAAATGTCCAATGATGACAAGAGATCAAAATCAAAGAGCGTTTGTTGGAGGAGCATGGAGTGATAGCGATGAAGATGAGAAAGAAACAACAAAGGAAGAAAAGTGTCTCATGGCTAAAACGTCAAGTGAGGTACGTTCCGAAACCGAATATTTTAGTGATGAAAATCTATCATTAGATGAAAAAGATTTAGATAGTGAATACAATAGATTATGCAAACTAGGAGAACAAGTAATGGCTAAAAACAAATCACTAAAATACATAAACAACCAATTAGAAAATGAAGTACTTGAACTAAAAATTAAAATACATCAACTTGAAAAAGGCAAAGAAATTTTTGAAGAATGTAAATCATGTCAAGAACTTAGAAGTGAAAACAACAAACTTAAGGAAGAAATTGGTAAACTTGATAAATTTGAAAATAGTAGTAACTCACTTAGTAAAATTATAAGTATTCAAAGAATATCCGGAGACAAAACCGGTCTAGGTTTTAACTTAAACGAAGCCTCAACAAGTGAAGTTAAAAATGTTAAATTTGAAAGTGAACTCAAGGAACTAAAACCTTCAAAATCTAATCCTAAGTATATACTCATAAATGATAAGAAAATACATCTAGCTAATAATGAAGAAATAAAACCATTTTATAAACCATCTTTAAAAACCGAAGTAGAATCGTCTAAAACTAAAACAAGATCTAAAACTCCACCACCTAGGAAACCGAATAATTCTTATCCTAGACCTAAAACACCTCAACCAAGAGTAAACCAAAATAGACGAAACTTTAACAATAATCAACAAATGTGGAACTTCAATCCATGGGGAATGTTTCCACCATATATGCACCCATATCAAATACAAAACATGTTCGGGACAAATAACTTTGGTCAAATGAGACAATGGGGACCAACGTAAAAATTCTCGCCATTCAAACATGGAAATCTTTGATATCACCTCTTGTTCGGACTATCTCTTGAAGATTTTGAAGTTTCATGCATTGAAGACGTAAGGTACACATTTCCTTTTATTTCCTTGTCAACAAATGCATGCTTAGTTTAGTATCTAGTTTTTTTTTTTTTATGTGATTTTGATTGGTACATTATTCCCTCTATTTTTTTTATATACACTTATCTACTTATACTATATCTAAATAAATATATATATACATATATATACACTTAGATATATCTAGGATCTTATAACCTGGAAAACTTATTTGTTGATTTTCTAGAACTAGAAATTGTTCGTTTACGAACCTTTTCTTTTCCCCATTTGCCTTATCAATTTCTTTGACGACACTCATGCTGATGAAGAGAGATGAGTCGAAAAATCTATAGATGAAACAAACTCCCGGCTTCCGTTGCATACGTCTCCCTCCTATATTCTCGACTTATAAACCATTACTATATAAATATGTGTATATATATATATATATATATATATATACTTATGAACCTTCAACAACTTTCTCGTTCACTTGACAACTTGATATATTTCATCCGAAATGATCAAGAAAAGTTTATTGACAATATGTCAAGTAAAAGTGTCAAGTAATTCCCTTCGTGCGTACACTCTCCAACGTATGTTTGATTAAATATAAGTCTAATATATATATATATATATATATATATATATATATATATATATATATATATATATATATATATATATATATATATATATATATATATATAAATATTTTCTTGTTTGTTCCAGAAACCAAAACTTGAAAAATCAAATTTTGGAGGGCGGCCCCCTTAATGTTTAAGGGGACCGGCAGCCAAATGAAGGGTGGCCCCCTTAATGTTTAAGGGGGCCGGCCATCTAATTGATCCAACCCATTTTTCCCTTTGTTCCTTTTGCCAAACACTCCAATTTTTCATACTCCCCTTCCCCTGCTTCTGCTGTGGCGAAAACCAAAACCCAGAAACATCTCAAATCACTTCCAAATCACATAATTCGGGTTAATTCGCAAAGGGCAAATTCATCTAACACAATCATCATTACGTATTGTAAGTTTTTCATAACACATTTCATCTAATTTCATCTTATTTGGTCATACTCATGATTATGCATGTTTTATAAAATTCGTCAATTTCATAATTTCTTTCGAATTAAGTCTTAAAACTCCATAACCAAATGCTTCCCCTAGGATTAGAATGATTAATCAACACTAGAAACTAGTAATTATAAACTATCATGTCGAAACTTTTTAAAAAACTTCATACACTCCTTTTCAAAAATTTTAGTAAACTCATTGTTGAATAATGATTTGAAAACGTGTTAAAACTAATCACATTATACTTTTGTAACTTGTAAAACTTGAAATTACATTTTTCGACCAAGAAAAATTGTATTGGTTCACAATATAGGGGTGTTTGGATTATGTCCAAATAATATCCAAACCTAGTCATTATAATTTTTATAAAAATTTGTTATAATTATAAACCTAAAAATTACTAATCGGACTTGTCAAGATATATAATTCATATATATATTGACATACTAGTGGTATAAGTCACTAGTTAAGGAAGCGTTTGGTTTATTACTAAAAATAACATTTTTAAGTAAAAATACAAACCATCTTTTTCAAAAACAAATCACATGCATAAGAAACTCGCAAGAAATAGCTAGTTTTACAATCTAATGTAAATCTAGTAAATTTCATGATATATTAAGATGTTTAAAAGGGCGTTTGGATTTGTCCATAACTACTTATTAAACATCGTAAAGTATATCTAGAACGAGTTAAAAACAATATTAAGGAACATGGTAATCTACTTCTTAGGATTAGTAACGAAGTATGTTTACGTTCCAACATAAGCCTTAACAATATACATATACTTTTATCTTTCTTTATATTTATTTTGGTCTTTTTGTATCGTTGATGTGTTTAGGTGAAAATGCCAAAGGCAACTACCGAAGATCTCTCTCACACTAAAAACTATATTCCTAAAGTTTCCCAACTCCCTACTACATCTCCTTCCATTGGACATATATATCGTCAAATTTGAAGATAGAAATGTTCATGAAGGACGTGTAGTAGATCTTGCTTTTGCTCAATCCGACTACATAAATCGCGTGTTTACAAGCATCAACTTCCATTGTCTTTATGAAATTAATGAACCTATCATTCCTCGCTTCATAATGGATTTCTATAGCCAAGTCACCGTCCAAGCCAATGATCTTGGTTTCATCACCATCTCTTTCATGATTCAAAATGAATTTATCACCCTAACTCTTGAACAATTTGGTCAAATCCTCCAAATTCCTTTTAGAGGTCAAGCCGTTTTCACAAACGAGTGGGACCTCGAATCTCTTAATCGCTATCGACCAACCTTCGGTCCCTATTTCGACGAAATTCCTCATCCCGACGAAATTCGTCAAATCCTTGGTGTGGAACCTGCCACCACAAGCCGAAAAATAAAATCCAAAAACGTTCAAATCTCTCCATACCAACTTCTCCTCAAGGAGTTAAGCCCCCACATGAAGCGTTGGGAAGAACTCATTCGTGAGAATGCGTTTGGTACTGGAGGTCACCAGGACCATCTCCCGGCGTGCCTTGCTCACATGTTGTATTGTATAGCTGTCAAAAAGCCGTACAATTTGGCCTACTTCTTTATCAAACGGATTGAGTGTGCTAGAAAAACTCCCAAAGCCAATCTTCCATATTACTTCTTCACACCAATCTACTACACACCTATCTTCTTTACTTCAATATACTACACACATATCTTCTTCACAACTACACTACTTCACTACTAATCACCTTCTACTTCGTACACAACTTCTATTACTTCTAAACTACTTATTACATACACAACACAACTTCACAAATATATATATATACACAATGCACAACTACTCTTCAATTCTTCTTGAACTTAGTTGTAGAATGAGTGTTCTTCTTTTGCACTTTGGATGAGGATGGATGAGAAGGAATTAAATCACTTGAAACAAGGATTAATATACAAATGATCAAAGGGTTTTAGAGGATGTTTAGAGAGTTTTAGATCTGAAAATTTTGTGCAAAAGGTGAGAAAAATTCCAAGTTTAAAGTGGTATTTATAGGCAACAAGTTCTGACAGAGGAGCGTGGCCGGCCCCCTTAAATCAAGGCCGGCCCCCTTAAAATTAAGGGGACCGCCCCTTATAATTAAAGGGGCCGCCCAACTGTAACGGCCAGAAAACTTGTCTTTTAGTGAGGAAAGTTTATTTGGTGAAAAACTAACTGATTTTGGTTAAAAATTTGAAATCATATATTTAGTATGATTAAAACATTTTTCTTTATTACCAAAAGTGTTTTTCAAAAATATATAATATGTTTATATAATTAAATAAACTTTGTATTAGTTAATTAAATACCCCTTTGATCATGAGATGTATTAAACACTTGTTTATTCATACCTTAAGTGATTAAGTTGGATATAGTGATATAAACTAGCTTAATACTTGTTTACATAGTAATCTTACGTTTGATGAGTTTACATTTTGTGATCGTCAAAATATAGAGATATCGAAAAATATAAATAACGTTTTCATACATTATTTATGTCAACAATGCAGATGATCATACATAGGTGTTCAGTTATATAGTTTAGTAAAGGGTATTTCATTATTAATGGCGGTAGAGGGTAGAATATTCAAAAGGTAAGCGGCTATATTAAGAGCTTCCACCCAATACGATGGAGGTATATGAGCCTGAAAAAGCGAGGTGCGGATGAGATTATTAATGGTGCGATGTTTTAGGCTAAGAAAACTGAAATCAAATGCCATTTTTCCGAAAAAGGTCATGGAAGCGGGTGTTGTCATATCACCCCATGGTCACATTGCAAAGCCTTTATATCGACATTAAATTGTTGGTTTACGTAAGCACGAAAAGTCACAAAAGTGTCAAACAAATCAGATTTGCTATGCAAAGGGTAGACCAAAACAAAATGCAAGAAATGATCCAAGAAAATGGCATTATATTTAATGCCACTCTCACTCGGAATTGGGGATGTCCACAAATCAGAGTGGATAATCTCAAAGACAGACTCAACACTCGACTCAGAACTACAAAATGGAAGCTTGGTATGTTTACCTAATTGACAAGCATGACACAAAGCAGACAACTTTGATTTATTACAAGAAATTAAATGACTTGACTCTAAACGACGAAGTACATCTTCACTGAGATGCCAGAGGCGTCTGTACCACATAGCAGGACTAAACGAAAGCAAAGCAAAAGGAGGGTGTGTTGGCGAGGGTTGTGTGACCGGATAGAGATCACCCGTACTATCACAAAGGAGAAGAACCCTGCAAGTCTTGTAATCTTTCACAGAAAAACCATATGCATCAAATTCAACAGAAACATTATTATCATGTGTAAATTTACGAACAGAAACCAAATTTTTAATTATATGAGGTGTGACAAGAATATGTTTAAGATGAAGAGGTTTATGAGCATTACAACAAGCTATGTCCTATATGAGTAATAGGTATAAACCGGCCATTGCCAACATATTCAGTATCCATATTCCACGCTGGATCATGAAGAGTCATAGTTTGTAGAAGCATAGTAGCTTAGGATGATATATTTATTAGGAGGCACAATATAAGCAAAAGGACTTGAAACAACCAATGGACCTCCTAGTTGGGATTGTGGATTGCCAAACATATATTGAGCCTGGGTACCTGAGAATGAAGCCTGTGGATTACAGAACACATAAGGAGTCTGAAGTGGGGCCTGATTAGCCAACACCTAAGCTAGTAGTAATGGAGCTGTCTAGGCCACATGGGCCTGCTGTTGCTGGGATAATGGAGCACGTTGTGCATGGGAGATATAAGGGCCAAAACTGGACTGTAAGTGCATGTATCCTACATTGGGATTGGCTGGACCAACACAAGTCATAGGAATGGAATTATAAGTCAATGGGGCCATATATGTAGGTCCTGATTTGTGATGGAGTGTAGATCCACAATTGGTGGTATTATTTTGGTTATGTGAGTCACGATTATGACTATAAAATGCACCAGTATTATTTTCCCAATGGATCCCAAGGTAGTAGATATAGGATTTGATGGCGCGTTGTCTGTCATGATGTTATGAAAGAGTTGAAGCAAAATTATGCAAGCAATAAATAAAAGGCATAAAGAAAGAAAAAAAATTTACAGTCGAGAGCTAGGAGAATGATTCGGTTAGGTTTGGGGTTAGAAAATTTTAGGGAGAGGATCGTAAGGCCATTATACCATACTAGACGAGTACTCGTGCATAGCAACGAGATTTTATAACGACAGATACTTTATTGATAAAAAAAAGTTTATAGGTTATAAATGAAAAATAATAAAAGTTTGAAGATTTGAGAATTAAACATAATGTTTTGAAGCCCGGTTCGACCCGGGTGGTTCAACCGGTTGAATCGTTCGGTCAAAAAATTTGTCGATTTAAACCGGGTCAACTTGCTAGGTTGGGTCGAAAACGGGTCAAATTAAATCTGTTCAACCCGTCGGGTTTGAAGCGTCCTGGGTCAACCCGGTTTGTCATTTGTATTAATTGTTTTAATTTGTTGTATTTAATTTGGTAGATATATTTTTAATTGGTTGTACAATGTGAATAAATCATTGTACTTTTAAGTAATGAGGTGTTTTAATAAAAGTATTAATTACATTTCATAATTTCCTTTAATAAGATTTTTCAACATTTCACTGTTCAAGTTTGACCATTTTTTCACTTTTCAAGTTTGACTATTTTTCCTTTATATGTAGTATAGATTAACTAGAGGTGACAATTTCTGACCCGACACAAAACCCTGAAACCGACACAAAAATTAACATGTTCGGGTTGAGTGTAAATAGATTTGGGTCGGGTTTGGGTCGATCCATCTAACCCGTTTATAAAACAGGTCAGGTTCGGGTTGGGAATAAACTAAACAGGTCGACCCGCCATTTAAGATTTTTTTCTTAAATTAAAATTCATTTATATTTTATTATACAGGTTATATGGGTTAAACTGGTTAACCCACAAACCTATTTAATGTGCTAACTTTAGTATATAAACGGGCTACATGGGTCAACCCAAAACCCGTTTAACCTATTAAACCCGTGTAACTTATTTAACCCGTCAACTAAAGTATATATATGGGTTAAATGGGTCAGGTTCGGGTTGTGTGTAAAAAGGTTAGGGTTGACATAGCTGACCCGATTATTTAAATGGGTCAGGTCCGGGTTGAGGTTTTTTGACCCGCCAACCTGTTAACCCGAACCAGCTAACCTAAACCCGACCCGAATCTTTTATATAATAAAATAAAACCCCTAGTGGGGACTTTTCCATTTCAAAAAAATCAAATCATACCTTATTTAGTAATATTTTTTTTAATTTGATTTTTAAAAAGATTCCCAATTATAAAAAAGACCTTAAATATTTCTATATTTGAACAAAAAAAATATAAAATTCGTTTTTTTAACTCATGCATTAAAAGGGCAAATATACACATGGGTTTCAAAGTTATTTTATATACTTTCGGGCCAAAAATGTAAAATTAAAAAAAAATACGAAGTTATGATCATCAGCCATGGTTTATTTTATTAAACATCATAACCTAATCTATCTTCAGACCATTAGTTATGATCATCAGCCATGGTTTACTTCTCTTCAATCCTTTTCTTCAATTCCAAATCTTACAACTCATCCATGTGATTAATCAAACCAAAAGCCCGCCACTGTACAACAACTTATCGCTGCAGCTTCTGGTAGATGTAGCCACGCGTCAGAACAAGAAGAGAAAGAGTTTAAGGTTAATTGTTTATTGGTTTGAACTTGAGTGAGATTTTGTGTTATTATAAGTTTAATTTTATTAAGGTTAATTTATGAGTTTAAGGTTAATTGTTTATTGGTTTGAACTCGAGTGAGATTTTGTGTTATTATAAGTTTAATTTTATTAAGGTTAATTGATGTGTTTTGTTTTCTTATATCTTTGTTTTCCTTTTTACTGATTTTAATCAATACTATTTATATGATAAAGAAGCTGAAATTAATCAACACCATATGAACCAGCTTTGTTTTGTGTAATTTTTCAAAGGATGTTGTTTTATTTTGATTTGTTGGTATTCAAAAACATTTTAATAAGTTTCAGTTGTTTAAGAAAGTTTTTACATATTATTGGACTTAACTGTTCATTTAAAAAAAATAATAATAAAAAAAATAAAAAAAAGAACTCCAGAGTTGTGAATACAATACCAGTTTCCAGTTTATATTGTATTACAATTACAATTACAATTCTAATACGACCTAAACTAGAACCGGGTTAAAGCATTATATAAACTCAATTGAGAGCCCAGGTTTTCTTTTTCATCTCTATAGAAACATATTTATATGTATTAAACATCTTATTTGTTAGGTTTTCTTTTTCATCTTCGTTGAGGGTAAAAAGGGCGAAACAATCTGGTTACCTTAAAACTTGAACTACCATTATGAATTATTATTTCTTTGATTTATTAGTTGTTTTGTAAATTTAACTTAGTTGTTTTTTAAAGATTGTGAGTTTCATTAGCTAAGCTATGTTTAGATTGCTAATAACTCATCATGCTAGGTCCCACAATAGCTGTGTTATCATGTTTCTAAACCGTTGTAGTTTTTAATGGAAAATATTTAAATTTATTCAGAATCTTAGTCTCTTATGTTAGTCACTAAAAACATCAAATCTACTATTGTTTGTATGTATGACAATGAAAATTACTCCTCTTCAAGAGATTACTCCAGACAAAGGTAAAGTGAGGATAAAAGTTAAGATAGTATCACTTTGGAATCAATATTATTCCAACAACAATCCATCAAAGCTAGCTGGCGTTGATATGATCCTAATAGATGAGGGTAATGTAGATTTATTAAACAACTTGATACTGTTTTTTACTTAATATTTATGTTTAAAGGTTTATAATAATATCTGCTTTATTTTTAATTTTAGAGCATCAAGATTCATGTTACGATTAACAGTTCTGTAGTCTGTGATTTTGATACTCTTTTAAAAGAGATGATTATCAAATGATATCGAACTTTAATGTTAAAAGGAATGTTAATTCTACCAAATTATCAAAACATGAGTTCAAAATCCACTTCTATAAAAACAACAAATGTTCGTAAGTGCTCTGAATTCATTTGCAATAATGATGGATTGGAATTAATATCGTTCAAAGACTTCTTGGATGCTAGGATTGATCAAAGTTATTCGTTTGGTATTTTGTACAATTTCTACATTGTGCGAGCATAAGGCTGATGAGTCTCTAAAAACTCATCATTTCTGTTCCATTTTAAATATGAAAACAGTTAAAAACACACAGAAACACCACGTAATACTACAAATATCTTTGAATTGTGTTTTTATATGTTTCAGGTGCAAAAGGACTGAAAACAGAGGAAAACGGGCTAAGTTTACACAATTGGCAAAATCAGTCCCTGAACTTTCAAGAAATGTCAGAAATGGTCCCTGGGAAAATTATTTAGAAGAAAAGTCAACAACAGTTCCCCAGGAATCATGAAATAACAAATTTTACCCTTGAAGTTCAAAATTGCACAAATGGCAAAACAGGTCCCTCAAGTTTCACAAATGACAGTTTTAGTCCCTGGAAGTTTATTTTGGAATGAAAAGTCAACTTTAGTCCTTGGGAAATCAAACGTGTTCAATAATGATCCCTGGATAAAATTTTACACAAAATGACAACTTTTACCCCTCAAGTTACAAAATTGGCAAAATTAGTCCTTGGGTTTTAGAAAATGGAAATTTATCAAAGTAAACCCTTGTACTATTCATAACTTAAAATTTGGAACTTTTTGATAACTTTTGAGAAATTACACTTTCACCCCCTTAAAATCCAAAAATTACATAAATGGTCCCTGGAGGTTTTAAAATATAAAAATACAACTTTAGTCCTTGAACTATTGTTATTTGGCAAGTGTGATCCCTAGAATGATGTTTGGAAACTTGTCACACCAGGCCCCTCAAGTTTCAAGAATTACAAGTTTAGTCCTTGGGCCTATACACCTTACAAAGCAAACGGATCCATTTATATACTCCTTAAATCCAAAATACAAACCCAGGCCTGCCTTAAATCCAAAAGCCCACACAAAACCTTTCCCAGGCCCAAAGTTACACAAACCCACTCACCCTTTATAATAAAAACGGTCATTGACCGTTTGACTCATCCCCAACATCCCATTCCTCCTGCTTCACCTGCTACTATACCATCTCCACCTCCACCTTCATCAACCCTCCACCTCACCTGCCTCCCTGTCATCCTCTGAACCAAACCCCTTCCCCTGGTTTTGCACCAGGGGAGGACACGTACCAAAACCACCATCTCCACCACACCCCTACCCTGCAAACCCTGCAAAACCACATCCACCACACCCCTAGCCTTCCCAAATTGTCCCCTCCACCTCTAAATTTAAACAAGAAGCTTTAATTACATCCAAACTGCCCAATGCTACGTGTCACAGTTTTGGCGCCAAAACTTGTTTAAACGGCTAGGATGAGTTAAAGGCAATCAAAGGCCAAGATTGCAAATGGGATTTAACCAGGAAGATGGTGGGATTTCAAAAGGCTATAAAAGAGAAGAGGAGCAAGAGGAATAAATACTTTGGATTAGCCATTGTCACGTAGCTTAAATAAATTTACTGCTTTCTTAATTTTAATGTCATTTATTGCTTTCAAGGGATTGTTAAACATTGATAATGAATAACAAAACCTTATTTACAGTTTTATTGGACTCTATCTTTAAATTTCATGTTTTATCAATTTGTACCACTTTAACTTTCAAGTCATTTAAATTCATGTTTGATTATAGTTGTTTAATGGGTTCTATCAACACTACAAAGTTCTTGTAGGCTTTTGCAAGCTTTTAGACCTTTCAAAACAGCTTTGATCATTGAAAATCAAAAATAACAAAAAGAAACAAGAAAATAGAAAATAAAATAAAAAAAAATGTGTTACTTATGAAGAAAGCTGGGAGCATGGTTCAATCTGGGTCTTTATGGTTTTAGTAGCCTCATGGGAGGTATTAAGATAGTTTATGGTCTTTGTTTCATTGTTCTGAGCCAAATCACTTGTAAGCACCATTTTATCCATTTTTTGCAATTTATTGTTCTATTGTTCTATCTGCTTTAATTTCATGTTTTTCATGTTTATTTGTTGTTTCTTAATGGTAATTTAGCTTTATCTTAGGTCCTTATGTTTTGAATTTCTTGTTGCTTGATTCTCAAAGTTTGACTGTCAATATGCTTGCTATTAATAATCCTAGGTTTAACTTGTTTGACTGCATGTTTAAGCTAAAAAAGGTCCAACTTGACATCTTGTGACCTCTGGATTGGATATCTTAGGTTTATACAGTCCTATGTTGTGAAACTCTCAATTTAATCTTCATTAAAGGGTGTTTGGATTTATTGATGAAATTGTGTTATAGGTTGTACAGGGTCTTGTTCTTGATTGATGTAGGCTCAATATGACCTAAGTAACTCAGTCAAACCTTAATCAAATGGTGTAGCTTGTAAGAAAGTCAAACTTGACACTTTGATTTCCTAAGCATGAGCACTGTGAGATTGGTAGATCTAGAACCTTGCATATTTGTTTTAAAGTTGTTTATCTTTGCTTATTTCATGTTATTTTAGCTTAATATAACATATACAGTCCTTAGATTAGATTATAAATTCGTATTAGTCAACTTTACAGTTTATGTTAAAAGTCAAATTTTTCAGTTGTAATATTTTTTATTTAACTTGTGATTTTTAGTATGTTCTTGTTAGTTAGATTTAGGACATATGCTTTTAGGATGTTGTAGATTTGTTGCTAATCTTTCTTAGGTATTTTTGTTAATTTTTGTTTTGCTTGTCTTACTGCTTATTTTGTAGCTTTTATTTATCACTTTTTTCTTAAATATGCCCTGTGCACTGAGTTGTTAGTCAATTTCATTTGCTTCTATGTTTATCCTCAGTGCATGATAGAGTGTGTTATTTGATGTTTTGAGATGTTTACCATGCTAGTTAATTATGCATGTGTTTAAATTCCTGTTTAGTGCTTAATTAAGTGCTTAATTGTCCAAAATCAAAACCTCAACTTTTAATCAAGTACACTAAGCAATTAGTGTACTTGACCAACTTCATAAGCTTGTGGAAAGCTTAATAGTGGATTAGAGTTTGTGTACCTTAGTTTTTTTTAGGAAGCCTGGGTACCCATTTCACTGAAATTAGTCTTATCCTAAGCTTTATAGCTTATGTGATAAGCTAAATCTTGCTTTACATTTTGTTCAAATTCACATTAACCACTGATCACTCAGTCTTAAATGGCTTATTCCAAAAGCCCTTATAAGGCTCATTAATGAGCCTTAATATGTGAACTTGGATTTTTTTTGAAAGTTTCTCAACCAGTCTCAAGGTTACAAAGCTCATTTTTCATTTTCAAGCCCTTACACTAGGGCTGCTAAGAGCTTTTAACTTTGTCCATTTTCATAGTGAACACTGGTCATCCAGTGTTGACTAGTTTTTCATAAGCCAACAAAAAGCTCTCCAATGAACTTTAAGCTGTGAGTTTTGGCTTTTCTCAAAGCCAAACAACCAGTGTCAAAGGTTCATGGGTTGTTCATCACTTTCAAGCTTATTTCATAAGCTTGCCCCAAGCTTTTTGTTTGTCCCATTTTCTGAGTATACTGGAAGCCCAGTGGTACTCAGTGATTTGGAAGCCTTTTCATAAGCTTCTCAAAAGCTATCCAGTGGATCCAACTTGATGAGCTTTGGCTTTTTGGAAAGCTGACCAACACATCTTGCTACTACAATAATTGTTTTGGCCTTTTGAGCTTATCTCATGGGATTAAATTGTCAATCTAATTGACTGCAGGGTGTTTGGTTTAGCTGTGTATCTGGATTAGCTTATTTGCTTGTTTCAAGCGTATGGGTCAAATCCAGTGCATAAGTTTGTATAAATCTGTCCATAATACTTGAACATACATACTTATACCTTTTGTTTACACTGTAAAGCTTTTCCAAGCTTATTTTGAGCTTATGAGTCCACTGTGAGCCCAAAAGCTCTACTGAATGACTCATAAGCCCATGAATCAGCTTATTCTTTGGTTCTAAACTTTTTATTTTCATTTAACTTACTCATATACAGTATATATATAGTCCCAGAAAAAGAAAATACCAAAAACAATACTTTAAAGCTAAGTGATAGCTTCTATTTAGAAGTTTATGGCTTATTTGCTTATTTTGATTAAACTGATGAGAAAATAAGCTTGTACAGAGCTTATTTTGCTTTTGTAAAAAGTTTTCATTTATTAAAGTTAGTTATAATTAGTTATTTAGTAGTTTTGTAAAGTTAAAAAATTAAAAAATAAAATAAATGGCAAAAATGGGGTGTGTGGGATTCGAACCTGGGACCTGATAGCATACATGCATAAACAACACACCCCCTTTCATCTGCTCTGGGGCACCAGTTCCGTATATATCTGCACAAACAATATACTTATAGTAATAAAAGTCCATTATGCTTATTACTAACTGTTTAGCTTATTCCAGCTTATTTAGATAAGCTGTTCACACCATTTTATTTTTTCCAGCTTATTTATCACTTAATATACTTTCTATAATTTTTTCACATTTTTTACTGTTCATATAGTATTTATTATAATTTTAAATAGTTTTAGTAATTAAATAATAGTAAATAATTAATAATAAATACATAAATTGTATAATAAATATAATTTTAGTTTCAGAAATTCTTTTATATTATTTTAGACTTTTCTAAGTTTTTATTTTATTTATTTAGGTTTATTTTAGATTTTCTTTATATTTAGGTAATTATTAAATAAGTAAATAATAGTTTTTAATTAATAGTAATTACATAAATACTTGTAAAAATCATTTTAATTCATAATTAATTTTCTTTTATTATTAGGATCACAAAAATATAAATTTCACATTTGTGGGGTTTGTATTGATCATTTTTCAGTTTTATTTTGGTACGTAGACGTTTATTTAAACGTAAACGTACGCATTTTAGTTTTTAGGTTTTCTTAACTTTAAAAATAAGTTTGTAATTATAAAGTAAATATTTTAAGTTTATTTAATTTGCATTTAAGCCCTTAAGGCATGTAAATACCTACTGTAGTTATATTTGTTGATTTGTTTCGTACGTTTACGTTTATTTGAACCTAAACGTACGTTTGTAAATCCTTTTATATTTTAGGGTTTCTGATTGCACGTTTTTACTGAAATGGCTGAAACAGAGCTATTTACTATTCACATTCCTAGTGTTAGTCAGTCAGATTCCTGTTTTTATATTTAACTTCACCATATCACAGATTCGTTGTATTACAGATTTCACGCCTCGCTAGGACATAACGACCTGGGAATATTCTATACTCCCCGTTTTTAAAATAGCTTTTGGTCCTGATTAGTTTGACCATTATGGTTGACCATTCACAAGTGGTTGACTAATAATTATATGGCTGATCAGGACTGATCAAAGGCCATTTGAATTAATTATGGGTTTATGTTTGGTTGTTTATTTATGTGTAAAGTCTTGATTTTGAGTGGTGGGCCGGATAAAATTTTCGAGAGATCGAGTTTGGAGTTACTAAACATTATGTGATGATCTGTGTATAGTAAGTACTTTTTCCCATTATATTTTGTCATATTTATGTTAAATATTTGCAGGAATTCTTAGATGTCTAATAAAAGTTTCCGCTCATTACTCAAGTGATATTTTTAGTCAACTTTTTACGCCATCGGGCATGGGTGCTAAACAAATCGACAAGTTTGGTGGCAGTGTTTCTGCTACTAATTTGGGTAGTGTACATACAAGAAGCATGTGCAACAGCGTTTTTGCCATTATTCTTTGTGATGTTGATTATATAGGTTGTTGAACCAGGGGCGTGTGATAGATGTCTCCTTAAACTCAACAGAGCCGACCAACGACACAACTGTGAATACTGATCAAAAAGTTCGTTGTACCACCAAATAGAGAGCAGTTGTCTCCCTAAACTCGACAGAGACAACCAAGGACACAACTCCGAATACTGATTAAGAAATTTGCTGAAGCACTGAAGAGGGAGCAGCTGTCTGACGCAACTCTAAATACTGAAAAAGAAACTTACTGTAGCACTGAAGAGAGACCAGCAGTATCCTTAAACTTAATAGACCCGACCAAGGACACAAAATCAAATACTGATAAGAGAAGTTACTGTACCACCGAAGTGAGCAGCTGTCACCTCAAGCTTAACAGACCCGACCACGGGCACTAAATCAATTACTGATAAGGAAACTTACTGTATCACTGAAGTGAGAGCAGCTGTCACCTCAAGCTTAAAAGACTCGACCAAGGACACCACATGGGTCACGGATAAGGAAACTCACCATTGACTAAACCAAGATTTGTTATTGTTTGAAGATGATGGTGACATAACTTTTTAAAGAGGAGAACAAGAAAGCAAAATGAATGAAGGTTAGATTATGACTTAAAGTTGTATTATTTGTAGTTTTTTATATCAGTTACTATCGTTTTAGTTAGCCTGAAGAGGTTGAAAATCTCAACAATCAGGCCTTTTGAATGTGAATCAAACTACATCATGTCTTAAGAGTCATGTAAGTGTCGTTGTTTATGTTCAGTTAGCTATGATAGTTATGTTTTTTTCTTGAAATCATGATCCTCCCTCACTCTTGGTGTCACTATAATGGTGAGTTTTGAAATACAAGTACATAATGCAAGTTGGTACTTTGAAGTTCTTCTAATTCTAGATTATGGCTTGTCAGGCATGGGTCGAAAAAGGAGAATGTTCGCCCTTATTCACTTCCCTGATTGAACTTTTTAGAAATACACTTAAATAGTTAAATTAGTGCATTATTAAAGGCTATGGTCAAGTGTGATTGCATTCTGATGGGTTATATGTCAACTCAAGTACATTTGTATTCCTTTACAAATATGTAAGTTTTTGGTCCAGTTTTCGAGTCAACAAATTACGCCTGAATATGTACAAAATAAATTCACATGGTAGTTAGTAGACTGGGATTTTCTAATCTTTGTGATCCCTTTATATAATTACATTATTAATCAAATCTTCAGCTACTCAGGGGTGTTTTGATGTGAGTTCAAGTTTACACTCTGTTCATTTCTTTGTGTTTGGGTATAGTGTTTTCGTTTTGAGGTAAATGTTTGTTGTAATAAAAATGATTGTTGAGTAAATGTTAAGCTACTTACGGGTATTCGGATCCACGATTATGCTTATACAATCCGCATTCGTCATTTATTAGTGTATGGGTTAAAAATGATTATGTTGGGGATAGGTAAAAGTGCCTTTTAGGAAATTTATTGTTGAGTAAGTAAAATTCCCTACGTATTTGTTAGCCTTAGTCAATCGATTATCTGATTACGTAAGTTGCAACAATTGCTTTCAGAATGCAAATCAAAACACCCTCATTACTCTATTTAGCTAATGGCTAATAAATTTTGTTACAAGTACATTCCTATATCAATGTTTACAATTTCACAAACAACAAATGGGGAGAAAGCTTTGCTACACCAAAGAAAACGGTTAACTCTCCCATCCAGGAATGGAAACAGATGGGAGACATATTTATGTCGTCTCAGGGCAACAAGGTCCTCAACGTTGGACTCTACCTGTACCTGAAAAAAAATTCCTCCTACATCTTTCGAATGCGATCTTGATTTTTATCACACGAAGTAAGTTTCATTGTTCCACATTACTACTTTTCTTGGTGTATAAGAAAAGCACCCAAATGAACATGTTTTATGACAAAAAAGAAATGTAGCATACATCATCTTTTTCCATAAAATATAAACTGCACAAAATTATCCGACCACCAATTCAATTGAGTAACTATGAAGACGATTAATAACTTTCTTGTGACTTGAAAGTAAATTTTGATTAGAAATGCTTTATTGCTACTGACTGTGAACTAATTTTTGTATTCTCAGATTAGACAGCTGGGAGGTACCAAGCACAGAGATTCAAGAAGGTGTAGTCCCCAATTGTGGAGCAGCTGATAAAAATAGAAGCATGTATTTTTAAAGAAGAGGCCAAGTTGAATGAACTTCGAAGAATGGTTAGAAATATAAACAAGGTATGGCAATACGAAGTGACATAAATTTGTTAGTGAGTAGTTTGTAGACGTCTAACACCAAGAATTAGGCATTTTATTGTTTATTTCTCTTTTACAAGCACAGAGTTTTTGAATCATAAATATAAGTTTGTAATAGTAGCTGATGCAATAAGTTGGGGTTATGTTAATCTTCAGATAAGAGGGGCCTGTTATTTTTATTTGGATGGCCAAGGTACAATTATTGTAGCAACTATAGTATGTAAGCCTTTGGAAATTGATAACGAGGTATGTAGCTAATTTGAGAATATTTAACCTTAGTGTTGGGATATTTAAAAGCTGCAGCTGCCGAACGATCGATTATTTGTAAAGAGTATATAGATGGGTTTGGAGTTCAAATTTAGTTGAAGTTTAACATTAATGTTGTCTAAAGTGATGTTTGGCTAATGTTGTCTAAAAGGACTGTTTGGTGTTGCTGTCTGAAGGGGTGTTTGGTAGTTGTTGTTTAGGATTACTGATCTCTAAAGGAGCATTTTGGCTACTGCTGTCTAAAGGGGTGTTTGGCTACTGCTGTTTATAAGGGTGTTTGGTATTTGTTTAAAGGGTGTCTGGTTACTGATATTTGCATTGAGCTGCTAATGATATTAAAGAGTGCATCAATTGGGGTTTCACTCTTGGTCTTTTCAATATAATATGAAAATTTGACATTCGTGTAAGACAAAGTATGTTCAACATTTTTTTAAATCATTGTAATATATTCAGTGTTTCTCATTCCTTTTTTCTTTTCTTTTTTCTTTTCTTTTTTTTAATTTATTTATTTTTTATTTATATTTTTTCATTTATATTGATGACAGAAAAACTACGACTCACGTTTGACCATTAATGCCTATAATAGTATACTTTAATTTGCAAGCGCTAACTTTGCATACACTACTAGATAGATTGTAGTTTTAAAGCTTTTATTGTGCAAGTCAAAACCAAATTTTGTATGTAAAGATGATCATGTCTATGCAAAAATTATATATGAACCCTTACTACATGTGTCAAACATAATTTAAAAACAAAAATTAAGAATCACAATTAAAAAAAAAAAAAAAAAAAAAAAAAAAAAAAAAAAAAAAAACTTATTTTAATTGTAATAGATAAAAAGACATTAAACTTTTTAGAAAAAACACTGTGCATGCGTATTTTTTAGGCAGGCATTTTGTAGTAAGGACTGATAAGTGATTACCTAACCTATGTATAAAGTAGATTTACCCTATAAGTAACTTTTACTCATGTCTAATCCTTGTGTACAACCTTATAACTATATTTCATTGAAAAAAAATTTATTAACACGATGTAAATTACCATGACATATTTTAGGTAAAGGAATTAAAAGAGGAGACGGGTGTGTTCAAGACTTTCAAATAAATGATTATGTGCAGCTTTTACAAATTATCTCACATAAGCAAAATCATTTTTGAAAATGCAATCTCAAAACCCCCTATATGTTTTTTATTGATCACCAATATGTAGTTCTAATATTTTTATAGCAATTTCAAACTTCCCACGGATAAACATTGATAATTTGTGTGACTAATATTAATAAACCCCATGCATGCATGGGGCTTTGACATAAATCGCATTAACAGGGTTTTGACATAAGCAACATTCTAATATGACATTTGTTCTTGCAGAATCATCATCCAAAATTGCACAATAATGATATGAAAACATCATCAAGCCAATGCATTGTATAAAACCACAAAGATTTAAACATCATCTCTTGCTTAGTACGGGTGATGTTTATCCAGTATCGAAAAATAACTTGATAAAAAGTTAGAACTTAAAAAAGGTGCAACAAATTCTTAGTGTAGAAACTGTAGTTGATTGAATTAGCAAAGTCAAATGGAAAGAGGTACGAAACTAATCTATAGCATTCGTTTCATTCTTGATTAGATAAAGGGCTTTAAACCTTTAATGGTTCAAGTCTCTTAGCAACGCTATATAAATGGGAGGGTGCACTTCACTTGATACCTTTTAGTAGTTTTTATGTGTTTGTTGCTTTTGGTAGTCCCTAGACAAGTAAGACAAGGGTAATATAGCCATTTCAGCTATTAAACTGAATATTAGCGTAGTATATGTGCATGGAAGGGATCCGGTGAGAAGAAAATGTAAAATTAGAAGAATAAGAAGGATTTTTAGCCACACATTTTAAATAAGGAGGAGAAATTTAAGGGGATATGCATGCATTTTTATAGGTGCGTCTAAAATGTGTGGTTATAGTTTCTTCTTACCATTTTTATTATAATTTCTCTTCTCATTTGATCCTAACTCTGTGCATGGAATTTATATAAACTTATATGTGAATTTATATAAACTTAGATAGATACTCTTCAGTTAATATTTATATAAACTCACCTTCTAAATACTTATAGGCTTAGAAACATGATTAATGATTCTATTAAGCAAAGCCAAATTTCTTGATTCCTAAAGTTTCATAAGATGTGTGTTGGCCATCGGAAGACTTATAAGTAGAACTCATTCAATATTTTCTACCCTTTGCGAGAATAACATATATGAATTTTTACAACTTACATCAAACATAATTACATTAAAACAAAATTAAGAACCTTAACTAAAATAGAAAACAAAAAATAAGCTATTTGTTTTTTAATAAAAAAAAATACGTTATTAAAAATTTTAGAAAAAACCCCGCGCGTGCACGGGCATTATAACTAGTTATTAACTTTCGTAAAACCCATATATCTCACACATTATTCGCGAATGTACACAATATCAAATAAATGTAAATTGGGCTAATAAACGTAAACTGGGCTAAGCCCAAGACATAACACAATTGGTCAATGAACCAATCTAATACAATGTATTATTAATTTATTATTCATATATTAAATAACTTCAAAGTCAAACATATCTCATTCATTAAAAAGTCTACTTGAGATTAGTATCTCTCAGATCTAATCCACAAAACATCTTGCTCTTAAGTTTATGTGACTTCCATACAAAATCACAATAACATTTTGGTCATCGTAATTTTAAATGTGAACTGCGAACGGGTAATAAGAATCTTACTTTTTGCCAAAAACTAACTAATGAATTTTTGTGTGTGTGTGTGTTAAAAAGTGGTTAATTACAAGTTGACATTATGCAGGTTTTTACTTGTGAGGTCAACCCAAAAGAAGCTAGAAAAAAAGTAAGAAAAGTAAGTTAGTTACCCGGACCAGTAACAAATTGACTGCTTAAGTAGTCCGGTTTTTTATTTTTATTTTTTATTTTTTATTTTTTTGTATTTTTTTTAATAAATCTTTTTAACTATAGAAATTTTTGTGTACTTTTCACTTTGTTTTTGTGAATAAGAGGTTTTTCTCTTAAACTTGCGAACTTGATATATCATGGGCAAATTTTACAAACTAGAATTGTATGTGTCGCGCGCTAAGCCCTCACTATCATAATGGATTACTGCCGGATTTGATACTTCTTTTTACTTCTTGGAAAATTGTAGAATAAAAAATCATAACATGAACCCATATAAGCATATACGTTGAACACCATCGCAACCTGGCCACACTTGTACTGGTACAAACATAAAATCTCTAATAAACTTCGCAAACATTAAAAATAACACTTTTTTTTTTGGTTATATAACAACTATTATATTGACTATTGTCTATATTCATAGGCATGAATGTGACCAGCAAACACAACATCAACTTTGTACTTTACAAACCAAGACTCGTACATTATTCTCATGGATTCGCCTTCCATATAGTGATAGATGTAGCTGTTATACCACGGAACATGCAACAGAACAATCAACCATGGTGTTTCGGCTCAGTTGACTTTGGGTAGTTCTTTCTCGGGCCATTTGTATTGAGGAGTGTATTTACCTACCATAGCAGGTCGAAGTTAGATAGGTAAAAAAAAAAATCATGCTTCATCATTTAACTAGAATTGGATGCAGGTATGTTACCATAAGCTGAATAAGAAGCCAAAATAATGATGTACACTGAAGCTCTCTTGATGGAGTACCAAAAGGCAGCAGTACTTTGTGATGACTTATATGGGACATGATAACGGTGAGTAAAAGGGCTTAAAAGGTTCTTCCTCTCCCGGCAACGGAATTATCACAAGGTAAAAAGATGTAAGCTTTGACTTTTAAATTCAAATAGACTCATAATCAACTTAAAGACTAAGTCCGTTCTTGAACATTTTAGAGATGGTACTCATCAGATGCTACTGATTTGGAAGTAATAGTACAGGTAATCTCAAGTTAGACCATCGAAGTCAACATTTTAGATCTATGAATAGATACTTAAGTTTGACTTTCAGCATCAAAATGAACCCATTTTGAATTAAATCATAATGTGAACCTTGAGATCCTTTGATAGTTAAATGACAAATGCTTGCCCATATAACAAATACACCAAAACGGGACACGTTTGATTTCGAGTGTATAACATAAGTAATATCAATATTGTACTTAAAAGTCTCAAGTTAGACCTCACAAGTCAGCATATGCATCTTGAAACCAAAATGCTAAGGAGGATACTTACGATTTCGGGTGCATAATGAATTTCATGATTTCCTGCAGTCCATATCCAAGGATGATATGCCACACTTCGCTCTACAAACCTACCCCACGAGTCCCATCTGTTGTTATCATGATTAGGATAGTCATCCGCATTAGAAAGATCTGCCACAAACAAAACTGTTTTCCCTTTCGTGGGAGTCATTTCATAATGCGTAAGTTTAACGTTTGAATCATAACTCTGGCCCAAATCCCCTGAAAAGTTGCACACAAAACGCTTCAAGGGTGTGAATTCAAATTGGAACTTTTTCGAATCTCATTACAAAGTGCACGCATGGAACGTCTGGCCCAACTTCGGGAGGAGTCATGAACCAAAAAGTTCGTGTTGTATATTCAATACCCACCATATAAAAGTATTTTGTATTATGCTACCACATTGGAGCAAAACTAATCAATGTGATTTAAAAAATCCATCACACCGTCATGGAAAATATCGGCTTTTGACTTTGTCAAGTCAATCTATACAAGGATTACCATAAGGTTAAACAATTTATAGAATAGTTACCTTAAAATGAGTAATATTGCAATGATGGATAAAACCAGATGTATAGTTGTAGAATGAGTAATTAGTAAACTTGCCTTTTAGCCTTCATCTTTATTTTGCTGTTTTGACTCCAATAGTAAACGGTATTTGACCCGGGTTCATCCATGGTTACCCAGGATACAATCATGGCCTTCCCCACATGATCACTTGTGTGATATATGGAACTTAAAATCATAAAAGATGTCAACTATATTACATAAGCAATTAAGAAAAACTGATAAAGACATCATAATAATTAAGGGACACAACTACATGGGTCCTTTGATATTTTATTTAAGACTTTTGGTTAAGTAAGTCCATGCAAAACCCTCATGAAGAAAGAGACATGGCTTCTAAAGATTCAAACCCAAGATTTTTCTAATTAAGAGGCTAATTATATGAGATACCTTTCACATTTATCAATTATGAGTCAATAAATGAAACCAGTAAACTACTTATGGTTTGTCTCAAATCATAAATTTTGACTTTTAAGCAACACTTTGAAACTTGTTTACTTAAACTGCCTGATTGCCTTGCTTATATGATGTTATGTGACACCATAAGCAAATATTATCCACATATTTTGGTTACTTAATAAACATAAGCAGTTTTAACGAGCAATGCAAACACCCCTAGAGTTGACAAATTCCCATCAAGATTCACAGAAACCAACCAATACTTATCTAAAAACTTTATAAAAAAAACATAAAACAATACAAATTGATCGAGTTTCTTAAATACATATATTTCTTTTGTTAACCAGAAGAAAGAAACAAAAATATGATGCAAAAACATACCTGTTGAGGCGCATTATAGCCGGCAGGCGCAATGAATACATCACTATCAAGATCAGGGCCGTCCCGTGGAATTTTGAAGCCCTATGCTATAATCCGAAAATAGGGCCTTCGGATCCGAAACTATTCCTAAAATTAGCAACAATTGATTCTGTTTTTCCTCAACTTTTAATATGTATCGAATAACAACTTGCTAAATCATATTCTAGTTTAAATACATATTTTTCTTTCTTTTTTATGTGTAACCATAAAAGTTATTAATAAAACGTTTTTCCTATGACATGTTTCGCACTGAAAATATAGTTTTATCGTGATATTTGAGTTTAAACATTTTCGTACTTTGGACCACATATTTAAAATAGATGCAAAGTTTGAAATAATCAATTATAAAAGATAGGGGACTAAACTGGAACTTAAATAAAATAATGCTAATAGCCAAATAAAGTGTTGGACCCATGAAATTTTTATTATTCCCAACTTTTGGTTTTCTTCTTCTTCAATACCAAAACCTAAAACCAGATCTGTTATTTTCTTCCATTAAAATGCATGTAGATATTTTTTTTCCCTCTGTTATAAAAATCTTATATTTTCTAGTGTAAAGCATCTTCTAGAGAGACTAAATCCACCAAAAACGAGTACGAGAGTTTTTGACATCGGAGGCCCCTAAAAATTGGAGGCCCTGTGCGGTCGCACATCCCACACATGCTCAAATCCGGGCCTGATCAAGAGGCATATCAATGGCTTTCTCATCTTTTCGTACGAAACTGCTTGTTGATCCACCATCAACAACTACAACTGCTTTCAACACCAATAACCCAAGAACCATACACCATACTACGCCCATCTTATCCTTCTCACCTTGAAAATAAAAGGGAATATGCGTAAGAGATATTCCAAAAAAAGTCAAGTATGTGTTGATTACAAGTGATTAAGTTAATCGTTTTTGTGTAAAGTTGAGATCTATAGATGGATACTCCTAACATGGAGGGAAACCATGTTTATTTATTGCTGTTATCATGAATCATCTTTTTATATTCAAACGCATTAACTTGAAAGCATCTTTATAAATAAATCATTTGTTGAAAAAAAAAAAAAAAAACCCTAAACACTTGTTATTTAAAAAATCCTAATATTGTTTCTCTAATTTACTTTTAGTTTATCTTTCTAATAATAGTAAGTAATTGGTGTGTACTTATTGACACACCTTTTTCTAGCCAAATTAAGATCAAAACAGACACAAACTAGCCATAATTGTCAGAGATATTGTACTTTTGTTTTTGTGATCGTGCAGGAACGGATATTTCAGAAATTGATAAAAATCAGGCCAAAAAGGACAAAATCGAGCACGAGTCTGGAAAACGTGTCAAAAGCCAGAGCCGGGGAAGCAAATTACCACTTTTGAGCTCAAATTATCAAAACACACCTTGAGGAATCACAAAATGCCAAAAATAGTCCTTGGAGCAAAAGTTTGCAAAATTGGCAGAAATGGTCCCTCAAGTTTGGAAATTTGCATAAATGGCCCTTGAGCATTGGAATTTGGATAAAAAGTCAACAAAGGTCCTTGGAAATTCACAAGTTGTCAAGTTTGGTCCCTGGGTGAAAAGATTGAAGAAATTACAAGTTTAGTCCCTGAAGTTTCTACTTTGGCAGAAATAGTCCCTGAATTTCCAAAATTTGGAATATATCACTTATGGTCCTTGGGTTATTCACATTTGGTAAGAAATGACCCTTGTAATACTTTGGAAAAGTTTCAAATCTAGTCCCTCAAAAATCAGAAAATACAACTTTGGTCCTTGTGATAATTTCTACAACCAAACGGACCTATTGTTATTAATAAACCAAACCAAAAATCCAATCCAAACACTACCCACCCAACACCACATCCAGTCCACCCAACTCCTAAATCCAATCCACCTACAGGCCCAACACCCAAGCCCGGTACCCTTTTTATTAATAATAAACCAGGGTCAAACCACCCTTTTGACCATCCCCTTCCCCCCACAACTTGCACCCTGCAACCAGTCACTTCCACCGCCCCTCCCACTACCAAATTCATCATCACCATTCCTCCCCCTTGTACCTAACAAGACAGCAACATTTAATGCCACCCCCCCCCCCCCATATGGTTACAAAAACAGGGCAAATTGCAATTATCCATTTTGGCGCCAAAACACGTGGATGGTGGAGATTGAATTCTAGGGATCCTATGGTCCATTTTACTGCTGAGATTTGCTCAGAGGGATGCAGGAAACCTTAATGAAGCCTATAAGAAAAAGGAGAAGCAAGAGAAGGCACCAAGTAGTTCATTAGCTTAAATTAGTGTCGTATAACTTCATTTTCAATTTCCTTTGTACTTTTTAGCTTAAAAATCGTGTACTAAGCATCTTTGTAGCAATAAAATTCTGTTTCAAGTATCATTTTCAAAGTTCCTTTATTAATTCTCAGTTTGTGTGTTGACATAAATAATGCTTAAAACATTATTAACATATTATCAATTTCTCTATGTTTTGATTATTACAAAATACAAACTCATAGAACTAAAACTTGTGACTTAAATAAGTATTTAGTGATTAACATTTCTCTTTACATTCAGATCACTTAAGGTATGAATAAACAAAGTGTTTAGTGCAATTTATGATCAAAGGGAAATTTAATTAAGTATTACAAAGTTTATTTAATCATATAAACATATTATATATTTTTGAAAAATACTTTTGGTAATAAAGAAAAATGTTTTATTCATACTAAATATATGAATTCAAATTTTTAACCAAAATCAGTTAGTTTTTCACCAAATAAACTTTCCCCACTAGAAAACAAAATTTCTGGCCGTTACAGCTGGGCGGCCCCTTAATTATAAGGGACGGTCCCCTTAATTTTAAGGGGACCGGCCACGCTCCTCTGTCAGAATTTGTTGTCTATAAATACCACTTCAAATCTGAAATTTTCTCACCTTTTGCACTCCTAAACTTTCTGTTCTAGATCTCAAATTCCAATCTCTAAATCCTTTGATCATACATTCTTAAATCTTTGTTTCTAAGTGATCAAAAGATCATCCTATCAAGTGCAAGAGAAGAATACTTATATCCCTCAAGACAAGAAGTATTACAACTTGTTGTAATCTCCACATCTAAGTTGTTAGAGCATCATCATTATATTCATCTCATTGTGTGATTAGTTGTGAATATTTGTTATAAGATAGGTTAGTACATAGTGTGATTGATTAGTAGTTAGTTGTGAAGAAGTAGTGTTAGGAAGAAGATTGGTGTGTAGAAGATAGTTGTGAAGAAGATTGGTGTGTAGAAGATAGTTGTGAAGAAGATTGGTGTAGAAGATAGGTGTGAAGAAGATTGGTGTGTAGAAGATAGGTGTGAAGAAGTAGTGTGATTAAGTAGTGAATAGGTGTGAAATAGTTGTGTAGAAGGTGTGAATAAGTTGTGACGAAGTTGTGGTGTGTAAATTGGTGTGTAAGGTTTTCTCCGCCATAAGGGAGCTTGTTGACATAGTGAAGAAAACTCTCGAGTTAGGTGCTCGGGGAGTGGAGTAGGGCAAGGAAGGTGACCTTGTAGCCGAACCACTATAAATCTCTTGTCTCGCGGTTCGATCTTTCCAACTCTCATCTATTTCCTTACTTACATAATTATTGTTTTATAGTACATATTTAGTGTTGTTCATATTGTGCATGACTTGATTTCATATAGCATCGAATCTATATATTTGAAAACAAAGAAAACTTTCAAACAATCTTTTACAACAAATTAAAAAGACGTAAAACCATTCAACCCCCCCCCCCCTTCTAGTTTTCCACAATTGGTATCAAGAGCCACGTCTAACAAGATTTTTTAAAATATATTGTATTTTAAAACTTGTAACGATCTATGGAATCTTTAAAATATTTAGAAGGGCAATCTATGCAAAGACCACCACTATTTGAAAGTGATGGATTTTTATATTGGAAAAATAGATTCGAAACGTATGTAAAATCAAAAGATCTTGATCTTTGGCATATTATTACCTTTGGTGATTTTCCCCCTATTCAATATAATGTTGAAACTAAAATGGATGAAATTGTACCTTTTGAAAAACAAAATGATGATTTGAAAAAGAAACTAGCAAAAAATAATGAGGCTAAAATGGTTATTTATAATGCGTTACCACGCAAAGAATATGAAAGAATTTTTATGTGTAAAACCGCAAAAGAAATTTGGGATTCTTTACTAATTACTCACCAAGGTAATAGTCAAGTTAAAGATAACAAAATAGATCTTCTTGTACAACAATATGAACAATTTACGATTCCGGAAGAGGAATCAATTGATAATGCTTTTGCAAGTAAAAATTGTGTTAGGAAATTTCTTAGGGCATTGCATCCAAAATGGCGAGCTAAGGTCACGGCTATTGAAGAATCAAAGAACTTGATGACGTTGTCACTAGATGAACTAATTGGCAACTTGAAGGTTCATGAAGAAATTATAAGAAGAGATTCGGAAACGGTCAAAGTCAAGAAAGAACAAACCAAATCCATTGCTCTAAAAGCCAAAAAGGAACCTTGTGACGATGATGATTCAAGTGACGAAAGTGAAGACGAAGAATATGCAATGGCCGTAAGAGAATTCAAGAAATTCTTCAAGAGACGAGGAAGATTCACTAGATCACCACGAGACGAAAGAAAACCATTCCAAAGAAATAGAAGTGACAACTACGGGAAAAGAAAATGCTTTAGATGTGGAAGTCCAAATCATCTCATTGGCGAATGTCTAAAGCCGCCGGGTTATGAAAATCAAGGCGCATTTGTTAGTGGAACATGGAGTGATAGTGACAAAGAAGAAGTGGAAAAATCAAGAGACGAAAAGTGTTTTATGGCAAAATGAACCGACAAAATATGTTTAGGAATTGACTTGGAGCCTGACGAATGGATCAAGGATAGCGGATGTTCGAGGCACATGACGGGGAACCGCAAGCTATTCTCTACATACAAGGCATACAATTGAGGTAACGTTATTTTCGGTAGTGACTTACGTGGAAAAATCATTGGCAAAGGTACGATTTCTCAAGACTCACTTACTATTGAAAATGTAGAGCATGTAGATAATTTAACATATAACTTTCTTAGTATAGGACAAATATGTGATAATAAGTGTAGAGTCACCTTTACCGAAGAGGATAGCGAAATAGTTAAGAATGGAAAAATTATAGGTAGAGGAATTAAGAAAGGAGGCATATATGTTATGAAACTAGGAAACAAACCTGATGATAGGATATGCCTAACGACCCTAGATGAAAACTCCACATTGTGGCATAGGAGATTAGGACATGCTAACATGCAACAAATACAACCTTTGGCCTCTAAGGAATTAGTTAAAAATTTGTCTAATCTAAAATATGACAAGCATTTTTGTGATGCATGTAAAATTGGAAAACAAGTTTATGCTAGTTACAAAGCTAAGAATATAGTATCCACTACTAGGTGCCTAGAATTATTACATATGGATCTTTTTGGTCCATCCGCTGTGCGGAGCTATGGAGGAAACAAATATACCTTAGTAATAGTAGATGACTACTCACGATACACGTGGACTAGATTTTTAAGTGACAAGACCCAAGCCTTTGAAAAATTCAAAATATTTAGTAAAATTATTCAAAACAAATTAGGATGCACAATAGTAGCCATTAGGACGGACCATGGTAGGGAATTTGACAATGAAGTACAATTTGGAAAATATTGTGATTTAAATGGAATATCTCACAATTTCTTCGCTCCTCGTACTCCTCAATCAAATGGCGTAGTAGAAAGGAAAAATAGGTCACTACAAGAAATGAGTAGAACAATGTTAAATGAACAATCCATCCCACAAAAATTTTGGTGTCACGCCGTAGATACTTCAACATATATTATTAATAGGGTATCAATTAGGAGAATTCTAGGAAAAACTCCTTATGAGTTACTAAGAGGTAGAAAACCAAACTTAAGCTACTTTAGGGTATTTGGAAGTAAATGCTATATTCTAAACACTAAGGATTACCTCACTAAGTTTGATCCAAAGTCATATGAAGGAATATTTTTAGGATACTCACAAAATAGTAAAGCATATATAATATTTAACAAACACACCATGAAAGTAGAAGAATCACTAAATGTAACATTTGATGAAACACCACTACCTCCTAAAACTTTACCTTTAGAAGATGATGACTTAGTTGAAGAAGAAGCTATTGAGGTTAGTAAAACAAAACCCATAGGAAATGATAATGAAGACATCAACTTAGGAAATAACGAAATTGTAAATGTTAAAGAATCTAGGTCACATCCACTAAATAATATAATAGGACATCTTAACCAAAGAACCCTTAGGTCACAAGCTCAAGATAAAAATAATTTCTTTTGTTTCCTCTCAGCAATAGAACCTAAGAATATTAACGAGGCCTTAAAAGATGAAAGTTGGGTTATAGCTATGCAAGAAGAATTAAATCAATTTACGGCAAATGATGTTTGGGAATTAGTCCCAAATCCAATGAATATGACCATCATAGGAACTAAATGGGTATATAGGAATAAATTAGATGAAAATGGAGTAGTTACTAGGAATATGTAACACCCCCAAAATTTGGTACAGCGGAAGACTCAACAAGCTTTCGGGGTGCTACGGGGATTGGTATCCATTCAAAGTCATGAAAGAACGAGATAAAGTAAACATAATAAAAATACAACCACGCGGGATTTTAAAGTTTACATTTATCCCAAAATCATCCAAAGTCAGGTCCCAAAAGAAATAAATATAGGTCCACAATAGTTATCAGAGTTTTAGAAATATAGATCCATAACCGGTGCCAAATGCCAAGCCTCCAATCCCAAGCATCCATAGAGCATCACTTAATTACCTGAGAAAACGTGCTAAAAGTCAGCTTTCGTTGGTGAGATCATAGGTTTAAATTCATAATTCGATATAGTGGACATATACGCAAAACGCTTGCTAGCTAGACTAGGCCTCAATCATCCAACCAAAATATCCAACCAAAATAATCCAACCAAATCAAATCAACCCTATAGGTGCACGCTATAGCTCAAATCAATCCAATCAATAGCTTACCTAGCTCAAGTCTAGGCCTCGCACTATCATCAATCCAATAGCTTACCTAGTTCGGGACTAGGCCTCGCTCAACAACCAATTCAATAGCTTACCTAGTTCAGGACTAGGCCTCGCTCAATAACCACATCAATAGCTTACCTAGTTCGGGACTAGGCCTCGCTCAATAACCAAATCAATAGCTTACCTAGTTCATGTCTAGGCCTCGCTCAATCCTACCTAGTTCTATAAGCATAGCAAGTTTTAAAATAAACGAAGCGATAAAAGTCCACATAAAACATTTGCACGTTTCTCACCCCAAGTATTGAAAACAAAGTTCAAGAGTAAAAGTGGGGCTATGACTCACCTCAAGTCCAGCAAATCCTCAAAAGAAACGATAGAAGAAAGACGTAAGTAATCTCAAGCAACTCACGTAACGGCGACTACAGACTCGGCACTTCCTAACAATATCAAACTCGTTCAGAAATCATTTCCTCAATATCAAATATTCCCATTCCCGAACGTATTCCATTTTACTTTCCAAAAATATCCATTTCTCGAATTAACTTCATATTAATTTGAAATTCGACGTTTGGTATCCATATGGGTGGAGGGTCGACACAACTCAAACCAAAAAGCCACAACAAGCAAAGTAATAAACCAATTATAGGTCTAATGTTAGCCCAACATATTATTTAAATAACTATCGAAGCTTATCATATCCGTCGATTTGGTAATCTCCCATATTTATTTACGTAATATATCGTTCCAAAATTATACCCAACCTAAAGCACATTGCACAAAGAATTCTATTTGGTATATATCGTAGTCCAATAAATTCCCTATATATATCGTTGAATCGGCCAAATTCCACGAGATACGTAGTAATTTATTACTCTAAAACATATACCACAACCTATGGGCGTCGTGGGATACGATGCCCATTAATATACTCATTTTATATCGTCAAATAACTCGATCTAATCCGTCGATTAGATAAGTCACTTGATATATATAATGTTTATATTAATCGTCATATATCCGTGACAACACAAAAGTCACAATATAAAGCCCACTTGGACTCTAAAGAACCACAACTCGTATAACTCGATAAGTTTCCAAATTTGTAAAAATCACGTTTTTAAATTATTATTCTCCCGACTTATTATTTCGCCGTTATTTATATAGTTATTATTTATAACAATAGTCCGACATTTATTACACTATTTGCATAGCATAATAACTATCGTTTTATTATTATAGTGTTTACTCGTGATCGTTTTATTATTAATATACGCATTTATATATTTATATATACGTTTAACACGTCTATATACGTATATAAACGATTATATTATCAATAATAGTATTACGAGTATTATTTTCAATATTGACTTTTAAATATTTATCGAGTCATAGAATTTGGTCACATGTCCGAGTCATGACTCTCGGCTCATTGTCCAAGTCCAAATATAAGAATCAAGTCACAATAATAAATCAACTCCGTCCAAATCAATCGTGCTACAACATGAGGGTCCGACTACGGCACCCAACTAACCTATCTCCGTCATCTAATTGACCGTCTCACAATCGGTCCCCAATTCCACATTCGACAACACATCTCCATATCAAAACACAAGTAACCCAAGTCCAAAAGCTCCGGTCCAATTATGCCACAACAATAATAATAATAACACAATATAAACCACAACCATATATGCCATACATTCGGGTCGATTTACCAAGTCAAACCCGGGTCAACCATGAGACCACAAGACTCATAATATTGTCTCACCCGAGACCTTAAGTCTCGGCATTGCTCCTCGATCCAAAGAGAACCAAACGGACCCAAGGGGGTCGTCGGCCAATAACCACGACAACAAACCACAAGCCAAAAATAATCACGGCTCAACCAAAACATCAATTACCAATAACTAAACACCAAGATTCATGTATAATCGGACAAACAAAAAAATATTCGAGACTCCCAAACGAGTCAAAGAGAACCACATCGAGACTTATTGTCTCGGTCGAGCTCCATTCGAGCCACAACAAAACCAAACGCGACCCAAAGGTCACGCATCGAGTACCAAACTCGTATCCCACCCAAACCCGAGATACCAAACGGACCTTTATGGTCAAAACATCATTTCCCATCATCATTTTACAAAACCCTTTCAAGAAAAACTAGTGTACCCACGAATTTGGGTACCAAATCGAGACAACGAGTTGAAACTCGTGTCACTCACCTTCAAAAAGACTTCAAAACTAAGTTTCTTCAAAAACCCAACAAGAAAGAGATGAAAAGGATGGTGTATGTGGTGATAACGTGATGATCTTGATTCGTATATGGTGTTAGGGTGGTCCAAATCGCGCGTGGTTAGTTCCAAAAGATAGATCGCGAAAAGATGGTGAAGATGGTGGTGTTATTTTCGTTGTAAGAGTGGCGGTGGTGGTGTTATTTAGGTGATAAGGGGCGGCGATGGTTGTTTGAAATAAAGAGATAGAGAGAGAGAGAGAGAGAGAGAGAGAGAGAGTAAATTGTTGGTGAAGATGTTGGTGTGGGTTGTGTTGCTTTTACAGATCCACAAGGACGATATAATGTAATTTACTCTTATTATTATAAAAAAAAATAAACTTTGATAATAATAATAATAATAATAATAATAATAATAATAATAATAATAATAATAATAATAATAATAATAATAATAATAATAATAATAATAATAATAATAATAATAATAATAATAATAATAATAATAATAATAATAATAATAATAATAGTGGTAAGAGGTGTAAGGGTTTAAGTAGCCCGGTGTCAATACACGGACCAAACCCGAAACCTTAAATAACCAAATGACTTTCAGACAGAAGAGAGTGAGCATCAATCTATAAAGGTGGTGAAGTAGGGCGTACCGACATACGTGTCGTAGCTCGGTGGGCAAAACGTGGAGCCACACGAGCCAAAGCCTGATGAAGAGTAAGTTGCCTCGATGTACCAGGGAGCCCTAGAGAAGATGAGGGTCCCTGCGTAGATGCTGCAGGTGGTGCTGAAGTAGAACATGTCGGTGTCACGATAGCTGAATGCATGGCAACCTGGTAAGGGTCATCAGGAGCCATGGTGAACTGTGCTGGCAATACCGGTGTAGTAAGAATATCCTCAACAACATCGGGCGTATGGGAGGCCATAGTCTGTGACAACGACATAGGGTATGTGTAAGGGTTTCAAAACAACTAAACCGCGAACGCAAAATACCAAATCCAAAAATCATCATATAATTCCAAAGCATATATAATCAAGAAAGATTTAAAATACCGCATTACTAAAACCATTCGCAAAACTATTAAGCCATATAATTCCTCAAAAACGCATATAATTCCTCAAAACGCCATCATATCACTAAATCAATAAACCTCAAATCCTCAAATCATCTCAAGAAATCCCAAATCTAATAATCATCTCATAAATCTCATAATACCTCAAAAATGAACAATGATGCTTCGGCTTGGCGGGCTGGCGGGCAATGGTCGAGGATCGTTTTCTATAAAAATCGGTTATAGTTTAGGTGTCTATTTACCTAGTTCTCTATAACCTGGCTCTGATACCAATCTGTAACACCCCCAAAATTTGGTACAGCGGAAGACTCAACAAGCTTTCGGGGTGCTACGGGGATTGGTATCCATTCAAAGTCATGAAAGAACGAGATAAAGTAAACATAATAAAAATACAACCACGCGGGGTTTTAAAGTTTACATTTATCCCAAAATCATCCAAAGTCAGGCCCAAAAGAAATAAATATAGGTCCACAATAGTTATCAGAGTTTTAGAAATATAGATCCATAACCGGTGCCAAATGTCAAGCCTCCAATCCCAAGTATCCATAGAGCATCACTTAATTACTTGAGAAAACGTGCTAAAATTCAGCTTTCGCTGGTGAGATCATAGGTTTAAATTCATAATTCGATATAGTGGACATATACGCAAAACGCTTGCTAGCTAGACTAGGCCTCAATCATCCAACCAAAATAATCCAACCAAATCAAATCAACCCTATAGGTGCACGCTATAGCTCAAATCAATCCAATCAATAGCTTACCTAGCTCAAGTCTAGGCCTCGCTCTATCATCAATCCAATAGCTTACCTAGTTCGGGACTAGGCCTCGCTCAACAACCAATTCAATAGCTTACCTAGTTCAGGACTAGGCCTCGCTCAATAACCACATCAATTGCTTACCTAGTTCGGGACTAGGCCTCGCTCAATAACCAAATCAATAGCTTACCTAGTTCATGTCTAGGCCTCGCTCAATCCTACCTAGTTCTATAAGCATAGCAAGTTTTAAAATAAACGAAGCGATAAAAGTCCACATAAAACATTTGCATGTTTCTCACCCCAAGTATTGAAAACAAAGTTCAAGAGTAAAAGTGGGGCTATGACTCACCTCAAGTCCAGCAAATCCTCAAAAGAAACGATAGAAGAAAGACGTAAGTAATCTCAAGCAACTCACGTAACGGCGACTACAGACTCGGCACTTCCTAACAATATCAAACTCGTTCAGAAATCATTTCCTCAATATCAAATATTCCCATTCCCGAACGTATTCCATTTTACTTTCCAAAAATATCCATTTCTCGAATTAACTTCATATTAATTTGAAATTCGACGTTTGGTATCCATATGGGTGGAGGGTCGACACAACTCAAACCAAAAAGCCACAACAAGCAAAGTAATAAACCAATTATAGGTCTAATGTTAGCCCAACATATTATTTAAATAATTATCGAAGCATATCATATCCGTTGATTTGGTAATCTCCCATATTTATTTACGTAATATATCTTTCCAAAATTATACCCAACCTAAAGAACATTGCACAAAGAATTCTATTTGGTATATATCGTAGTCCAATAAATTCCCTATATATATCGTTGAATCGGCCAAATTCCACGAGATACGTAGTAATTTGTTACTCTAAAACATATACCACAACCTATGGGCGTCGTGGGATACGATGCCCATTAATATACTCATTTTATATCGTCAAATAACTCGATCTAATCCGTCGATTAGATAAGTCATTTGATATATAAAATGTTTATATTAATCGTCATATATCCGTGACAACACAAAAGTCACGATATAAAGCCCACTTGGACTCTAAAGAACCACAACTCGTATAACTCGATAAGTTTCCAAATTTGTAAAAATCACGTTTTTAAATTATTATTCTCCCGACTTATTATTTCGCCGTTATTTATATAGTTATTATTTATAACAATAGTCCGACATTTATTACACTATTTGCATAGCATAATAACTATCGTTTTATTATTATAGTGTTTACTTGTGATCATTTTATTATTAATATACGCATTTATATATTTAAATATACGTTTAACACGTCTATATACGTATATAAACGATTATATTATCAATAATAGTATTACGAGTATTATTTTCAATATTGACTTTTAAATATTTATCGAGTCATAGAATTTGGTTACATGTCCGAGTCATGACTCTCGGCTCATAGTCCATGTCCAAATATAAGAATCAAGTCACAATAATAAATCAACTCCGTCCAAATCAATCCCATAACCACGTGCTACAACATGAGGGTCCGACTACGGCACCCAACTAACCTATCTCCGTCATCTAATTGACCGTCTCACAATCGGTCCCCATGTAACACCCCAACCCGATAAGGGTAGAAGTATTACATTACAGTGACATATCAGAACAAACACAAGCATATGATTCATACATACAAAGAAATTCAGGGTTACAATGAAAATCTGAAACTACAAAGTTACAAAAAAAAAATATGTCAAATAAAGTGAAACTTCTTCTAATCATCTCTAGTCCAAAGCATAGTCTTCTAAGTCCAGTCACACTCTCTTCCCATAACCCAGCTTCCTACTAAAACCTGCCGCAGGAAAAGGAAATGCGGCTGAGCTTAAAAAGCCCAGTGAACAGATACATATACGAAGCAATGATACTGAAACAGAACCGAAGTATAGTGCATTGGGAATATCATAAGGAATTAAACCACAGAGAATAATAGAAAGGAAAGAAAAAGTAGTCATCCACCACGAGCCCAAAACTCAAAGTCATATCTCAACATCATAATCTCAAAGTCATAATCTCAAAGTCATAATCTCACAATCAGAGGGGATACCTCTCAGGCAACCAGATAATATGAGGGGTGTCCTCATGTATCAAAAGGGTGGAGTAGCTAGCTCCCAGAAATTGTGAAAGGCGTGTATTGCACACAGCACCAGTCACCTCAAAGTCAACTCAAAGTAATAGTTAAATCCACTAAACAGAACAGATCTAGGATTGCAATCCATACGCCCCTTACTCAAAGTCAATCTCAAAGTCATATACTCAAAGTCATAATAGCCGGCAGATAATCATAAAAGGGACGGCGTGAGAAATCACCCACCCACACATGAGTCATGCCAGTGGTGCATCACAGACATGCCTATGGTACCTCCATAGGTAGGAAAAACATAAATGGCTCGGGTATCAAACTAAGAGTCAGGTCTCAAAGTCATACAAAAGGTCATATAGCAAAAAGTGCATCTCAAGGTCATATCTCAAAGTCATAGCAAAGATTCAGAATATCAAAGGTCATAATATCAAAAGTCATATCAATGGTTCAGAATATCCAAGGTTCATTCCCAAAGGTTCATTTCCAAAAGATTCGTTATTAAGTTTCATAAGTTCATAATAAAATGTGAAAGAATTAAGAGAAAATAGATTTAGAAATTTGATTAATCATTTATCCATTTCATCACAAACATATCCCTTTTTAAACACTCTTCATAAAAGCCAATTACTCCTTCATTTAAAAATGGTTTCGTATCAAAATTATAGAGTGTCATTTCAAAACAGTTTATTTCCATAACATCAAGTTATATTTTCCAAAAGGTCTTCATATCAAATTATCATAAAAGATGAACCAGAGATATCGGATATACAAAGGTCAGAAGTCATAGTAGTGGTAAAAGGAACGAATCACGAGTCATGAGAAACCTTACTGAAAGGTTAGAATATCTGTACCTTAAACCGCAAGTGCACACATGACAGAAACATAAAGGTCGAAAGCAAAATTCCTTCTTCAGCGAATCTGCACGAATTAATGGTCGGCTTGTTATTAATAACTTTATTCAATTCAAATTTCTCATTTTAGTCGGCTTTCCAGTTTTAGTAACTTTCCATTTAAAGTGACTTTCCACTTTTAGCAGGTTTCCATAAATAGTAAGTTTCCACTTTTAGGAAGTTTCCATAATTAGAAAGTTGAATCATTATTAATGGAATCAAAGTATCTTTTAACATATTTACACATTTGGTCCTTAGGGTTTCATAACTTTACATTTTACACCCTTACATTCCAAAATTACACTTTAAACCTTTTAGTCTTCATAGTTACACATTAAACCCTTAACTTATCCATTTTACACCATGATCACTTATTTTATCATATAATACGAATGGATACTCAAGTATTCATAATTTACACATTAAGTCCCTCAAGTTATCAAAGTTACATATTTAACCTTTTAATTTACAATTTCAACTTTTAATTATCTATAATTACATATTAAGCCATTAAATTACCAAATTAGCACAAAACCCCCTGAATATATTTTATTACTCAAATCAGTCCCAAGTTTCCAGAAATTACATTTTTAGTCCCTCTACTTTAATTATTTTCAAAACAAACCCTAATTAATCATTAAATACATTTTAATCCATTTAAATGCAAAACTTACACATAGCACCCTCATCTTATATTTTTGTCGAATAGTATACAGCCCAAATAAAGTTCCAGAATTAACCTTTAAGTTTTAAAGTTTACAAAACTCACCCAAAACCTTTTAACACAAATCACATGGCATAAAATCATGGAATTAAAAACCCTAATCAAACCTAATCCATTTTTAATCATTTCCAGCACATTAAAGATCATTAATCATTACAAAAACAAGCCCTAATTCATAAAATCAAATCGTATGGATTTTTCCCTTTTATTTATACACGTTTTATTTAAAAATCGATAAACCAGAATAATTCGAAAACACATGATTCAAGCCATGATAATTCTTCCAATAATTTTCCAGATCATATTACATTATAACAAGTGTAAATAAATTTTATTAGGAATTGTTATGGATCGGAAGGTATATTACACCATTACACTCGTTTTTAGGGTTTTAAATCACGAAAGGGATGTCGAGCATGCATGGGTCGAATCCAACAATTTATTTGATGTTTATAAGGTATAAAGGGTCTGAGAAAAATACCAAATCAATTTTGGAACGTGTGGAAACAGCAGTTCGATCAGATGTATACTCGATTGGCCAAAACACTCCAAAAATCGTCACGACTTCACCAAAGGCCTAGCAACATTGAAACCAATTTCTGTGGGTCTTATTACATGTAAGGAACATCAGAAAAATGATAGATGAATTATATAGTGGTCGATTGAAGCAGAAACATTTTACCTCTTTTCTAGGGCTCGACAAAGGAAAACAAATGCTACGATCGTGTAAGGCTTCAACAATTCGAATGGGATTTTTCTTGGCTTCTTAGGATGTTGATGAATCACAGAAAAATGCTTGAGAGTGATGGGAGAGTCGAATGGAGGCTGTGAGAATTTCTTTGTGTGTTTATTTTAGGTCGGCAATTAGGGTTTAGGAGAAAAGATATGGATTGAATTTTTAAAGTGGAATGCCGTGTGGTATAATGGGGGGGGGGGAGGACCAGAAATTTCGTGATATGGGTTGACAAAATATCTTTGGTGATTATTTTCCTTATTTTGCACAATTTAAATCAAATTAAATCTCCTTAAAATTCATTTTATCTCATTCGGCTCTTGTAGGGGTATTTTGGTAATTTTACCACTTGTATAAATGTTAAATTTAATAGTTAAAATTATTTGGATACATAACTTGTGCATTGTTTGAAGTTTGGGATTTATTTGGAGACTTTATAAGCTTTTAATTAAATTTCAAATTTGTAAGGGCAATTTGGTCTTTTCACATGTTCTCGGATTTTAGGTGTTACAACTTCTTCCCCTCTAAAAAGAAAAATTTCGTCCTCGAAATTTGAAGTCGCAAAGTTAGACGAAGTCGTAGCAAACCGCAAAAGTCGTCACAAACATTTTCACGCCCGGGAAGGTTCTTCCAAAAGATATTCAGACCAACTGGTTTCTCATGACTCGTAATTATTGTCAAAACAGTTTCAGATTTCTCAGAAGGGCATATCATATTGAATTTGAATCAAAAGGATAATGTACCAAACATAACGGATGATAAACGAATTCTCCAGGAAGAGGTATAAAAATACATAGGATTTCCATCGAATTGATTAGGCGAATCAGATGAGAATATATTGAATTGTAGCAAACATGGGGTGATATACGGTTTAACCCTTCAGCTTCTCAGATAGTCTCGGCTTTTAGATAACCTTCCAAAGGTATTCTCATAAACAAACAGGTCTCATTTCCTCAAAGTCCGCAATCACATATTTTACTCATAGCAGATCATAATGAACAACTTCGCGAATGCGAATCGTATACGGACAAAAAGCACATCGTTAGATATCGTCAACGGCAGAAATTTCATAATGGAACCGAAGATCCTTATCAGAAGTTGCAAAGATCAGCAAAAACACGTGTCGAGAGTCCAAACGTATCGAATCGTATAACAAGGACAGCATATCAAACGTATAGGTAGAATGAACTTAAAGTCTCACTAAACTCAGATGATCTTGATCAGATGCCAGAATTCTAAAGCTTCTAAAGCACTTCTTAAAATATCATATGCCCACCATAAGTGCACGTTATATGATGTAAGTATTATCACGTTGGCCAGGCGTCATAATACTGGCATCATATACATATGCCCTTATGATGATCATACTTTATCTCAAGTCGTGAACACCCAAACTTATTTAAATCCACCTAGTCCACCTATAGTCTCAGAGGTCACCAAAATCAAACAACATAACTAAGAGAACGAAATTACTCGAAGAGTAACGGAGATCCGAGAATGTCATTCAAAATTAAGGTACGTCATCAGTAACGTCAATTCTTTACAGCATCATCTCGTCTAAACACAATGTCCGCTTTCAAATCCGTCCACTCATTTACAAATTTCAAAATTTCTTCCAAGTTGGAGTAGTCTGTTTATTCTTGTCCGTCTTACCTCATGGTTAAGAGAATATAAAATTTGAGTCTGGTTCCTCAAGCCTTCAGCAACTCTTCTTGGTACTGTGGCGTCGTAGCGGCAGTCTCTGACACGATCACTGTGCATCCCTCCATCCGCAGGTCTGCTTCTGCTCTCAATTCATCTTAGTACAACTAAAATGAATAGAGAAACAAGACTGCGTGTCTTCGACAGGTCTTCTGTCATGGCTCCAGGTTTTAAGGTACATGATGTTGTTGTCGACTCCAGGTTGTGTGTTGAATGGTTCGTCTTCTTCGGTCTGGTTGTCTTGGTGCCCAAACTGAAATCTTCACGTGTTGCATGATGTATGATTGAGCACTATCCCAGTTCCTCTCTTCTTCTTATATGCTTCTTCCATGGTAATGCTTGTCGCAACCACCTTCTACTACTCTTCCACCAGTTTTCTAATTCTGATAACGGTCTTCGATCTTGGTCCCTCTTGTGAAAGCTTTGTCTTTACATTATACAGGGTAGTGTTGTCTATTATGCTTTCTGAACGTCAATCAAATTTCTCTTCCAGAACAAAGGGTCGTCTCACCAATAATCTCTATGTTCTTCTTTCGTTTTAGAACACAACACAATGTCATACTATGACAAATTGTCCAAAACATGCGAAAAACATGATTATTCTAGCCAACACCATTGGCATCATTCAAGTTCATAAATGTTATAACGAGTGCAAAGGCAACTTCAGAAATCATCTCAGGGAATTTTTACATCGCCTTCTTTCTTCTTCAGGAACTGAAATACCTCCCAAAGGTTACTCTCGGTTAGTTAACCCCCTTCTTAGAAGTTTTTGTGGTTGCTTCTTCAGTCCTTCAAAATTAAAATGATGCAATCAGACACGGAGTTTCAAAGGAAGACCAAATTAATTATTGATACGCGGAAACAGATAATGATTAGTGATAGTGGTACGTTTAAGTTCACGATAGTCGATACGTCATCGCATACTTCTCTCGTTCTTCTTCATAAACAAACAAGAGCATCTAAAGAGAATCACCAAGGTTAAAAATCATATTCCATCAGCTCCTTCAATCTCTCAACTTCTATGGCACCATGGTTTCTTCACTGATATCAGTTCAATGTCCACTCTACTTCTTAAGCAGGAAGGAGTACCACAAGGTTCATCAGAGAATACCGGAAAATCTTCGTATGACAAAATATTTCCCAATAGTAGAACTTTCTAAGGGTTGATAATAATGGTTTTCAGGACAACTTGGTAATCACATGAGTTTGGGGTAGGTGTTTCCATAGTGACAGAAATTTTAGCAGATGTAGAGAGTAATCATAATGGAATAGGGTGAAGCAGATTTTTAAGGTCACATTTCAAATATGGTAGTCTATGGTATCTTCACGAATAGCCATTTAGTCCAAAAGACCGTACAATCAGACATCTCAAAGTCAAAGGATTCATAGAGTGAATACAGTCGTCAAATCATACAGATAGTTCATATATCAGAGTCAAGTACATGGTTCAACAAAAATGTTGGGATGGATAAACGAACAGTTCAATGTGTGGGAATTTCGTTTAGCTTCTCAGCATAAGTAGCAGGTAGGATGTGTATCATTGGTAATACGAATATCGTATAATCGTCAATTGTGAGAGGTACAGAATCTCAGTTATCAGCATCATCATGCTTAGTTAACAAATCCATATAGAGATAGTACTTACATCATACCCATCCAAAGGAAACGGTTGGCAGAACAAGGTTCATCATTCAAAGAGAGGAAACAAAACTTCTCATATTCGTGGTTCATAATTACCAACATTCTCATAGGAGTAATAATGGATCATACAGAGTTAAGTAGTATCGGATGATACATTCATACCCAGCATAAGTAATGTATTTACAGAATGTGTCGAACACATTGTGGTTGAATGACCTACGATGTGGTCGAAAAGGTGTCAAACAGCTTATCAAACAAATCGGAGGCGGAGATCAAAATCTGAAGGTGAAACTTAAATGTGTAAGGTATCCAGGTAGCCTCCCGAGGTATTCCAAACTTACTTGGTTACTAAGCTTAAGTTGCAAAACTTCTAACTTCTGAAACAAAGGTCCTTATAAGGCTTATCTAAGAGCAAAGGCACGATCAGAGTGATACGGAAACAAATGATACTTACATAAATGTCTTAGTCTACCCATTCCTCACTGGTAATAACTTAGGTTCCTATGGGGAATCCTAATGTAAAGTTTCAAAGGTTGTCTTATGAGCGCCTACAGTGGAAACTTAGGGGTCCAAACTTCACAGGTCAAGGGTAAATGTATTACGAATCGCAACCTGGCTCTGATACCATAATTGTAACACCCCAACCCGATAAGGGTAGAAGTATTACATTACAGTGACATATCAGAACAAACACAAGCATATGATTCATACATACAAAGAAATTCAGGGTTACAATGAAAATCTGAAACTACAAAGTTACAAAAAAAAATATGTCAAATAAAGTGAAACTTCTTCTAATCATCTCTAGTCCAAAGCATAGTCTTCTAAGTCCAGTCACACTCTCTTCCCATAACCCAGCTTCCTACTAAAACCTGCCGCAGGAAAAGGAAATGCGGCTGAGCTTAAAAAGCCCAGTGAACAGATACATATACAAAGCAATGATACTGAAACAGAACCGAAGTATAGTGCATTGGGAATATCATAAGGAATTAAACCACAGAGAATAATAGAAAGGAAAGAAAAAGTAGTCATCCACCACGAGCCCAAAACTCAAAGTCATATCTCAACATCATAATCTCAAAGTCATAATCTCAAAGTCATAATCTCACAATCAGAGGGGATACCTCTCAGGCAACCAGATAATATGAGGGGTGTCCTCATGTATCAAAAGGGTGGAGTAGCTAGCTCCCAGAAATTGTGAAAGGCGTGTATTGCACACAGCACCAGTCAACTCAAAGTAATAGTTAAATCCACTAAACAGAACAGATCTAGGATTGCAATCCATACGCCCCTTACTCAAAGTCAATCTCAAAGTCATATACTCAAAGTCATAATAGCCGGCAGATAATCATAAAAGGGACGGCGTGAGAAATCACTCACCCACACATGAGTCATGCCAGTGGTGCATCACAGACATGCCTATGGTACCTCCATAGGTAGGAAAAACATAAATGGCTCGGGTATCAAACTAAGAGTCAGGTCTCAAAGTCATACAAAAGGTCATATAGCAAAAAGTGCATCTCAAGGTCATATCTCAAAGTCATAGCAAAGATTCAGAATATCAAAGGTCATAATATCAAAAGTCATATCAATGGTTCAGAATATCCAAGGTTCATTCCCAAAGGTTCATTTCCAAAAGATTCGTTATTAAGTTTCATAAGTTCATAATAAAATGTGAAAGAATTAAGAGAAAATAGATTTAGAAATTTGATTAATCATTTATCCATTTCATCACAAACATATCCCTTTTTAAACACTCTTCATAAAAGCCAATTACTCCTTCATTTAAAAATGGTTTCGTATCAAAATTATAGAGTGTCATTTCAAAACAGTTTCTTTCCATAACATCAAGTTATATTTTCCAAAAGGTCTTCATATCAAATTATCATAAAAGATGAACCAGAGATATCGGATATACAAAGGTCAGAAGTCATAGTAGTGGTAAAAGGAACGGATCACGAGTCATGAGAAACCTTACTGAAAGGTTAGAATATCTGTACCTTAAATCGCAAGTGCACACATGACAGAAACATAAAGGTCGAAAGCAAAATTCCTTCTTCAGCGAATCTACACGAATTAATGGTCGGCTTGTTATTAATAACTTTATTCAATTCAGATTTCTCATTTTAGTCGGCTTTCCAGTTTTAGTAACTTTCCATTTAAAGTGACTTTCCACTTTTAGCAGGTTTCCATAAATAGTAAGTTTCCACTTTTAGGAAGTTTCCATAATTAGAAAGTTGAATCATTATTAATGGAATCAAAGTATCTTTTAACATATTTACACATTTGGTCCTTAGGGTTTCATAACTTTACATTTTACACCCTTACATTCCAAAATTACACTTTAAACCTTTTAGTCTTCATAGTTACACATTAAACCCTTAACTTATCCATTTTACACCATGATCACTTATTTTATCATATAATACGAATGGATACTCAAGTATTCATAATTTACACATTAAGTCCCTCAAGTTATCAAAGTTACATATTTAACCTTTTAATTTACAATTTCAACTTTTAATTATCTATAATTACATATTAAGCCATTAAATTACCAAATTAGCACAAAACCCCCTGAATATATTTTATTACTCAAATCAGTCCCAAGTTTCCAGAAATTACATTTTTAGTCCCTCTACTTTAATTATTTTCAAAACAAACCCTAATTAATCATTAAATACATTTTAATCCATTTAAATGCAAAACTTACACATAGCACCCTCATCTTATATTTTTGTCGAATAGTATACAGCCCAAATAAAGTTCCAGAATTAACCTTTAAGTTTTAAAGTTTACAAAACTCACCCAAAACCTTTTAACACAAATCACATGGCATAAAATCATGGAATTAAAAACCCTAATCAAACCTAATCCATTTTTAATCATTTCCAGCACATTAAAGATCATTAATCATTACAAAAACAAGCCCTAATTCATAAAATCAAATCGTATGGATTTTTCCCTTTTATTTATACACGTTTTATTTAAAAATCGATAAACCAGAATAATTCGAAAACACATGATTCAAGCCATGATAATTCTTCCAATAATTTTCCAGATCATATTACATTATAACAAGTGTAAATAAATTTTATTAGGAATTGTTATGGATCGGAAGGTATATTACACCATTACACTCGTTTTTAGGGTTTTAAATCACGAAAGGGATGTCGAGCATGCATGGGTCAAATCCAACAATTTATTTGATGTTTATAAGGTATAAAGGGTCTGAGAAAAATACCAAATCAATTTTGGAACGTGTGGAAACAGCAGTTCGATCAGATGTATACTCGATTGGCCAAAACACTCCAAAAATCGTCACGACTTCACCAAAGGCCTAGAAACCTTGAAACCAATTTCCGTGGGTCTTATTACATGTAAGGAACATCAGAAAAATGATAGATGAATTATATAGTGGCCGATTGAAGCAGAAACATTTTACCTCTTTTCTAGGGCTCGACAAAGGAAAACAAATGCTACGATCGTGTAAGGCTTCAACAATTCGAATGGGATTTTTCTTGGCTTCTTAGGATGTTGATGAATCACAGAAAAATGCTTGAGAGTGATGGGAGAGTCGAATGGAGGCTGTGAGAATTTCTTTGTGTGTTTATTTTAGGTCGGCAATTAGGGTTTAGGAGAAAAGATATGGATTGAATTTTTAAAGTGGAATTCCGTGTGGTATAAGGGGGGGGGGGGGGGGGGAGGAGGACCAGAAATTTCGTGATATGGGTTGACAAAATATCTTTGGTGATTATTTTCCTTATTTTGCACAATATAAATCAAATTAAATCTCCTTAAAATTCATTTTATCTCATTCGGCTCTTGTAGGGGTATTTTGGTAATTTTACCACTTGTATAAATGTTAAATGTAATAGTTAAAATTATTTGGATACATAACTTGTGCATTGTTTGAAGTTTGGGATTTATTTGGAGACTTTATAAGCTTTTAATTAAATTTCAAATTTGTAAGGGCAATTTGGTCTTTTCACATGTTCTCGGATTTTAGGTGTTAGACCCCAATTCCACATTCGACAACACATCTCCATATCAAAACACAAGTAACCCAAGTCCAAAAGCTCCGGTCCAATTATGCCACAACAATAATAATAATAACACAATATAAACCACAACCATATATGCCATACATTCGGGTCGATTTACCAAGTCAAACCCGGGTCAACCATGAGACCACAAGACTCATAATATGGTCTCACTCGAGACCTTAAGTCTCGGCATTGCTCCTCGAGCCAAAGAGAACCAAACGGACCCAAGGGGGTCGTCGGCCAATAACCACGACAACAAACCACAAGCCAAAAATAATCACGGCTCAACCAAAACATCAATTACCAATAACTAAACACCAAGATTCATGTATAATCGGACAAACAAAAAAATATTCGAGACTCCCAAACGAGACAAAGAGAACCACATCGAGACTTATTGTCTCGGTCGAGCTCCATTCGAGCCACAACAAAACCAAACGCGACCCCAAGGTCACGCATCGAGTACCAAACTCGTATCCCACTCAAACCCGAGATACCAAACGGACCTTTATGGTCAAAACAACATTTCCCATCATCATTTTACAAAACCCTTTCAAGAAAAACTAGTGTACCCACGAATTTGGGTACCAAATCGAGACAACGAGTTGAAACTCGTGTCACTCACCTTCAAAAAGACTTCAAAACTAAGTTTCTTCAAAAACCCAACAAGAAAGAGATGAAAAGGATGGTGTATGTGGTGATAACGTGATGATCTTGATTCGTATATGGTGTTAGGGTGGTCCAAATCGCGCGTGGTTAGTACCAAAAGATAGATCGGGAAAAGATGGTGAAGATGGTTGTGTTATTTTCGTTGTAAAAGTGGCGGTGGTGGTGTTATTTAGGTGATAAGGGGCGGCGATGGTTGTTTGAAATAAAGAGAGAGAGAGTAAATTGTTGGTGAAGATGTTGGTGTGGGTTGTGTTGCTTTTACAGATCCACAAGGACGGTATAATGTAATTTACTCTTATTATTATAAAAAAAAAAAATAAACTTTGATAATAATAATAATAATAATAATAATAATAATAATAATAATAATAATAATAATAATAATAATAATAATAATAATAATAATAATAATAATAATAATAATAATAATAATAATAATAATAATAATAATAATAATAATAATAATAATAGTGGTAAGAGGTGTAAGGGTTTAAGTAACCCAGTGTTAATACACGGACCATACCCGAAACCTTAAATAACCAAATGACTTTCAAACCGAACTCGTTCCAAAAATAATAAAATCCGATCCAATAATAAAATATAATTAAAATTGTTAGATTAACCTAGTGCTGGAGTCAATGTAGTGCCAAAATAACGATCTCAAAATAAATAATCACGAACGAATCAAATCAAACCATAAATAAATAATCGATTCCCATAAATATCGTACGATTAAAAATCACGTACCAACGTTCGTAAAATATCTCGTCACAATAAACTTTTCAAATATTCCAAATTTATAATTTTAATGTAATGCGGGTTTTAAAAACGGCTCCCTATTTTGCCAGTTGTCACATCCTCCCAGCCTCAGAAGAAACCTGTCCCGGGTTTCTCTCGGAACAAACCATCTACGAAGTAAAAAGCTTCGGATATCTCTTTCGAAACTCATCCTCACGTTCCCACGTGAATTCCGGTCCATGCCGCGAATTCCAATGAACTTTGATGAGCGGAATACGACTCCTCTTAAGTCGTTTAATCTCTCTATCCATTATCTCAATCGGCTCTTTCACAAAATTCAAACTCTCATCCACACGAATATCCTTGATTGGTATAACTGGCGTTTCCTCCGAAAGACATTTCTTCAGATTGCTAACATGAAACACATCATGAACTTTATTCAATTCCATTGGCAATTCCAATCGATAAGCTACGGGCCCAATTCTTTCCAAAATAAGAAATGGTCCAATGTAGCGGGGATTTAGTTTCCCACGTTTCCCAAAACGTATCACACCCTTCCAAGGCGAGACTTTCAGCATCACTTTGTCTCCAACCTGGAATTCTAGGGGTTTACGCCTCTGATCGGCGTAGCTTTTCTGCCTATCTCTAGCTGCTTACAGTCGATCTCGAATTTGCGTTACCTTCTCAGTAGTTTCCAAAATAAGCTCAGGGCCTGTGAGTTGGCTATCTCCAACTTCTGCCCAACCAATAGGTGAACGACATTTACGACCATACAAAGCATCAAATGGTGCAGCCTTAAGACTTGTGTGGTAGCTATTGTTGTAGGAGAACTCCGCAAGGGGTAGATATTTCTCCCAGCCTTTACCAAAGTCTATGATGCATGCACGAAGCATATCCTCCAAAGTCTGAATAGTTCTCTCACTTTGACCATCGGTTTGGGGGTGATATGCAGTACTCATATCAAGTCTCGTCCCCAAAGCGGTTTGAAGTGATCGCCACAATGCTGACGTGAAGCGGTTGTCGCGATCAGAAATAATCGATATCGGAACTCCATGACGAGAAAAAATCTCCTTCACATACAACCTCGCAAGTTTATCCACACTATCATCTTCACTAATTGCCAGGAAATGAGCAGACTTAGTAAATCAATCCACAATTACGCATATAGCGTCGCAACCGCTAGCTGTCTTTGGTAATTTGGTAATAAAGTCCATCGTAATCCGCTCCCATTTCCAAACCGGGAGTTCTGGCTGCGTCAATAATCCTGACGGTCTTTGATGTTCGACTTTAACCTTAGAGCAAGTCAAACACTTGCTCACATACAACGCTATATCTGCCTTCATATTTGGCCACCAATATAACTTTTTCAAATCCTGGTACATTTTGTCAGACCCAGGATGAATAGAGTATCTTGACTTATGCGACTCATGCATAATCAACTCTCGAATTCCTCCATACAATGGTACCCAACTTCGCTCTCCAAAACATAATACTCCATCAGAACGCTTAACAAATCCCTTCTCATTTTCTGCCATCCCAAATATGTTCTCAGCAGGTCGATTTTCTGCTTTCAGCGCTTCCGTTTGAGCTTCCAATATTTGAGACGGTAATGGCGATACGATAGTCATTCCTAATGACCTAACTCGTAGCGGTGGAATTCTCTCCTTTCGACTAAGAGCATCAGCAACAACGTTTGCTTTACCCGGATGGTAGCGAATTTCACAATCATAATCGCTTAGCAACTCAATCCAACGTCGCTGCCTCATGTTAAGCTCTTTTTGGTTCAAAATGTGTTGCAGACTTTTGTGGTCAGTAAACACTACACACTTGGTTCCATACAAGTAATGTCTCCATATTCTCAAGGCAAAAACCACAGCACCTAACTCCAAATCATGGGTGGTGTAGTTCTTCTCATGCTTCTTGAGCTGTCGGGAAGCATAAGCTATCACTTTCTCTCGTTGCATTAACACAGCTCCTAAACCTTTATGAGAAGCTTCACAATAGACGACAAAGTCCTCGTTACCTTCGGGTAACGCCAAGATAGGAGCCCTACACAACATTTCCTTAAGTAATTGAAATGCTTCCTCTTCCTTATCTCCCCATTCATAATTAACACTCTTTTGAGTCAATTTGGTCAACGGATTTGCTATCTTCGAAAATCCCTCAATGAATCTTCGGTAATAACCGGCTAATCCCAAAAATTGACGAACTTCCGTTGGGGTCGTAGGTGCAGCCCAATCTTTAATCGCTTCAATCTTAGCAGGGTCTACATGAACTCCTTGTCTATCAATCACGTGACCTAGAAATTGTACCGTCGGAATCCAAAATTCACACTTCGAAAACTTGGCATACAGTTTCTCCTTCCTGAGCAATTCTAAGATGAGTCTTAGATGCTCCTCATGCTCCTTCTCACTCTTCGAATAAATCAGAATGTCATCAATGAACACAATCACAAACTTATCCAAGTAAGGTTTACACACCCGATTCATGAGATCCATGAATACCGCTGGTGCGTTAGTCAACCCAAACGGCATCACCTGAAACTCGTAATGCCCGTAACGGGTTCTGAAAGCCATTTTCGGAATATCTTCCTCGCGAACTTGAAGCTGATGATATCCCGATCTCAAATCAATCTTCGAATACACGCTCGATCCTTGAAGCTGATCAAACAAATCGTCGATCCTCGGTAACGGGTATCTATTCTTCACCGTTAACTTGTTCAGCTCTCGGTAATCAATACACATACGAAACGATCCATTCTTCTTCTTCACAAATAAGACCGGGGCTCCCCAAGGTGAAGAACTTGGTCTTATGAATCCCTTTTCGGCTAACTCCGCTAATTGTTTCGACAACTCTTCCAATTCAGTAGGTGCAAGACGATAAGGCGCTTGTGCTACAGGGGCAGCACCAGGTATCAACTCAATTTGAAATTCCACTTGTCTAGTAGGCGGGATTCCCGGTAGATCATCGGGAAACACATCCGAAAAATCACGAACTATGGGTACATCTCCAATGCACCCTTCCTTTTTCTCCTTCCCTCCTTTCTCAGAAATTTGAGCTAAGAAAAGGTAACTTCCTTTTTCCATTAGCTTAGGCAACTTAGTGCAGGATATGACCGCTAATCTAGATGGGCCTCTCAAATCCTTTCTATCTCCTGGTATGTTCAGAATCTCCTTGCCGTATGGCACACGCACGATCTTCTCATCGCAAATTATATGAGCACAATACTTCGACAGCCAATCCATACCAATAATGACATCAAAACTTCCTAATGTGACGGGTAGAAGATCTATGTTGAAAGGACGATTCAGAAAGTTTAACGTGCAGTCGCGAATGATAGTCCTAATCCTCTCTATGTTCCCATTAGCTAACTCTACATCATAACCAATTCCTAAGGCCATCGGGGGTTTCTCTAGTAAGGGTGCAAACTTAGTGGACACAAAACTCTTATCGGCACCAGTATCAAATAGTATTGAAGCATAACGATTATTGAGAAGGAACATACCAGTAACGACGTTCGGATCTTCTCCTCTCTCGTTCCCAAGTGCATACACTCTCCCATGAGCAGCTCCAGCTTCCACACGTTGGTCCCCATTATCTTGTCGTCCACGGTTTCCTCCAGCTCCACGGTTTCCATTATTGTACCCATTACCACCCGATCCTTGATTTCCTCGGTTCCACGATTCCCTACACTCATTCCGATAATGTCCCTTCTTTCCACATCCATAGCAAGTAACATTTGCCTTGCTCATAGTTTCAGGAGTAGCTTGAACCATAGCAAGTGGTCGAGCTCTACAATCCTTAGCTATGTGTCCCATCTTAGAGCAATTCTTGCACATCACAGTACATCAACCAGAATGATGCTTGTAACATCGGTTACATTTGGGTGCATCTCCATTGTAGTTCTTCTTGTCTCCATCTACCATAGCATAAGCTCTAGTAGTTGTTTGTCGCTTGTTTCGACGGTCATTACCCTTAGAGTGATCATCCCTCTTCCTCTTTCCATTCTTATCCTTCTCAGCTTCTTCCAATGCCAAAGAGTCCATCAATTGTTGAGCGATAGTGATAGCCTCATGAATGTTTGCAGGCTTAGCAGAAATCACATCGTTCCTTGTAGCTACCGGCAACCCATCGGTATACCTCTCAATCTTTTGGGTCTCAGTCCTAACCATATCGGGACAAAGTAAGGCTAACTCTCGATAACGGCAATTGTAAGTTGCCATATCGGTACCTTTCACGTTATGGTTCCAGAACTCAATCTCCAGCTTCTTAATCTCATTCCTTGGGCAGTAAGTCTGAATCGGCAAAGACTTAAATTGTTCCCAAGTCATAGCATAAGCCATATCACTCCCAACCGAGTTACGGTAATTGTTCCACCAAGTTAAAGCTTCATCCTTGAAAGTAAAAGAAGCAAACTTTACCTTCGCATTCTCCGCACAACCACTGACATTAAACACTGACTCAGTCTTCTCAATCCACCTAACCAAGTAAACCACTCCTTCAGTTCCACCAAACTCAATAGGTCCACAAATCTTAAACTCCTTGTAGTGACATCCGTTAGCACGAACAGGTGGAAATGTTCTAGCAGAATTGTTGGAATGATTTGACTCAGCTAGTAGCTCAGCAACTCGTTGCTCCACAAGTTGATTGATCATTGCTTGATCCACAGTAGGTGCATTAAGTGGAACATGATCATTGTCTCCCTGAACATCAACATTTTGATTCCTGTTGTTGCGGTTAGTAGTGTCCAGGTTATCAGGAGTAGGGGTCTCAACATTTCGAGTAGGACGGCGTCCTCGACGACCAGGAGTAGTCGTTGCAGGTCCAGTTCTGGTAGCTCTAACAGGGTTTCTTCGTGGGGCCATTGATCTGAAACATCATACAAGTTCGTGAGTCTCCGATAGAACTTATCATATGCTCAACGAGAATTAAATCAACGAAGCCAAGTCATGGAAAGAATATCACAATACACCACAAGACATCAATAAGGCGCATAGGAACTCAATTTCCATAATATCCAACAACCACATAATACCATAAAATAATAACCATCAACCATACAATAAAGATCCAACATTGTTCCAACTACCGAAAACACAAAGATAACAATCGTTCCAACGAGACGAGTAATCAACGAAAAATACATCAAAATAAGATAACTAGCTTTTCTAACCGAACACTCCTCAGTTAAGAAAGCAACAAGATAACATAGCTCAAACGTCTAGCCACGCTGCTGGCGGAGGTTCCTCAACTCCTGCCTCAAGCCATCAATATCTCTCCATAATGATCCTAACTCCACACTATGGGTGTCTTGGTCTCTCTTGAGGTCAGCCACCTCCTTCTCCAGCTCGGCATTCCTTTGCCATAGCTTGCGGTCGGCCTCTCGAGCTGTAACAAAACCTCGCTGTAAACTATCGATATGCTCGTGAACCTCCATCAAAACTCTCCTCATCTCAGTAGTCCTGCCCACAACCACAGTCATATCAACTCTCAGATCCGCTATGAACTCTCCAATAACCCTCTCAAGTCGATCAGATATACGTGCAACTCTCTCACCAAGATCCGTAATCTGAGCCCACAACCTACCAATCTCACCTAGCTCTGTATGCTTAGCAGAAATCTCAGAAGGTGCATCCGACTCAACGGGACTACCAGGTGGCAACTCAACCAAAAACGGATGATCAGGTGAATCAGGCTCAATCGGATGTATAGGTGAATCAGGCTCCTCAGCCTGAGCTGGCGACACTAACAAATCATCATCATCAGGCATCTCCTCCTCCTGAGGGTCATCCTCCTCCTCAGGGTCATCAGCCTCATCCTCACCCTCGTACTCCTCCTCCTCCTCATCGGAAGAGTACATCATCAATCATCGTCTCCTAATAGGTGAACCATGTGGTGAAGGGGTAGGTGATCTAGGACGACGACGCAATGATGCGGGTGGCGCCTCAGATAGAAGAGAGTGAGCATCAATCTGTAAAGGTGGTGAAGTAGGGCGTACCGACATACGTGTCGTAGCTCAGTGGGCAAAACGTGAAGCCACACGAGCCAAAGCCTGATGAAGAGTAAGCAGCCTCGATGTACCAGGGCGCCCTAGAGAAGATGAGGGTCCCTGCGTAGATGCAGCAGGTGGTGCTGAAGTAGAACCTGTCGGTGTCACGATAGTTGAATGCATGGCAACCTGGTAAGGGTCATCAGGAGCCATGGTGAACTGTGCTGGCAATACCGGTGTAGTAAGAATATCCTCAACAACATCGGGCGTATGGGAGGCCATAGTCTGTGACAACGGCGTAGGGTAGGTGTAAGGGTTTCAAAACAACTAAACCGCGAACTCAAAATACCAAATCCAAAAATCATCATATAATTCCAAAGCATATATAATCAAGAAAGATTTAAAATACCGCATTACTAAAACCATTCGCAAAACTATTAAGCCATATAATTCCTCAAAAACGCATATAATTCCTCAAAACGCCATCATATCACTAAATCAATAAACCTCAAATCCTCAAATCCTCAAATCATCTCAAGAAATCCCAAATCTAATAATCATCTCATAAATCTCATAATACCTCAATAATAAACAATGATGCTTCGGCTTGGCGGGCTGGCGGGCAATGGTCGAGGATCGTTTTCTATAAAAATCGGTTATAGTTTAGGTGTCTATTTACCTAGTTCTCTATAACCTGGCTCTGATACCAATCTGTAACACCCCTAAAATTTGGTACAGCGGAAGACTCAACAAGCTTTCGGGGTGCTACGGGGATTGGTATCCATTCAAAGTCATGAAAGAACGAGATAAAGTAAACATAATAAAAATACAACCACGCGGGGTTTTAAAGTTTACATTTATCCCAAAATCATCCAAAGTCAGGCCCAAAAGAAATAAATATAGGTCCACAATAGTTAACAGAGTTTTAGAAATATAGATCCATAACCGGTGCCAAATGTCAAGCCTCCAATCCCAAGCATCCATAGAGCATCACTTAATTACCTGAGAAAACATGCTAAAAGTCAGCTTTCGCTGGTGAGATCATAGGTTTAAATTCATAATTCGATATAGTGGACATATACGCAAAACGCTTGCTAGCTAGACTAGGCCTCAATCATCCAACCAAAATATCCAACCAAAATAATCCAACCAAATCAAATCAACCCTATAGGTGCACGCTATAGCTCAAATCAATCCAATCAATAGCTTACCTAGCTCAAGTCTAGGCCTCGCTCTATCATCAATCCAATAGCTTACCTAGTTCGGGACTAGGCCTCGCTCAACAACCAATTCAATAGCTTACCTAGTTCGGGACTAGGCCTCGCTCAATAACCACATCAATAGCTTACCTAGTTAGGGACTAGGCCTCGCTTAATAACCAAATCAATAGCTTACCTAGTTCATGTCTAGGCCTCGCTCAATCCTACCTAGTTCTATAAGCATAGCAAGTTTTAAAATAAACGAAGCAATAAAAGTCCACATAAAACATTTGCACATTTCTCACCCCAAGAATTGAGAACAAAGTTCAAGAGTAAAAGTGGGGCTATGACTCACCTCAAGTCCAGCAAATCCTCAAAAGAAACGATAGAGGAAAGACGTAAGTAATCTCAAGCAACTCACGTAACGGCGACTACAAACTCGGCACTTCCATACAATATCAAACTCATTCAGAAATCATTTCCTCAATATCAAATATTCCCATTCCCGAACGTATTCCATTTTACTTTCCAAAAATATCCATTTCTCGAATTAACTTCATATTAATTTGAAATTCGACGTTTGGTATCCATATGGGTGGAGGGTCGACACAACTCAAACCAAAAAGCCACAACAAGCAAAGTAATAAACCAATTATAGGTCTAATGTTAGCCCAACATATTATTTAAATAACTATCGAAGCTTATCATATCCGTCGATTTGGTAATCTCCCATATTTATTTACGTAATATATCGTTCCAAAATTATACCCAACCTAAAGCACATTGCACAAAGAATTCTATTTGGTATATATCGTAGTCCAATAAATTCCCTATATATATCGTTGAATCGGCCAAATTCCACGAGATACGTAGTAATTTATTACTCTAAAACATATACCACAACCTATGGGCGTCGTGGGATACGATGCCCATTAATATACTCATTTTATATCGTCAAATAACTCGATCTAATCCGTCGATTAGATAAGTCACTTGATATATAAAATGTTTATATTAATCGTCATATATCCGTGACAACACAAAAGTGACAATATAAAGCCCACTTGGACACTAAAGAACCACAACTCGTATAACTCGATAAGTTTCCAAATTTATAAAAATCACGTTTTTAAATTATTATTCTCCCGACTTATTATTTCGCCGTTATTTATATAGTTATTATTTATAACAATAGTCCGACATTTATTACACTATTTGCATAGCATAATAACTATCGTTTTATTATTATAGTGTTTACTCGTGATCATTTTATTATTAATATACGCATTTATATATTTATATATACGTTTAACACGTCTATATACGTATATAAACGATTATATTATCAATAATAGTATTACGAGTATTATTTTCAATATTGACTTTTAAATATTTATCGAGTCATAGAATTTGGTCACATGTCCGAGTCATGACTACGGCACCCAACTAACCTATCTCCGTCATCTAATTGACCGTCTCACAATCGGTCCCCAATTCCACATTCGACAACACATCTCCATATTAAAACACAAGTAACCCAAGTCCAAAAGCTCCGGTCCAACTATGCCACAACAATAATAATAATAACACAATATAAACCACAACCATATATGCCATACATTCGGGTCGATTTACCAAGTCAAACCCGGGTCAACCATGAGACCACAAGACTCATAATATGGTCTCACCCGAGACCTTAAGTCCCGGCATTGCTCCTCGAGCTAAAGAGAACCAAACGGACCCAAGGGGGTCGTCGGCCAATAACCACGACAACAAACCACAAGCCAAAAATAATCACGGCTCAACCAAAACATCAATTACCAATAACAAAACACCAAGATTCATGTATAATCGGACAAACAAAAAAATATTCAAGACTCCCAAACGAGTCAAAGAGAACCACATCGAGACTTATTGTCTCGGTCGAGCTCTATTCGAGCCACAACAAAACCAAACGCGACCCAAAGGTCACGCATCGAGTACCAAACTCATATCCCACCCAAACCCGAGATACCAAACGGACCTTTATGGTCAAAACATCATTTCCCATCATCATTTTACAAAACCCTTTCAAGAAAAACTAGTGTACCTACGAATTTGGGTACCAAATCGAGACAACGAGTTGAAACTCGTGTCACTCACCTTCAAAAAGACTTCAAAACTAAGTTTCTTCAAAAACCCAACAAGAAAGAGATGAAAAGGATGGTGTATGTGGTGATAACGTGATGATCTTGATTCGTATATGGTGTTAGGGTGGTCCAAATTGCGCGTGGTTAGTACCAAAAGATAGATCGCGAAAAGATGGTGAAGATGGTTGTGTTATTTTCGTTGTAAGAGTGGCGGTGGTGGTGTTATTTAGGTGATAAGGGGCGGCGATGGTTGTTTGAAATAAAGAGAGAGAGAGTAAATTGTTGGTGAAGATGTTGGTGTGGGTTGTGTTGCTTTTACAGATCCACAAGGACGGTATAATGTAATTTACTCTTATTATTATAAAAAAAATAAACTTTGATAATAATAATAATAATAATAATAATAATAATAATAATAATAATAATAATAATAATAATAATAATAATAATAATAATAGTGGTAAGAGGTGTAAGGGTTTAAGTAGCCCGGTGTCAATACACGGACCAAACTCGAAACCTTAAATAACCAAATGACTTTCAAACCGAACTCGTTCCAAAAATAATAAAATCCGATCCAATAATAAAATATAATTAAAATTGTTAGATTAACCTAGTGCTGGAGTCAATGTAGTGCCAAAATAACGATCTCAAAATAAATCATCACGAACGAATCAAATCAAACCATAAATAAATAATCGATTCCCATAAATATCGTACGATTAAAAATCACGTACCAACGTTCGTAAAATATCTCGTCACAATAAACTTTTCAAATATTCCAAATTTATAATTTTAATGTAATGCGGGTTTTAAAAACGGCTCCCTATTTTGCCAGTTGTCACATCCTCCCAGCCTCAGAAGAAACCCGTCCCGGGTTTCTCTCGGAACAAACCATCTACGAAGTAAAAAGCTTCGGATATCTCTTTCGAAACTCATCCTCACGTTCCCACGTGAATTTCGGTCCATGCCGCGAATTCCAACAAACTTTGATCAGCGGAATACGACTTCTCTTAAGTCGTTTAATCTCTCTATCCATTATCTCAATCGGCTCTTCCACAAAATTCAAACTCTCATCCACACGAATATCCTTGATTGGTATAACTGGCGTTTCCTCCGAAAGACATTTCTTCAGATTGCTAACATGAAACACATCATGAACTTTATTCAATTCCATTTGCAATTCCAATCGATAAGCTACGGGCCCAATTCTTTCCAAAATAAGAAATGGTCCAATGTAGCGGGGATTTAGTTTCCCACGTTTCCCAAAACGTATCACACCCTTCCAAGGCGAGACTTTCAGCATCACTTTGTCTCCAACCTGGAATTCTAGGGGTTTACGCCTCTGATCGGCGTAGCTTTTCTGCCTATCTCTAGCTGCTTGCAGTCGATCTCGAATTTGCGTTACCTTCTCAGTAGTTTCCAAAATAAGCTCAGGGCCTGTGAGTTGGCTATCTCCAACTTCTGCCCAACCAATAGGTGAACGACATTTACGACCATACAAAGCTTCAAATGGTGCAGCCTTAAGACTTGTATGGTAGCTATTGTTGTAGGAGAACTCCGCAAGGGGTAGATATTTCTCCCAGCCTTTACCAAAGTCTATGATGCATGCACGAAGCATATCCTCCAAAGTCTGAATAGTTCTCTCACTTTGACCATCGGTTTGGGGGTGATATGCAGTACTCATATCAAGTCTCGTCCCCAAAGCGGTTTGAAGTGATCGCCACAATGCTGACGTGAAGTGGCTGTCGCGATCAGAAATAATCGATATCGGAACTCCATGACGAGAAACAATCTCCTTCACATACAACCTCGCAAGTTTATCCACACTATCATCTTCACTAATTGCCAGGAAATGAGCAGACTTAGTAAATCGATCCACAATTACCCATATAGCGTCGCAACCGCTAGCTGTCTTTGGTAATTTGGTAATAAAGTCCATCGTAATCCGCTCCCATTTCCAAACCGGGAGTTCTGGCTGCGTCAATAATCCTGACGGTCTTTGATGTTCGGCTTTAACCTTAGAGCAAGTCAAACACTTGCTAACATACAACGCTATATCAGCCTTCATATTTGGCCACCAATATAACTTTTTCAAATCCTGGTACATTTTGTCAGACCCAGGATGAATAGAGTATCTTGACTTATGCGACTCATGCATAATCAACTCTCGAATTCCTCCATACAATGGTACCCAACTTCGCTCTCCAAAACATAATACTCCATCAGAACGCTTAACAAATCCCTTCTCATTTTCTGCCATCCCAAATATGTTCTCAGCAGGTTGATTTTCTGCTTTCAGCGCTTCCGTTTGAGCTTCCAATATTTGAGACGGTAATGGCGATACGATAGTCATTCCTAATGACCTAACTCGTAGCGGTGGAATTCTCTCCTTTCGACTAAGAGCATCAGCAACAACGTTTGCTTTACCCGGATGGTAGCGAATTTCACAATCATAATCGCTTAGCAACTTAATCCAACGTCGCTGCCTCATGTTAAGCTCTTTTTGGTTCAAAATGTGTTGCAGACTTTTGTGGTCAGTAAACACTACACACTTGGTTCCATACAAGTAATGTCTCCATATTCTCAAGGCAAAAACCACAGCACCTAACTCCAAATCATGGGTGGTGTAGTTCTTCTCATGCTTCTTGAGCTGTCGGGAAGCATAAGCTATCACTTTCTCTCGTTGCATTAACACAGCTCCTAAACCTTTATGAGAAGCGTCACAATAGACGACAAAGTCCTCGTTACCTTCGGGTAACGCCAAGATAGGAGCCCTACACAACATTTCCTTAAGTAATTGAAATGCTTCCTCTTCCTTATCTCCCCATTCATAATTAACACTCTTTTGAGTCAATTTGGTCAACGGATTTGCTATCTTCGAAAATCCCTCAATGAATCTTCGGTAATAACCGGCTAATCCCAAAAATTGACGAACTTCCGTTGGGGTCGTAGGTGCAGCCCAATCTTTAATCGCTTCAATCTTAGCAGGGTCTACATGAACTCCTTGTTTATCAATCACGTGACCTAGAAATTGTACCGTCGGAATCCAAAATTCACACTTCGAAAACTTGGCATACAGTTTCTCCTTCCTGAGCAATTCTAAGATGAGTCTTAGATGCTCCTCATGCTCCTTCTCACTCTTCGAATAAATCAGAATGTCATCAATGAACACAATTACAAACTTATCCAAGTAAGGTTTACACACCCGATTCATGAGATCCATGAATACCGCCGGTGCGTTAGTCAACCCAAACGGCATCACCTAAAACTCGTAATGCCCGTAACGGGTTCTGAAAGCCATTTTCGGAATATCTTCCTCGCGATCTCGAAGCTGATGATATCCCGATGTCAAATCAATCTTCGAATACACGCTCGATCCTTGAAGCTGATCAAACAAATCGTCGATCCTCGGTAACGGGTATCTATTCTTCACCGTTAACTTGTTCAGCTCTCGGTAATCAATACACATACGAAACGATCCATCCTTCTTCTTCACAAATAAGACCGGGGCTCCCCAAGGTGAAGAACTTGGTCTTATGAATCCCTTTTCGGCTAACTTCGCTAATTGTTTCGACAACTCTTCCAATTCAGTAGGTGCAAGACGATAAGGCGCTTGTGCTACAGGGGCAGCACCAGGTATCAACTCAATTTGAAATTCCACTTGTCTAGTAGGCGGGATTCCCGGTAGATCATCGGGAAACACATCCGAAAAATCACGAACTATGGGTACATCTCCAATGCACCCTTCCTTTTTCTCCTTCCCTCCTTTCTCAGAAATTTGAGCTAAGAAAAGGTAACTTCCTTTTTCCATTAGCTTAGGCAACTTAGTGCAGGATATGACCGCTAATCTAGATGGGCCTCTCAAATCCTTTCTATCTCCTGGTATGTTCAGAATCTCCTTGCCGTATGGCACACACACGATCTTCTCATCGCAAATTATATGAGCACGATACTTCGACAGCCAATCCATACCAATAATGACATCAAAACTTCCTAATGTGACGGGTAGAAGATCTATGTTGAAAGGACGATTCAGAAAGTTTAACGTACAGTCGCGAATGATAGTCCTAATCCTCTCTATGTTCCCATTAGCTAACTCTACATCATAACCAATTTCTAAGGCCATCGGGGGTTTCTCTAGTAAGGGTGCAAACTTAGTGGACACAAAACTCTTATCGGCACCAGTATCAAATAGTATGGAAGCATAACGATTATTGAGAAGGAACGTACCAGTAACGACGTTCGAATATTCTCCTCTCTCGTTCCCAAGTGCATATACTCTCCCATGAGCAGCTCCAGCTTCCACACGTTGGTCCCCATTATCTTGTCATCCACGGTTTCCTCCAGCTCCACGGTTTCCATTATTGTACCCATTACCACCCGATCCTTGATTTCCTCGGTTCCACGATTCCCTACACTCATTCCGATAATGTCCCTTCTTTCAACATCCATAGCAAGTAACATTTGCCTTGTTCATAGTTTCAGGAGTAGCTTGAACCATAGCAAGTGGTCGAGCTCTACAATCCTTAGCTATGTGTCCCATCTTAGAGCAATTCTTGCACATCACAGTACATCGACCAGAATGATGCTTGTAACATCGGTTACATTTGGGTGCATCTCCATTGTAGTTCTTCTTGTCTCCATCTACCATAGCATAAGCTCTAGTAGTTGTTTGTCGCTTGTTTCGACGGTCATTACCCTTAGAGTGATCATCCCTCTTCCTCTTTCCATTCTTATCCTTCTCAGCTTCTTCCAATGCCAAAGAGTCCATCAATTGTTGAGCGATAGTGATAGCTTCATGAATGTTTGCAGGCTTAGCAGAAATCACATCGTTCCTTGTAGCTACCGGCAACCCATCGGTATACCTCTCAATCTTTTGGGTCTCAGTCCTAACCATATCGGGACAAAGTAAGGCTAACTCTTGATAACGGCGATTGTAAGTTGCCATATCGGTACCTTTCACCTTATGGTTCCAGAACTCAATCTCCAGCTTCTTAATCTCATTCCTTGGGCAGTAAGTTTGAATCGGCAAAGACTTAAATTGCTCCCAAGTCATAGCAAAAGCCACATCACTCCCAACCGAGTTACGGTAATTGTTCCACCAAGTTAAAGCTTCATCCTTGAAAGTTAAAGAAGCAAACTTTACCTTCGCATTCTCCGCACAACCACTGACATTAAACACTGACTCAGTCTTCTCAATCCACCTAACCAAGTAAACCACTCCCTCAGTTCCACCAAACTCAATAGGTCCACGAATCTTAAACTCCTTGTAGTGACATCCGTTAGCACGAACAGGTGGAAATGTTCCAGCAGAATTGTTGGAATGATTTGACTCAGCTAGTAGCTCAGCAACTCGTTGCTCCACAAGTTGATTGATCATTGCTTGATCCACAGTAGGTGCATTAAGTGGAACATGATCATTGTCTCCCTGAAGATCAACATTTTGATTCCTATTGTTGCGGTTAGTAGTGTCCAGGTTATCAGGAGTAGGGGTCTCAACATTTCGAGTAGGACGGCGTCCTCGATGACCAGGGGTAGTCGTTGCAGGTCCAATTCTGGTAGCTCTAACAGGGTTTCTTCGTGGGGCCATTGATCTGAAACATCATACAAGTTCGTGAGTCTCCGATAGAACTTATCATATACTCAACGAGAATTAAATCAACTAAGCCAAGTCATGGAAAGAATATCACAATACACCACAAGACATCAATAAGGCGCATAGGAACTCAATTTCTATAATATCCAACAACCACATAATACCATAAAATAATAACCATCAACCATACAATAAAGATCCAACATTGTTCCAACTACCGAAAACACAAAGATAACAATCGTTCCAACGAGACGAGTAATCAACGGAAAATACATCAAAATAAGATAACTAGCTTTTCTAACCGAACACTCCTCGGTTAAGAAAGCAACAAGATAACATAGCTCAAACGTCTAGCCACGCTGCTGGCGGAGGTTCCTCAACTCCTGCCTCAAGCCATCAAGATCTCTCTATAATGATCCTAACTCCACACTATGGTTGTCTCGGTCTCTCTTGAGGTCAGCCACCTCCTTCTCCAGCTCGGCATTCCTTTACCATAGCTTGCGGTCGGCCTCTCGAGCTGTAAAAAAACCTCGCTGTAAACTATCGATATGCTCGTGAACCTCCATCAAAACTCTCCTCATCTCAGTAGTCCTGCCCACAACCACAGTCATATCAACTCTCAGATCCGCTATGAACTCTCTAATAACCCTCTCAAGTCGATCAGATATACGTGCAACTCTCTCACCAAGATCCGTAATCTGAGCCCACAACCTACCAATCTCACCTAGCTCTGTATGCTCAGCAGAAACCTCAGAAGGTGCATCCGACTCAACGGGACTACCAGGTGGCTACTCAACCAAAAACGGATGATCAGGTGAATCAGGCTCAATCGGATGTATAGGTGAATCAGGCTCCTCAGCCTGAGCTGGCGACACTAACAAATCATCATCATCAGGCATCTCCTCCTCCTGAGGGTCATCCTCCTCCTCAGGGTCATCAGCCTCATCCTCACCCTCGTACTCCTCCTCCTCATCGGAAAAGTACATCATCAATCATCGTCTCCTAATAGGTGAACCATGTGGTGAAGGGGTAGGTGATCTAGGACGACGACGCAATGATGCGGGTGGCATCTCAGACAGAAGAGAGTGAGCATCAATCTATAAAGGTGGTGAAGTAGGGCGTACCGACATACGTGTCGTAGCTCGGTGGGCAAAACGTGGAGCCACACGAGCTAAAGCCTGATGAAGAGTAAGTTGCCTCGATGTACCAGCGAGCCCTAGAGAAGATGAGGGTCCCTGCGTTGATGCAGCAGGTGGTGCTGAAGTAGAACCTGTCGGTGTCACGATAGCTGAATGCATGGCAACCTGGTAAGGGTCATCAGGAGCCATGGTGAACTGTGCTGGCAATACCGGTGTAGTAAGAATATCCTCAACAACATCGGGCGTATGGGAGGCCATAGTCTGTGACAACGTCGTAGGGTATGTGTAAGGGTTTCAAAACAACTAAACCGCGAACTCAAAATACCAAATCCAAAAATCATCATATAATTCCAAAGCATATATAATCAAGAAAGATTTAAAATACCGCATTACTAAAACCATTCGCAAAACTATTAAGCCATATAATTCCTCAAAAACGCATATAATTCCTCAAAACGCCATCATATCACTAAATCAATAAACCTAAAATCCTCAAATCATCTCAAGAAATCCCAAATCTAATAATCATCTCATAAATCTCATAATACCTCAATAATGAACAATGATGCTTCGGCTTGGCGGGCTGGCGGGCAATGGTCGAGGATCGTTTTCTATAAAAATCGGTTATAGTTTAGGTGTCTATTTACCTAGTTCTCTATAACCTGGCTCTGATACCAATCTGTAACACCCCCAAAATTTGGTACAGCGGAAGACTCAACAAGCTTTCGGGGTGCTACGGGGATTGGTATCCATTCAAAGTCATGAAAGAACGAGATAAAGTAAACATAATAAAAATACAACCATGCGGGGTTTTAAAGTTTACATTTATCCCAAAATCATCCAAAGTCAGGCCCAAAAGAAATAAATATAGGTCCACAATAGTTATCAGAGTTTTAGAAATATAGATCCATAACCGGTGCCAAATGTCAAGCCTCCAATCCCAAGTATCCATAGAGCATCACTTAATTACCTGAGAAAACGTGCTAAAAGTCAGCTTTCGCTGGTGAGATCATAGGTTTAAATTCATAATTCGATATAGTGGACATATACGCAAAACGCTTGCTAGCTAGACTAGGCCTCAATCATCCAACCAAAATAATCCAACCAAATCAAATCAACCCTATAGGTGCACGCTATAGCTCAAATCAATCCAATCAATAGCTTACCTAGCTCAAGTCTAGGCCTCGCTCTATCATCAATCCAATAGCTTACCTAGTTCGGGACTAGGCCTCGCTCAACAACCAATTCAATAGCTTACCTAGTTCGGGACTAGGCCTCGCTCAATAACCACATCAATTGCTTACCTAGTTCGGGACTAGGCCTCGCTCAATAACCGAATCAATAGCTTACCTAGTTCATGTCTAGGCCTCGCTCAATCCTACCTAGTTCTATAAGCATAGCAAGTTTTAAAATAAACGAAGCGATAAAAGTCCACATAAAACATTTGCACGTTTCTCACCCCAAGTATTGAAAACAAAGTTCAAGAGTAAAAGTGGGGCTATGACTCACCTCAAGTCCAGCAAATCCTCAAAAGAAACGATAGAAGAAAGACGTAAGTAATCTCAAGCAACTCACGTAACGGCGACTACAGACTCGGCACTTCCTAACAATATCAAACTCGTTCAAAAATCATTTCCTCAATATCAAATATTCCCATTCCCGAACGTATTCCATTTTACTTTCCAAAAATATCCATTTCTCGAATTAACTTCATATTAATTTGAAATTCGACGTTTGGTATCCATATGGGTGGAGGGTCGACACAACTCAAACCAAAAAGCCACAACAAGCAAAGTAATAAACCAATTATAGGTCTAATGTTAGCCCAACATATTATTTAAATAACTATCGAAGCTTATCATATCCGTCGATTTGGTAATCTCCCATATTTATTTACGTAATATATCGTTCCAAAATTATACCCAACCTAAAGCACATTGCACAAAGAATTCTATTTGGTATATATCGTAGTCCAATAAATTCCCTATATATATCGTTGAATCGGCCAAATTCCACGAGATACGTAGTAATTTATTACTCTAAAACATATACCACAACCTATGGGCGTCGTGGGATACGATGCCCATTAATATACTCATTTTATATCGTCAAATAACTCGATCTAATCCGTCGATTAGATAAGTCACTTGATATATATAATGTTTATATTAATCGTCATATATCCGTGACAACACAAAAGTCACAATATAAAGCCCACTTGGACTCTAAAGAACCACAACTCGTATAACTCGATAAGTTTCCAAATTTGTAAAAATCACGTTTTTAAATTATTATTCTCCCGACTTATTATTTCGCCGTTATTTATATAGTTATTATTTATAACAATAGTCCGACATTTATTACACTATTTGCATAGCATAATAACTATCGTTTTATTATTATAGTGTTTACTCGTGATCGTTTTATTATTAATATACGCATTTATATATTTATATATACGTTTAACACGTCTATATACGTATATAAACGATTATATTATCAATAATAGCATTACGAGTATTATCTTCAATATTGACTTTTAAATATTTATCGAGTCATAGAATTTGGTCACATGTCCGAGTCATGACTCTCGGCTCATAGTCCAAGTCCAAATATAAGAATCAAGTCACAATAATAAATCAACTCCGTCCAAATCAATCGTGCTACAACATGAGGGTCCGACTACGGCACCCAACTAACCTATCTCCGTCATCTAATTGACCGTCTCACAATCGGTCCCCAATTCCACATTCGACAACACATCTCCATATCAAAACACAAGTAACCCAAGTCCAAAAGCTCCGGTCCAATTATGCCACAACAATAATAATAATAACACAATATAAACCACAACCATATATGCCATACATTCGGGTCGATTTACCAAGTCAAACCCGGGTCAACCATGAGACCACAAGACTCATAATATTGTCTCACCCGAGACCTTAAGTCTCGGCATTGCTCCTCGATCCAAAGAGAACCAAACGGACCCAAGGGGGTCGTCGGCCAATAACCACGACAACAAACCACAAGCCAAAAATAATCACGGCTCAACCAAAACATCAATTACCAATAACTAAACACCAAGATTCATGTATAATCGGACAAACAAAAAAATATTCGAGACTCCCAAACGAGTCAAAGAGAACCACATCGAGACTTATTGTCTCGGTCGAGCTCCATTCGAGCCACAACAAAACCAAACGCGACCCAAAGGTCACGCATCGAGTACCAAACTCGTATCCCACCCAAACCCGAGATACCAAACGGACCTTTATGGTCAAAACATCATTTCCCATCATCATTTTACAAAACCCTTTCAAGAAAAACTAGTGTACCCACGAATTTGGGTACCAAATCGAGACAACGAGTTGAAACTCGTGTCACTCATCTTCAAAAAGACTTCAAAACTAAGTTTCTTCAAAAACCCAACAAGAAAGAGATGAAAAGGATGGTGTATGTGGTGATAACGTGATGATCTTGATTCGTATATGGTGTTAGGGTGGTCCAAATCGCGCGTGGTTAGTACCAAAAGATAGATCGCGAAAAGATGGTGAAGATGGTGGTGTTATTTTCGTTGTAAGAGTGGCGGTGGTGGTGTTATTTAGGTGATAAGGGGCGGCGATGGTTGTTTGAAATAAAGAGAGAGAGAGAGAGAGAGAGAGAGAGAGAGAGAGAGAGAGAGAGAGAGAGAGAGAGAGAGAGAGAGTAAATTGTTGGTGAAGATGTTGGTGTGGGTTGTGTTGCTTTTACAGATCCACAAGGACGATATAATGTAATTTACTCTTATTATTATAAAAAAAATAAACTTTGATAATAATAATAATAGTGGTAAGAGGTTTAAGGGTTTAAGTAGCCCGGTGTCAATACACGGTCCAAACCCGAAACCTTAAATAACCAAATGACTTTCAAACCGAACTCGTTCCAAAAATAATAAAATCCGATCCAATAATAAAATATAATTAAAATTGTTAGGTTAACCTAGTGCCGGATTCAATGTAGTGTCAAAATAACGATCTCAAAATAAATCATCACGAACGAATCAAATCAAACCATAAATAAATAATCGATTCCCATAAATATCGTACGATTAAAAATCACGTACCAACGTTCGTAAAATATCTCGTCACAATAAACTTTTCAAATATTCCAAATTTATAATTTTAATGTAATGCGGGTTTTAAAAACGGCTCCCTATTTTGCCAGTTATCACATAATAAAGCTAGGTTAGTTGCCCAAGGTTATAATCAACAAGAACGAATTGATTATGACGAAACTTATGCCCCCGTAGCTAGATTAGAATCAATTAGGATACTACTTGCCTATGCATGCGCCCTAGATTTTAAGTTATTCCAAATGGAGGTGAAAAGTGCATTCCTTAACGGTTTTATCAATGAGGATGTATATGTGGCACAACCTCCAGGATTCATTGACTTCGCAAAACCTGATTATGTTTATAAGTTAAAGAAAGCTATGTATGGACTCAAACAAGCTCCCAAAGCTTGGTATGATCGATTAAAAGCTTTCCTTATTAAACATGATTATTCCATGGGAATGGTAGATAACACTCTTTTCACTAAAAGGAAAGACCCAAATCTCATCATTGTTCAAATATATGTTGATGACATTATATTTGGATCGACTTGTCAAGACATATGTGATGAATTTGCCAAAATCATGCATGATGAGTTTGAGATGAGTATGATGGGTGAACTTAACTTCTTCCAAGGATTACAAGTAAAACAATTAGAAGATGGAATATTCTTTAACTAATCTAAGTACATTAAGGAAATGCTTAAGAAATTTGGCCTAGAAGACTCAAAACCCATGAAAACTCCTATGTCTACGGAAGTAAAACTCACAAAGGATGATGAAGGTGAGTCCGTAGATAACACCAAGTATAGAGGAATGATAGGTAGTTTACTATACTTGACGGCAAGTAGACTCGATATCATGTTTAGTGTCTGCCTTTGTGCCCGTTTTCAAGAGGATCCCAAAACCTCTCACCTAGAAGCGGTTAAGCGTATCTTCCGATACATTAAAGGCACTATACACTTAGGATTATGGTATCCTAAGGGATCCGGCATAGAAACCATCGTCTATGCGGATTCGGGTCATGCGGGAGACTACGTAGATAGAAAAAGCACTAGCGGTATTTGCACGTTTATGGGATGTTGTCTAACATCTTGGTTTTCGAAGAAGCAAACCGCTCTTGCTATTTCTACCGCCGAAGCCGAATATGTAAGCGCTGGAAAGGCATGTCAACAAGCACTATGGATGAAACAAGCTCTTATAGACTATGGCATTAGGTTAGAAAACGTTCCCATTATGTGCGATAACAAAGGTGCGATAGAGTTAAGTAAAAATCCGGTGCAACACTCTAGGACTAAACATATAGAAATACGTCACCACTTTCTTAAGGATAATTTACAAAAAGGGAACATATCTATAGAAAAAGTTGCATCGGAAGATATGATAGTGGATATATTCACTAAACCCCTTAAGTGTGAATTATTCAACCACTTGCGTTTAGGATTAGGAATGATGGAACAAGTTGACTAAATTTTATTGCATTTAGACAATTTTTTTTTTGTTTTTCTTGCATAAGATTTTTTTTCTTTTCACTTCTCCATCTCTGAGTCTAGGAATCTATTTCGCACAAAATTAAAGATTGTGAAATTTTATTTTCTTTGCATAAACTCTTTTGTAAAACCCAATCAATTTTCTTTAAAAATTATTCTCGCATCTAGGAATCACATGGACATCATTTTCCTTGCATTGTTGACTAATGCTAAAAACATTTTCTTCCAAAATCATTCATAAATTCTCACATAAATTGTCAAGGTATATAATCTAATATATATCTTTGACATTAATGATCGAGCAAAAATCGAATCAAGGAGATTTTGGATTGTTTCTTAAGAATTTCTTTTTCATTTAGAAGTCGAAACAATCACAACTCCACATTTGTTGCATATAGGCACACACTAGGACCAAAATCACTCATAACATTGTCATCTTGTTTCATCACAAGATGCTTGACTCACTAGTTGCCTTTGCCTTTGATCTAAGATAGTTGCCTTAGGAAGTTTAAGTGCTCTTGCCTTTGTTTGTCTCTTCTAGCATATTATGTGTTACTTATTTGCTCTTTTGCTTAAGTGTTTTTGCATGCATGCTATATCTTGATTAGATTAGATGCTATATTGCCTAAAGGAATTGAACTTGCTTGAATCCAAATCCAAAAACACAACCTTTCTGCAAATTTTCTGCCAAAAACCCTTTTCTGGCAATCTGGAAACCATCAGATGGGCGGCCCCCTTAATTATGTAAGGCGGCCCCCTTAATTTTAAGGGGACCGCCCCCTAATTAAAGGGACCGGCCATCTGTTGGACGGATTTACAGAATCTTTTCTGCTTTTTAGCCCATTTCAACCTACATTTCCCATTTTTCACCAACACATTTTGTCCTAATCTCCCAAACAAACTTTATCCATCCATAAACACACAAATCTTACACTATAAATATCTCCAATCTTCCACACTCTCCATTCATCCATTCATGACTTCTCCAAACAAACCAAAACCAAAAGCCTCAAGGCTTGCAAGAATGACGGAAAAACCCGTTTGGCGAAGAAAAAAGCCCTCGAAACAAATCCATCATAACCAATGAAGTTGGAAATCACTCAACACCCCAAACCACTTACTTCCCAAACTTTACACCAAATTCACAAGGACATTCATTTGATCCTCTTTACAAACCATACAACATTGGCCAAACATCTTCCTTCACGCCAAGCCACTCATCTCATCCTCCAACCATTTATAATGATCCATACAAGTTTGATCAACCATCCAACTTCAATTCCATCTACACAAACCCAATTCATCCATATCAACACAATGACTTTCTCCACATTGCCACGGAAAAGCAAAAGTTCCGTGATGAAATATCCCAAATCCATGATCTTAGTGATCTCAATGCCATGCATCATCACCCTACAACAATTGCCTACCTCATTCTCTCAACTTGGATCAAGTTACAAACCACACTCACTATTGCCCTTGTTGCATCTTCCTTCAAAAACAAATTCTATACTTGAGTGAAGATATTTCTTGGATTGAATATCTCCTCACTCGTCCTCATCCCATACCACCCTTAACACGATACAACATCGTAAGATCCACCTCTTCCGCTCCATACCCCACTCCATATCCCTCTCCATCTAACAACTAAGCTTTATGCTTATGTTCCCCTTCAAGCAAAATAAAACAATCAACCATGGGTTGCAAGCAAGTCCAAGTGCTCTCTTAGGCAATATAGGACTATGTCTCTTCTTTTGTTTTATTGTAATCAATATGCTTCAAACATACTGAATGTTGTAATGCTAATCATTTCTATGATGCTTGAATGAATCTATTTTTATTTGCATAATTATTACTTTGCATGTATATGTGTCTTGTTCTCTTCATATATTTTGTGTAGCCAAGATTTCCATAGCTCATTCCCTTGGTGCTCTCAAATGAGGGGGAGCATACATCAAGGGGGAGCATTCTACCCGATTAATCTTCTTTCGCGAAGCTTACTAGGCTTAACCTTTTTGATTTTACAAAAAGGGGGAGAAGAGAAATGTAAACTCTATAATACTTGTCTGAAAACAAGTTTTAGATCTACTGAGTTTAAGGTTTTGTAATAATCAAAAAGGGAGAGATTGTTGACATAAATAATGCCTAAAAACATTATTAACATATTATCAATTTTTCTATGTTTTGATTATTACAAAATACAAACTCATAGAACTAAAACTTGTGACTTAAACAAGTATTTAGTGATTAACATTTCTCTTTACATCCAAATCACTTAAGGTATGAATAAACAAAGTGTTTAGTGCAATTTATGATCAAAGGGAAATTTAATTAAGTATTACAAAGTTTATTTAATCATATAAACATATTATATATTTTTGAAAAACACTTTTGGTAATAAAGAAAAATGTTTTATTCATACTAAATATATGAATTCAAATTTTTAACTAAAATCAGTTAGTTTTTCACCAAATAAACTTTCCTCACTAGAAAACGAAATTTCTGGCCGTTACAGCTGGGCGGTCCCCTTAATTTTAAGGGGACCGGCCTTGATTTAAGGGGACCGGCCATGCTCCTCTGTCAGAATTTGTTATCTATAAATACCACTTCAAATCTGAAATTTTCTCACCTTTTGCACTCCTAAACTTTCTGTTCTAGATCTCAAATTCCAATCTCTAAATCCTTTGATCATACATTCTTAAATCTTTGTTTCTAAGTGATCCAAAGATCATCCTATCAAGTGCAAGAGAAGAATACTTCTATCCCTCAAGACAAGAAGTATTACAACTTGTTGTGATCTCCACATCTAAGTTGTTAGAGCATCATCATTATATTCATCTCATTGTGTGATTAGTTGTGAATATTTGTTATAAGATAGGTTAGTACATAGTGTGATTGATTAGTAGTTAGTTGTGAAGAAGTAGTGTTAGGAAGAAGATCGGTGTGTAGAAGATAGTTGTGAAGAAGATTGGTGTGTAGAAGATAGTTGTGAAGAAGATTGGTGTGAAGAAGATAGGTGTGAAGAAGATTGGTGTGTAGAAGATAGGTGTGAAGAAGTAGTGTGATTAAGTAGTGAACAGGTGTGAAATAGTTGTGTAGAAGGTGTGAATAAGTTGTGACGAAGTTGTGGTGTGTAAATTAGTGTGTAAGGTTTTCTCCGCCATAAGGGAGCTTATTGACATAGTGAAGAAAACTCTCGAGTTAGGTGCTCGGGGAGTGGAGTATGGCAAGGAAGGTGACCTTGTAGCCGAACCACTATAAATCTCTTGTCTCGCGGTTCGATCTTTCCGACTCTCATCTATTTCCTTACTTACATCATTATTGTTTTATAGTACATATTTAATGTTGTTCATATTGTGCATGACTTGATTTCATATAGCATCGAATCTATATATTTGAAAACAAAGAAAACTTTCAAACAATCTTTTACAACAAATTAAAAAGATGTAAAACTATTCAACCCCCCCCCCCTTCTAGTTTTCCACATTGTGCAATTTTATGTTGAAATTCTCAAATCCATCTTAAGTAGTTAAAAGTGTTGCTCAGTACTTGTTTAAGTTTATTTAAGCTTATTTATAAGCTTTCTAAAGCTTTCCAATCATATAAATCAGTTTAGGATATTAAATTCAAAAATACAAAAAAAATCAATAAAATAGTAGAAAAATAAAAAAATGCAGGTTATGAAGGTAAGAATGGCTGGAGCACTGTATATCATGGATGGCAGTGGTTTAGAGCCTCAGGGGAGGTAATAGGATTGATCATTGGTCCTTGGTTCTTGGTGTTTAGCAGGAAAGCACTTTGTAAGATCATTTCTAATTTTTCATGTTTTACTGTTCCATTGCTTATCTTAGTTTCATTTCTGTGTTTTTTATGCTTTATAGATCTAATTAAGTCTTATTGTAGCTTAAAATCAGTTGCTTGTTAATTAGTATTGATAGTTGCTTATAATTCCATTTTGGACTGTAAAACCTCGCGATAATTCACATAATTAACTTCGGTTAATTTAATAAATATTCTTTGTCATTATTGTAATTACCATTTTTACGGGGAAATTTAAAATTTTCTTTGTATATTAAAATGGTCATGATTACGATATTGTCAAATTCGTCAAACGACAAAACAAGTTCTCGACAAAATTAACAAAATATTTATTTAACTAAACCTAATTAATAAAACTAATTACTAAAACTAATTTCTAAACCTAACGGGCCCTTAATCCCCTTAAGCCCAACCGGCCCACACCAAAACCCAAAATTCAAAAATAATAATAATACAAATCGACTAAATCTACTCCAAAACGTCTCGTTCATTTCAAATTCGTACACACGACCCACGTATCTTTTTTGCACAATCTCGTTAAACACCTATCCAACTATTAGTGTGTCAAATTTCACGTTCATACGTTAATATTTGATACGTTTTTATGAGGCATTTCGTTTAGCCATAAATCGACCCACACAATTTGTGATTTATTCATTTCTTATCCGTTTTTGTTCCCGTTGATTCCTATGAGTTTCTAATATTATTTGTAACATATTTTCATGTGTAAATAATAACTATGATCGACTAAGACTCCTTAAAACGCAAATGAGCAACTCGTTTGCTAATAAAAAAATGGATGTCGACATATTTAGAACTCACAAGGACGATTTATATTTGTCTACCTTTCACAAATCATTTTAATACTACTCTAGCTATCTTAGGACTTCTATTCCCTGGCATTGCATAGTAGTTCTTGTCCCATGCAATGATTTACACCATACGAAACACAAAACCTTCCATATATACCATACCCGATCGTCCCTTTCCTCCTCCATTCATTCACAAATTGTTCCTACTCTTTTCTCTATTCTAAAATACCTAAGAACGACCAAGGAAACTTTGCAAGATCGTTTGGAAGCAAGACGTTTGTAACTTCTTGTTATACGATCCATACCTGTCTCTTCTAGTCGAACGTGTATCTATACTACTCTTTTCATCCGTTTCTCTCGACTCTCTACCACCCTAGAGGTGTAGTAAGTCGTCTCCACTCTTTCTCGTTTCATATCATTCATTATTTTCATTCCATGCATCATATGTATATTCATTTCATCGTCTATCATTTTAGTATATTTATACACGTACATATTTGTTTTTAGAACACGAAACGTGACTAGCCTCTATCTTGGTAGGCCTAGGAGTCACGTAGCACGTACACTTCACATTTATTTTCATGTTACATGCATATAACGAGTCCATTTCAAATCATGTCACACGTATAAATTACCCAAAAATACTTAGTAAATATTTCATAACTTTCAAAATATAAAAACGAGCTAAACACTCTACAAAAGCAACGTATAACTTTTAATTTCATGTAACAAGTACCCAATATTTTTGCTCGACCTAATAGACCACCTAGAAAACTATTAGTTTCATGTACACGACTTATAAAAATATTCACGTTTTGACACCCTAATCGAGCCAAAGTAAATCGACACCAACCAGATTTTTCAAATTAAAACTTATATAAAAACCTTAAGTTTTGTCGAGTGGGCTTAAATCAAGGCCCAATAAGACCTTGCGTTTTAACAGCCCACTGGGCCTATAAAATATATTTTTAGAATCATAAAGGAAACCCAAGTTCAAGCCCAAAAGAATTTCTATGCCCTCGCCTCTAAAATTTTAAATGGGCCTTAGTTTGGTTCGAATCAAGGCCCATAAGCTAAATAAATAAGCTTTTTATGAAATAAGCAGTTGAAATAAGCTAGGAATTAATAAAAGAAGCCACGGAAATTTTTATAAAATTTTTATAATCACTTTTGCAAAAATTGGACTAAAAATGTAACGCGACGACACATATAGGGACTAAATGTGAAAACTGTGAAAACTAAGGACTAAAAATGTAGAAACAGAAAGAAAGGATAAAAATTGATAATATAATATTGTTACAAGCTTAGATTGTAATATTTGACATGTAGTGGACTATAATTGTAAATATATATAAAAAGGACTAACGGTGTGACGCTAACGCCGTTAGTATAAAAGTTGTAAAATTGGAAAAAGGACAAGGACTACACATAATCTATTTGACATTCTTATTTTATTTTCTATTTTACGGCAACCCTCACGTCATATGCATTTTGTTACGTTTTATATATATATATTATTTATTTTACGTTAATTATATATATAACGATACTTAAAAGATTAATATATTTACTTACGATTTAAAAAGGTAAAACTACGATGGATATTTTAAATAAAGTATTTTCATATCATGCATGACATAATAATTTCACTTCACATCATCTATTCGTCATAACGAATAAATCTTATTCGTTATTCGTTCGTATTTACCAAATAGTATTTGGTTATATTCTCTGATAAATTTATTTATCAGGTTCTGTGTCAAAGACGTTCCCATAAATCTCATCCTATCTTACTTTTCATCATTTCCAAATCAATCCAGGTGAGTCATAGCCCCATTTCAAATAATTGTTTTAACTCATTGGGGGAGATACATGCTTACATATACTTTGATAACTTGATAAGTATATGAAATAAAATAAAATACATGATTCAAATCAATTTCCTAATTGATATTAAAATAATATAATTTGTGATTTATAATATATCCATGTTTCCAATGTGATTATTGTGGTATGTGAAATATATATTTATTGATGAATTATTTGACTGAAATAGTGTTATTCATATGAAAATGTTTTCAATTCGATTATTGTGGTATGTGATATAAATGTGTTACTGGCGAAATATTCAAACTGAATTTCTGATACTCAAATGGTGACATTTTCAAACTTAATTTCTGATACTCAAATGGTGACATTTTCAAACTGAATTTCTGATACTCAAATGGTGATATTTTCAAACTGAATTTCTGATACTCAAACGATACTATTTTCAAACTGAATTTGTGATACTCAAACGATACTAATTTCAAATTGAATTTCTGATACTCAAACGATGATATTTTCAAACTGAATTTCTGATACTCAAACGATACTGTTTTCAAATTGATCTCTGTGATGCGATACTTGATTTCATGATGTTATGCTAAATGAGCCCATAAGTCCTTGATATTGCCTAAGTTAGCTTATCGCCATAAAGTCCCTCAATTATGAGCCATTAATCACCGTAACGTGAGCGCGAATATAGTGAACAGATTCGAAACCTGTTTGGATTGACCTCCGATCCCACTAATACTTGACGGAATGCCATTATGCATGTGGTTAGTCGTATTAGTCGTGATACACTATATTTGAGACAAGTAGGAATTGGCAAATCACCTACGAATAGAGGGCAAAATCTATCATTGATTTGATAGAACACCCCTTCTGTTAACGTCTTGCGTGTCATGAGGCTTGGTGCAATATCTATAAAGGAAATATATATGTATTCAACATATATTTAGATACAGCTGTATAGGTTTGACCATACGTGAATTGTTTATCTGATTGATTTAGTATCATGAGTTTCCAGCTCATGTTAAGATTATTGAATTCCTTATTGAATGTGATTGAATATTTATATGATTTATTTGTGAATATATTCGATACTTGTTTTGTTATTGTCTGTATTTTATTAACACCAAATATTCCTGAAATCTAACAAAATAAAGGGTTTTTCCTAAAACTCTATGAACTCACCAACCTTTGTGTTGACACTTTTAAGCATGTGTATCTCACGTAATTTAACAGAGCAGGACAAGACACGGAGTGGGCATTTATTACTCTGATAAATTAAAATGGTGTAAAAATCAATTTTGTCATTTTTACAAGTCTTTATATCTTTTCATAAGATTTTAAATCAAATGGTTCATCTTTTATCAAAATTATTATTTAAATGACAAATACCTTTCAAAATGTTTCTTTTAAACCGTTTTATTGGTTAAAACTTCGATCCTCACCGTAACACCCAAATAAATTTTCCGCTGCGACAAACTTTAAAAATGGGGGTGTTACAGATTGGTATCAGAGATACAGTTATAGAGAATTAAATGTTTTCAAACATTAAAACTGTAACTTTATTTTCAAAATAATGATTTTACACCATAATATTTTATGCCCTCCGTGTCTGCAGACTGCCGTGCTCCATACTTTATTTGTTGAGATTATCTTACATTGCTTAATAGTTACTCATATACAATTGTTATTTCATCTGTACTGTTAAATCTTTAACATACAAAATACTCATAAAATATTATTCTTGGGTTACTACTGTAGCATGTCTTCAGGAACGCCCGTGAATATCAATTCTACTCTCCATAATACTAATACCTCGTCAATCAATAAGAATTCTCCAAATAATAAAGATCCTTACGTACAAATAATAAAATCCCAACCTAATATAGAACTAAATCCGAGATCACCTCCGTCGTCACCTATTCGTTCACCTTTACGTCAAAGAATCCGGAGAGCTAACGAATCATATGAAAATTTGATTGGTGGCCAGGCAACGTTCGAAGTTGGACAAGGTTCGAGCCAAGAGATATCATGGACGAATGTTGAACCAATTTCTCCGTTACCTTATACTTCAGATTCTACAATACCTAATTCTCCAAATAATTTATCTTCACCCAACTCTCCCGACTACGGTATAAGTACTCCTGAATCAATATGGAATCTTATTTATCGACATGCCGGCATATTGGATGCTCACACTGAACAACTAAAAGGGTTACGACCAACTCAATTTGAACGGTACGACCGTAACCTTGACGCTTTGTTCAAGAGGGCAGATGCTGAAAGGCGAACAATATGTGAGTTAGGAATAAAGATTAATGAAATAAAGGACAACACCAACCAGGAACTTGGAAGTTTGGACTCCAGGGTTCGTTGTGCAAGAAGAGAACACGGTCAAACACATGTAAGAATCGGAGATATTGAGAGAACCCTATGGATGGCCAGAGATGCAGCCAGAAACCAGGGTCAAAAGATTGCCGCATTAGAGAGTATGTTGGCAAACCAAATGAACATGTGTCAAGAACGTTTCTCAAACATGGAAGCTGCACAACTTGAGCTTGAGAAAGAAATTAGATATTTACGTCAGAGGCGTAACTAATCTTAAATTACAAGTTTTCCTTGTTGTTCCTAATAAACCAAATAGACTTGGTTAATATTTCTTGTAATGTTCAATAATTCTGAAACTTCAGGATGTGTAATCAAAACATATTGTATAATAACATCTTTTCTGTTATATATATATATTTATATATATATATATATATATATATATATATATATATATATATATATATATATATATATATATATATATATATATATATGTTTTGAATCAATCTTTTCTTCCGTATAAATCATGCATGTAATGAATCCCCATATTTCATGCAAAAATCTCATCATTTGTTATTTATAATAACCAAATGATTCTATACAGATCAATGAAGTATTAATAAAAGATCTTGTATCGTTTATCTTGCAAAGACAATCGGTCAAGTTATTAATATTCTGTTTACATCTGTAATATTATTCAAATCTACCGTAAGATTTCTTGCAAATAATTAATATTTCTTAAAAATTTTCATAAATAATCTAAAACTATAAGAATCGTCTAAATACCAATTTTTGAAAGTGGAATTAAAGAATGAAGAAAAGATAATTAAACTTCATTTGAAATAGACAAGTCGGTTTGTTCCTTAGTAATCCCATATCAAGAGTTGATCATTAATAAAATGATACAACAAAGACATCTTGAAATTAGATTACAGTAGGGAGTCAATTCAGTCTATTATAAATGAAATAATTAACTTCATTATTTAAAATTTTCTGATATTATATGGATTCTAATGTTGAGTTTCATTTATGTTTACAGAAAATGGACAACATGAACAATGCATATCAATCATCATCAGAAATTTCCATGACTCCTGGAGCTATCCAGAAATTGGTAAATGACATAGTGTCAGTGGTACTAGAAGGGACTACCTTAGTTTATCCGAGAAGAGAGACGGGTATACTTGGTAATCAAAACCCTGCAAATTTCATGAAGTATAGACCACCTCACTTAAAGATTCAAGAAGGAATGATCAACCCTACCATCAACCATCATCAAGGAATTAGGCATGGAATGTTATCAAATGGAAATCATCAGAAGAGGAAATTACCCGACACAGGAACCGTCAATCCCGTCTACTGCAACATCTTCAATGCTCAAGATCGTTATCGCAAACATCTAGAAAACCGTATGAAGTATCAACATCAGCTGGGAATCAATCAGATAGCTAATAGGAATTGTCTTGTCGCGCCTGTTTCTGGAAATGGTTATCTTGGAACTCTACCCTGGTGTCAAAAATGCAACCTGCATCACATCGGGAAATGTAGGGTTAGATGCCTGAAATGTCAGAAATTAGGTCATCAGACAATTAGCTGCAGGACTAAGGACGTGAAAGTACAACCAACAACCATTGTATGTCACGGATGTGGTGGACATGGTCATCATGTGAAACGATGTCCAAACTACAATGTTAATTGGAAAGCCAAGACCTTTACAAGAAAATGAAGAATCTTTAAAGACCTTGATAGTATCAAGGGAATGGCAACTAGATTGGAACAGATGAATAAATTCATGTTGAAGATAAATAAAATCTAGTTTAAAATTTCCTAAGTTGTATTTCTTTCCTGTATTTCACTTCAAGTTACGATGGATGTAACTTAAACAATAATCTTTCTACTGTATCGAAAAATCTCCCTTGTAATATTTCCATAATAATAATAATCCAAGTTAATTTTAATTTCTATCTCATCTACCAAATAACAATATACAATAATTACTCCATAAATTTTTGAATTATAATATGAATCCTAAAATTTTCCACTTTATTTCAAAAAGAAATTACGTGTTATATCATAAAAATAGCACGTTGAACACCATCTAAAACAATTTATATAAATATACGATTGAACCAAACATCACATCATTTAGTCCTCAATTATACATAACCTGATCAACTATGTATAATTTAGGAAGAATTATGTTATGAAAGGAACAATGATATTATCAAATAATTTAATAACAATCTTCATTCAAAAGCAAGATAAAAAGCTAAAATAAATTGTTCATAATACATTGAACAACCCATAATAAATACCTATCATATGTCATCACCATTATGATAGGAATCAACAAAAGTATAATTAAGAAAAACACCAATAATTCACAATAACTAACAAAAGACATCAATAGTGAAATTTTTATTTAAAATCCATAAAAATTAATACATAAACAAATAATTAGCATCGGAAGTGCTATCGTTACAATTATTACAATACAATCAAAGGAATCTTCAATAGGTTGATCCGCAATGACAAATAAGACTCCCACCAACAAAACAATAGCAAGAGCCACCACAGGATGAATCACTTTAATTATGCTGAAAAATAAATATAAACCAAATATTAAAAATAATAATGAGACAAATTCTTAAAAATAAAACGAGTTTTATTCATTATTCGTTACAAATACATAAAAACATAACAAGAACTTAATCCAAAACAACCCTAGCTTAAGATTTTACCCCCAGATCTTGTCGACGGTAATAGCAAGGATAGTCAGGGGTACGACAAACATCAAGATCGCAACCAAGAATCCAAAGTCTTCATCCGGAACGTACGCCAAGTAGATAGCGGCAAGGACGACGTACACAATCGCTAAGATGGTTATGAGATGCGGCATTTTGATGGAAAATGAGAGGAAAGTGATTAATGGAAGGAGTGGAAATTGGTAGTGGTATATATAGGTTAGAAGGTGACCGTTGGGCACTATTCCCAACCGTTGGGGCACTATTTACTAGCCGTTATTTCACTATTCATGACCACTAATTTCAAATATTCACAACCCTTAAATACTTCAGTTACCTTATCTTGTTGGGTACAAGTAAATCTAACTGAATCCCGTTTCCGTAGTTTTAGGAATGAAAATCTCCCGACAACCTCTGTTCAAAAATTCCTTACTCAAGTAATCACATTAAATTTGAATTTCGGGACGAAATTCAGAATGACATGTGGGTACTGTAAAACCTCGCGATAATTCACATAATTAACTTCGGTTAATTTAATAAATATTCTTTGTCATTATTGTAATTACCATTTTTACGGGGAAATTTAAAATTTTCTTTGTATATTAAAATGGTCATGATTACGATATTGTCAAATTCGTCAAACGACAAAACAAGTTCTCGACAAAATTAACAAAATATTTATTTAACTAAACCTAATTAATAAAACTAATTTCTAAACCTAACGGGCCCTTAATCCCCTTAAGCCCACACCAAAACCCAAAATTCAAAAATAATAATAATACAAATCGACTAAATCTACTCCAAAACGTCTCGTTCATTTCAAATTCGTACACATGACCCACGTATCTTTTTTTGCACAATCTCGTTAAACACCTATCCAACTATTAGTGTGTCAAATTTCACGTTCATACGTTAATATTTGATACGTTTTTACGAGGCATTTCGTTTAGCCATAAATCGACCCACACAATTTGTGATTTATTCATTTCTTATCCGTTTTTGTTCCTGTTGATTCCTATGAGTTTCTAATATTATTTGTAACATATTTTCATGTGTAAATAATAACTATGATCGACTAAGACTCCTTAAAACGCAAATGAGCAACTCGTTTGCTAATAAAAAAATGGATGTCGACATATTTAGAACTCACAAGGACGATTTATATTTGTCTACCTTTCACAAATCATTTTAATACTACTCTAGCTATCTTAGGACTTCTATTCCCTGGCATTGCATAGTAGTTCTTGTCCCATGCAATGATTTACACCATACGAAACACAAAACCTTCCATATATACCATACCCGATCGTCCCTTTCCTCCTCCATTCATTCACAAATTGTTCCTACTCTTTTCTCTATTCTAAAATACCTAAGAACGACCAAGGAAACTTTGCAAGATCGTTTGGAAGCAAGACGTTTGTAACTTCTTGTTATACGATCCATACCTGTCTCTTCTAGTCGAACGTGTATCTATACTACTCTTTTCATCCGTTTCTCTCGACTCTCTACCACCCTAGAGGTGTAGTAAGTCGTCTCCACTCTTTCTCGTTTCATATCATTCATTATTTTCATTCCATGCATCATATGTATATTCATTTCATCGTCTATCATTTTAGTATATTTATACACGTACATATTTGTTTTTAGAACACGAAACGTGACTAGCCTCTATCTTGGTAGGCCTAGGAGTCACGTAGCACGTACACTTCACATTTATTTTCATGTTACATGCATATAACGAGTCCATTTCAAATCATGTCACACGTATAAATTACCCAAAAATACTTAGTAAATATTTCATAACTTTCAAAATATAAAAACGAGCTAAACACTCTACAAAAGCAACGTATAACTTTTAATTTCATGTAACAAGTACCCAATATTTTTGCTCGACCTAATAGACCACCTAGAAAACTATTAGTTTCATGTACACGACTTATAAAAATATTCACGTTTTGACACCCTAATCGAGCCAAAGTAAATCGACACCAACCAGATTTTTCAAATTAAAACTTATATAAAAACCTTAAGTTTTGTCGAGTGGGCTTAAATCAAGGCCCAATAAGACCTTGCGTTTTAACAGCCCACTGGGCCTATAAAATATATTTTTAGAATCATAAAGGAAACCCAAGTTCAAGCCCAAAAGAATTTCTATGCCCTCGCCTCTAAAATTTTAAATGGGCCTTAGTTTGGTTCGAATCAAGGCCCATAAGCTAAATAAATAAGCTTTTTATGAAATAAGCAGTTGAAATAAGCTAGGAATTAATAAAAGAAGCCACGGAAATTTTTATAAAATTTTTATAATCACTTTTGCAAAAATTGGACTAAAAATGTAACGCGACGACACATATAGGGACTAAATGTGAAAACTGTGAAAACTAAGGACTAAAAATGTAGAAACAGAAAGAAAGGATAAAAATTGATAATATAATATTGTTACAAGCTTAGATTGTAATATTTGACATGTAGTGGATTATAATTGTAAATATATATAAAAAGGACTAACGGTGTAACGTTAACGCCGTTAGTATAAAAGTTGTAAAATTGGAAAAAGGACAAGGACTACACATAATCTATTTGACATTCTTATTTTATTTTCTATTTTACGGCAACCCTCACGTCATATGCATTTTGTTACGTTTTATATATATATTATTTATTTTTACGTTAATTATATATATAACGATACTTAAAAGATTAATATATTTACTTACGATTTAAAAAGGTAAAACTATGATGGATATTTTAAATAAAGTATTTTCATATCATGCATGACATAATAATTTCACTTCACATCATCTATTCGTCATAACGAATAAATCTTATTCGTTATTCGTTTGTATTTACCAAATAGTATTTGGTTATATTCTCTGATAAATTTATTTATCAGGTTTTGTGTCAAAGACGTTCCCATAAATCTCATCCTATCTTACTTTTCATCATTTCCAAATCAATCCAGGTGAGTCATAGCCCCATTTCAAATAATTGTTTTAACTCATTGGGGGAGATACATGCTTACATATACTTTGATAACTTGATAAGTATATGAAATAAAATAAAATACATGATTCAAATCAATTTCCTAATTGATATTAAAATAATATAATTTGTGATTTATAATATATCCATGTTTCCAATGTGATTATTGTGGTATGTGAAATATATATTTATTGATGAATTATTTGACTGAAATAGTGTTATTCATATGAAAATGTTTTCAATTCGATTATTGTGGTATGTGATATAAATGTGTTACTGGCGAAATATTCAAACTGAATTTCTGATACTCAAATGGTGACATTTTCAAACTTAATTTCTGATACTCAAATGGTGACATTTTCAAACTGAATTTCTGATACTCAAATGGTGATATTTTCAAACTGAATTTCTGATACTCAAATGGTGATATTTTCAAACTGAATTTCTGATACTCAAACGATACTATTTTCAAACTGAATTTGTGATACTCAAACGATACTAATTTCAAATTGAATTTCTGATACTCAAACGATGATATTTTCAAACTGAATTTCTGATACTCAAACGATACTGTTTTCAAATTGATCTCTGTGATGCGATACTTGATTTCATGATGTTATGCTAAATGAGCCCATAAGTCCTTGATATTGCCTAAGTTAGCTTATCGCCATAAAGTCCCTCAATCATGAGCCATTAATCACCGTAACGTGAGCGCGAATATAGTGAACAGATTCGAAACCTGTTTGGATTGACCTCCGATCCCACTAATACTTGACGGAATGCCATTATGCATGTGGTTAGTCGTATTAGTCGTGATACACTATATTTGAGACAAGTAGGAATTGGCAAATCACCTACGAATAGAGGGCAAAATCTATCATTGATTTGATAGAACACCCCTTCTGTTAACGTCTTGCGTGTCATGAGGCTTGGTGCAATATCTATAAAGGAAATATATATGTATTCAACATATATTTAGATACAGCTGTATAGGTTTGACCATACGTGAATTGTTTATCTGATTGATTTAGTATCATGAGTTTCCAGCTCATGTTAAGATTATTGAATTCCTTATTGAATGTGATTGAATATTTATATGATTTATTTGTGAATATATTCGATACTTGTTTTGTTATTGTCTGTATTTTATTAACACCAAATATTCCTGAAATCTAACAAAATAAAGGGTTTTTCCTAAAACTCTATGAACTCACCAACCTTTGTGTTGACACTTTTAAGCATGTGTATCTCAGGTAATTTAACGGAGCAGGACAAGACACGGAGTGGGCATTTATTACTCTGATAAATTAAAATGGTGTAAAAATCAAATTTGTCATTTTTACAAGTCTTTATATCTTTTCGTAAGATTTTAAATCAAATGGTTCATCTTTTATCAAAATTATTATTTAAATGACAAATACCTTTCAAAATGTTTCTTTTAAACCGTTTTATTGGTTAAAACTTCGATCCTCACCGTAACACCCAAATAAATTTTCCGCTGCGACAAACTTTAAAAATGGGGGTGTTACATGGACTGCCAAACTAGCATAAGTGGTAATCTTGGGGATTAGTGGTTGTAGCTGGTGATTCTATGCCTATTTAGGTATTTTGAATCATATTAGGTAGCTACAAGTAAGTTTCATGGTGTAATTTTGCTAAGTTTGTTGAAAATCACAAAAATCTGTTGTTTGAAGGAGTGTTTGGCTCATTTGAGTTTCCTGTGTACAACTCCAAATCAGTAGGTATAAGTCTTTGAGATAAGTCACATTAGGTTCATTTGGAGCTTTCAAATCCTAAAAACCAGAACTCTTTCAGTTAAAAGTCAAACCTTAATCTCATGGATTTTCTCAACTGTTAGGATTTAGAATCTCAAATCACTCATATTAGTGTATAAGTTGATAAAATAGCTTATTTTAGCTTCCTTTTAGCTTAATACAACATCACCAGTAACTAGGATTAGATCAAAGTTCATCAAAGTCAAAATTGGATCAAAAACCAAAAAGTCAAATTGCATAGGTTAGGCAGAAATCCAGTTTTTCAAAGATTTTTCATGATTTTAGCTTTCACAATTAAGCCTTGAGCTTTTTGGAGGATAAACTTTGTCAGCCAAACTTGTGGAATCCACTTTTAGATTATTTTTAGGAATTTTTCTCTGGCTTATTTAAGCCTGCAGGGTGAGAACATCCCCTGCACCAGGGCATTTGCCCATTTTTCATATGCTCGTTCTGAGTTTGATTGTGGTTAGAACCTTGGCTTTTTAAGAAGCTCTTCAGTCTAGCTTATTATATTAGAGCTCATTTTGGATCTCAGACCCTCAGCTTATAGCTTATTGTTGCCTTATATTGACCCTGACTACAACCATCATCCTAAGCACTCAGTGTGATTGGCTAAATTTCACAAGATCACATCTTGCTTATTAGTGAACTATAAGGCCTGATTCTTGGCTTTTTGGAAAGCTCCCTGGGCCATCTTTTTAGATCAACTTTAAGTTTGGATCTCTGATCAAACCTGTGGGCCCCACAAAGGGCTGCAAGTGCCTCATTTTGGCCTATTTGGCCTGTGTGATTTTCATAAGTGCTTATTTGATCTTCTTGGTTCATCCAAAGTGCTTATTCTGTTGTTCTATCTTATTTCACTTACATTTCAGTTGTTTATAGCTTTTTTAGTCCTTGGTAGCTTATTTTATTCAAAATCCATCAAAAAGTCCTAATAAGCTTGTGTCAAGCATTTAAACTTGCACACAGCTTATTTTTAAGCTACAAAAAGATTATTTTCACAAAAGTTGCTCATTTTCAGTAGTAAAATAGATTTGTAAAAGAAAATCCAAGAAAAGCCAAACATAAAATTAAGTGATAGCTTCTATTTAAGCCATTTGGCTTATTTTTCTGCTTTTTCAAAAAGCAAATTCCAATTTTATATTTTTCTTAAGTTCTTAATATATTAAAATAGTTTTAAAAAAAATTCATAATTTTCAGAGTAGATTTAGTATTTATAATAATTAATTTAAGTTTAATTAGTTTTAATTGAAAAATCAAAAATAAAAATCATTAGTGCTTAATTTTAATCTCTACTGTCTTTTTATATTTTTCCTATGTTTTATAATTCATAAAGTATTTTTAGAAAAAATTTCATAATTTCTACTGTTCATTTGGTAATTTTTATAATTAATTTAGTTTAAATAGATTTTAATTAATAATTAAGTAATTAATAATTAAATTAGCTTATATACAATTTTTATAAACTTTTTATAATTTTATAGGATTCCTGTGATGATTAATTAGTTTTGTAAAAATTTCCATAATTTTCTAAGTCACTTTAGTATTTTTCTTAATTTTAATTACTTTAAATTAGATTAAATTAAATAGAAAATAGTTTTTAATTAATATTAAATAATAAAATAATCAAAAAAATAATTTTCGTTTTAATTAAATTTTCTTTTAATAGTAAGTTTGTAGAAAAGTCAAATTCACCCCCTCTAGTTTAATTTTGCTTAAAATTCACCTTTTTTTCTGTTCGCGTTTATGTTTTTAGACTTTAATCACATTCGTAGTCATTCTGATTATCTGTATTTGTTCATATTATTAATTTATCTTAATCTCAATCATATCCAGTAGTATAATCCAATCCAAATCATTATCTGGTTACTTCCTCCAAATCACTGATTCCTATAAACGTTTACAAATACAATTTCGACCTCGCTGGGACTTAACGACCCGGGGATTTCCCTATACTTCACCGGATTTTATATCTTGCACTCCCTCCTGGGCACACCTATTGACCGCACCCGGTTGACTGGTTAGTTTGGGAGGAGTCAATAATCAGTTTTGTTGTCACGTTTCATTTCATGCATGCAAACATTTTCTAAGGTCAGTATCGAAAAATCACATACTCTATAGATGGATACTCCTAAAATGGAGGCAAAGCCTCTTTATAGGAAAATCATTTACTTGAAATCCTAATAAATTGGTCCCTCTTTAGGTCTCATTGTTTTGTTTGTGAGTAAACATGACCGATCCAAAGTTGAGGGGATCTCAATCCTATTGGAAAATCAAATACTTAATTTCCATATAAATGGTAAAAGGTTTAATTAACTCTATATATATAATGCAAACCAATCCTAACTCTTCAAATCCATTCTTTAATCCAATTCTGTTTATACATATATTTTCACAATCATTGTGACAATATTGATATGTTTTTTAAAGTTGATGAATCTGTGTCCTAGATTTATTGTTGTTTGGGTTTGATATGGATTTATTGTTTTTGATCGATCCGGTGGTAGAAGTCTTAAAGATGGTTTTGGTGGTTTGAGTCTAAGGTTATTCAGTCGCGATTTCAGCGATTTCCCTGTTTAAATTATATGGTTTGATAACATGCATGCCATGCATATAAGGTAAGGTAGAAAAAGCATGCATATCGGTAAAATTATATGAGACAAGTTGATAATTCCCTTAAGGTAGAATATCGACAAATGGTCTCAAACGATAGAATACATAAGTACGTATGGTGCCTATACTTGTGAAAGAAAAGAAGAAGACTACGTAACGTCGATAAGATATAGGTGTGAAAAGTATCAGCCAACTACAACAAATATGTATAGGCCGGTGTTGTCAAAATCATGTTTGATCTTTATGTTGTTTGTTTCTGATATCATGTTTTTGTTTGTTGCATTCATAGAATTTGAAAGATGCATGGTGTAATATGTCCAAGTTAATGTTATTCACAGGTAACCTGCGAGAAACAACGAGCTTTATTGATGCATAGTAACAAAAGAGGGAGAACTCCAAATGTATGTATGTTTAGACTTTTTTATACTCAATAATAGGTCCATATAATAGATTGCTACAAATTAGTGTTGTTTGTTTATGAAAAAAATGTACGGAGCATTACTTTGCAGCTTTCTTAGATAGTTTTTTTTTGGTAAAAGGTCAACGACCCGGTAAATATATTACTCCAAAAAACGTTTAAGTACAATGGATTTGGGTGAATCCCAAATCTCAGCCCGTTACATAGGCGATAAGCTTACATAACAAGATACTTCCTATTTTCTAAACACGAAAACAAACCACAACTCACATGATAACACACTATATAGACAAAGATGAAAAACTACTTCCTATGAGCTTGGAGTTTAGTGCCATACATGGCATTAAAAGCGTCCAAATTCCCTGGGAGATCATAAATTTGCTTAGAATAATCATCATAGTCATCATACTCATCCTCACGATCATGACCACCACCACCAAATAGGTTAGCTGACTCATCAAACATGTCCACAACCTCCTCGTCGTCAGTATCAGAAACCACAACCTCACCCACCTTTGAAAATGGGTTAGACCGCTTAGTGGTAGATGTAGACGGAATAGGTTGACCAGCATCATCCACAAGAGTAGCTTTCCCATCGATTATTAGCTTTTCAAGCTTACTAATTTTCTCAACAATAGGAGTAGAACCAGCTTCCCTTGTTCCCATAGAATCACTCACAAACGGTTGTTGCATATCACTCACAAGAGGGACTTGTGATGTAGTACCAGTCTTAACCGACTCATCCTTATTAACTTCCATTATATAGCCAGTATCCACATCCATGTTAGTAACAACCTGAGGAATACCAAAACCATCTGTATCATCCACGTTGATTATAGTGTGCTTTTTTTTTTTTTTTTATTATTATTATTATTATTATTATTATTATTATTATTTTTAACTTAAGTAAGAATGACTAGGATATAGAGATAAACGATGTGGAATCAATGAGGTTGTTTCTCAATAGTTTGATTGCGATAACAAAAGATATCCACTAAATAGTTATTGGTTGAATGATACTATTCTTAGAAGAAAAAACAAATAGCTACGTGCAACACATGATAACGATTGAAACCAATGATGAATGATGAGAAGAAGGAAAAAACATCTTATTTTTTCTCTTTTTTTATTATTATTTTTGAGATAGTTTTGAACAATGTATTATATTATTCATCAGTTAAGTAGTTTCAAAGTCAAACTTATATCTCATTCAGTAAAAACTTTACTTGAATTTAGTATCTCTCAGATTTAATCCACAAACATCTTGCTCTTAAGTCTATGTGACTTTCATTTTAGTCATCGTACTTTTAAATGTGAACTGAGAACGAATAATAAGAATCTTACTTTTAGCCAATGAAAATTCTTTTTTGTGTGTTAAAAAGTGGTTAATAACAAGTTGACATCATGTAGGTTTTTGTGAGGTCAACCCAAAAGAAAGCTAGAAAAAGATAAGAAATTTAAAGTAAGAAAAGTAAGTTAGTTACCGGGACCAGCAACAAATTGACTGCTTAACTAGTCCATTTGTGACATACTGATACATCCATCTTTTTTTTTTTTTTTTTTTTGAAAGGCGATACATCCATCTTTTTAACTAGAAATTTTTATGTATTTTTCACTTTCTTTTTGTGAATAAGAGGTTTGTGTGCCTGCTAAGCCCTCCATCTTTTTAACTAGAAATTTTAGAAACTTGCGAACTTGATATATCATGGGCAAATTTTACAAAATAGAATTCAAACTTGATATATCATGGGCAAATTTTACAAAATAGCATTGTTTGTGTGCCTGCTAAGCCCTCGCTATCATACTGGATTACTCCTGGATTTGATACTTCTTTTTTAGTTCTTGGAAAATTTTAGTATAAAAAATCATAACATGAACCCATATAAGCATGTGTTACGTTGAACACCATTGCAACCTTTTTATTTATCTATTTATTTATTTATTGGTTATATAACAACTATTGACTATTGTCTCTATATTAATAGGGTGATGTATAAAAAAAGATATGGGATTATGCAAACAAGATATTCCGGAATTCGTCAACCATATATCAATCATTAAAGACTTTATTTTACACAAGTTTCCTAAAGAAATCATATGAAATGGTGGCATGATAACAAATTAAAACCGCCAACAAAAGCCACTCTTGTTAGAGAAAATTGATTCCGGTATGGTTCGATTAGATAGGTCACCCAAAAACTGCTTATAAACTTACTTGAAATAATTTTTACTCTTTGTTTAAATGGAAATGGTGTTAAAGAAATAACGAAGTAAACTTTGCCTCGTTTTTTAAACAAGTTCTTCTCTGTTAATTTTGTACTTAGATCGAATTACTTATTGTGAATTATACTTAGTAAAACTTAGTATGTATATTAAGACAATATACTTGAACAACAACAGCAAACTCAATCCTACCAGAACAGGGTAAGGGGGAGGTGAAATGCAGACGAATGCTACCCCAACCATCAGGATAAACCCAACAGTATAAAGACTGCTTCCAGGTGAACTTCCGGCCAATGTAATTGTGCAGTTGAGAAAAGTGCAAGAAAAAAGAGCGTGAAAGTGTAAAAACAGGAACAAGGGAATCACATAAAACATACAACCAGAAACAAGCAAACAAGAAAAACTAGCAAAGACAATATACTTGAACAAAACCGCTAAATTATGCATATTAAGCACATGCGGAATTTCATTACTCTTTTAAAAATCTTTCCAAATGGCAAGCATAATGTGATGAAATACAACAGAGAATTTTCTCTTTTACAACATAACACCTTCCACAACAAGCATAACTAAAACGAAACACACGAATAAGATGGCGAAAACTCGCTTGGAAAACTTTGTTTCCCTTATTTTGCACATATACGATTAGTTAGTACGTCTGCAATTGGTTCTAATTTGACCGCTCGAGCCAGTTAACGGGTTAAGGTTACTCATTTTAACCATTGCACTAGCAAAGTCACGGAAGAAAGTAGCTTGATTTGAAGCATAGGTCCTCACTAGTGCATCGGTTGAGCCACCATTGAATAATTCTTGGTCTGAATGCAATAGCCCTCTTTGGCTAATTAGATCGTTAAAGTACCTGTTGTCAAAGCGTGTAGGAGTAGCATCTAATGGTGAGAGATTATTGTCACCGCCACTTGTAGGACAATTGGCTCTTGTTGCTGTTAAAAATGTTGCATTTATGTTGTTGTCGTTGGCGAGACGGCCGCGGAAAGTTGTACACCTTGCTTGACCAATTGTATGAGCTCCTGCATCAAAACATATATACATGTTAGGAAATTGTGTATTCAGTATCCTAAAAAAAAATTTTGTGTTTCGTTGAAATCATTTTATAAAGTTTTCTTTCCTTGAAATCATTTTAAGGATATTTGGTAGCATTGACCCGAATGAGACAATATAATTAATTAAGTCACAATTGTAACGACTTTAAAGTCAAAAATAATAAAATGACTAATACCCTGAGATAATTTAAAATTTGTTTTGTTATTTTATGCAAATTGTTCCAACTAATACTGCTAAGGTCATCAAAATAAACAAGAGATCCGCTAATTGGTCGAAGTATATTTGACTATAATTAATTAGTTGACATTAAAATGGTTAGAAGAAATTGATTAACTAACCTGATAGGACTACCAGTTCATTGGCATTAAGATTTTGGTTTGAAAAGGACGAAATGAGACCACTCAGACTAAGAGTTGGTGCAGGTAGATTAGAATTTGCGGTACTTGCGCTTGCTGTTGTTGAATCCCTTCTACCAAATACTAGGTTCCAACCTGGTCCACCAAGCTGATAGAACAATGAAAAAAATGAGTGTTTGATCTCTATTTAGCTAATCTATAGTAGCTTTTAATCGAGTTTTCTGCTAATAATATAATTTTTACTTACTGCAACAACTGAATCTCGTGCTGCAGCAGCCAATATATCAGCACAAGAGACAACACCGGCGCATTGACGCTCTAGTTGTGTTTTAATAGTATCGATGACATTAAATCCTCTGATTGAACCGGCATTTGGGCCTGCGCCTTTTTCTCCAGTAAAGTTTGCAGTGGTGTCTAACAACACCGATGCATCACATCCCTATATATTATTAAAGAGAACATTACTTTTAACTCAAAAAATAAATCAAGGATATGCCATGCATACAGCATACTAAGTCATATAAGTAAACGTCATGTGAAATTGTGAGAAGCAGAATGGTTGGAAAGTCAACTTAACCTTTGTGCATGCGAAAAATCTTATTTTTATTATGAGTTTTGAAAAGATCACGTATGAGAATAATAATCTTTGATCCAATCATTTGTTCTTGATGAAATAATATTAACGTGTAGATTTTGCTAATACAACAAATATTTGACTCCTGACAAAACCTAGTGCATGCATAATTACTAATAGTAGCAAAAAGTGCATGCACGTAGAATGAAAAGAGAGATGGTAAAAGCTTAGAGACTTGCATTAACAAAGCAATCATGGAAATGGAGACGAAGCAGCGAAGCTCCCATTCGAGCTTCACTCGACACAGCTGAATTCACGGCTCTGGTTATAACAGAACGGAAATTGGGGCATGTTCTAGCATAGAAATTAGCCGTTAGCTGGCCCGAGCTTGTACCAAACAAAATCCCTAAACATAATGTAAAAGTTGCAAGCTTAAACAAAAATGAAGAAGTTGATGAAGCCATTGGTAGGCCTATTTCAACTATGGGAAGATGATTGGGGATCTAAGGCTTAAGATGAGCAAGAGAATGAAAGGTTTATTGTGGTTGATAAAGGTTCAAGCTTCATCTATATATAGAGGAAGGGATGCATGTAGTAGGTGTACTCATTAGGATATATCAATTTTATCTCTTCTAATTGTGCTTAGTAAACTAAATCATGCATAACAATATTTATAATATTACAAATTTACTACTAAGTAATCTAGTAAGGTATATGTTATGATTTTACGGCATGCTTTGTATGAAGTATTATGTTTTCTAATTCCGTTTTCTTTGCAAATTATCATAATAATCAGATAATTTTCTTCTAACACAATCCCAAAATCCTAGTTATATGGTAGTATAGAACTAAATTTCATAAATAAATTTACATAACCCTATTAGTTGTATATGTCTAAAATAAAATCATATGATAGAGCAATTTCCTATCGATCGTAGGTCGAATTGATATGGTTAATATATCAACCTAGAACTTACTAGTCTCTAGCTATTTGTGTTTCAAAAATTACCTGTATGCAATTCAGTTTCAGCAAAGTTGAGTTTTTAGACAAAGGAATCTTAGAATCTACTTCATTTAACATGTGTCTATTGGGTAGTACTAGCTAGTGTAGAAATGGATAAATGAATGAGGTTTTCCTGTTCAGGTTACCCATGAAATGAAAGACGAGTTTTTAACACAAACGGATCGTTTTCAACCTTATATGGCCACCGCCAAGATATGTAACTAGGGCGGGCCAGTACTAACTAGTGCATTCATGTTTAAAATATCTTAATAAGCAGCCAAAGAAAAAAGTGCCAGGGTAAGAGCAAGTCAAGATCATCCCATAGTCAACCACGATCGATTGGAAGTTTCCCATACCGAAAAAACAAAGTATATAACTTTGTCATTTGTCTACAACTTGTTTACAAAAGTGATCAAGTCAAATAATTTGTAGTTTAAATCTCAGGAGACACGACTATTGCGTGAGTGTTAGATTATGGACATTATTTTAGTAGTCGTATGTTAGGATCGAACTCGAGATCACGGGATTGCACACAATACGTATGAAGAGAAAAAGTAATAATTATTTATAAATGTTATAATTAATTATTAAACACAAAATAAATAATAGTAATTACTGTAGTATTTAATGATTAATGACTAATGGACTACTAAATGAAGATTAGGAAAGTAATACTAGGCAAAATTTGGAAACAAGAGAAGGTTCCGGAAACCCCTAGGGGATCCAAAACCGATCGGCATAGGGAGGTTTCCACCTCCTTATGTGCCTTGAGCTCCAAGTTTTGAATAGTATATAAGCAAACCCAAGATGCATGTTTTTCTCATAACTTGTACACACACATCTTGGTGTTTTCTCTCCCTTTTCTCTCCTTGGTCGATTCATCAAACGAAACCCCTAAGGGTTTTCGATTTTCTTGTATCTAAAAAGGTTTTGTGTTTATTACTTGCAAATACTTTTTCTTGAATTAGTACGTGTGTACAAGAACGTGAATCAAACACACTATTGTTTGATTCTTGGATTGAATTACAAAAAAAAAAGGTAAGGGGTAATTCTTATAATCCTTATAAACCCTAATTAGGGTTCTTGGTTCCGGAAGATTGCTTTGATTCTTGTTCGGGCTAAAATCACAAAGGTACGTTTACGATTTAAATAATTGATTAATTAATTACATGTTATTTGATCTATTATAATTACTTCCGCTCATGCTCACTTTGATGTACTTGGTTTATTAATATGAATGTCATGATATTATAATTCCAACAGTGGCATCTAGAGCAGTTATAGTGTGTAATTAATTATCGAAACGCATAAAAATTGGATTTTGATTCGTTTAGTTACATGTTTTTAGGGTTTATTTGTTAGATTCCTAACCCTAATTTATTTTTGGTCGATTTGACCTTAAAGGGTTTTAGGGTTTTGGTTTTTGATTTTTTAATATGATTAGAAACCCTAGGATGTCATGTAATTTGTTATGCGTTTTAGTAAACGATCTTGATGCAATATGTTAATTGTTAAGCTAAATCCATGAAAAAGTGCATATTTGCATGGATTTTTATATTGTGTGATAATTTAAATGGTTTAAATTGTTTATATGAATTAATGGTTAAGTTATATCGAAACATGTAAATTTATTAATAGATGTCGAATTGGGAAAAACTCCAATATTAAGTAATCAATTATGTGCTATGTGGTATTTATTTAATTTTGGCTTACGCAATCGATTTATCGATGTATGTGGCTCTTTTTTCTAGAAGAAGAAAGCCTTAATTGAATTAATACGTTATACACCTAGATTTGATTATTAATAGGACTATTGAATAAGATTTGCATGTGGCTACATGGTTTATACATATTTAATTGTTATGATTATGTATTTTTGTTTATTTAGTTGTTTTATTTTTTATTGTATATTACTTGTTTTTGTTTATTAATTGTGTTAGACATGTTTATAAACGAAAAGGGTAATTTTTTAATAGAAAAATAATACGGACTAAATAATGGTGAAATTGTTTTGGTTTTTAAGAATAAATCTCAAAGGATTGGTTGATTGATGTTTTTGTACGTAATGGTTAAATAGGCTCGACCGAAGTTTACACACTATAAGATGGGTATAACGATGGCTTCGCATTAAATTGTGGCCTTAGAGAGACAACATTCTGTCTTAACGCTCGTTTGTGTGTAAATTAGACTTACCGAACAATCATTACATGTACACTGTCATCTTAAGGGTGAATTATCCACAATTCCACAATGATTATCCGAAACACTAAGCTTTCGGGCTTATGCAAAAGTACGATATAGTGGACGATAATTGATGGTAATTCTTTAATTGGTGAACCCGATACCTCAATCAAAATTTTGTTATTTTACTCTTAGCAAATTGGTAATAAAAATGTTTTGTAAAACCAATGTTATGAAGTTGTATGCATGCTTCTTCATACATTATTTTGATCACATCAAAATATTAATACCCTTATAAAATTAAGTCGAATGCCATCTAATTAAGAACACTTAAAGTTGTAATTTACGTCATGTGAGAATTTGGCGAGATTGCAATGGAGAGGTAAATTTCATAAGTTCATTGCTAGCAGATCAACTGATGTGATGGATTTATGAGTTTGCAGTTTTTAAGTTAGATGACTTAAATTGAGTAGGAAGTGAGATCTTGGACTCAAGGCATTAAGATGGGGATCAAACATGCTTACATTACAAAAGTTTTGTGATTGTAAATCCCATAAATCTAGGAATTGCAATATGATATTGGCAATTATTGTTCGACAATTACCTTATTGAATACTATCATTACTAGCAGATCAACTGATGTAATGGTACTATGTCAATTAGGATCCTAGCTTTAAAAAAATACTATTGTTTATATGAATATTTACCAATGGGTATTTTATTTTCTTAAAGATCTAATTATCGAAAAATACTGAAATTGAATTTTGTAATTCGTTTTAATGTATTAATGCAACGTTCAAACCGTAAACACTATTTGGGCTTTGGTAAATTGATCTCGTTCTGTTTTCAAACATATGTTTGATTAAGAATAATTTACTTAAAAGACAAAAGAAGTCTCCTTTCTATGAAGGAAGAGTGAGACACAATCCTATTCCTTTTCATGAATGAGAAAGGATAATAGGAATATTAGATATGTCTAAATTCTAATATAACTCATAGCAAATTTTTTAATAGTTAAGAAAATTGCATACATTTTCATAGGGATTTTATCATCCTCATTCGGTGATCAAATTCTTAGTAACAAATATGATATTTGGTTAACAGAAAATTATGTATGACATTTTATGAGTTATTATAATTAGAAGCTAGACTAATTACTGCAAAATGTTTAAAGACAAACTAGTTGTTTTTACTATTTTAAAGGTGCTACATACATTGTAGGATGGTAGACCTATTAAGGAATAAATTGCATGCCCAATTTTTCAAGTTAAAAGCATTTGGTGGATAGTCCATCATTTACGTAGTAGAATACACTTTTAGTACATAAGTAATTGTTACGTATGGACAATTAAAGGTGTAGGAAAGTTAAAAGCACAATATTTGTTTTCACTGGATATGAAACATTTACAATGTTGTCAAATTCAGTGAGAGTATTGTGTACTTATTACTGAATAAGGAATTATTGTAATGATCTTTAATTCAGAGGGAGTTACAAGCTTTGATATCTTGGTAGCGAAAGATAATTACATTCCAAGTGTAGAAACTCATACTTTTAAGGATAGTCTTGTACGTTTCCTTACTAGAAATTGTTGTTCTACATCTACTTGTTATGCTAAAATCTATGACACAATCATATTGATCACATAAACAAATGCATGCCGTGTTGTTTATCAACTATATAAGGTTGTTCCATGCACAAGTGGGAGAAATGTTATCTTTATTGTGTGCAAGAAACAACTCATAAAGATATGATTTAATGGATTCTCTTGACTACAAAGTAAGAGAATAAAGTTCTAATATGAATTATACTAAGATAATTCTAGAAACACTTGGTGTTACAATTTATGTTATGTGAGAGCTTAGCTAGATTGCAACAACAAGGTGAATTTCATATTTCATTACTAGCAGATCAACTGATGTAATTGAACTATGAGAATTTGCAGTTTCTAAGTTAGAATAATGTTCTGATATGAATTATACTAGGCTAATTCAAGAAACACTTGGTGTTACAATTTATGTTATGTGAGAGCTTAACTAGATTGCAACAACAAGGTGAATTTCATATTTTCATTACTAGCAGATCAACTGATGTAATTGAACTATGAGAAATTTGCAGTTTCTAAATTAGATACCTATTAGAACATGTGTCAATATGATATCAAGACTACTTTAATTTGTATATTTATGAATTCATGGAATGACATAAATTAATAAAGTAATCTAATGCTGCTTCAATCTGAATATTTATGTGTTCTTGAAATGACATAAATAAATGAATAAATAATGTTGTTTACATTATTATGAAGTAATAAATTAACTTGAAATTACTATTGAAACCAAAAGATGGTGTTCATAATTACTTTAGTTAAACATGTTTATGTTTCATTGTAAAGATATAAACATAAAGTCTTTTAATTGTTACAAGACTTATAATAAAGTAAGACGTTATATACATGAAGTTATTAAATTGTTAAATAACTTATAACGTATAGTGGGATTATAACAGTTTATGTTTTCTTGTAAAGACATGGACATGAAGTAACTTTGTAAAAAGTACTTGTGTTATAAGGCATGTAATTGGCTTGAAAATACTATTATGCCATTAAAATGACTAAGTTGGTAAATAGACAAGTCAAGAGAAATATGGTTATCTTAAATATTGTTGGATTGTCTTACAATATTAATACTAATGAAATACCAAATGTTTATGGTATGTTCAGTTAGGAAAATCAAACTCTTGTTATATTGTTTGATTAAAGATAACTATGACTTCTTTTCTTTCAAAAGTTTTCAAGGATAGAATGTTGAGTATGACTTGGACATATTTAATAAAACTCAAACATAGAAGATTAATAAGACATTATCATATGATGGAATGTGATGAATCACATTAAGTCTTAAATTGAAGTTCCAAATTTGTTTAACTGCTTATGAAGAGGTTATTAACAAAATTAAGTTAGGAACTGTCAATATGTATTTGTAATATCCCAAAAGAGAATATTGTATTATTGCTTAATTTGCTAAGTATTTAAAGATAGTCTTTAAATTGCTAAAAGCAAGTTGGAGTTTTGATCTTTAAAGGATAAAATTACAAGATACATAATCTTCTAAAATACACTAGTAAATATCATGATGAAGTTTGACATTTGAATGTTAAATCTCAACATGATAATAAAGGTTGACATTTAAATGTTAAATATCAAGATGATGGAATTATCATTCATAGAATAGAAATATATCTCAGATATTTGATGAATATACTGAGGGTTATGATTTACAGTATTATTGTAAACCTGATAATCATCATGCTACATTACCAATTATGAAATTGGGTAAAGTACACATGCTATGAATGATTAAGATGCTGTCCATAAAAATAATCAATTTAAGAAACTTGGTTTATCTTAATAGTTAGACTAGAAAATGAAGATGAGTTTCTTCAAAGATGAGGTAACCATTGTGGTTTAAATCTTTGTATAGAAATCATATGGACAATGTTGTACACGTATTTAATGTATGTTTTATGACAAGATTATTAATCACACTTAAGCAATTAACTGTGATTGAATATTCTTTTCTAAACACATTAAATATATAAAGATTATGATTTGTCTTATTTGTGAAAATGGCAATAGAATATCAAAACTCTTTCTTGAGTGATTACTTAAGCGAGGACGATAAGTAATCAAAAGGAGTTTATGAATTCAAATAAATCTTTGGAAGTGTGCAAAGTCCAATAATCCATGGATGGATAAATGCATGCATCTAGAAGATTACTCTTATGTTTAATTATTAAATTCATGTTATGATTTATAATTGAAATAAGATAATTTCTAAGTATTTCTAAAAGCTAATGGGAGTATTATGTTTAATTTCTTAAATCATATATGTTGTAGAACATATGAAAAGTAATATTCCATATAAGTAAATGTTAAGTCTTAGAATGGAATGAAATTTTACTTGTAAGATTTAGGAAATAAGACATACAACCTTGGAATGAATGTTTATTGTTGAAACATGTGCGGTAAATAAATCTAATATAACATGATATATTATTTAGAAAGTCTAAATAGTTATGTATGACATGAATAAAATTTAAGTATGACTCAAAGATTTTACATGAACATCATGTTTTGTTGTATCATGCTTGATTACAAGATGATTTGGCAATATTAATATCTAATTAAAAAGTTATTAGATAACTTGTGTAATATTCTAAATGAATATGTTTGATTATAGAATCACATCCTAAATCTGAAATAGCTTCCAAATTCTATAGATGAACAATTTTTCAATTGTTGTGAAAATTGTTATAGCCAACAAACTTAAAAGTTTGAAGGGCATCAAACATTACACAATAGATATTAATGTTTACGGAAAGTTTTAATAACATATTGTTGTAGCATACAATGATGTTAATGAAATTGAGATGACACTCAATACTAGTTATGGTAAAGATTTCATTTTTTTGCTATATGTACTAGTTGTGCTTACTAAAAGTATAAGTTGCATTATACATTAAAAGAATAAGAATACTTTAAACTTTAAAATGTTTAGAAGTTTGATTATCATAAATTGATGGTTAAGGATGTCACACATTTTATGAAATATTATATGGCATTGTCAAAAATAGTTGAGTATGCACATACAAGAACTTCACTAGTTGAATTCTTGAAATAAGTATTCTTAAAATTCCGATAGATCAAAGTTGGATGATTTATGTTTTGTCAACAAGTAGGAATGTCATTACTTGAGACATAATTCATCAACAAGAGTTATCATGCATTGATCTATTTAGTATTTGGATAAGGGATGTTAAACAATTATTATAATAAATTTAAATACATTGTATGTTTAATTTATAATAAATTGTATCCTGTATTTGTATGTTTAATCCATGAATAAATGTTATTCTAAATTGTCCATTGTTAGTTAATAATATGGGAATATTATTAAATCAAGACAAATCTGAAGGTTGGTATAATATACTTAAAGTATATTGATGCGTAGTCATGCCATTTCAGATGATATTCAATGATACCGAATATAGGATTTATCCAAACTACATGATGTTACTTTATGGATTTTGTTATTAAGTAACTCATGAGAAGTTATCCTCAGACTTGAGATGCAAGATAAGTGTCATGAATGTAGTACATTTTTGTGGAACAACTTAACGCTATACGTAACTGGTAGTCATAAGGGTTATTTTCGGAAGTGTTACAAAGTTTGTGGGTTTTGCTTGTAGTCAAGATAGAATTTGTTTCTTCAAATTTATTTTTGGATTTTAATACTGCTGGGCCCCTCGTAGGGTTGGTAAGATGTATGTGTGGCCACACCCAAGATCTCCCCTGAATATGTTCAGAAGATTTGATAATCTTACTCAATCACAAACAACGAGAAACAGAATGGTTAATTAAGTAATGACTTTAATCCATATCCTTATTAACATGGTATTATAAACAAAAGGATAATAATAATGAGAAATCATTAAAAGGTTTTCCAGGAGCCTTACTCGAGATCGTACTAGAGGCATCGGCGTGTTGCAAGACGCTAACCGATGTGATTACACTATTAAAATATGTCCAAGTGGGAGCTGTTAGATTATGGACATTATTTTAGTAGTCGTATGTTAGGATCGAACTCGAGATCACGGGATTGCACACAATACGTATGAAGAGAAAAAGTAATAATTATTTATAAATGTTATAATTAATTATTAAACACAAAATAAATAATAGTAATTAGTATTTAATGATTAATGACTAATGGACTATTAAACGAAGATTAGGAAAGTAATACTAGGCAAAATTTGGAAACAAGAGAAGGTTCCGGAAACCCCTAGGGGATCCAAAACCGATCGGCATAGGGAGGTTTCCACCTCCTTATGTGCCTTGAGCTCCAAGTTTTGAATAGTATATAAGCAAACCCAAGATGCATGTTTTTCTCATAACTTGTATACACACATCTTGGTGTTTTCTCTCCCTTTTCTCTCCTTGGTCGATTCATCAAACGAAACCCCTAAGGGTTTTCGATTTTCTTGTATCTAAAAAGGTTTTGTGTTTATTACTTGCAAATACTTTTTTCTTGAATTAGTACGTGTGTACAAGAACGTGAATCAAACACACTATTGTTTGATTCTTGGATTGAATTACAAAAAAAAATGTAAGTGGTAATTCTTATAATCCTTATAAACCCTAATTAGGGTTCTTGGTTCCAAAAGATTGCTTTGATTCTTGTTCGGGCTAGAATCACAAAGGTACGTTTACGATTTAAATAATTGATTAATTAATTACATGTTATTCGATCTATTATAATTGCTTCCGCTCATGCTCACTTTGATATACTTGGTTTATTAATATGAATGTCATGATATTATAATTCTAACAGTGAGAATTTCGATAACTTTTTTCATCGAGGACTGTTCAAAATAGTGATGCAACTTTTTTTTTTTTTTTTTTTTTTTTTTAGTAAACTCGAATATATATATTTAAAACTTAATGAAACCTTACATGTGAACAAAAACTCATATTTGAAACTGTTTATATGTGAATTATAACTTTATAAATATATTTCATGCGTTCTTAAGTTATGCAACATTTCTCAAATTATTTACCCTTCTTCTTATTTGAATATTCCCCTATGTGCATATGTGTATTTACTGTATATCATACGCGTAAATGATTAGTTTTGTTTGTATATATGCGTTTGTTAAAATATTCACATTTACTTATTACAAAAATGTATCCCTACAAACAAAATGATTGATAGAAACTTTTATTAGAGGGGCATCAAAAGTCTTTACGAAAGCAAATATATTGGTTGATTAAAAATTTAGAAGCATGAGGATAATGTAACGATGTTTTGACTCGATCGTTCAAGTACATATCAATATCAATATGAGAAATATGGCGACCGCCAAATTAATGTGACTTAGTTATCAGGGGGTTGGCAATGCACCCCACACCCCATCACCCTTCACTCACAAACAACCAATCCCCTTATGCCACATCACCCTCCCACTTTTCCATTCACTCACTCACTTTTTGTTGGCGGCACACCCCTCACCCTTCACTCACTCACTTTTTTTTTTTTACTTTTTATTTATTTATTTATTTTCAAAACAATACCAACTTTGTTTCAAAACATAGTATAAATTTGTGATTTATTCAGAAATGTATATTAGCCCATTCGGAAATGTATATTAGCCCATTAAGGCCCAAAATGTTTATTCAGAAATGTATATTAGCCCATTCAGAAATTGTATTATTCAACGCCTTCTTCTTCGTTCCAAATCTTCGTTCCAATCACTGATCAAGAAAAAAAAATTAATATAGAACAAAATAAAGTATCCGTTTGTAACCATAAATGGCCCAACGTTCCAAATCTTTAATGCACAACTTCTATATTTTGTTCGGTAAGCTTTCCCGAAAAACATCCATCCGGTGTGGTAAGGAGGGGAGGGCGGCGGTGTTCCCGTGCGGTGGGGATGCCGCACCATGCCTCCCCGCACCCATTGCCAACCCCCTCATATGTACGTCAATAATAGTGTACGTATTATGTATAAATATGTTTTAGACAAAAACCTTGAATTTGTCATTGCCCATAAATATCTTAACTACATTATAATGCATTTGGCCTCTTCCTAAAAAGAAAATCTTAAAAAAATAAGACCAAAAATATTTCTTTAATTGAAAGGATTTCAAACTAACACATATATATGGATAGAAGTTAAGTTACATATTTAATCTCTTTAATTGTAAGAGCCACTAATATTTAGGAACCTCATTAACTTGCAATAGTCCATTTAATCAATGTGATATAACAACCCAATTAACTACCTTTTAATGCATTTTTTATATATATAATGCCTACAAATTAACCCACAAACTAACACAGTTTCACATCAGCTTCTAAACATGCATTACACTATTAATAATTTAAATGTTCTACTTTTAAAAGACATATATTTACTACGTTTTAATGTATTTAAGACAATACTAAATAAGAAAGATTTAAAATAAAAAATATTTGTTCACCACAAACAGTCACTCGATACCCGCCGCCGCATTACACGGGTACCCTTCTAGTAAATATAAACAAGCTCATTTACCAAACATGATGCAAAGTACATGAGTGACGTTAATTGTCCACATAGAGAGTTGAACATCTTTTTAAATTTGTAACTTTGTAAGTCTAGATGAATACTGTACGTCACTTAAAAGGGAATGTTTAATTAGTGTTTAGTTGAAAAGTAATTGTCGGAACACTAACTTTTCTCTGTCTTATCAACTTTAAAATATTACTCCGTGAAGTAAAATTGTCTCATTTATGGAAATTTTTTTACAACAGCTAACAAGCGTAAGAGCATGTGTTTTTTTTTTTTTTTTTGAACACGTAAGAGCATGTGTTTAATTACTATGATTTCACTGCCACAAAAAGTGAATATGTACACGCTTAATTTGCCACACTTTATAAAGGGTGGAGTTTTTTTTAGTTTTTGTACACGCAAATAAGTGTGATATTAATTAGTTGACAACTTTAAGCGTGTAATAGCTCAAGTTACGTAAAAAAGCTTGGACAAATAAATTGGGGGAAAAAAATTCCACACCAGAAAGCGTGGACTAATTTTTCATACGTGTCATTACTTTTTTGCTTTATACATCCACTATTCCATCACTCAAATTCACTATCCCCAAATTTCTATTACTTTCCACAAATTGTAATAATATCCCAAAATATATCACCAAATCGTTCATTGTATTCAACCACAAATTCACTCTAATTCGATATGATGAATATCCCCAAATCAGTTAAAAATCCCCAAATCACTTTTCGTTAAAAATCCCCAAATTAGTTGTTAATAATATCTTTTTGTTTTCGATTTTATAAAAGTCTCCAAATCACTTTTTCACTATCAATTTTTTCAAAATCCTCAAATATGATGAATTCCGTTAATCGAGTTGTTAAATTCCGTTAATCAGTTAATCGGAAGCTAGGTGTTGCAGGAGAGCTTGTTAATTTGAAGCTAGGTGTTGCAGCGGAGTTTGTTAATCGGAAGCTAGGATTTGAGTTGTTGCAGCAGAGCTTATTAATCGGAAGCTAGGGGTTGAGTTGTTGCAGCAGAGCTTGTTAATCGGAAGCTAGGGTTTGAGTTGTTGCAGCAAAAGCTAGGGTTTGAGCTTGTTAATCAGTTGCAGCAGCTAAGGTATAAACAATTTATACGCGTTTATTTAAGTATAATATCTGAATAATGTATGTGTAATATGCGCTTAGAAATTGATTATTTGAATCAAGCTTGTGGAGTCGTTTTAGCGAGTTATAATAATGTGTGATAAGGCGAAAAGTGTACCGCTTTTAAGGGGTCATTTAAGCCCGAATTCGTGATTATTTGATCAATTATTGCCCTAAATCGTTTATTTTGTCATTTTAGGTACTTTTGAGAGGAAATTCAGAAAAGAAGGCATTTTGGATATTTTTTGGAGCGTAAAAGTGAAGAAAACGACAAAGTCTCAAAATCCTTGCTGGGAATAGTACCTGACGGCGTCAAGAGTTAATACATGATTGCGTCAAGCTTGGCAAAAGAGGTGGAAGTGGAGAATGAACGTGACGGCCCAGAACCTTTTTAGTGCAATGGACCTGACGGAGTCACCTAGGCCGTCAGGGTCCAAATACACGTGACGGCCCAGAGCTCATTTCCTTCTTGACGGCGTCACATGTGGATCTAGGCAATACGATTTCTATTTTGGCGGCGAGTTGACGGCGTCACAATTTACAACGTGACGCCGTCAGCCTGTAACATCTATATATATATTTTTGCAATTTTTCATTGTAAAGTGTGAAACTTTAGAGGAACAAGTTGTTACAAACCCTAGGTCGAATTTCCTACTTATTGAAGGTGTTTCAAACCCTTCTTTCTTCCATGTTTTAATAAAGATAAGTTCTTTAATAATCATTCAATATGTCTATGTATTGTTTGATTCTATCTTATGCTTGTCTTTCTTTTAACATGTTAGGCTAGGTTTTTATTGTGTTTGCTTAGATGTAGTAAAACTTAGATGTTGATTATTGGTTGATTGTTTGCTTATAATTGTTTTGGATGATTGTATTCAATGTTAGGCTTAAGAAAACTGGCAGACTTCCATTGGTAACTTGCTTGAACGTCTTAAGAAACATGATCGGAGATGTACTACAATTTTTGGTTGTATTTAATGCATAAGCGAATTCTAGTGATCCCATGTTAGGAGCTTTTTAGCCGGCTCGACATAGGAGTGAAGTAGGAGCTTATAGAGTTAGAGAATATTGTACACGGCCCTACGACTAGTATTAAGGAATATAACCCGTCATTCATGCAATTATAATAAGCTAATCAACCGGTAAAAGATGTCTAGGGAGTAATGAAATCTAAGTAAACACAACTTTTCTCATTATTGTTTCCACCACATTAGTATATTAGTTTAAGTTTTATTTTATTTTATTTTGATTGCATCTTTAGTTAATTGGGTTAGTTGACTAGCAACTAATTCCGCCCACTCCTTCAAAACCCGAGATTTTACTTGCTTTCATAAAATATAAAAAAATACAAAAAGAATTTTCCATCACCTCTAGACCTAGTTTAGTAGACTCTCTAATCCTAGCGAACACTATTCCTGAGTTGAACGATCAATCCCCTGGTACTTGTCACTATACTATACTACAACGATCAGGTACACTGCCTGATGGGGGTTGCAAGCTTCTCAAGATCCCTTGAGAGGTAAAACCTGTTGCGAGGGCATGATACGTGGGAATCGCACCAGGCTTTACCTCTCAAGGGATCTTGAGAAGCTTACAACCCCTACCAGGCAGTGTACCTGATCGTTGTAGTATAGTATAGTGACAAGTACCCGGGGATTGATCGTTCAGGATTAGAAAACCTAATTACTAGTGCTAAAGATGACAGAAGATTATTTTTTGTGTTTTTATATTTTTTAGAAAGCAAATTAAAATCTCGGGTTTGAAGGATTTGGGCGGAATTAGTTGCTAGTCAACTAACCCAATACTAAGATGCAATCAAAATAAAAATACTAGAAATGAAAATAAAACTAAATTATACTAAGGTTGTGAGCAATATGTGGAGAAAATATGTTTACTTAGATTTCACTACTCCCTAGACATCTTATACACGTTAATTACTTGTTATAGTTGCGTGGATGACGGACTGTATTCCTTAATACCATTCATGGGGTGGCGCACTTACTTTCCCAATCCTATGAGTGCCTAATTCACTCCTATGTTGAGCCGGTGATACGTGGGAATCGCACCAGGCTTTACCTCTCAAGGGATCTTGAGAAGCTTACAACCCCCACCAGGCAGTGTACCTGATCGTTGTAGTATAGTATAGTGACAAGTACCGGGGGATTGATCGTTCAGCTAGGAATAGTGTCGCCAGGATTAGAAAACCTAATTACTAGTGCTAAAGATGATGGAAGATTATTTTTGTATTTTTATATTTTTTAGAAAGCAAGTAAAATCTCGGGTTTGAAGGATTTGGGGCGGAATTAGTTGCTAGTCAACTAACCCAATATTAAAGATACAATCAAAATAAAATACTAAAAATGAAAATAAAACTAAATTATACTAAGGTTGTGAGCAATAAGTGGAGAAAATGTGTTTACTTAGATTTCACTACTCCCTAGACATCTTTTAAACGTTAATTACTTGTTATAGTTGCGTGGATGACGGATTGTATTCTTTAATACCATTCATGGGGTGGCACACTTACTTCCCCAATCCTATGAGTGCCTGCTTCACTCCTATGTCGAGCCGTTAAAAACTCCTAACATGGGATCATTAGAAATTACTCATGCAGTAAATACAACCAATAAAACCTAGTGCACATCGGTTCATGTTTCTTAAGACGTTCAAGCATGTTACCAATTGGAGATTTGCCAGTTTTCTTAAGCCTAACATCGAAATCATTAATCCAATACAACCATAAACAAGTAATCAACACACAATTAACATCTAGGTTTCATTAGATCTAAGCAAACACAAGATAGATCTAGCCTAGCATGATGGAATTAAGACAAGAACAAGATATAGACAACCAACACATAGACATATTGATTGAATTAGAAGAATACTTATCTCAATTACACATGAAAAGGATCAAGGGCAAAGAACCCTTGAAAAACCTGTAAAATTCGTACCAAAGTCGGACCTAGGGTTTCTCCAAAACTCCTCTCTATTTAATGTTAAAATTAGAAAACTATATATAGGAAATAAGGGCTGACGGCGTCAAGACAAAACTTGTGACGCCGTCATCTCGCCGCCAAAATACTTCTCGGACTGCCTTAATCTACTTCTGACGCCGTCATGTGTTAGCATTTTCCAGGCCGTCATCCATTTTACTCTTGACGCCATACTTCTGACACCGTAAAATCTGTACTGGGTCGTCATGGAAAGTTATGGAATTACTCTTGACGCCGTCAGGAATTTCTTCTTGACGCCGTCACCTACTGTTCCCAGCTTGGAATATTGAGACTTTGCCGTTTTTTTCACTTTTATGCTCCAAAAACGTCCAAAATAGCTTCTTTTCCAGATTTCACTCCCAAAGTACCTAAAATCACAAAAGGAGCGATTTAGGGCAATATTTGATCAAATAGATTCAATTCCGGGCTTAAATGACCCCCTAAAAGTAGTTCATTTTTCGCCTCATCATATACCCTTACACTTGAGATTTGCTTGTCCTCAAGCAAATGCGCTTTTATTCTAGTCAAAATACAAGTTAGGGGTCATTTAACACTAATATAAAAGTAATTACAACAAATAATCATTCCACTAAAGACCAATAGACAAGCACGGAGGTCATACACAAGCACCTCACAAATAGTGTTTAGATACTCACATCTCTCGGGTGTAATAAAGTGTAAATTACAATATGGAAACGGAAGATATCTCTCACTACCTGTCATAGCAAAATAGATTACCATAGGCTTGGGAAAGGATCAAACCTCCACCACATGGCGTAAGCACCTAGGATAAACTATCAAAGAGGTCTTTTAAAGGGTTGTAACGTTAGGTGTAGGGATATGAAATACACGGTTTTGTTGGATAAAGGCAGTCTTTACTGGTGGCGAGTTAACAATCTTAGTCAATTACATGTACAACATGGCGTTGCTAAGCCAAGACTAGACTCGACTTAAGCTAATAAATGAAAAATAACAAAAACATAAAATGAACATAGAAGAAAAAGGGATGGTAGTCCGTATGTTTTTTCTCTTTTCTCTTCTTTTTTTTTCTATTTTTTTTTTCTTTTTCTTGTTTTTTCGATTTTTTTTTTTTTTTTTTTTTTTTTTTTTTTGCATACACTCTTACCCTACCATCCAAAATAATACATCATAGGGAATGAGAATTCCCCTTACACTTGAATATTTACATACTTTACAATAAACTATTCTAATGACTCGAATTAAGCTAATCAAAACATTTTGAGCACTTTTAAGATTAACGTACATATGGGGGTAATAAATGATGTTCTTCCCCATTACTCCATAAAATAAGTACTTTACCCATGAGTCCCAATCGTCCCAAAACAATATGTACAAGGATATGACTCGACTTAGCAACCATGTAATCAATTAGAAAGTTAACTTAGGGTTTAACAAATAACAATAATGCACTAAAAATGAGCGCATACACGGAAGGCTAAGGCGATTTTGTTGTACATTTAAGTGGGGTGTAACAAATTCTTCCTTTAAGTAAGATGCTTAAAGTTAGAAACGAAAAGATAGGCTCGGAGGGGTGTACTAGGGGTTTCGTGTACTAAAAATGAGTACAACGCTAAGGGTGTGGGAAAAATTAGTTGACTTAAGTAGTCAAGTAATATGACTTAAGTGGTCAAGAAATTAAAATACGGGTTTAACACAAGGGTGATCCTAATGCCTCTTATCATGTAGTAAATCCTACCACACGAATGTAATCTCACTAGCGGTCTCGGGATGCATCACTAACGCAAGTTCTATAATCTAACTGCTACCGGTACACTCATAAGCACTAATAGTAAATGTTTTTCCTATCAAATCTAAAGGCGAACCTCACATATTTGGGTGAAAAAATTTTCTGAATATACGGTTATGTGCTAGTCATACAATCTCCTATCCATGAGATGCTTGCTATGGCTAAAGTTTCACTCCTAAATGTTGTAAAAAAATTTAAATTTGGCGCTAAAATTGCACTAACAAGTATTTCTCATAGTTTTATTACACACCTACCATTAAACAAAGCAAACTCAAGGGAAAGTGCATATGTAAAGTATCATCATTTTACCCTCCCCTTACACTTAAGATGAACATTGTCCCCAATGTTCAAGTAAAGAATATAAAAGTGAAAAAGTAAAAAGAATGAAATCAAATACTCCCCTGATTCGCTCGGTATGGATAATAGGGTGGCCAGGTTAAATCTTCCTCCAAGAAAATGAACAATCAAAGCTTTCCTTCTAGAATATAAATCATCTTCTTGTCATACATAACCTGTAAATCCTGAGAAATAGACAAGACAGCCTCGCATAAAATCGGCGACATCCTATATAAGTTACTAAATCCTAGAAAACAAAGTAAGATATAATGCTTGTGGAATGAAGTTTGCAAATTTTCTGGAGATTATAAAACTTAATAATTCACAAAAACCATAAGACTCCGTTAGAAAAACAAAACCGGTAAAACTTCCAGATTTTTATGCCCGTGACGCCGTCAAGAGTTAACTCGTAACGCCGTCAGGATTGACCTGCAGAAATTCTTATGTTAAGTTTCCGGAAAAATTTCTGGAAAAACTTGGTTCTACTTCCTGGAAAATCCTGCAAAACTTCATTATGACTCAATACAAGCATTTGACTCTAACAAATACGAATATACATGTTCATTTAATATTGTGGAGAATCATGATCGAGTTGTTTCTTAAAAACATATTTGGGGTTTCCCCTTACACTTATCTTTTGCAAAAATACCTTTAGGTGGAGTTAAGACTAGGCCAAAACAACAAAGTAAAGTATTTCCACATTTTAATTGAGAAACATGATCTACCAACAATAAAAATAAGGCATGCATACGGAAGCAAATAACAAACCAAACAAACAAATAAAATGAAAATCACACAAAGCATGGGTTGCCTCCCAAGAAGCGCTTTACTTTATTTACGAGTCTTGTAGCTAGACTCAAGGTCATGGGTTACTACGTGACCTCGTCGTTGGTTTCATTCTCTAGGTCATCTTCTAAACCAGTTTTGTATTCCGGACCTAGTTGCAAGTATTCTTTGTAGAAACCAAGCATCCTATTTCTCACATACTCTACTCCTCTACGTCTATCCTCATCATTCCTATAATAAGCAGCTTGTTTGTGTTCCTTTTCGAAATTAGAGAGAAGGCGGTATTGCTCAATCTTGTAGGGCATTTGGTAAGCAACCTCATCATTCTCTTCCTTGAATCTAACTATCCCTAAAGTCGGGTCATAACTCATCCTAGTGGCCTCAACAAATGGTTTCCCGAATATTAGTTGGCTTAGGCAAGCATCTATCACTGGGTGAGTGTCCTCAACTATCATAAAATCTCTCTCATAAGTGAGATTGCCTATAATCACATGCAATCCCTTCACTCTTCCTACAAAATTACTTATCAAATTCTTATTGGGCATCATCCTAAAATCAAGTTGCTTCTTCATTACCCAATTGTAGTAGGTCCTAGTCATGATGTTCACGGGAGATCTAGGATCGATGTAAGCTTTCCATATATGCATATGCCCAATGTTGCATGGTATGTTAATGTTAGAGGGGTCTCCCATTTTGATAAGGGGTGTGCCAAGGATATATGGTCTCTCGGGACTATCAAATAAATCATTATGGTATTCCCGTTCTTCCTTGGTGGGCATCTTATCAAAGTATTCATCTTTAGGCTCTACTTCCTCTAATTCTCCTCCCCTATTAACCTCAACTTCCCTACTCTCATCCCTAATCTCGGTTTCAACTCTAACTTCATCCTTGTCACTCTCTTATATTTCCTTATCCATTGGCTTAATGGTGACAACATTGACAAAGTGGACATGTTTAGATGATGAGGGGTCCTTAATTTGGATTCCACTATTGGTGTCCCTAGTGTCTTTCCTAGGTGTGGCTAACGCTTGGTTGTTGAGGGCTTTCAACAAGTTATCTATCTTATTGGTCATCTCCGTTTGTTGTTGGTTGAATTCGGTTTCAAACCTAGCTATGCGGGCTTCTTGAGATGCCATGAACTTGGACATCAATCCTTCAAGATTGTTGGTACTACCATAGTTGTTAGAAGGATTGTTGTTGAAAGTACGGTTGGAGGGTGGACCGTTTGGTTGGTAACGATTAGGCGGATTGGAAGAATTGGGTTGATTTTGTTTCCACCTAAGGTTTGGGTGATTTTTCCAAGAGGGGTTGTATGAATCACCGTAAGGGTTTGGCTCGGGCTTGAAAGTGTACCACTTATCTCCCGCTTCGTCGGTACGCGTGGATGCGTAGTCCGCAAAAGCTGTTCCGGGGAGTTCCACACAATCATGAGTGTCGTGGGGACCACTACATAATTCGCATGAAGAAGTGATTTTGTTTACTTGGCTTGAATGCTTGGGAGCTTCGTAGGATTTCATGAGAAACTTGACTTGGTACTCAAGTTCCACGATCCTACGGTCGGGAGTGCTAGAGTTGTTCAAAGGCAAAGATATTGCCTTGACTGTTTTGTTCAAATCACGGGGATCATTCCAACTTTCGTTGTCATAGAGAGCAAGATCTTCTATGAGTTCCCATGATTGTTCAGCACTTAGATCGCGTAGCTTACCACCGGCCGATTGGTCAATGGTTCGCCTCGTGGAGATATCGATATGGTCATAAAAGATTTGGACTTGGAGCCAAAGATCTATGCCATAATGAGGGACTTTTTGGAGTAAGTCCTTGAAACGAGTCCATGCTTCATAAAGAGTTTCACCTTGACGTTGTTGGAACATCAAGATTTCATTTCTAAGCTTGGTAGTTCTCCCCGGTGGGAAAAATTGAGCAAGGAAACGAGTGGTGAGATCATCCCATGTGGTGATGGATCCCGCGGGTAAACGCTCAAGCTATTGACTAGCTTGATCCCGTAGAGAGAATTGGAATAGGCGTAATCGGGTAGTCTCTCTAGTTTCAACACTTAGGTCTATTGAATCTACGATTTTAAGGAAGTCCTTAAGATGTTGATTTGGATCTTCGGAACGAAGTCCATGGAATGCACATCTGCTTTGCACCAACCGGATGGTGTCGGATCGCAAGGGGGTCACATTGGCTCCGGTGAGCTCAATGGTGTTTTGGTAGCCTTGGTGGCTAGGTCGGGAATACTCTCCTAAGGTTCGGGGCCTAAGGGGTTCTAATGGTGGGTATTGTTGTGGTTGGATGACGGGTTCAAAGATGTTCCCGTTGTCCATGGTGTCGGGTGGTGAAGAGTTACGAACAAAGACACAAAGAATTAAGATAGACTAAAGAAACCTAAAAAAAATAAAAATAAAATCTTACAAGAAAGGAATCTAGCAAGTAGACCTAATAAAAATAAATCCTAACCTAGATAATAACTATTCCCCGGACTGCGGCGTCAAAAACTTGATACGTGGGAATCGCACCAGGCTTTACCTCTCAAGGGAACTTGAGAAGCTTACAACCCCCACCAGGCAGTGTACCTGATCGTTGTAGTATAGTATAGTGACAAGTACCGGGGGATTGATCGTTCAGCTAGAAATAGTGTTGCTAGGATTAGAAAACCTAATTACTAGTGCTAAAGATGATGGAAGATTATTTTTGTATTTTTATATTTTTTAGAAAGCAAGTAAAATCTCGGGTTTGAAGGATTTGGGGCGGAATTAGTTGCTAGTCCACTAACCCAATACTAAAGATACAATCAAAATAAAATACTAAAAATGAAAATAAAACTAAATTATACTAAGGTTGTGAGCAATAAGTGGAGAAAATGTGTTTACTTAGATTTCACTACTCCCTAGACATCTTTTACCCGTTAATTACTTGTTATAGTTACGTGGATGACGGATTGTATTCCTTAATACCATTCATGGTGTGGCGCACTTACTTCCCCAATCCTATGAGTGCCTACTTCACTCCTATGTCGAGCCGTTAAAAACTCCTAACATGGGATCATTAGAAATTACTCATGCAGTAAATACAACCAATAAAACCTATTGTACATCGGTTCATGTTTCTTAAGACGTTCAAGCATGTTACCAATTGGAGATCTGCCAGTTTTCTTAAGCCTAACATCGAAATCATTCATCCAATACAACCATAAACAAGTAATCAACACATAATTAACATCTAGGTTTCATTAGATCTAAGCAAACACAAGATAGATCTAGCCTAGCATGATGGAATTAAGACAAGAACAAGATATAGACAACCAACACATAGACATATTGATTGAACTAGAAGAATACTTATCTCAATTACACATGAAAAGGATCAAGGGCAAAGAACCCTTGAAAAACCTGTAAAATTCGTACCAAAGTCGGACCTAGGGTTTCTCCAAAACTCCTCTCTATTTAATGTTAAAATTAGAAAACTATATATAGGAAATAAGGGCTGACGGTGTCAAGACAAAACTTGTGACGCCGTCATCTCGCCGCCAAAATACTTCTCGGACTGCCTTGATCTACTTCTGACGCCGTCATGTGTTAGCATTTTCCAGGCCGTCATGCATTTTACTCTTGACGCCCTACTTCTGACACCGTAAAATCTATACTGGGTCGTCATGGAAAGTTATGGAATTACTCTTGACGCCGTCAGGAATTTCTTCTTGACGCCGTCACATACTGTTCCCAGCTTGGAAAATTGAGACTTTGCCGTTTTCTTCACTTTTATGCTCCAAAAACGTCCAAAATAGCTTCTTTTCTAGATTTCACTCCCAAAGTACCTAAAATCACAAAAGGAGCGATTTAGGGCAATATTTGATCAAATAGATTCAATTCCGGGCTTAAATGACCCCCTAAAAGTGGTTCATTTTTCGCCTCATCAGCCGGCTAAGAAGCTCCTAACATGGGATCATTAGAATTTACTCATGCATTAAATACAACCAATAAAACCTAGCGCACATCGGTTCATGTTTCTTAAGACGTTCAAGCATGTTACCATTTGGAGATCTGCCAGTTTTCTTAAGCCTAACATCGAAATCATTCATCCAATACAACCATAAACAAGTAATCAACACATAATTAACATCTAGGTTTCATTAGATCTAAGCAAACACAAGATAGATCTAGCCTAGCATGGTGGAATCAAGACAAGAACAAGATATAGACAACCAACACATAGACATATTGATTGAATTAAAAGAATACTTATCTCAATTACACTTGTAAGGTTTCAAGGGCTGAAAACCCTTGAAAAACCTGTGAAAATCGTATTAAGTTCGGCCTTAGGGTTTCTCCAAAACTTCCTCTCTTTAATGTGTAAAAATTAGAAAACTATATATAGGAAATAGCGGCTGACAGCGTCAAGAACAAATTTGTGACGCCGTCACCTCACCGCCAAAATACTTCTCGGACTGCCTTGATCGACATCTGACGCCGTCATGTGTTATGGTCTTCCAGGCCGTCACGTCTTTTACTCTTGACGCTCTACTTGTGACGCCGTCATGTTTGTACTGGGCCATCATGCAAATCACTCTTGACGCCGTCAGGATTTTACTCATGACGCCGTCACCTACTGTTCCCAGCTTGGAAAATTGAGACTTTGCCGTTTTCTTCACTTTTATGCTCCAAAAACGTCTAAAATGCCTTCTTTTCCAGATTTCATTCCCAAAGTACCTAAAATCACAAAATGAACGATTTAGGGCCATATTTGATCAAATAAATTCAATTCCTGGCTTAAATGACCCTCTAAAAGTGGTTCATTTTTCGCCTCATCATATACCCTTACACTTGAGATTTGCTTGTCCTCAAGCAAATGCGCTTTTACTCTATTCAAAATACAAGTTAGGGGTCATTTAACACTAATATAAAAGTAATTACAACAAATAATCATTCCACTAAAGACCAATAGACAAGCACGGAGGTCATACACTAGCACCTCACAAATAGTGTTTAGATACTCACAACTCTCGGGTGTAATAAAGTATAAATTACAATATGGAAACGAAAGATATCTCTCACTACCTGTCATAGCAAAATAGATTACCATAGGCTTGGGAAAGGATCAAACCTCCACCACATGGCGTAAGCACCTAAGATAAACTATCAAAGAGGTCTTTTAAAGGGTTGTAACGTTAGGTGTAGGGATATGAAATACACGGTTTTGTTGGATAAAGGCAGTCTTTACTGGTGGCGAGTTAACAATCTTAGTTAATTACATGTACAATATGGCGTTGCTAAGCCAAGACTAGACTCGACTTAAGCTAATAAATAAAAAATAAAAAAAACATAAAATGAACATAGAATAAAAAGGGATGGTAGTCCGTATGTTTTTTTTTTTTTTTTTTTTTTTTTTTTTTTTTTTTCTTTTCTCTTTTTTTTTTTTTTTTTATTTATTTTTGTTTCTTCTTCTTGATTTTTTTTTCATACACTCTTACCCTACCATCCATAATAATACATCATAGGGAATGAACATTCCCCTTACACTTGAATTTTTACATACTTTACAATAAACTAATCTAATGACTCGAATTAAGAAAATCAAAACACTTGGAGTACTTTTAAGATTAACGTACGTATGGGGGTAATAATATGATGTTCTTCCCCATTACTCCATAAAATAAGTACTTTACCCATGAGTCCCAATCGTCTCAAAACAATATGTACAAGGATATGACTCGACTTAGCAACCATGTAATCAATTAGATAGTTGACTTAGGGTTTAACAAATAACAATAATGCACTAATGATGAGCGCATACACGGAAGGCTAAGGCGATTTGGTTGTACATTTAAGTGGGGTGTAACAAATTCTTCCTTTAAGTAAGATGCTTAAAGTTAGTAACGAAAAGATAGGCTCGCAGGGGTGTACTAGGGGTTTCGTGTACTAAAAATGAGTACAACGCTAAGGGTGTGGGAAAAATTAATTGACTTAAGTAGTCAAGTAATATGACTTAAATTGTCAAGTAATTATGATACGGGTTTAACATAAGGGTGATCCTAATGCCTCTTATCATGTAGTAAATTCTACCACACGAATGTAGTCTCACTAGCGGTCTCGGGATGCATCACTAACGCAAGTTCTAGAATCTAAATGCTACCGGTACACTCATAAGCACTAATAGTAAATGCTTTTTCTATCAAATCTAAAGGCGAACCTCACATATTTGGGTGGAAAATTTTTCTGAATATACGGTTATGTGCTAGTCATACAATCTCCTATCCATGAGACGCTTGCTATGGCTAAAGTTTCACTCTTAAATGTTGTAAAAAAATTTAAATTTGGCGCTAAAATTGCACTAACAAGTGTTTCTCATAGTTTTGTTACACATCTACCATCAAACAAAGCAAACTCAAGCGAAAGTGTATTTGTAAGGTATCATCATTTTACCCTCCCCTTACACTTAAGATGAACATTGTCCCCAATGTTCAAGTAAAGAATGTAAAAGTGAAATAAGTAAAACAAATGAAATCAAATACTCCCCTGATTCGCTCGATATGGATAATAAGGTGGCCAGGTTAGATCTTTGATTGAGCCTAAACCGTCTAATTATTATTGACCAAGGTCAACAAGTCAAAGATAGCCTAGAATCAATACTCCGGTGATAGTGTAGTGTTTCCCCGGGTCGTGAAAGTCCCAGCGAGATTGAAATGGTGCTTTTGGAATCGTTTATGGGAAAGTGGCACTGAGGACAGTAGCCAGATGATGTAGGAATGATATTGCTACTGTTATTTTGGTGTTGACAAACAGATATAATATTCACAATAATCAGATAACAGATATATGCACAAATAGACAATTAAGATCACGTATCGGACTGGAAAAGTGGGTTTTTTGGTAATTATGAAACTACAGGGGGTGTTTATGACACTTTTCAAAACTTAAAATTAAAAATGAAAAAGAAATGATAAAAGTGATTAAAATAATATTAAACTAATATTTAATTAATTAAACTATTTAAATTCTAAATTAAAATCTAATTTAATTAAACTAAAAATGACAAATGATTTAAATTTTGCTAAAAATTTATAAAAATATTTTCTAAACCTAAATTAGAACTTGAAGAAAGTATAAAAAATTAAAACTAATATTTTTGTCTTTTTGTGGTTTTGTAATTAATTAAAAACTATTTAACTTAATTAAATTAATTAAACTACTTTTAATTTATATTAATACTAAATTAACTTATAAAATTAAGATAAAATTTATAAAACTATTTAACCATCACTGGAATCCTACAAAATTATAAAAAACTCTAAAAATTATGTTTAGGCTATTTTACTAATTTAAATACTTATTTATTAATTAAGATCTAATTAACTAATTTTAATTTAAGAAAATGGAAAATGAACAGTAACAACTATGAAATTATTTTTTACAAGTACCCTATAATCTATAAGACTTTAAAAAAATATAAAAAGTTGGTGTAATTAACTAAAAATTATTAAAACTATTTAATTACCTACTTTTATCTAATTACTAATTAAATTCGAATTAATTAAAATAATTATTACGTGAACAGTAAAAATTATGAAAAAAATACAGAAGGTAACTTTTATAATGACAAGCTTAGGAAAATTGGTTTTGACCCCCCAGCTTATTTAAATAAGCTGCAATAAGCTAAAATAGCTTATTTAAGCTTATTTCACAAAAAACTACCTTAAGTAAATATCCTATGTAAACTATGACGGAACTGGTGCCCCAGAGCTAGTGGAAGGGGTGTGGGTATTATGCATGTTACTATCCGAGAGGTCCCTGGTTCGAATCCCACCCACACCCAATTTTTTGAAACTTATTTTTTTTTATTTTTCTTTTTACACTCCTACTAAACAATTAATTCTAAGCAACTTTAAAAAAAGAAACTTATTTGAAATTTGAAAATAAGCTCAGAAAAAGCTTAAAACCTCAGCAGTAAGCTTATTTAAGCTTAAAATGGATTTAAAAGCTTAATTAAGCTTGTACAGAAGCTAATACCTTGAAATGAAAATAAAATATTTAAACTATGAGTTGAATAAGCTAGGATTAAGCTGAAACAAACAAGGAAACCTACTTAACAGATCAATAAGCCAAAATAAGCTAAAGGACTGGACAGTTGACTTATGTTGACTGTTTGGTCAAATAAGGTCAAATGGACTTGGGTGGGGTCCACAATGGCTAAAACAGATGCAATCAAGTGTGATAAACCTAATTAAGCTAGAAACAACCACTAACAAGTTCAAATAAGCTGAATGGAAGGAAATAAGCACTTTGTCAATGCTTAATCCTTACACAGACTTGGGACAAGTTTTGAAGCTTAAACTGAGTGGGGTCCACACTGACTTAGGTCAAACAAATGATCAAACCTAATACCCTGGTAGGAGGGGGGGTTGGGAAAAGCTGTTTAGGAGGTGTGGGGTCTACTGGGTTGGTCACAAAACACCACCAAAGTGGTGGTGTTGAGGTGGTGACTGGGTGAGCAGGGCACAAGTTTGCCCTGCAGTTGTCTTTGAGATTGAATGGCACTCAGAAGAAATTTTCTAATTATGAAATGAAAACAATTTCTTAAACTTGAGTTGGTAAAGAACTAAAACTCCAATTTTCACAATACCAATTAAATCACAAAATTCAGAAATCCATGAGTAAGTTTGGTGAAAACTGGGAATGGGTAACTTTGACTTTTTAAGAAATTTTGAACTAGTTGACTTTTATGGATTTCTAAGCTATACTACTGATTGATTTAAGTTAGTTAAGCTATACTAGGACTAAATTAAGCTAGAACTATCCAAATTAAGCTAAGGTAAGGGTTCTTGGACACCAACTGTGTAACAGTTGGTTACAAACTAATGGTGTGAGTGATTTTGACTTTTACCTTGTATATTACCTAAAGAGAATGATTGACTGAGCTTATATGACCCTATGTTACTATTATGAAACACAAATTTACCCTAAAACTCAGTTAAGCTCACTGAGCAAACCTGAGCCAAACACCCCTTATGAAAACAGATTTTTGTGATTTCCACTACAAATTGGTGATTGAGATCCCAATATAGATTTAAAAGCTTATGACACTATTTATTGAAACCATAGAAGCACAATTTAACAGCCATATCAGTATGAATCATATAAATGACAATTATACTAATTTCACTTTGAAATCAAGATTTTAAACTACCACTAATTTTAGCAACCAATTTAACTAAATTATGCTGGATTATAACTAAATTCTACCAATGATTACACAAAAACAAGTTTGACACAGATAAGAACAAGCAATCTATAATCTAAATATGGATCATGAATTTAGTGGAAAGTTAAAAATAAAACAATTCTTACATTCAACCCCTAGCTGAACAAGGGGTTTTCTCCACAGTTGCCTATCTTTAAATAGGCAATATCAAACTCAATCCAATTCCCCAATGTGCTTAGAACCTGAAACAAACATTAAACACAAAACAGTTGACCATCATTGACTTTTTTATTTTTTTGTTTTCTCTCTACTAGTTCTGAGTTTTAGCAGTCTCTAAAGCTTAAACAAGCTTAAGGGAGCTTATATGAGCTAAGAGTCCAATATATAAGGCTTACAATTATAACAACTGAACAATGTGAAAACTTGAAATATGATTGAAATTGCAATAGATATGATAACAAAGGAACCTTAAAATTAATAACTTAAAACAAGTTACAATACATTAAAAACAAGGTTACCACTGCTTAGAAGCTTGGGTGTACCATAAAATTGAGAATTGAAAATACACGACATAAAATTTAAACTAAATTAACTACTGGTCTTCTCTTGCATCCTCTTCCTTTTATAGCTAACAATTAGGGTTTCCTTGACCTCTGTGAGCATTTCCCACCATCCTCTGAGCAATTTGGTCCATTAATGCACTGCCACGTATTTTTGGCGGGAAAGAATCATTTTGCCATTTGCTCTTCTGATAACGTGTATTTGGGGGGAGCATTAAATGCTAGTGTGAGGGGTAGGTGTAGGGAGGTGGGAAGGTAATGATTGGGATTGCTTTGGCTTGTGATTGGAGGAGAGGGGGGCTGCAAGTAGCAGGGGAGATGGGATGTAGGGGATGACGGGGTGGGTTTGTTTGTCTGTTTTATTTAAAATAAAGTGGGGTGGGCTGGTTGGTTAGTTGGGCTTAGGATGGGCTTGGAGTGGATTTAGGTTTAGTTTATTTTTGGATTGGGTTTATTTGGTTAGATCCGGATTTGGTTTTTTAGCTTAAATAACAAAAGGACCAAATTTGTAAAAAATGCAAACTTGAGGGACTGGTTTTGTAACTTTCCCAAAATTATCATAGGGACCAATCTTGACAAGGATGCATAGTACATGGGTATTTTTAATGTTTTTCAATTTTTAAATACCCGGGGACCTTTTTTGTAAATTCACCAACTCCAGGGACCATTCTTGTAATTTTCTGAATTTGTGAAGGGTTAAACCTGTAAACATCAAATGTTAACACAAAGGACCAATTTTGTCATTTTAGAATAGTATAAGGTTTATTTTGAATATTTTCTTATTTTTAAACCTTAGGGACTAATTTTGACACTTTTCCAAAGTTGAGGGACCATAGTTGTAATTTTCTGATTTTTAACTTCAAAGGACTTTTCCTAACAACTTATGAATCCCGAGGACCTTTTATGATATTTTTACAAGTTTTGAGTGACCAGGGACTAGTTTTGCCAATTTATGAAACTTGAGGGACTGAAACTGCCAATTATGCAAACTTTGTACGTTTTTCATTTGTTTTTGCATATTTTGTGTTTGAAACATATAAAACACACCTCTAAGATATTTTAAGCATTTTGATACATATTCGGGTGTTTTTGTATGTTTTGGCAGCTCAGATTGGTATAAAATGATGAGTATTTACACACTCATCAATCCCCCACACTAAACTATTGCTAGTCCCTAGCAATATTTTATGAAGTTTTAATGGATTTGAAAGAACTCTTTACCAAAAGCCATCACTTCTGGAGTAGCCAGATGTAAGAACTGTGGCACATCTGATAACCGTGTGATTTTGAGCAAACCACCAGCTGTCAACGGATTTGATTAGTCTTTACCAAAAGCCGTTTGCTTCTGGACTAGCCAACTCTTGATGGAATAGTCAACATCTTGGTGAGCTGATTACCAATTATGGTTTTTCACGGCCTTTACCACAAGCCATAATCTTGCGGGCTAGCCAGCTCATTTGCTTATGAGGATGCGGGGGAGCTGAGGAACCATGCAAGTTTTTGGCAAACTGCCAGCCATCAACGGATTTGATTTGTCTTTACCAAGAGCCGTTTGCTCCTGGACTAGCCAATCCCTTTGTCATTTAGACTTTGGCGGATTGATAACCACAAAAATTTTGGAATAAAGTGAAAAATTTTGAAAAATTTTGGCCTAAAATGGGGGTACTTGGAAAGTTTTGTGATAAAATTCGTAAGAATTTCCCCCCCCCCCCCACACTAGAACTGAATATTGTCCTCAATATTCAAAGTCCCGGCTATTATACCGAATCTCTGACTAGAAAAGCTAAAATTCGATTCTAACTGTGGAAATTTCTATTTTTCACTTTATTTTATCTGTACATACAATTTTTTTTTTTTTTTTTTTTTTTTTTTTTTTTTTTTTTTTTTGCTTTTGTTTCACTACCTCCTAGGCTTGTGTTAGGTTTACCACGCAAGCTAATCACTTATGAATGATTAACTGTAATAAATTTGCCCTAACAGCCCGGGAGTTGAATGATAAAGTTTATGATATACACCGTCCAGGTTTGTGTCAGGTTTACCACGCAAGCTAATCACTTGTGAATGATTAACTGTAATAAATTCGCCCTGACAGCCTGTAGATGAATAATAATATACATACACTTCCCAGGCTTGTGTCAAGTTTACCACGCTAGCTAATCACTTGTGAATGATTAACTGTAGTAAATTTGTCTTGACAGCCCGGGATTTGAATGACATAATATACATACGAAACATGTTTATTGAATTTTGAAAATATTTACTTTTGAAACGGTGGGGGATGGCCACTCCCCCACACTAGGGTGGTAGAAAGTAGAAAGAAGTCAGAAATACGGGTGAAAACCCATATATGTTGCTAATTTTTGTTCACCGAGTCACTAGCTTGACTCGATCCCCGAATTCATTGGTCCATGGGGAAAGTTTGGAGATCCGGGACAACCAAGGGTGGTGTGTCCTCTCCAAAATAATGTTTCAATCTGTGACCATTCACTTTGAAGTTGGGACCTTCGGGTTGAGATAACTCAACAGTCCCGTATGGGTATACTTTAGCAATAGTGAATGGTCCAGTCCATCGGGTTTTTAATTTCCCCGAGAAGATCTTTAATCTTGAATTGAAAAGAAGGACTCTGTCACCGACGTTGAAAACTCGGTTCTTAATCTTAGAGTCGTGAATCTTCTTTGTCTTTTCTTTGTAGATCAAAGAGTTCTCGTAGGCCTGATCACGAAGTTCGTTTAATTCATTGATTTGAACCTTACGGTGATCACCCGCTTTATGAAGGTCGTAGTTAGCATGTTTCAAGGCCCAGTAGGCTTTGTGCTCGAGCTCGATCGGTAAATGACACGCCTTCCCGTATACAAGCTTGTATGGAGTGCACCCGATGGGTGTTTTGTAAGCTGTACGGAAGGCCCAGAGTGCATCATCTAGTTTATCCGACCAGGAAGCACGGTTTTCACCTACTGTCCTCTCAAGAATCCGTTTAATACCACGGTTGGAAACCTCCACCTGCCCACTTGTTTGGGGGTGATACGCGGTAGAAAGACGATGAGTAACACCGTACTTAAGCATGACTTTTGCAAATTGATCATTGCAAAAGTGAGTACCGCGATCACTAATGATGGCACGTGGGGTTCCAAAACGAGCAAAGAGGGATTTCAAAAATTTCACGACTACTCGGGCATCATTAGTGGGTAAGGCCTTTGCCTCAACCCATTTTGACAAATAGTCAACAGCCACGAGTATGTATTTGTTTCCGTGAGAAGATGGGAATGGCCCCATAAAGTCAATGCCCCAGACGTCAAAGATTTCACAAACTTGAATAGCATTTTGTGGCATTTCGTTCTTTTGTGAAATATTCCCGTGACGCTGACAAGCATCACAGGCTTTGACTAACTCGTGGGCATCCTTGTAGATTGTGGGCCAATAGAAACCGGAATCAAACACCTTTTTGGCGGTGTAGTTAGGACTATGGTGGCCCCCGGTGGGTCCAGCATGGCAAGCCTTGAGAATATCAGTGGCTTCCTGTCCGTATACACATCGCCGGATGACTTGATCGGCACAGATTTTGAAGAGGAAGGGGTCGTCCCAGAAATAATGTTTAACGTCTTTGAAGAATTTTTTCTTTTGTTGGGACGTTAACCCCTTCACTATGAAGTTACCCGCATGGTAATTTGCAAAGTCGGCAAACCATGGGGTAGTAGAGTCACCACGAAAAGCAACCGCATTGAGTGTCTCGAGAGGAAATGTTTCATTTATTTCCTTTTTCTCGGACACATCTTGATGAAGGTTCTCTAATCGTGAGAGATGATCAGCAGCTAGGTTCTCGGCTCCTTTTTTATCACGGATAATGATATCAAATTCCTGGAGGAGGAGAACCCAACGAAGAAGCCTCGGCTTTGCATCTTGTTTTGCAAATAGGTATTTCAAAGCCGAGTGATCTGTGTACACTACGCATTTAGTCAAGATTAGGTATGACCGGAATTTCTCGAAGGCATACACCACAGCTAGGAGTTCTTTTTCAGTGGTGGTGTAATGACCTTGAGCCTCAGTCATAGTTTTGCTTGCGTAGTGTATGGGCTGAAAGTATTTAGCTTTACGTTGCCCCAAGACCGCACCTATGGCAAAATCACTAGCATCGCACATAAGCTCAAAAGGTTGGTCCCAATCGGGGGCAACAAGAATCGGTGCCTCGGTAAGCTTTTTCTTTAGTGTTTCAAAAGCTTCGATGCACTCAGGAGAGAAGATGAAGGGAGCATCCTTCTCGAGGAGATGGGTCATAGGCCGGGCAATCTTAGAAAAATCTTGGATAAACCTACGGTAGAAGCCGGCATGACCCAAAAAGCTCCGAACACCTTTTACGGTGGTGGGATGAGGTAATTTGGCAATGACATCGATTTTAGCTCTGTCAACCTCGATCCCGTTTTTTGAAATCTTATGGCCGAGGACAATGCCCTCCTTGACCATAAAGTGGCTCTTCTCCCAGTTAAGACTTAGATTCGTTTCTTTGCAACGTTTAAGCATCTGTTCCAAATGGGAGAGGCAAGTCTGAAATGAATCCCCGATGACTGAAAAGTCATCCATGAATACCTCCATAGTTTTCCCGATCATGTCGGAAAAAATGGACATCATGCACCTCTGGAACGTGCCTGGTGCATTACATAAGCCGAAAGGCATACGTCTGTAGGCAAAAGTTCCGTAGGGGCATGTGAAGGTAGTCTTCTCTTGATCCTGGGGATCAATAGGGATTTGGAAGTAACCCGAGAAACCATCGAGGAAGCAGTAGTATTCATTCCCCGCAAGTCTTTCGAGCATTTGGTCCATAAAAGGGAGAGGAAAATGGTCTTTACGGGTGGCTTCATTTAACTTTCGATAGTCAATACAAACACGCCAACCCGTGACCAAACGAGTTGGAATCAACTCGTTATCCTCGTTGGTGACAACGGTAATGCCACCCTTTTTAGGAACACAATGAATTGGGCTAACCCAAGGACTGTCAGATATAGGGTAAATCAATCCCGCATCAAGAAGTTTAAGAACTTCTTGTTTGATAACTTCGTGGATTTTGGGATTTACCCTTCTCTGATGTTGCACAGCTGGTTTAAAGTCATCCTCCATTAAGATTTTATGAGTACAAAAGTTCGGGCTTATGCCCTTAATGTCGGAGAGTTTCCAAGCAATTGCTTGCTTGTTTGACTTAAGAACCTTTAGGAGTGCAGCCTTTTCCTCATCTTTTAAGTCTTTGGCAATAATGACGGGTAATTTATTATCACCCTCCAGAAATGCGTATTCTAGATGAGGAGGCAAGTCCTTGAGCTCAACCTCGGGAAAGTCTTCAGTTATTTCAACATTTTTGACTTCCGCTTTATGAAGAATTTGTGGTGACGGAGAGGGTGAAGGATCGTCATTTAACAATCTTTCAAGGAGAAGAATGTCCCCCTCCGGGTCAAGATAGTTTTCATCAACTCCATCGGGAATTGAGCTATCTTGAGCAAGAAAAGCCTCGAGCTCTTCCAAAAGGAAGTCACCTCCCTCAAACGGAGTGAGGGAAGGGGAAGAGTCGGAAATGATCGGGTCAGTAGAAAGACTGCCACTGGATGAGAAACCAAGGACTTCTTGGGATGATTCCTCCGACGCAATATCGATGATGTCAATACGGTTAACCGTTTCAGCGTCATAATTGGAGGAATATCTTGAAGTCTGATCAAGATTGAATGTTATGGCTTCGCCACCAACACGTAGAGTGATTTCTTCTTCGAATACATCGATTAAAGCACGACCCGTTCTTAAGAATCCTCTCCCAAGTATGAGAGGGACTCGTGGGTCAGCATCGAAATCAACAATCACGAAATCTGCCGGAAAGTGGAACTTTCCTACTTTCACAAAGATATCTTCGGCAATGCCGAGAGGACGAGATATAGTACGGTCTGCAAGCTCGAGTGTCATGCAGGTCGGAGTGAGAGTAGGAAGTGAGAGTCTTTTCCAGACTGTGTAAGGCATCAGGTTAATGCTTGCGCCAAGATCGGCCAAGGCAAAGCATTCAACCATCCCAGGGAAAATACATGGAATGAGAAATTTCCCGGGATCTCCAAGCTTTTCGGGAAGCTTTTTCAAGAGCACTGCTGAGCAATGCTCGTTAAGAGGAGTTTTTGCCATCTCACACAATTTTTCTTTGTTGCTTATCAGATTTTTGATTGTTGAAGCAAACTTAGGCATGAGAAGAAGAGCGTCCGCGAAGCTAATATCAAAGTGTAATTCTTGGAAAATTTGATAAAATTTTTCCATCTGATGGTTAGCTTTCTCGCGGTTCTTTTGTTCAGTCACTCGTGAAGGATATGGAATTGACGGCTTAGGGTTGCTCTTTGAGATTTCATCAGGACACACAGGAGGATCAAATACAACTTTCGGCTTACGAGCCGGGACCGGGACAACTTGAGGGTGGACGTTGTCGGTACCTCCGTTATTAGTAGGAAGTACCGTGTCCGTAGTAACCTCAGGTTCACGTTCCGCTACCTTAGGAGGAGAAGAAGAGGTAGAGGGAATCGAGGGTCCGTTGTATGACACCCCACTTCGGGTAGTGATCGCCTTGACATCGCCCCTCGGGTTAGCGATCGTGTTGCTCGGTAGTGTACCAGAGCTCGAGGGTCGATCATTTAAAGACTTCTGAAGATCAGAGATCGTCTTGATCAATAACCGATTCGTTTCCTCTTGTGCTTTCATGAATTGTTTAATTTCAGCATCTGAGGAAGACGGGGGTGGAACAACGTTTTGATTTTGAACAGGGGGATTTTGAACACGGTTGTTTTGAAAATTCCCTTGGTTTTGATTGTTGTTACCCTGAAAAGTGTTTCTCTGATTGAAATTACCCTGATTGTAATTCCCTTGATTCTGGTTTCTTTGAAAATTTCCTTGAAAACCTTGGTTTTGATTGCCATTTTGAAAATTGTTTTGATTAAACTGGCCTTGATTTTGGTTCGGGTTTTGGAAATTTGAGTTTTGACCTTGGTTGAAATTCTGATTCGTGTTACGGTTTTGATTTTGGTTAAAACCTGGAGGTCCGAGAAAATTGTTGGAACGATAGCTTAAGAGATTACGGTCCCCTTGCGGTTGGTAAGAGTTACCTCCCGTGTTGTAGGAACCGTTAGCAGCATAAACGTTCTCTTGAGAAAATTCAGCAGTAGCTGGACACTCGGAATACAGATGTGGGCCCCCACAAGTTTCACAACTTCGGGCCACGGCTTTCACTTGTTGATTTTGAGCCTGATGTTGCATCGTTTGGTTCATTCTCAACACAGCCGTAGAAATATCATCCATCTTTTTGGTAAGAGCGATTATTTCAGGAGATGATGATGATGAGGGAGTAACGGAATGACATGACGCTTCCCTCTCCGCAGAGGAATCCCAAAAGTTATGATGGGCAGTCATGTTCTCGATTAAGTCATAGCACTCCTCGGGACGCCTTTTCATAAAGGTCCCACCAGCAGCAGCATTGAGAATGTCTCGGTGCCTCAATGTTAGACCATTATAGAAGGTATCTATTATGGTAACTTGTAACATATTGTGGTTAGGGCACCGATCAATGGCTAGCTTATAACGTTCCCAAGCCTCAAAAAGAGACTCATCGGGAAGTTGCCGGAAGTTGCTGATATCATTACGTAACTTGGTAACCATGGATGGTGGAAAATATTTTGCTAAAAACTTGGTTACCATTTCATCAAAGGTTCGAATAGAATGCTTTGGAAGTCGGTCAAACCATGCAGTGGCATGATGAGCGAGAGAATAGGGGAAGAGGTACAGCCGAAGGGCATCATCGGTGACACCATGCTGTTTCATGCTTTGGGTGACCGTGAGATATTTGTCAAGATGCTTATTGGCATCGTCACCCGGTAATCCGTGAAATTGACACGAATTCTGGACTTGTTGGATCATGTGATGCTTGAGGCCGAAGTCCGCAGCCCCAATAGTGAGTGGTGCAATAGGCCCACCCCGCCCTTGCATGGTAGGCTGGCACAGCTCCTCCATCGTTCGGAGATCGGGAGCTGGCTCATCAGGGGGTGGTAATAGTGGTGGTGGCCCGGCGGCCATTTCGGTTTCTGTGTTAGAACGTAGCTCGGGTACGTCTTTCTGTTTTTTATTCTTTGCTTGAGACCGAGTGCGCATGCACTAAAAACAATTTTTCAACACAAGTTCGAGGCAAAACTACAGTGAACTTAAACCAATAATCACAAGTGAGCAGCTTCTTTGAAAAAGGTACACTACTCACAGGAATACAAAGGCAAGTTTTAATCTTAAGTTTGGGAACTTATTATGGGTTTATTAATTGATTTGAAAAAAAACTGTTTTAGGCTTATGGGTGTGTGTGCAGAAAACTTGGGAAATATTTTTGGAACTGATTCGTTAACCGAAATCGTCCCTTTAAGATTACTCGCAGGCTGGCGGGAGGAAGTAAATAGGTTCCCTCTTCAGTTCGCAATTTAATGTCAGAACTTACCTTAAACCAACTGTTTCAGGTTGTAATCTTAAAGAACACGAAGTAATTTAACTTCACAGTTTGTTTTTGATTGTTTTTAATTTTTTTGGTGTTTCTCAACACTTCAGGAGAAGTGTTAATGAACGTTTTTGATATGATTATATTTTTACAAAACTTTTTACAAGGAGGGTTTTGAAAACCACTAAACTTAAAACGATTTTAAAACACGCAACAACCTCCCCGGCAGCGGCGCCAAATTTTGATTGAGCCTAAACCGTCTAATTATTATTGACCAAGGTCAACAAGTCAAAGATAGCCTAGAATCAATACTCCGGTGATAGTGTAGTGTTTCCCCGGGTCGTGAAAGTCCCAGCGAGATTGAAATGGTGCTTTTGGAATCGTTTATGGGAAAGTGGCACTGAGGACAGTAGCCAGATGATGTAGGAATGATATTGCTACTGTTATTTTGGTGTTGACAAACAGATATAATATTCACAATAATCAGATAACAGATATATGCACAAATAGACAATTAAGATCACGTATCGGACTGGAAAAGTGGGTTTTTTGGTAATTATGAAACTACAGGGGGTGTTTATGACACTTTTCAAAACTTAAAATTAAAAATGAAAAAGAAATGATAAAAGTGATTAAAATAATATTAAACTAATATTTAATTAATTAAACTATTTAAATTCTAAATTAAAATCTAATTTAATTAAACTAAAAATGACAAATGATTTAAATTTTGCTAAAAATTTATAAAAATATTTTCTAAACCTAAATTAGAACTTGAAGAAAGTATAAAAAATTAAAACTAATATTTTTGTCTTTTTGTGGTTTTGTAATTAATTAAAAACTATTTAACTTAATTAAATTAATTAAACTACTTTTAATTTATATTAATACTAAATTAACTTATAAAATTAAGATAAAATTTATAAAACTATTTAACCATCACTGGAATCCTACAAAATTATAAAAAACTCTAAAAATTATGTTTAGGCTATTTTACTAATTTAAATACTTATTTATTAATTAAGATCTAATTAACTAATTTTAATTTAAGAAAATGGAAAATGAACAGTAACAACTATGAAATTATTTTTTACAAGTACCCTATAATCTATAAGACTTTAAAAAAATATAAAAAGTTGGTGTAATTAACTAAAAATTATTAAAACTATTTAATTACCTACTTTTATCTAATTACTAATTAAATTCGAATTAATTAAAATAATTATTACGTGAACAGTAAAAATTATGAAAAAAATACAGAAGGTAACTTTTATAATGACAAGCTTAGGAAAATTGGTTTTGACCCCCCAGCTTATTTAAATAAGCTGCAATAAGCTAAAATAGCTTATTTAAGCTTATTTCACAAAAAACTACCTTAAGTAAATATCCTATGTAAACTATGACGGAACTGGTGCCCCAGAGCTAGTGGAAGGGGTGTGGGTATTATGCATGTTACTATCCGAGAGGTCCCTGGTTCGAATCCCACCCACACCCAATTTTTTGAAACTTATTTTTTTTTATTTTTCTTTTTACACTCCTACTAAACAATTAATTCTAAGCAACTTTAAAAAAAGAAACTTATTTGAAATTTGAAAATAAGCTCAGAAAAAGCTTAAAACCTCAGCAGTAAGCTTATTTAAGCTTAAAATGGATTTAAAAGCTTAATTAAGCTTGTACAGAAGCTAATACCTTGAAATGAAAATAAAATATTTAAACTATGAGTTGAATAAGCTAGGATTAAGCTGAAACAAACAAGGAAACCTACTTAACAGATCAATAAGCCAAAATAAGCTAAAGGACTGGACAGTTGACTTATGTTGACTGTTTGGTCAAATAAGGTCAAATGGACTTGGGTGGGGTCCACAATGGCTAAAACAGATGCAATCAAGTGTGATAAACCTAATTAAGCTAGAAACAACCACTAACAAGTTCAAATAAGCTGAATGGAAGGAAATAAGCACTTTGTCAATGCTTAATCCTTACACAGACTTGGGACAAGTTTTGAAGCTTAAACTGAGTGGGGTCCACACTGACTTAGGTCAAACAAATGATCAAACCTAATACCCTGGTAGGAGGGGGGGTTGGGAAAAGCTGTTTAGGAGGTGTGGGGTCTACTGGGTTGGTCACAAAACACCACCAAAGTGGTGGTGTTGAGGTGGTGACTGGGTGAGCAGGGCACAAGTTTGCCCTGCAGTTGTCTTTGAGATTGAATGGCACTCAGAAGAAATTTTCTAATTATGAAATGAAAACAATTTCTTAAACTTGAGTTGGTAAAGAACTAAAACTCCAATTTTCACAATACCAATTAAATCACAAAATTCAGAAATCCATGAGTAAGTTTGGTGAAAACTGGGAATGGGTAACTTTGACTTTTTAAGAAATTTTGAACTAGTTGACTTTTATGGATTTCTAAGCTATACTACTGATTGATTTAAGTTAGTTAAGCTATACTAGGACTAAATTAAGCTAGAACTATCCAAATTAAGCTAAGGTAAGGGTTCTTGGACACCAACTGTGTAACAGTTGGTTACAAACTAATGGTGTGAGTGATTTTGACTTTTACCTTGTATATTACCTAAAGAGAATGATTGACTGAGCTTATATGACCCTATGTTACTATTATGAAACACAAATTTACCCTAAAACTCAGTTAAGCTCACTGAGCAAACCTGAGCCAAACACCCCTTATGAAAACAGATTTTTGTGATTTCCACTACAAATTGGTGATTGAGATCCCAATATAGATTTAAAAGCTTATGACACTATTTATTGAAACCATAGAAGCACAATTTAACAGCCATATCAGTATGAATCATATAAATGACAATTATACTAATTTCACTTTGAAATCAAGATTTTAAACTACCACTAATTTTAGCAACCAATTTAACTAAATTATGCTGGATTATAACTAAATTCTACCAATGATTACACAAAAACAAGTTTGACACAGATAAGAACAAGCAATCTATAATCTAAATATGGATCATGAATTTAGTGGAAAGTTAAAAATAAAACAATTCTTACATTCAACCCCTAGCTGAACAAGGGGTTTTCTCCACAGTTGCCTATCTTTAAATAGGCAATATCAAACTCAATCCAATTCCCCAATGTGCTTAGAACCTGAAACAAACATTAAACACAAAACAGTTGACCATCATTGACTTTTTTATTTTTTTGTTTTCTCTCTACTAGTTCTGAGTTTTAGCAGTCTCTAAAGCTTAAACAAGCTTAAGGGAGCTTATATGAGCTAAGAGTCCAATATATAAGGCTTACAATTATAACAACTGAACAATGTGAAAACTTGAAATATGATTGAAATTGCAATAGATATGATAACAAAGGAACCTTAAAATTAATAACTTAAAACAAGTTACAATACATTAAAAACAAGGTTACCACTGCTTAGAAGCTTGGGTGTACCATAAAATTGAGAATTGAAAATACACGACATAAAATTTAAACTAAATTAACTACTGGTCTTCTCTTGCATCCTCTTCCTTTTATAGCTAACAATTAGGGTTTCCTTGACCTCTGTGAGCATTTCCCACCATCCTCTGAGCAATTTGGTCCATTAATGCACTGCCACGTATTTTTGGCGGGAAAGAATCATTTTGCCATTTGCTCTTCTGATAACGTGTATTTGGGGGGAGCATTAAATGCTAGTGTGAGGGGTAGGTGTAGGGAGGTGGGAAGGTAATGATTGGGATTGCTTTGGCTTGTGATTGGAGGAGAGGGGGGCTGCAAGTAGCAGGGGAGATGGGATGTAGGGGATGACGGGGTGGGTTTGTTTGTCTGTTTTATTTAAAATAAAGTGGGGTGGGCTGGTTGGTTAGTTGGGCTTAGGATGGGCTTGGAGTGGATTTAGGTTTAGTTTATTTTTGGATTGGGTTTATTTGGTTAGATCCGGATTTGGTTTTTTAGCTTAAATAACAAAAGGACCAAATTTGTAAAAAATGCAAACTTGAGGGACTGGTTTTGTAACTTTCCCAAAATTATCATAGGGACCAATCTTGACAAGGATGCATAGTACATGGGTATTTTTAATGTTTTTCAATTTTTAAATACCCGGGGACCTTTTTTGTAAATTCACCAACTCCAGGGACCATTCTTGTAATTTTCTGAATTTGTGAAGGGTTAAACCTGTAAACATCAAATGTTAACACAAAGGACCAATTTTGTCATTTTAGAATAGTATAAGGTTTATTTTGAATATTTTCTTATTTTTAAACCTTAGGGACTAATTTTGACACTTTTCCAAAGTTGAGGGACCATAGTTGTAATTTTCTGATTTTTAACTTCAAAGGACTTTTCCTAACAACTTATGAATCCCGAGGACCTTTTATGATATTTTTACAAGTTTTGAGTGACCAGGGACTAGTTTTGCCAATTTATGAAACTTGAGGGACTGAAACTGCCAATTATGCAAACTTTGTACGTTTTTCATTTGTTTTTGCATATTTTGTGTTTGAAACATATAAAACACACCTCTAAGATATTTTAAGCATTTTGATACATATTCGGGTGTTTTTGTATGTTTTGGCAGCTCAGATTGGTATAAAATGATGAGTATTTACACACTCATCAATCTTCCTCCAAGAAAATGAACAATCAAAGCTTCCCTTCCAGAATATAAATCATCTTCTTGTCATACATAACCTGTAAATCCTGAGAAAATAGACAAGACAACCTCGCATAAAATTGGCGGCATCCTATATAAGTTACTAAATCCTAGAAAACAAAGTAAGATATAATGCTTGTGGAATGAAGTTTGCAGATTTCCTGGAGAATATAAAACTTAATAATTCGACAAAAACTTTAAGATCCCGTTAGAAAAACAAAACCGGTAAAATTTCCAGATTTTTACCCGTGACACCGTCAAGAGTAAACTCATGACGCCGTCAGGATTGACCTGCAGAAATTCTTATGTTAAGTTTCCGGAAAATTTATGGAAAAACTTGGTCCTACTTCCTGGTAAATCCTGCAAAACTTCATTATAACTCAATACAAGCATTTGACTCTAACAAATACGAATATACATGTTCATTTAATATTGTGGAGAATCATGATTGGTTTGTTTCTTAAAAACATATTTGGGGTTTCCCCTTACACTTATCTTTTGCAAAAATACCTTTAGGTGGAGTTAAGACTAAGCCAAAATAACAAAGTAAAGTATTTCCACATTTTAATTGAGAAACATGATCTACCAACAATAAAAATAAAGCATGCATACGGAAGCAAATAACATCAAACAAACTAAAATCACACAAAGCATAGGTTGCCTCCCAAGAAGCGTTTTTCTTTATTTACGAGTCTTGTAGCTAGACTCAAGGTCATGAGTTACTACGTGACCTCATCATTGGTTTCAATCTCTAGGTCGTCATCTAAACCAGTTTTGTATTCCGGACCTAGTTGCAAGCATTCTTTGTAGAAACCAAGCATCCTATTTTTCACATACTCTACTCCTCTACGTCTATCCTCATCATTCCTATAATAAGCCGCTTGCTTGTGTTCCTTTTCGAAATTAGAGAGAATGCGGTATTGCTCAATCTTGTAGGGCATTTGGTAAGCAACCTCATCATTCTCTTCCTTGAATCTAACTATACCTAGGGTCGGGTCATAACTCATCCTAGTGGCCTCAACAAATGGTTTTCCAAATATTACTTGGCTTAGGCAAGCATCAATCACCGGACGAGTGTCCTCTACTATCATAAAATCTATCTCATAAGTGAGATTGCCTATAATCACATGCAATCCCTTCACTCTTCCTGCAAAATTACTTATCAGATTCTTATTGGGCATCATCCTAAAATCAAGTTGCTCCTTCATTACCCAATTGTAATAAGTCCTAGTCATGATGTTTACGGGAGATCTAGGATCGATGTAAGCTTTCCATATATGCATATGCCCAATGTTGCATGGTATGTTAATGTTAGAGGGGTCTCCCATTTTGATAAGGGGTGTGCCAAGGATATATGGTGTATCGGGACTATCGAATAAATCCTTATGGTATTCCCGTTCTTCCTTGGTGGGCATCTTATCAAAGTACTTTTCTTTAGGCTCTACTTCCTCTAATTCTTCTCCCCTATTAACCTCAACTTCCCAACTCTCATCCCTAATCTCGGTTTCAACTCTAACTTTATCCTTGTCACTCTCTTCTATTTCCTTCTCTATTGGCTTAATGGTGACAACATTGACAAAGTTGACATGTTTAGATGATGAGGGGTCCTTAATTTGGGTTCCACTATTGGTGTCCCTAGTGTTCTTCCTAGGTGTGGCTAACGCTTGGTTGTTGAGGGCTTTCAACAAGTTGTCTATCTTATTGGTCATCTCCGTTTGTTGTTGGTTGAATTCGGTTTCAAACCTAGCTATGCGGGTTTCTTGAGATGCCTTGAACTTGGACATCAATCCTTCAAGATTTTTGGTACTACCATAGTTGTTAGAAGGATTGTTGTTGAAAGTACGGTTGGAGGGTGGGCCGTTTGGTTGGTAACGATTAGGCGGATTAGAAGAATTGAGTTGATTTTGCTTCCACCTAAGGTTTGGGTGATTTTTCCAAGAGGGGTTATATGAATCACCGTAAGGGTTTGGCTCGGGCTTGAAAGTGTACCACTTATCTCCCGCTTCGTCGGTACGCGTGGACGCGTAGTCCGCAAAAGCTGTTCCGGGGAGTTCCACACAATCACGAGTGTCATGGGGACCACTACATAATTCGCATGAAGAAGTGATTTTGTTCACTTGGCTTGAAGGCTTAGGAGCTTCGTAAGATTTCATGAGAAACTTGACTTGGTCCTCAAGTTCCATGATCCTACGGTCGGGAGTGCTAGAGTTGTTCAAAGGCAAAGATATTGCCTTGACCGTTTTGTTCAAATCACGGGGATCATTCCAACTTTCGTTGTCATAGAGAGCAAGATCTTCTATGAGTTCCCATGATTGTTCCGCACTTAGATAACGTAACTTACCACCGGCCGATTGGTCAATGGCTCGCCTCGTGGAGAGATCGATATGGTCATAAAAGATTTGGACTTGGAGCCAAAGATCTATGCCATGATGAGGGACTTTTTGGAGTAAGTCCTTGAAACGAGTCCATGCTTCATAAAGAGATTCATTTTGATGTTGTTGGAACATCAAGATGTCATTTCTAAGCTTGGTAGTTCTCCCCGGTGGGAAAAATTGAGCAAGGAAACGAGTGGTGAGATCATCCCATGTGGTGATGGATCCCGCGGGTAAACGCTCAAGCCATTGGCTAGCTTGATCCCGTAGAGAGAATTGGAGTAGGCGTAATCGGGTAGTCTCTCTAGTTGCAACATCTAGGTCTATGGAGTCTACGATTTTAAGGAAGTCATTAAGATGTTGATTTGGATCTTCGGAACGAAGTCCATGGAATGCACATCCGCTTTGCACCAACCGGATGGTGTCGGATCGCAAGGGGGTCACATTGGCTCCGGTGAGCTCAATGGTGTTTCGGTAGCCTTGGTGGCTAGGTCAGGAATACTCTCCTAAGGTTCGGGGCCTAAGGGGTTCTAGTGGTGGGTTTTGTTGTGGTGGGATGACGGGTTCAAAGATGTTCCCGTTGTCCATGATGTCGGGTGGTGAAGACTTACGAACAAAGACACAAAGAATTAAGATAGACTAAAGAAACCTAAAAATAAAAATAAAATCTTACTAGAAAGGAATCTAGCAAGTAGACCTAATAAAAAGAAATTCTAACCTAGATAATAACTATTCCCCGGGCTGCGGCGCCAAAAACTTGATACGTGGGAATCGCACCAGGCTTTACCTCTCAAGGGATCTTGAGAAGCTTACAACCCCCACCAGGCAGTGTACCTGATCGTTGTAGTATAGTATAGTGACAAGTACCGGGGGATTGATCGTTCAGCTAGGAATAGTGTCGCTAGGATTAAAAAACCTAATTACTAGTGCTAAAGATGACGGAAGATTATTTTTTGTGTTTTTATATTTTTTAGAAAGCAAATTAAAATCTCGGGTTTGAAGGATTTGGGCGGAATTAGTTGCTAGTCAACTAACCCAATACTAAGATGCAATCAAAATAAAAATACTAGAAATGAAAATAAAACTAAATTATACTAAGGTTGTGAGCAATATGTGGAGAAAATGTGTTTACTTAGATTTCACTACTCCCTAGACATCTTTTACACGTTAATTACTTGTTATAGTTGCGTGGATGACGGATTGTATTCCTTAATACCATTCATGGGGTGGCGCACTTACTTCCCCAATCCTATGAGTGCCTACTTCACTCCTATGTCGAGCCGGCTAAGAAGCTCCTAACATGGGATCATTAGAATTTACTCGTGCATTAAATACAACCAATAAAACCTAGTGCACATCGGTTCATGTTTCTTAAGACGTTCAAGCATGTTACCATTTGGAGATCTGCCAGTTTTCTTAAGCCTAGCATCGAAATCATTCATCCAATACAACCATAAACAAGTAATCAACACATAATTAACATCTAGGTTTCATTAGATCTAAGCAAACACAAGATAGATCTAGCCTAGCATGGTGGAATCAAGACAAGAACAAGATATAGACAACCAACACAGAGACATATTGATTGAATTAAAAGAATACTTATCTCAATTACACTTGTAAGGTTTCAAGGGCTGAAAACCCTTGAAAAACCTGTGAAAATCGTATTAAGTTCGGCCTTAGGGTTTCTCCAAAACTTCCTCTCTTTAATGTGTAAAAATTAGAAAACTATATATAGGAAATAGGGGCTGACGGCGTCAAGAACAAATTTGTGACGCCGTCACCTCGCCGCCAAAATACTTCTCGGACTGCCTTGATCTACATCTGACGCCGTCATGTGTTATGGTCTTCCAGGCCGTCACGTCTTTTACTCTTGACGCTCTACTTGTGACGCCGTCATGTTTGTACTGGGCCGTCATGCAAATCACTCTTGACGCCGTCACCTACTGTTCCCAGCTTGGAAAATTGAGAATTTGCCGTTTTCTTCACTTTTATGCTCAAAAAACGTCCAAAATGTCTTCTTTTTCAGATTTCACTCCCAAAGTACCTAAAATCACAAAAGGAACGATTTAGGGCAATATTTGATCAAATAAATTCAATTTCGGGCTTAAATGACCCCCTAAAAGTGGTTCATTTTTCGCCTCATCAGGGCGCAATCCCTTACATCAAGTTTTTGGCGCCGCAGCCCGGGGAATAGTTATTGTCTAGGTTAGAATTTCTTTTTATTAGATCTAGTTACTAGATTCCTTTCTAGTAAGATTTTTATTTTTATTTTTAAGTTTTCTTTAGTCTATCTCATTTCTTTATTCCTGTGTTCGTAAACTATTTCGATGGAGAACAATAGTATTGATCGTTTGATCCCTGTCATTCGTGTTTTTCGTCGTAGAATTTTCCAACCACCCGTCCCAATTCCTGTAGTGGAAAATGAGAACCCACCTAACCTTTCACCTGACCATCACTTCGGTAACAATTCTGAAATGGAGGAGTCTGACCATGATGACGACTGTAGGATTAGCCCTTTTTATTGTACGGACTCCGATGAGGACCTAGATGATGGTGATGTTATCAATGATAATAGGATGAATGTTGATATGAGCCCTTTTAAGCATGTTGATCTTAGAATTGGAATTGAAAAAGATAGCTTCTTTAACATGCAATTCCCTTGTAAGATAGGATTTAGGAGTTTTGATGCATACCTTAACTCATCTTTACCTATGAACATAATCTCACGTGCCAACTATAATAAAATCATGGTAAATGAGTTAGTATATCAGGGGAATAATGTTGTTGCTAGGAACAAACCATTACACGTGTTTGTAGGGAGTTTCGTATATGTGGTTTAGTTCATTGTCATGGAAAATTTAGGAGAATTCATTGATGAGAAGTTAACCCAAATCATATTTGGAGAACCCTTCAAACGGTTAACGAATCTTGATGAAGAACTTGGGGATGGGTTGATCACCTTTTCATATGGAGATGATGATTTTGTTTACCAAATGCCACGATCACACCCTAGGTTTAAGAACCACTCAATTGAGGCATGCAATAGAATCCCCCCTATCAATTTGTTGAGTGAGAATGATAAAAGGAAACGACTTAAATATCCCCATGAAAAGAACAAACGATATTATCGTGGATGTTTAGAGTTAAGTGATGATTATAAGAGAGATAAAGCAACGATTAGATGGCTCACACTTGGTTATGTGAGCGTTAGTGACACTAGATAGCCCATGAACTTGAGTCTAGCTACAAGACTCGTTAAATAAAGAAAAACGTTTCTTGGGAGGCAACCCAAGTTTTACTTGTTTTATTTGTTTTTATTTATTTGTTTGTTTAATATTATTTGTTTTCGTATGCGTGTTTTATTTTTATTGTTGGTAAATCATGTTTCAAAGTAAATTGTGAAAATGCTTTATTTTGTTTTTAATTTCGTCTTAATTACATGTAAAGGTATTTTGCGAAAGCTAAGTGTAAGGGGAGACCCGAAATTTGTTTATAAGAACGAAAATAAGCATGATTTACTACAATATTAAATGAGCATGTATATTAGTATTTGTTAGAGTCAAATGCTTGTATCGAGTCATAATGATGTTTTGTAGGATTTTCCAGGAAATAAGGCATAAGTTTTTCCAGAAATTTTCCGGAAACTTAACAAAAGATTTTTTCCAGAAACATTCTGACGGCGTCAGGTACTAAAATTCTGAAAAATTTTGCAAGTTTCGTTTAAACCGCAGTCTTAAAGTTTTTGTTGATTCTTTAGTTTTATAAACTCCAGAAAATCTGCAAACATTCATTCCACAAGCATTATATTTTAATTTGTTTTCTAGGATTATTTTTAGTATATATAGATTACCGCCGATTTTACGCGAGGTTTGTCTTGATTGTTTTCTCAGGTTTAACAGGTTATGTATGACAAGAAGAGGATTTATATTTCTGGAATGAGGCTTTCAAAGTTCATTTTATCGGAGAAAGATCTAACCTTGTTGACACACTTTCCACACCGAACGAATCAGGGGAGTATTTGTTTTCATTCTTTTACCTGCTTTACTTTTACATCCTTTAATTGAACGTTAGGGATAATGTTCATCCTAAGTGTAAGAGGAGGGTAAATGATGATACCTTATAGGATACAATTGCACTTGAGTTTGTTTGTTCGATAGTAGGTGTCTAATTAAACTAAGAGAAATACTTGCTAGGGCAATTTTAGCACCAAATTTAAAATTTTTTACAACATTTAGAAGTGAAACTTTAGCCTTAACAAGCGTCTCATGGATAAGAGTTATATGACTAGCATAAAAAAACCGTACCACCCAAAACACAAAAAAATTATTATGAATAAGGTAGTGACCATCCGAGTACTAGATTAATTGACTAACGTGCCATCGATCTAGTATATGACTTGGTGACCATCCATTATGCAAATAACGCGCCAGCGATCCAAAAAGTGCACTAGTGACCATCCGTTAGTTGAAGCGTCAAAGACTCGTGCCAGCGATCTACTAAGTTCATACATGTGAGGTTCGCCCTTAGACTTGTTAGGAAAAGCCTTAGTGCTTATGAGTGTACCGGTAGCACTTAGATTCTAGAACTTGTGTTAGTGATGCATCCCGAGACTGCTAGTGAGACTACATTCGTGTAGTTAGGATTTACTACATGATGAGAGGCATTAGGATCACCCTTGTGTTTAAACCCGTATATCATAATTATTTGACCATTTAAGTCATATTACTTAACTGGCAAAGTCAATTAATTTTTCCCACACCTTAGCGTTGTACTCATTTTTAGTACACGATACCCCTAGTACACCCCTCCGAGCCTATCTTTTCGTTTCTAACTTTAAGCATTTTACTTAAAGGTAGAATTTGTTAACAATCCACCCAAATGTGCAACCAAATCGCCTTAGCCTTCCTTCTATGCACTCATCTTTAGTGCATTATTGTTACATGTTTAAACCCTTAGTTAATTGTCTAATTGATTACATGGTTGCTAAGTCGAGTCATATCTTGTACATATTGTTTTGGGACGATTGGGACTCATGGGTAAAATACTAGTGATATGGAGTAATGGGGAAGACGTCATTTATTACCCCCGTATGTGCATTAATATTTAAAAGTACTACAAGTGTTTTGATTATCTTGATTCGAGTCATTAGAATAGTTTATTGTAAAGTATGTAAAATTCAAGTGTAAGGGGAATGTAAACTCCCCTATGATGTATTATTTTGGATGGTGGGGTAAGAGTGTATGCAAAAAAAAAAAAAAAAAAAAAAAAAAAAAAAAAAAAAAAAAAAACATACGGAATACCATCCCGTTTCATTCTATGTTTGTTTTACGTTTTTGTTATTTTTTATTTATTAGCTTAAGTCGAGTCAAGTCTTGGCTTAGCAACGCCACTTTGTACATGTAATTAACCAAGATGATTAACTCGCCACCAGTAAATATTGCCTTTATCCAACAAAACTGTGTTTTTCATATCCCTACACCTCATGTTATAACCCTTTAAAAGACATCTTTGATAGTTTATCCTAGGGGCTTACGCCAAGTGGTGAAGGTTTGATCGTTTCCCAAGCCTATGATAATCTATTTGCTATGATAGGTAGTGAGAGATGTTTTCAATTTTCATATTGTGATATATACTTTATTACACCCGAGAGATGTAAGTATCTAAACACTATTTGTGAGCTGCTAGTGTATGGCCTCCGTGCTTGTTTTTGGTTTTTAGTGGAACGATTATTTGTTGTAATTACTTTTATATTAGTGTTAAATGACCCCTAACTTGTATTTTGATTAGAATAAAAGCGTATTTGCTTGAGGACAAACAAATTTCAAGTGTAAGGATATTTGAAAAAGCGAAAAATGTACCGCTTTTAAGGGGTCATTTAAGCTCGAATTCATAATTATTTGATCAATTATTGCCCTAAATCAATCATTTTGTCATTTTAGGTACTTTTGATAGGAAATTCAGAAAAAAAGACATTTTGGATGTTTTTGGAGCGTAAAAATGAAGAAAACGACAAAGTCTAAAAATCATTGCTGAGAATAGTACCTGACGACGTCAAGAGTTAATACATGACGGCGTCAAGCTTGGCAAAAGAGGTGGAAGTGGAGAATGAACGTGACGGCCCAGAACCTTTTTAGTGCAATGGATCTGAAGGCGTCACCTAGACCGTCAGGGTCCAAATACACGTGACGGCCCAGAGCTCATTTCCTTCTTGACGGCGTCACATGTGGATCTAGGCAATACGATTTCTATTTTGGCGGCGAGTTGACGGTGTCATAATTTACAACGTGACGCCGTCAGCTTGTAACATCTATATATATTTTTGCAATTTTTCATTGTAAAGTGTGGAACTTTAGAGGAAGAAGTTGTTACAAACCCTAGCTTTAGGTTGTTTGTTTCTGATATCATGTTTTTGTTTGTTGCATTCATAGAATTTGAAAGATGGTGTAATATGTCCAAGTTAACGTTATTCACAGGTAACCTGCGAGAAACAACGAGCTTTATTGATGCACAGTAACAAAAGAGGGAGAATTCCAAATGTATGTATGTTTAGACTTTTTTATACTGATTAATAGGTCCATATATATAATCGATCAGTTTGATACTGAATATAGATGGCTACAAATTAATGTTGTTTGTTTATGAAAAAATGTATACTTTGCAGCTTTGATTCTATATATATATATATATATATATATATATATATATATATAAAAGTAAGAATATAGAGACAAACGATGTGGAATCAATGAGGTTGTTTCTCAATAGTTTGATTGCGATAACGAAAGATATCCATTAAATAGTTATTGGTTGAATGATACTATTCTTAGAAGAAAAAACAAATAGCTATGTGCAACACATGATAATGATTGAAACCAATGATGAATGATGAGAAGAAGGAAAAAAAAAATCCTATTTTTTCTCTTTTTTTATTATTATTTTTAAGATGATTTTAAACAATGTATCAACTATCATGTGGTCTAGTGGTGAGTGCGTAACTTGTTAAGTGAGCCACAGATAGAGTAGTACCGGATGAGTGACCATTTGGGAAGTCCTCTTTGACCACAGGGTTTGTTGATACTAGGCAATGAAGAGGAGACCCTGTAAGCCATTAGCTGCGCAGGTTCGAATCTGAGCCGGCCCCGGTTTTCATCCGGCCGTTTCTCCAGCGATCCCTTGAGGTAGGTGCGACTCTTCTCCAAAAAAATGAAAGTCACCGTTAAAAAAAAAAATAGTTTCAAAGTCAAACTTATATCTCATTCAGTAAAAAATTTACTTGAAATTAGTATCTCTCAGATTTAATCCACAAACATCTTGCTCTTAAGTCTACGTGACTTTCATTTTAGTCATCGTACTTTTAAATGTGAACTGAGAACGAGTAATAAGAATCTTACTTTTAGCCAATGAAAATTCTTTTTTGTGTGTTAAAAAGTGGTTAATAACAAGTTGACATCATGTAGGTTTTTGTGAGGTCAACCCAAAAGAAAGCTAGAAAAAGATAAGAAATTTAAAGTAAGAAAAGTAAGTTAGTTACCGGGACCAGCAACAAATTGACTGCTTAACTAGTCCATTTGTGACATACTGATACATCCATCTTTTCTTCTTTTCTTTTCTTTTTTTTTTTAAAGGCGATACATCCATCTTTTTAACTAGAAATTTTTATGTATTTTTCACTTTCTTTTTGTGAATAACAGGTTTTTCTCTTAAACTTGCGAACTTGATATATCATGGGCAAATTTTACAAAATAGAATTCAAACTTGATATATCATGGGCAAATTTTACAAAATAGCATTGTTTGTGTGCCTGCTAAGCCCTCGCTATCATACTGGATTACTCCTGGATTTGATACTTCTTTTTTAGTTCTTGGAAAATTTTAGTATAAAAAATCATAACATGAACCCATATAAGCATGTGTTACGTTGAACACCATTGCAACCTTTTTATTTATCTATTTATTTATTTATTGGTTATATAACAACTATTGACTATTGTCTCTATATTAATAGGGTGATGTATAAAAAAAGATATGGGATTATGCAAACAAGATATTCCGGAATTCGTCAACCATATATCAATCATTAAAGACTTTATTTTACACAAGTTTCCTAAAGAAATCATATGAAATGGTGGCATGATAACAAATTAAAACCGCCAACAAAAGCCACTCTTGTTAGAGAAAATTGATTCCGGTATGGTTCGATTAGATAGGTCACCCAAAAACTGCTTATAAACTTACTTGAAATAATTTTTACTCTTTGTTTAAATGGAAATGGTGTTAAAGAAATAACGAAGTAAACTTTGCCTCGTTTTTTAAACAAGTTCTTCTTTGTTAATTTTGTACTTAGATCGAATTATTTATTGTGAATTATACTTAGTAAAACTTAGTACGTATATTAAGACAATATACTTGAACAACAACAGCAAACTCAATCCTACCAGAACAGGGTAAGGGGGAGGTGAAATGCAGACGAATGCTACCCCAACCATCAGGATAAACCCAACAGTATAAAGACTGCTTCCAGGTGAACTTCCGGCCAATGTAATTGTGCAGTTGAGAAAAGTGCAAGAAAAAAGAGCGTGAAAGTGTAAAAACAGGAACAAGGGAATCACATAAAACATACAACCAGAAACAAGCAAACAAGAAAAACAAGCAAAGACAATATACTTGAACAAAACCGCTAAATTATGCATATTAAGCACATGCGGAATTTCATTACTCTTTTAAAAATCTTTCCAAATGGCAAGCATAATGTGATGAAATACAACAGAGAATTTTCTCTTTTACAACATAACACCTTCCACAACAAGCATAACTAAAATGAAACACACGAATAAGATGGCGAAAACTCGCTTGGAAAACTTTGTTTCCCTTATTTTGCACATATACGATTAGTTAGTACGTCTGCAATTGGTTCTAATTTGACCGCTCGAGCCAGTTAACGGGTTAAGGTTACTCATTTTAACCATTGCACTAGCAAAGTCACGGAAGAAAGTAGCTTGATTTGAAGCATAGGTCCTCACTAGTGCATCGGTTGAGCCACCATTGAATAATTCTTGGTCTGAATGCAATAGTCCTCTTTGGCTAATTAGATCGTTAAAGTACCTGTTGTCAAAGCGTGTAGGAGTAGCATCTAATGGTGAGAGATTATTGTCACCGCCACTTGTAGGACAATTGGCTCTTGTTGCTGTTAAAAATGTTGCATTTATGTTGTTGTCGTTGGCGAGACGGCCGCGGAAAGTTGTACACCTTGCTTGACCAATTGTATGAGCTCCTGCATCAAAACATATATACATGTTAGGAAATTGTGTATTCAGTATCCTAAAAAAAAAAGTTTTGTGTTTCGTTGAAATCATTTTATAAAGTTTTCTTTCCTTGAAATCATTTTAAGGATATTTGGTAGCATTGACCCGAATGAGACAATATAATGAATTAAGTCACAATTGTAACGACTTTAAAGTCAAAAATAATAAAATGACTAATACCCTGAGATAATTTAAAATTTGTTTTGTTATTTTATGCAAATTGTTCCAACTAATACTGCTAAGGTCATCAAAATAAACAAGAGATCCGCTAATTGGTCGAAGTATATTTGACTATAATTAATTAGTTGACATTAAAATGGTTAGAAGAAATTGATTAACTAACCTGATAGGGCTACCAGTTCATTGGCATTAAGATTTTGGTTTGAAAAGGACGAAATGAGACCACTCAGACTAAGAGTTGGTGCAGGTAGATTAGAATTTGCGGTACTTGCGCTTGCTGTTGTTGAATCCCTTCTACCAAATACTAGGTTCCAACCTGGTCCACCAAGCTGATAGAACAATGAAAAAAATGAGTGTTTGATCTCTATTTAGCTAATCTATAGTAGCTTTTAATCGAGTTTTCTGCTAATAATATACTACCTCCGTCCCACAATAAGTGTCCACTTTGAATTTTCAAAGTCTTTTTCATTCAACTTTGACCATAAATATTTTTATTTGTGTTATGTAATACTTGATGAAAGGTATATGAATAGATTGAGCTTTAAATGTATTTTCATTAATATAATTTTCATCAAGTATTATATAACACAAATAATAATATTTATGGTCAAAGTTGAATGAAAAAGACTTTGAAAATTCAAAGTGGACACTTATTGTGGGACGGAGGGAGTAATTTTTACTTACTGCAACAACTGAATCTCGTGCTGCAGCAGCCAATATATCAGCACAAGAGACAACACCGGCGCATTGACGCTCTAGTTGTGTTTTAATAGTATCGATGACATTAAATCCTCTGATTGAACCGGCATTTGGGCCTGCGCCTTTTTCTCCAGTAAAGTTTGCAGTGGTGTCTAACAACACCGATGCATCACATCCCTATATATTATTAAAGAGAACATTACTTTTAACTCAAAAAATAAATCAAGGATATGCCATGCATACTAAGTCATATAAGTAAACGTCATGTGAAATTGTGAGAAGCAGAATGGTTGGAAAGTCAACTTAACCTTTGTGCATGCGAAAAATCTTATTTTTATTATGAGTTTTGAAAAGATCACGTATGAGAATAATAATCTTTGATCCAATCATTTGTTCTTGATGAAATAATTTTAACGTGTAGATTTTGCTAATACAACAAATATTTGACTCCTGACAAAACCTAGTGCATGCATAATTACTAATAGTAGCAAAAAGTGCATGCACGTAGAATGAAAAGAGAGATGGTAAAAGCTTAGAGACTTGCATTAACAAAGCAATCATGGAAATGGAGACGAAGCAGCGAAGCTCCCATTCGAGCTTCACTCGACACAGCTGAATTCACGGCTCTGGTTATAACAGAACGGAAATTGGGGCATGTTCTAGCATAGAAATTAGCCGTTAGCTGGCCCGAGCTTGTACCAAACAAAATCCCTAAACATAATGTAAAAGTTGCAAGCTTAAACAAAAATGAAGAAGTTGATGAAGCCATTGGTAGGCCTATTTCAACTATGGGAAGATGATTGGGGATCTAAGGCTTAAGATGAGCAAGAGAATGAAAGGTTTATTGTGGTTGATAAAGGTTCAAGCTTCATCTATATATAGAGGAAGGGATGCATGTAGTAGGTGTACGTACTCATTAGGATATATCAATTTTATCTCTTCTAATTGTGCTTAGTAAACTAAATCAAGCATAACAATATTTATAATATTACAAATTTACTACTAAGTAATCTAGTAAGGTATATGTGATGATTTTACGGCATGCTTTGTATGAAGTATTATGTTTTCTAATTCCGTTTTCTTTGCAAATTATCGTAATAATCAGATAATTTTCTTCTAACACAATCCCAAAATCCTAGTTATATGGTAGTATAGATCTAAATTTCATAAATAAATTTACATAACCCTATTAGTTGTATGTCTAAAATAAAATCATATGATAGAGCAATTTCCTATCGATCGTAGGTCGAATTGATATGGTTAATATATCAACCTAGAACTTACTTGTCTCTAGCTATTTGTGTTTCAAAAATTACCTGTATGCAATTCAGTTTCAGCAAAGTTGAGTTTTTAGACAAAGGAATGTTAGAATCTACATCATTGAACATGTGGATAAATGAATGAGGTTTTCCTGTTCAGGTTACCTATGAAATGAAAGACGAGTTTTTAACACAAACGGATCGTTTTCAACCTTATATGGCCACCGCCAAGATATGTAACTAGGGCGGGCCAGTACTAACTAGATAATTCATGTTTAAAATATCTTAATAAGCAGCCAAAGAAAAAAGTGCCAGGGTAAGAGCAAGTCAAGATCATCCCATAGTCAACCACGATCGATTGGAAGTTTCCCATACCGAAAAAACAAAGTATATAACTTTGTCATTTGTCTACAACTTGTTTACAAAAGTGATCAAGTCAAATAATTTGTAGTTTAAATCTTAGGAGACACGACTATTGCGTGAGAACTTCGATAACCATTTTCATTGAGGACTGTTCAAAATAGTGATGCTACTTTTTTTTTAATAGTAAATTCGGATGTATAAATAAGGGTTTCTTTTGAGAACGTTATATAACTTTAAAAATTAATGACACTTTTAATAGTTATAATTTTACTTTTGAGATTTAAACGTGTTTACATATCATTAATAGAAACTTTACATGTGAACAAAAACTCATATTTGAAACTGTTTATATGTGAATTATAACTTTATAAAAATATTTCATGCGTTCTTAAGTTATGCAACATTTCTCAAATTATTTAGCCTTCTTCTTATTTGAATATTCCCCTATGTGCATGTGTATTTACTGTATATCCACATACGCGTAAATGATTAGTTTGTTTGTATATATGCATGTTTGTTCAAATATTCACATTTGCTTATTAAAAAAATGTATCCCTACAAACAAAATGATTGATAGAAACTTTCATTAGAGGGGCGTCAAAAGTCTTTCCGAAAGCAAATATATTGGTTGATTAGAAATTTAGAACCATCAAGCATGAGGATAATGTAACGATGTTTTGACTCGATCGTTCAAGTGCATGCATATCAATATCAATATGAGAAATATGGCGACCGCCAAATTAATGTGACTTGTTATCATATGTTAATAATAATGTACGTATTATGTATAAATATGTTTCAGACAAAAACATTGAATTTGTCATTGCCCATAAATATAAATATAAACAAGCTCATTTACCAAACATGATGCAATGTACTTTTTTTTTAACAGGATGCAATGTACTTGAGTGACGTTAAATTGTCCACATATAAAGTTGAACATCTTTTTAAATTTGCAACTTTGTAGTTGTAAGTCTAGATGACTACGTCACTTAAAAGGGAATGTTTAAATAAGTGTTTAGTTGAAAAGTAAAATTGTCGGAACACCACCTTATCTCTGTCTTATCAACTTTTAAATATTACTCCGTGAAGTAAAATTGTCTCATTTACGGAAATTTTTTTATAACAGCTGACAAGCGTAAGAGCATGTGTTTAATATGATAGAACAAATGTTTCTTGACGCACTTACGTTAGCTTTTACCGTAACTATTGTTTCTCGATGTTGTTACGTTAGCTTTTACCGTAACTAGTAACTAGGTATTTATAAAAGCTACATAGTAGATATGTATCTTTTTAATTGTTTTGTTTGGGTACGTCTACCCAAAACGCTTGTCTCATATGTAAACATGTTATTTTGTATTAATACGTTACTACGTATATTTTTTTCAAATGTTTTATTATGATATGTCAAAACTGGCATATTAGTAAAAAAAAAGTTCCGAACTAGTATCAAGTGAATAATATTTCGAGTACATATAACATAATGAAACATTTACAAAAGTATAATTTACAAAAGTAGAAGTTCACAGTATAACATAAAACATTTTTTTTAATATTGTGTCACTATATAATCACTCGGCCGCCAATTATTTTTTTTATCAAAATATACCACACATGCATATTTTCAAAAATGAAATAAAGAGAGAGGATAAAGTGCGGGTTTCCAGTCCAACCTTAGAAGAGGGTAAAGACTAGGTTCCCCAAACCAACCCTCAAATGCCCCGCACAATGCCAATACCTGTGATGATTTTCCTTCGACGGTGACATGGACCAACCCTTTACCCACTACAAGCAAAACAGTTTTGAGGACGGTTTTTTTAGTGACAACATTGTCGTCACTAAATTTTGATGGGCCCAACTTTTTCAACCAAGGTTATCAAGATCGCGATCCTACTTAGGATCGTTTTTGTCTCCGCAAGATCGAGATCGTAAGATCGAATCGAGATCGTAAGATCCTACAGAAATGTAATTTTTTTAGATAGGGGTTGTAGTGCTATATAGTTCTATATAAAATTTGATATAAAAGACCAATTTAAGTGAATATAGATGAAATTTTCAAAGTTTAAACATCATAATAATATAAACAATGCAATAGATGCAATTACTTCGTGTTTCAGTTGTTTGATAAACAATTTTGGTAGAAAAGAAATAGGAAACGACCAAAGTTGGGTCATGTATAAGGGTAAAATTCTGTCAAAATTAAGGAAGTGGTATTAATTTCACTAAAAAGTTTGTTTAATAATAAAAATTAGGCTTTATAGTAGCATCGGGATCGATAGCGATCCTACGATCTTACTAGCTATCTTATGATCTTACTTCGATCATATGCTATCTCCGATCCTACATAGATCTTGCAAGGTTTACTAATGTATGATCGTAAGATCGTACGATCCTACGATCAAGATCGCGATCTTGATAACAAAGTTTTCAACACCAGATTTTAGTCAAACTAAAAAACGAGGCATACACAAATTCAGGACGACATTGTCGTCACCAAATATTTAAAAAAATAAATAAATAAATAAAACTCTTTAATGAGAACAAAAAATGATTTTAAAAATAAATATTGAGTTTCAAGACGACAATGTCGTCTCCAAATATTTATGTTAATTTAATTATTTTTATTTTATTAAAAAAATAATAAGAATAAATAATGATTATTAAATTAAATATTGAGTTTTGTGATTACAATGTCGTCACTAAATATTTATCAAAATTTAATTAAAATCAATTTATAAAAAGTCTTTAGTTTTGTTTAAAACTAAATATTTATCAAAATTTAATTAAAATCAATTTATAAAAAGTCTTTAGTTTTGTTTAAAACCGAAAATTTTAAATATTGGAAATAATAATTGGTGACGACTTTGTCGTCACTAAGTTGCGATGGCCCACATCAGGTATGTCTTAGCATTGAAAAAAAGCGAGCCCCAATTCGTCACTAAATGCATTGGAATTGCCATCGCAAAATTGTTTAGTGACAAAGCCTTTGTAACGAAAAATTCAGGACGATATGTCATCACAAAACTACTTTGGTGACGACACCCTCTGTAATTTGGTGACGACTTTGTCATCACCAAAGGTATTTATACTTGCAGTGGTGTACCGATCTAGGCACTTAGTCATTGCAATACTCATTACAATCCATGTGTTTTCTAATAATTTATGAAACTATTATTTCCCATTCGTCTTGAGTCTTGACAATAGAAGCATGATTAAACAAAATCAACAGTTAGTAAAAAAAAGAGTAAAAAGGCATTTTTTTAAAATGTTTTATTTTTTTTTTAGAAAAGGCATCAAACTTTATTAAGCAAAACAAGATACAAAGTTACAAACAAACATAACAAACACATGATAAAAACAACCAAAGCTCAACAGAATTGGATTAACCTCAAATGTACAACAAAAAGAAAACAAAGACACTAATAGCTTAACATAAGAGAGAAAAAAAGAACATAGACCACCAGCAAACAAAAGTGTCTTGCAATGACCTATGTAATAGAAAACAAAACCACATGCTGCACCATTAACTTATTACTTTGAGCATGTATCTTTCATGTCTCATGCTTCCCAATACCAAACACACCATTTACAGTACCTCCACCAGAGACCTGTTTTTGCCACAACCGAATTTTACGGACCACCACTTGATTCATGGAAATCTAACTTAAACTTATTACCATATTAACCATCTTTGCTGGAAGTCGACACTTTAAAATGTTTTATTTAGTCATGTTACATAATCAGCTAACATAACTAGAAAGATGGAGGTTAGCAACAAATTTATAGATGACAATTCGTGACAGTATAGGCACTCGCACTCCTTCGTCCCTTTGGTACTCTATCACAAAAATATCAAAAAATTTATAGAACTACTTTCCTAAAGAAATACTATGAAAAAGTGGGCATGATAACGAATCAAAACGGCCAACAAAGACACTCTTGTTAGAGAAATCGATTCCAGTATGCTCCGATTAGATAGGTCACCCAAAAACTGTTCCATAAATGTAAAAGAGGAGTGGGCTAACTACAAGGACCATAAGTCAACCCATCTAAGAGTTGAGGGACTCTTATTGTAAATATTTTGTAAATTTGTTAGAAGTTAGTTATGCTCTGTATATATATTCTGTACCACTTTAATTTTCAAAAAATGAGAATCATTTCCCACTACATGTTTGTGTATGTAAATGTGTATTCTCCCAAACTTATCATTGTTCACATGGTATCAGAGCTCAATGATGAGTTCTTGAAACCGTTACAACCGAAATAACTAATTCAACCACCATAATCCACCATAAACCACCATTATTCACTGTAATTTCATCATAAACCACCGTAATCTTCCCCAATTTCAATTTCTTTAAAGCTTTCGCTGACAATTGTGCTTCATTTTCTTCGTCTGATTCTACTAACAACATGAATAATCAAACCCTGCTATTCCAAAATCCCATGTTTCTTCACCCTTCTGATGGACCTGGCACAGAACTATCGTTCTTGGAGGGGATCTGTTGAAATTGTTATTTCCACTAAAAGAAATTTGGGATTCATTAGAGGTATAGTTCCGAGATCAACTGATGATGTGAATTTGCAAGAACAGTGGGATACATGTAATAATCTTGTGATTAGTTGATCAATGAATTCTGTTTCTGAGTCAATTGCTAAGTCCATCATGTTTATGGGTACTGCACATGCAATTTGGATTCAGATAGAAACAAGGTTTGCACTCAGTAATGGTTCTTACAAGTATAAGTTGAATAAAGAGACTTATGAGATCATGCACTCAGGCAGACCTGTGAGTGAATATTATACAAGTATGAAGTGTGTTTGGGAAGACTTGGATTCCATGAATGAATTGCCAAGAATTGTTAATATCACCAATGAGATTGTAGTTTTCCTGATTGCCTTGAATACACAAAAAGAGGAGCAAAGATTGTTTCAGTTCTTAAATGGTTTAGATGATCATTTCTCAAGTAAAAGAAGTCAGTTGCTCTTGAATACACCACTGCCAAGTGTTGAAACAGCATGTGCATTGCTCCAACAAGAAGAGTCACAAAGAGGAGTGTTTGGGAGTACAACACAGTTGGGGGTGGAAACAACTGCTCTTTACAGCAAAGGTGAAACTAAAGAGAAATGTGATATTTGTAGGTTCAAGTGGCATCCTCAAGAGAAATGTTAGGAAAAAGTTGGTTATCCCACTTGGCACTATAAGTACAAGCAGAATTAGAAAGGGAAAGTTGTGCAGAGAAATGGTACTAGAAATGTCAAAAGGAATGCTAATGCAGTAATGGTTGAGAATGGAGGACATGTGGTGTTCACTAGCAAGCAATTTGAGAATTTAATGAAGAGTTTTCCTCAATTCAATCAAGCTACAAACACTGAACTGGAGCATCCTTTTGGAGAAGGTACAATCTATTGCTTTTCATGTGTTAACGGAATTGTTGAAGGTTGGATTATAGACACTGATGCAAGTGATCATATGTCACTAAATAGTGAAGATTTTGATGCTGTTACTACTCTTAAAACCAAACAATTGATAAATCTGCCAAATGGTCATATTTCTGTTATTTTAAAAGTTGGGAGTCTAACTTTGCAAAACAAAATTGCACTTAAAAATGTTCTTGTGGTTCATTCTTTCAAATTCAGGCTTTTGTCAGTCTCAAAATTGACAAAGGATTCACAGTGCTTTGTCACATTTTATGAACAATTTTGTGTCATTCATGACATGAAAACCAGGAAGGTGTAAGGCTTGGGTAAAAAGAAGGCTGGTCTATATCATCTTCTCAATCTTCCTTTGGATCAAATTCATGCTCAGCTTTCTTCTATGGTAGTATCTGTACTTGAAGATTGTAGTCTCTATTCTTTATTTTCAAATTGTTTTGTACAGGATACTTTTGCTTTTAGTGTGTTCATAGACTAGGTCATGTTTCAAACTCTACACTAAAGCACATTCATCTTATTTCTGAACATGGTTCTAATGCTAGTAGTGATTCATGTTTAACTTGTCCTATGGCCCAATTTGCTAAACTGCCTTATCCTACTAGCATATCTCATTCCAAAGTACCTTTTGAGCTTGTTCATATTGATATTTGGGGGCCTTACAAGGTGTCTACTATTGGTCACTGTAAATACTTCTTAACTATAGTCAATGACTGTAGTATGGCTGTTTGGACATACCTGTTAGTCAAGAAATCTTATGCCTATTCTATCTTTAAGTCCTTCATTGTATTTGTTAAGAGACAATTTGAAAAGGACATTAAGGTTGTGAGGTCAGATAATGCTCTTGAATTTCTCAAAGGTTCTCTTGGCCTTATATGGAACCACTTGGTATAGAACATCAAAACTCTTGTTGATAGGCCTCCACATAATGGAAGGATGGAAAGAAAGCATAGGAATGTTTTGGAAGTTGCTAGGGCATTGAGATTACATGCTCATCTTCCTGTGCACTATTGGGATGATTGTGTGATTACTGCAACCTATCTCATGAATAGATTTCCTACTTATGTTCTCAAATTTAAGACTCCATATGAAGTTATGTTACGTTCTAAGCCTGAGTATAAACATATGAGGGTGTTTGGATGTTTAGCTATTGCAAGTAACACTTCAAGAGAAGCTGACAAGTTTGATACCAGATGAGTTCCTTGTGTATTTTTGGGCTATCCTCAGCATCAAAAAAGTTACAAACTTCTTAATATGTTAACTCATACTAGATTTGTTTTAAGAGATGTGGTCTCTTATTAGCATATTTTCTCTTATTCTAAGTCTAGCATGTCACAAGTACTGAAACCTATTCCTGCACATGTTTCATTTCCTATATGGTATAAGGATTTTGTCTCAACTACCCAACCAGTGAATCAAACAACAGAACCTGACACTTCCACAAGTGAACCTGTTCACAATGTAGAAGAACCAGTTGTCCTTTGAAACATTGTGGCACAACCACCAATACTCAAAATGCAGGCATAAGAAAATCTTCAAGGGCTTCAGTACAACCTGGTTGGCTAAAGGATTATGTTAAACCTACTCTTCCAAGAGCAAATCAAGTCTCAGCCACACCATTACAATATCAGTTTCATTCCTTTTTTATGTGCTTTGGTGGCTCAATCTACACCAACACATTTCAAAGACGCAATCAAGCAGCTTGATTGGTGTGACACCTTGAATGTTGAATTAAGAGCTTTGGAAGAGAATGGCACTTGGGAAGTAACAATTTTGCCCAAAGACAAAAAGGTAATCAACTATCATTGGATCTACAAGACCAAGCTTAAAGCAGATGGTTCTCTTGAAAAAAAGGAAGGCTAGGCTTGTGGTCAATTGTAATAGGCAAAGAAAGGGAGTTGATTATGAGGAAACTTTTGCTCCTATGGCAAAAATGGTAATTGTGAGAGCCCTACTTGCAGTTGCAGATATGAAAGGATGGGACATTTGTCAAATGGATGTCTCTAATGCATTCCTTCATGGTGACTTATTTGAAAAGGTTTATATGCAGATGCCACAAGGTTATGTTGGCAAGGGGAAGAGTGTGAAAGATGATGTTCCCAATCAAAACCTTGTCTGCAAGTTAAAAAAAAATCCTTATATGGACTCAAACAAGCACCAAGGCAATGGTTTGCTAAATTGTGTTCTGCTTTGTTGTCCATTGGTTACACTCAGTCAAAAGCAGATTACTCTCTATTCATCAAGTCCAATGGCGAGTCTTTCACAGCAGTTCTAGTGTATGTTGATTACTTTTTGATTACTGGATCTAATGAAGATGAGATTAAAGCCTTGAAATCTCAGTTAAGTTCTCAGTTTCACATGAAGGATTTGGGAGAGTTAAACTACTTTTTGGGCTTGGAAGTATGCAGAAGTGAACAAGGCATATTCATCTCTCAGAAGAAGTATACTCTTGATCTGTTACATGAAGCTAGTTTGTCTAATACCAAACCTTACAAACTTCCTACGGATACTCATGTCAAGTTACAAGCTGACACTGGCACTCCTTTTCCTGATCCAGAGGTCTATAGAAGGCACATTGGAAAACTAGTCTACCATGCCAGACATATACAACACAGTTCAGCTTTTGAGCCAGTTTATGCAAAACCCGACTGTAGTTCATATGCAGGTAGTAAAGCACTTGCTAAGATACTTGTTGACTTCACTAGGACAAGGCATTTTGTTGGCCAATAGTTCAGCTATTCATTTGAGAGCATATTGTGACAATGATTGGGCTAGTTTTCCTATGACAAGAAGGTCCACCACTGGCTATTGTATTTTACTTGGACAATCACCTATTTCCTGAAAATCCAAGAAGCAAGGATTGGTTTCAAGGTTCTAGGCAAAAGCTAAGTACAAAGCTATGGCATTGCCTGTTGTGAAGTTACATGACCAGTTACTTTGCTCAAAGATTTGGGAATCAAGGATCTTGGACCTATTGACTTAAAGTGTGATAATGAAGCTGCTTTGTATATAGCTTCCAACCCAGTGTTTCATGCTAGAACCAATCATATAGAGGTAGACTGCCATTATGAAAGAGATCAAGTGAAGAGTGGTCAAGTCAATCCATCACATGTGTTTACAAAAGCACAGCTGGCAGATGTTTTTACCAAGGTTTTATCTGTTGATCAGCATATAAAATTGTTGACCAAGTTGGGAGTTTCCAGTTCTTCCAACTCTCCACTTGAGGGGGAGTGTAAAAGAGGAGTGGGCTAACAACAAGGACCACAAGTCAACACATCTAAGAGTTGAGGGACTCTTATTGCAAATATCTTGTATATTTCTTAGAAGTTAGTTATGCAAATATACTTTGTACCACATCAAGTTTCAAAAAATGAGAATCATTTCCCACTAGGTGCTTGTGTGTGTAAGGGTTTGTGTCTTAACACACCACTTGTCTGGTATCCTCATGCCACCTTTAGACTAATCATTGGTTAGATTTTCAAGATATTTTATCTTTTATATAACTAAAGTTTATTTACATTTTACTTCTCATTAAACAAAACAAGAATTAGTCATTTTTTATCTCATCAACATGTCAAATTACTTTCTTTTTCATCCCCACTTAGAGACTTGGTTACTATCCGGTGTTTTAAGTTGCAGATTCAACATTTGTGGTTGCGCCATTGCTCACATCAGCGATGGTTAGCCGGTTTAAGACATTTCCGGCAATGAACAATAGCGGAAGACAATGGTTGGAGAATCTGCAACTTAGATCGGCCTCAGAAATGTGGGAGTAGCATCCACTCGCCGAAAGTAGTGTTCCAAATGTTGTCAAGATCGCCGAAAAATGAAATACGAAATAAGTTCATACAGTTTTCACCGGCGCGTGTTAGTGCGTGACCGTACCTATGGTGGTTTGGTTAGTGGGGTTTTGGTCGGGTTGAGTGTTAAAGCTGGTGGTGGCATTTGGTTGTTCAAATATTTTTGATTTGGGTGATGGTTTGTTTGGTCAGATTTGAGTGGGAAGATGGTGGCGGTGAGATTTGAAAATTTGGGAGAGAATGAGTCGACTGGTTGCTAATATAAAAGAAAGAGTATTAAAAAAGCATCTAAAAAAATGTGAAGAATACTAGTAGTTGTATTAGTCACGAGTATTGGAAACTGTGAAAGGATATTTGGTGGTGTGCAAATGACATAACTCCGTGTGTAAATGTGTATTCTCCGAAACTTATCATTGTTCACAATAAACTTATTTGAAATAATTGATAATCTTTGTTTAAATGACATTGGTGTTAAAGAAATAACGAAGTAAACTTTGCCTCATTTTTTAAACAAGTTCTTCACTGTTAATTTAGTGCTTAGATCGAATTACTTGTGAATTATACTTAACAAACCATAATATATATATTGAGACAACATAATATACTTGCACAAAACCGCTAAATTATGCATATTAAGCACTTGCGGGATTTCATTACTCTTTTGAAATCTTTCCAAATGGCAAATACAATGAAAGCATAATGTGAAATTCAACAGAGAATTTTCTCTTTTACAACATAATACCTTCCACGACAAGCATAACAAAAACGAAACACATGAACAAGATGGCGAAAACTCGCATGGAAAACTTTTTTTCCCTTATTTTGCGCTCATGTGATTAATTAGTACGTCCGCAATTGGTTCTAATTTGACCGCTGGAGCCAGTTAACGGGTTGAGATTACTCATTTTAACCATTGCACTAGCAAAGTCACGGAAGAAAGTGGCTTGATTCGAAGCATAGGTCCTCACCAGTGCATCGGTTGAGCCACCATTGAATAACTCTTGGTCCGAATGCAGTAATCCTCTTTGGTTAATCAAATCATTAAAGTACCTGTTGTCGAAACTTGTAGGAGTACCATCTAATGGTGAGAGATTATTGTCACCACCACTTGTAGGACAATTGGCTCTTGTTGCTGTTAAAAATGTTGCATTTATGTTGTTGTCGTTGGCGAGACGGCCACGGAAAGTTGTACACCTTGCTTGACCAATTGTATGAGCTCCTGCATCAAAAACATACATGTGAGGAAATTGTGTATTCATAGTATCCTTTAAAAAAAAATGTTTTGTGTTTCGTTAAAGTTATTTTGTAACTCCTAATCATAGTATTTGTATATAAAGTTATCTTTCCTTGAAATCATTATAAGGGTATTTAGTAACACTAGTCGGGTAGCCCGCGCGTTGCGGCGGGTATGTTTTGTGTTTTGTATTTTGTGGGTTGTACGATGTAATTAATAATTTTGTTATTTGAAGTATGCATATGTTTACTTGGAAGCATAATTTGTTTATGTTTACGGATTTTTTTTTTTTTTTTGCGTTGCGATTGAAATTTTTTTGTGTTGTTTGTTTTTTCGGTATGTTTTTTTTTTCTTCTTGTTTGGTATTTTAAAAGAAATAAATTTGTATAAAATTTTTTTTGTAAATGTATTATTTTTTGTGTTTTTTTATTTTTATTTTTTTGAAAAAACAAATTTTCATAACGAAATTTATGAAAAAAAAAAAAAAAAAAAAAAAAAAAAAAAAAAAAAAAGCGAGAACTGTACCGACACGTGGCGCAAAAAAAAATATATACTGTAGCAAACACTGTAGCAAGTACTGTAGCTGCTACAGTGCTTGTAACAGTGTTTTGGAAAACACTGTTTTCTGGTTTTTAGTATATAGAATAATTATGACCCGAATGAGACAATATAATTAATTAAGTCACAATTGTAACGACTTAGATGTACAAAAATAATACAATGACTAATACCCTGAGATAAAAAATAATATTTTATTATTTTATGCAAATCGTTCCAACTAATACTGCTAAGGTCATCAAAATCAACAAGAGATCTGCTAATTGGTCGAAGTATATTTGACTATAATTAACTAGTTGATATTAACATGTTTAGAATTGAAATTGATTAACGAACTAACCTGATAGGGCCACCAGTTCATTGGCATTAAGATTTTGGTTTGAAAAGGATGAAATGAGACCACTCAGACTAAGAGTTGGTGCAGGTAGATTCGAATTCGCGGTACTTGCGCTTGCTGTTGTCGAATCCCTTCTGCCAAATACAAGGTTCCAACCTGGTCCACCAAGCTGATTGACAGAAAAATAAAACAAGGAAAAAAAAATGAGTGTTTGATCTCTATTTAGCTAATCTAAAGTAGATTTTAATTAATCGAGTTTTCTACTAAAGATAATAATTTCTACTTACTGCAACAACTGAATCTCGCGCAGCAGCAGCTAATATATCAGCACAAGAAACAACACCGGCACATTGACTCTCTAGTTGTGTTTTAATAGTATCGATGACATTAAGTCCTCTGATTGAACCTGCATTTGGGCCTGCGCCTTGTTCTCCAGTAAAGTTTGCAGTGTCGTCTAATAACACCGATGCATCACATCCCTATATATTATTTAAGAGAATCATTAGGTTCAACTAAAAAAGAGATATTAAATTTAAGCCATGCATGCATAATAAGTCAATTAAGTAAACATCATGTGAGATTTTGGCCACGAGCTGAGTGACTTTAAAGTAAACCCTTTGCATGGAAATGATTTTTGAAAACATCACGTATGAGAATAATAATCTTTGAGACTATACTAAAAACATTCAATTATTTGCTCTTGGCGAAATAATATTAACATGTAGATTTTGCTAATACAACTTATATATGAAACTTGACAGAACCTAGTGCATGCATAGTATCGAAAAGTACATGCATGTAGAAATTAAGAAAATAGGTGTGGTTAAAGCTCAAGGACTTGCATTAACAAAGCAATCATGGAAATGAAGACGAAGCAACGAAGCTCCCATTCGAGCTTTACTTGACACAGCCGAATTCACGGCTCTAGTTACAATAGTACGGAAATTGGGGCATGATGTAGCATAAAAATTAGCCGTTAGTTGACCCGAGCTTGTCCCAAATAAAATCCCCAAACATAATGTAAAAGTTGCAAGCTTAAACAAAAATGAAGAAGTTGATGAAGCCATTGGTAGGCCTATTTCAACTATGGGAAGATGATTGGGGATCTAAGGCTTAAGATGAGCAAGAGAATGAAAGGTTTATTGTGGTTGATGAAGGTTCAAGCTTCATCTATATATAGAGGAAGGGATGTAGTAGGTGTCTTCATCAGGATACATCAATTTTATCTCTTCTAACAGTGCTCAGTAAATTAAAGGGCAAAAGACACGAAGATGTAATCAATTTATCACTTTTTGCTTTGTTATGTAATTATCTTTATTTTTTTAATTGTATACATCATATTTTGAATTTCATCTATTGTATTTATTTTGTAATAATTTTATCTTTTTCATTTATCAACACTCCTATTGAGCAAAATGATATATAATAAACAAGATACACACAATAAACAGAATTCAAAAATATAATATATGCAATAGAAAATGAATTAAAATAGCTACACAACAAAGCAAAAAATAACAAATTTGTTACATTTTCTTACCCTTTGCCCTAAATTAAATCATGTATAACAGGATTTGTAATATTACAATTTTACTACTAATTAATCTATTATTGTATATGTGTTGATTTTACAGCGTGCTTAGTACAAGTATTATTTTTTTCTAATACGGTTTTTTGCAAATGTAATAATCAAATAATCTTGTCCAAAACACCACAATCTTAAACACACTATTTATATGGCATGGATCTATATTGCACTCATAATTTTACATAAATTCAGTCTATGTAAGAAGTAAACTCAGAGGATCGAGCAATTTGTATGAAAATGGGAAACTTCCTATCATAGATTATGTTGAATGGATGGGGTTAAGATATCGTCGACCTAAAACTTTGTCTAGTGTTTTTTTTTTTTTTTGGTTAAACTCTTTTTGTTTCATTAATAAGAGTAGGTTAAATATATCAACTTATGAGAAAAGTTCATTTGTGAACTAAGTTTTTGTTACATACTGAGGGACAAATCCTCACCATTCATCTAGTTTGATCTAATGGTGAGGATTAACTTAAGATTTAACATGGAAACCTAAGTCCATGTTTTTTTCTTGTCTTTTTCTCTTTCTTTTTATTCATTTCTTTTTTCTATTTTATTTATTTATTTATTTATTTTGTCTTTTTTAACCCTTCACGTGGCCTTTTTTCTTTTGTCTTTTTTGTTTTCTAGTCAAGGTTTGCTTATTTCTTTTTTTTTTCTTTTCTTTTTCTTTTTTCTTGGTCCCTCCTTTTCTATTCACGTTGTTTTTCTTTTTCAAGCTTTTTTTTAATAAACATTTTTTTAACTTACTTTTTTTCTTTTTTAAAAAAAAAATCACGTTTTTTTAATTCACGTGTATTTTTTTTTTAAATTCACGTTTTTTATTTTAGTTCAAGTTTTTTCACTTTCTTACGTTTTCGTCCGTTTTCATACGTTTATACACGTTTTCAGACGTTTTAATTCGTTTTCGTCCGTTTTCATACGTTTATACACGTTTTCGTTCATTTTCAGACGTTTTAATTCGTTTTTATCCGTTTTCGTTCATTTTTCATACGTTTTCATCCGTTTTTAGACGTGTTTTTACGCTTTCATGTGATTTTGTCCGTTTCATACTTATTCATCCGTTTTCTTTCGTTTTCGTCCTATTTTTCATACGTTTTCTTCCTTTTTCATACGTGTTTTTATGCTTTCATATATTTTCTTCCGTTTTCATACATATTCTTCCGTTTTCTTATATTCTCGTCGTTTTTGTCCGTTTTTCAATATCTTTGGCCATTCTCAGACGTTTTCATACGTTTCGGAATATCACAAGTGATATTTTGTGATATTCAGAATATCACAAGTGATATTTTGTGATATTCAGAATATCACCCCAGTGATATACTAAATATCACAAGTGAAATTCGAAATATCACAAGTGATTATCTGAATATCACATGTCATATTTTGTGATTTTCTGAATATCACAAGTGATATATTGAGTACCACAATTGATATTCTGTGTTTTTGGCCATTCTCAAACGTTTTCATACGTTTCAAAATATCACAAGTGATATTCTGTGATATTCAGAATATCACTTGTGATATTCACAAGTGATAGATATTCAGAAAATCACAAGTGATATTCAGAATATTATTAGTGATATTTAGAAAATCACAAGTGATATTTTGAATATCACTTGTGATTTTCTGAATATCAATTGTGATATTCAAAAATGTATGAAAACGAACGAAAACGTATGAAAGTGAAAAAAACGTGAATTAAAAAAAACGTGAAAATCACTTGTAATATTCTGAATATCACTTGTAATTTTCTGAATATCACTTGTGATATTCAGAATATCACTTGTGATTTTCATGTTACAAAACATTAGTTGAAAATCATTTGTGATATTCAGAATACCACTTGTAATATTCAGAATATCACTTGTGATATTCAATTAATGCATTGTAACATTAAAATCACAAGTGATATTCAGAATATCACAAATGATATTTAGAAAATTACAAGTGATGTTCATGTTACAAAACATTAGTTGAAAATCACTTGTAATATTTAGAATATCACTTGTGATTTTTATGTTATAAATCATTAGTTGAAAATCACTTGTGATATTTAGAATATCACTTGTGATATTCAGAATATCACTTGTGATTTTCTGAATATCACTTGTCATTTTCTGAATATCACTTGTGATTTTCTGAATATCACAAGTGATTTTCATGTTACAAAACATTAGTTGAAAATCACTTGTGATATTCAGAATATCACTTGTGATATTCTGAGTATCAAAGAATAATACTTTCGATATTCAGAAACGTATGAAAACATCTAAAAATGGCCGAAAACATTTAGAAATAGACGAAAACATATGAAAATAGATGAAAACGTGAGAAAATGGACGAATACGTACGAAAACTGACGAAAATGTTTGAAAACAGACAATGATGTATAAAAATGAACGAAAACGTCTGAAAACATCCGAAAACGGACGAAAACATCCGAAAACGGACGAAAATGTATGAAAACGGACGAAAACAGATGAAAACGTATGTAAACGGACAAAAACGTATAAAAAGGATGGAAACATATAAAAACGGACAAAATCGTATAAAACGGACGAAAACGTATGAAAACGGACAAAAAACAAAGGAAGACGTATAAAAACAGACGAAAACGTATAAAAGTAGACGAAAACGTCTGAAAACAGTCGAAAACGTAAAAAAAATGGACGTAAACGTATGAAAACGGACAAAAAGGCCTGAAAACATACGAACATGTATGAAAACGGACGAAAACGTATAAAAACGGTCAAAAACGTATAAAAACAAACGAAAACGGATGAAAACGTATATAAATGGACGAAAACGTATAAAAACAGACGAAAACGTAAAAAAACGGACGAAAACGTATTAAAATGGACGAACCGTATGAAAACGGGTGAAAACGTAAGAAAACAGACGAAAACGTATGAAAACGAGCGAAAACGTAAGAAAACAGACGAAAACGTATGAAAACGGACGAAAATGTATGAAAACGAATGAAAACGTAAAAAAACGATGAATAAGTATAAAAAACGTAAAAAAAAAAACGCAAAAAAAAAAAATAAATAAATAAATAAAAAACTTGAATTAAAGGAAAAAACGTGAAGTTAAAAAAAAGAAAGAAAAGAAAAAAGGAAAAAAAAATGAATAAATAAGATAGACAAAAAGGACAAACTTGATGGATAGTGGGGATTTGTCACATGGACTTAGGTTGTCTTATTAAATCTTAGTTTATAAAATAACTCATCTCATCAACTTATATGCAATTCAATTTTAGCAAAGTTGAGTTTTAGACAAAGGTAATAAATCAAGTAACCTAGCTCATGATGCAAGAACAAAGCATTAGCTCATTTAGGTTGATATATTTGAGGTTACTTAATTTATTGGAGTACCTATTTTTAATGAAATTTTATATTTCGCCGGTGTCTGTAGGGTGACACACACTAGTGCATCCATGTTTAAAATATCTAAATAAGCAGCCAGAGAAAAAAGTGACATGGTAACTGTAAGAGTAAGTCAATAACATCCTATAGTCAACCACGATCGATTGGAAATTTCCCTTACTGAAAAAACAAAGTATATAACTTTGTCATTTACTTCTACAACTTGTTTACAAAAGTGATCAAGTCAATGCAACTAATGTGTAGTTTAAATCCCACGAATCACGACTATTACATGGAAACTTCGATAACCTTTTTTTTTTTTAGTAAACTCGGATATAAAGATTTCTTTTGAGAAAGTTATATAACTTTTTAAGATTAATGAAACACTTTTATTAGTTATATAATTTACTTTTTGAGATTTAAACGTGTTTACATATCATTATAGAAACTTTACATGTGAACAAAAACTCATATTTGAAACGAAAGGTTAATATGTGAATTACGTAGTATAACTTTATCAAAATGTTTCATGCGTTCTTAAGTTATGAAACATTTCTCAAATTATATAGCCTTCTTCTTATTTGAATATTCCCCTATGTGCATATGTGTATTTAGTGTACTGTATATCCACCTACGCGTAAGGCTTATAGTAATGGTGACCTTTAGTTTTTAGGGTCACTCTTGCTATTTCAGCGCTACATTAGCTTTTCTTTCTAAAACCAAACACATGACTAAATACTCGTAGTAAGATGACCCCGGTCACAACAAAAAAAAACACCCACAAAAATAATTAAAAAAAACATTCACGCACACAAACCAATGCAACCATTCGGTCGCCTAAGTGACCCTATCGAGCAAAAAAGGAAGCCGAATAGATTATTTATATTTATATTGTACCTACTATTATCAAACAAGTTAAAAATATAGAATGAGCGTGTGGTAATAATTCCATATTAATCCAAATCAATCCATACGCTCCTATTTTAATAGTATAATTCAGGCTAGAAGCAGACAAGTACTGTGGTGTGCCTCTCCGTGGGTATCTGGTAACCATATATGTAAGGGTAGAATCGGTAATTTGACAGCAAAAGCGATAAAAAAATCAAATATAGAATATTATTTCCAAAACCACATGATACGACTGATTAACTGGGTAGACCGACCCTGCTTAGGATCATTACTACAATTGGTCTAAATGATTAGTTTGTTTGAATATATGTTTTTTTTTTTCAAACATTCACATTTGCTTATTACAATAATGTATCCCTACATACATTACGATAGAAACTTTTTTTTTTTTTTTTTTCTTAAAATGGTAATGTAGGTAATTGCCAACATTTCTTTTGTAAAAATTAAAAAAAAAAAAATTACAGTTCAGTCTCTACAGTAAGTCGCTGATACATGTTTTTCTTATGTTTCTCTCCTTTTTTCAAAAAATATGTAGGCAATTGGCTACATTGTAATGTAGGCATCGTTTCTCAAAAAAATTAATGTATCCCTACATACAAAATGATTGATAGAAACTTGTATTAGAGGGGCATCAAAAGTCTTTCCAAAAGCAAATCTATTGGTTGATTAGAAGTATGAGCATGTAACGATATTTTGATTCGTTCAAGTGCATATCAATATCAATATGAGAAATATGCCGACCGCCAAATCAATGTGACTTGTTATCATTTGTCAATAATAGTGTATTATGTATAAATATGTTTTAGACAAAAACATTGAATTTGTCATTGCCCATACTTAAATATAAATATAAACAAGCTCATTTACCAAACATGATTGCAATGTGCTTGAGTGACGTTAAATTGTCCACATATAGAGTTGAACGATTTTTTTTTTTTTTTTTTTTTTTTTTTTTTTTTTTTTTTTTTTAATTTGATATGATTTGTAACTAATTTGTAAGTCTAGATGAATACGTCACTAGGGATAGCAACGGCGCGAGAAATGTCTGGGATTGTACTTACCATCTTCATCCTCGTCCTCATCCCCATTGGGGAATTGCTTTACATCCTCATCTCCATCCCCAATGGGGATCCCCGTGGAGATTCGGGGATTCTCCACCCTTATGAAACATCATAAAAATTTCACCAACTTGTCAAAAATATAAAGAATTTTGACTTATAAAGTACCACAACAAACGTACATCGCACATAGTTATATTAATTAGGATTTCAATTCAACTTTAAAGCATCGTAAATATTGTAACATCAAAGATAATATAAAAACAATATATATTATATATGTGTATTCGGACAAAATAGTTAAGTAATATGTAATTGTTACTTCTACTTCTAAATCTAAATATGTTTGATCTTATAAATATCACATATGCATATAAACATACATGTCGATACTCATAAACATAGGGCTGAGCATCGGGCCGGATCCCGACCCGATAAGTACCGATACCGACAAAACAAAAAAACCCATCCCGATACCGAAACCGACAGAAGTCGGGTCGGTTCGGTTTTAGTCGGGCTCAGTCGGTCGGTTGTCGGGTATAAGCAACTCAGCCCGAAAATATAAAATAGCACAACCATAAACACCCACTAAAAGTATTCGCCTACCACTAATACTTTTCTCTCTCTCCCAAAACTCAGATCTCAACAAAAACTATCAAATAAAATCTCATCAAATCCTTCTATTTCATTTCAGTTCGAAAGAGAACTCACATGTAACACCCCCAATTCATGGATGCAGCGAAATTCGAACTGGGTGTTACTTGACGGCACAATAGTCACAATAATAGAAAACGAACTCCAATTGAGTCGTTTTAAAAGATTTATCATTCAAATTATATAAATATCAAAGATTACAAAATGAGGTCCCAATTGGTTCCATGTTTACAAATCACATTAAGTGAGTTTTTGAATGATAATAAAATTTATAGCCCTTTTGAGTATCCGTGCCCATCCGTGCCATCCTTGATCGTCATGAACCTGAAATACATGCTTGAGAGGTCAACACAAAGGTTGAGTGATATTCGTAGAGTTTGGTTAAATCGTTTGAACACAATATGTTGTAGTGTGAGCTATAGACTCACACTCATAGTTAGAAAACAAAATCGTTATTTATTTCACTAAGCTCATGCAACCAAAGCATTAACATCGAACCAACAAAATCGGCATTATAGAAGCCCTACCAAGGTACTTTTGCCATTATACCGCTAAATCTCAAATATAGTGCATTTGTGTGAACTCATCGTTGTTCAACACAAATGGGATCCGTCAATCCCAATAGATCTATTCACAATATTCGCGCTCACTAAAGGTAGTGACTAATGGTTCATGATATAGGGACTTCGAACATGGAAATCGTTACTTAGTGATAATAAAACATCGTCGTGAAGCATACATTAGAAAGCATTGTGTTCGAGTAGAAAAATAATAGCATGTATTCCCCCCATGGATTTGTAAAATAGTTAAACAATAGAAAGTGGGGCTACGAACTCACCTTAAGTTATGTAGTGAGTAGTAAATGTGATGGTCGAATCGCGAAGGTTTCTACGAGCAACCTATAATAGAATGTTGCGACTTAGGATCGGAGTGAAGAATATGAATAAGTGCCCATATAAATATCTTGCATTTAGTCCATGATGTGGTATGATGTATAGTTGTAAGTCTTTGAAAGAAAAGATTGTATGTTTTGTATATCGTTTACTACCGTTCGGGCTGACATATTTCAGAAGTCATGTTAGTAAGCGTTCGAGGAGCCAGGACACTTTAACTCGTAAATCCACAACTCATCTCGACGGCTTACATAATGAACTCCTCACATGAGGCTCCCTACTATTGTAGTAGTTGATAAAATATATAGATATAAGTTTTGATCCGAAAAGTTAAATGTCCGATATTTTGAATAAACTTAGGAAAGTTTATTAGTACATGAAGATTGTTATTAGGGGTAGTTTCATAAGTCTTGTATGACCATTTTCTCTTGGTAATATCTCATGGTTTCCTTTTAAGTGAAGTAGATCCAAATTGCTTGTTCATGTTATCGCCTAATTCATTGTTTCATGTTTACGCCTATGTAAGTTGATATGGTCATTTCGTCATGGCCTAGCCATGACCTTTGGTCCTTGTTTCAAGGTCATGAGACACAACCTTGGCTCTAGCCATGGTGGTGGTCTTGATTATAGGTCATAATAACTCTTGTTCCTTTGAAAGTATAACAATAGTATAGTGACTTAAAATATGTAAATAGCTGTTAAGAAACTGAGAAATATCTCACTCAGAAGGCGTTTTCAAGGCTCGAGCCTCTTTGTTCCTGAATGAAAACGTGATTCCGGACAACTTTCGTGTTTTAACTTTTTCATGAATCGGACCAGAAAGGCCTCTTTTTGCGTGTTTTAGGTTCTGTCACAGAAGCTTTTTAGGCAGTTTTGCCGGAAATCTTTGGTAACTTCAAATGGGCGTAACTTTTGACTCGTATACTCTTTTTAGGTGGTTCAAATTGCTATGGTTTCCTTGTTAAGTCCTCTACTGTAATATGTAATAATCCAATAACAAATTTTTACCATTTTGATCAGGTCTTACCAAGAAATTCACTAGTTTGCTTGTTTTAGTAACTTATCTTAACAATCAAGTACAACAACATGTTTTAGTCATTTTTATACACCATGGACATTCATACAAGACATAATATAGCAAGAATAACATGTAAATGATATGAACATGATAAATTAACAAGAAGCATGTTAGGTTTAGACTTACAACTTTTGGCTTTCTAATTAAAGAAAGGAGTAACAAGTAAGGAAAAGGACTTTGATAGACTTGCTTCAACCCTTTTTCACTTCATGCAACCTTTCTACCCTTGGTATTCTTGAAAGATATGTAATGAAAGTTGAGGTGAATTGAGTGGATTTAAACTCAAGAGAAATCACCAAGTATTCTAGGGTTTGGAAGATTTTTGGTAACTTATGATCAAACTAGGGTTTCTACTTGAAGAAGCACTTGAACCTTGCAAGAAATTAGAAGGAAATGAAGCTAAGTGAGAGTGGTTATGGTGTTGGAGGTGCACGGCATCAAAGGGGAGGGGAGGGGCTTTTATAGCTCAATGAGGAGGTTAGTTACTTAGGATATTTTAGCCAAAAATTACACATGTAACCATCCAAGCCAACCTTGCCTAGGATCAAGCCACACAAGGAATGACTCCCCCCCCCCTAAGTCGGTTCACAAGGGATAAGGGGGTGAGGTGGCTTGGCTTGATAATATCTAGATATTAGGATGAGTTTTGACTCCGGGAAATGCCAACCGTAAATGATTAGGCCTCAAAACGTAAAACCGGGTGTCGTAAAATTATGAAACTTTAAAGTATTGTTAGACATGTCCATATGTCCCATAATAAAATATAAAATGAGTGGTAGGTTCCATTTGGGTGGTAAACCCTGCTAAAAACTGGAAACACGGGTCTAAAACGCGTAATACGTAAAATGTACGAATATTGCGTAAAATTGAGAAAAGTAAAATGTTACTTTTCTAATATGATATAAATGATTTAAAATGACTTATAATGTCTAGACTGGGCTCAGTCTAGTGTCGGTTGGTGTTAAATGTCTTTTAGACATCAAACCGTAAGCTTAAAAATCACGAAATGACTTATAAAATCAAGGAATGATTTTTAGTCAATGGAGGAGGGAAAAATATGTTGACTTATTTTAATAAGTTGAAAGCTCAAATCGTCTTAGAAATGCGGTGCAGATATAGGCTAGGGTTACGGCTGAGTAAAAACGCTTAAAACTGAAAATTTCAGTTTTTCACGGCCGAGGTTTATTTTTGGTCATGTTTTTCACAGTCATGATTTATTCTCAAATAAATCATGAGTGTGTCAAACATTTTTCTGATGTGGGGTCACCTGACGGGGTCAAATTTCGTTGTGCGTAGAATTTCTGAATGACGTTTTACCCTAAAACGTGTAATTCCGTGTAATTCCTTAATAACTTTCACGAAAATGATCTGACGAATGTCAAACATTTAATTTGCCATGGAAATGATTTATCACTCGAGAATATGAAATAAAAATCAACTTTCGGGAAAATTTCAGAAAGAAATGAATAGTAAAAATGAATAGTAACATGAATAGTAAATTTTCCGGGAATAGTAATTAACTTGAAATTGCGAATTGTTACATCACAGACGAGGCATCAAGAAGACGGGTAGGTGAATATTGTTTGTTGGTTTAATTAAACGAAGCAAAGAATGATTTTAACAGACTTGTTATAAATCGTTCTTTAATTTCGGATATAAAAGAAGGTAAGCCTCAGCAGTGTGGGTCGATGATGATACAAGTTCAACTAAAAAAAATCTATAATAGAGTAGACAGAAAGTTGAACGCGTCTGAGATCATTTTGTAGTTTGTTAGATTATTGTTTGTTTGATGTGAGTTGGGGAGTGCTGGTGAGGGTATTGGTTGTGTCTAATATTAGGATTTGATCATCAAATTTTGATGTTGGTTTAGGACTTGGTCTTGGCTGTGGTATATTTCGTATAAACATATTAGACTATTAGTCCTTCTTTTACGTTTTGTTCTACTAAACCTAATTTCTGTCGGGCTGTTGGGTTTAATTCGGGCTTATGTCGGTTTTATCCCGATCCCGACCCGATACCGATATATGGTATTTTGTAAAACCGACTACCGACCCGATACTAGTCGGTTCGGTTTCAGGACTAAACGGTTCGGTCGGTTTGTCGGGACTAATCGGTTTCGGTCGGTTTTGCTCAGCCCTACATAAACATATGTACATGGACATATACAAGTTAATCGAGTATGGATAAAACATATAAATTTTAAATTATTATACACTAGAAAGATCGGGGTCAGGGATTTATGTTATCCTCATCCCCGCCTCATCCCGGTTTAATATTTCAGGGGATTCATCATCCCCGTCCCCATCCCCGATCAACTTGGGGATTCCTCAATCAAATCGGGTTTGGGAATCAGGTCTCCATCGTGTACGGATTTTTTTGTCATCCCTAATCACTTAAAGGGAATGTTTAATTAATTAGTGTTTAGTTGAAAAGTAAAATTGTCGTAACACCACCTTTTTTTTGTCTTGTCAACTTTTAAATATTACTCTCGAAAGCAAAATTGTCTCATTCACCTAATTCTTTATAACAACTAACAAGCGGGGGGCGGAGCATGGTTTTACTATGTTAGAACAAGGGTTTCTCGATGGTGTTACGTTAGCTTTTATCGTAATTATTGTTTCTTGATGTTACATTAGCTTTTACCGTAATTATTGTTTCTCGATGTTGTTACGTTAGCTTTTGCCGTAACTAGTAACCAAGTATTTATAAAAGCTACACAATAGACATGTAACTTCTTAAATATTTTTGTTTGGTACGTCTACCCAAAACGCTTGTCTCGTAGGTAAACAAGTTATTTAATTTGTATTAATATACATGTCAATACTAATAAACATATACACATACAAGTAAACCTAGTATAAATATACATATGAATTTAGATACTTATATATACATGAAAAGTCTGGAGCCGGAGATTTATGATATCCCCATCCCCGGTTTGATAATTTGGGGATTCATAGTCCCCGTCCCATCCCCGGTCAACTCAAAGATTCCTCAGTTAAATTGAGTTTTTTCATCGAGTGTTGTTTTTTTGCCGTCCCTAACTATATCTCACAGGTTTTAAGTACAAAATTAAAGGTTTTTCTAGTTCTCTTAATCATTTCATACTTACCAATTAGTTATTACAAATAGATAGCGGAGTTTTTTAGGATACAATGGTAAGTGAGAAAAATATTTAACAAAGTATTATGCACACTTAAAATAATTAACATAATTTTTTTTTTTCTTTTAATAAAGTTATAAATTGATAGAAACTTATAACTAATTGGGCCCTTAAATTCATAAGTAATTGCAGCCATTCTCAATCAGTTATGTCCTTGGCATGATTTGAACTTCATCAGTCGAAGGTACAAATGATGGTCTAAAGAAATCATAAAATTCGGATTAGATATGATGTGTGATTTCGGTTTGATTGACTTAGTTCGAGAGTTTCCGACACAAGTCAGTGGCGGAACTAGAACATTTATTTATTCATCCCGTCACCATGAAAGAGTCGTAAATGACGAGATTGGCGAAAATGAGGACATCGATGGAAACAAGGAATATGAGTGCTAAACAACTCATATTTATGATTTTTAATCTTTTATGACTTTGCTAAAGAGAATAGCTAATTGATGCTAATTAGTTTTAAAGGTACACACTTTGTTAAATGAGTAGTGATTGAGAGACTTAAATTATGTGTTTAAAGATGTATCTAAGCATGCGTGACATCATTCTGAATTCTGATTGTTGCAATCATGAGACTCACTTTTTCACAAACCATCAGAATAATGGCACACATCTTTAAGCATATAATTTTGTTCTCTCATTCATTTTCCTTGTTAAATATCTTTTTAAAATACAATGGTCCCCATAAAAACTCATAGATAGTGTTATGTCGATCAACAAAAATTCTGTGAACGTAAACTCCCATAATCGACGGGGTGATCAGACAGGTTTCCAAAATTGAGTGTTAAACGGCTAATAAAAACAAAACTATTATTTGAACAAAAAAGATGAGGAATACAAAATGACTTTTATAAGTGAGGTCAACAAAAAAGCTAGGCTAACACAAAAGTCAGAAAAAGGGGTTCTTTGAGTTGACTGCTTAACTAAATCAATTATATTACGCTCAGTTCTCGAGTTTTAAGTGAAGGGAAATGAAAAATAATAGGAAAGGGAAAAGAAAGGGAAAAGGAAAGTAGGTGTTAGTTGTTATGTTCTTGAGATAGAGGAAAGGGAAAGGAAAGTAATGATAATCATGTTCTTGAGTGGAAGAAAAAGGAAAATAACTTGGTGAAATTACATATATGTCCTTTAGTTGTTAATGTAAAATGTTTTAAAAGGGTATATGAGTCTTTACACAATAAAAACTTCCCTTTCCTTTCCATTTCCTCTCAAAAGTGAGAGGAAGATTTAGTTACTAAATCTTCCTCCCTATTTCCTTTCCCTTTCCAATTCCTTCCTTAAAAAAAACTCGAGAACACAAAAAACTGTCAATTTCCTTCCCTTTCCAATTCCTTTCCAACTCGAGAACTGAGTGTTAGTGTCGATATTTTTCAAAACACAAAAATTAAATAAGTTTATTTTAAGAGGAAACTTTCAAAATATTAGCTAACGAGCATTGTAATAAGTCTGCTTTTTCGTAACCGCATTCGATGGCGGGATTAAAAGCAATGACTAATTGAGTATATCATATTATTATAAGAGTGTTCCATGTTTCGCATTTTTAACTCTAAATATATATAACCTCACATGGTATAGTTTGTTTAAACATGGATAATGCCGAATATGTCCAAAATATTGAAATGTAGATTATACATGATCTCTTAACTTCAATTTCTAACACTAATATGGTTTGAACCTAAAATTATTTTATTTTTAATTGTTTATTGTTTAATATATTCGGCAAATATATTTGATCCTATCTTAACAAAAAATAAATAAATAAATAAAAATAATAATAATAAAAATTATTTAATAAATCAAAATTAGAAACTCACAAGCACGAAAATCGCAAGTCGCTACACTACCGAGAGGCGAGAGCTCTCATATTTGTCCCATTTCTTGGAAGGCCTTTTCACAAAACAAGCATACAGTACATGTGCGAGCTTTTATATAAAAATAAAATTATTTAAAAAAGTAAACGTGTTTATTTAATTCTCTAAACTTGTGTCAGTATAACACAAAAACCCTTTATAAAAACTTGTAAGATGGCCAAGAATTAGTACATAAAAATAATGTATTTTGAAAAAATATAAAATATTTGAGAATTTTATGAAAAGTAGTAATTGGTATGCTAATTGGCATGTTTCAGCCTAATAAGGACAACATAACACATTGCAAAATCAAATGTTACAGCGAGGAGGAAGAGATGATCATCTTATGAGTAACATTGATTTGACTAACATATTAAGCATAAAAGTAAACATTCGGCGTACCAATGAAATATAAAATGGGTTGTGTTAACACAACGGGGGTCTACTCGCCCGGTCCCACCTATTTTTAGTCAAACGTACAAGCATTAAAGCAGACAGTACAGGCGGCGGCAGCACAATTCTTCTACATACCCCCCCTATACCCCCCGTGGGGTTAACCTCTGCCTATAAAATATGTCATTTGGTTTTATTTTTATGAAAGATGTATCTTAACAATGGTGTTTGAGAAAATTATTTTGTACTTACTGACTAAGCCCCGTGCGTGCAAAAAATAATCAAATAGACAGTTTTGGCTATATTATAATTAAGAATTAGGATTGCTTATTTGCACTATACCAATGTCATATGCAAATGAAACCAACAGCCAACGTAACTTAAAGTGGACAAAGGAGGAGGAGGGGAAAAAAAAAGCTTTTGGAGAAGTTAAACTAATTGTCCTTACAGGGTGAAGCACATGAGCATCAATTAGACGAAACCTATATTGTATTAAGACAAAAAATATATATATATAAAAATAGGAAAAATTAAAAAAATAATAATAATAATTAAAAAAAAAAAAAAAAAAAAAAAAAAATCAACCAATAGTTACTTTTCTAAGATTTATGTACCAAGTGTAAAAATCACTGGATGTTAAATGATTCTATAAAATTATTTGTATTTATATAGTTACAATATCGATGTACACACGAGTTTTTAAATAAAATTTTCATTATATATGAATATCAAATAAGATTTTGTATATATGTTTGTTGAATGAAGTATTTGACTTTGTTTAACTGACATGATGTTGAGGTTGATGTTTTTTCTTAAAATTTAACAATTGATATCATGTTCTAGACATTATGCGTACGTGTTTTTAATAGCACGTAATGACCTTTGAAAAATGTTTTTTCAGATATCTTTATTTAAACTTTAAAGAGGAATTATATGCGCCATTGCAATATGTACGATATCGTGTATTATTGCGGAGTCGTGCCTTCATTTTGATATTTATATTCCCATTAACAATAATTTTAGCCGTATTTAGTTTTTAAATCCGTATACGTGTTGTTTAAACTTATAAAGAGAAATAATTAAGTAGTAATTGAATCTCATGAAGAGGAATAATATAAGTCATTCGTATATGTACAATCTCGTGTATTCATTTACATATCATAATAACTCGTGCTTTCATTTTGATATATATTATTCCGTGCATATAAATTAATTTAATATATAATGATAATAATTATTATTAATAACAACAATGTATATGTTTTTAGGGGGAAAAATCTACATATAAAGTCTAGGGGTATTTATTAAATTTATAAAGTTATGAAGAAACACGAAAACTGATAATTTTACTTAAGTCTTTATAATTTATTTAAAATTTAACACCTAAAATTTTATTAATTGCCCCTTTTTTAGTTTATTTTTTTATAAAATCGACACATGTGTTTTTATACATGTTTATTTTGCTAGATGAAATTTAGATGTGTTTGACCAAATTGAAGCCAATTTTGATATTTATTGACCAATTAAAAAAACTCAATTTTCCATTGATTAACATAAATATTCATTTTCTCGTTTTGTATCTTCTTTTATTATATAAGAGATGTGCGAGAATGTCTAAATTTTTAACTACAATGCACAACCAATGTCTAAATTTTTAACAAAAATGCACAACTACATGCCTTTTTCCCAAGTTTTAGGTGCATCTATATTACTCAATTCATTGAAAGATATACCAAGTATATTTTTACGAAAATGATTGAGAAACATAAACGCGTGACTAATTTTGCGTCTAGATGTATGTGACACTGGCTTATTGGTTTGTGAATAAATGAGATCATCTCTTGTCACCAACAATATGCTAAAACTTAAGTTTAGACATACAATAAACATATCAATTAATGATGTTAATATGCTACTCCCTCCGTCTCAAAATTATTGTCAGGAGACAACAATTACAAAGTTTAATAAAAGTGGGGTCACTTTTGTTTTCAACCACTCAAAAAGAATATTCACCTATTATATTCTCTAGTTTTTACTTAAAAAGGAAAGTGGACAATTAATTTGAGACATTCTAAAATGGAAATGTGAATAATAATTTTGAGACGGATGGAGTATATCTTTGCATACTACTTCAGTGCCCTAACCTTTGATGACTTTTCCTAGAGTTTTCATTTTCGAAAGCTGCTATTTGATACGTAATATCATTTACAAGGGCCTTAAGGTTACAATTTTTATTCTTTTCTAATGAAAAGGTAAGAATTCCATCAATTTACAGTGTTATGTAAAAGAAATCAAATAACCATCACCAAGGTAGCTTAGTGGTTGGTACATTTTGATGTTTTGACAGTAGTCAGGTTCGAACGTCGCTAAGTAAACCATCTTGAGGTTGGACAGGGAAAAGGTTCAGAAGCAGCAAAGCATACTCCAGTTAAGGCGCATACATCCAAGTCAAAAACTCATCCTCCCCGGATAACGTGAAGAGAGTGAGCCTCTTCTATATACCATATATAAAGTAAATCAAGAAGGCTTCAATAACCAGACGCAATGTAAAGAGTGAGCGAACATAGATCTATATGATCAAATAATAACCGCATGAATATTTTTATTTCAATAAATAAACAACAAATCTTTATTACTGAAAGGTCATCAATACAAATTGTGATTTCAAATCACAGTAACCAAAAGGCACATGCTTTCACTAACATGCTTCTTATTGTAAACAAAAAAATGGTGGATACATCTCAATTCTCATCTACATAAATATCGTTTAAATCGAAGAGGACGATATAGAAAAATTACACATGCAAATATGCACAAACAGTATGAATACTGAATGATGAAACCTTTTTCTTTATTTAGAGATGGTGATTAAATCATTCCTCTTCATCACCCAATAATGCAAACGAGAAAGGTGCAAACTTGTACCCATCTCCTTCATAAAACTTGTTTTGGAATTCTACCCAATGAAGCCTTAGTGCATGTAGGAAGGCACTAAGTGTTTCCATTACTAGCAACACTCCAACAGTTGCAAATACGAACACGATGATGCCCACAATAAGGATAATGACGTTATTATACCTGTGGGAGTTGAGAAAATGTTAAGGAACAATCAGAAGTCAGATATATCTTATTATTGTGATTGCTAAGAGAAACGGGCTTAGTCAAAATAGGTAACTTTTTAGAACGCGTCGAAACAGGTCAGGGAGTTTATGCAGCATTTTAAATGGCATTTGAGTATTTGACCCATTCCATTTTTATCAATTTTAAAATTTTTGACCCATTGGAGGGTTGTGCATAAAAGGACTGAAATTGCAAACTATACCTAAAACAATTGTATATTATTAGAAATATGCAAGGGGTCTTCTCAATGTTCATACCAAAAACATTTTGAAGTACACCGATAGAAAGAAGGATGTATGTGTTCCTTCAAACACTAAACAAAACAAACAGCTTATTTAATCTAAAAAGTTTTTTATTTTGTATTCCTAAATTTATAGAATGATGGTCATAAGAGAAATGGTAAATAACACAAACTCCATAACAAGATAAAAGACATAAGTAGAAGTGACTTACCCCCAAGCAAGAAGAAGAACCTTCTCATAAAACACAGTTGACAACTCCGAATGTGCCAAGCTGAAAGAAAAGTGCACTTTCAGTGAATACTATTGCACGACAGGTTGGATATAGGGGAGTAAAATTCAGCATTGATAGAAATATACATAATCAACATTGAAACTGAAAATTCCAAAATGATAACAAACGATGCTACTTTGTAAATAGGAAAATTAATACAAAGTAGGAATATAAAATTATCTTAATAAACGCAGGTCACAAGCCCTGATTTGTTATTGGTTTGATATGATGGGGGATGAACCGACCATTTTAAGTTTTAAAGTACATTAGTAATATCACTTCCTGAAATAGGATACAAACTATATTGACATGTTTCGAGAGAAAATTAAATGTTTTGGCTGAATACCTGAGTGCCCATAAACGAAGGTATGAAGCTGTATTTGATACTGCCCCAAGTACAAACTCTATTGTATGGATGAGTTGGTGAACAAATACTTCACTGAACTCAAATTCCTCATGACTGTGTGGATCATGAGCTGCCTCCACCTGCAAGGATTCATCTGTGCCCTCAAGGGGTGTGTAAGACTGACCTTGATGTGTCTGCAAAGACATAAAAACATGGTGCAAAACAGAAAAAGTAAGGTAACATGATCATGACACACCGAGTTAATAAAACTGCGATGTTTGAGGTGGTGGGAAAGAAAGACATACCCTGTTATGTTGTGCCTTCAAAATGAAAGGCTTGGGTAGTAGCATCCATGGGACAGCAATTAGAGATAGCAATAGAAGTACAAGCTGGTAATGAAACAGCTTGTATCAGTTGAGTAATATGAAAGACCTTAATTTAGTTATTGTTATGCTTATGATTAAACATCAAGAAGCAAACAAAAAATGGAGATGTTAGAAGAATCAAACCTGAACAGTCTTCTGGTGTGGAAAAAGCTGGTTGTCACCAAGATCATCAGTGGGGCTAAGGAACATGTATATCATCACATGGTATAGATCAGCTTGTGAACCCGTGACCCATTTCAAAATGATAAGGAGGGAAAGGTAACCAAACAGACCATTCAAAAAGATCATCTGTGGAATAAATTGGAACCTGGAAAGTGCATAATTAAGAAATAAACAAAACTTCAAGTACTATACAATTTATAAGTTAATATAATAAATGATGCATACAAAAAGATATGGGAAACTGTTGTCATTAGCGTATTAAATGATAATGGTATATAAGCTTACCAAACATTCACAGGATTCTTGAAGTACAGAGCATTGAAAAAGCTCAGTATTATTCCAAGGTTCATTTGTGCTACTCCAATAAGAATCGACATTTTCATCTTCAAAGAGTTAAGGAAGGGCAATTCACTACGACTCCCATGCCACGCAGGGTCCACACCAAATGGGTATGTATCACGCGCCTTTATCAACCCTATAGTGGTAGCCTCACTGCAGCAAAAGAGAAAAACGCGACGGAAGGAGATTAGCAAATGAACTGACAACCGAGTCGATATTGTTTCTTAATGTTTAGTTTATGTTATTACTTTTCAATTTGGCTGGGGTGAGGAGGGAGTCAGATAACTACCTGCATCCAGCATCACGGCAGACATATGCTGAAGGACTAAATAACTCAAATGGAACTGAGAAGAACTCGTTATAGATCAAACCCGTGTAGATTGAGAAGAGTGACATCAACAATATAACATAACGACCCCCGAAAGTCATTTCCATTATGTCACCAAGTTTCTGTATTCATGAAAATGCATAAGCAAATCAGTCTCCAAAGCAAAATACAGATGTTAACAGGGCCACGAACTTTAAAAAAGTTGCTCCATATTCAGTAAGACAGTGTTGATTATATAAAACAACAGCTCCACAAACAAGTGTTATTTACCTGATTTGCGTATTTTTTCTCCCTGGATATTAAAAATAAACATGCCAGCAGGATGCATATGCCATGCCCCCAATCACCAAACATAACCGCAAACAGAAATGGGAACGTGACAACAGTATACACTCCAGGATTTGCTTCTTGGTATTTAGCAACACTGCAGCAAGAGTAGATTTTAGATGTTATTGATACAATCAGTTAATAAAGTTAAAACATTCACATGATTCATATTATGAACAAGGTGGGAAAATTATCACATAACACTGATTAACATGTATATTATATTATAAAGACTTTTTTTTTGGGTGTATAAAGTAGAAGACCAACAACGATACGTGTGTATCTGATAAGTATGGATGCCTGAATGTTGCTTACCCGTATGCATCAACAATTGTTTGAAAGGACTCGGTAAACTTATTTGTCTGAAAATAGGTTGGAGGCATCTCTTTTGTGAGCAAAACTTGAAAAATGGCACCAACTTGGGACTTGGAATCAACTGTAGCCTTTTGGAGTGAATCCTTAATCTGCAAAAACAATGGGCCATAGAGTTAATAGATGTGGCTTACCAGGTCGGGCAGGCATGGTGATCCACAAACACTTTTTGTCCATATTTTTTAGATATTACAAAAGCAATATATGAACAGCGCCAAACCTGTTGGGTTGCGAATACGGGACTCCACCCTTCAGCAACAAGACACTTCTTTGTCACATCAAAGCTAAGCATGTTTAGTGTGTGATAGATAGATTTTTCCTTGCGAACCTTGTGAAAGCAACATAAAGAGGTTCAGGATTCCATATGAGAAAATAAATACAGAAAGCTAATATATACAATTTATACTTGGTCCCCATCTGCATTCGTATTTTAACAAATAGCAACATACCAGGTCGTTCCACTGTTCGTATTGTTTTCCTATGGTTTCCAACAAATTCCCACGGTGCAAAAGTCCAGCATCGATAGTTGTCTTCAGCTCAGATAGCTTTCCAGATACCTGGAAAGTGTCAATTTACATGATCAGTGTCCTTACGCAGGGATGTCATTGTCACCATTATCAAGACCAAAAAAGAGCAGCCTTTCAGATTTGCTTGTGAATAGAAACACAATACTTGTTTTGGAGTAGGGCCAAAGAGGTGTCTGTTATGTTATATATTGACTGACATTTCACAACGCCTACAATGCAACTTATGTTTCTTAATTTTCCAAAAAAAGAAAATTAGGAGCTCACACTAACTTAAGCGTTGACCTAAAACAGAACCAAACTTGGCTTAACTTTTTTGGAGCATTTGCACAGAGCGCTTTTGTACTTGTCTAAAGCTGAAAATAGAGTAGATCTAACACGTACTTAATTAATTATACCCTTTACAGAGGTCTTAAATGCAGAGAAGGTCTCTTTTCATTTGTGTATATATATTGATTCATAATTCACTTCCTGTGTTATTTGAACTAAAAACTTCTGTTATACATGTGGTGTCTATCCATCCATAAAGCAAGAAGAATTTTAACCATAATATATAGTTTTGGAAATAATAATATCTCGAGTACTACAAAATATGTACTCTATGCTAGATCATTACAAGAATTACACCAAGGATAAAAGCACAATAAGAGAAAAACAGAGATAGCTTTGTCCTGGGTTAGAATGTTTCAGCAAGTAAAACAGATGGATGGTTAATACCTCGGTTATCATTTGGGCTTGTTTGCCCAAATCTTCTGCATAAGGATAACGGTTTGCTCCGAAAGCTTCGCATATTTTTAGAATTTTGCTCTTGGCTCTTTCTCCGGAAAAGAAAACCACAAAAACATTTTTCTCAACCTACAAAGGAGCAGTCATGTTCTCAGTAAGTATAAAACACATGCATATATTTAGAAAATAACCAATCATCATATATCATGAGATGTAAAATAGAATTTCACAAACAGCTTCACCAGTCCGATACAAGAAACACTATTATCAAGTTCTTTTTTATTATAATTATACAATAAAAATTCCACAGAAATCAGGAAAAAATATTGCCAAAGTAGAGATACAGATCTTGAAGATATGCATTAACCTTTTCTCCTGAAGTAGGATCAATAACAGCTTCATCCACAGACGACTGCCTCAGAAAGACATTTCCTCTTGTAGCACGGAATAAAATCCTTTCAAAAGCCAAGGCTCTGCCTTTGGGCACAAGGCCAGTGAGAAACCCCAGCTTGACTTGTTTGCTTTGGTCAGTTATATCCTACTCATAATCATCACAAACAATGATTAGTTGTGCATGTGATAAAAAATGGATACAGGGTTGAATGGTTGGTGTTGTAATATGTACCTGATCCTTCAATAGAGGAGTTTCCAAAGATTCTTCAGCGGCCTGTTGTGATGAAGCTTCGCTGTGCTGAGCTGCAGCAATGCTTTGTGCCGCTTTGAAAAATTCTCCAGCCTGTGGAACAGTTTAAACTTAACAGTCATGTAATGTTTTCTGATACTAAGATAATTGCTGAACTCTATGTTTCGTGTTCTTTTGTATGAGGTATTATATAATTAACTTGTCTGATTTACTTCTGATTTTACTTTGTCATTCTACATCATACCATACAACCTTGTGTCACCACCCTAAACCGTAAGCAGCTTTATAGTAAGATATACCTTTTGCAGAACAAGCTTGTATTCTACAAGCTCATTATAGCCACGCTGCAACTTGTCACTATTTGCATTGATTTCAGTTAGCTCGGCTTCAAGATCTCCAAGAGTTGCCTAAATTACCGCACATAGAAGAAAAGCTTAGTTTTCTAATAATACTCCCAAAGTTATACACTAAAAAATTGTACGTACCTCAACATCATCCAGATTAAAGTCAGCTTTGGCATCAGACATCGCTGATGGTTTGACACCCGCCTTTGACATTTGATCTTTAAAGAAGCGCAACTTACGTGCCAGTTCCGCGCATCTTTTAATCTTCAAAAAATAAGAATTCAAAAGCACGGTCACGCAAAATGCAAGTTTAGGAAATAACACAAGCACAAAATTTTAAGCCCTAAATAGTTATTGCCATGCATATCATATCGACGTATGCGTTTTAAGACTTTTAGGTACATATAGCATTAACCAGCTTAAGGAGACTCCTGTTACACGAGAAATGTGTATACTTCTATTTGCACTACTTTACAGCGGAATAACACATTTGTTTCTTGTCATGTCAAATTGAGCACGGAACAGAGTAAGGGGGTGTTTGTTTTAGCTTATTAAGTGGGCTTCAATTAATCTGATGCAATTAGACAATCAGTCATATAGTAAAACCAGCTATGTTTGAATACTACAAAAAATGGTCACTTAATGAAATTTAGATTCAATAGGATAAGATATTACATATGTAAGTACATTGGATTTGAGTTTACGTCGATTGTTTAAGATATGCTACACTAGTTTTGTATGGCTTATTACGAAATCTCATTTTAACATATGTCAAACTCAAGGCTTAAAATATCCGAACTTAAATTCCAAACCCCAATCATATCTCTAAATAAGGTTCACAGAACAGAAGAAGCTCACCTGTCCTGCATATGTTCGCTGGAAAGGGCTTTTATCTGCATTCAGCTGAAAACACCAATAAAACCAACATTAGTCCAACAACAGGAACCAAATTACATAACAAAAAGATTTACACGCATACAAGAGTGAAACCAACAAATCAGAATTAAGAACCAATAGACAGACACACTATTAAGGTAATCGCAAACTATAAAAAGCTCAACTTTTTATTATATTGCTAGTGGAATTAACCATTATCGTATAATAATTTACTTCAGAATTAAGCATAATCAACCTTTATCAACTTTATATACCATCAAACCGTTTCAATTATTACCAACTTTACCCCAGTTAACACATCCAATCTCTTACCCATAAAGAAATCTAAAGTAACATAATTACATCGCTTTCGCCACAACAATACACAAACTGCTAACAACCGAACCACAAAATCAGATATAAATCAGTTTTCGCTCAATTCAACTAAAATGTGCCAAAACCGTAGCTAAAAACCTCACGACACCCCACAATTACACAAAACATCAACTTTATATACCATCAAACCGTTTTCAATTATAACCAACTTCATTCCAGTTTAACACAAGAAATCTAAAGTAACATAAATTACGTCGCTTTCGCCAAAACCAAATAGAAATCGCTAAAAACCAAACCAAAAAATCAGATATAAATCAATTTCCGCTCAATTCAACTAAAATGTGCCAAAACCGTAGCTAAAACCTTAAACCTCACAACACGCCACAATTACACAAAACAACAACAAGCTTGATCTAAACAATCACAAACTACATAAACCGAATTAATTCGCTTTCGCCGCCTTAGTTCACTACTACTACTACTAAACATTAATTTCCTAACTAACCAATATTTATAATAAAAACCCTAGCTAAACTACTTATAATATATAACAATTTAGATGAAGATTAATTATATATACATCTTTGAATTGGATAAGACCGATATCGCCGAGGTACGAGACGGTCAAACGAGCAGATTCGATGGGGATAATGACTTGGACTAAATGCATCGCTTCTGATCGGAATAGATCCATCGGCGGACAGCAACCACCACCCTCCCCCATCTCTCAAGTTTTTTCAGATCGATCACACACACAGAGACAAGGTGATCAGATTATAATTATTATTATGTTATGTGTTTTCAGTAGCCACGTTCTTTCAGGTATATTGATTTTTCTTTTTTTTTTATTATTTTATTTTTGGGGGTTATATAAAGTTACAGCTAATAGGCTACGATTGGCTGATTTTTTTATATTTTGTTTTAGAGTGAATTACTAAAATGGTCCATGTGGTTCGTCGAGTTTAACGAAAATGGTCTCTAGACATTTTTTTCCCCTGATCCTCTCCGTGTGGTTGTTTCCGCCGGATCCTGTCCATGTGATCAATAAGGTAAAGGACCAAACCCGTTACGGATCAAAAACCACAGGGAGAAGATTCGTAAAAAAAAGTACAGGGACGATTTTCGTTATATCCGGCAAACCACAGGGACGATTTAAGTAATTAACTTTTTGTTTTATTACTAGTTTTTCTTTTTTTCTTTTTTTTTTCTCCAAATTTGCATTTATATCCCAATGTACAACTTATTTTTAGACCGATGCTGATTAGCGGTCACCCTGCCTCTCTCCACCTACACACTAACCATTAACAAGTAATGGTGACCATTAACAACTTAGGGGCCGTTTGGTTTTTTGGTAGGAATCACAATAGGTATCGGATTTGGTATAGGGTAGAATGACAATGGATATGAAAAAGTGTATCATTACAATTATTTATGTTTGGATGACAAAATATGGTATGAAAAAGTGTATCGATATTTGAATTTGGTAGTAGAAAAGAGATGGGTCCACGGAATGGGTTTCATAGACACCAATTAGCGAGTAATGAATTTATGACTATAATATACCTATTTCATTCCCGGGCCAATAAACAAACACCTTGAATCGGAATGAAATCCATAGGCCTATTCCGATAGGGCCATACCAAACGTACCCTTATTTTATGACGACCGTTAACAATTTTTTTAATTAAAATTAATTAAAAAAACATTACAATAGTTTGTGAATGCATTGATTGGTATAGGAAATTACTCGGTGGTAACTGGTCGTGTAAAATTAAATAGAGATTGGTTGTTATTGGAACGTTTAGTTGTCGTGGGGATTCTGGTGTTTTGGTTTTGGGAGTATTTTGAGACATTTTTTAAGTTGGCAAATAGTTGATAAAATGGAGAAGAGAAGTATGAAAAAAAATGATAAGATAAAGAGTTAAGTCCATAAAATAGAAACGAACTTTCACAAATTTCCCAATGTTAGAAACGAACTTTGTAATTTATCAATATAGCCAATGAAACATCGTATAAACTTCTTATTATCACCAATTCTATTTTCCACTTAATATAATTTTTTTTTTTTCCTACGTGTAATATTCAACATGGCAAGTTGAGTGTGTTACTGATGAGTGCTTATTCACACATCATTTTTAGACTTTAAAACAGACCAAATACTAACCAAAAATGCCAAGAGAACGTATGTTTTTGTATTTGTGTATGTGCAGGTACGGATATGTGAAAAATGAACAAAAACAAAGCAAAAACCGACAAAAACGAGCACGAGATTGGAAAAAGGTAAAAAGCCGAAGCCGAGGAAGAAATTTATCCAAGAAAAGCCCAAAATGACAAAAGTAATCCTTAGAGATTCAAAGAATAATAAAAGAGACTCTTAGTTGAAGTATGAAGACCTTGACAATAACGGTCCTCCAAGTTTCAGCAATTTGTCAACTTTGGTCCTTTGAAGAACTTTGGAAGATAAGTCAACTCGAGTCCTCCAAGCTACAAGATCATTACGTTAATTATTAAGTCATATTAGTCGCATTTTAATGAGTTTTAAGTAGCTTTTCATGATTTTGTAAAAGTCTAGGGGCTAAATATGCAACAATGGCAAAGTTAAGAGAAGTCCTAGCCCCTAGCCTATAAATAGATCTCATAAGCCTCATTTGAGATGTTGGTTAGTTTTAAGGTTAGTCTTAGGGTTGTTGAGGGTTGGTCCTCATAGTAGTAGGAGTAGTATAGTTTTATTTTTATGAAGTATGTGTTTTACTTTCTCTCTCTAAAAAGCTTTATCTTTCTAAAAATCTTTAATTTTTAGTTGTTAAATTCGTGTTTTTATTAGTGGGAATTAAAGTTTATGGTTAAACTAGGTTGTTTAGTAATAAATTTGGTGAAAAAAATATTAGTTGTTAGGCTTTATTTTGGATCAAAATATTTTTTTTTTAAATATTATCGAGTTAGTTTTTATTTTATTTTTTTGTCGAGTTTGAAATTATAATTTTTTTTTTCTTTCGAGTTTGAACTTTAGTTTATCGAGTTAGGGACCAAAAATAAAATTATCGAGTTAGAGTTAAATTTTATTATCGAGTTTGGGTTTTGCAAAAATAATATCGAGTTTGAATAACTTTCGAGTTAGACATTAACTTTCGAGTTAGAGTTAAATTTTGTTGTACCGAGTTTGACTTATTCTTAGTAGGGACCTTTTAGCAATTTTTCGAGTTTTGTTTTCGACTTAGGACCAATTTGCAAATTTTGATTATCGAGTTTGAATTTTATTTACTTTTTATCGAGTTTGATTATTTTTTTTACTTTTTTTTTTTTTTTTTAATTTTTTTTCTAGTATTGATTTTTTCAAGTTTCATTTCTTTTGGCGAGTTAGCCAAGATTATCAAATTAGATAATCATTACCTCATCGTTTATCGAGTGAGGTTCTCTTATGCTTTATGCTTAGGCGAAACTCTGCCGAATTTTATTTTGACTTATCTATTTTGTTTCTTTTATCGAGTCTTTTTATTTTATCAAGTAACTTTATTTTATTAATATGAGTTTCGAGTAGTTTATTAGTGTTTGCTTAGTGGCACGAGTTTGTGAGTTAAGTGTGGAAATAAAAGAGGATCGTGATTAATAATCGTTATGATTATTTAGACTTGTAATTTTATTATTTGAAGGGCAAAAGCCGGAGAATAATCAAATTACAAATCTAGTAATTATTTTCTTTTTAAAGGATTATTTTCAAAATAAACCAACGTTGTGAGAAAATAGTCTTGTTTAAGGAAAATAATTCGTCGTCAATCCTTGACCCACACTAGATGAACTTATTCACGTCGCTTTGCAAACATATTGTTTTTAAATTCATTTCCAGTCTTAATTTCTTTTCGCGTTTTAAATCTCGTTTTTCTTTAGTTATTTTATCCAATGCTTGTTTTATTTGTTTGTTTTCTTTGCGTCGTGTTATTGTTTCTTTTTACTTTAACTGCGTTTTAAATCCTTTTAGTAGTGTAATCAAAAACCAACCAAATCATCTTTTTAACCCCATTCACTTCACAATCACGCGACTCAAGCCGACTCAATCGCCGTCTTACCTTCGTTGGGAGAACGACCCGGGGAACATACTTTCACGAGCATTTCTTCGGAAAAACAAAACTATACACTCAAAAAGACTTAAAATCAGTTACGCATAACTGACTAAGTATATAGATAGTCAAAACAACACAATGCTTTGACTTCCAACACTTTGCTTTGAACACAGTTATAAACATGAAACCCTAGTTATGCGTAATGATTAAATCAACACACTGAAGATGAAGAAGCGTCCAGGTATTCATATAGCTTTTGTTATTTGAGTATTTTTCTACCAATTGGTCCACTTAATTCATGTAATCGTGTTCAATTTGGTTAACCCTAATTCTCATTTATGGTTTTTTTTATATCGTCTTTTTACTGTTAATCTACATCATGATGTTGTATTCATTGCCGATCCTTTGAGATATGTCCATGGAGATTTGAAACAAATCATATGTTAACTTCGAAGGAATGTCTTATGAAGATTTACGAGAGATTGTTCGAAGGTTGGTTCATAATATAGTTATGAGACTATATTATTGTAAGGTAAACACTCCATTAAATCTTGGCATTAAAGAACTTAAATCTAATGAAGATGTAGAGAAGCTTTTAACATTAGGTTATGAGAATAACTGGATGGTAGACCTGTATGTTGAGCATTTTGACTATGATGTCTTAGACTTTGTAGTTGAAGAAAACAATCCTAATTTAGATAATGAAGAGTCAGATGACTCTGATGAGTATGCTTCTAGTGATGATGAGGATATTGACTATGTTGATTTTTTAATAGAAGGTGAAGATAATGTAGTTATTCCAAAAGTAATCAATACATACCCTTCTTAAACAAACTTTGTGATGGTCCTGGATTCTATAGGAGTTATATTCATGAGCCTGTTCCAGCTTTTATTAATAACTCAAAGGTTGTAGAGGACCCAGATGATGTTGACATTGACCCTAAGTTTAAGATTAAGAAAGGTGTTACTTACCCTAAGCATGATCCAACAATACCTTGGAATCAAATGAAACATGTTTTAGGTATGAGGTTTTACCACCCAGAACAGTTGAATTTGATGTTAGCTAACTATGGCGTTGCAAATGGGTTTCAATTATGGTACATGAGGAATGATTGAAAGTGCCTTTTAGTGTACTGTGGTAGGGATGTGGAAGGAGGTAGATGTGCAAGTATGTATAGTAAAAAAAAAAAAAAAAAAAAAAAAAAAAATTGTTTTAAGAAGGGAATGATGAATTAGGTGACACTACTAAAGGAAAGGCTCCTGAAGGTAACTCTGAACCAAAGTTGTTGATATAAATAATGTCTAAAAACGTTATTAATATTTCTCAAAAAACCTATGTTTTGATAATCACAAAACTCAAATGAAATCAAGTCAAGATTAAGACGTAAACAAGTATTTAGTAACAAGTATTTACCTCTACATCTAATATCACTTAAGGTATGCATAAACTAAGCATCTTATGCATTACATGATCAAAGGAAACCTTGTCTTAAGACATAACATTTTATAAAATGATATAAACATTTTATATATATTTGTAAATCATTTTTGGTATTGTTATATTAAACCACAAAGATATGATTTCAAATTTTCAACCAAAAAGGGCAAATTTTATCCAGAAAAACTTTTTCAACGTTCAGGAGGGCGGCCCCCTTAATGTTACTAGGCGGCCCCCTTAATCATTAAGGGGACCGGCACGCTCCAGAACAGTATTTTCTGGCCCTATAAATATTGGATCATTCACATATTTTTCTCACCTTTTTGCACTATAAACTTTCTGATCCAACCTTCATTTCTAGATCCAAAATCCTTTGATCATATAATTCATAAGTCTTTGTTTCCAAGTGATCCAAAGCTTCATCCACTCAAGTGCAAGAAGAAGAACACTCCTCTACATCCATCTAATTATAGTAGTGTTGTGATTAGCTAGTTTCATATTGTAGTAGTGTTAGATATTTGTAAAAGTGTTGTGTGAATTTGTTGATTGTAGAAACTAGGTGTGTTGTAAAGTAGTTTAGTAGTTGTGACTTAGTTGTGCATAGAAGAAGGTGTGAAGTTGACAAGGTGTGAAGAAGGTGTGGAGTCTTGAAGAAGTTGTGAAGGTGTGAAGTTTTGAAGAAGTTGTGAGATTGGTTCTAGCTACGATTAGAACTCGACATTTAACTTAGTGTCGTTAACTCATGTAAGCCAAGGTGTGTAAGGTTTCTCCACCATAAGGAGTTTGTTGACATAGTGAAGAAAACTCTCGAGTGTGGTACTCGGGGAGTGGAGTAGGGCAAGGAAGGTGTTCTTGTAGCCGAACCACTATAAATTCGCGTGTTGTGGTTTGATCTTTCTAACTCTATCTTTTCTTCATTCTATTTCAATACTTTCATTATTAGATTAGAATTGCTTATATTGGTTGTTGCTTGAATTCACTTGAGATCGAATCGAAAGTTTTTAATAAGCTACAAAATATTTTGGTAATAAATTTAAAAAGGACGTAAAACTATTCAACCCCCCTTCTAGTTTTCCACAAAAGCCAAAAGCTAAGCCTAGTAGTAAGCCCAAAGCTAAGACTGCAAAAAAAGTTCAAAAGAAAGATCGATTTAGGAGTGCTGTTGTTACAAAAAGTATGAAAGCTGGTAAAGGAACCAGCCAAAAGGCTGAGGAAGGTGGTGTAGGTTCATCAGCTTTACCTAATTGGACTAGGTCAAAAATTATGGCTGCAAGGAATAGGAAACCAGTTTGTGGTTTTAGACTTTGGGCATCATGGATGAGTACTGAGAACTCATTCCAGGTCAAGTCATTGAGGCCAGATCATAAGTCTTCTAGAAATTATAGGTTAGGATCTTTGGTAACTCACAAATGGATTGCACATCAATATGCCTAGGAAATCATCAATGATCCTTCCATAGCTTTTAGTGCGATGAAAAACCAGATTAGGCAGAAGTTCATGATAGATGTAACTATTGGTCAATGCAAAAAGGCTAAACATAGGGCCTTATATGAATTTAAGGGAGGTTTGCTTGAGCATTATGGAGGCTGTGGGATTATAGGCAAGCTTTATTAGGTACAAACCCTGGATCAACATGTAGGCTAGATGTAGAGGAAACAGAATCTGGTAACACTTACTTTAGGAGGTTTTATATTTGCTTTAAAAGTGTTAAGGATGGTTGGTTAGAGGGTTGCAAAAGAATTATAGGATTGGATGGTTGCTTTTTAAAGCATACTTACAAGAGTGAGTTGTTAACTGCAATGGGTAGGGAAGTTAATAATCAGATGTACCCTATTGCTTTGGCAGTGGTTAGAGTGGAATATTATGAGAATTGGAGCTGGTTCTTAGGTCGCCTTCATGATGATCTTAATCTACAAAATGGAGCTGGTTTGACAGTCATTTAAGATGCTCATAAGGTAAAGTTAAAACACTAGCAATTCTAATCAATAATGTTTGAATGTGAACTACTTACTCATATTTTTTATTACCTGTACAGGGTTTACTAGATGCAGTGGTTGATTGGCTACCAAAAGCTGAGCATAGGAAATGCACTAGGCATGTTTATGCCAATTTCAAGAAAAACTTTGTTGGTTTACACCTCCAAAGACTTTTCTGGCAGGCTGCATCATCTTCCATGGAGCATGTCTTTAATGCCAAGATGGAGGAAATGAAGAAAGTCAATGTTGAGGCTTATAACTACTTAGTGCAAAGAAACCCAAACTCTTGGTACAGGGCTTTTTGCAGACTAAATGTTAAGTGTGCAACATTTGAAAATGGGATATCTGAAAGCTATCATAGGGCAATCATTGTGCAAAGATCAAAGCCTTTAATAACTATGCTAGTCGCTAGAAGAAATTAGAATCTACATAATGCAGAGGTTAGTTGCCATGAGCAAGTTAGCCATAGATTTGGAAGACATTATTACTCATTCTATCAGAAAACAGCTGGAGCATCTTAAAAAGGAACAAAGGTACGTCTTGTGGTTACTGTATATTAGTTTAAGGGCATTATAAACCAATACCAATAACCAACAAATGTTTCATTGCAAATCCTAGATTGTGTATCCTAGTGGATATATGGAGTTGGAGGTCAGGAGAGGTTCTGAAGCTTATGAGGTTCACTTAGAGTTGAAAAAGTGTGTGTGTAGGATGTGGGACATGACTGGAGTGCCATGTGTACATGCTGTTACAGCTTACATGCATCTAAACAAATAACCAAATGAAGGGGTCAGTCACTTTTACTCACAGGAATCATGGTATAAAGCTTATCAGTACTCAATAAAACCTGTGTTTGGGACTAGTCAGTGGAAACATAGTAATAGTACCCCACCATTACCACCTATAGCAAAGCAGATGCCTAGTAGACCCAGGAAAAGGAGAATTAGAGCACAAGGTGAAAATAACTCACATTAGAATTAGAAGAAAGATTACATGTTCTAACTGTCATGTTGTTGGTCATAGCAAAGCAAGTTGTGATAAAGCCTGTTCCTAAGCCTCCAAAGGAAAATAAAGTTGCTGGTAGGAAAAAACATGCTAACATATGGTAAAGGGTGGTGGTGCAAAAGAAAATAAAAGTGGGGAAGAAGACAAGGGTAGATTAGTCATTTCAAAGGCCTTTGACTTTGACTAACGTGAAAAAGCTAACGAGTGTTGGTCCAAAAACATTTTTCGCAGCTACAGTAACACATTTAGGACATATTTCGCAAAAATCCGAAAGGTAGGGGACATTATTTGCAGATTTTTTCGGTTGAGGACAACTTTTGCAATTTTGGCAAAGGTTGGAGACATTTTTTGCAGTTTACTCTTTAAAATTAAGTTTTCTTCTGCATACATAACTTATTAAAGAGTTTTAGAAAAATAAAATTTTCATAATTTTTTAAAATTAAATGTTATTTCATGTAACTTATAAAAATACTCTGAATTTGTAATATTTCGATCTATCTCCATCTTCAACTATATCTTTGGTTCAAGCAATACTTACTTTCACCATATATACTCTACGATTGGCTAATTTTTGTCTTACTATTTTTCTTTCTAAAATTAGTAGACCTTTATTATGTCCAAATAAAATAGTTTGGTGTTGTGTTAAACGAGGACTGAGCATGGAAGGTTCAAAACTAAATCGAACCGACAAAACCAATCGGACCGACAAAAAACCGAGCTGGCTTGACAGCTCTTCGGTTCAGTTTCGGTTTAGATTTTTCACGATTTTTGGTTTCGGGCTGGTTCGGTTCAGTTCACGTCGACCCAAAACCGACAAAACACACATAAACCGAATCGAACCGACGGACCCGACACAAAACCGAACCAAAACGACCATATTCAGTTCGGTTTCAATTTTCACGATTTTTGGCTTTTGGTTTTATCTATTCGGGTTGGGTCGGTTTTACACCGATGCTCAGCCCTAGTTTAATTCAGTTAGACTTTATATTGTGACAAGTGATATTGTTTTTTACGTGACACGTCAACAAAAATATATATTTGCAAATTATGATATTATCCTATAATATATTAGCCGTATCTGACAACGACGCTGTAGTTTGGTTCAAAGCAATCAAACATTTCTCGTATATATAAGAAATTCGTAAGCATACCACTATATTTGGTCTATATTTGATTTGATGGTTTGTCGCTGTTGTTTGGCTGGCGAGACTAGGGTTCGAAACGTGGAATGCTCTTTATTAAAACTCTTGAAAGGAAAGTATTATGCGTAATCCTAACCACGTTTTTATTGGCTCAATCTACAAATTAATAAAAAAAAAAATATGTCGTCTTATAGTCAATAAGGCTTCAATATTTACATATTTCTTTGAAACATACTCAAACAACACTAAGAAATGTATCTTTATAAACCCTGACATATTACGTTTACATCCTTTTATATCATGATTTAAATCATATGTAATATTATATTTGTTTTGTCAAGCAAACTAATAGATAAAAGATAACACAACAATAACAACATGTAGCAACATAAACCGAAATAATTGATGATTTTAACATAAACCGAAACAATTAATTATCATAATTTTATTCGGCTTTGAGTTTTCTTATAAGTAGGAACACACATCTGTATGAAAAGCACACAAAAAAACAAAACATTTAGAAGCGAAAAGGGTTCTTGATTTGTGGCTAAACTAAGAACATCACACTTAATCTTATATCTGGTTATATTGATTATCTTAACCTCGAAAACAACCAACAATACATTAATCATGCAAATGGATTTTGGGATATCCCAAATTCATAAGCATTTTATAATCTAATAGCAAATTAATCGATAAAACAACCAATATTGAAATTTAGACAGATTACACAAGCCTGTAGCAAGGCACAGGTTTATTTACCGTCGTTGAAACATTTTGAAAATTTGACGAATCATAAAGAAAATGCAGATTTTTCAAATCTTGTGTGATTGAGATGTACTTTTTATGAAATAAAATCTGATTAAAACAATAAGTGAGCCAGAATCATAATGCAAAACTACTGAATCATAATGCATATAGTACAAATGTTCGATATGTATATACTTCTGGTGGTGTTAATGACGAGGTTGATAGATATGGAATTATTTTATTTGAGTCTCAAATGTAGGTTTATTGAATAAGTAATTAAATTACAATAGCTGGACTAAAGAAAGTGTATGATGACGTGTAGAGGATTAGACAATTATCGTTTGGAACGTTCTTTAAAGAAAGAAAACTTAAACTATAACAATGTTAATATTCTGAATAATATGCATGTTGGCTGATCCAGAAATCTTTAAAAAGGTATGCATATTCATTATTCATATCATCTACCTCAAGTATATTAGCCTCTGGTGTTTGAGGACTTACTTTGTATTAACTCTGGTTGGTTCTTTTGAAAAACACAAAGATATCATTGTATAATTATGGTTTTCAGCTTGAATCTTTGTCTTTTTATCATGCCTTCATCAATTCTAATTGATCTTCAATGTAACTTTTAAAGTTCTTTGGTTTCAATGATTAAGTAGACGTAGCAGGTTCTTGAGTACATGTGAAGGAATTTCTTTCAGCTTGCTTGCTTTGGACATAAGTCTTTCAAGTTCAAATTTAATCATATTCTTTGTTATAGAATTTGCTCTTTTGTTGACCAATAATATAGTAACACTTCTCCATTTTGAATAACCAAGAGTATAAGCTCTTTGTAATCAATCTTCGTTGATGTTTTGTTGTCAAGATACAACAAAATCTTTACACTTTCTTCCGCATGTAGAATTTACAGCTTGGCAATGTAAGTATTAGGAAATCTTTTCTTCTGTTCAACAGTTAAATGACTTTAATCCCATTTTGTATGCTTCCTCTAACTCTTTCTCCTTTTTTTACCTTGATCTTTCTCCTCCTCGACAATAGAACTTGTCTCTGCTTGAGTCAGAGGTCTCGAAGAGAGTGGCTTTGCTGATGCAGACCATGGTGTTTTGAAATCATCTTCTTCACTCACCATTTTGATTTTGAAATCATTAAAATCATCTTTGACCTCTGGTACACCATCTTCTTCACTCACAATTTTGATTCTGAAATCATTGAAATCATCTTCCACCTCTAGCACACCATCTTCTTCACTCAGCACTTTGATTTTGAAATCATCTTCCACCTCTAGCACACGATCTTCTTCACTCAGCATTTTGATTTTGCCAGAGGACTCTACTGTATTTCGCTTTGATGTAACAGTTTTTTGATGGGGAGAAACATCCAAATGTGCACTTGCGTCTTGCACATCCATTGGTATAATAGAATTTGCAATTGAGTCTACACTACCATAATTAACATCTCCACTTTCACTAGTAGACCAATGGCAAAGTTCCTCCCTACATGTATCTGAAGCAAACTGTTCTTGTTGCTCCGGTGCTCCTGTTTCTTTATTGTTTTGCACATCCGTTGGTTTATCGGAATGTGCACTTGAATCTAGACTAACGTATGGTGTCACGACATCTCCACTTTCCATAGTTGAAAGACCAAATATTTTATCACGTCTTTTCATTAGTGATAGCAACAGGGGCGGAGCCAGAAAAAATATCAAGGGGGGGCAAAAAAAAAATTTTTTTTTTTACGCTAAATAAAAGATAGGGAAAAAAAAGTGCTATTGGCAAACTAAAAGGTATGTAATTCAAATATCTAGCTTGTTAAATTAAATATAGTTATAGGAAATTTAGTAATACGAGTACATAAAGTAGGAATGCACAAAAATGACATTATTTGTGGACTTTTATATATTTATATAAAATAAGCTAAAAGTGAGAGGGGAGATTAGACATATCTGCAACTCACGTGATTCCAAAACAAAGCAAAAGGTTATTTTTCGATTTACACGCTACTATATTTTATTATTTTACAGTTTATCATCTTCTTCAACATGTCTTTCTTCCCCATTCCAACAAATAGATATGTTCACCTTTCTACAAACCATTTAAAAATCGATTTTTCCTTTCAATTTAAACAAGTCAGACACTTTCCAAGGGGGAGCAAATTACAAAAATATCTCGAAAATTCCAACAATATACAATGTGAATTTTTCCGGTGAGGGGGCACGTGCCCACCATGCCCCTCCCGTGGCTCCGCCCCTGGATAGCAACACTTCATTCTGAGGGAATCTACATAAACCCCTAGTCAAGCAATTGTCGAGTTCCACCCTTCCAAGCTCCGTCCTTCTCAATATTTCTTCGCATTTAGTTTCAATATCCTGTATACAACGTAAGCAAAAGTCCAAGATTTTTCATTAAAAGGTTATATATGGCAAATCAGTATCATAGAATGGTTCTGGAATGACTAGTATACACCAGGTTATTTCAAGATTAATACTCCTACGTTAAATCAGAATGAGCAAACTCAACTTTACCACATGTGATTCAGTAATTAACAAAAAGAATTCATATTTAATAATCTATCATTCTTCGTTGAACACTTCCCGAATATAAAAACGTTATCCCAATTAATCAAGATGCAACTGAAAGAAGAAAGTAGTTATCACCGGTTGCATGCATATGTTTCAATTCATGTGTTACTTGGCCAAAAACCATCAAATGCAAATAACACATATGATGGAGTGATCTTGTAAAGTTAAGCCAATGAAACATCATTCAATATTTTCTACATAGGGTCCACGCCTACACTATTGATATGAATCCTCAATCCTCTACCATTCTTCTATATGTTTAGTTGTTTACACAAATAAGCCAATATGAAAATTATAACTCAAGCACCATGCAAGTTATGGTTGATTACAACTTAGTAGTCACAACTCACAAGTAATAATGTTTTTACCACACCAAATATGCTTAAAAGCAACCGACTAAAGAGTATACCCTTGGTAAAATGTGCATTACCCGTATCACCATATCTTCATCTTGCTGTGGACACTCTCTTTGATCCTTGGATTGATTTTGGCTGTATCTAGGACCCGCGTACATATCTTCTGTACCAGTGGAAACATTATATCCACCATTACCTTCCCTTGTAATTTCTTCATGAACCTCTGAAACAGCGCATGTTCGTAAGTATCTTAAAATAGTGTAGATTATCGAATCCAAATATTATGACGTGCTACCTTCTTTAGCTTTCTGCATGCCTTCTTTGCGGTGTTTATTCTTCTTCAACTTCTTTAATAATGTGTCCCTGAGCACTTCATCATCTGGAGTGTCATCAAAATACTGGACATCATCTGCAATTTTCAATTTACCAAAACCTTTTCACATTTCTTGTTTTTCTCTATTTTTTAGCAAAACCGTCGTCCAACGATTCATCAACGGAGATCTCCTCTCAATGTTCTCGCCTACAAGTATTGTGGAACTCACATACAGTACCTATACAACAAAACATTAAAGCTTTAGACAGCTATTCAACAAACAACATGGAGGCGCACGGATATAACTTTATACGTACCACTAAAAATGTCAACGGACCGTTGAATTGGCATTGGTTATTATCTGTCTTCCATTCCAATTTACTCTCTTTTAAGCGTTCAAGAGCGTATGTGCACCAATCCAGTTGTTTTATATCACATGTTGAATCAATGTCGGGTAGAAACGTCTGGTTCACGGTTCCTAAATCGGTCCCTCCAAGCAGAATGGTAACCATACATACCAGAAAGTTCAGTTGGAACTTTCTACCACCATCTTTAGCATTCATCATTTCACGAATAACTTGGCTTAGATGCAGCCGTCCAGGTTTCATGTGATCGAAAAAGCCATGAAGCTCTTGGATGACTGTGCTTTCAGTACTTGCTCTCTTTAAAGCTTTGATTGGAGTATCACCCATAGGGAAACCATAGATATCACGAACTGTCTCCCTTGTTATCGGAATGGAGTTGCTACCGATCTTAAGGATGTTGGTTTCTGCATCATAATTTTTCACTAACCAGTATCCAAGCGTAGGTGGCAGTTTCAATATTCGTAAGGAAAGAACACTCTCAAATCCCATAGATATGACGCTTTGTTTTTGCTCATTCGTAAAATTTTCCATAGGAAGCACCAAACGTTCGGGAGGGTTCCTAAGATATAAAGATGGGAGATCCTCATCCTGCAGTATTTCCTTCGATGGTTTCTTCTTGCCAAGTCGTTTCTTTTTACTTGGGGCTACAGAATTGTCTAAGTCCGGAGTTGAGTTTACATGACGTTTGCTTTTGGCTTTTCCTACAGATGTTTCAAGCAGCAAAATGAGAAATTAGTGGCTACCCAAACATGAATGTGCCGATAACTCAACCAAAATCGGTTGCAATGAATCGGCACATATGCATGGAAAGAAACATAGTGCAAACAATGAATCACAATCACAAATTGATGCTATCATTGATTAACCCACAATTGTTTAATCACAAATCGCAACCATGAATGACCAGTTTATGCAACACATATGCATGGAAAGAAACATAGTGCAAACAATGAATCACTAACAAACCGTTGCGATTCTGGTTTTTGCCTGAATTCGACACGATGTTTTGCATTTTGAGTGTTCCATCTAACAAAAAAATGAACCAACATTAGATCTTTTGCTAATATGGTGGGTGTTTGTTTAAGCTTATAAGCGGCTTATGAGCTTATTTGTATTTCGGCTTATATTTCATAAGCCTTAATTTTCAAGCTTATTTTGAGACTTGTGGGCTTATATAAGTTTATTATGATATGATAAACTTATATAAGTCTCAAAATAAGCCAGAAAATTAGGGTTTATGAAAGATAAGCCAAAATCAAATAAGCTAATAAGCCCACATATAAGCTTAAACAAACACCCCCTATAAGCTGGAACTTAGGCAAAGACCCCTAAAAAATAGTCAACTAAAATCAGCTGAACTACTGATATAGTTATCCACAACAAACAAACAAAACACTATTGTTCCAAACACAACGCATTAGCGATTATAGGAGGATTTTTTTTTTTTTTTTTTTTTTTTTTTACATGATACACTGATAGTCATTTTATTAGTAATTTCCGTGAGAGAGTGGCCTAAATTTTTTAAACGGGGTATAGAGTATGGGTTTATTTATTTTGGGTTTACAAAGTGTTTGATTTAAAAACGAGGGTTTTGCTAATAATAATAATCAATCTATTCTTTTGTGATATTTCATTTGCTTAACAATGTGTGTTGTTAGCAACGAGGGTGACAATTTGGGTTGTGTTTATACGGCGGTTTCGGGTTAAAGGTTTGGTGGGTTGAAATATATCAACTTTGACATGTTTAGTTACTCATTTCAAAGAATTTCAACTCCAACAATGAACATATTTATTAAACGGGTTAGTGACCCGTTTATAATCAGAATATGAATGTAATGTAACGGGAGATATTGAATATAATAAGGTCTGCTTTATAAGGGTTATTTTAACTTATGCCCTAACGGCATAAGTTAAGCGCACACACAAAAATAAATAAAATACTCAAAGACCCACAAAAAAGTATTGAAAAGACCTACAAAATTCATGAGTTCCTGCGTATTTTTTTTTATTTCGTGAGTCCATGTGTTCTTTTTGTGTGCTTAACTTGTGCCCTCATAACACAAGTTAGAAAAACCCTATTTAGAAAACGTTTAAGCAACATAATAAATATTTTGACACAAGTATATATTATTATAAAATATTTTAAAAATCAATGATACATCATAAGATAGACACACAAAATAATTAGGTCTTATTATAATGAAACTAAACGTATAACTTCTAATATTTAATCTTTTACTTTTATACAGATTGACGGTATTGTAATTGGGTTGAGAATATCAACTCAAACCTAACCTAATTATTAAACAGGTTAGTCGTGTCAATCTATTTTCAACTTGAACTTATTATATATATATACTAAACCCCAAGAGGTTACTGTAGCAAGTACTGTGCTTGCTACAGTACTTGCTACAGTAACTTTTTTTTTTTTTTTTTTTTTTTTAACGGTCGTTAGTTATTTAACGGCTGTTAACTAATGACTGTTATCTTTAACATTTTTTCAAAAAATGCTTTTAACGCAATTATCATAACCCAAAGCCGTTAAATATTTGCAACCACAAACAAAACTTAACCGACACCCAATAACTACTTAAAAAAATATATAAACTATTTCTCTCTTTTTTTTACAACCAACGCATAACACCAAACTACTATTTAAAAAACCCGCCGCAACGCGCGGGTTACTAAACTCGTTTATACTCAAACCTAACATGTTTATTTCGTGTCGGTCGCGGGTTGGGTTTTGTGTCGTGTCAAGAATTGCCAACCCTATTAGCAACTAAGGGCCCGTTTGGCCCACATTCTCAGACGAAAGAGAAAGATATCAGAAACCCACCATGTACCCTTGGATTGATTTTTCATTCCATAATTTAAAATCTCATTTCCAAAATTAAAACCAAACAACAATTCATAAGATTCAATCCATTCCTCCATTGCGACACCCTCATACCAACGCACCCTAAATACATGATTTATAAACACTAACTAAGGTTTGGCACAGTGAACAGCAAAAAATGGGTCTAGTGAGGAGGGTGACCGATTTCAATATCGGTCGAGCCTTATGTGACACATGGGTCAAATATCGGTCGAGGAACCCAAAAAATAATAATAATAATAAAATGTGTCTAAATATCGACCCATTTTTGCTATACACAAACAAACAAAAACCTTGCCATTTGACACCAAAATTCTTCCTTAAACTTGCCCTGTGTTTTGCTTCCAGTACTACTACTATGGAATCTCAAGTAGTCAAGTGGTTTAAAGAAATGTAGTTATATATCTTGCTCAAAATTTCTTGTTCTATGAAAGGACAGTGACTAAGTATGGAGTTTTGTTTGCTATGATTTAAAAGTTTTGTTAAAGATCTTAAACAGAAAGTTTGGTTGCTGGTTTTATAAGGACATTTGGCTTTATTCATATCATTAATTTGGTGGAAGGTGTATGTTGTGTATATGAATTTGGTGGAAGGTGTATGTTGTGTATATGTGTAGTACATGCATGCAGATATAGATATGTACACGTAAAAGGTTGACACGTTTCATGTTAATAAGTGTATCATGTAAAAAAAAAACCAACTCGGTCATCGACTGTGGCAACTTGGTCATGTTTGATCAGCGGAGAGAGAAAACTGATGTGGTAAGAGATGACATGGGTCACCACTGTAGGCAGCCTAAGTTTGAATCATAAAGTAAACGTAAAACAAAAGATGAAATATATTTTGGATTATCTTTTTTTTTTTTTTTTTTGAGTTTCGTTATTTGTAGCTATGAGGGATTCAGGGCTATGTTTAAAAGTTAAAAACATGCAATAAATATTATAGTTGGTTGACAACAACTAAATTCAAAGGGTGAGTGATTATTCTAAAAGTACAAATCAAAATTTCTTAAACATAGCCATAAGGGTGGGCTTTACTTAGCATTTTAAGATTCACTCATTTCAAACCATAACCCTACCGACATTTCATCTAACTATCTATTTATCTATACTATAAAACATACATATCTCAATCAAATCCCAAACCACATTCCAAGTCTCATTTTAAATTCAAACACTACGAAGCGAACTCACTAACATCTCAACTTTTATCTATTTATCCATCTATATTATAAAAAGTTAAAAACGTACATATTCTCAACCAAATCCCAAACCACACTACAAGTTTAAGCTTAAGATTCGAACACTTCAAACCTAACCCCACTAACATTTCATCTATACTATAAAGCGTACATATCCCCACCAAATCTCAAAACACACTACAAGCCTAATTTTAAGATTCAACCGGTTTAAACCTAACTCGACTAACATTTCAACTTTCAAAAATTCAAACCTTCACCCTAATACATTTCTCTTTTCTTTGGGTTGAACTGGATCACGCCAGCCAGCATAAGAAGTTAAGAACAACAATAATAGATATTGTTTTTTTCCCTTTATTATATCATTTATATTTTATTTGAGTCACAATGTAAGTTTAGTGAATTATAATCAAATCAGGTTGGTTGGACATTTTTTTTTATCAAGTATTTTGAGATGCACATTGTATCACTATGGTTTTCAAATATTTGTATGATTAAAAAACAATAACTAGTATTTTGATAGTTTCTTTGGTGATGCTCAAGTTTGGAATGTTCTCTTTCTTGTATTAGATAAGAAGTGGTATGCTAGTGTAATCAGTTATTATGTGGACATGGGACATGTCCATGGTATGTCATAGCTTGACTTGTTTATATCTTTGGTTAATATAATTTACCTTTAATTAAAGTTGAATCAGAATGTAAAATTTCTGAATCATAATGCAAGTTTAGCACACATATATATTTATTGAATCATTACTTAAATCACGATATTCGAACAAAAGAAAATGTTGGAATATTTAAATTCATAAGTATTGTATAATCCAATAGAAATTAGACTAAAACATCCAAGAAAGTATTCATGTGATTAATCGATAAAACAACCAATATTGAAATTTAGACAAATAACACAAGCCTTGCTCTTAAGCGTGTCATATTTATCTTCAAGCCTTGCTCTTTCATTTTAAAAATACAAACCCTTGTGCTTCATGAACCTCTTGCTCTTAAGCGTGTCATATTTATCTTCAAGCCTTGCTCTTTCATTTGCAGTAAATCCCGCAGCATCGCTATAATCTATAAAACAAATAATTGGTTTGCTATATAGAAAAATAATAAAGCATAATAAACAATTGAACATGTCACAAAAGGCTACAACAAAATTCAAAATTTTCGCATCAGACAGAGTATACGACGTATAGGCATAAAATATTATACGTCGTATACTCAAAAGAGTGTATACATACGCCTGGTGAAAACCAAAAGCTACTGCGACATAGGTTAAGGAGATTCCAACAATTTTAACCCACAATAACCTAAAAACACAGGCCTCTAAATGATTACAAGATCGGAGAAGGGGCAATGAAGAACACACAAAATTATACTATTAACCTTAATTCAAAAACTATCCTAATTCGCACAATGCTATGCCTTAATCCGAAAATTAAATACACCAAATGCAAATAAGGAAATCATAGCAACAAAACCGACAAACAAATTAAGGAAGAAATTAACAAACAAAAATTCTAGGTTAAAAACCCCTAATTCTAAAATATCCAACTACTAAACACTTAACATTGAAAATGAAAAAAATGAATAGATAATAAACATCGTACCTTGATTTGGATGAAAGGAATTGAAAGAATTCAAACAAGCGAGAGTTGCGAAAGATTATGAAGGCTTAATACTCTTTTGTTGCAAAATAAGCTTTGGTTAAAAAACGATCTTTGTTTGGGTGACAAAGATGGATTATTTTTTATCTTGTTGACTGGATATATCCGAAATGGGTGACACTTGTTAAGTCAATTTCACATCCAAGCGACAATGACCACAAGCGAATATAGTATAAGCGAATGCATGGAAGCGGTAAGGAAAAATGTGAAACGAGCGTTTGGTATTCTCAAGAAAAAATGGGTCATATTTGCCAATCCCACACAAAGTCTATTAATAAAATAAGGAACATGATGTATACATACATCATATGACACTAGAAGGGTACCCGCGCAATGCGGCGGCGGATACCCGGTGACTATTTTTGTGGCGAGCAAATGTTTTTCAAGGGTCCGGTGGTGGAGGGGTCTTGTGGTGGCGAACGTAAGTGAGCCGAGGGAGAATCTGCCAGTAGGTTATGTACTGGTGTGTGTTTTTTATGTGATAGACTTATATGCGGTATGCATACATAAGGTTTGGGCAAGACTCGATTTTAATGGGCTGTTAGAAGTTTTTAATGGACTGTTACAAGTTTTCAAATGGTTTAAATGAGATCCATCAATATTGGAGGATGTTACAAGTATGAGAATTTAGAACATTAATTATGTGTAGGTTGAATTTTTATGCTTAGCAAAAGTAAATTCCTTTTTATAGAAATGTTTTTATTCTTAAAAAATTTAAGACTACTATATTTGAAATGTCCTAAATCCTTTATAAAGGAGTATAGATATAGATAATTTGATTCAAAAACACAAAGGAAATACGATATCTCCCAATTGGCATCCAAGGAAGCACATCGCATCAAAACCTTCGTGCCGATTTCATCGAACACCTTTCCCGTGGAGTTTTAAGTTTTTAGTAAGTGTGATGTTTTTAATTTTTAATGTAATGTTTTCAATTACAACTAAAAGTTTAACTTATGTTTTAACTAAATTTGTTAAAAAAATATATATATAGGTTTGATGGCGACCATAGCGCTTGGCCTTATAAACGCATCAGAAACATATAGAAGCTAATGAGATGTTCACTTTATCGACGTCTTTGTTAAGATGATACGACACTAGCAAGCAGAAATGGTGAATAAGCTATATAGAAAACTGAAAACAATGAAGCAAAATACAGCTTCTAATACATAATATACAAGTTAATACAGTGTTATCGCTCCGAAGAAAACAAGATCCCTAACTTTCACCATCAACTTAATGAACAGAAGGTCAGACGATGGATGAGTTCATCTTTAATCTCTGATCTGCCCTCTACTCAATCCGTTCTTTTCTATTGCATGTTTAGCGGTTCTACTGTTTAAATTACGAGTTTGGAAAGTAATACATACACCAACAGGACTATACCTTTTCAACAAAAGTTTACATACAGATTGAACAATCAAGGAATGAGAATCACTGTGGAGAGACCATAAATAACCAGCAGGCGAATGATCCTTCATCAAAAAAATACTCCTGCAGGCCACAAAAACACAGGTAAGCAAGTATTAGTGGTCCTGTGTTTTACACGTCTACAAGACTAAAACGAAAGAATCCAGAGCAATAATACCTGAATTTGACATTTGTTAACTAAAGTTTCTTATCTGTCAGGATTTTATATTATATAAGGACAAAAAGATCTGGCTAACAATATAATTCTAACTATTATGCCCATATATAACTTCTAACTACCAACTAGGCCACACGGAAAGACTACCTTCACCTTCAAGTAAAGGCTTAAATTTGTAAAACCAATATGCACAGGCACTTGAGTTTAGGTTCGCTTGCAACTAAACAATGTGCTCCCAAAATAAAACTTTGTGTAACATTATCAGAAAATAACAAAAAATAAAATAAAATAAAATAAGTGGTGTACCTTCATTTTAAAGGAGGTAAAGTGCATATATCAAGATGCGAAAGCAAAAATTCTATCTGTGATCTTGGTCCGGCAAATTGGACATTCAGAACAGGCAAGCGAGCAAGATTTACACACTGCAGTAAAATAAAATGAAGTAAAAAAAGATCAACATATGTTTACACCATCCATCAAGCAACATAGCAACAAGCATCAACGATTAGAATAAAAAGGCGATTTGAAGCAACTTACAGCTAAAATGACGGCAGGGAAGAAGCATTGCTGCTGTTGGTGACTCGAAGCATACTTTACACACATGAGAATTTGCATCTCCGTTCCCAACATAATTGACCTCCTTCTCCTTCATCTCTTGCATCCGAGCCTGACCACATGATAAGTATGAACTATGAAAAATCTATAGAGCAATCATTATAAGATATGATACACTTTAACGTCATGTGAGCAGTTGAGGTGGCAAAATCGGCACATTGAGTGTTAGTGTTAGATGTCAAAACATCTGGTAGTAAAAAAATTGATTTAGAAAAAACAATAACTTGGAAGTCTCAACTCTCAAACATGACTGCAAAAATTAAAAAAATGACTAGGAAAGTTTTTTGCGTTGAAATACATTTTGGGTGCCCTTAACGAACTTAGTTTCCTTGTTAACTAACATTTTTTATTGTATCCATTTAACCCGTAAGAAACAAAACATACCCCAGATCCACCCATTAAAAAGTATCTTAGTCAAAGTTTGTCTATAAACACCTGATTGCTGATGAAAATAATAAGATGATCATTTAGAACAAACGTAAGTACCTTCAAACGAGCAACCAGGGGCTCTTCCTTAGGCACATCATGAGCTGTTTGTGAAACATCCAAAACTTGCCTCTCTTTAACAACCGAATTGTTCTGCTCAACATTTTCTACTTTGGGGTGATTAATGGGTTCGGGCCTCTCAGTGTTTCTTTCGTTATTGTTTGATTCAGAAACAGGCCCTTTTGCTTCTTTCTTTAACTGAGCAACAAGAACCCACATGTTTGCTAAATCATTTTCCAAAGATGCCTCCTTTTTCTTGGCATCTTCAAGTTTTTTCCTATATTCCTCTTCAAAAACTTCTTTCTCGGATAAAGCTGCCTCAAGCCTCGATTCACGTTGTTTTCTTGCTTGTAACTCCATTCTTAAATCTTCTGGGTCAAGATTCCATGAGTCAAACTCGTCATACGCATTGTTTACTCGACCAGAGGACCGTCCTTTTCGACCTGGTTTTCCGCCATCAAACTTACGATTACCACCATTTGAGGCTTTTGAGTTTGCCAGCTCACAAGCAGCCACTAACTCTTTCTCAAGTCTTGCGTTTTCTAGAGAAAGTTTAGTGACTTCACCGGCTAAATTTTTGAGTTCAACAGCAGCAGCAGATGCCAGTTCCTTTGCGTAAGAGGCTTCTTCTGATAGTTTCTGATTCTGTACATATAATCCACTGTTCTCCTCTGAAATGTGAACATGCTGTAGCTTTAGCTTTTCATTCTCCACCTCCTGATCAAAACAAAAAAAAGAAGCAATAAACAAAAAAGGTCAGCAAACAGAATTACCTTCTTCACACATTTAAGCTAGAAACCATGACCAGAACTACTAATAAGGTATTGGTCTAGAAAGGGAAGGGAAATCAATAATGTTGCAATTTTGACCCATATGCGCATAAATGGGTTGACTCGGGTGTTATAACCCAAAATGGGTGCCAACCCAACCTGCTTAGGGGTGCAAACGAGACGAGACAGCTCGCGAGCTATTCGAGATCAACTCGATATAAATGAGTCGAGCTCGAGCCCGAGCTACTCGAGTACACTTTCGAGTCAAGTTCGAGTTCGAAAGTACTTGGCTCATGAGGCTCGCGAGCCCTTATCGAGCTTCAATGATATTACACTTTTACCCTTTTATATACATGTAGTTACGTAATTGTCATAAAATCAAGTCGAGTCGAGCTTGATATGCCTATTTTCATCTAGTTCGAGCTTTAAATGTGGAAATAATCGAGTTCGAGTCGAGTTTCGAGCTCGAGTTTGAGATGACGAGCCAAGCTCAAGCTTGAAGTCCTAAGCTCGACCGAGCTTGAGTCGAGTTTCGAACTCGACTTTTAGTAGCTTGGCAGTACTCGGCTCGTTTACACCCCTACTTGCCATGTTGCAAAAACTACCCATTACAACCCAACATAACCCGACCTCTAATACTTGAAAGGCAACAAGCTGGAACCTATCCTAATGTGCTGTTCCAAATGTCTAGGAAAAAGGTTACCTAGTTATATGGCGGACAGTTTTTACCAACAAGAAATATACATATTACTCCGTATTAGAAGTATGCCAGCATTAACAAGCAAACCAACACACACAAACAATCATTCCCAGGTTTGTAGTAATCACCTGTATTTTGATTTTAGTCCTTAGCCCATCAATGTACTCTTTGGATCCATGCTGTTCTGAAGAGGTCATTGGCTTCTGATTAGCCATGGCCAGCTGTTGTTCAAGCAGCATGATTCTCTCTTGGAGTTCTTTGTTTTCTTCACACTGCAAAATAACAAAAGGGTATAATTAACGGATTTAGATATGAGAAATGTAAAGTTTTGCATGCTAGCTGAACTGCATAGATTACTGAAAAAAACCAGAAATGTAGGAAACATGAGGATGTCATAATATTTTGATGTACGACATTTCCTACAGTATAGTATCGATATGTGTAACTAAAGAAAATGAACTACAAATGTTATACCAAATACAAATGTGCAATTGACATTGTCATAGACCAAACTCGATAAAAGAAATATATGTGATTCAATAACAAAACGCATTTGTGTTATCTGTCTAGTATATATACCTTGTTCTGCAATTCTTCCTGGAGTATACGGTTATCTGCTGACCTGATCTGCAATCACAAATGATATTTGGGGAAAATATCAGCAACTAGCATCATAAGATATTAAGATGGATTAAAGTACGATAAGTACCAATACCACGTAACACAACAGGATTCGACGTAATCACGTAATAGTTACTTTCAGTTATACTAACCTCAAGCTCAAAACCCTTTTCATCAATCTGTGTCATCAGTTGCATCATTGTCTGTTTTATAGAAACACACGAGAAAAAGAAAATATTTATAACTTTGATGGTGTAAAGGTTGCGGATATTACAGAAGATTTTTTTTTTTTTTTTTTTTTTTTTTTTTTTTTTTTTTGAAAGAAAACGCGAAGGGGGGAAATATTACCTGCTGCATATCAGCCAAAGATGTATTAGAAATTGAAGCTTCGTTGCTTTCAACAATCTGTTTCTCCAAGTCCCTCATCTGCCTTCTTTTATCTTCTATCTCACGCTCCAGGTCTTCTATCTGGGTGTTAGCATATCATCGCCATGATCAGCGTACAAGTTTAAATGATTCATTTTAATCACCCTTGAAGTATGAAGTTGAAATACAATATTTTTATTTTACAACATCAATGCATCTGAATTAGACATGGTCTATACACACATATGCACATGTACATGTGTGTGTCTTTATACGAGAAAGAGAAAGAACGGAAGCTTTACTTGGGTTTTAGAGTTCTCAGGATCATTTGCAGATTGCTCCAATAAGCGCTTCATGGTACTTGTACTGAATGCAATCTCTCCCGCAAGCATCTTCACTCTCTCCACTAAAAGGTCCATCTCATCTATAGAGAGTCCACCCTATGGTCGAACAAAATACAAATTAAGCCAAAATTGGACTATAGTAATTTGAACTAACAACAAAAGCATAAATTTGCTATGAATCTGGAGATAGAAAAACAATTATGCTGTGTACACACAACTATCAGACAATAACTTGTGCAACTTGCAAGCCACTATCCAAAATCTACATGTAAACCCACAGATATAAATAACGAGGGGCTATAAACTTACTGTTAGCCGCTTCACATCACTGGCAGAACCACTAATGACTTCACCCGCATGAGTAGAGTCGGTAATAGTGCTACCCACGTTGCTGGATATTAAGTCATTCTGAATGTCACCGTTCAAGAGCAGAGAACCATTCTAAAACAAAAAGATTTCACAGAACAAAATGCAACAAAACAGTCAAATGTGCTTGTGAGAGATAAATGTATTATATGGGAATAGTATTTGAGAACAATTAACCTACATCATCATTGCCAGGAATTGCATTCTTTGAAGAAACAAGAATTAGCTTTGTTAGCCTCTGAATCCTGCTCATGAGAGCAGCCTTGGCTTCTTCCTCTTCCTCTAAGCGTGACTGCATCTTCACTTGTCCTTCTTCTAGCTAGTATACAAATAGTATATTATAAATTTAGAGTGGAATTCACAATTAGGGTAGTCTTAGTATGGAAAAGCAACCAGCCAACTTGCCATAATAAATCATAGCCACAGCCCACCAGTGATAGATAATAAAAATAAAAATAAAAATTGCACCTTTTGTTTTAAGGACATTATTTCTTCTGGATTGACACCTACAAGCATTCCCCTTCGTAATTGATCAAGCTCCAGTTTTAGAGCTGATATCTCCCTCTGGTACTTCTTAATCAGAGATTTTTCGTCAATAATCTGCAAGAAGGGTGTTTCAAAACCATATAAGTGAGATTGAAATGTGTATATCAGCATACCACAAACAAATCAAAAGGTGGTATCATAGCAAACCTTATTCTGAGAGGCATAGATTTCGATGCGCTTCGCCCTACTTGCAAATTTTAATGTATTATGAGTTTCCTCCATACTGCTAGATGCTGGAGTTATGGTGCAGATAAGCTGGAAAGAGAAGAGCACAAGTTGGATGGGGTAATACTTTTCCGCAAATATTAAATCACTACAAAGATACAGTCAACTTAAAATGACGAAAAGTATTATAAAATGAGTTTTTTAATGCTTACTGAAACATGGCCATGGCCACTCAATGAAGACTGTAGAATACGGGTAAGCTTGGAATCTCTGTAAGGAACATGAGATGCTCTTCCCTCACTAAGCTTTCCAATAACCTGCAAGAACAGTTCAGATACATTATCTATATAAAACCATCATATGACTGGATACAGTGTGGTCAACGACATAATCGAACTCGAAATGAAAAAATGGAGGCAGCCTGACAACCTAAAAAGTTATGTATCTTACACATTTATCATATACCAATCTAGCTTGAAATAACTCGGCAGAATTTCAGGCAGTTTTATTGAAGCAATAAAATTAACCACTTACAGTTCCAAGGGTTAAAAGACTTTTGTTAATATAAGATCCTTCTTTCCTCCTCAACCCAGTTGTTTCAGTTTTTGAGCTTTCTGATCCCGCTAGATCAATAAGATTCTAAAATACAACAACAAATGACTGAATAGATGCATCCGAAAATTAACAGAAGTGCTAGGAAAAAAGTAAGGTTGCACGTACAAGTTGAGAAAATATGACTCCGTCATATTCGTCACCATGAGAGCTGCTTTCAATCATCTGCAAGTTTGAATAAGTTTAAGACATGATTGTTACTTTTTTGTTTAGTTAAAAAGGCTAAACTTTTGGTGTCAGTCAACTTAAGTATCAATAAAACACGCAATTTTACTATAATGATAATTTATCTTTTGTTTTGTAGTCTTAAAAGATTTGCTGCAAGTTTTGTCGTCAAATTTGTTACTCTTTTAACAGTAGATTAATGTGTCAACTTACTCATAACCTCCAGTTGTTAAGATGGATCTTAAATTTATGTTGGGATTAATTTCGCAGTTACTTAGAGTAATTATTATGTTTAGAGGATATAACTTACTCCATCAGAACAATCAACACTGTAAGCTCACAATAAGGAAGATAACAGGTAAACTTCGTGTGAATCACATACCAGGGTAAATATTGTGTGACTACGGCTACTAAGAAGGTTGAAATTATTTGAACCGATGTGTCTGTGCTCTGCAAACAGCAAGTATCAGAAAGAATTAGACAGTATTAACGAAAACAGTAGAGCCAGTGGTTTCTGCCCACCGCCCATCACGTTTCTCTATAAACATGTCACCAAAAAACATAAAAGGATTGTTACATGATGGTGTGAACCCCCATAATATAAGAAACATTTTCGCTTGATGGGACCATTGTCCTTTTTTTTTTTTCTTTTTCCCTTTACCTATTGTACTATTACCATCATCTTTATACATGCATATGCATATTACCCTTAAGAGGAAACATCTTGATTATTATAGACCACTCCTAGGACAAACATCTTGGGATAGCCAATTAAACTAAATTGGCCAAAAATCATACATTCAATTATTTGAAATAAAATATTCCCTTTTGAACGCAGAGTGATGCAAAATAGCAGTACATGGATCTAACGGGCCAAATGAAATAAATATCACGCAAAGAGAGATGTAGTAGTACCTTCACCGGCAGCAATGAAAGAAAGGGCATGTCCAGGAGATAAAACCACCTCTTCCTTTATACCTTCAACATATGTACCCTGCCAATGAATAGAAGCACGATTCAAAACTAATCAATGTGAAGAAGTAACTGTGCTATTGTATTTAAGCAAACTGATAATAATATTGGTATGGTAAACAACAAGTCTCCTGTTTCGTTCAACATTATTGGTGTGATATTATGTTTTGCAAAGTCAATAACATATGAAATGAGATTCAAATACTAATGGAATTAAAGAATACAGAATAAGACATAAAGATGAACATAGCAAGCTACTGCAGAAACCTGAGCATCTTCTCGAACACGGAGATTCTGTCCTGTTGGATCCAGCAGATCATTTATGACCTAAATTAGAAGCATAAGAGGCATGATCAATTAAAACAATGTTGCAAACGAACTTCATAAATGACAAAGCAGTACTAGATAGTCAATCAGAAGTTTTTTCCTTGACAATATATTATGGAATCGCTGGTAGTGAGAGAAGTAAATATTCAATCTATTTGTATACATTGCCAGCTAATAATCTCCCAAGTAGTGACTAACCTCGTTATATATCTCAATATATGACACTCGCAGTAAGAACTCCCTTCCTGGCGTCTGAAATGTAAATACAAGGTGTTCATCATTCAGAAACTATATTCAAGACACTGACAGTAATAAAAAAAGGGTACTAAAAAGCACTTACATCCTGAATAATGCTGAAAACATCCTTTATTGCCAAAGGTATTATTCCTGGAGAATTATGGTCTCCCTGTGAAGACAATTACAAGTAAAGAAATTAATGACAACATAGAAAAATTACAGGTAACCAGAAAGGATAAAGAAAACCAAACATATGGCCTTTTAAGTTGCATCATATCATCTCCACCGTCAACTAATATACAAGTAGTTAACAATGAGGGCATCAAGTAAGCAATCTAACTATTTCGCAACAACCTCATTTTCTGTTAAAGCGCACATTTTTTTTAAAGTAAACCCCAGACAGAATGGTGTTGGCAAATGTTTACATAAGCAAAATCGGTTTGCAAATGGCGAGTGTGTATTCTTTACTTAATTTTTAAAATTATAAAGATTAGAGAGCAAGCAACTCAATCCAATAACAATCATTTAAGTGAGTAGGTTAGGCTAAAACTCACACCAAAGAGAACTTAAAAAGGAACAAACTAGAAGCAAAAAAACAGAAGTATATCCCCAGGACGACAAGAGTTACATGACTCTTCCACACTGTGGTACACTAATACACTCCACTCATGCTAGGCTTACTTTGACACCACCTTCATCTCAACTATTTGGCCAATGTCAACCTCCCCTAACGAACTATCTTGGTACAAACCTCCTCTTCTAGTCAAACCATAAAAAGGTCTAGCAGGGCTAGCTCATCTTCTTCTCAATCAGTATCATCCAAACCTTGCCACATTTATCCTCCTTTCTAATTCTATATCTTCGTCGTGTGGCCACAATTGATCTCAACATTCTATGCAATTCAATGAGCAAGAAAAGACAGCATTGTGTTTCATGAAATCATGATAAAGCAAGTTGCTTTTGACAAACACCTATCTCTGGGATGCCAAATTCCAATCTACCGTAAAGTTAAGTCCAAATAAGTTGAATACCTTGAAATAGACCATAAGCTCATTGCTCATATCAGATGAAACATCCTTACTTAACAGTCAGATTGAATACAATAAATCTTACAAAACCTCAAATCATTGCAGGTAAATAACACGCAAAGAAAAAGCATACTTACATGCATAGTATGCGTCTTTCCACTACTTGTAACACCATAAGCAAATACCGTCCCTGCATTTTAACATTTCTCACATTAGCTCCAACAACCATTATCTCACTCAATACATTCATTAATGTACATAGTAACTAAAGTATCGACAATAACACACACCGTTTATGCCTTCCATAGCAGCTTTTATAACAGGTCCAGCAGCCACATCGTACACTTCCTGAGTCTCGGAATACTCTCCAAAAACTTTATCTGCCACACAAAACACACAAAGTAAAAAACTTTCCATGGCCACTTCATTTCATTTTTAAAATCATTAACGATAATAAAGTACCAAACGCATAAGACGTAGCCGGATTATACTCATTCCGCACGAGTTTATCTCCGTCCGCATACCACGCCACCTCGTCTCCCCTCTGATACTCCCGTTCACTACAATCGCCACAAATTCAACAAATCATTACCACATTGTCTTAATAAATACTTAACGCCTATAAAATTCTATTAAACCGAACTACATTTCGAATCGAGATCTAAACAAAACAATACCTCAACGGCCTAAACCTAATCGTAACAGAAATACTATCACCAGCAGCACCACCACCAGGCCTCGCCACGTCATCAACGATCTCATCACCACTCTGATACTCACCACCGCCGTAACCACCTCCATAACCACCACCTTGACTCGAATACACCGAATCCGACATAGTTCGATTCAAGTTGTTCAAATTATCAGATCTCGAACCGTATCCGTTAGATCTATTCGCACTTTGCTTAAATGAATTCGAGGAGGAAGAAGACGAAAACGGACTCGATGGCTTGTTGTTGTAGAAAGATGAATTGCTTTGTGTCCGTGAAGACGAAGCTGCCATTGACCGATTCAGCTTCACGATTATAAATAAGCTAGGGCTTATTCAGCTTATTGGATTTGAAAATAATTAGTTAGGGTTAGCACATTGTGAGTTAATTAAAAAATAAGTTGATTGGGTGAATATAGTAGAAGTACAGTCGGTGTGTTTGTGTGTGTTTTTGAATTTAAAATGAGAGAGAGAAAATGTGTGGTGTGTGAGAGAGAGAGAGAGAGTGAGAGTTTGTGTGTGTGAAGTGTGGGTTAAGACAAAGAGAGACCTGGAAATTGGTTTGGGTAGATCTCTTTCCCTAGTGACCGGGAAGGAAAGGATAGTGGGAGGGGGGTTAATTCAAGTTTTTTTTTTTTTTTTTTTTTTTTTTTCTTTTTTTTTAACTTTTCATTTCAATAATACTACAAGTTTATAGATTTAGATTCGATTTACTACTGAAATTTGTTACATGTAATTTACAGGTTTTTTTTTTTTTTTTTTTTTTTTTTTTTTTTTTTTTTTTGTGTTGTGTGTTATTTCAGTGTCCTAATAAGTCAATCTCGATAACAAAAAAAAAATAAGCCCTACAAAAATCATTAAAAAAAACTGACACACACAGACATTTGCATTCCATCTGTTCGGTTGGATGACCCAATCAAGCAAAAACTAAAGGGAACGCGTTCGCAAAGGGTCGCCGCGGGTTGGGGTGTGCGACTGAAATGCTTGACTGACCCTTGGTTGGGTCGCCATTACGAGTGGCCTTAGGAATAGTGTCAAGCAGATTATCGGTTCTTCTGGTTTTGTTTGTCGATGGTTCAACAAGAGTTTGGTGGTAATGGTTTAAGTGCTGATAGAGGTGCATTTATTATGTGTATGTAATTCAGTTTTGTATCTTTATGTACTTGAATAGTTAAATAAAATGATTATACATTTTTAGTAAGTGAATTAATAAATTTTTATTTACTAAATGTAGTGTTTGAATCATTACATATTTCACTTGTAGACCATGTAGCTTAAGATGATTTTGAGAAGATATTATCAATTATTTATTGAAATATTGTGTTTTTTCAATGTGTTGACTCTAGTTTCTAATCGGGTACATTTAAGCTTTTTACAATTACCATGTCCCATGTCATATACTTTATATGGGTTTATAGAAAATAGTCTAATACCCGCGTGAAGCGGTTTTTTTTTGGGTTTTTTATCACATAACAATTTTCCGTGATTGTGATCAGGGACGGAACTTAGTAGGGTCGGGAGGGGTTGTGATCCTTTAGCCGCAAGTACATTTTTAACTCTTACATTTTGTAGTGGTGGGCATTATTAGTACAAATGTTTAATAAGCATGTAAAATGCCCCCCCCCCCCCCCCCCCCCCCGGCCAAAAATCAATACGTTACAATTTGGCCCTTCCAATAAAATTATCTGATTGTGGTGCATGAGAAGTGAGAAAATGGTGGAGCAAATGTGGAGAAAGTTGTGTATTAACATTGTTAACTATTTAAATAAATAATTAATTGCATTATTTATGAGCAACGGGATTTTGGAAAATCCGCCTTTTTAGTTTTGAAGGGTTTTAGGTAAACTGATTTTAAGTTTACAGGTAGTATACATTATTGAAATGGTTGGTTAAATCATGGCATATGCTTGACATGTCAAAATGGAAAACAAATGTAAAATTCAAAGCTGATTTTGTTTTAACACAAAAGCTACATTTCTTGTCCCATGCTATTGATGAGGACAGAGTATCTCAATTGAGTTGGGTGACTTAGTGAGTAATTAAATCGACAGTAGCGATGATTTAATGGTAACCTAACAACAAGAAGGTTGAATGGCGATGGAATAAAGATGAGTTGCGATGGCATGCTGTTAAAGAACTTTTTTTTTTGGTAAAGGGTTTTACCCCGGTAAATATATTAACACCAAAAAATAACGTTAACGTACAAAGAAGTATGGTTGTGTACCATATTAACCTAAACGCTCTAACTAAGCGTGACAGCTACACCAACAGGTTTGACATGCCAAACCTTTAACAACCTTATGTAATTCCTTCAACATAATATAACACAAAAGCAAACCCCATGCATGCACTGTTATAGTTTGACAATCAAATAACACATATTGCGGAAGCTAGGATCAAGTATAACACATAAATATTAACTAAAACATAAATAGTAAACGTACCCGATGCACTTCAAATAAACCTTGATTCTTGGACAATTAGATCAATGATAAACCCCTTACCGTTTTGTTTATCGATCTCTTGATAATTACTAAAGTAAGTAATTACCTCGTTCTTGTACACACAAACTACCAACGAATAAAGGTTTGTTGCAAGTAAACAAAACACTTATATTTTGGAAGAACCAAAATCGACCCAAACCCTTTGTGGGGTTGTGAACCGATCGGCCTAGGAAAACAAAGAGAAGAAACAAAGTTTTAGGGTTAGAGTGTGTGCACAAAAGATGTGAAAGTCTTACCCTTGGCCTTGTATATATACTAGATGATTTCTTGGAGCACAAGCAAGGGTGGATCGACCCTTTGGGTTGGGTTCGACCGGCCTAACACCCACAAGGGTGTTTCTAGATCCTTCTTGACTCCCAAGTTACACTCTAGTCCATATCTTTCGTCCCTAACGATAATTAGTCCATACGGTTAATAACTAACGACCGTTTAGTCCATTAAGTGTTATAAATATATATATTCGATACATTTAATATATATATATATTTATTTTACATTATTCTTGTTTGTAAAGTGTGCAATCCCGAGGTCTCGGGTTCGATCCTAGACATTTACCTATTAATGTTTATACGTAACATTTAACATTTAACAGCTCCCACTCGTATATCCATTAATAGTAAAATGACATTGGTTAGCGTCTTGCAACACTCCAATGCCCCTAGTTCAATCCGAGCTAGGTTTCCTGGAAAAACCTTTAATGATTCATCATTATAATTATCCTTTCATTACTAATACCACATTAATAAAGATGTGAGTTCCTTTATTAAATTTCTGTTTCTCGTTTCTTTATGATTGAACAAAATTACCAAAACATCTGAACGTATTCCAGATAGACTTTGGGCATGGTCATGCAAACATTTTGTCAACCCTACGAGGGGCCCAGCAGTATTAAACTTCTAAACAAATCAGAAGGAATAAATTCTTTCTTGACTACAAGAATAACCCATGAACTTTGCAACACTTCTGAAAACAACCCTTATAACTCCCTGTTACGGTGAGCGGTAGATTGCTTCACAAAAATGCACTACATCCATGACACTTATCTGGTATCTCAAGTCTGAGGATAACTTTAAATATGATTCTCACATTAAATATTAAATCATATTGTTGGGATAAGTCCAATATTCAATTCATTGAATATTATGTGAAATTGGTATGACTACGCATCAATATACTTTCAAGTATATCCTAAACCAATACTCAAATTTGTCTTAGTTTAATGATATTCCCATATCATTAATCGACAATGGACATTTAGAATAATAAATTATTCATGGATCTTAAACATGCAAATATAGGATATATTATTAAGACAATGATAAACAAACATAAAACATATTTTATTTCATTAAAATAATAATTGTACGTTACATCCTTTATCCAAACACTAATCACAAATGGGCATGAAACTTTCAGCTAATCTAAGTCCTACACCTTCTGTAACACCCCCTAATTTGAAATGCGGCAGCGGAATAGAAATTAGGGTGTTACGGTGAGGATCGAAGTCATAATGATAGAAAACGACTCGAAGAGACGTTTTAAAAACATAATTTCATTTATAAATATTTGAAATACAACAGGTCCTTATCAGAGTATTATAAAAACTTGATGTTTTGAACTAAATCAATCATCATTTATTTTACATCATATTTGATAATAATTAAACATAATTTGAAGATTTTTGCCCCCCGTTCCATGCTTGCTTCCTTTGTCAAATACCTGAGATACATGCTTAAAGTCAACAAAATTGTTGAGTGAAATCATAGAGTTTGAATTTAATAATCATTTTGATACACAAGCAAGATTGTATTGGAAAATACAATCAGTTTGAAAACATTGATATTGCAGTTCTTATATTGCACTAAGGCTCATGACACGCAAACGTTAACAAATACCGTAAACGGCGGGTGTATATCAAATCAATGACACATTTTTGCCCTCGTGTAATAGGTGATTTGCCAATTCCTATTTTTACTCAAATATAATTATCACGACTAATGCGGCTAACCACATGCATATGGCATTCCGTCAAGCATTAGTGGGACAGGCTGTCAAACCTTAAATAGATCTATTCATTATATTCGCGTTCACCGCAGTGATTAATGGTTCATGAATAAGGGTCTTTTGGCAATAGCTAACTTAGGCATATATCAGTCAGGAAAGCATACAGAAAATACTTGTTAATCTATTTATAGCATGTATCCCCCTCACGGAGTTTTGAAAATAATTAAATGTGAGGCTATGACTCACCTTGATTGATACTGAAAATGAAGAAAATAAAGTCGGATGAATTTTTATGAAAACGGCTTCGAAACACAACCTGATAAATAAATTTATCTAAGAAATTGACCAAAAACTATTCGGTAACTTTAAAGAAAATAACGAATATTAGATATTCGTTATGACGATTAAGTGATGTGCAGTGAAAATATGGTGATATGCATGATATGACAAAATATGATTTTTAAAACTATCCATCGAAGTTTTAAACATAACTAAATATTAATCTTTTTAAAATATCGTTATATATTATTAACGTTAAGTTAATAATATATATATATATATATATATATATATATATATATATATATATATATATATATATATATATATATATATAAATATAAACAATATTTAAACATGATATGAAATAATTAAAAAAATATAAAATAAATAAGAATGATAAATAAATTTAGTCTTTGTCTCCATTTTCCAACTTTTACCATTTTTACACTAACGATACTTGCGTTACACCGTTAGTCCTTTATATATATTTTTCAACTATAGTCCTCTACTTTGTCCAAAAGTCAATACAAACCTTCTAATATTTATTTTTATCACATTTTATCCTTAGATTTCTGTATTTACAGGTTTAGTCCTTGATTATCAATATTTACACATTTAGTCCTTCTAGGTGTCGTCGCGTTACATTTTTAGTCCAATTTTACAAAAATGATTATGGAACTTTTCTAAAATTTTCCGTAGCTTATTTATTAAGTATAAAGCTTATTTAAACTGCTTATTCATTTAAAAGCTTATTTTTATAGCTTATGGGCCTGGATCGAATAAACTTAAGGCCCGTTAAGATTTTTGGAGGCGAGGGCATGGAAAAAGTTTTGGGCTTGGCTTTGGACCATTTTTATGATTCTAAAAACATATCTTATAGGCCCAGTGGGCTTACGGATTTCAAAAGCTTAGTGGGCTTTAGTTAAGCCCACTCGACAATTTAAAGTTTATATATGAAAAATTAAGTTAGAAAAAATCCGGTTGAGTCCTTTTAAAATGGATCGGTTAGAGTGTCTAAACGTGATTATTTTTACGAGTTGTCTACATAAAAACTTTAGTTTGCTAGGTGGTCTATGACGTCGTGAAAAGATTTGGTACCATTGTTAAACTAGATTTTAAGTTACACGTTGTTTTAGTGACATGGTTAGGTCGGTATATAAACTTGAAAACTAATAAAATTTTACCAAGTGTTATTCTATATTTCATACGATGGATATAAGTTAAAATGAGTGCATGAAATGATTATAACGTTACAACTAAAGTGAATGGTGTGTGCTTCGTGATTCCTAAGCCATCCAAGATAGAGGCAAATCACGTTTCGTGTACTAACAACAAATATATATGTGAATTTAACGTGCAAATTGTAAATGTACGAAACAAAATATACTAAGTGCATGACAATGTAATAACGTGGGAAATGGATTTAAAAACAAGTGCAAAAGACTTACAAACACTTCTAAAGTGAACTAGAGTCGAGCTAGGAAGAAAAGAACACAAGAATTCTCGTCAAACTATATAACCTGATCGTTATATATATTAATTTGAACCCGAAAACTTTCCTTTGCTTCCAATAATTTAACCACGACTTGCAAGCTTTATGTGAATGGTTTTGAAGGTCAAATAATTGCAGTGAATGAGTGTGGGAAATAATATGAGGAGTATGCATGCAATGAACGTACTATATATACTAATATATAACTTTAGTAAGAAATTTCAATGCAAACTCTTCCTACTATTTGCATGTCAGGATAAGCTAGCTCCTATGTGTATTATATTGATTTAGGAAGGCTTGTGTGAGCACAAAAGAAGGAAGGTGTTGGGGGGAGTCATGCATCATGTCGACATACATATTTCTATGTATACGATTTACAAAACCGTGTACCACTTGAACATACATGATTATTCTTAACATTTGAGCATGAAATCATCTTAGGAATAATATTAGGAACGTATAGAAACAAACTAGATTCAAAACGGTTAAGTTTTGAATATAGTGTGAATCGAGTTGGGTTTGTTATGGTCGACTACTTAACCTCTTAAAAGCATATCAAAACTTAACGTAGAAACGTGAAACTTGACACACTAATTGTTGGCTAGTAGATTAACGAGATGGGAAAATAAAATACGTGGGTTGTGTGTAAGATTTACGAATAAATGGTGCGATTTGGAGGGTGTTTGAATTGTGTCGATCGGATGAAAACTAAACAAGTTAGATTTTGGGCTTAGGTTTAGTGGGCTTAGGAATAGTAAAAGTGATGTGGGCCGAAGGTAATTAAGGGTCCGGTTAGGTTAATTAGGTAATTAGTGAATTGTAATTATATTTAATAAATATAATTAGATTTGGATTTAGGTTTAGGATTTAAATGAAAAGTTTATGTTTCGTGTAACGTGTCGAGGATTAATTCCGTCATTTCGTGAATTATATTATTTTGTGAAAATCACCAAAATAATATAATAAGAAAATTTTTAAATTTTTCCGAAAAAATGGGAATTAGAAACGATAACGAAAGATTAAATATTTATTAATGATTTGATTACAAGAAATTTTTACAGGGTTCTACAGTACCCACTTGTCATTCTGAATTTCGTCCCGAAATTCGATTTTAAGAAATCTAACAAGTGCGTTCTATGAAAATAAGTGCGGATATTTCTCACGGAATCTATCTTCTCTTTCCCATGTATAAGTCGGTCCTCGCTTTGAGTCCCATCTTACTTTTACAATGGGGATACGATTCTGTTTGAGCTGTTTAACTTCTCTATCCATTATTTCCACAGGCTCTTCTGTGAACACTAGTTTGTCGTCCAATCTAATCTCTTTTAGTGGAATGACGAGAGTTTCGTCTGACAAACATTTCTTGAGTTGGGACACGTGAAACGTAGGATGTACCCTACTAAGTTCATCCGGAAGTTCTAACTTATAAGCAACTGAACCAATTCTCTCCAGAATTTTGAAAGGTCCAATATACCTTGGATTTAACTTTCCACGTTTTCCAAAACGAATCATTCCTTTCCATGGCGAAACCTTCAACATGACTTTGTCTCCTACTTGAAATTCCATAGGCTTTCTCCTGACATCAGCATAACTTTTCTGTCTGTCATGAGCAGCTTGCAAGCGTTGCTTGATTTGGAATATCTTCTCAGTAGTATCATGTATTAGCTCTGGTCCGGTAAGTTGCATATCATCAACTTCTGTCCAACAGATTGGTGATCTGCACTTTCTTCCGTACAGTGCCTCAAAAGGTGCAGCCTTTATGCTGGCATGGTAGCTATTATTGTATGAAAATTCAACTAATGGCAAGTGTCTATCCCAACCTTTTCCGAAATCAATCACACATGCTCGGAGCATGTCTTCCAAGGTTTGGATTGTTCTCTCACTTTGTCCATCAGTTTGCGGATGATAAGCGGTGCTCATATCAAACCTAGTACCAAGAGATTTCTGTAGCGATTCCCAAAATCTCGATGTGAATCGGCTATCTCTATCAGAAATAATAGATATTGGTACCCCATGTCTAATCACAATTTCCTTAAAATACAACTGAGCGAGTGTTTCCATCTCGTCAGTTTCTTTGATTGGTAGAAAATGTGCAGACTTGGTTAATCGATCGATGATAACCCAGATTGTGTCTAATCCAGTCGAAGTCTTTGGTAATTTAGTAATAAAATCCATTGTGATTCTTTCCCATTTCCAGACCGGAATCTCTGGTTGCACGAGTAATCCTGATGGTTTCTGAGTCTCTGCTTTTACTCTAGAGCAGGTCAAACATTTACCAACGTACTCGGCGATATCAGCTTTCATATTTGGCCACCAATAATTCTTCTTAATATCTTGGTACATTTTATTGGAACCGGGATGAATAGAATATTTGGATTTATGAGATTCATGCATGATAAGGTCTCGAATACCTCCAAATAGAGGAATCCAATATCTTTCCTTAAAACATAGCATTCCATCATCTCTTCTCACAAATTCTTTTTCATTATTTGGCATTCTGTCAACCTGATCTTCCAGGTTTGACCTCCTGTCAATTTTCTCATATTGCCGGTTTTCTTCTTGTAGAGCTTCCATTTGAGCTTTGATGATTTGAGCAGGAAGTGGCGAATGAATTGTCATTCCTAGAGATCGAACTCTAAGAGGTTTAATTCTATCTTTTCTACTCAACGCATCGGCTACTACATTCGCTTTACCAGGATGGTAACGAATTTCACAGTCGTAGTCATTGAGTAATTCTAACCATCTTCTTTGCCTCATGTTTAGCTCCTTCTGATCTAAGATATGCTGTAGACTCTTGTGATCGGTGAAAACCGTACACTTTGTACCATATAGGTAATGTCTCCATATCTTAAGAGCAAAAACTACTGCTCCTAATTCTAGATCATGAGTGGTGTAGTTTTCTTCATTCTTCTTCAGCCGTCGTGAAGCATAGGCTATAACTTTGTCTCTTTGCATTAGTACCGCACCTAAACCATGATGAGATGCGTCACAATACACTACAAAGTCCTCATTGCCTTCTGGTAATGCCAATATTGGTGCTTCACAAAGCTTTTGTTTCAGCAGTTGAAATGCTGACTCCTGCTTCTCTTCCCAGTTATACTTCTTGTTCTTCAGGGTAAGTTCCGTCAATGGTTTTGCAATCTTTGAAAAACCTTCTATAAATCTCCGGTAATAACCAGCGAGACCTAAGAATTGACGAATCTCGGTTGGGGAGGTAGGTGACGTCCAACCTTTAACTGCTTCTATCTTCGCGGGATCTACGTGGATACCTTTGTTTTTGATGATATGGCCTAAAAATTGAACGGTAGTAATCCAAAAATCACATTTGGAAAACTTGGCGTACAACTTTTCCTTCTTACGTAACTCCAAAACAGTCCTTAAGTGTTCGGCATGCTCTTCTTCATTTCGCGAATAGATTAAAATATCATCAATGAACACAATAACGAATTTATCCAAGTATGGTTTGCATACTCGGTTCATTAAATCCATGAATATAGCTGGTGCATTGGTAAGACCAAATGGCATCACCTGAAATTCATAATGTCCATATCGTATTTCGAAAAGCTGTCTTGGGAATGTCCTCTTCCCTAACTCTTAGTTGATGATATCCTGATCTAAGATCAATTTTTGAATACACACTTGATCCTTGTAATTGGTCAAATAGATCGTCGATCCTTGGTAATGGATATCGATTCTTTACCGTGAGTTTGTTCAACTCCCTGTAATCGATACACATTCGGAACGTTCCATCTTTCTTTTTGACAAATAGGATTGGTGCTCCCCAAGGGGATGAACTCGGTTGAATGAAACCTTTATCTGATAGTTCTTTTAACTGTTCAGATAATTCTTTCATTTCGGAGGGTGCTAATCGATATGGTGCTTTTGCAACGGGTGCTGCTCCAGGCACTAAATCGATTCGGAATTCTACTTGACGAGTTGGTGGGATTCCAGGTAAGTCTTCGGGAAATACATCAGAAAATTCTCTTACAACTGGCACTTCATCAAGTTGTTTCTTCTTTTCTTTTGTTTCTCCTCCCCTTACTTGGATTTGAAATACATGGCATCCTTTGCTTATGTATTTCATCGTCTTGGCGTATGAAATGAAATTGAAAGAAGTTTTAGGTTTATCACCTTGGATGATTAAGGTTTCACCGTCGAATGGAATTTGGATGATTTTCTCATCACAAATTATTCTGGCACGGTGTTTAGATAACCAATCCATACCAATGATAACATCAAAACTTCCCAATTGAATGGGCATAAGATTGATAGGGAAAGATTTATTTAGAAGGGTTAAGGTGCAGTTTTCGAGTAGGGTATTGGTACTTAAAATATTTCCATCTGCTAATTCTATTTCATAGATAGTATCTAATTCTACAGGAGTAATATTTAGATTTGCGGCAAACGATGTAGACACAAAACTTTTATCCGCTCCTGAATCAAATAATATCTTAGCATCTTGTTGATTTAATAGGAACGTACCAGTAACAACATCTGAATTCTGCGTTGTGTTCCCATCACCAAGTACATAAGCTCTTCCTCTGGCAACATTATTGGTAAATTTCGGACATTGAGGTCTGTAGTGTCCAACTTCTCCACAACCATGGCACTTTACTGCTATCGGTTGAGTGTTGGCTCCAGTCGCTCGACAGTCCCTTGTCATATGACCAATTCTTTTACAGTTGCCGCAAACAGCTCTACATGCTCCAATATGATGCATGTTGCACTTGTTACATGGGGGTAGCGTTCCAGAATAACCTTTACTTTCTGCAGGCACTGCTGCATAAGCTCGGGTAGCTTCTTGTCGACGATTTTGTTGTTGATGATGAATACTACGATTCTGCTGCTGATCTCTGTTGCGATTCCTGCCTTGATTGTTGTTGTTGCTGTAGCTACGGTTACCACTGTAACTGTTGTTATAGCTGCGGTTGTTGCTATTGTTACCCCCTCGGTTGTCAGCACTTCTCTTATGCTCATTAATCACAGAGGTAGAACCTCTTTTGATTACCCGGGTTAATAATCTCTGAGCAAGCTCCATAGCTTCTTCTACTGACTTTGGATTCGATGAGGTAACATCTCCTTCAATGGATGGTGGCAGTCCCTCTACGTATTTCTCCAATGCTTGTTCAACATCGGGTACTATAGTTGGACACAGCACCGACAACTCCAGAAACTTTCTGTCGTATGTCTTCAAGTCATTGTATCTTACAACTAGCTGATGAAATTCATCTTCTAGTTTTCGAATCTCTGTTCTTGGACAATACTTCTTCAACATCTTATTTTTCAGCTCATTCCACGAAAGTCTGAAAGCTTCATCTGGACCCATAGCATTCGCAGTAGTGTTCCACCACGATAATGCCTCTCCTTGAAGAGTTCCAGTAGCAAAGGTAACTTTGCTATTCTCAGGACAACCACTCCTCTTGAAGACTGTCTCAGTATGCTCAAACCAATGTGCCATTTCGGTCACTCCTTCAATTCCTTTGAAGTTTGTTGGCTTGCAAGTCATGAAATCCTTATAAGTACAATTACGTGGAGTAATTGTATTAATTTCATGATTTGCACCATTGGTATTATTCAAACGATCCGCTTCACGAGCTGCAGATATTCCCTCAGCAATCATTCTTTGAACCTCAGTGGGGGTCAAGATCACTTATGGGTTAGAGTTTTCGCTACTTGCATGCTCCATTTTTCTATTAATAATACAAAAATATAGCATTTAGAATTTTAAACAACCACTTGTTTTAAAGATTCTTGTGAAGTAGGGAAAAAAATAAATTTTGAGTCTTAGTAATAATTGGACATCATATGTAGTTTTTATTTTGATACAACAATCATAATCATTCCGATATGTTAGATGCAATTTATAATACACATGAACAACCATAAGCATAAGTTAACATTTGTAGATAGTAATATCAAAACCAACAGCATAACATTAATAACTTTAAATCAGTTGAGTTGTTATAACAAAACGATACAAGCTTATTAATGCCACATGCGGCAGGCTTGAATGCCTTATTACTAGTACAAATACCAACTGTCTCTAATGATTAGGTATGTTCACATGTTCTCCCATCTCAAAGATCTGAAATCGGAGCTCTTGCATCTCGGTATGATGTTGCATCTTCATATCCCCTACAATGTTTTCCAATGTATCTGCTCTTCGGCGTGCAAGCTGGGCTTCCCAAGTACGGTCATGTCCCTCTCTCCGCAATGATATCGCGAAGGAACGTGTCTCCGAGATATCCGAACGTATCTGAGCTAACCCTTGCTGCAACTCTATCCTATCGGCTATAAGGTTATGTAAGGTGTTGTGGGTAGTATCTGAATGGTCGTAAGATGAAAAATCAATCATCTGTAGAAGTGAATCTATCTGATCCTCGTGATGCTCCAATCGCGTCACTACTACAGAAGGTGTAAAGGTAGAAGGAATTTCCATCCTAGCACTCTCGCCAGTTTCATTGATATGAGCTGGGGGAGTAAAACCAGGCGGATAGGGTAATAATGGTGAAAGGGGAGAAATAGAATCAGAAATACGAAGGCGGCTGGAGGTAGGTATATCTACTTCAGGGATAGGTTCTCTTTGGTGAAAATTATACGGATAAGTTTGGCTGAAAAGGTTGAGTAGGTGATCGGGTGCATATGAATTATGACGTGGTAATGGTGTCGATAAAACAAAAGTATTGGGATTCGCAGGCGTTGTAGCAATTTCGTCTTGCTCGTAGGGTTCTGTTTCTTGAGAAACAGCGTCAGGTACAGAAGTAGAACGATAAACAGGCGAAGTAACGGACGCGACGGAAATATCAGAGTCGGATTCGAACATACTCATATTGACACAATACTGTAACAATTCATAAATAGCGCAGAATAAGAATTTATTATCATACAATTTTAACATATCACAATTAAAATATCATAGCTTAATGATTAACTTACGGAGTGCTGTAGCAAGCAGGTACGGCGGGCAAAAATTTATATGATAGAAATTTAATTTATTTGAAAGTATGGTTATAGTTCAATGTTTGAAAACATTTGGTTCTCTATAACGATGTCTCTGATGCCAATCTGTAACACCCCCTAATTTGAAATGCGGCAGCGGAATAGAAATTAGGGTGTTACGGTGAGGATCGAAGTCATAATGATAGAAAACGACTCGAAGAGACGTTTTAAAAACATAATTTCATTTATAAATATTTGAAATGCAACAGGTCCTTATCAGAGTATTATAAAAACCTGATGTTTTGCACTAAATCAATCATCATTTATTTTACATCATATTTGATAATAATTAAACATAATTTGAAGATTTTTGCCGCCCGTTCCATGCTTGCTTCCTTTGTCAAATACCTGAGATACATGCTTAAAGTCAACAAAATTGTTGAGTGAAATCATAGAGTTTGAATTTAATAATCATTTTGATACACAAGCAAGATTGTATTGGAAAATGCAATTAGTTTGAAAACATTGATATTGCAGTTCTTATATTGCACTAAGTCTCATGACACGCAAACGTTAACAAATACCGTAAACGGCGGGTGTATATCAAATCAATGATACATTTTTGCCCTCGTGTAATAGGTGATTTGCCAATTCCTATTTTTACTCAAATATAATTATCACGACTAATGCGGCTAACCACATGCATATGGCATTCCGTCAAGCATTAGTGGGACAGGCTGTCAAACCTTAAATAGATCTATTCATTATATTCGCGTTCACCGCAGTGATTAATGGTTCATGAATAAGGGTCTTTTGGCAATAGCTAACTTAGGCATATATCAGTCAGGAAAGCATACAGAAAATACTTGTGAATCTATTTATAGCATGTATCCCCCTCACGGAGTTTTGAAAATAATTAAATGTGAGGCTATGACTCACCTTGATTGATACTGAAAATGAAGAAAATAAAGTCGGATGAATTTTTATGAAAACGGCTTCGAAACACAACCTGATAAATAAATTTATCTAAGAAATTGACCAAAAACTATTCGGTAACTTTAAAGAAAATAACGAATATTAGATATTCGTTATGACGATTAAGTGATGTGCAGTGAAAATATGGTGATATGCATGATATGACAAAATATGATTTTTAAAACTATCCATCGAAGTTTTAAACATAACTAAATATTAATATTTTTAAAATATCGTTATATATTATTAACGTTAAGTTAATAATATATATATATATATATATATATATATATATATATATATATATATATATATATATATATATATATATATATATATATATATATAAACAATATTTAAACATGATATGAAATAATTAAAAAAATATAAAATAAATAAGAATGATAAATAAATTTAGTCTTTGTCTCCTTTTTTCAACTTTTACCATTTTTACACTAACGATACTTGCGTTACACCGTTAGTCCTTTATATATATTTTTCAACTATAGTCCTCTACTTTGTCCAAAAGTCAATACAAACCTTCTAATATTTATTTTTATCACATTTTATCCTTAGATTTCTGTATTTACAGGTTTAGTCCTTGATTATCAATATTTACACATTTAGTCCTTCTAGGTGTCGTCGCGTTACATTTTTAGTCCAATTTTACAAAAATGATTATGGAACTTTTCTAAAATTTTCCGTAGCTTATTTATTAAGTATAAAGCTTATTTAAACTGCTTATTCATTTAAAAGCTTATTTTTATAGCTTATGGGCCTGGATCGAATAAACTTAAGGCCCGTTAAGATTTTTGGAGGCGAGGGCATGGAAAAAGTTTTGGGCTTGGCTTTGGACCATTTTTATGATTCTAAAAACATATCTTATAGGCCCAGTGGGCTTACGGATTTCAAAAGCTTAGTGGGCTTTAGTTAAGCCCACTCGACAATTTAAAGTTTATATATGAAAAATTAAGTTAGAAAAAATCCGGTTGAGTCCTTTTAAAATGGATCGGTTAGAGTGTCTAAACGTGATTATTTTTACGAGTTGTCTACATGAAAACTTTAGTTTGCTAGGTGGTCTATGACGTCGTGAAAAGATTTGGTACCATTGTTAAACTAGATTTTAAGTTACACGTTGTTTTAGTGACATGGTTAGGTCGGTATATAAACTTGAAAACTAATAAAATTTTACCAAGTGTTATTCTATATTTCATACGATGGATATAAGTTAAAATGAGTGCATGAAATGATTATAACGTTACAACTAAAGTGAATGGTGTGTGCTTCGTGATTCCTAAGCCATCCAAGATAGAGGCAAATCACGTTTCGTGTACTAACAACAAATATATATGTGAATTTAACGTGCAAATTGTAAATGTACGAAACAAAATATACTAAGTGCATGACAATGTAATAACGTGGGAAATGGATTTAAAAACAAGTGCAAAAGACTTACAAACACTTCTAAAGTGAACTAGAGTCGAGCTAGGAAGAAAAGAACACAAGAATTCTCGTCAAACTATATAACCTGATCGTTATATATATTAATTTGAACCCGAAAACTTTCCTTTGCTTCCAATAATTTAACCACGACTTGCAAGCTTTATGTGAATGGTTTTGAAGGTCAAATAATTGCAGTGAATGAGTGTGGGAAATAATATGAGGAGTATGCATGCAATGAACGTACTATATATACTAATATATAACTTTAGTAAGAAATTTCAATGCAAACTCTTCCTACTATTTGCATGTCAGGATAAGCTAGCTCCTATGTGTATTATATTGATTTAGGAAGGCTTGTGTGAGCACAAAAGAAGGAAGGTGTTGGGGGGAGTCATGCATCATGTCGACATACATATTTCTATGTATACGATTTACAAAACCGTGTACCACTTGAACATACATGATTATTCTTAACATTTGAGCATGAAATCATCTTAGGAATAATATTAGGAACGTATAGAAACAAACTAGATTCAAAACGGTTAAGTTTTGAATATAGTGTGAATCGAGTTGGGTTTGTTATGGTCGACTACTTAACCTCTTAAAAGCATATCAAAACTTAACGTAGAAACGTGAAACTTGACACACTAATTGTTGGCTAGTAGATTAACGAGATGGGAAAATAAAATACGTGGGTTGTGTGTAAGATTTACGAATAAATGGTGCGATTTGGAGGGTGTTTGAATTGTGTCGATCGGATGAAAACTAAACAAGTTAGATTTTGGGCTTAGGTTTAGTGGGCTTAGGAATAGTAAAAGTGATGTGGGCCGAAGGTAATTAAGGGTCCGGTTAGGTTAATTAGGTAATTAGTGAATTGTAATTATATTTAATAAATATAATTAGATTTGGATTTAGGTTTAGGATTTAAATGAAAAGTTTATGTTTCGTGTAACGTGTCGAGGATTAATTCCGTCATTTCGTGAATTATATTATTTTGTGAAAATCACCAAAATAATATAATAAGAAAATTTTTAAATTTTTCCGAAAAAATGGGAATTAGAAACGATAACGAAAGATTAAATATTTACTAATAATTGTGAATCCAGACCTTTCTTGATTCTATTATTGTTGATGCTATACATTGAATTATTTTTAACAAAAGCATTATCATTATCATTCATATCAATTTCAAATACACCATTCACAGCAATAGCATTAAAATAAAAAACATTATTTAAAGAAACTGAAATTCCATTGCTTGAAATAGTATGATGAAAACCAAGGTTTAACAAACATGAAAATGAAATTACACCTCTAACAATTGACGGTGCATAATGACAATTATTTAAAGATAGTACTAGGCCCGAAGGCAACACTAAATTAAAAACTCCTATAGCTTCAACTCCTGCATGCGCTCCGTTACCAACGTGCAAGAATTGTTGTCCATAGGCCAGCTTTCTCTCAACTCTAAACCCCTGCAAGGTATTGCAAATATGAATGCCACATCCCGTATCATATACCCATGAATTCAATTTAGGAGTAAGAGTGAATAATTCAATCATAAAGAACGCACCTGATGTGCTGGGGTTACCAGCATCATTCCCCTGCTTCTTGAGTCGCAAGTCATGAATGTAAAGAGGGCAATTGCGCTTCCAATGGCCCTTTTCATGACAATGGTGACAAGCCTGATCCTTCTTGTTTGGTGGATTCACCTTGTTCTGCTTAGGCTGATGTTGCTTCATCTTGGGTTGAGGTTGATAGGCCATGACCTGCTTGCCTTTATCACCTTTACCTTTGCCTTTGTTCACATGCGATTTCTTCTGGATTCTCCCCCCATGAATTGCCAACACTTGTGGGGTAGGAGTCTTGACCTTGGCTGGTAGACTTTTCTCATAATCAACAAGCAATGCGAGTAATTCTGAGACTGTCTTCCCCGAGCAATGCATGTTGAAGTTCTGCACAAAACCAGCAAAATCCCTGTTGAGGGATCTGTTGATCAAGTGCACTTGCACATTCTCGGGGTAACCAAAACCAATTCTGTGAAGTTGATCAAAGGAATCTTTCATCTCATCCACATAATCGGCTACTGGTTTACCATCACCATGCTTGCAGTTGTGTAGCTTGTCAAGTTCATCATACAATTCAACTGCAGGTGACTTCTCATAAGACTGCTGAAGCATCTCAAGCATGTCTTTAGGGAACGCGTACTCGTACTTCTTTTGTAACTGAGCACTCATGCTAGTGAGCATTAAACAAGCAACCTCATTAAACTTAGCATTAGTCACCTTCCATGCTGCCTTTGCTTCTGGTGTTGCAGTAGCAGCAGGTTCAGCAGGACATTCTTCGGTCAAGAAGTCTAGTTTACCAGACGCCCTCAAGACAATTCTGAGCGAACGGTACCAGTCATTGAAATTCTTTCCAGTCAGTTTTTCCCTCTCAAGATGACTCTTGAAAGCAGAAATCACAGTTTGGTTATCGGGTTGAGCCATATCTACAGATAAAGTTCAAATATTAGTATTTTCGATAATCAATATCTTCAAGAAAAATAAAATACCCAAGGCTATATTCATATAACCAACTAATTTTCTTGAAAATCTAGGATCCAACTTTACATAGATTCCACCACATCAGTTGATCTGCTAGTGGTGAAAGTACAAAAGTTGGTAATCTGTCGAACAATAATTGGCAAACAAGATTTCCAATTCCTAGATCATTATGGGATTTACATCAAATTGATTCATCAATTTGCCTTGTAAGCATGTTTTATCCCATCTCATGCCTTAAGTTCTAGGTCTCACGCACAACTTAATTAAGTCGTCTACCTTAGAAACTGTAAAATTACAATTATGGTCTCACGCGTTAAAAGAATTTTACCTTGTTATAGTAATTTAGCCTAGGTCTCACGTTTACTAAATTAAAATTCCAAGTGTTTCTTATAGATAGATGGCACGTAACTTAAATTATTAAGGGTATTAATTTTTGATATGTCAATCAAAAATATGTACAAAGATGCATGCACTCATCTTTATAACATAAGTTTTCATAAAAACTTTTTATATCCAATTCGTGAAATTAATACACAAAGTTTTACTTGAGGTTTATGCCAAAACCCTAAGATGACTTTCTACAACATATGATTTTAAAAGTAATTCGTTTAAGACATATTCAAGATTGTGATAACCAAGGCAGACTCTAAGGCTCTTTTCTAAGCCTTCAAATCACGGTTATGAATATCATCTTAAAAGATTTAATTTTAAAAGCATATTTGCACAAAACATCATTCAAGTAAAAGTTTATGGATTCAATCTCAAAATAGTAACAAAGTTTGAATTTTGCTAGTCTCGCCTGGGAGCTGATTACCGTGCGAATCGGACCACGATTGGCAATAAGACCTTGCAAGATTCTTACTTTCTCACTTTAAGGTTTCACAATTATTAGTCCGTATTAATTTTCTTTATAAAAACAACCCTTTTATTGCTTACATCAAGTCCAACTAAAAACAATAAAACAAGTATCAAAGAAAATCAAAACAACCAATAATAAATAAGTGAAACAATCAGCCACATGCAATCCGTATTAGAAAAGATCCTAATAAAATCAATTCTAGGTATAATTATGCATGTAATCAACTAAGGCCTTCCCCTCTTAAAGGAGGTGAGTCACATACATTGACGAATCAATTGCGTAGGCCAAAGCTAAAAACACACCACATAGCATATAAAATTGATTTTAATAAGTATTGGAGTCTTCCCCAATTTAAGATCTATCTTATCATGTGATAAAAAAAAACAAGATCCATGACAAACATGCATGTAAGTCACGGATTAAAACCTAACAATTAGCAATTAGGTCACAAGATACGTTCAATTAACCGGTTAATGACCTAGGGTTTCTAGTGATTACACATAATCTTAGAAAACCACAAAACCCTAATTAGGGTTTCATGGAAAAAATCGCCCCCCCCCCCCCCAAAATTAGGGTTAGGGTTTCGAAATTTTTAGAAAAAAATAGGAAAAACCCTAGATAAAAAAAAACATGTATCTAAAACAATTAAAGATCCGGTTTTTATTACGTTTTAGTAATCAATTACATGTTATACATGGCTCGTGATGCCACTGTTATAGTTTGACAATCAAATAACACATATTGCGGAAGCTAGGATCAAGTATAACACATAAATATTAACTAAAACATAAATAGTAAACGTACCCGATGCACTTCAAATAAACCTTGATTCTTGGACAATTAGATCAATGATAAACCCCTTACCGTTTTGTTTATCGATCTCTTGATAATTACTAAAGTAAGTAATTACCTCGTTCTTGTACACACAAACTACCAACGAATAAAGGTTTGTTGCAAGTAAACAAAACACTTATATTTTGGAAGAACCAAAATCGACCCAAACCCTTTGTGGGGTTGTGAACCGATCGGCCTAGGAAAACAAAGAGAAGAAACAAAGTTTTAGGGTTAGAGTGTGTGCACAAAAGATGTGAAAGTCTTACCCTTGGCCTTGTATATATACTAGATGATTTCTTGGAGCACAAGCAAGGGTGGATCGACCCTTTGGGTTGGGTTCGACCGGCCTAACACCCACAAGGGTGTTTCTAGATCCTTCTTGACTCCCAAGTTACACTCTAGTCCATATCTTTTGTCCCTAACGATAATTAGTCCATACGGTTAATAACTAACGACCGTTTAGTCCATTAAGTGTTATAAATATATATATTCGATACATTTAATATATATATATTTATTTTACATTATTCTTGTTTGTAAAGTGTGCAATCCCGAGGTCTCGGGTTCGATCCTAGACATTTACCTATTAATGTTTATACGTAACATTTAACATTTAACATGCACGTCCCAAACAAACCTATTGAGAACCAAACATACAATGACCAGTGATGAAGTTTACACGCCATTAGTCATAATATACTTTGGAATGTGCCACTGGTCCAAGCAACGCATAGCACTTGCATAATTTTTGAAACGCATGGACATTAACTTGAGCCTTACCGTATATATTATAGCATCTCTTAACTGCTCCACCTTGCGCGACCTTTTCTTGAAAATGCAATTGTTTCGCTCTTGCCAAATAAAATAAGATGACGCTGCAACAAGTCTAGCAATAACACTCTTAGTTGATCTCTTGTGAGAAATATGAGTCAAATCAGCAACAATGACCTCCAAACGAGGACAAAGATTATCCATAAACGCAAAACTCCTCATAAACGACCACACCTGCGAAGAATAAGCACAATCGAAAAGTAGGTGTTCATGAGAGTCTGGTTGAGTTTCACACAAGGGACACTGAAGCAGGTTTAAGTTAGTGTCATTACTAACGTCCCATTGCCTCAATAGATCTTGTGTTTTAAGCTTCTTCAAAATGATAAGCCACAATAAAAAAGCATGGCAAGGAATACATTGAGAGAACCACACCACGTGAAGCCACGAAACTACCTCATTTCTTGGCTGAATTGTATCCCATACCGTACTAACCGAGAATTCCTTTAAATTACCATTTGTATCCCGCCATAGCAGTTTGTCTTCTTGGTTTGGTGTAAGAATAGGGGCGTGAATTTGTATCCAACCCGGCTGCCATTTCCACACCCCATCCTCAATAATATCTGCCACTTTATTCTTCATATCAAAACCCACACGTGTAATTTGTCGAACTATTTTTATAGCTCCAAGAGGACATTCATTGCACCATTTGTCAAACCACACAAAGGTCTTCTTACCATCCCCAAGCCGATACCACATATGGTCTTTAATTTTATCCATAATATGGAGTAGCTTATGCCACCCCCAACTCATTCCCGCTTTTGTTGGCACATCCCAAAAGCTTCTACCATAAGCTTATATGAGTGAATCCAACGAACCCATAATGAATCTTTATCAGTAATAATGCTTCATATGTGTGTAGTCATTAATGAGATATTAAACATATCTAATATTCTTATACCATCATCATCTACCACATTTTCCTCAAAACTTAGCTGAAAGTGATCTAGATGAGGTAGTTGTTGTTGTTGCTCAACAACTCTTGGTGCACCAGATGAACTTGATGCACCTTGCACAAATTGTTGTTGTTGCTCAACGGCAACAGCTTCCACATTTTCTCAAAACTCCAAAGTATCTTGTTGGAGATTTGGGCCTGTATCTGATTCACACAAGACTACAAAGTCTCAGTAATGGCAGCATCTTTATGATATTCATCGTACAGAAACTGATCGATCACAGCTTTGTGTTCTTCCGATATATCTTTGCACCTAACGTATCGTTTTCTCAAACGTCTTTTAAGTGCCTTTGTGAGCTCAAACTTTTTAATCACTTCGACAATAGCCTATTGGCGTTCCTTGTCGTCTTTTTCAGCTTGTTTTTTATATACGTTTGAAGTTGTTTGACGGTATGAGGGAGTCTGCAAACCATTTTGAATAGAGAGAATTGGGATATTTTGTAGATTGAAGTGTGTAATATGTTGTGTTAATATGTGGTATTTATAGTTTGTTAAAAGATTTTTTTTTTCTATTGAATGCAACGGCTAGATTATTATTATTATTATTATTATTATTATTATTATTATTATTATTATTATTATTATTATTATTATTATTATTAAACCGTTGTAAATGGTTGAAATTTAAAAACACTCACACATATACATTTGATCGCCTACACGACCAAGTTATATTTTTTTCCTCTGACAATCGAGTACCCACAACAACACGATCGAGTAGTGATCGATCGTCCAAGTCGATCTCGATTGATTACTGTGGGTAGCCTAATACAAGTTGATCATTTAAGATTCGAATTACACTTAGGTGCTGTTTGTTTATTAAGATGCTCTGAATCTAAATTTGATTCACATATCTGAATCTGAGGAGTAATGTCTGAATCTGAATGAAATAATATTGTTTGTTTTTTTGTAAAAAAATATCTGAATGATATGAATATGATGCAATTTTATTCTTACGACACATAAACATTAAAAGACATTAAGAGGCAACAAGACATCCCCTACACATCTTGTTGGTTAAGAGGTTTGAGCCTCTAACTGACTTTGAACCAGAAGAAAAAAACAAACGCACTTAAGGACCCAAATGTCTGACCGCGTCTGAACAAGTCAGATTAAGAGGCTGTTAAGAGGCATTTTTTAAAAAACAAACACCACCTTATATCATGTTTGGCAACAAGCATTTGTAAATGTTTAAGAGCTACAAGCGGTAAGCATTTTAGATGAAAAACTTGTTTAGAGACACCTCAACAAGCGTTTGAATATTGTATTACCGCTCCAATCTAAGTGTTTCATAAGCATTCTAAAATGGCTCTAAGCATTTGGTTTCTAAAATTACATATATACCCGTTTGTTTGTTTAATCATTTATTTTATTTTAATGTATATATGACATTTTTTGTAATTTTACACTTTATAATTAATGCTACAGATATATTATCAAACACTTTACATTATCAAACGTAAGAAAAACGAACGAAAAATGATAAAAACGTAAGAATAGTCAATGAGGACTAACGATGCAAATATTTTAACTCAATGAAGACTAACGATGCAAATATTTTAACTCTATAGTCAATGAGGACTAACGATGCAAATATTTTAACTTAATAAGGACTAACGATGCAAATATTTTAACTCTATAGTCAAAGAGGACTAACGATGCAAATATTTTAACTCAATGAGGACTAACGATGCACTTATTTTAACTCTTGTTAGGAGATAATGAAAAATCATTTGCATCGTTAGTCCATAGCAACTGATATTACTAACTGCGGGATGTGTTTGTTCCAAAGTTATAACCACAGGGATGAATTTTGAGCAAAAAAAAAGAAAAATGATGTAAATCGGTCATTTGGCATACCACATGGATATATTTTGGACTTTTTTTTTTTTAAACAATTGCACCTCATTTGTTTCACGTTGCCACATATATTTGTTTATTTATTATAATTTCAGTTTATTTTTTTTATTTATAATCGTTATGTATGTTGCATATCAATTAGATTTTTAGTGTGAATATCTAATGCATTTGCTCGAAAATTGTGAAATCAACAATAACATAAAATTATTTTGAAAATGAACGCCAAAAGTGAAAATCAACAATGTATCATTTCGTTCATAATATAGTAATATACACAAGGTTAAAATAGTAATTTACGTTGTTAAAATCATTCACTCAGAAACTATCAAGCAACTTGTTTTCATTTAGATTTAAATTTTTACAAAGCCTTTGGTTCATTCAGAATCGTAAATGATTCAATGCTAATTCATCGGATTCTATCAAACAGCCCCTAAATGCGGATAAAGGTGTGTTTATTATGTGTATTATTCAATTTTGTATCTTCATATATTTGGATTGTTAAATTAAATCATTATATATTTTTAGGAAGCAAATCAATTAATTTTTGCTCACTAAATGTAGTGTTTGAATAAATTTATTAGGCAATAGGTGGAAAGTCAAGTGAACCTACTCTCTTTCTCTTCTTCTTTTTTCTCCTAACTCTCTCTAAATTTATTCCAACCAAACTCCGCCATCTCTAAATAATTTCGGCGGTCGGTTTCGGCCGGCCGGCCGGACCTCTTTTGTGTTTTCCTCTTCTTTCAATAAAAATCCTTACCCACAGATCTGTTATCTCCCATCTATCGCTGCTCGCTGCCGCCGGTCTCTGCCGCCACTGCTGTTCTGCTCAGATTAGTTGCCTCCCGCACTCCTTTGCTCAGATCTGTTAGGTTTAGGTCTGGCTCCTTTAAGGATGCTTAGTTTTATCTTCTTTGTATTTTTTATGTACTTTATGTATTTTTGTCAAGCTACACCTTCATATGGTTGTATCTACCAAAAGCTCACTCTGGTGATTCCCTCACCCTTGTATGGTGTTGCTCTAGGCTGTCACAACTATTATGGTGTATGTCTTGATTTGACTTAACTTGTTATGTTCGATGTAACTTGTTGTGTTCAAATTTCCTCCATTTGTGAGGCGTGAAATGAAATTTCTGTTCAAAAAAAAAATGTAGTGTTTGAATCATTGTTACATATTTCACTTGTAGACCCTCAAGCTTGAGATGATTTGAGAAGATATCAACAATCATTTTCTAAAATGAATATAGTGTTTTTTCAATGTGTTGACTCTAGTTTCTAATTAGTTGCATCTAAGCTTTTTACAATTACAATATCTCATGCCATATATACTCTATATGGGTTTATAGATAATAGTGTCATACATGCGCGAAGCAGTATTAACAAATAGTTTATTGCATTTTTTTGGTTTTTTATCACAAAACAATTACCCGTGATTGTGGTTAGGGACGGAACATAGTAGGGTCATGAGGGATTGTGGTCCTTTAGGCACAAGTATATTTTTTAACCCTTACACTTTGTAAAGGTGCCCATTATTAGTACAAATGTTTGACATGCCAAAATGAAAAACAAATGTAAAATTCAAAGTTGATTTTGTTATAACACACTTGTCCCATGGTATTGATGAGGACAAAGTATCGAGTTGGGATTTGGCGAGTAACTAGATCGGCAGTAGCGATGATTTAGTGGTAACCGAACAACATGGAGATTGAATGGCGATGGAATAAAGGTGAGTTGCGATGGCATTGTGTTAAAGCACATTAATAAAGGATGTAAGAGTTTAACGCAAATCAACTCCAATAACTACAATACCACCTTAATGATAAATTGTTTGAATTTGTCTATCTATCGAAGTGACAAAGAAATACAAAGAATTAAACTTGTTTAAAGACACCAAATATGTATCAAATATGTTGGTGGGCTTGTTATAGGATTTCAAACGAGTTGAGTTGAGATCAGTCTAAGTTTATTTTTTTTAAAGAATGTTTATATCATAGGAAAAACTAGCAAAAACTATAAGAAACAAATACTAAACAACCACAAATAAGCGAGAAAAAAATCACCACCTTACACGAACGAAATTAAGCAATGCCACTTATACATAGACTAATCCTAATATATCGGACAACACAAACCAAAGAGCATCTATAATATAAACAAACAAACAACCCACAACTTTATATACGAACAAATGACAACGTCGTTTTACGAAGCAACCTGACTCGACGTTATGACTAAATCTAGGTTAATCTCAAACTTGACTTGATATCTTGATGAGCTTTTTGGTATAAGCTGAACTCAGAATAAGGAAACTTGAACATTTATACAAAAGATATTTGTTATAACAAAACTTATTACAAATGTAACGACAAACTTTATTCTCAATAACCAAACTTATTATACTTATAGTGGCATTTTGTATAACTTTTTAAAAATAAGTTGGACCTAATTATATAAATTTAAAAAAAAAATGTAACATGGTTATTTTGGCTAGAAACAACCATGTTTAAGTGATAATGTCATTTTATAGGTTGTTGCGTTCTAACTAATTCCAAATAGTTAAGATTAGCATACTGAGTAGCAAAATTGTTAAATGTAGCTTTAATGGTTATGTTTAAACTACTCCGACATCTATTAATTGTATGTACATTGATCCTTACATTTAACTCTTTTAACCAAATTTATGTATCACAAATTATACACGTTGGTATTTCTTAAACATAACTATTAATTTTATATTTAGCAAAAAAATTCATAGTTTGAAATATAAATTTGAATGCACAAATTTTCATCTCTTAACATTATATCTAACAAATCTCTTAAATTAAACCACATTTTTTTATCTAAGTACAACAATATTGAAAAAAGTTAAAAAAACACATATGCTAGTCATAAATATCAGCTACTCTTGTACTACGTATTCTACTACTGGTGCACTTTTATTTATGGGAGCACTGGTTAAGAAGGGGGAGGACCCACAAAAAAACACTAAAGAAATAATTAAAATACTCAGGAACCTACACTTTTTTAATAAAAAAATATTTTTTTAGTACTTTTTGTGGGTCCTCCTCCTTCTTAACCAGTGCCGTAAGGGCACTGGTTAGACAATCCCTTTATTTATAAGTGAACATAACGTTACATATCTTGAAGTTTGTAAATTAACAAATTAAACTATAAACACTTGAAATACTCGCTAGCTTCGAGTAACATTTCTCTTATTTGATTCACGTTCCAATGATCATTTTGTGGTTTTATTTTGTTTTCAAACAAAAAGAAAAGGGTAAAAATGGTAATTAAAAAATGAGAGATGGCAGGTTATTGATGAAGTGGATGAGTGTGGGCGTGGGGTTGGTTGCAACATTCAAATTTTGGGGTGTTTAGGTGAAACTGTGAAAGTGACGAGTCATGAAAATGAAATGTGTTTAATTTTTGTTTTAAAATGAGCGGGAATGATAGTGACTTCCTTATTCCACGTGGACATATGCAGGACCCTTGACGCCGGCTAATTTCTACAAGCCTTTTCGAAATAAATGTTTGAGCTAATTCTAATTTAATTTTTGCGTTAAAAAATTGTATGTTTTCAATCTCAAATAGATGTTTTTGGGCTATTATTAAGGTTGTAAAAATCGTGAATCGGTAATTGGGTGGTCGACCTTCTTATAGCCTGTAATCGGATTAGGCGAGATTAGTCGGATTGACATTTTCGACAAATTTTAGGTATTTTTGGCGAGTTATAAGTATTCCCGGCAAGATTTTACTTAAGAAAACATCTTGTAATAGCATAAACAACGATTATAAGTGATTAAAACTAGTTTACAACGAGTTTTTGGTATTTACGCAAGATTTGCAAGTTTATGGCAAGTTTGACCATTGTTGATAGTCGTTGACCATGGTTAACCGCATCAGTTAACATGTATCTATACTATATAAAAGTTAAACCCCTTAATTTAATGTGCAAGAGTATTGTGCACAAATGGGTTGTATTGTACAATGTAGTTTAAGCAACATCCATGTTTTATCAATCACACAAATTAAGATACTTAATTTAATGTGCAAGAGTATTGTGCACAAATGGGTGGTATGGTACAATGTAGTTTATGCAATATCCATGTTATATCAATCACACGAATTGACATATACAAGGTTCAATGTATATGCGGTTATGGAACATGAAAGGGGTTCGGTTTGCAATCTGAAATAATATAAAGGAGGCTGCAATTACACCCTTATTAAATAACGAATATGCAATTACATTTTTCTTATTAAATGTATCATGCATAAATGAGAAACCAGGTCTGTTGCCTTTCCACAAATTGTAAGTGAGTCCAAGAGCAATCAAACTAAAAAGGAACATTTAGTATATCATCATGGCTGCACATACAGCAAATCCAGGCTCTGTGATGTATCTGGATGAGCTGCAGTTAGATTCCACCGGCACGTTAGTTGTAATGTTGTGTAGAATATGGGATATAAATGCATCTAGCAATGGTCGATACTTGGGGACTGAATTCTTGGTTTCTGATGCTAAGGTGTATTGATCTTCATTTAAAAAAATAATATGTAAAACCAATAATGGAGAAAAAATATTAATAATGTATGTCTTTTTTAACACACTTTTTTTGCAGGGTAGTGTAATACATTGTACGGCAAAGTCTACGGTGGTTCACAACTTTTTGAGGTTAAAAGAGGGGGGGGGGGTGTTTACTCCATTAAAAATTTTATTGTCATGCATAACAAGGAAGAATATAGAGTTAGGAAGGACGATACTTTCATGCTGGAGTTCGCTGGATCAATGATAATAAGAAAATCTTTGGTTATATCGGAAGGTTTTGTCAGGTATCCTTTGCAGTTGGTAGATTTAGAGCATATCCAGCCTACAGACAACAAATACCTCATTGGTAATTTTTAATTTGTTTATGTATGCTCATTTATTAATTGTCCTTGAATAGTGTTGGTTAACTGTAATGAGATTTATTACCTTTTAGATGTTGCTGGATACGTGACGAATGTTGGAAGGTTGAATTACACGAAAACAGGCCGAAAAAACCTCGATTTCTACCTGCAAAATCAGAGGTTGTTATGGTTATTTTTTACACTTTATGTTGTAAATTTAGTGATTCTTTTGGCAATAGTTAATAATTGACTTACCCACTGTTGTAATTTCCCACCTATGTATCAAGTGGACAATCAATACGGTTGACTTTATGGGGAGGCCTTGCAGATATATTGATTGAGAAGAAATCAAAAAATATGGGGATGTATCATGTTGTTGTCACATCAACATCTGCAAAGTATTATAACAGTGAGTGGCCATGGAGTATTTATTTTATTCATGTTATCTCAATTTATAAATTCTAATTTAAGTTGTATTGTTACCTGCTAGATAAGCTCTATTTATCCAGTAGTTCCTCTAGCGTCATACTAGATGATGCCAAGATCCCTGCTATCAACGCATTGAAATCATATACTGGGTAAGAATATGTATGAATTTAGAGTTTGCCTTTGAAAAGCTCATCCAAACATTAAATTTAACAATATAATTTACCTGTTTGTTCGCAGTGGTGATTGTTCAAAAGCATCTTCACGTGCAGATAATTCCGAACCAAGGGAAGGTACCATTGAGAATCTCCTCATATGGTCCCATAACCGAAAAAATGATGTATGTATTCTTTTGTATCCGCCAAAACTATATAGTCATTCCCCTGCATAATATTGATATAACTTATTTCTATACAGACGACAACTTTCCTCTGCAAAGCCCGAATTGACAATGTCTAAACTAGAAAGGGTTGGAATTTCCCCTCATGTGGAGGTGAAAAATGCAAAAAGGGTGCTACTAGAAAAAATGGACGCTTCTGGTGTGATGCGTGTGATAAGCCAGTTGAATACCCGGTAATAAGGTAATGTAATGTTTCTCACTTATAGAATATGCATTTATATTTAACAAATAAAGTGGCTTAGACTAATACATACCATTTGTAACATGGCCAATGCAGGTATCGCCTAGAACTTGGTATATCGGATGACACTGAACAAACTGTGGTAGTTCTGTTTGATGAATCAGCAACTTCGTTGGTACAATGCCCAGCTGCATCACTATTGGAATCCGAAGATGAGGTATAGTTATAAATCTCCTGACCGTTTACATCCTCTATTACTCACAACCTGTCCCTGCAGAATATAGATGATCATGCAAACTTGCCAGCTGCTATAGCAAATATCATTGGGACAACACACATTTTTGAAATCAAATCTCATACCTACTACGAGTATGGAACTTTTGAAAGTTTTACCTGCTGGGTGGTAGACCCACCTGAACCGTTGGTAGCAAGTGCAAGCTCAAGTACTGTTGATGATGCAAATGCTGTTACATGTTCATCGTCCAACCTACATACCAAACCTCCATCAGTTGAAACACCAGCCAAGCCTACAGAGGGTAGTGGGAAAAAAAGTAAGCAACACAGAAAATATTTGCATATAAAAAAATGCAACCAACAATCAAATTAATATAATAATCATGTTTTCCATTGTGTGTAGGTTGGATATTGAAGATTCAGATTCGGAAAATGAGTTGATTCCAACTGACAATGAGAATCCTGCAGGAAAAAAGAAAAACAAAAGGTGAGCAAAATATTTAAAATTTGCATGCCAGAAAATACAAAAAATCACTTAAGTAAACATAATTAACATAAAATCCATGTTTCCCCTGCTTGTAAGCTAGATATGGAAGATTCAGATGCTGAAGAGTGAAGACGGACAAAATAATGATGATAATGTTCAAGGAAATGCCATTGTACCAACTGCGACTAAGAAAAGACGGTGAGCACATGCTGGATACACTTTTTGATCACTAATTATTTCATCTTTGACCAACTATTAACATCTTTCCTTCCTAAATTTTATTTTTAGAAATGTGGTGATAGAATCTGACTAAGTTTCAACAGCCTGAACCTGGAGATGCCTTTTTACATGAACATTCAACATATGAACAATATTAAAACTGATTTGGACTTTTTTTCGTTATTGTCATTTGGAGAACAATTAAAACTTATTTAGACCTTCTATGTTATTTTTCCCCATGTATGAGGGTTTATTCTGCCTGCCAGACATGGAATGGGTGTTTTTTTTTTTGTGTTGACTTTGTTTTCAGGTACACTAAAGTTGATCTAATGTAGTTGAATACCGGCTGCAACAGAAGTAGCACATGCACCAAGGACTTTTACTGGATATTAAATGATATACTATGTATAATTTCTTAGGCATATCTATTTTTCAGAATGAATAATCTAAAACATTCTCTCTGTATACTGTTTCCTGTAAATTCAACTACCAATATATCATAAATAAATATCTGATTTGTGAAACTCCATTATCTCTAATTTTGTCAATGTAATTTGTTAATTGATAATTTTCCTAATCTTATGTGTTTATTATTTCCTACACATAACAATCTCATGTGGTAATGTATATGTCACATTAACAGATATAATGACATTACTTGATATCAATCAACCATTCAACAAAAAGAAAAATCCAAAATATGCCCCAAATAAGTATGCCATTTAAAAATCAATTCACATATTTATTATTATAATGAAATATATCTATTTACTTAAATTTGCATATTCCTCACACGGATGGATCAACAGAAAATATAACTCCTATACAAATTTCATTCACGGAGTATCATTTAACCGCGTCAATACATATACAAAAATGATTTTTGGACATACAATGAATAGCAAAAATGGATAACTATCAGCTACAACCCTGAATACATGTAATCTCAATGAATTACCACTTCAAATTCTAAGTATATGATATAAATTCTTATAGTAGTTACAAAAAACAAATAGTTAATCTGAAACAAAGCTTTAATTTAGAACATGAAAAGGTACCCTGTAACAATCAACACTAATAACATAATCAAAATTCTCATAAATATCTAATAAATTTCTTTTATGGGAGATTGTAAGTTACATATGCTTTACTAATATGAGGGCAGCTCAAGAGCTTAAGAAGGCCTTTAAAAGTCAGCTTATGCCAACAATCTATACATATCCAATTGGTTATTTTCACATACTATCTCTTAACTATAATATAAACTTATGGCAATTAGCAGGGAGACCATGTCGCATTACTTTCATTTGCCCATAGACCGAGCTGCAAAACAACTTAACGTTGGTCTAAGTGTTTTTAAAAAACAGTGTCGTGAAGTTGGTATACAACGTTGGCCATATCGTAAGCTAAAGAGTTTATAGAAGATGATTAGCGATTTCCAGGTTAGCAATCGGTTGAATCTAACTTTTTAGTGTTAGTTTCATATAACATCTTAAATTTCAACTCACATACAAGGAAATACAATCATCAATATCTGCAAATAAAAAATGATACTTAGCTGCTATCCTTTAACTTATCGGTCAATTGACAATACCCTTTAAGTCATGAGTTTTCTGTATGCATGTTTATGATCTACCTTTTATAGATTACCTAATGGTTTTTTATTGTAGCATCAGCGTGGAGGTGCAGAAACTAATGGGAACATTCAAGCTATAATTGCACAACTAAAAGAAGAAATAAAACATTTAGAGCAAAATCCAAATTTACCAGTTGCCAATAGCACAAGACGACTCAGGCAAAGGTATTTCAAAGCTAAACACCAAGAAATAAACAAAAAAAAGAAGAAATCAATTTGGAATTGTCATTAGCATGTCCAGAACGAGCAAGTGTGAAACCATTACAGATTATATATCCTAACAACTACACAACTTATGAAGAGATGAATGATGGGATTGTTAGTGATTCTGATGAACATGAAGAGGAAAAAAGAACGTTAACATTTCTTTCTCTATAGGATATTTCCTAAAGTTATTTGGCTATAATCTCATATGTTAGGATATGTGTTATTGATACGAGTAATGTATCAACAATAAGGTGTATAAAACGTTGTTTGCTCATCTTTTTTAAACATTGATCCATCTATTGTTATCCAAATATTATTTCCTACCAATAACAGACACATAATAGTTACATGTAAAGAAATAAAATTTATGCAACCACTTAATCTTAACTATTTCTGAAAAGATTACTATGTTGGTTCAAAAATAATACAAATCAAATTACCATTAACCATATAACTTTTGTAAGAAAACACCAATTTCAAACATTCACCAAGGATTAACATTCTTGAAAAAACTTATATACATTATGTCTTTAAGCACCTATAAAACCTAAATATCTAAATTTGATTTTTTAAATTAAATCAAAAAAAAAAGTTTCCACTATTTATGACTAACTATTAATCAAATACCAGCTAAACAGGTAACAACATTCCATCATTAAGCAAAAACTCATTCAATTATTTCTATGACACTTAATAGTCTATAACTTTTTTAGAAGTGGGAATTTTAAAGAACACAAAATAATACTATATCTCATAAACATCGACAGTTATACAACATTTCGTGTCTTTCCATTATCCTAAATCATCTTCTTATACAAACAAAAAAATGGAATGAACTACTTCCATTCATTTACAACAACCATCTATCAAGACCTATACAGACATACACATAATTGTATGTAGTTTTCAACTCCTATTTCAAGGATGTCACAAGGTTTGTACGCAAAAAAATAATTTCCACAATTCCAATTGGTTTGAAAAAAAAAATCTTATATTCATGAATTAGTTTAAGTGAACTAATTCATCTTAATATATTTATTTTATTTAAATAATCTTTATCCATGTGTTATAGGATCACATGAACAAAATGAAGAATTCCCATCACTATCATGAATGTTGCACAAATCTTTGGTGATTGATTCAAAAACAATTATTAACCAACATGGCAAATTACAAAGCTTTTGTGGTTTAAAACTTACAGAAGTTGTTGAAGAATTAAAAGGTAAACATCAACACTGAACTTTAATTGAATTATGCAGATACAAAAAAATTTGAAAAAATGAGCATACCTGAATCATGAATATTGCCTTTACAACATAATTTGTTAGGTAAAGGGTCAACGATAACACGAAATTCAACAAACTTGCCACTGACTCATATGCCTTCTACTTCGGAAAGTCCCTTCAAATACAAAAAAAGGAGATCATCATGTTTAACAAATTATAACAAATATGAATTCTGCCTAAGAAATGTTCTGCATATGACAAACATTTAACTTCATACACTTATTTATCACCAATACATTGCTTCTTGCATGACCATCCTATCTGCGTGGAGCAAGTAAAACCCTACAAGGAGCTGCATTTTCATCTTTAGGTAATTAAAAAAACTATAAATCTTGAAGCATCTAATTTGATACGTAATGTGATATTATCAGTAATTTTTACCTATTTTGGGAAGGTATTTATGTGGTTTACCATGATATTGGACCTCCATCGTTTGAATGTCCAAATTGCAAGGCACTTATGTGGTATGAAGAGAGATGCCCGAGAGACAAGAGCACACGCAGCCCAATGTTCTCCATCTGTTGCCAACGTGGTAAAGTGCTTCTTCCCAAACTTAATGAAGCACCTTATCCTCTAAACAAACTAATCGACTATAACAATCCTGCATCTTCAAGATTCAAAGAACAAATTAGAGTATATAATGGTATGTTTTGCTACACTTCTTTTGGGGCAAAAATAGATAATTCAGTTAACACAGGCAGAGGACCATATACATTTAGAATCAATGGACAAAGTTATCATCGAATAGGTTCTCTACTCCCTGCACGGGAAACACAACCTAAATATGCACAGCTTTACTTTTTTGATACTGCAAATGAAGTGAAAAACCGGATGGGAGCTTTTATAGACAAGGAAAGTGCCGAAGTGGTAGATGAAAAGATAGTAGCAAGCCTAATTAAAATGTTCGATCAATCAAGTTCAATTGCCAAGGCATTTAGAATGGCCAGAGATTGGTGTGACTCACAGAATTCACCAAAGTTTGAACTACGTCTGCTAAGTCACCGGAGTTCTACCCGACAATACAACGCCCCGACGGTGCCCGAAATTCCAGCTCTGATTACTAATGACTTTGGTGATGGCATTCCCATAAGAGATATTATTATAAGTGTGGAAAACTAGAAGGGGGGGTTGAATAGTTTTATGTCCTTTTAAAATTTATTTCCAAAATATTTTGTTGGTTATAAAAACTTTCGATTCAATCTTAAGTGAATTCAAGCAACAACCAATATAAGCAAGTCTAAACTAATATTGAAAGTATTGAAATATAATGAAGAAAGGATAGAGTTAGAAAGATCAAACCACAACACGCGAATTTATAGTGGTTCGGCTACAAGGACACCTTCCTTGCCCTACTCCACTCCCCGAGTACCACACTCGAGAGTTTTTTTCACTATGTCAACAAACTCCTTATGGTGGAGAAACCTTACACACCTTGGCTTACACAAGTTAACGACACTAAGCTAAATGTCGAGTTCTAATCGTAGCTAGAACCAATCTCACACCAAATATCACACCACGTGATCTTCACACCTTAATCACACCTTCACACCTTCTTCAAGACTTCACACCGTCTTCACACCTTGTCAATCTTCACACCTTCTTCTATGCACAACTAAGTCACAACTACTAAACTAGTTTACAACACACCAAGATTCTACAATCAACAAATATACACAACACCTTAGCAAATAACTATCACTAGTACTATATGAAACTAGCTATACACAACACCACTACAATAAGATGGATGTAGAGAAGTGTTCTTCTTCTTGCACTTGAATGGATGAAGCTTTGGATCACTTGGAAACAAAGACTTATGAAATATATGATCAAAGGATTTTAGATCTAGAGAAGAAGATTGGATCAGAAAGTTTATAGTGCAAAAAGGTGAGGAAAATGTGTAAAATGATCCAATATTTAAAGGGCCAGATTTTACTGTTCGGGAGCGTGCCGGTCCCCTTAATTGTAGGCCAGTCCCCTTAATGATTAAGGGGGCCGCCTAGTAAAATTAAGGGGGCCGCCCTCCTGAACGTTTCAAAAGTTTTTCTGGATAAAATTTGCCCTTTTTGGTTGGAAATTTGAAATCATATTTTTGTGGTTTAATAAAGCTTTACCAAAAATGATTTACAAATATATATAAAATGTTAAAATCATTTTATATAATGTTATGTATTAATATAAAATTTCCTTTGATCATGTAATGCATAAGTTACTAAGTTTATGCATACCTTAAGTGATATAAGATGTAGAGGTAAATATTTGTCACCAAATACTTGTTTATGTCTTATTCTTGACTTAATTTGATTTAAGTTTTGTGATTATCAAAACATAGGTTTATTGAGAAATATTAATAACATTTACAAACATTATTTATATCAACAATAAGCAACAAGGATGAAGGTCTGAAACGTATATCTGAGTTGCATCCAAAATACATGGCTCTCCAATACCCGTTGTTATTCCCATATGGAGAGGATGGATTTCATGAAAAGATACAGTATCATAACAACAGAGGTGACCACAAGACCAAAAGAGATTATGTGACAATGAAAGAATATTACGCATACGTAATACAGCAACGAAACAACCAAGGTACTACCTTGCTTAGAGGCGGTAGATTATTCCAACAATACTTGGTGGATGCATTCACATCTGTTGAGGAGCAAAGACTTAAATGGACTAGGAAAAATCAAGATACATTACGTGTGGATCTATATCATAACCTGTGTGACGCTGTAACACGAGGTGATACAAGTGCAGCAGGTATCGGGAAACGAATTGTTCTACCAAGGACTTTTATAGGCAGCCCAAGATATATGATGCAAAACTACCAAGATGCTATGGCTATATGTCGAACGTATGGAAATCCAGATCTGTTCATCACTTTTACAGCAATCCAAAATGGCCCGAGATTGCTGAAATGTTAAAACACATCCCGGGACAAAAAGGAATTGACCGGCCAGAAGTGGCAACCCGTGTATTCAAGATTAAACTTAATGAAATGATGGATGATCTTACGAAACACAATATTTTTGGAAAAACGCGGGCAGGTAATACAACTTCAAACATAATATCAATATATCTATTGTTATACACCAAATTGTGCATCAACCTATGCTTTAATTAATGTCCTTTCAGTTGTATATGTGATAGAATTTCAAAAACGTGGTTTGCCGCACACGCATATCCTACTATGGCTAGAAGAAAACTTGAAAAGTAAATCCCCATCCGAGATAGATGACATTATCAGAGCAGAGATACCATGTAAAACAAATGATCCAGAAGGATACAAAGTAGTTACTGAATTTATGTTACATGGACCTTGCGGTAAAGATGCTAAACATGCACCGTGTACTGTTGAGGGTAAGTGTTCGAAACATTTCCCTAAACCATTTGTGAAAGCCACAATAGTTGATGGTGATGGCTATGCTATTTACCGTCGAAGGAACAATAACGCTCATCATATAAAAGGAAAGTTCAAATACAATAACAGATATGTGGTTCCTCACAATCGTTATCTTCTCCTAAAGTACCAGGCACACATTAATGTAGAATGGTGCAATAGATCTAAGGCAATTAAGTACTTAAATAAAGGGCCTGATCGAGCTACAATTGTTATACAAGAGAATGTACGAAACGACGGTGGTTTGGCAAATGTCCAAGTTTTGGAGGTGGACGAAATAAATAATTATTTAAATTGTCGCTTCTTGGCTCCAAGTGAGGCGGTGTGGCGTTTGTTGTCCTTTGACATACATTATTCATACCCATCAGTCATGAGGCTGAATTACCACTTGCCAAATCAAAACGCAGTCACTCTTCGTGACTCAGAAAGTTTACCCGCACTAATTCAGAGGGAAGGGATCGACAATACTATGTTCACTGATTGGTTTGAATTAAATAAGCGTGATACAGAAGCTAGAGCATACACATATGCTGAAATACCAGTACATTATGTGTGGCATGAGAAAGACAAAATGTGGAAAGAAAGAAAAAGGCACAAAAGCATTGGGAGAATTTTTTACTCGCACCCGGCTTCTGGAGAACGATATTACCTTAGAATGTTGCTGAACATTGTCAGAGGAGGTGAAAGTTTTGAAAAACTCATGACTGTTAACGATAGGCTATGTTCCACATTCAAGGAAGCGTGCTTTGCATATGGACTATTAAATGATGACACAGAGTGGAAGCATGCTATTTCAGAAGCAAGTGTATGGGCATTCGGACCACAATTACGTGACATGTTTGTCACAATTTTGTTGTTTTGCGATGTCAGCAGGCCTTTAAAATTATGGGAAGAAAACTGGCATATCTTATCAGAGGATATCCTACATAAAAAAGGAAAATTTTTAAGTATCCATAATTGGAGTTGACAGATGAACAACTTCAGAATTATTGTTTGATTGAAATCCAAGAGTTGCTAAATAGGAGTGGGAAATCTTTATCAGAGTTCAAAGATCTACCCCTACCTAACCCAAAGTTACTAACCAACTTGGACAATCGTCTCATAAGAGAAGCGTTGGATTATGACATGAAGAAGAGTAAGGTTGAACATCAACAACTTCATTCATTGCTAAACACTGAACAACGCATTATCTATGAAGAAGTTACTCAATCTGTGCATCAGAAAAAGGGAAAGTTTTACTTTGTATACGGACCAGGCGGAACGGGGAAAACGTTTTTATACAAAACCATCATTTCAAGGTTCAGATCAGAACGTATGATAGTACTTGCAGTCGCATCTTCAGGTACAAATTATTAACAAGCTATAACAAACAACTGATCTGTAAACTTAACAAAATGCACGTTAAACTAATTGTATAATTTTGTATAGGAATTGCTTCATTATTGCTACCGGGAGGGAGAACCGCACATAGCAGATTTGTTATACCACTTGAGCTATTGGAGAATAGTACATGCGGCATAAAGCAAAACACACATTTGGCAGAGCTTATGCAGCAAGTTCGGCTAATTATATGGGATGAAGCTCCAATGACTCAAAATAATGCCTTTGAAGCGTTAGACAAGACTCTCAAAGATATTTTAGGATTCCATGATCCGGATTGTAGGAGACGAATATTTGGTGGCGTGACAGTGTTACTAGGAGGTGACTTTAGACAAGTTCTTCCAGTAATCCCAAAAGGAAGCAGGTCTGAAATCGTCCAATCTTGCATAAACCAATCTGAGTTATGGAAGAGTTGCAAGATCTTCAAACTTACACGCAACATGCGTGTCAATGAATATACTGAGAAAGGTGAAATTGATACACGCAAACAGGATTTCAATAGATGGGTTTTGGCTGTGGGGGATGGCACGTTACCAGCAAAATGCAAAGAAGGGGAGGATGAGCCAACTTGGATTGACATTCCAGAAAACTTTCTGATTAAGTCATGGCATTCTCCTATTGAGAAAATTGTTGCAGTTACATATCCTGATTTTACAATCAGGCAAACTGACGATATGTACCTCAAAGAAAGGGCAATCCTCACTCCTAAGAATGATGATGCTGATGCCATCAACGAGTACATGTTTAAACAATTAAAAGGAAAAACATTTACATACAACAGCTCAGATGAGATTTGCAAGGGATCTACAGACAATCATGAACAACATGACCTTTATCCGATTGAATTCCTGAATTCATTAAATTTTCCAGGGATGCCCCCACATGCTCTACAATTAAAAAAGGAACTGCCTGTTATGCTATTGCTGAATATCAATCCTAGCAAAGGACTATGTAATGGAACAAGGTTGCTCATCACAGATCTAGGCCAGTTTGTTATTCATGCTAAGATACTAACAGGTTCACATATAAGGGATAATGTCGTGGTCCACAAAATTATACTCACATCAACACAATCCAAATGGCCATTTGTCCTAAAACGAAGACAATTCCCTATAAGACCGTGTTATGCAATGACCATTAACAAAAGTCAAGGACAGTCACTCAATTACGTTGGCCTCTACTTTCCTAATCCGGTATTCAGTCATGGGCAACTCTACGTGGCGTTATCCAGAGTTACCAGTCCTGATGGTCTTAAAATACTAATGATAGAAGACAAGGATCTGGAACTTGCAAACTGCACGCGTAACATTGTTTTCAAGGAAACTTTCACTAATCTATCTTAGCATATCTATGTAATTTTCCGACATGAGATCTAATAAACACATACCTGAGCTTATTGAAAACCTCATATGCTTCAATACCACATACATAATATCAGAAACTCAATATGCTTTGTTCATTAAAACAAACTCAATTTCATACCTGATTCATATTATCAGTTTCGTAAATACCACATTCACGCCAAAAGACAACAACTTCAAAACATTTGAGCCCATAACTTTATCCCTATTCCAACTCTTAATTTTTCAACACATTCTCAACCATAAACTCAGCTTTCACCTCATTGTTCGCCACTTCTCTATAAACATAACCATCTTCCGCCCAGCCCCTTTTACCAATTCCTTCAAAAGCATATCAGGTTTCCTATTAGCACCCTCAAATCCAACACCTTTACCCTAAAACTAATTATCAAAAAATCATTCCAACTCTTCCAAAATTAGCCTGTTAACCAAGACATATATTTTAATTTCTAAATAAAAAAGAAAGAAACGTAATTCAATAACATTTTTAAATCAAAAACATCATAAATAAACTAAAAATACCTGCCATATTCGGCTCAATCACCGGATCATCAAATCGTTAATCAAATCCCTCAAAACTATTTGATTGTTTAGTCTTTATTTTGATTAATTTTGAATTGTATTGAAAACCCTAAAAATGAATTTTAGATCTAACTTTGCGTTGTATCCAGTGAGAGAGAGAGAGGTGTGTGAGATCAAGTCAACCACAACCCCTTTTTCCACTTTTCAATAAAAGAAAATAATAAAAATAAAAGTTGAACAAATACTTAAAACTTACCAAACATAAATACCATTAATCCATTCCATTGTTAAAAGATTACAACCATCCATAAGTTTCACATTCACAAATCCTTCATAAATTCCAAACTACATCAAAACACAAAAAATACTGCCAACTAAATACTAATCTTCATCCTCAGAAGATTCATCTTCATCCAATTTCTCCAACATCTCCTCCTTCTCCTCCAAACTTTGTCGACAGAGCACCAACAGTTGAGCCAAAAGATCAAGTTTTCTGCGATCCTTTAGTTGTATTTCACAAAGAGCATCATGACCAGTTGCAGCCACCACATTGAAACGTGAGCATGTAAGAGCTGCTTCATCGATGGTCCATGCCTTTTTCTCAATAACAGCCCTCAGCTGGCTGCTCTCATCCCCTAGGCGAGCAATCAAACTCAGTTCCTCTGCTTTGTTGTGTGATATTAACGGTTTGGAAGCATCCCCAAGTTTCCCATATTCCGTCGCTACTTTAGCTTCATCGAGATTAGGTGTATCTGCCATGTTAAGATTAGGGTTAGAAATAGTTTAGTTTGATAAATAAAATTAGGACTAATATATAGTAAATACATGTGGTGGAAATTATTAGGCAACATAAATTACAATTTGCAAAAATCAATACAGAAAGAAACTCAAGAGGCATTAGACCATTTAATTTGGGTGTTAATACAGTCCTTGCATCTTCTCCATGCAGGAATGTGAAATGCAGTAGTTAGAAAGATGTATATCATTGCAATATTAACCCCTCATTTATATATTGGATATAAAACAACCCCTTTATGAACAATGCATTACTAATAACATCTAAACTTAAAAAAAATGGTTAACTAAAATTTTATTACACACTTAAATAAAAAATATTTAACAATCCCCCGTCCTATGTTGTATATGCACAAACATTACGAAAAAAATACAACATTAATTAGCAATCCGCACGTAAATAAAATACAACGCACGAGTTGTAGCTTATAACTTATAGTTTGTATATATATTAAAAACACATTTATAAATTGTAACAACATAAAAGACAATTATTCAGCAAAAAAACCCGTCCCGTGCATCGCACGGGTTGTATAAAGCCTCGTTTCGTTTAAACAAAAACCAAAGACATATCATTACTTCAATAGCAAAAGTCAGAGATTTAAGCACATAAATGTCATCTACTACGAATGTGCAGGTTAAGTTCCAACCCATTAAGTACTTATTAGTGAAAATCAAGTGATACAAATATTATACTTTAAATTTGAAGTCATTTTAAGACATATTTTTGATTCAAAACTAACAGCAAAGTATATTAGTTGCACATATGAACAGTCAAATATAGCATATATAAGAAAATTAACATTCAGAAAAAAGATTGATAGGAGCTCGAGCCGTGCTATCAAAAGCTTGAGCTTGGCTTGTTATATGTTTCGAGCTAATCTTTGGGCTTGAGCTGGATAAAAGCTTGACTCGAGCTCGAGTTGCTTGATAAAAGCTTGACTTGATTGCAACCCTACTCCTACATCAAAACCAAACACTTCTCCCTCACTCCCATATAGCCATCAACCGACACCATCTCCTTCCTCCAACCGACGCCAGTGAGCAACGCCACCAACCGGCGCTAGTGACCGACTCCACAACCACCACACGTGTCTGTTTCGACGAGATAAATCGAACAACCACAGAGTCACCAAATAGATCGAACAAAGGTGTGTTTGTCGGGCTTCTAGACAGTTTGAATGTTTGGTTTTCCGGGTTGCTTGTTCCGAATGGATTGTTTGTGAGGTGAACAACTTGAAGGTTTGGTTTATCCCGCTCAAAATACATTGCTTATAAGTGATTCTGTGAGGTGAACAAACTGAAGGTAGAAAGTACAACTAATTCAACAACGGAACCACCCATGTCTCAGCCACAAAATAGCTCGAAAATACCATCAAAGCCACAAAATTACCATCGGAACCACTAAAACAACAACGAAACCACCCAAGCTCGCAACACCACCTGTTAAATTAAGATTCGGTGGTGTCGGTGGCGAAAACAATTGAAGTTGGCAGCGGTTCTGATGGCTGTAGCAGTGGAAGAATCTGCTGTGAGCTTGGTGGATTGTGCTATTTATAAGGGAGGATAAATACTTCAAAGAAGAAGTTGAAAGAGTTAAACAATAAATATGGTTTTTGTGGTTAATACATTGGTTCATGACTTTAGAAATTTAATTCATAGAATTCAATAGTTGTATTTAAACCCAAGCCTTTAGTTTAACTTTTGAATTAATAACATGAATGATTAAGACTAAAACATTATACATTAGGATTGAATCTTTTAATATAACAGATTAATGTTAATTGAACTCACTTACCATATAAAGATTTGACAATATGCTAGCTTTCTCAAAAAGGAAAGAAAGTAAAGATTAACTTATTTATACTACGTAATGATAACGTTTTCTTGCTATGTTTGTACTCTTTCATATGAAGTTATTATCATTAGGATGACACCCGTGGATAATAGGCACGGGTACCTTTAACCCGTCACCCGCTCATATAGTTTTTTTCTCACCCATCACCCACCCGTCACCCACCAATGGGTACAAATTTCTACCAATGCCCCTGCCTGTGGGTATTTGTTGCCCATGAGTTAGTGTTATGCAATAAAATTACAAAACGATGATATAAAACTAACTACGAAATTGCGTAATAAGACATCAATCACTTTGCCAAATACAACTTTGATTATTTGATCTTTCATACTCTCTTTTTAGTCTTGAAACTCAAACAAACTTTTAGGTTAATGTGTTTTTTTAGACTTGGTAGTAACTGTTAAATGCATACCTGCAACATTATAAATATTTTAATTAGTATAATTAATTTTAACATGGGTTTATGGGTACACCTATGGGTATTTTGACGGGTATACCCGTGGGTATTTTAAATGGTATCATGGGTTTACCCGCGATGGGTATGACTTACCCGTCACCCACCCGCCACCCACTGATGAGTAAAGATTTTCACCCACAACCCACCCGTTGGTGAAAATTGACACGTTTACCCACCCATTTATGGAGGGTACCAGCGGGTCGTGGGATTTTTGTCGCCCATTGCCATCTCTAATTATCATACATAATCTTCTTCACGCTTTGCATGTAATACACGGTATACAGGAGGAAAAAAAAAAAAAAAAAAAAAAAAAAAAAAAAAAAAAAAAAAGAAGCTAAAATCTCATAATTTTACATAAAAATTTTCCCTGTCATATGTTAACTTCCTTTTACCACTCAGCTTTTTAAGTCTTCGAAAGTCGAAACAATCGCGTACTAGAGCTACAAAGTCAATGGTGATCACTTGATAAATAAGTAACGTCATATTTTAAAGCTTTATATTAAAGGCCTCTATTAAATGTTGCTTGCAAACATCGTTGCTCACAAGCCCACAAATAAGTGATTGCATACAGCATGAAGATTGTCTTGCAAGGTAACATGAAAGGTATAGTATAATGATCACTTTTAGTTTTATTTTATACTCCATACAAATTAATTCATATATATGATACTGTCGAAAATGCACTTGAAAATTTCAAACTAAAAGTACTCGTAATTTGTGTGTATATACTTTTTCAAGAAAAAAAAATGATGGTATCAAGTTAAATCAAACATTTATTTCATGGAAAATATACGTATATGAATATGAATCGTGCCTTGGTATTGAGGTTGAAAACTAACATTTTACCAATACCAAGATGGGTTCCATGATTTATTCTTTGTGAATTGTAATGTTATATAATGACCAGTTTCCTCATTTTTGTAATGTTCTATAATGACCAGTTTGCCCCATATTTACCAATACCAAGATGAGTTCCATGATTTATTATTTTCTAGTTATCACACATGATCTCTGAAATCAACACGACGACCCTGTTATTCAACGCTTCTTTTCGTGTACTTATAAATTAATCGTTTTGATCGTTACCGAACCCAAATTCGTTACACAACTTTTTCGTAGGCATATCGTATATGCACTATGAAGTCGGTTTGTATTTTTGTGGATGAGAGGAGAATAATGTGGCAGATGGTTGTGATTTGTGAACCAACGATGGTGTATTGATAAAATGAATGCCCACATGCACATGTTCTATAGATATAAAGTGGTCCATGTTGCATTATGTCTATATTGTAATGTTAAGAAAACTTGAGAATTGGAGCAACCTCTATGTATTTGCTCTATTTTATGCACTAGTCCCATATGGTTTGGGATTGTTACTTGCATTTAGGAGTTAACATAGTAAGTGATAAAGAAGTTTATATCCACTAGCCACCTCATATTAAACTTCCAATTCAAGCTATGTGATATATAAGGGTGGGCGTAATGATAATCTTCATCTATTTCAGCGTTACATCAACTTTTCATTACACCATTTAACCCACCACCTAACAGCTGTAGTGATAACCATCTAACCAAGCACATAAAAATAAATCGCTTTATACAAACGTATACCAGAATATACCACATACACACACTCCAATTTCCCTCCTTCGAGCGGCAAGGAGGAGCTCTGTCATGGTCTTGGCGTTTGAAGCAATACCTTCACGTGTGAAGCAATAGCATTGTAACACCTGGTCTTAGAATCGATTTCAAATCAAAACAAAACATGTTCAAATGTTAAATGCATTGACACTTATTTATTAGCCAAGAAAGATGATCAAATTAGTGTTGGTTCTGAAATTTTCAAGTAAAAATTCAACTTTTACTTAATTTATTTAAGAGACGGACTTAATAGTTAAACTTTGAGAGCCTACTTAACTCATTTAATACTTACACTTTTTCTAGAGTTATAGTTTGAGGGAAAAGAAAAAGAAAAGAAAAGAATGTTTTTGCTTTCTAGAGGCTTTTTAGAAAGGGTTAATGAAACTGAAAGGTCATCCTTTTTTGGAACGAAAGGAAACCTTAATACACATGTTATGTTGTATTATATCTTCATTTTTCTTGTTTTGAAATCGCAAAACATTGCCACATGGACAAGAGCCATCTACTAAATATTTATAGAATGTTAGGCCGGGTGTAGTGGTATAAAGTCGACCGGGCCCGAGCCTATGTGGTAGACCTTTGATGCATCTAACCCTGGTACACAACCCACCATCAGATGCGTCGCAGGAGGGAGAAATGGATGATTCGGTCGCATATGCGACCGACTTGAAAGGAAGAAGGGATAAGTGTGTGTGGGTGTTTTTAGTTTTTTTGGGATATGTTTTTAGTGGTGTCCTCGGTATCATTGTTACACTAAATTAGTCACGAAGTAGTCCAAAAAAAAAAAAAAAAAAAAAAGAAAAACTGATGTGGCAATGAGGATGTTGATCTCTTGACGGTCACCATGACACCCGGTCTTAAGAAATGAAGAAACAAAGAACAAATACTCATTGATAGACGATAGAGCATTGATACAGGGACCTAACTAAATGGACCTAATGCATAAATAACTTGTACAATATTATTGTACAAGTCATTTATGTATTAAATCCACTTTTAGGTCTATTTAGTTAGGCCTATTTATCATTTTCCTAAACGATATTTCCCACCTAAGAGAGACTTTTGAAGGTTCACTTGTATCACATGACACACATGATATATTGGTGAGACTGATGTGACGTGTTGGGGTCATTTTTGTCAAGAACGACTTCGTTAAAGGCTTTTACTCAAGTCCAACAATCATAGAGGACATTTAGAAATTGACCATTACTTTGTTGACGTGTCAGCGATAGTTTACAAACCTCATCGACATTCTTACAATGTACATTTGTGCAAATTCTTTTATGTTGTTTTAGGTTAGTTTGTGTTGTTTAACACTGGTTACAAATTCTACCCTAAACTGAGTCGTTTAATTATAAGGTTGATTATGACATGTTCAGACTTGCCCGGGAATGTTTTCAAGCTTCATCTTCATTTTTCCATTAACACAAGTTGGTTGATTTATTTGTAGGCTTGAGCCACTACGTCATTGATACAGAACACCTGAATCACTCAATAAAAAAGTTGGTTGTCAATCGCATTGGTAAATTTTGACCATCATATATATATGACCTGTTCAAGACTAAAAATAAATTGAATTGTAATACAATGAAACCTTGCAATTCATTTAGATGCTCGAGACAGATAGTTGATCGAACAAGGAGTTACCATTCAAGTTATTCCGAATTTTGCATAGGTTAATTTACATGTTTTTCAACTTACGTCAAACACTATCCGTTGCCAGCTTTAAGCGATCTGTCTTGTTATGGTGTTTATATTCGACGAACATCAATATAGCAAGGACCATATTCCGATATCTAGCATGAAAAAATATGATATACTAATAATAATTGTTTGAACAGTCTCACAGAAAGTCTAATTTGCAATTGAAAAAGAGAAACGGGATGACTCAAAGCCTCCACCTTTGCTCTTCAGTACATTCGAGATTGTTACCAATAAAAACGAAGCTTAAACCAAAAAAAACTATATGCCTTGATGGTATCATTTTGACGATCACTAAAGGATCAATTTACCAAGACTAAAAGTCGATAATTGGTTCCCCAATTTTGAGATTACGCTCCAAAGTCCACGACAGGTTGAAGAGTTTTGCCGTGACAAACTTGAATATTTTATTCACATTTATGTTGTAAGACGCGCTTGAGAAGAACAAGGTAGCGTTTATGGCCTTGGCGCATGCTCTTGCCTACAATTTAAAGAAATGAAACATGTAGAATACAGAGTTATAAGCAACTCCTTATTCCCTTATTTGCAAGTAGTTAGATTAAATAATTAAGTTACTGTAATATTTTCTTTGGCGAAAAAGGTTTTCAAATGCATTAGTCTTTGGCAAAAAGGGTGTATCATTGATGCAAGAACATGATCATGACAATAAGAAGTATTTACGCGTCACAATACTAATATGTGACGTGCTCATTTGTTCATATCTAACAAAACTTTCGTCTTTAGAAACACATATGAGGTGCGGTTTTCGGTGAATAATCGCAACGAGCTTAACATGAATCCCCACTTATGATTATGTCGAACCAATATTTTTGTGAAAAAAACATATGAAATAAAGAAAAAACAATAAAACTTTGTTACTTAATATTCATAGTAGTAAAGATAAAAAGTGAAAAGTTACCTCACTTGAAATAGTCCATTGCATATCAATCGGGAATTCAATGAAATCATCAAACTTGCTACCAACCATAACCGGAATTGCCGTCTACAATCAATCATATTAAACAGAATCATAACAAAATAATTTAAAAATTAATTTTCATATATTTTTTAATGAAATAATTTAGCATTTACTCACCTGATTATATTTCCTTGCTTGTTGATACCAAATGATTACACTGAAATAATAATTAGAATAAAAACAACATATATCAATCAACAATTTTTATTTAAAAAAAAACCATAAAAACTTGAAAGAAATTTCTTATAGTACCATACCTATTCAATGTACAACGGCTCGTTAGATCAAACATGAACAACATCGCAACGGAGTCTTTACAAGCTTCACGAATTCCCTTCGTGCAATCACCATCATCTACAATCAAAAATATCAATTTTCGTTAGTGGCTTATCGTATCAACGTTTACAAGACATAGATTACACCAAATGTTAATGGAATTTTAGCAAGTGCATTACTTGTAAAATTGTTAATTGTCCTACACATGTAAAATTTGTTAAACTTTATATGGATCATGGATGTATCACATTACGTAAGTTCGATGATTTTAAACAAGAAAATGTTTGTGCATTAAACGTAATACGTCACTTGCATAAAACACAAAACATGTAAATATAAGTTCTCATCAAATGCACTTTTATAAAATAGTACTCCGTAGAAGATTCTGCATCAAACAAACATTTATTAAAAGTACTTTTGGTAAAACAAAACATTCATAAATCATAAATGTACATTTTTGTAACATGTAACATCCAAAAAAAAAAAAAAAAAACAATGAAGATAAATTACTGATTTTACCTAGAGAAAATGCATCACCACCACCAACTTCCCAAATGCTGTAAAAAATCCTAGCACCTTTAACAGTTAAAACTTTATCCACCGGTGTCATCACTTCCGTCACCTTTTCTTGTTTTTCATCTTTTCCGATATACTTCTCCTGCAAAAATATATATAAAAACACACACTTCATTATTTAAAAAACTAAAACATGGGTATTATTCATCTCATCACAATCTCAAAAGGGTATTTTTCAAAAACTGAAAAAAACGTTATAAAAAAAGAAAACTAAAAACTAACCAAAAAGCTTGTTTTTCCAATATGGTTATCACCGAAAAGGCTAATTTTCAAAGCAACCAGATCATCAGAAGAAGCATCTTCATTAGTGTTATGATCACACTCGCCGGAGGTCATTTTAGCGGTGGGGTAGAGTCGGTTGACGGTGGCTGTGTTGCCGGAATCTTTAATTTGACGGTATTGAATTGGTTTAGTGACACAACAAGAGAGAATTCTGTCGCAAAAGGATGTGATATTGTAGGTAGTGTGTTTTTTGATTGTTTTCTTTAGCTTCAAACGCAATATTTTTCTTAAAAAAGGGGTCATTTTATTTTTAATGATGGAAAGTGAAATATTTTGGGAAATTGTGAGTAAACAAAGGGGTTGCTATAGCAACACCTCCTATAGTACACAGTACAAATTGTTATGCGCACAGTATAACACTGTTATACAAAAAGTACAACCCCGATATGAATAAAATGGTGTGTATATAGGAGGTTTGGGGTGAGTGTATCGATACCCCGTAAATAAAATGGAGTGATGGGCTATTTACGGGAAATTAAATATTTTCAACATTTTTGTTTCGTCATAAATTAAAGATTTTCTAGACTGAAAGTTGGTTTGACTGATAACTTCAAAACTAAAGGTATGTTTGTTAAAAGTAGTAGTGAGTACTGAGCAGTAGCAGTAAGCTGTGAGCGGCAACCACAACTCACCGCTTCTTAAAAAAGTATTGCTCACCGGCTTTTTACCAAATAACTATTAAAAATCAAAATGCTCATTACTCACCACTTCAAAAAGCTTCCGACCGCTCTTTGCCAACATACCATGCGACTATTAGTTAAGAATTACGCGTTAGTGCGTCACACATGTTCAGTTGCTTCATTCGTATAGGGGGAGTTGCTATTAAAACCATAAGCTATCTGGCAAAACCTTTCATTTTGCCGCTTGTGAGATCTCAACACGAGGCTTCCTCAAAAAAATCTCAAGCACTACCTGTGACAACCGGCAGTTTAGGGAGCTATTTTAAAAACCCGCATTACAATTTAAGTTCGTTTATAATTTTTATTTGAAATTTTCATTTCACAACGAACTTGTAAGACCTATGTTATGGATATTTTAAATTAATGACGTTATGGAATTCGTGAATTATGTTCATAATTCATTGTTGATTTAATGTTCGGTGATGTATATTTGAATTCTCACTTGGTACTACGTTGACTTTGGCACTAGGATTACCTAACGAAAGTTTATGATTCGTCTTAACGAGTCCGGCTATATTTTTAATCGGTTACGAGATGTTCTCGAGTGATATTGAAATTTTGAAATGAGTTCGGGTCCGGGCCACATGTTTTTACAATTACCCGCGTCACCCGCTCCACCATAATAATATTTTTATTATTACTATTATTATTATTATTATTATTATTATTATTATTATTATTATTATTATTATTATTATTATTATTATTATTATTAATAAATTGCAAAAAAAATAAAATAATAATAAAGAGTAAACTACACTATATGGTCCCTGTGGTTTTTTTTCGGTACACACACAAACAAACACAAACACAACCATTCACTCATTCTCTCTCTCTAACCCATCATCTCCCCCACACCTTAACCCTAGCCGCCGAACCTTATTTCCGGCCACCACCGCCGCATCTCCGACCCCCCAACAAAACAAACACCACCATTTTATTCCTCTCTTCACCCTCTTTCATTTGATATATGATACTTGCCTTAGAACCTCCGTTAACACCACCAAATTTCTAATAATCCATTCGAATTTTTATACCTTTTCTAGATCCGTGCATTTGGAGGTCCAAGAAGGTGAGAAGGAGTTATTCTTGGGTTTTGGGAGCCACGAATTGGTGCTAATCCGTGGCTACACGGATTATTATGTTGAGAATCGAATTGATCTTGAATGGAAATGATGTTTTAAAGATAAAAATAAGTTTGGTATCCGGGTTTTCTTGGTTTTGGTTGTGGTTGACCCGGAACCGAGAGCTAGGCTCTCGGCTTATTTTTGGTTCGAGCCCGGTGTGGCTTTGGTTCCTTGGTGATGATTGTTGTTTGGTTGTTGTCGAGGGTGGTGTACCCTTTGAACCGAGTTAACCGAGACCGTGTGGTCTCGGGGTTTCCTTCGATGCTCGAAATAGTTGTGGTTCGACCCTTGTGGGTCGCGGCTTAGCCGTGTATTATTTTGTTGCCGATTTGACCATTGGGTCGAATGAGTTATTTGGTTATCTCATTTTGCTCTTGTGAGCTATATGATGCTTATGTGTTGGCTCGAGTCCAAGTGACTCGCGGTTTGGAGCCGAGACTCAAGTGAGTCAAGGGCTCGGGTCGGCTTGGTAAACCGACCCACACATTAACTTTGTTAATGTTATTTCTTGAATAATTGTGAACTTGATTGTTACCTTGTTGTGGTATTTCATATCGGCCGAATACTTTTGGTTGGGTCGAGACCGTGTTTGGTCTCGACATTGGATATTATTATTGGTAATTGAGGAGTTGTTGACGAAAGTTATTGAGGACCGATTGTGAGACGGTCGTTAGATTGACGGAGATAGGTTAGTCGGGTGCCGTAGTCGGACCCTATTGTTGTAGCCCGTGGTTTGAGATTGTGATTGGACGGAGATTTGTTATTTATGACTTTTGCTTATTATTGGACTTGGACAATGAGCCGAGAGTCATGACTCGGACATATGACCATTTCGTATAACTCAATAACTATAAAAATCGAAACGAGAATAATAAAACTCGTAATAATAATTATTGATAATATGAACGTTTATATGAAAGTATATACGTGAATAACGTATATATAACTATATAAACGCGTATATTAATAATAATAATAATCACGAGTCGTATTATAAATAATACGATTAGATATATATTAGGCTACGAAAGTGGCGTAATATTATTAAACGTATTACTATTATAAAAATTGTGTTATAAAACGGGAAACTCCCGACAATTATGAAACGTTTAATAAAATGTCATTTCAAGATATATAACGGATAAACTTATTGAGTTAGGCGAAATTGTTGTCACTCGGGTCCAGGTAAGTTATCTTCTGTGACGTTCGTGTTGTCACGGATATATGACGACTAATATAGACGTTTTCTATAATTAAATAACCACTTAACCGTAAGGTTGAGCCGGGTTATTTGGCTATATGAAATGAATATATTAGTGGGCATCGTATCCTACGACGCCCATAGGTCGTAGTATATGTAAAGTGTAATAGATTGCGAGTGTATATATCGGGAAATCTGGCCAATTTGACGATATATATGAGGAATTTATTAAACTATGATATATACTATATAGAATTTATGTGCTATGTGCTTTAGGTTGTGTGTAATCTTGGAACGGTATATTACGTAAATAAATATGAGGATTATCAAGTCGACGGATTTGGTAAACTTTGGCGATTTATTTAAATGATATATTGGGCTAATATTAGATCTATAGTTTATTTACCTTTCTATATGTGATCTCTCTTTGGTTTTTTTTGAGTCGACCCACCACCCGTATGGATACCAAACGCAAATACACCAAACTAATACGAAATGGATTTTCGGAAATAAAACGGATTCTCGTCCGGGTTTGGGAATATTATATATTTGAGGAAATGATTTCTGAAAGAGTTAATATTGTTAGGTCGTGCCAAGTCCGTAGTTGCTGTTTTGTGAGTTACCATACATCTTATTTCTACCGACTTCTACTTGATATTTTCTGGACTTGAGGTGAGTCATAGCCCCACTTTTACTCTTGAACTTTGTTTTCAATACTTGGGGTGAGAAACGTGCAAATGCTTTATGTGGACTATTATCGCTTTTTGATTTCAAAACTTGCTATGCTTATAGAACTAGGTAGAGCGAGGCCTAGACTTGAACTAGGTAAGCTATTGATTTGGTTATAGAGCGAGGCCTAGACTAGATCTAGGTAAGCTATTGATTTGGATGTTGAGCGAGGCCTAGCCCCCGAGCTAGGTAAGCTATTGGATTGATTATAGAGCGAGGCCTAGACTTGAGCTAGGTAAGCTATCGATTGGATTGATTTGAGCTATAGCGTGCACCTATAGGGATGATTTGATTTGGTTGGTCTATTTTGGTTGGATGAGTGAGCCCTAGTCTAGCTAGCAAGCGTTTTGCGTATATGTCCACTATATTGAATTAAGAATCTAAACCTATGATCTCACCAGCGAAAGCTGACTTTTAGCACGTTTTCTCAGGAAATTAAGTGATGCTCTGCGGATGCTTGGGATTGGAGGCTTGGCATTTGGCACCGGTTATGGATCTATAATTCTAAAACTCTGATAACTATTGTGGACCTATATTTATTTCTTTTGGGCCTGACTTTGGATGTTTTTGGGATAATGTAAACTTTAAAACCCCGCGTGGTTGTATTTTATCTTGTTTACTTTATCTCGTTCTTTTATGTCTTGTGTTTGGATACCAATCCCCGTAGCACCCCGAAAGCTTGTTGAGTCTTCCGCTGTACCAAATTTTGGGGGTGTTACAGATTGGTATCAGAGCCAAGGTTATAGAGAACTAGGTAAATAGACACCTAAACTATAACCGATTTTTATAGAAAATGATCCTTGACCATCGCCCGCCAGCCCGCCAAGCCGAAGCATCATTGTTTATCATTGAGGTATTATGAGATATTTGAGATGATTAGAGATTTGGGATTTCTTGAGATGATTTGAGGATTTGAGGTTTATTGATTTGGTGATATGATGCGTTTTGAGGAATTATATGCGTTCTTGAGGAATTATATGCGTTTTGAGGAATTATATGGCTTAATTGTTTTGAGAATGGTTTTAGTAATGCGGTATTTAAATCTTTCTTGATTTTATACGATTTGGAATTATATGATGATTTTGGATATGGTATTTTGAGTTCGCGGTTTAGTTGTTTTTGAAACACTTACACCTACCCTACGCCGTTGTCACAGACCATGGCCTCCCATATGCCTGATGTCGTTGAGGATATTCTTACTACACCGGTATTGCCAGCACGGTTCACCATGGCCCCTGATGATCCTTACCAGGTTGCCATGCATTCAGCTACTATGACACTGACAGGTTCTACTTCAGCACCATCTGCTGCATCTACGCAGGGACCCTCATCTTCTCTAGGGCTCCCTGGTACATCGAGGCAGCTTACTCTTCATCAGGCTTTGGCTCGTGTGGCTCCACGTTTTGCCCACCGAGCTACGGCACGCATGTCGGTACGCCCTACTTCACCACCTTTACAGATTAATGCTCATTCTCTTCTGTCTGAGGCGCCACCCACATCATTGCGTCGTCGTCCTAGATCACCTACCCCTTCCCCACATGGTTCACCTAGTAGGAGACGACGATTGATGATGTACTCTTCCGATGAGGAGGAGGAGGAGTACGAGGGTGAGGATGAGGCCGATGACCCTGAGCGGGAGGATGACCCTCAGGAGGTTGAGCAGGGTGATGATGATGACCCTGAGGAGGAGGATGACCCTCAGGAGGATGAGATGCCTGATGATGATGATGTGTTAGTACCACCAGCTCAGGCTGAGGAGCCTGATTCACCTGTACCTCCGATTGAGCCTGACTCACCTGATCATCCGTTTTTGTTTGAGTTGCCACCTGGTAGTCCCGCTGAGTCGGATGCACCTTCTGAGATTTCTGCTGAGCATGCAGAGTTGGGTGAGATTGGCAGGTTATGGGCTCGGATTACTAAGCTTAGTGAGAGAGTTGCACGTGTATCCGATCGACTTGAGAGGGTTATTGGAGAGTTCATAGCGGATCTGAGAGTGGATATGACTGTGGTTGTGGGCAGGACTACTGAGATGAGGAGAGTTTTGATGGAGGTTCATGAGTATATCGATAGTTTACAGCGAGGTTTTGTTACAGCTCGAGAGGCCGACCGCAAGCTATGGCAAAGGAATGCCGAGCTGGAGAAGGAGGTGGCTGACCTCAAGAGAGACCGAGACACCCATAGCGTTGAGCTAGGATCGTTATGGAGGGATCTTGATGGCTTGAGGCAGGAGTTGAGTAGGCTCCGCCAGCAGCGTGGCTAGTTGATTGGTTTATGTTGTCTTGTTGCTTTCTTAACCGAGGAGTGTTCGGTTAGAAAAGCTAGTTATCCTATTTTTGATGTATTTTCCGTTGATTACTCGTCTTGTTGGAACGATTATTATCTTTGTGTTTTCGGTAGTTGGAATGATGTTGGATCTTTATTGTATGGTCGATGGTTATTATGATATGGTATTATGTGGTTTTTGGACGTTATGGAAATTGAGTTCCTATTCGCCTTATTGATGCTTTACGGTGTATTGTTGATTTTCTTTCCATGACTTAGCTTTGTTGATAAATTCTTGTTGAGCATATGATAAGTCTTATCGGAGACTCACGAACTTGTATGATGTTTCAGATCAATGGCCCCACGAAGAAACCCTGTTAGAGCTACCAGAACTGGACCCGCAACGGCTACCCCTAGTCGTCGAGGACGTCGTCCAGCTCGAAATGTTGAGACCCCTACTCCTGATAACCTGGACACCACTACCCGCAACAACAGGAATCAGAATGTTGATGTTCAGGGAGACAATGATCATGTTCCACTTAATGCACCTACTGTGGATCAAGCATTGATCAATCAACTTGTGGAGCAACGGGTTGCTGAGTTACTAGCTGAGTCAAATCATTCCAACAATTCTGCTGGAACTTTTCCACCTGTTCGTGCTAATGGATGTCAATACAAGGAGTTTAAGATTTGTGGACCGATTGAGTTTGGTGGAACAGAAGGAGTGGTTTACTTGGTTAGGTGGATTGAGAAGACTGAGTCTGTGTTCAATGTCAGTGGTTGTGCGGAGAATGCGAAGGTAAAGTTTGCTTCTTTTACCTTCAAAGATGAAGCCTTAACTTGGTGGAACAATTACCGTAACTCGGTTGGGAGTGATGCGGCTTATGCTATGACTTGGGAGCAATTTAAGTCTTTGCTGATTCAGACTTACTGCCCAAGGAATGAGATTAAGAAATTGGAGATTGAGTTCTGGAACCACAAGGTGAAAGGTACCGATATGGCAACTTACAATCGCCGTTATCGAGAGTTGGCCTTACTCTGTCCCGATATGGTTAGGACTGAAACCCAAAAGATTGAGAGGTATACTGATGGATTGCCGGTAGCTACTAGGAACGATGTGATATCTGCTAAGCCTGCAAACATACATGAGGCTATTACTATTGCTCAACAATTGATGGACTCTTTGGCATTGGAAGAAGCTGAGAAAGATAAGAATGGAAAGAGGAAGAGGGACGATCACTCTAAGGGTAATGATCGTCGAAACAAGTGACAACTAACTACTAGAGCTTATGCCATGGGAGATGGAGACAAGAAGAACTACAATGGAGATGCACCCAAATGTAACCGATGTTACAAGCATCATTCTGGTCGATGTACTGTAATGTGCAAGAATTGCTCTAAGATGGGACACATAGCTAAGGATTGTAGAGCTCGACCACTTGCTATGGTTCAAGCTACTCCTGAAACTATGAGCAAAGCGAATGTTACTTGCTATGGATGTGGAAAGAAAGGACATTATCGGAATGAATGTAGGGAATCGTGGAACCGAGGAAATCAAGGATCGGGTGGTAATGGGTACAACAATGGAAACCGTGGAGCTGGAGGAAACCGTGGACGACAAGATAATGGGGACCAACGTGTGGAAGCTGGAGTTGCTCATGGGAGAGTGTATGCACTCGGAAACGAGAGAGGAGAAGATCCGAACGTCGTTACTGGTACGTTCCTTCTCAATAATCGTTATGCTTCCATACTATTTGATACTGGTGCCGATAAGAGTTTTGTGTCCACTAAGTTTGCACCCTTACTTGAGAAACCCCCGATGGCCTTAGGAATTGGGTATGATGTAGAGTTAGCTAATGGAAACATAGAAAGGATTAAGACTATCATTCGTGGATGCACGTTAAACTTTCTGAACCGTCCTTTCAACATAGATCTTCTACCCGTCACATTAGGGAGTTTTGATGTCATTATCGGCATGGATTGGTTGTCAAGGTATCGTGCCCATATAATCTGCGATGAGAAGATCGTGCGTGTGCCTTATGGCAAGGAGATTCTGAATATATTAGGAGACCGAAAGGATTCTAGGAGCCCATCCCGATTAGCAGTTATATCTTGCACAAAGTTACCGAAGCTAATGGAGAAAGGGAATTACCTTTTCTTGGCCCAAATTTCTGAAAAGGAGAAGAAGGAAATGTGCATTGGAGATGTACCTATAGTTCGTGATTTTTCGGATGTGTTTCCCGATGATTTGCCAGGAATTCCGCCTACTAGACAAGTGGAATTTCAGATTGAGTTGATACCTGGTGCTGCACCTGTAGCACGAGCGCCTTATCGTCTTGCACCTACTGAACTAGAAGAGTTGTCGAAACAATTAGCAGAGTTAGCCGAGAAGGGATTCATAAGACCAAGTTCTTCACCTTAGGGAGCCTCGGTCTTATTTGTGAAGAAGAAGGATGGATCGTTCCGAATGTGTATTGATTATCGAGAGTTGAACAAGTTAACGGTGAAGAATAGATACCCGTTACCGAGGATCGACGATTTGTTCGATCAACTTCAAGGATCGAGTGTGTATTCGAAGATCGATTTGAGATCGGGATATCATCAGCTTCGAGTACGCGAGGAAGATATTCCGAAAACGGCTTTCAGAACCCGTTACGGGCATTACGAGTTTCAGGTGATGCCGTTTGGGTTGACTAACGCACCGGCGGTATTCATGGACCTCATGAATCGGGTGTGTAAGCCGTACTTAGATAAGTTCGTGATTGTGTTTATCGATGACATTCTGATTTATTCAAAGAGTAAGAAAGAACATGAGGAGCATCTAAGACTTATCTTAGAATTGCTCAGGAAGGAGAAACTGTATGCCAAGTTTTCGAAATGCGAATTTTGGATTCCGACGGTACAATTTCTAGGTCACGTAATTGATAGACAAGGAGTTCATGTGGATCCTGCTAAGATTGAGGCGATTAAAGATTGGGCTGCACCTACGACCCCAACGGAAGTTCGTCAGTTCTTGGGATTAGCCGGTTATTACCGAAGATTCATTGAGGGGTTTTCGAAGATAGCAAAACCGTTGACCAAATTGACTCAAAAGAGTGTTAAGTATGAATGGGGAGATAAGGAAGAGGAAGCCTTTCAGTTACTTAAGGAGATGTTGTGTAGTGCTCCTATTTTGGCATTACCCGAAGGTAACGAGGATTTCGTCGTCTATTGTGACGCTTCACATAAAGGTTTAGGAGCTGTGTTAATGCAACGAGAAAAAGTGATAGCTTATGCTTCCCGACAGCTCAAGAAGCATGAGAAGAACTACACCACCCATGATTTGGAGTTAGGTGCTGTGGTTTTTGCTTTGAGGATATGGAGACATTACTTGTATGGAACCAAGTGCGTAGTGTTTACTGATCACAAAAGTCTGCAACACATTCTGAACCAAAAAGAGCTTAACATGAGGCAGCGACGTTGGATTGAGTTGCTAAGCGATTACGATTGTGAAATTCGCTACCATCCGGGTAAAGCAAACGTTGTTGCTGACGCCCTTAGTCGAAAAGAGAGAATTCCACCATTACGGGTTAGGTCATTAGGAATGACTATCGTATCGCCATTACCGTCTCAAATATTAGAAGCTCAAACGGAAGCATTGAAAGCAGAAAATAGACCTGCTGAGAATATATTTGGGTTGGCAGAAAATGAGAAAGGATTTGTTAAGCGTTCTGATGGAGTGTTATGTTTTGGAGAACGAAGTTGGGTACTATTGTATGGAGGAATTCGAGGATTGATTATGCATGAGTCGCATAAGTCGAGATACTCCATTCATCCTGGGTCGGACAAAATGTACCAGGATTTGAAGAAATTATATTGGTGGCCAAATATGAAGGCAGATATAGCATTGTATGTTAGTAAGTGCTTGACCTGCTCTAAGGTTAAAGCCGAGCATCAAAGACCGCCAGGATTGTTGACGCAACCAGAACTCCCGGTTTGGAAGTGGGAGCGGATTACGATGGACTTTATTACCAAATTACCGAGGACAGCTAGCGGATGTGACGCTATCTGGGTAATTGTGGATCGACTGACAAAGTCTGCTCATTTCTTAGCTATTAGTGAAGATGATAGTGTGGATAAGCTTGCGAGGTTATATGTGAAGGAAATTATTTCGCGTCATGGAGTCCCGATATCTATTATTTCGGATCGTGATAGTCGTTTTACGTCGGCTTTGTGGCGATCACTTCAAACGGCTTTGGGGACGAGGCTTGATATGAGTACTGCATATCATCCCCAAACCGATGGTCAAAGTGAGAGGACCATTCAGACGTTAGAGGATATGCTTCGTGCATGCATCATAGACTTTGGTAAGGGCTGGGAGAAGTATTTACCCCTTGCGGAGTTTTCCTATAATAATAGCTACCACACAAGTCTTAAGGCTGCACCATTCGAAGCTTTGTATGGCAGGAAGTGTCGTTCGCCTATTGGTTGGGCAGAAGTTGGAGATAGTCAACTTACATGCCCTGAGCTTATTTTGGAAACTACAGAGAAAGTAACTCAGATTCGTGATCGGTTACAAGCGGCCAGAGATAGGCAGAAGAGCTACGCCGATCAGAGACGTAAACCTTTAGAGTTCCAGGTTGGAGACAAAGTAATGCTGAAAGTCTCGCCTTGGAAAGGTATAATACGTTTCGGGAAACGTGGTAAACTCAACCCACGCTACATTGGACCATTCTTGATCTTAGAAAGGATTGGGCCCGTGGCTTATAGGTTGGAATTACCATCCGAACTGAGCAAAGTTCACGATGTGTTTCACATGAGTAATTTGAAGAAATGTCTTTCCGATGAGATGCCCGTCATTCCAATGAGGGACATTCGTGTTGATGAGAAACTGAATTTCGTGGAAGAACCGATTGAGATTTTAGATCGTGAAGTTAAACGACTCAAGAGAAGTCGCATTCCGCTCGTCAAGGTTCGTTGGAATTCCCGACATGGACCAAAGTTTACGTGGGAACGTGAGGACGAGTTCAGGAAGAGATATCCGAAGCTTTTCACTTCGTAGATGAGTTTTTCCGAGTGAAACCCGGGACGGGTTTCCTTCTGAGACGGGGAGGATGTGACAACCGGCAGTTTAGGGAGCTATTTTAAAAACCCGCATTACAATTTAAGTTCATTTATAATTTTTATTTGAAATTTTCATTTCACAACGAACTTGTAAGACCTATGTTATGGATATTTTAAATTAATGACGTTATGGAATTCGTGAATTATGTTCATAATTCATTGTTGATTTAATGTTCGGTGATGTATATTTGAATTCTCACTTGGTACTACGTTGACTTTGGCACTAGGATTACCTAACGAAAGTTTATGATTCGTCTTAACGAGTCCGGCTATATTTTTAATCGGTTACGAGATGTTCTCGAGTGATATTGAAATTTTGAAATGAGTTCGGGTCCGGGCCACATGTTTTTACAATTACCCGCGTCACCCGCTCCACCGTATTATTATTATTATTATTATTATTATTATTATTATTATTATTATTATTATTATTATTATTATTATTATTATTATTATTATTATTATTATTATTAATAAATTGCAAAAAAAAAAATAATAATAATAAAGAGTAAACTACACTATATGGTCCCTGTGGTTTTTTTTTCGGTACACACACAAACAAACACAAACACAACCATTCACTCATTCTCTCTCTCTAACCCATCATCTCCCCCACACCTTAACCCTAGCCGCCGAACCTTATTTCCGGCCACCACCGCCGCATCTCTGACCCCCCAACAAAACAAACACCACCATTTTATTCCTCTCTTCACCCTCTTTCATTTGATATATGATACTTGCCTTAGAACCTCCGTTAACACCACCAAATTTCTAATAATCCATTCGAATTTTTATACCTTTTCTAGATCCGTGCATTTGGAGGTCCAAGAAGGTGAGAAGGAGTTATTCTTGGGTTTTGGGAGCCACGAATTGGTGCTAATCCGTGGCTACACGGATTATTATGTTGAGAATCGAATTGATCTTGAATGGAAATGATGTTTTAAAGATAAAAATAAGTTTGGTATCCGGGTTTTCTTGGTTTTGGTTGTGGTTGACTCGGAACCGAGAGCTAGGCTCTCGGCTTATTTTTGGTTCGAGCCCGGTGTGGCTTTGGTTCCTTGGTGATGATTGTTGTTTGGTTGTTGTCGAGGGTGGTGTACCCTTTGAACCGAGCTAACCGAGACCGTGTGGTCTCGGGGTTTCCTTCGATGCTCGAAATAGTTGTGGTTCGACCCTTGTGGGTCGCGGCTTAGCCGTGTATTATTTTGTTGCCGATTTGACCATTGGGTCGAATGAGTTATTTGGTTATCTCATTTTGCTCTTGTGAGCTATATGATGCTTATGTGTTGGCTCGAGTCCAAGTGACTCGCGGTTTGGAGCCGAGACTCAAGTGAGTCAAGGGCTCGGGTCGGCTTGGTAAACCGACCCACACATTAACTTTGTTAATGTTATTTCTTGAATAATTGTGAACTTGATTGTTACCTTGTTGTGGTATTTCATATCGGCCGAATACTTTTGGTTGGGTCGAGACCGTGTTTGGTCTCGACATTGGATATTATTATTGGTAATTGAGGAGTTGTTGACGAAAGTTATTGAGGACCGATTGTGAGACGGTCGTTAGATTGACGGAGATAGGTTAGTCGGGTGCCGTAGTCGGACCCTATTGTTGTAGCCCGTGGTTTGAGATTGTGATTGGACGGAGATTTGTTATTTATGACTTTTGCTTATTATTGGACTTGGACAATGAGCCGAGAGTCATGACTCGGACATATGACCATTTCGTATAACTCAATAACTATAAAAATCGAAACGAGAATAATAAAACTCGTAATAATAATTATTGATAATATGAACGTTTATATGAAAGTATATACGTGAATAACGTATATATAACTATATAAACGCGTATATTAATAATAATAATAATCACGAGTCGTATTATAAATAATACGATTAGATATATATTAGGCTACGAAAGTGGCGTAATATTATTAAACGTATTACTATTATAAAAATTGTGTTATAAAACGGGAAACTCCCGACAATTATGAAACGTTTAATAAAATGTCATTTCAAGATATATAACGGATAAACTTATTGAGTTAGGTGAAATTGTTGTCACTCGGGTCCAGGTAAGTTATCTTCTGTGACGTTCGTGTTGTCACGGATATATGACGACTAATATAGACGTTTTCTATAATTAAATAACCACTTAACCGTAAGGTTGAGCCGGGTTATTTGGCTATATGAAATGAATATATTAGTGGGCATCGTATCCTACGACGCCCATAGGTCGTAGTATATGTAAAGTGTAATAGATTGCGAGTGTATATATCGGGAAATCTGGCCAATTTGACGATATATATGAGGAATTTATTAAACTATGATATATACTATATAGAATTTATGTGCTATGTGCTTTAGGTTGGGTGTAATCTTGGAACGGTATATTACGTAAATAAATATGAGGATTATCAAGTCGACGGATTTGGTAAACTTTGGCGATTTATTTAAATGATATATTGGGCTAATATTAGATCTATAGTTTATTTACCTTTCTATATGTGATCTCTCTTTGGTTTGTTTTGAGTCGACCCACCACCCGTATGGATACCAAACGCAAATACACCAAACTAATACGAAATGGATTTTCGGAAATAAAACGGATTCTCGTCCGGGTTTGGGAATATTATATATTTGAGGAAATGATTTCTGAAAGAGTTAATATTGTTAGGTCGTGCCAAGTCCGTAGTTGCTGTTTTGTGAGTTACCATACATCTTATTTCTACCGACTTCTACTTGATATTTTCTGGACTTGAGGTGAGTCATAGCCCCACTTTTACTCTTGAACTTTGTTTTCAATACTTGGGGTGAGAAACGTGCAAATGCTTTATGTGGACTATTATCGCTTTTTGATTTCAAAACTTGCTATGCTTATAGAACTAGGTAGAGCGAGGCCTAGACTTGAACTAGGTAAGCTATTGATTTGGTTATAGAGCGAGGCCTAGACTAGATCTAGGTAAGCTATTGATTTGGATGTTGAGCGAGGCCTAGCCCCCGAGCTAGGTAAGCTATTGGATTGATTATAGAGCGAGGCCTAGACTTGAGCTAGGTAAGCTATCGATTGGATTGATTTGAGCTATAGCGTGCACCTATAGGGATGATTTGATTTGGTTGGTCTATTTTGGTTGGATGAGTGAGCCCTAGTCTAGCTAGCAAGCGTTTTGCGTATATGTCCACTATATTGAATTAAGAATCTAAACCTATGATCTCACCAGCGAAAGCTGACTTTTAGTACGTTTTCTCAGGAAATTAAGTGATGCTCTGCGGATGCTTGGGATTGGAGGCTTGGCATTTGGCACCGGTTATGGATCTATAATTCTAAAACTCTGATAACTATTGTGGACCTATATTTATTTCTTTTGGGCCTGACTTTGGATGTTTTTGGGATAATGTAAACTTTAAAACCCCGCGTGGTTGTATTTTATCTTGTTTACTTTATCTCGTTCTTTTATGTCTTGTGTTTGGATACCAATCCCCGTAGCACATCGAAAGCTTGTTGAGTCTTCCGCTGTACCAAATTTTGGGGGTGTTACAGATTGGTATCAGAGCCAAGGTTATAGAGAACTAGGTAAATAGACACCTAAACTATAACCGATTTTTATAGAAAACGATCCTTGACCATCGCCCGCCAGCCCGCCAAGCCGAAGCATCATTGTTTATCATTGAGGTATTATGAGATATTTGAGATGATTAGAGATTTGGGATTTCTTGAGATGATTTGAGGATTTGAGGTTTATTGATTTGGTGATATGATGCGTTTTGAGGAATTATATGCGTTCTTGAGGAATTATATGTGTTTTGAGGAATTATATGGCTTAATTGTTTTGAGAATGGTTTTAGTAATGCGGTATTTAAATCTTTCTTGATTTTATACGATTTGGAATTATATGATGATTTTGGATATGGTATTTTGAGTTCGCGGTTTAGTTTTTTTGAAACACTTACACCTACCCTACGCCGTTGTCACAGACCATGGCCTCCCATATGCCTGATGTCGTTGAGGATATTCTTACTACACCGGTATTGCCAGCACGGTTCACCATGGCCCCTGATGATCCTTACCAGGTTGCCATGCATTCAGCTACTATGACACTGACAGGTTCTACTTCAGCACCATCTGCTGCATCTACGCAGGGACCCTCATCTTCTCTAGGGCTCCCTGGTACATCGAGGCAGCTTACTCTTCATCAGGCTTTGGCTCGTGTGGCTCCACGTTTTGCCCACCGAGCTACGGCACGCATGTCGGTACGCCCTACTTCACCACCTTTACAGATTGATGCTCATTCTCTTCTGTCTGAGGCGCCACCCACATCATTGCGTCGTCGTCCTAGATCACCTACCCCTTCCCCACATGGTTCACCTAGTAGGAGACGACGATTGATGATGTACTCTTCCGATGAGGAGGAGGAGGAGTACGAGGGTGAGGATGAGGCCGATGACCCTGAGCGGGAGGATGACCCTCAGGAGGTTGAGCAGGGTGATACACTACCACTGAAGTGCACGTTTGGAGTTTAATTTGACGTTTTTTTTTTTTTTTTTTTTTTTTTTTTTAATTTTTTTTATTATTATTATAAATTTATTTTAATAAATATGTTAAGTTTGTAGTTAAATTTTATACTTTCATACTCTATGATGGAGGATTGTAATTAATTGGCTAATCATCTTGTTCTTGTAGTTAAACAACTACTACGATGTTTTTACAAAAATGATCTGATTCAAAACTTAGTAAGTCCACATTTTAAAGATCGTCAGTTAAATTGTAAGAATTGGCCACAAATAACTTGGTTAAATCACGTAAATTTGAGTCAAAACTAGTATTCGTAACATGTACATAAAAAGTACTCGTATTAGGGAGTATTCGCGTAAACAAGCCACCTTTTTGTTTGTTTTATGAAAATAGGGCGATATATGAAATTAATTATTGTTTTTAAACCAACTTTAGTACTTGGTAGTTATGACTAGTTATGTTGACTATAAGTATTAGTAATTTGTTATCTACAAAATAAAATGACACATGATGTTAACGATCTAAAATTGTAAATAGAAGAAAAGATGCCATGCCATGTCATACGTGTAAGGATTGATATACCAAATTACAAGCAACAAAAACCTCAAGTTATTTATTTATTTATTTTTTTTTTATTTTTTTTTTTTTGAAAGGTGAATTTCAACTTAGAATCGACCACCTTCGCGGACAGCGAAGGCCCCATCGCCACCCCGCCAGACTATGTTGTCTGAACCGGGTCCACGCTGATCTCAGGTGGTAACGGGTTTCCCCCGGAAACCGTACTGCCTCCACACAAGTTACCTTGCTGGAGAAACAGCCGGATGAAAACCGGGCCATGCTCAGGATTCTAACCCCAGCGGCTTGGTCTAAGGGCTTCGAGGTTTTTAATCACTTAAAAACATAAAGAGAAGATAAAATTTCTCCAATGGTATGTTTGGTCTTATCCAAAACTTTAAGAGGAGAAGGAATCAAGAATCAAATAAATGAAAGGTGGCATCTACACGTATATATGGTTTACAAATCACAAACAATGAGGGGACAATAAAGTAAGATCTAGGCAAGGTATCGTACACTAGACAATGTCGCCTCTTACGTTATGTTTGGTGTGTAGCTTTTTGAAGCTTTTTAGAGCTAACCAATGAGTTTTTTGATTTTTATTGTTCGCTTGGTAAAAGAGCAGTGAGTTTTGCTATTTTTTAGGAAAACTCATTTTTCCAATACTACTTTAAGAAGTTGTGAGCGGTGAGCTGTTGCTACTGCTCACAGCTCACTGCTACTTTTACCAAACACACATTTAATCGTTCGATCAGAAATTTGCTTGTTGATTCACCTTTTCGCTTACACATGGCTAATATATCGTGAGTTTATTACCACGCCAAAGATATTTTACAAGTATTTGTGTCGTGTGACATGACTATGCCACTAAATTTCGCAGTGTAAGGTTAAAAGGACTTGCTAAGGGTCGATGTGGGGTTTTCACAAAGGAGGTCAAAGTCTTCGTGGCGAGTCAAGTATTAGTTGAGAGGGGAAGCTAATGTATCGCAATTGTTGAGAAAGAAAGCTAATGCAATGCTAATTTGACGATAGTGATGAAAGTAATTAAAAGAAGAATTTTTCATATCATATATGCAATATAGTGTTAACATGTGGTAAGATCTAAAGTCAAGAGGGAAATAGCCCACATAAGGTCCATAAGCAATCGCTTAGTGGAAAAGAAAGTGATCGAGCGATGACGACCAATCGTCGGGCTAAGAAGCATCAGTCCTTTGAAGAAAGCGCAATAGCTCACTGGTCTAGCTCCATGGCCAAAAATGTATCATTGCCGGTTTCATACACAAATATTTTCTTAATGTACCGTACAAAATATGAAAAAGAAAAAGATGAAATAAAGGGGATGGATTGACTATAATTTTTGTAGCCAATTGACTACAATCTTTCACAAAAAATACACATGCAATTAATCAGGGACTCAAAGTAAAAAATTAGAGACACACAAAAAGAATCAAAGACCCACATTTATACCACAATATATTCCCTTAAATAAATTCCCCAAGACACAAACCAAATAACTTGCAGCCCATTCTGCAAAGTGAGTTAAACATTAGGCCCATTATATAAACCTTTAAATTTGAAATAGGCATGAAATATAAAACAACCGCTGTTAAAATAAAATATACTACGTATTTCTTACCATGTTATTGACTAGCTTATATCATACATGAGCTTGTGAAGTACCAGAGTTGGATTGCTAATTATATATAATATGATTCAAATTAGCAAAAGAGTATTAAACAATTTTGGTGGTTGTCAAATGGCTATAGAATAGAATAAACTATTTAACTGAACTTTAAACTAAATATTATCGTAATAACCAAACCTTAATAGTATAAGTTTGAAATGCAATGATTTTTCAGATTTTATATTATTATGAATGTTAGAATTTTTTGTTTGTCATCTTTTTATTAAAAAAAAAACACAATATAGTTATCCTTAATCTTATCTATAGAATATATGTGTGTTCTATTAGTACTTTTCTGCTGAATGATCGAACACAACATTCCGGTATGTGAACCATATTGACATTGTTGCACTTAGGCCAGTATAATTTTCAGTTAACATTAAATTGCTTACACTTAGTATAGTATCTTTTACATTAGAGCAAAACATAATAATAAAACCTACAATGGGACTATAAACATTATATTCACTCAATGCCGAAATAATAAACGTGTATTATTGGTACATAATAATACTAAGTCCAAACATCCCACCAAACGGTAGATGTACCTAAAGCAACTTAATTTAACTTGCAAACCATTTTCTTAATATTCACTTAACTACTATGAATACTCACTGATATTAAATCATGGGCCAAACTTAGTTTCTAACTAAGGTTATAAAGAAAACAATATTTTTAAGATCTTTGTTAGTGTAGATACGTTATATATGAAGTGCTTGTAAAAGAAGATTTGTTTTATGCATACGATCATATATTAAGAGTATTTTAAACTCATTTTAGCTTATTTACGTTTTTCAAAATGTAAATTTAAAAGTTAAAATTTTATACTTCGTCCTTCACTAGGTTAACAATATGAAACGAGAGTTCAAAACATATGTTGGGAGCTCGAGTTTATAAGTTATTGGCTAGCTTAAATTATGGCTTGAATTATTAACGAGCTCGTGTGTCCTGATGTATGTAGGTAATCTATGTATTTTAGGATAAAACAGCCGAGCTTGAGTTACACTTGAACTTGCATATGTATTTGAAACGCATTTGGTCGTTATATATAATTTGAATACATATATATATGCTCGAACTATTCAAGCTGGTGTCAAATCGTCTTGAGCTAGTATTATCAAGGCTCGTCTAGTATAGTTTTCGAGCCAAGTTTGAGCTAAGCCGGGCTTTCTTTAGGTCCTACCAATATAAGAATATAAGCAAAAACTTATTTTTTACTTAGAATCGTAAAACAAAAGTAAAAGAAGAATAATCCTATATATATATTAGCTTGTGCAAGTAGTATGTGCTCAAAAGAAAACTCATTTGCTTGCCAAAACAAACTCTATAAACTTTGTCCTCCCACTTCGTCCACCTCCAGCAGCCACCACAACCTCCATCTCCCACCGTCTGTCTAAAATGGGAAACTGCTTGAAACCAATGATGACATTACGAGAATCCCATCTAGAAAACAAACTAGAAGAAACAAAACCCTTAGTAACTCCCACACTGCATGATAAGGTTGTACTCAGCAGTGATGAATGCCACAAGAAAAAGAAGAAAGTGCGGTTCAATTTAGAAGCAGACAATGCCACAGCTGAAGCAGCCATAATGGAAACAACTAACAAACCTACAACAACGAAGAAAAGTGTGAGAGTGAAGGTGGTGTTGACACAATCGGAGTTAAAGGAAATCTTGAGTAGGGCGACTATATACCACCACCCTCCACCGATGAAGCAGCCACCATCGGTTTCTTCTGTTGATCTGTTTTCGGGTCAAATAATGGTGAAGTGTAGAAGAAGTAGAAGTTCATCACTGATGTGCAAATGTAAATGTGGTTGGAATCCTGCTTTACAAACTATACCTGAATTAGGACATTTTTAAATGATCAAGTGCTTATCAAGATATTCTACTTGTTTTACTGATCGGTTATTGTAACATCATAAGAATTTATGAATATCGCAGGGTGCTTGCTTACAATAGTGAAGAGTGGTAACAAAATGCAAGTACATTACTATTACTGATAATTTTTGCATGTTACTATAATTAATCTGTAAAAGATAATATCATATATTTCTATGCAACAACCATAATTATATTAGTTACATGTATCTTTAGTTCTTAAAAAACTACATGTATCATTAAGACTACTTTGATATTTATTGTGTATAGTTTTTCGATTAATCATTTTTCATTGTAACATTTGTGTATAGTTTTTTCGATCTTTACTGTGTATAGTTTCTTTGATGAATCATTTTTCATTATCGTGTATAGTTTTGTTTGATCTTTAAGAATATTTTTGTCATCGTTTTGGGACAGTACGTGGGAGTATAACATTTGTATTTTCATGTGCATATTTACTATAATCTAATCTAATTTTACTGGTGAATATATTCTATATCAATGAGATATTGTACTTCTTTTGTAAAGATTTTAGGCATGTGAGCATGGTGTCGATAGTGAGAATTGAACATGATGTTTCATGAGTCAACAGTTAAATTTTTTTTTAATTGGCCGGGTGGAGATTGAGCTAGTTATGACGAGCTACATGTGCATTATACAGCAAGTATTTGCTTCAATCTTTTTAGATATTTCGATCCTTTCACAGTAATCACTAGCTTGATCAATGTTTTCTGTACATGCAATAATGTCTATATCTGAAAAGGTAAGTGAAGCATGTTCTGGGGCCCCTTTTTTTACGAAGACAAGAAGAAAAACACACTAAGAAAGTTTGCAGCTCAGAAAAAGAAATTCTATCTTAATTTTGTTGGTCAAAGGTTGGGTTGCTAGTTTTGTTATTAGATCACTCGGTAAAATGACGGTGAGTTATCCCATAACTCAGTGCCACGTGTTAAGGTGTTAACTTGGTGCGTTAACTTTAGGAGAACGGTATGGTAACTCACCTGAGTTATGCCATAACTCACAAAAAAATACTGAGTTATCTCATAACTCGTGGGCGGTATAATAACTCACCCGAGTTATGCCATAACTCACCCCCTTAACGCTGCGTTAAGAGCATAACTTGGTGCCTTAACGTGCAAATAACTCACCCCGTCGGTACAATAACTCACCCCTTAACTCGGCTGCGTTAACTTATAACTCGGGTGCAAAGGGTACCTTACCGAGTGCTCTAAGAAACTTACCGAACTATGGATGGAAAAAACGTTTATGTAAATCAAGAATATGACTAATAATAAAAGGCTTTTGAATAAGTGAATCCGATATTCAATTCACAAATATTGCTATTTAGCTTTTAAAACATGGTTACACTAGTTCAGATCTTGTTTTATTTTCCTGGCCTTCACTCATCTACTTACTATTTATTTGTCAAAGGACAAGGAGTTTACATTGCAGGTTAATATTTAAGTTAATTTTTATCTCAAACATGATTTAATCACGATGGCTTAGTTTCAATTTAATCACAACGCAGTTTAATGGTTTTGTAAGTCCTATGATAAGTTTGGGTCAGGCGTGGTACCTCTTTATCAATCAATAAATATACTTTTAAGTCATTTAGTAACAAACTAAAAATAGATTGAAAGACGGACATGTAGATTGTATCTTTATCTCTGAGTTCGATTATTTTTGGGTACCATCAATCTTTGTTGCAGTGCATACGTGCTATGGAGGAAAAAGATTATTATGATTTAGACAAAAATACATCGTTGGTCTCTAAACTTTTCACAAAACATCGCCATGCACCATAAGTTTTGAAAATCGTCGTCAAGCGTCCAAAAGTAGGTTTTTGAGGCCAAATGCGTCCCTTTGACCATTTTTCCTTGGTCAATGTTCCGTTTTTTGTTACCAAATCCCGTTATTCATGTTAAATGACTATTTTACCCATATATAATCTCATCCTATCACTCTCTTCTTCATTTCTTCCATATCTCTCTTCATTTCTTCCATATCTCTCTATCTACTAGTTGTTTGGATTCCAGAATAGTGACCCACGACAAAACATTTCATCTTTACAGCAAATAAAACTTGTAAACACCAAGAAATACAAGGTATTATATAAAAAATGCATAGCAATCGAGCAAATCATACAAATCATCACGAATTTTATACTACTAAAAAAACTGTATCAATATTTTCACATATACTACAACTTCAAAAAAACATATCGGACCTATGATCTTTTCATCACGGACGAGCAGCCCTTTCAGCCTTCCTACGTTCATACTCCACATCATCAGTCAACAGCTCAAACTGACAAACAGGACACGTGTTCCTAATCCCCAACAATGGCACTATACAATCACCATGATACCGATGACTAAAAGGAAGCTGCGTCGCCATTTTTCCAACTTCAACGTCATCTTAAAAAACAGCACAAATCGTATCATTCTTTTCAACGTCTTCTTTCGTCATAACCACTGTCACAAGATTCTCCACCACTGCTTTTGAAGCAGGCGGCCGTCCCAAACACGACACATCATTCTCTCCAAACTGCCCAAAAAGCATCTCGTACTCCCTATTATTATACGCCTCATATTCATCATCTTTGTAATCAACGTTTGGTTCAAAATTGACCTCATAAGGAAGGAATCCAACCAATATCAGTTCAAAATTAACTCAGCTTTTTAAGTTAGCTTGTATGTGTTCGTTAAGCATAACTGAAGTAATTGAAATTATATAGGAGTATTTACTTGAAAACAATATTTGACACCTAAGTAGTAGTAACCTTTGACCATACAGAGTATGTTCATTTATGCTTTTGGAAGCCTTTTTAGGATTCAGAATCAATGAGGTCGATAGACAAACAGATCTTAGGCTAGTTAGCATACATGGCCAAACCATAAGGTATGCACGGAAATACAGAATGAAAGATAGCATCCAACTGAAATACTATTTTTTTATTTCCCAAAAATACCATGGTTGCTCTATTCTCATGAGAGCATGCACCCTCATACCAAAAAAGAGAAGAAAAAAAATGCATAAGCCCAAAGTGCTGTGTTGTTAGTGCTTGTAAAATTATTGCCAGTGGCTTCTAACATTAAAATCTCAACTTGCAGAATATTGTGCAAGTGATGGTGTACTATTGGTTTTCGATACCAACCATGTAAGACCATTTGAACATCTGACTAAGATGTAAGCCTTAATAAAGTAATGGACTAATGTACATCAACAATAGCTAATACTTTAGTTTCACAGTCAACCATTTGACTTTGTCACAGTATTGAATCCTAACCAAATCAAACCAAACCAAAGCAAACTAAACCAGACAAGAATTGAACTGTCTGGTTCAGTTAACCTAAAAACCGATGCAATTTTTCTTTTCGTGTGTGGACTGATAAGAAACCCAGAAAACAGAGACACCAAACATGTTGTGGTTCTAATATACAAAAAACTAGAAACAAAAGCTTTCACCATAGTTTGATGTGTCAATATGAGAATGTTGTCTGGGACTTTTTTTTTTTCTTTCTTTTGTTATGCTAAACGATACTTGTCCCGTTTTAGAAAATAGGGTAGCTGTTTTTGCGGATTACGCGATTTGAGAATGATGATGGTGCTAATTTTAGAGAGAGAAACAGAATTTTAGAGAGAGATGCAGGAAAAAAAAAGATAAAGAGAGGGTAGTGATAGTGATGGTATAACCAAAACGATGAAATGACCATTTTGCCATCATGTGCAAGGCACATGGGGAAAATAACAAAAGTTTACTAAGGGAAAACGGTCAAAGGGACGCATTTGGCCTCAAAAACCTGACTTTTGGATGCCTGACGACGATTTTCAAAACTTAAGGTGCATGGCGATGTTTTGTGGAAAGTTTAGGGACCAACGGTGTATTTTTATCTATGATTTATTTGAATTTGATTTCTGGTGAAGTAGAGGGTCGCATTGGAAGGATATGAGGCTATGAGCATTTACAAGTCATCACACATTGTTTTAAAGAGGAAAGTTAAAGAAAAGGGGAGCTTTAGGTACTTTCCTAATTGATGAGGTTAATAGGTGATCAAGAATGCTCATGGCATAGTTTAGAGACCTTCATTGCACTTGGGAGGGGTTCTACCCTAACACCGTATTCTCAAAAGAAAAGAATAAGAATAGCAAAGAGAAAATAAAGGGAAACAATATAGTGTTTGTTAAATTGTTTTTGATGTGGAAGAAAAGAAAATAAAAATATATAATTATGTATTTATGTTTTTGTGTTTGTGGCAGATGAAAAACGGTCGTTCAAATTACATGTGTGTCTTTTAATTGTTGCTATCAAAAAGTCAATATTAGTTTTTATACAAAATATTTCAATATTTCCTTTTCTTTTTCTTCGCAAATATGTGAGAAAGATTTTTCATAAAGTCCTTTTCTTTTCCCTTCAAATTCCTTTTCATTTTCTTTAAAATAACATTAGAACAAAAAAAAAATAAAAATAAAAAAATGGTATATTTCCTTTTCTTTCTTCTCAATTTGTAACTTAAGAACACACTTTAAGATCTGCCCAAGTGGTTAAGTCTGCAACGTAGTTTGTTGATTGCAACTTTGTTGCCATTATGAAACCAAAAGTCTTAGTCGTAAAATAAAATAAAATCTGAAAAAAGAATCTTAGGGTGCGTTTGGTATGTTATAAGGAATCACAATCGGTAATGGTATCTTATACGGTGGAATGGGAATAAACATATCATTGTCGATATTGATGTTTGGTATAATAATATCGTATGGGTATTAGATTTAATAAGATGGGCCCATTACTATTTTTTTTAAATACAATAAATAAAATTTCAAATATAATAATACTTTGTTTCTTTTTTTGTGGTGGAAAATGAAGATGTCAAAAGAGACCTACGGGAATGGTTAAAAACCCACCACTTCCCACTAGAATGAGTACCTAACCAAACATTTATAATCACTATGATTGTCATTACCTCATTCCAATAATCATAAACCAAACACACCCTTAGGTGTGGATGAAAAGTTGGTCAAAATGTATTTTTGTTGCAACTATTTATAATTTTGAAAGTGGCCAAAAGCGGTTTAACCCAACTCACAGCATATAGCTAACCGCGTATTTGCTACCCTACTATCAACAACCAAGTCTTTTGCTGTAAGAACATTTGAAAAACACTTAAGAGAACAAACCAAGTAATTTCATTGAAATATACATAACAGACAAACATGACAATTTCCACAAAATACAGAGTAAATTGCTTCAAATTTCTTTGCATCAATCATGAAATATTCTTTCTTAACAAGTCGTTGAAACGTTATTTTTCCACTATAATTATTATGTTTTAAGAGAAGAAAATAAGATGCTTTTCATATTTCTAAAAGTATTCATGCTTAATAATAGTAAGAAATTAAAAACTTCAGCCGCTTTATTCCATTTTTCTAAGACCTCAGAAGTTGCAAATATTTGTGGACATTTTTTCTGAGTAATACACAAGCACTCAAAACTACTCTATAACTTAAGATTGTCTTTACCAATTAAGTAGCCAAAAAAATAGAGCAAATACTCGCAACAATATAAACACGAGCCATGATGACCCTTTTATATAAATTTCTTTCAGATTGGGTACCGAAGGTCACTAGGTCCTAAGCGTTGTGAAAAAAAAGAACAAAACTATGTTTATTAAAGAAACATCAAGATTAGGCTCTCTTCTAAGTATATATGTAATGTAGCATTCATGTACAAAACAAATATCACAAAGAATAACAATACAAAAGCATGTTGTTTGAAAGAAAATTAACACATCATAATCGAGCACAAGAAACACGAGTTATTTACTGTCATCTTGGCTTGGCTAGGACTCTAGGAGATTCGACAACAATATCATCAAGTTGAGCATTTATGTACAAAACAATAAGAAAAGTAAGAATAACCATACAAAGGTAGCTAGGTTGTTTCAACAAATAAACACAACATAATCGAGCATATAAAACGTTATTCATACCGTAACTTCATCCTAAGTAGTAGTTTGTTAGACAACGACATCAGCAAAATAGAACCTAGCACTCATGTGTGAAAACATATGTCCATAGGAACCCAATAATGTTGCGTCTCTTCATGAGACATAGCCATGGTTAAAACCCAAAGAAACGCACAAAGCAATCTTCATTTTCAAGTGAGAAACGAAACTTCCAGTACATGAATATTGCTAGGCCGATGGGGTTTTGATGCCGCTAAGATTTTAAGGTAGAAACGTTGGTGACAACCGTCTCTAATGGCTATTATTGGCCACATGCCATGCCATGATTGTTGGACACAAGAAAATGGCATGCATGCAACGTGTTAGGAAGATTCATTCATCATACGAATTATACGTTAAAGTATACGCGTCATTCTTGTCTCCTAAGAAGGACCAACAACATATGTCATCGTTAAGATAGTTAGATTTACCCAAAATCCTGGTACTTTCCTACAAGTAGCTAGAGTCATATTCCTCAAAGATAAAATAAGTTCGTCTTCATCCTTTTGACACGCATCACATGAACAAGATATCATGTTCATTTATCATTTTGATTTGTACGTATTAAGCATAACTCAGGTTTAAAAAATTAATCACCCATATTTTGTGGTATGTTATATTATAACGGGAAATTTAACATACGATCAAAATCATTTCTCACAACAACCATTTAACTAACATACGTAAACAATATATACAATTAATCCCAAATAATAGAGAATTGTAACAATAGATGTAGAAAAGAAAAAACATTAATCCCAGTTAGACTTGGACCATATACGGAGTAATGGATAATAGGCCTGAGCATCGGGCCGGAACCGATCCCGTCCCGACCCGTCCCGACGAAGCCCGATCCCGATTGTGGCCGGAATCCCAAACCGACTCCCGATCCCGATTGTGTTCGGTTAGTCGGTATCGGAATCGGTCGGTATCGGTTAGTCGGTATCGGTCGGATTAGCTTGTTATTGATCGGAATCATCCCGTCCCGACCCGTCCCGTCCCGACCCGACTCCCAATTGTGGCCGGAATCCAAAACCGACTCCCGAACCGTTTGATAGTCGGGATCGAAATCGGGCCGGCGGGTTGGTCGGAATCGGGCCGGAAAACGGGCGGCGGGCGGTTATGCTCAGCCCTAATGGATAATGTAGTTTAAATAAGATTTTATCAAATGGACACGGCGTCAACGGTCAGTCAACGTACTAATAACCGTGTGGGTCCATGGTACTTCTATTACGTTATGAAAAAATAAATATTTGTTGTAGAAATAGGTCATTTGTGTGGTTGTGTCATAAACTCATTTTCTCATCACTAACTTTCATATTATCCATCAAAAGTTTGAACACTTGTATCTCAAAGAAAGCAATCTCAGGTATTTTCTTATAATTGTTAAAAAAAAATTACTGCTTGTTTTTTGTTAGCTTGCTCGATCAGTTGCTTGTATATATATATGGTCTATTGTTTTAGTTAATACAATGTATGCATGTTTATGTTTTCTTTTAAAACATTTCTCAAATGATAAATCCATAATGCCCCTTCATCATTACTTGAATGGATGAATTAAACCCAAATCTTAAGGCTGGCAAGTATATTGTTGAATTTATATGAGGGTAGATAGCTTTATAATACTACCGGGTGTTTGTTTTAAGCTTTAGTTTTTGGTTAAGAGTTAATTTGATTTCAACTTATATTTATAAGCCTAAAATTTTTGGCTTATTTTGAGACATAATAAACTGATTATGGTATAATAACATTATATAAGTACGTAAATCTCAAAATTAGCTGAAAAATTCGATCTTATTATATATAAGCCAAAATCAGATAAGCTCGCAAGCCCAAAAACAAGCTTGAACCGTTAAACAAAAAACCCCCAAGATCTACTCTTTAAACATCTACTCTACATATACCTTAAAGAGAGAAAGCTTGTCCAAAAACAAACTATTAGTCTTCTTTGTTTACTTGACGAGAATAGTGATGTTCTAAACAGTTACGAGTAATATTTTTTGAATAATTTTTTTGATTAAATAAGTTACTCAAAAGTATTTAAAGCATCTTCAAGTCTTGTAAAAATTTAAATAAATATATATTTAAACTCTTCACATCAGATTATTAATTTTAATTATTATAAAGTATAAAAGAAGCTTTATTATGACTTTTTTTTTTTCTTCATTAGTGTAAATTTTAATATTTTCTATGACAAAGGCTGTAGGGTGCCTTTTAAGGAAAGTGTTATGGGTAAACTGATTATTTATTTACTTTAAAACAAAATTTGAAAGTTCACGATTTTAGACTGTTACAAGTTGTTATGACTTTCCTCATTTTTTTTTACTTTCTTGTTTTTCGTAACAGTGAAAATGATTGAGGCCTTTGTAAGTGCAGCTGCCAAGGGGATACTGGAAAAGGCATTTTCATTAGCTGCTAATGAATTTGCCATTGCTTGGGGTTTCACAGATAATTTGAATATCCTTCATGACAAGTTGGAGATGATTCGGGCCAAGTTACGTGATGCCGAGCGACAAAAGGGTTCAGAGGCTATGACAGTCTGGCTGAAACAGCTAAAAACTGTGGTGAGCGAAGCTGATGATCTGTTGGATGAGGTTGAGTATGAAGTGTTAAGGCGCGAGATAAAGAAACGAGATCAGTCGACTCGAAAGATACAATTTCTCCCGAATTTGAAAAAGTTTTCATTTCGTAGAGAAATGGGTCATAAAATCGAAAACATTATCATGAAGTTGTCAGAGATCAGCACACAAGCACTCGAGTTAGGACTACAAAATGAACAGCAAGGCCCTATTCCAAATAGTCTTCATAAGGAGACTCATTCATATTTAGACGAATTCAAGATAGTTGGGAGGGAGAACGATGAGCTGCATATTGTAGAGCTTTTAACGGAATCCACAAAAGAAGAAAAACTTACGATCATTCCTATAGTGGGAATGGGTGGGATTGGGAAGACAACTTTAGCTAAGTCGGTTTACAATAATCCAAAAATAAAGAGACACTTTGATGTCAAAGTTTGGTTGTGTGTGTCTGTTAAGGTTGGCATTAAAAGACTTTTGGAAATGATCTATGAATCCCTAACTAGTAAGAAATGTGAGCCACCAACAACCGAAAATTTGATTACAAAGCTTCGAGAAGAGTTGGGATCAAAGAGATATTTGCTAGTCCTGGATGATGTCTGGGACGAAGAGAGGACATACTGGGACGAGTTCAGGAGTTGTGTGGTAAACGTAAATTCACAAAATGGAAATGGCATTATTGTCACAACACGAAAACTTGAAATCGGAACAAATTATATGAAAAATAATTCTCTTACTTTGCAAGGTCTTTCAGATGATGAGGGTTGGATCATGTTTAAAGAAAGAGCAAACCCGTTGCCAGAATTAGAGGAAATAGGGCGGGATGTTGTGAAAAAATGTCATGGTTTGCCATTGTTAGTAAAGGTAATAGGAAGCATGTTGCAAAATTACAGTGGTGACAAAGATAAGTGGTTGTCCGTCCAAGAAAGCATGGTTTGGGGTGAAGAAGAAGGTGACATGCTTCTAAGCATCTTGAAATTAAGCTTTGACAATTTGCCGAATTCGATTTCAAAGCAATGCTTCGCATATTGTTCAATCTTTGAGAAAGATACAGTCATGAAAAAGGAAGAACTTATCCAGCTTTGGATGGCTTTAGGGTTGCTTCAAGCTGATGGCACGAGAAACAGCAAGATGGAGGATGTGGGAAATGATATTTTCAAAATCTTGGTAAGCAATTCCTTGTTCCAAGATGTTGAAATGGATGAGTATGGTTTGTATAGTTGTAAGATGCATGATCTAGTCCATGATCTTTCTTTACATATTTCGGGTGATGAAAGCTTGTGTTTGCTGGTTCCGACTAGCGATAAAGAACACAACACCCATTTAAAACATCTATCTATGTACCAAAAAAAAGATAGCAATTCATTTTTGTATAAATTCATAGAGGAAACGGGATGTAGAAGTTTGCAAACGTTGTTTCTGAAAGGAACAGGGAACAAGATTTCATTTCAAGATTTCAAGTGCCTGCGTATCTTAAAGTTATCTGGCAATTGCTATAGAAAAACAAGGATAGATGAGTCAATTGGAGATTTGGTCCATCTGAGGTATCTTGATTTGTCACGTATCAGAATCAGTGTTATTCCAAAATCAATTAGTAAACTTCATCATCTGCAAACATTGAAGCTGGGTTCCTATTCCGGTTCGAAATTGAAGTTCCCAGAAGGCATGCGGAATTTGATAAGCCTACAACATCTTGAGTCAAAGTATTTTGCTAGATCCCCTAAGGACGTGGGACAGTTGACTTCTCTACGAACATTGTCCTACTTTAGCGTGGGTCGAAAGAAAGGATATCAGATTGAAGAGCTAGGCTCGTTGAAACACCTTGGGGGGAAGCTTCACATTTCCAATCTAGAAGAAGTTGGCAGCAAAGAAGAAGCTAGCAAGGCAGATTTAGTTGGAAAGAAAAATCTATACAAGATAAGTTTCGGTTGGAAGAAAAGCAATGAGGGTGTGAGGCAGAAGGACAAGGATATATTGGAAGGTTTGCAAACCCCTGCAAATGTGAAAAGCTTGACAATCAAAAACTTTTTAAGTGATTGTTTTCCTGAGTGGGTGATGAATATGTCAACCAATACCGGAGGGAAATGGATTACCCTTGACAAGCTTGTGGATGTCACATTATGTGGGTGTCGCAACGTCCTCAGTCTTCCAATGGTTTGGAAGCTGCCACTTCTTCGTGATCTTGTGTTGAAGGATATGGACAACTTGACAAGCTTAAGTAGCTCTTCTGGCCTAGGATCAAGTGAGCCCTTATCTCAATCGTTGAGAAAGCTCGCACTACGTGGTATGAAAAGGCTGGAAAAGTGGACAGATGCAGCAACGAACTCTTCAACGATGATATCGCCTGTGCTCGAGATGTTGTTCATTGATGATTGCCCGAAAATCATCCTCTTAGATGAACATTATCCCCATCCTCTTGTTAAATTAGAGATATCCAGGTGCACAAATCTCGAGTCCATTGGGAGTTTACAAGGGCTCACATCTCTTGAATATCTAGCTATCAACAGCTGTCCTGGTCTATCAGGAATACCCGATTTGCACAACCTTGGTGGTTCTTTGAGGAAACTGATCATTTATAAATGTGACAAACTGACTTCCGTGCCTAGTGGAATTGACAGTCTTACCTTGTTAGATAGGTTAGTACTTGGGCCATTCTGGAAGGAGCTTGATTGTTTCCCAAGTCTCAAAGGGATAGAGAAGCTGAGGAGCAACCTTCGGTCTTTAACATTGTGGGGTAGGAGTGATTGGGAGACAATTCCGGAAGAAGTAAAACACCTCACCTCACTGGAGGTGTTATGGATATGGGAATTTGGTATACGAGAAGTTCCAATGTGGTTAACCAATATGTCATCTATCAAAGAGATCAATTTCTCGCTGTGCCCTGGGCTAGATAAAGACTCTGTTTTGAAGGGAGCGCCAAGTGAAGCAGAGGAAGTCGATTTAAACGGAAAAACTATAATCAATCGAAGATCGACTTGTTAGATGCAGTTGTAATTTGTATGTAGATGTCCGTTGTCAAATAATGAGAATCAATTTCAGTTGTTGTAATTTGATTTCCTAATCAAATTTGATTGTTAACTCAGATTGGTTTGAGTAATTTTTATTTAATGGTTGAATGTGAGATGCGTGGCGGTGCTCTTGTTTGGATAAGCACAAACTTCTTGTTTCATATTTTATAAGTTAATCCTATCAAAGTAACAAATTAAAATTTTCTTTTGAAATTGCAAAAATGCACTGTATTAGACAATTTTTTAATTTGGTGGTTGTCAATTTCCAATAGAAAAGTCTAAACTTTAGTTGCTTTTAGTTAACGCTATGTAAACCGACCAAAAGTTGTGTTACTAAGTGTTATTTTGCAGGTGTGATACTGGATAGTTTGTTTTTGTAAAATGCGGCTATATCTTAGATTCTTTATAAGACTCTTAATCCTTCTTGTGTGTATTGTTGTTCTGTATCAATTTTTTATATAATACAAGAATTTTGGAGTGTTTTTGCAAAACCCTTCTCATTGAAAAAAAATTTTGACCAATAGGAGAGCTCGATTTTGACACATAAGCAAAATCAAGCAATATGATTAGCCAATAAAAAGTCAAAATTGAATTGATTTTGGTCAAACTTTTATAAATTTGGTGAAGAATTTGATTGATAAAAAAAACACATAAAAATATAGGTGTCAAATTTATAAAAATAAAAACTTAAGAAAAGAGGAGGTAATTGATAAAACCTTAGTGGTTAAGTGTAAAATTATAAGTCTCCATGTTTTTTAATAACTTTAGATAATAAACAAATAACCCCTTACACTTCATACCCCCTATACTTTATAATGTTAACTTTGTTTAAAATTACATGAGCGATAGTATTAGTTTTTTTTACTTTCATCTATTAAAATAAATTTGGTAAATATGCGAATTAGTTTTATTATACGTTAATATTTTCTAAACTAATGTTAGTTTTAAACTTTCATATATTAGAATATTTTTTTTAATAAGGACTCATGTTACTATTTAAAAGTTTAATTTATGCGTACACGGGTTTGAAATACGGCTAAATTATTAGTAACGTGAATATAAATATCAAATGGTAAGCATGAGTTACTGTGATATAAAATAAATTATTAGTAACGGGAATATAAATATACGTGATATAAAGTTAAACAACAACATTAATCTCAAACTCAACATCTCTGTCAGTTAAAAATGTTATACAAAGCTAATTATTAAAAAAAACAAACAAAAACACATCGGTTAGATAGTCATTCTTTAATATAAAAGGTGTTTTCCTTAAATTATAAAAAATGCACGCATCACAATCCTTATTTTATAAGAATCACCTCCTAAATCAAAACGAAAAACTACGTAGATGATAACCTAACTAAGGGTGAGCAAAACCGCCCGCCGCCCGTTTTCCGGCCCGATCCTGACCGAACCGCCGGCCCGATTCCGATCCCGACTATCAAACGGTTCGGGAGTCGGTTTGCAATTCCGGCGAAATCAGGAGTCGGGTCGGGAAGGGACGGGTCAAACGGGAAGAAAACCGACAAAACAACAAAGAAAACAGACGCCCGAACCCGATCCCGACCAAACCGCCGGCCCGATTCCAATCCCGACTATCAAACGGTTCGGGATTCGGTTTGCAATTCCGTCAAAATCGGGGAGTCGGGCTTGTCGGGTCGGGACGGGTCGGAGTCGGTTTAGGCCCGTTGCACACCCCTAAACCTAACTTTATACATTGACTTGATGTTTCAAAAAAATAATAATAAAAAAATAAAAAAATAAATAATAGTTGGTCGTTGTAAAGGAATTAAAAGTATGTACATGAGAATTATTCAGCAAGAATATATAGTTTTTAATTAGGTTATTACGTTACTATACTGCGATAATGTTATTGACTTGGTAATCACGGATGTGAGATACAACCATTATTCTATACTTATGATTTATGTGTAAACCCCTTTTTGCTTCTGAATAGAATCCGAAAGAGACCAAACAGCACTTTGGCTTATGCCTTATCTAGCTGATAGTTTTTAGTAAAATTTTTTATGGTTTAACTTTTTTGTTATACACACCAGCTTTTAGTAATTTTTTTTTTTTTTTTTTTTTTTTTATTCTTTTTTATTTTTTTTTATGTTTTATTGAAAATTTCTACACTTAATATTTATGTTTTTACTATAAACACACTAAGCTATGATAGAATTAGTTGGGAGTTCAGAGGTTTTTTACTAAGCTTCTCAAAAAAGCTTATAACTTTATCATAAACTTATTGTGTTATGGTAATTGAATAAGCCAATAAGCACCTTTAATAAGCATAACCAAACACCCCTTTAGTTCTAATATGAAGTTTTCTGATTTGATGTTATGACTAACTTTGTTGTTATCCTCACTATAATGCAACATGTTAGTGGTTTTTGCAGTTTTATGATCTTATCGCACACACTAAAGTGTAATGCAATTTGTTGTGTGCGCTTTTTAAAGGAGGATTAAGTATCAATACATGATTGTTATAGAAGGTTAATGTACCAAATATGTGTTTTAGTGCCTATATGAGGAATTTTATGGTAGAAATTCTTTTCGGAGTGTAATTTGTCTTTGAATGAATTAATAAAACTTAGCAGGTGTTTACCGTCATTGATAACACTATTGGTGTCAACCAACGGTCTAAAATATGGGTGTATTTTACCTTGATGATTTAGGCCAATTTTGAAGAAAGTTGCATTAAAGTGAAAGGTCGGTAAGGATTCAAACAATCCTAAAAGACTTACGGATGTACTCTGTCATTTTTTATGCATTTATAATTTACTTATACAAGTAATAATAATTTCTTTATATAGTTCGGGTTTATAGAAAAATTATTCTTATACATTATAAATAATCGTAAGATTAAATTTGAGTTCTACCAATTACATTTTTTTTGTTTCTCTTTATGTAATAAAGAAACTATAGTGTAAGCATCTATGTTAATTTGTTAATTTTATGATCAAACATGAGAAGTAAATAACACAAATTTATGAAAATACAAATTTTCAAACAAAAAGGTACATTAGTAAACATGGTATGATGATTATTCATAATCAAGGAAATGAATCAATCTTTAAAGCTATCTAAATATGCTACATATATTAACGAAAATATAAGTAAAAGAAATACCACAATTACAAAACACATCGAAAATTGATAGCACGAGTTTGCAAAACTAAAAGCATATATCACTAACATCTCATGCAAGTCAAGTATCATCATGTGATTTTGTTTGAATAATAAAATATAATTTTTAATCCAAAACCATTCTCCTAAACTAATAGGTAGATTATAACATATATACATATGATTTTTTATTTTTAGTCCACTAAGTAAAACTATTTGAAACATATTAAGTGGTTCATTTCTTAATCGATAATAATACATAATCAAAACGAAATTTTAAAAACCCTGTGCGTGCACAGGTATTATTACTAGTTGGTATTGTATGTCCTGTATCAAGTTTTTTTACCTCATGGGCATTTGGTAAAAATATATCAAAAGTTACCCATATTGTTTTTAATAGGTAACACAACTTCATTTTACACGATTAATTCGACTATCATTCTAGTAATAGTTCCTGTAAAATTCAGATCACTTTTTTTCGAGTCGATAAATTTATACTACATTATAATGCATTTACGACTATTCTATAATTAGAAGGTTTAACATTCAGACTTTTTTCTTACTTATTATGGAAAGATTTCAAAATTAATTTGTTAAGAAGCAGTTGGTTAGAAAATTTGTTAAGAAGCGGTTGGTTGTTCAAACTAAAATTATTTGGCTTAACCATCTCTAATATCTCTACTTATAAAGCATGAAGACAACTAAACGTGTAACCAAATAACACAAAATATAATCACACAGTACCCGCCACCGCATTGCGCGGGTACCGTTCTAGTTTTATTTATGGGCTTATGCCAACTGATACTAAACCGTTACCCGAACTCGGAACTTTTTGGCATATTAACCAACTCACCAATTTTGATATCCCTACTAACAACAGCCAGGTCTTTTGCTGTAACAACATTTGAAAAACATTCAACAGAACCAAGCAATTTCAGTGAAATATAATGCTTGAAATTTCTTTGCATCAATCATGAGTTTAAATACATGAACTTGACGGGCTATCGAATAGCCACATACATTTGTAAATAAGGAAACAAGTATAAATAAAGAATCAGCAAAAGCTTCCGTAGAGAGTTGTGATAAGTTATTCCAAGAGGTCTGTCGACAACCAAATAATCCGAAAATTCTGTTTCATTGATGTTAATACCTGTCGTGAAGAACTCTTTATTTTTCACTTTGCTCAAATTAAAAAATTAAAAAATGGACGATCGATGGCAATTCTGTGATCTACATCATCACTTTTGTATAGTGAGTTGTCGTATAACATATGGAAGAATGCCACCATGGTTGAAATATGCCAATTCCACCTGCATAAACCAAACACAAATGATTAAGATATGTAAACAGGGAGTGTTTGGGTATACCTTTTGACACTAATTTTTTTTATTTTATTTTTGTTGAACTTAGACACTAATTATTTGATTATAATGACTTCTTGCAATAATCAAGATTTAATGTTTGGATACTGATTTTGGTCACCTGATCAGTTTCGTACTAACCCCAACAAAACTTAACTATTATTTACTTACAGAATATAATTACTATACTATTTTAGTATGTTACCCTTCATTTCCTAATGTGAGACATTGGTAGGTCAAGTGTTTCACAATCAAACACTTGTGGGGTGGAAACCCAACCTAATTAATCATCAATTCAACAGATTTACCTATTTACCTCTATGAACCCACTAACACAAACCTACCCACACTTAAAACCATGCCCATTACTACTATAAACTGATAGACAATAAAAATGGGGTAACGAAACCATACCTCTGTGTCAAAACGGGCGGTACATGTGAACGACTTCCCAGTGTCGGTAGTGACAGTGACATCTTGACCTGGTCGAATCTCACTAATATTGTTTGGTAGGTCAATGTTAAATCGTTCATGACCAGTCAACTGTAATGTGTCAGCATCCTCACCAGCCATGAAACAAAGTGGTATAATACCCATTCCCACCAAATTACTGCGGTGGATTCTCTCAAAGCTTTTAGCAATGACAGCTTTAACTCCCTGTCAAAAATCCACAATCGTTGTAACCATCACAAACAAAATCTAATTCAAAATGTGGACAATAATTGAGACTATAGGTAGAAATTTCGACCTATTTACGTATGAAAAGGGTTTAAATTCGGGTTATGTTCCATCTCTATGGGTCAAATTGGGCAAAACTTGCATATTCAATCTTTTTTAATGCACAAACATCCTAAATCACATAATTTAAACAACTGAATTACTTTTTTAACAAGCGTTTTTTTTTTGGTACATATATTGACCCCTCTAGAAAAAATTATACATTTTCCCCAAACCGACCATATTCTGCCCATATAGATAAAATTGTACATTTTCCCCCATTAATCAACCCACTCATTTTGCCACCTCTAGTTTAATGACTCACCAACAACATAGGGCCCTTGGCAGCCCAATCCCTAGAGCTGCCACTACCGTACTCTGCTCCAGCCAAAACAATGGTATCCTGTCCAGCAGCCTTGTATCTCTGATAAGAGCAGTGATTGCAATAATTAGACGAATAGCAATACTTTTATAACTTAACAATAAGGATACTCATACATTGCTTTTATGAACTCACCGATGCAGCATCAAACACGGATAACTTCTCACCGGTGGGAATATGCACAGTTTTAGGGCCAACTTCTCCATTTAAGAGCTTGTTAACAATGCCGATATTGGCAAAGGTACCCCTAGCCATGATCTCATCATTACCTCTTCGACTTCCATAAGAATTGAAGTCCTTGCGGTCAACCCCACGTTCTAGAAGAAATTTTGCAGCTGGGCTGTCCTTTTGAATGCTTCCTGCAGGTGAGATGTGATCTGTCGTGATACTGTCACCAAAGTTCAGCAAGCAGTAGGCATCCTTTACACCATGGGCACCTGGGGGATCCATGGTCATGTTCTTGAAATATGGTGGCTCGTGAATGTATGTAGACATTGGGTCCCATGAGTATAGCTTTGATTCTTCAACTGATAGGTCGTTCCACATGGGATTTCCCTTGGTGATGGCTTGGTAAGTGCTCTTAAACATGTCAGGTAGAACACTCGATTGAACAGCCTGCAAAGTATCAGTGATTTCAACTAGACGTGTCACGTGGTAATTTCAAATTTTCAACCCACTTATGAATGAGTAAATTCGGGTAAATACATCTTTGGGCCTAGAATATGGGCGTAGAGATGGATGTTGACTTGATAACTTACATGACATATTTAATCAGTGATTTCAACCCACTTAAGAATGGGTAGATTCCAATTTTTTTCTCAAGAAATATAATGGAACTTTTTTAAAACAAAATAATAGCCAAGGGAAACAAGTCATATGGGTTGAAAGGCCCCCAAGTGTATTTTAAATTTTTAACGCATAAAAAATCCTAATATTTTATTCAAAATATCAGATTGCCAACCCCGACCGATACCACAAAAATTATTATTTTGATCCGTTACCCAACATCAAAAGAGTTTAAGGGTGCTTACATCTGCAACTTCTTGGGTGCTTGGCCATATATCCCTGAAATAAACATCCTTCCCATCTTTTCCAACTCCAATCGGTTCTTTCTCAAAATCGATATCAACCTGGCAAGCAAAATCAACATGTATATAAATTGTTTTCAAAGAACATCTATAATTGCTCTCACAATGTTTTTGCGACATACAGGCAAATAAATTTCAATATTCAATAAAATTAACTTCTTACCGTGCCTGCAAGGGCATAGGCAACAACCAACGGAGGTGATGCAAGGTAGTTTGCTCTTGTCAAGGCATGAACACGTCCCTCAAAGTTACGGTTCCCAGATAGAACAGCAGATGTGACGATATCTGCAAGAGTGCCAAAAGTAAAAGAGATTAAGGATCAAATTAAATATTTATCCGGGTCATAAAAAGAGAGTTGGAAAAGGAAGGTAGAAATAAACCATTTTCAGATATGGCAGCACCAACTATTTCATCTAGTTCTCCTGAGTTACCAATACATGTTGTGCAACCATAGCCAACAATGCTGAAGCCTTGCTCATCCAAATACTTCTGCAACCCACTGTATTAACCACAAAAAAAATAATAAAGTTGTTTAATTTCTAACATTTGAACGGGGTCAAACGAATTGAAAGTTTCATATGGGTTAATAGTTCACTTGCGCAATTAAAATGTATAAAATCTGCTTTCACATTTTAATAAAGTAAATTACATTATTATTTTCAAAATATGGTTTAGCAATAATATTCGAAACATTTTAGCACATTTATAACATACAAAAATAAGCAAAAAGTGCTTTTGGATCAGTAAAACCCAGCCCTTTTTTACCCACACAAAAAGTTTACACGTTTGACCAATAACCCAAGGCGCCCATTGTGTCCATTTTTTCACCTCTACTCGTTAGTTGTATTTCTAACGGGACCAAAGAAATCTGATATTCACACAAACACTACTAATACCTTTGGAGCAAGTATTTTGTAACAACTCCTGAGCCTGGAGCAAGACTGGTTTTAATCCATGGCTTGACCTGGTTATTGAGCATTATAGAACACAATTATATTGAAACTATGATATGGTAGTATCCAGAGTTTAAGAAGGCATGACAATACAGCAATGTAACACTAACCTTTAGGCCCAACTCGCAGGCTTTTTTTGCAACAAGACCTGCCCCAAGCATAACACTGGGGTTTGATGTGTTTGTGCAGCTAGTGATAGCAGCAATCACAACACTACCATGTCTTAGTTCTGCTGGCTCTCCATGAAATGAAAATTTTGCAACTTTGTCCTGTGTCTCTTTTGGTACAGCAAAGCCCTGAAAGTTGAAGTTTGAAAGTATATGATGCTCTATTCGAGAAACAGTATATGCACTGCAGTAAAAGGTGATAAGAATAGCAAATATTCAAGAAACAACTAGAGGCAGCAGTTTTGACCTATTTACTTGTAAACCAGTCGATTTTAGTTATCTCCTATTACAAAAAGGTCAAATATATATAACCAGAAGAGAACAGATCAAATGGATTGAAAGACACCCAATTTTGCTTTTTAATGCATAAAAGTATACAGCATCCCTGGATTGCATATTATGATTGTAATTTAATAACTACTGTATTTGGCGGATAAACAATTATATTTCTTTATAACAATAACAGAAAAAAGAAATTGCAGGTCAAGCCAGCCTGTTCATTTCGACCCACACTATAAATTGTTCCCATTATGCAATCCTCTCACTTTTCCATATCTAGCAAACAGAAATATTTGTACACAAATAATACCAACTAAGCCGCTCAACAACCAAATTTTGTCCATATTCAACTCACCTTAAATCCCACTTTGTTGTCTAGGCAAGAATGCCAATCTGCTTTCATGTCTTTCAAAGGAACTCGGTCATGTGGCCTATAAAAAAACAGTAAAACAATGCTTTTATCGTAGAGTAAAAGCTAAAAACATGATATGATGCCGTGGTAAAAACTGCAGAAATACACACCTCTTTGGCCCTGATATACAAGGTTTCACATCTGTAAGGTCTAGCTCCAAGTAGGACGAGTACACTCTTTCCAATTGCGGCTGAAATTATATATATGATATTTAGATCTCAGATTATTATCCCATCCCATTTCACAGTTAAAAATCACTAGTAGGGATCTAACCTCATTATAGTCAACAAACATGTTGTTAGCCCTTAAATATGCTTCTATCATTGCTACCTAAATATCATAAAACATGAATGTCAGTTAAAATTATATTGTTAATTACTTAAATGATAACCCATAAATCATATTTTACGTACAGTATCATCGCTTCGTCCAGTTAATCTGAGATATTGAAGCGTAATATGATCCACCGGGAAGAACCCCATTGTAGCACCATACTCAGGAGACATGTTGGCAATAGTTGCTCGGTCGGCAAGAGATATTTTACCCACGCCCTCACCTGTCAAATTAATTAGGCTATATTATTAACTGTATATATGTTTGTTGCCATCTTATTACTAACCACAGCTAGGTTTACCTACCATGAAACTCAACAAATTTTCCAACGACACCATGTTTCCTCAACATTTGGGTAACGGTCAAAACCAAATCAGTTGCTGTAACACCATCTTGCAATTTTCCTGATAACTTGAAGCCAACAACTCCAGGCAAAACCATGCTCATTGGCTATATATAATAAAAGAAAAATATCTTATTACAGTAGTTATTTTTATTCCCCAAGTACCATAGAAAATATGTCAAGTTATATTTCAGAATTCTATACCTGCCCAAGCATTGCCGCCTCGGCTTCAATACCTCCAACACCCCAACCAGCAACACCTAACCCATCAATCATAGTAGTGTGGGAATCAGTTCCCACAACACTATCGGGATAGAGCACTCCATCAGTGTTGAAAACAACGCGGCCCAGGTATTCAAGGTTTACCTGAATTTGCATCAAGAAAAATTAGAACTGCTTTTTTCACTAATTTTTTGGCAATGAAGTTGCATTTTAAAATTATAACTATAGCAACACGCATAAAGGTTAGATCTTGAGCTCAATATAAGTGTTTTCAACTATAAAATGTGAGTCAAGAGTCATTAAAATTAGGTAGAAAAGTAGGTGATTACTTGACGTCTACATAACCATCTTTGTGGCAGCTGGTATAGAACTGATATAACCAGATAATCAAAATCAAAATCACTTGATCCAAAGACCAAAATCTGCTTATGTGTGTATTTTACAGTTAGAAGAACTTCCCAAAGTGATATTATGGCTGAATCATTGTATACATATAGCATAGCAATCAAAATTTAGTATGAGCTCGTAAACTTTTTTGGATTAAACCCTGTACCTGATGCACGATACCAGATCCTGGTGGAACAACAAGCATGTTTTGGAAAGCTTTTGATCCCCACTTGAGAAAGGCAAATCTCTCCTTGTTTCTTTGAAATTCAAGTTCCATGTTTGCTTGAACTGCATTTGCTGACCTAGTAACATCAACTTGAATTGAATGATCAATCACAAGATCCACTGGAACCTGAAGCAAAACATCACAAAGAAATAAGTCATATGTTGCCAGTTGCTAATGGAATATGCAGATACAAGACGTACCAAAGGATTGATCTTGTTAGAGTCGCCACCTAGATTGTTCATGGCATCACGCATGACTGCAAGGTCAACAACAGCTGGCACACCAGTAAAATCCTGTAAAACAAGACACATATTACGACATGATACCACATAAATAATACACGATGAAAAGTTAACATGCTGAAATAAATCAAAGTAGGTACCTGCAGTAGTACACGGGCCGGCTTGAATGGAATCTCGACTTGTTTTGGGGCTGTCTTCTCCCAATCAATAATCTTCTCGACATCTTCCTTAGTAACTTGGAAATTATCACAGTTACGGATAGCCGATTCCAAAAGAATCCTAATGGAATATGGCAGCTTGTCTGTTTTTCATACCAAAAGAATTATAGTTATTCTACAGTGACATACTAATTTTTGGTCCAAAATATGTCGAAAATTAGAATAGCACGATAAAAAATATTACCAATCCTTGGATCATTAAGAGCAGGCAAGCTGTAGAACTTTCCACAATCTCCGCCGCCAGACTTGGGTTAGAATTCCACTGAAAGGATTCTGAGACGCTGTACATTTATTTAAATGAACAAATCAGAAACAAAGCCTAAATGAAAGCACATATGCGATAAACCACATAAGTCAATCATCTACAATTTTTGCAAGATTATATTTATCACAAACTATTATAAAGTCCCACCTGTCTTAAATTCCATATGATCCTAGCTTTATTCATATAAATACATGTGATAAACCTCATAAGTCGATTGCACACAAGCATATGACTTGAATTTTGGGATACAAGTTCCCTTTATTCATTAATAGTACCAACAACAATCACTTTATCTTAAACAATTTTACTCTAGTCTATTTCCACTCTTTCTCTGTCGTTACAAAAGAGTGACAGCAATGTGCAAAGTAATTAATGTGGCATTGAAAGAGACCTATTTGAAACCCACTAATAATAATCTAAAATCATTAAGGGCAGGGTTGGGTTAGTTATTTTTCAGCCTCCATGGGTCTTGCGAGTTGGACAGTGTAATTCAGTGGACCCAGATCTAGAAGTGACCATGTTTACCAAAAAATAATACTGTAATAATAAAATAAAATTACAATAATACAATGGACTAACTAAAAAGGATAAACGACGCTCTGACGCCCCCACCGACCAGCCCTACCGGCCAACATGAGAAAGGTGAATCGCGTAATACCATGATTAAAGGGCACATGGCTACCATGATTAAAGGACACGGCCAGGATTTGAACTCATGACCTCCGCCTTTAAGTTGCATGTCCCCAATCGTTGGACTACTATTGCGGAGACTACAATGGACTAACTAAACAAGACATGTAACACAAAATTTTGGGACCAGCTACTAAAACTTAAACCACACCGCAAAAGTGGTTCCCGGAACACCCATAGGTCTGCCCGTGAATCCATAAGTCGATTGTACACAAGTATATGAGTTGTATTTTGGTATACAAGTTCCCTTTATTTGTTCATAGCACCAAAATTTTAACTTTTTAGGTGATTCATAGACCACAATAAGTACTTCACACACACACACATCAATCATTTTTTCCTAAACAATTTTACTCTAGTCTATTTTCACTCTTTCACTGTCGTAATAAAAGAGCAGCTGCAGTGTGCAAAGTAATTAAAGCGGTGTAGAAAGAGACCTCCATGGGTCGGTCTTGTGCGGTGGACTGTGTAATCAGTGACAAGTCGCAACCGAGGTCTGTAAGTGACCACATTTACGAAAAACATAGGAGCTTATGTGATTTCGGCTTATATTTCATAAACCCAACTTTTCTGGCTTATTTTGAGACTTAAGAGGTTATATAAGTTTATTACATCATAATAAGGCAATGTATGCTCATAAGCCTACAAATAAGCTTAAACAAAAAATTTAGGAACATGTTCATTTCAAAACTTTTTACTAAAATTTACACTGTGTGGCAAAAATCCATGTGGTTCCGGGGAACCCCCTTTGGTCCGCCCATATGTAATCCACGTTTTGTTGCCAAGTCACCAAAGGTGGTTCGGTCATTAGACATTTTTAAATAAACTTTTTATTATGTCCTAGTCAGGTTGCATTTCTTCATTTTCCTTTTTATTAACTTTTATAAAATATAGTTGAAGCACCACCATGAAGTTGAATTATAATAGACCACACTCAAAAGTCAACACATCAATTCCAACACCTTTTTAAAAATGACCCAAAACAAACCAAAAATAACTATAAATCAAAATCACCGAAACCCTAACACTAAACAAATAAAAGGCTCGTTATAACTATCATCACTAAAATATAACAAGTTTCAAATTCAAATTCTACGCAAACAGCTCTAAAGTGACTACGCCAACCAAAAAAAAAAAAAATTTAAAGTTTGTGGGGCGGTGGGCCCAAATTACGCGAACTAGTCGGCCAAAAAACTAGAAAACCATGGTTTAAAAAAAAAAAAAAAAAAAAAAAAAAAAACTATTTTAAATATATTAAAAGAATGAATATAAGTAAAAAGTACCCATAGTAGCTAAATTCCGATGAAACTGATCAAGCACAGTCGACCCCACACCACCACTCCTAATATTCGACGCAAGACTCGCCGGAGACTTCCAGTGAGCACCGTGACTCCACCGCGACCGGAAAGCAGACGACACGCCGCAATAAGATCGGCACTGAGTGGATATCTCCGGTGACTGTGACGGTTGAGGTTTTCCGGTGAATGAATAAAACTTAGTGACGGCGGCTGCGGTGGTGGTGGTGGAGGATGATCGGGAAGCTCGTCTGAGAAGAGAAGAAGAGTGAGGGGCAGTTATATACATGATGGAAATGAATGAAGACAAGGGACAATTGGGTGGGAATGTGATAAGATTTTTGAATTATTATTAATAATTATGAGGGATGGGTTTTTTTAATTTTTTTTATTATTGATGGAGGGAGTGGGGGAGGAAGAAGAAGAAAGAAGAAGAAGGAGGGGGAGCCTATGGGCGTGTGCCAGTTTTGTTTTTAGAAATTGAATTTAATCAATTTATACTTTAACCCACTTACCAGAATAAACTCTTTTACACTATGTTTTACCAGAATGAACTATTTTCACATATTTTACAAGAATAACCAATATATGTCACTTTCAACCTTATGAGGGTTATGTCACTATCAAGGACCACTTGTTAAATGATAAATTTTATGTGCATCCGGTGTTTCTTTAGTACTGGTTCCATCCTTTATAAAACGGTAATGGTATAATCGGATAGTCTTTATTACTTAATAAATTTGACTTATTATACGTTATACCATAAGAAAAGTCACATTAGTTTTACCATCAAATAACATGTCACGGGTTAAAAAAATTCCAAGTGTTTGACATAGTTAAGTTTTTAAGAATATCAAAGTATAATAACTTAAAGATGTCTACTTAACTACTTTGATGGTTTGATGCTTTTAATAGGATAACATCAATTTCTAAGTCACACATGACAAAAGATAATATAAATTAGTTAAGCAGAGTATATGAAAAAGGTATTCACCTATACTCACTAGTAATCACACACTTCTTGTCCTCTTTCTCTCTTTCTCTTTTGTTCGTCTATTTCTTCTTCTTTAACAAAACCTCAACTTTTTAACCATTTCTTAACCCTTAATCATCTAGTGAAAACTTGACAATCTTAACTAAAAATCAAGATACAAGCTGGGATAGTTGAGCAGGTTGCGGGTGGCCGAGCACCCGCCAGCCCCCCCCCCCCCCCCCCCCCCACTAGTGATATTAATGTGAAAGCCTGTTATGAATAAGATTTGCCCATCGTTGAGATTTAAGTGGGAACTTTATGAGTCCTCTATAAGTCATCGCCCATGATGAATAGAGGTGATTTTCCTGCATATTTTATGTGTTTACAATTTACATTAAAGAGAGAACTTGTGATATCTGTTGCCTTCGATATCGCCTAGTGCCCCTCACCTCGCATGGGATCTTGTTGTTGGGTTAGCTTCGATCTCGCCCAGGGCCTCGCCTAGGACTCGCCTCGCATGGGATCTTGTTGTTGGGTTAGTTTCGATCTCGCCCAGGGCCCCTCACCTCGCCTGTAACCTCGCATGGGATCTTGTTGTTGGGTTAGCTTCGATCTCGCCCAGGGCCTCGCCTAGGACTCGCCTCGCATGGGATTTTGTTGTTGGGTTAGCTTCGATCTCGCCTAGACCTTGCTTGAGACCTCACCTCGCATATTACCTCGCCTAGGATCAACTTCACATCGCGTAGGGATATTGACTCAACTCCACCTCGCCTCTAAACCTCGCTTGCAGATCGCGTAAACCTCGTGTCACTTACACCTCGCCTACACCTCTGTCTACTACATCTAACGGTTACAAACTAATTTAGTAATAGATCTAATGGATAATATCAAAAGGTTCATTTTGGATAATTTTATAGGCGAGGTTTATTTTCGTAAAGTGTTAGAAGAAAGTGTTCATTTAAGTAATTTACTCTTATACTTTTCTCTTTTCAAAGCCCTAACTTTTTTTTCCCCTAGGTCAAAACTACTACTTTTAAAATGAAATGAAATGAAATGTTGTAGATAATAAAAATTTCTTTTTTAAAATTTTAAAATAACAACAACAACAACAACAACAACAACAACAACAACAACAACAACAACAATAATAATAATAATAATAATAAAATTTTAAAATTTTATGTAGTCGTTCATGTTTTTTTTAATGAAAAGCGATGTTTTATAAAAAAAAATTAATAATAATAAAAATAATAGGGTCGAAGATGTTGAACATTATTTGTCATCAACATTTCTTTTTATTTTTATTTTCATAGAAAATTTTGCAGCACCTTCTCTCTTTTCCTTTATAATTTTCTCTACAAACACATTCAATCTTTACGTTTACCCTTGGCATGGTTTTGTCGATAGAAATGGGATTACTCCTCTTTTGACGCTGGTAATGGGGAAGAGGGGTGGCTTTGCCGCCGGCTTTGGTGATAGCTTGTCTAATATGTGATTCTAATAAAAAGATCAAGCTTTTGTGAATATTGACTATGTAACATCTTTATGTTGTTATACTTTGAATTGATTTGTTTATCCATTTTTTTGTTATTTTGCATTTAAACTTCTAAAGGCTACTAAAACTAATTTTACCAAATATACCCACAAGGGTCCAGTAGAGCTCGAGATACAAGTTTTAAGTAATAACTTGCTTGAATTCAAAGAATGTTTAGCCATTGGTTTGAGAATTTCAAATATAAAGTAGCATATCTAAAAATAAGATCAAATGAGTATTTTGAGTGATAACATGATTAACATCGTTATTTTGTTTCGTTTGTGCTTACATCTATTGTCATTATTGATGAGAGTCATCCTTTAGCAATATATACTAACTGAGAGCTTGTCTACAATCAAATAGTCATGCCAAATGCCAATAAATAAGTGTTAATTTCACAAGCAATAATTGCACTTATTATGATATTATCTTTGAAGAATATAGTATGACAGGTATGGGCTTCAATAATAAGTAAATGTATTTGGCTTTATGCAATCTTTTCTTTGTATATGTGTAAAATTTAGTAAAACTTTACACATGTTTTGACACATTGTTTAGAAATAACCAGCAATCAATTTAGTAAAAACTAGTTATCCAATCGAAACCATGGCTAGCATAACTCGTCCATAAGGTTGTCTTTCAAGTAGATCACACAGGAGATAACACACAACATGTCGTAGTTACATACTTTAACGTAGTAAATGTTGGAAAATTGGTTGGCAAAAGTGACTTTTGACCAACTTTGGACACAATTATTTATATGTATGTGTCATATATATAAATGATAGTTTGTAGGTTTGCATTCTCCTCGAAGAGAGCTCCGCAATGAGCCTTTATGTGTCCAAAATAGAGTTGATGTGAATGAGATATCGGGTCTCAAAGTTAGTCATTTGGTACCATGACTAAAGTGGAAAAATAGTTTATTTTCTATCCCACATCGGTAGGAGGAGTAAACTAGGGTGGAGTCTATTGTGTATAAATAGACGCCCTAATTCCATAGGTTTTTCACACATCAAATCAATTAGCATTATTGATTTCCAACATAAGGAATACGCATCTCTTAAAATGAAATTCCAGGCAGTTTAGTTAAGTCCGATAGTACAACCTACTGTTTTGGCTGTTGTACCCGGAAAACAGACGGCGAATCTGTTTTAAGGGAAGCGTGTCTAACACGTGCCTCGGCTTTTTAGTGTTACGTTGCTGATCTCCATTGGTGATCTAGTAAGTTTTTTTTTTTATCAGTTTATTGTTTTATTTAATTATCGTTTATCTACTTACATTCTGCATGTATTTAAGTTTCTGTTATTTATATACTGTTAATTTATTGTAATTTAGAGTTTATTAATAAAAGTGTAGCCGTTTCCCTACAGTCTTAAAACAGATTCGGTGTAACAGAATTAAAACACTTTTATTAAAATCGGATTATTTTAATTAACAGAGTTGGTATAACAGATCGATAAACGATTTTAAAACAGTTTACTGAATCAGTTTATATTGAAACCATGATGAGTTTCTTTTCAAACTGATTTTTTTTTCTGGTATGTTATTGTTTGAATCTTGATTTATTGAAACCAAGATTGTGTTTCTTTGAATCGAATTTGGTACAAGCTTATATAAACCATGTCGAGTTTATTAGATACCACATTGTTTTAACAGTTGTTGTGTTTTAATATTCGCAAGTTAACTGATGGTAACATAATTTGTGACCCTTGTGAATCATTGTGAATGTAATTGGTGCGCCGATTACTAACATGGTTGTAAATCATGATGAAATCAGATTCATTGAAACCAAGTGGAGTTTCTTTTTTGAAAGAAATCTCATAAAATACAAGTTGTTATTTTATTTGATTACTAGAACATGCTTATTGAAACCAAGATGAGTTTCTTTTTTGAAAGAAATCTCATAAAATACAAGTTGTTATTTTATTTGATTACTAGAACATGCTTATTGAAACCAAGATGAGTTTGTTTGAAACAAAATCTGATAATATACAAGCTGTTATCATATTTTGGTGGAAAAGTTTCTTTGTCTTATTTAGCTTATTTAAACCAGGTTGAGTTTAATTATAAACTAAATATAGTTCTTGAAACTTTATGCATTTAAAAGTAGATCTATAGAAACCATGTTGAGTTTCTTTGGAATGATAAATCTATTTTGAAACCTTGTCGAGTTTCATTGTAAAATTAGACCATGTGATACAGATCTATTAAAGATATTTTTAAAGAAGATTGATAAAATCATATTACAAATTTGTTTTTGTTTAAAAACATTATGTAATATGCGATATTGTTTAATTGTTTTAATTGAAAGACTTCTTTAAAAACGGTTTTGTATAATGGATCTTACAAAAAATAGTGTTTTAAACAAAATTCGATGTGATCTATTTTGTTAAGAAACACTTTGTGATATTGCAAGTTGTTAATTATTCCAAGTTTAGTTTTATACTAATAACAGAATCTTGTATTATCAAAATATTTGGAATGTCACGAGTGACACCTAAAGGATCTGCTCCCGAACTTGATGAAAAGGAGACCGATACTCGAGTTATATGTACGGTAGATGCTCTAAAGCATTCAGATTTATGTGACATAACTATGGGTTAAATGGCCTATAAGACATGGAAATTGTTGCCAAGGCGGGATCCGACCTTAGATAATGGTAGATTAACACTTGGCATCATGTCATGAGTTTGATGATAAGAGTTTGGTTAACTCTTTCGAAGTAGCAGGAAATGGAGAGATGCAATTTATGGGCAACTCTACAACTGCTAATAGCAAGGGAAAAAGAAATGTGATGTTGAAATTCACATGTGGAAAAGAGCTTAAGTGAACCAACACGTTGTATGTGCCAGAGATTCGTAGGAATCATGTGTCTGGATGGTTGCTTAATAAATTTGGCTTAATATTTTATTTGAATAAAATAAAATTGAGTATTAATGTTTAAGCTGAATCTATTTTTTTTAATGGTTGTTTTAATTAAATGAGTATGAATTCAGCTTATTTGATTCTTTAAATGTATAGCATGGCCAACTCGGACATATTAATTTTAACTCAATACATTATTTATTTAAATAAACGAACATGGATTACAAAAGTGAAAATTGTGTTAAAGCCAAATTGACAAGATTGTCTTTTCACTCGGTTGAACGGAAATTAGCCGAACCCTTGATTCACATAGTTTAATGTTATTTGGAATCGATACCTACTAAGGTAGCAATTAGGTACTTCATCGTAATTTTTGATGGTAGTACAAAATATTGCTACTTATACTTACTTGAGAGTAAGGATATAGACAAGATTGTTCTATACAAATAAGTTGAGAATCAACTTATTATCGAACACAAGGCGGTTCAAAGTGATATTGGAGGTGAATATGTGTCTCCATTTCCAAATGTATGTACTAAACATTGGAATAAGATACATGTTTATTGCTCCGTATACGCCTCAACAGAATTGTTGAATGAAAAGAAACGTGCCTTAAAAGATATGGTTATGCCATGTTATTAAAGTCCTCATTTAAGCCATGGCATGTGGGGGAAAGCGATTATATCGGCTACTTATCTTTTCGATAAGATCCCTTGTATGGAAAAGATGATAGTTCTGTGAACTATGGATGGTATGAAAACCATCCTATAAGTACTTACGAATATGGGGGTGTCTATCTGTACTGACGCCAAAGATTCAAAATGTTGGATCTAAAACTGTGGATTGCATAATTTTGGATATGCCCATTACAGTAGTGCCTATCATTTATTTGTATGTGATTCAGAAAATTTGAATATGTACAAATATACGATAATGGAAGCAAGGAAAACTTTCATTGTTTGAAACTGTGTTTCCTTATTTATCCAAGGAAAATGGATGTTCATCTAGACTAGATGATACAGTTGTCCAGGATGAGAGGCAACTGAATGATGATGTCCTTCATGATGAGAGACATCAAGATGATAATGTTGTTCTGATAAGAGACAACAAGAGATTGATTATGATTTCCATGATGTAAGACAAGATCAACCTGGAAGAATAAGGTTAACTAAAAAGAAGCAAACGGGCAAGAAACGAGAAATCGTTTGGACCTAGTTTTGTTTCTTTTATGAATCTACTTCTTACAAAGAAACGGTAACTTCCTCAGGATGGCCTCAATGGAAAGAAGCCATCAAATGTGAAATAGATTCTAATTTACAAAAAAAAAAAAAAAAAAATGATACATTTTAGCTCATGGTTTTACCTCCTTGTGGTAAACCACTAGGCTACAAATGGTTTATACCTAACAACCACAAAGGTTGTCGATGGAACCATTGATAAGTAAAAAAAAAAAGCAACATTGGTAATCAAAGGGTTTAGACAACGAGAAGGTCTAGATTACTTTGATACATATTCGTCAGTTACACGAATAACCTCTATTAGGAGGGTACTTGCTATTGCTGCTTTAAGAAATCTGGAAGTTTACCAAAATGTATGAGAGAATGACATTTCTAAACAGGGATTTAGAAGAAGAAATCTACATGAACCAACCTGAGGGTTTCATGGCTCCTAGACAAGAGAGCAAAGTTTGTAGGCTTGTTAAGTCATTATATGGCTTAGAAAAAGCTCCCAAACAATGACATCCAAATTTTCTACCACGTCATGTCAGAACGTGGATTCAAAATTAATGGATGTATGTGAAAAAATAAATCACTGGTATATATGTAATCGTATGTTTATACATAGATGGTATACTTATCACTCGAAGTGATAACAAGATGAACAAATCCACTAATGAAATGTTGGAGTCAAGATTTGACATGAACTACATTGGTTGTTCGATATGGTTCTTGAAACTAAGATCATATGAAACCAGATGGATTTGTTTTGAAGTTAAAAAACACTATAAGGACAATATTCTTGAGAGGTTCAATGTGGGGGATTCCGGCCTAGCTAGAACTCCAACGACATCTTTTTTAATCTATTTAAAATAGAGGTAGAGGTGTTGCCCATTTTGAATACTCAAAGAATATTGGGCATCTTATTTGTCTAATAACTTTTGTGAGACCTGATCATAAATCTGTAAATTATGATCAAGTTTAGTAAATATACCAGTAATTCAAGTGATGACCACTTGAGTAGTATTACACAAGTACTATGAAACTTATGATATTGCATTTTGGAAGATATCCAACTTCTATCTAATGATAGAGTAATGCGAATATGGATTCTTACATAAAAGAATCTAGATCCACTAGAGCAGATGTATGGACTCTACGTGGGAAGCTATGCCATGGAAATCTTGAAAGTATTTCAAACAGACTTTTATAGCTAAATCTTTGATGGAATTTAAATTTATCATTTGAGATAAATTTATAGAATATGCGGGATATCTACGTTAATTCGTAGAGGACATGCCAAGATGGCGTAAACCGGTAACGACCATCTATATGAAGTGTGATAGTCAATTGGAAATTGACAGAGCTCATATCACGATATAAAACGGTAAGTCGAGACATATCCATCATAGACATTGATTGGTGCGACAACTACTCTCAACTAGAGTTATCACGATTGATTACGTAAAGTCAATGGATAACATCGCGGATCCGCTTATGAAAGGCTTAAGCAGAGAGTTAGTAGTAAGTCGTATAAAGGAATGGGACTAAAGCCCTTGAAAGAATGAGTTTCTATGAAGGAAAACCTAACCCAGTTGACTGGAGATCCCAAGATCTGGGTTCAATAGGACAACCTAATCATAGAAATGTGGGGGAAGTCACGTCAATTTGGGGGAGTTACTAAATGTTGTAACTTCCTAGTCCATTCCTATAACTAATGTGACTTGTTGAGAGGTTAAACATATGGCTTTAATGATTCAAGATGAAATCACAAAGCATAATGATTCAAGATGAAATCACAAAACATATGTTTTTAATGATTCAAGATGAAATCACCTATGTGAGAGAGAAGTGTGGTCGCTTCGAAGGGAATTGTGGGGGCGCAATTCCTAAGAGCTCTTACAGAACCAGGCTAGTGTTCATGACCATAATGAACACGACTATGAGGACTTAACAATGTTAGGGAGAGTCTTGTGTGAGTGTGTATTGTCGTCTACGTAAACAGATGTTGAGTTCAAGGACATCGCGTCTACTCAGATCTAGGAGACTAAGTGCATCTCACAAGGGAAGGTTCAAAGGGTCACACCTACCTATCCTTTGCAAGATTCAACTATTGGAATTTCATCGTAATTTTTGTATTACGACCCATCTCCATTCATGTGGGGGATTGTTGGAAAATTGGTTGGCAAAAGTGACTTTTGACCAACTTTGGACACTGTTGATACAAAAGTTAGGCGTTCCTGGTTATGGGCTCTTGCTCTCATATCAATTCGCTTCTTAGTACTTGTAACCTGCGCACTAAGAAAATAAACAACACCGTTAGACTTATCGTGGGATTGTCTCCCACGATTAGACTCCGACGTGAGAGTAAGTAATCGATTTAGGATTCTCGTAAAGAGTTAGGGTTTGTGAATCGTACCTTGAATGAGAGTTATGTCATTCTTTATATAGGCGCAGAATCCTTGTAGGGTTCGTGCTCCTTACGTTTCGCACCCATGGTGCTTATCCGGGTAAGGATATCTATTCCATAAATAGATAATCCCTATCTATACCGTGTATAGTTTATTTAGGTTTGGGCTTACGTGAGCCTGGTCCCATTAGTGATGCGGCCCAAGTTACAATAGCCCACGCACGGTGGTTTTGGGCCTTAGTGATGTTTATCATTTGGGCTCGTGGCCCGTATGTAGACTATACGTCATCATGTCCCCCCAGTCTAGTATGCGTGGCTCGTAGCCGCGGATGCTAGACTAATATTAACAGCAGTAAGCGTGGCGGGAGAACATTGAAATATTGCCGCCCATTCTAAAGTGCAATGCACCTAGTCATAAATATCTCAAAAGGGATACCTCAAAAATTGGGGGTTGTGTCCACGTGGCCCTCGTAAATCGGGAAAAAGTGCGTGTACCGGTTCGGTTCTAGCCACACGTTTTTGTGAGTGGGATCCATGTGGAGTTAATCTAGGGTTTTTTTACTCCATATATAATAGTCACCGCCCCATTTTTACAATTACACACAGTAAAACACACACTCACCATTGTTCACTTTCTTGAAAGCTATCTTTTGCAAAGAAAATAATCATTTCCTTAGGTAATTTTTGTGTGCGTTTTACTAGTGAATTAATGAAAATGGTTGCCCAGTTAGAGGACTTTCGCTCTGCGATGACGGAGAATGATATTACTCAGTTTTCATCTGACTATTTCATTCCTCTGGACGTGCGTCCAGAAGCTCCAGACGTTAACGCGTGTATAGCTGATTTCCCCGAAGGGAAAATAGGGCTATACACGAAATTCTTTGAGTACGCGAATTACCGCGTGCCAATATCTATTTTTCTGAGCGATTTGCTCAACCACTATCGCCTCCACATCTCGCAGCTGCACTGTATAGGTGCGGCTAAGGTGTCGAATTTTGAAGTAAACTGCCGTTTACTTGCGATAGAACCGACCATATCCTTGTTCCTCTCCTTTTACCACACGACGTGGTCAAATGGGTGGGTATCTTTTGCGAAGCGCCCGGGGGCGCTTCAGTGTTATACTGAGAAGGTAGACTCCCTAAGAAATTGGAGGGAGCATTTTTTCTGGGTGGATGATGTGGTTTTTCCCTCTCCCTATGAGTTTTATACTTAGGATACTTTGCCAAGGGATGGACGCCCCGCACCCGGTTCCTATAGGCTGACTGATGCACAGACTCTTGATGCCAACCGCCTAGCCATTAACCCTTATCCGGAGGAGTTTTTGGTACACATGGGGTTGAGTCGCAATTACTTCGGCGCTGCTGACGAGGTGCCCACTTTTATAAGTGAGGAAGGCCGGGGTGGGTGTTCGTCCCTTCTACTTCAAGTTTTGTAAGTCTTTTTGTATGCGCACCTTTAATAACTAATCCTTTCTTCTTTCTTGTTTTGTTTATGTGCGCAGAGATGGATCTATTCGCCGTTGTGAAGCTGGACAAACCAAAGCAGGTGACTATAGGAGTGCGCCCTCTGAGGGAAGGTGAGCAGCCACTACTGGAGGCGACTGAGGGTCGCCTGACCGTGCTGCCGGAGGTTGTCCCTGAAAACATGCCGCCGCTCCAAGTGACGCCTGTTCAGAGAGTGGCACCAGATGTGGAGGTGGCGCAAGAGGAGGCGCGCGCTGAGTCGTATGACAGCATAGAGATCCTAAAGCCCGAGGAGGTGCTGAAGGAGGAAGTGGCGCAGAATATTAAGCGCAAAGGAGAGGCTGGGACCAGTGGCCCCAAGAAGAGACGACGCTACCTCATTGGGGATGCGGAGTCGTCCGCGAAGGAGGAGACATCCGCTCCTGGCGCGGATAAGAAGGCTGCTGAGGCCTCTCCATTTCTGTAAGTATCTGCGTCTCTATTATCTTTTTTGTACATTACTTGTCGCAATATGTACTAACTGCCTTCTTCATGTCTTGTAGGGATGATTCCGCGAAGAATGATGGGGTCTTCGTGGATGTGGTTTCCTCTCCGCCGAATGAAAACAAGGAGGGGAAAGCCAAGGTTGATGAGGGTGGAGAGGCGCAGCAGTTGATGGATGAGTTGGCTGCGACTGCTGCGCGCCAGGCTGAGCTGGTGGCTTAGTTGAGGGAGAAGTATGTCGGGGAGAGCAGTACTCTCGCCCAGAAGGATGAGGAGATAGCGAAGCTCCGTGCGCAGCTGACGGATGCGCAGGCGGAGTTGGAGTCCACCCGGGTGTACACTGATAAAGTCACCCATGAGAAGTTGTCCGCCCTGGGTGAGGTGGAGGAGGCGCGCGGGAAGCTTCATCATTATAAGTCTGACATGACTTGGGCTGTTAGGTATTTGGAAGAGAAGAAGGTGGAGCATTTTGCTAACATTGCCAAGTTCAAGGAAGATATGATGAAGATCATCCAGCTGCAGGAGGACAAGTTGTGCGGCCTGAGCATCGAGTACGATGAGGAGTTATATCCTCATTTGATGTCGACCATGGCTGAGCGCAGGTATTTCTTTTTTACTCTTCTTCTTTATAATGATTTTTGTTGCTATGCTTTTTATTAACACAAATTGTCTTTGTTGATGTAGGTGGTTGATTAGCCACGGGCTGCGCCTGGCAGCTATGGGCACTCTGGAGTCCCAAGAGGTGTTGGACGCCTTTGGGAAGGTGGTTCACTGTGCGGTGGCGCGGGGGAATTCGCAGGCTATGGAGGATCTCCATGAGGCCAAGCTTCTGACTAAGGACTTGGCAGAGGTCCCTGGTTATAATGCGGCTGCCTACGATGAGTTGATGCAGGCTATGGCGGGGTTAAAGGTCCTCGAGTTGCCGCACATTGGAAGGTTGGAGCGCGACCAAGACAACCCCATAGATGTTCTTATGGCGGGGTTGACGTTGGAGCGCCACCTTTTAGAGGATGCAGAGGGGCAACCAGATTTCTTCCTGAAGCCTGATGTGTCACAGCTGCAGATTCCTGTGTTCGCGCAGCCTCGCCACATCCTTACCCCATTTGCTCTTGAAAGGGAGATTCCCATGAAAGAGGTTTTGGAGCGTCACGCGCAGAGGGCTGCCCAGAAGAGGGGCATTCAGGGCAAGGCAGTGTTGTGTGGCGTGGGTGCTGCACACATTCCTAGGTCTGATGGTGTGCACGTGAGTGTTCCTACCGTATCTCCCAAGGACGCTTTGATTCTGAGAAAGCTTCAGGAGGCGAGGAGTTCTGCTGCTCCGGAGGATAGCCCTGAGCATCGCCATAGTGTGTAGGCTATTTTTGTATCTTTTCCTTGTAATTTTTGTATAAAAATGTTGAATAAGATACTTTTTTGTTGATTAAGTGCGTGACTTAAGAAATGTACTTGCATTATTTGCTAAGTTTTATTTTTTGACCAAGTGTATTGGCTGCATGATTATACTTGCATTGTTTGCTAAGTTTTATTATTTGACCAAGTGTCTTGGCTGCGTGATTATACTTGCATTGTTTGATAAGTTTTATTATTTGACCAAGTGTCTTGGCTCGTTATTTGCTAAGCTTGTACGGTGTACTTAATATTTTGCGCATCCGTCGTGGGATGCGCACGTGAAGCTTACCTCGACGTCTCAAAAGTAAGGCGCTTAGCAAGGATACGTGATCCAAAGTTGATGGGTTTGCAACCCTCTTACTCAACGAGTGAATTAGTAGGTTTACTCATCCTTTATGCCATCGTGGGTCTTTAATTAGTGCATGCACGCCATGTAGGCAAAAATATAAGATAACAATATATAAGTATGTATGCAATAAAGTGAAATACGCTATGGAGTTAGCTAGAAACCATAACATTTTATTGATACTTGCAAGTTTTTTGAAAAAATAAAAATACAATTCCTAGGAAAGGAAAAAAAAGAACAAACACTTATTGGGCATCTCGTAGGATGCAAAGGTGTCTGTGTAATGGCCGTAGCCTAAAAGTAACATCTTTTAAGATTGCAGATGTTCCAAGTGCGCGCTAGGTCGTGACATTCCATATCGCGCAGTCTGTATGCACCGTTGCCGAGTGCATCTGTGACCTCGTAAGGTCCTTCCCATTTTGGTCCGAGCTTGCCTTTGTCTTCTGCGTGGCTCGCATCATTGGCGCGGTATACAAAGTCTCCTGGCCTGAATGAAGTGTGTTTGACCTTTGCATCATAATATTTCTTCATCTTTGCCTTAGCCTTTGCTTCGCGTATAGCTGCGCGCTCACGCCTTTCTTCCATTAAGTCCAAGTCTATGCGCCGCTCCTCGTCATTTGTTGTGACGTTGACCTCTGCTGTTCGTATAGTTGGCATTCCTATCTCAGCTGGTATGACGGCTTCTGTTCCTTAGACGAGGGAAAATGGCGTGTCGCCCGTACTGGTTTTGATTGTTGTGCGATGCGCCCATAAGACATGCGAGAGCTCATCCACCCACCTTCCTTTGTGTCTGTCAAGGCGCGCTTTTATTCCTTCCCCTAGACTGCGGTTTGCACGCTCAACTAGGCCATTAGTTTGTGGGTGTTTTACTGAAGCGAAATGTTGCGTGATGTTCAATTGCGCGCACCAATCTTTGAATGGGTTATCACAGAATTGTTTTCCGTTGTCTGATATAATCTCTCCCGGTAGTCCGAAGCGACAGACAATGTTGTCCCAGACAAAGCGTTTGACTTGATTTCCTGTGATGCTCACCACCGCCTTTGCTTCAATCCACTTCGTAAAGTAGTCTATGGCTACGATGAGGAATTTTACTCCTCCTGCTGCAACTAGAAAGGGTCCCGCGATGTCAATGCCCCATTTATAAAATGGCCACGGTGAGGTAATGGGTGTTAGCTCTTGTTGTGGTCGGCGCGGGATTGGCCTATGTACTTGACAATTGCTGCATTTCTTTATCAGATTGCGTGCGTCGCGATGCATGGTTGGCCAATAATACCCTGACCTTAGAGCACTTGCCACCACAGATCGCGGCCCTGAGTGCATACTACATGATCCAGCGTGGATTTCTCTGAGTACGTAGTCTGCTTGAAGAGGTCCAACACATCTGAGCCATGGTTGTAAGAAAGAGCGTCGATAGAGTATGTTGTCTCGTAGTTCAAATCGTTGCGCTGTGCGCCGCACTCTTCGAGCGTCCTTATGGTCTTGTGGTAAGGTTCCCTTGCTAATGAATTCAATGATAGGTGTCATCCGTGTAGGATCTTGTTCCTCTATCACTGTGGATATCTCCATTTCCAAGATTGACTTGTTTTTCAGGGTTTCTACCAATACCTGTTTTGAGAGGTGCGCGAAGCTTGTGGATGCGATCTTGCTGAGCACATCAGCCTTCCTGTTATCTCCTCTGGGCACCTGTTTTATTGTGAACCTGTCAAAGTTTTTGATTAAGGACTTGGTCTTTTCTAGGTATTGGATCATGTGTTTATCCTTGGCTTCATATTCACCTAGCACATGGTTAGCGACTAGCCAAGAATCTACATTCGCTTCCAGGTTGCGTACACCCATTTGGATTGCGATGCGTAGTCCGACTAGTAGGGCTTCGTATTCTGCCTCATTGTTTGTGGCTGTGAATTCAAAGCGCAGCGCATAGGTGAATTCCATACCTTCTGGATTTGTAAGAATAAGGCCCGCGCCTGATCCATCTACACATGAGGACCCATCTGTGAACAGAATCCAGAGTTCCTGTAGATCTGTTTTGGTTGTAGATGTTGGACTGTCGTTATCTGGCTTCTCCACGATGAAATCGGCTAAGATTTGTCCCTTGATTGCAGTGCGCGGTCTGTATGAGATGTTATATTCACTTAATAGTACACTCCACTTCTGTAAGCGTCCTGATGCGTCAGGTTTAGAGATAACTTGTTTGATTGACTGATAAGTGATTACAGCTATTGGGTGCGCTTGAAAGTATCTGCGCAACCTTTTGGCTGCGAATACTAGGGCTAAGACCAGCTTTTCCATAGCGCTGTAGTTAGTCTATGTCTTCTTCAGGGCTTTGCTTACAAAGTATATGGGTGTCTGGACGGAGTTCCTATCTGTCAATAGCACTGCGCTAACTGCTCCATGAGTTGCCGATAAGTACATGATTAGCTCTTCCCCTGGTCGCGGTGCGACAAGTTTGGGAAGAGATGCCAGATGGTGTTTAAGTTGTTGGAAAGCTTCCTCCGCTTCTTCGGTCCAGCAAAAATCTCCCTTTTTTGTGCACTTCGTGAGTGTTTTAAAGAGAGGGAGTGACTTGTCTGCTGATTTAGATAAGAAACGGTTTAGCCCTGCTAACTTTCCATTTAATGATTGGGCTTCTTTGAGTGTGCGCGGCGAGGGGGATCAATGACAGCCTTTGTTTTTTCTAGACAAGGCTTGATTCCATCGGGCTCTATTAAGTATCCAAGGAACATGCCTTCGGTTGCGCCAAAGGTGCATTTCTTGGGATTTAACTTCATGTTTATTCGTCCCAATGTTCTGAACGTTTCCTCGATGTCGCGTACCAATTCATCCTCTGTGTGGCTTTTGATGACAAGGTCGTCAACGTAGACCTCTAAGTTGCGGCCTACTTGTTTCTCGAAAGCTGTGTCCACCAGTCGTTGGTATGTTGCGCCTGCGTTTTTTAAGCCAAAAGGCATTTTTGTGTAGCAGTACGCTCCTTGACTGGTGTGGAAAGCTGTTTTTTCTTCATCTTTGACTGCCATCTGAATTTGATGATACCCTTTGTATGCATCTAGGAAGCATTTGAAAGGGTATCCGCACAGGGATTCTACCTTCCAGTCTATTTCTGGCAGTGGGTAGCAGTCCTGTGGACATGCTTTGTTGAGGTCCGTGAAGTCCACGCACATTCTCCAACTGCCATCGCTCTTCTTTACCATAACTGGGTTAGAGAGCCAGTCGTGGTAGTACACTTCGCGCATGATGCCTGCGTCTACGAGCTTATGTACTTCTTCCAGAATAGCCTTTGCACGATCTGGGGCCTGGCCGCGCTTCTTTTGTCGTATTAGAGGATATCCTTGTCGGATTTGTAGCTTATGCTCTGTGATAGAGCGTGGCACTCCTGTCATGTGTTTTGGTTCCCATGCGAAGATGTCCAGGTTCTTCTGCAAGAGTGCGCATACGGCTGCTTTACCTTTGTCAGATAAAGATCCACCAATCGAAACTTATTGTTCCGTGTAATCGGGATGAATACGACTTTTAGGTTTGGTGTTTTTTCTGTGCGCTGTTCTGGAATAGTCTCTGCTTCAGTTGTTACCGCATTGCATTCTCTTGGTGGTACTGTTGTGTTATAGAGGGTGACAACTCCTCCTTCCACTGGAAACTTAAGCATTTCGTGCGCTGTGGATGGTACCGCGCGCATGGATGATATTCCAGGTCTCCCAATGATACCATTGTATGGTGAGGGAGATTTTATTACCATGAAATTTATCCATGTTGCGGTTGAGTGTTGTTCATCTCCTACGACCACCAGCAAGCGTAACTGCCCCATGGGCCAGATCTTTTCTCCTGTGAATCCAGTCAATGACGTTGTTGCTGGTATCAATTGATTTTGGATTTCAGGTCGCAGTCTCTTGAAACAATGGTCATACAGGATGTCTGCGGATGCTCCTCCGTCAATGAACATGCGGTGAATATCATGTCCTCCCGTATGTATTTCAATAGTCAGAGGTTCTACAACTGCGTTGTCCGCAGCTAAAGTAGGGAAAGATATCTCTTTTTCGGGAGAGAATTTCTGGCTGACTTTTTGCTTTATCTTGCGCTGCCATGACTGTATCATGTATATGGTATCAGCTTTTTCTTTGGGGGGGTTCTTTCTTTCCCCCGTTCCTCTGTTTATCTTTTCCCTATTTGATATTTTTTACAAGGTGGTCCATTCGGCCTTCTCTTACTAACTTTTCAATTAGTTGTCTTAGCTGGACGCACTCGTTAGTTGTATGGCCTTTTTGACCATGGTACTCGCAGTATCCATTCCCTATGCGCTTTTCCTCTGCGGTGCGCATTGGTGGCGGTTTTGGGAAGTTTGCACCTTCTGTTACAAATATTTCCCTCGGAGTTTTTATGAGAGGGTTATACTTGTCATTGTCTCTTCCACTGCGGTAATTCCTGCTGCGGTTGTTATTCTGATCGTTGGATTGTCTCCTAGGCTGCTCTTGCTGCCTATAGTTCGAATAACCCTTTTTGCTGTCCGCAGCGGCTGCTTCTCCTTGTATAAAGGTTCTGGTGCGCTTTGTTAGCTCGTCGAAAGTCTGGGGAACTTTGTCATTTAGCTTTCGGATAAGTTCTGGGTTGTTAATCCCATTCATGAACCCTGAAATTTTTAGGATTTCAGGACACGCTTTAACTTGTATGCACTCGTCCTTGAAGCGTTCCATAAAAGCGCTGGTTGATTCCCCTTGGCGCTGTTTCACTCTTGCTAGTTCAACAGGGTTTTTAGCGCACTTCTTTCTCTGGGTAAAGTTGAGGCGGAATGCTTTCCGTAATTCCTTGAACCCACCGATGCTCCTACGTGGGAGTTTGCTAAACCGTGTGCGCGCGTTTCCTACTAATGTAGAATTAAACATGTGGCACCACACAGGCTGTGGCCAGTTTTCGATAGTGGCGGCTGATTCGAAAACTTTTAGATGATCATCCAGATCACCTGTTCCATCATATGTTTTCACATTAGTGGGCATGCGCCTGCGTTTGCGGTCTGAGCAATCGCTGATGCGTCGTGTAAACGCGTCAACTTTCTGGCGACGCCATGGAAGAGACATATCTTCATTCTCTTCTTCGCGCCGTCTTCCTCTTGACTTCCAGTGTCCTGTTTCTTTATCCTCGTTGTCCGAGGAGTCGCTGGAGGAAGGGTAGTCTCTTTTCCGGCGCTTGCGCCTGCTTCTTTCAGAAGAAGAGCTTGAGGGACTTTCACTTGGGGATCTTCTTTTCCCCAATCTGTCGTGAATCCTCTTACTCCCAGGTTTGGAGGATCCTTGGCTTGGCGAATGTTGAGGTCCTAATCGGTCTTGTATCCCTCGACTGCCAAGTCTGGAGTGAACATTAGTGCGCCTCTCGCTGTCTTCTGAGTACTGTGAATCAGATATTGTACCCAGCCTATCGTGGATAGTGGTACGTTCAGCGCGTCTTCCTCGTGGGTGGCGCAGTGGTGATGGTTCGCGTTCAGGACCAAAATTGAGTCGAGCTTGTAGGCTCATGTTTGCCCTTCTCCTTGCTTCTTCTTGCATGAGGGCGGTTAAGGTTTCATAATTTTGGGATACAAAATTTCCCAACGTTAGATTGGGTGTATCCTCAGTTGCTGCAAGAATGTCTGCCTCAGTATTAGGCACCCTATCTCGGTTAGGCGCGCCTGGTGGCACAGTGTTGTTCACTGCGGGTACAGTTTGATGAGGAGTGGTGAAGAGGGTGCGCTGGAGTTCCTCAGCGCTTGGGACCACTGGGATGATTTGGGTAGTCCTCACTGGTAGTTCTACCTCTGGAAGAGGTTGGGTTGTTCCCGCCTCTTGGTGACCAGCTGCGCTGGTTGTCCCAGCAACCTGCCTAAGAGTCGAATCTTGTTGATTCTTTCTCTGGGGGTCACGTCTTTCTGACTGCGGAGTCCGCTGGCTTGAATTCTTATTCTTTGTCATTCTAGTTCTTAGTTCTTATTAGGGTCCCACGGATGGCGCCACTTGTTGATAGAAAAGTTGGGCGTTCCTGGTTATGGGCTCTTGCTCTCGTACCAATTCGCTTCTTAGTACTTGTAACCTGCGCACTAAGAAAATAAACAACACCGTTAGACTTATCGTGGGATTGTCTCCCACGATTAGACTCCGGCGTGAGAGTAAGTAATCGATTTAGGATTCTCGTAAAGAGTTAGGGTTTGTGAATCGTACCTTGAATGAGAGTTATGTCATTCTTTATATAGGCGCAGAATCCTTGTAGGGTTCGTGCTCCTTACGTTTCGCACCCATGGTGCTTATCCGGGTAAGGATATCTATTCCATAAATAGATAATCCCTATCTATACCGTGTATAGTTTATTTGGGTTTGGGCTTACGTGAGCCTGGTCCCATTAGTGATGCGGCCCAAGTTACAATAGCCCACGCACGGTGGTTTTGGGCCTTAGTGATGTTTATTATTTGGGCTCGTGGCCCGTATGTAGACTATACGTCATCAGACACAATTATTTATATGTATGTGTCATATATATAAATGATAGTTTGTAGGTTTGCATTCTCCTCGAAGAGAGCTCCGCAATGAGCCTTTATGTGTCCAAAATAGAGTTGATGTGAATGAGATATCGGGTCTCAAAGTTAGTCATTTGGTACCATGACTAAAGTGAAAAAATAGTTTATTTTCTATCCCACATCGGTAGGAGGAGTAAACTAGGGTGGAGTCTATTGTGTATAAATAGACGCCCTAATTCCATAGGTTTTTCACACATCAAATCAATTAGCATTATTGATTTCCAACATAAGGAATACGCATCTCTTAAAATGAAATTCCAGACAGTTTAGTTAAGTCCGACAGTACAACCTACTGTTTTGGCTGTTGTACCCTGGGAAACAGATGGCGAATTTGTTTTAAGGGAAGCGTGTCTAACACGTGCCTCGGCTTTTTAGTGTTACGTTGCTGATCTCCATTGGTGATCTAGTAAGTTTTTTTTATCAGTTTATTGTTTTATTTAATTATCGTTTATCTACTTACATTCTGCATGTATTTAAGTTTCTGTTATTTATATACTGTTAATTTATTGTAATTTAGAGTTTATTAATAAAAGTATAGCCGTTTCCCTATAGTAAATCATAACCTATCCTCAGACCTCAATGATAGAGTTGTAAATTTGAGACCAATTACTTATATATGGGTTAATACAACTTAATTACAGTATGTTTAATCACAAACTAGTCAGATGGGTAAAATCAAAAACATTTTTTCCGGAGGTAAAATGACAAATGGGTTAAAAAGTCACACAAAGTTGTTTTTAGTGCATAAAAAACACGTTTTATTTTGGTTCGAGTAGAAATGAAATAATATAGTTTGTATACAGCTTATTTATTTTTTTCGGAGGTAAAATGACAAATGGGTTAACATTTTATTTTCAAAATAAGTTTAAAACAGCTTATTTAAGTTGTTAAAACAACTTATTTATCCAAAAGAGCTTATTTTGAGCTTATGGGCCTTTAACGAGCTAAACTTAAGGCCCGTTAAGGTTTTTTAAATCTTTGGGCTTGGGAAACTTTTGAGCTTGGCATTGGCCTCATATTTAGACACTAAAAAGTTTGAAAAACAGCTTATACGAAAAGCTTATTTTCAGCTTAATGGGCTTTTAGGCCCAAACGTAGTTTTAAGTTTAAGAAAAACGTGACATGCTTTGGGGTAGTACTAGGGGTTTCGTGTACTAAAAATGATTACAACGTTAAAGTGTGGGAAAATTAATTGACTTTACTAGTCAAGTAATATAACTTAAATGGTCAAGTAATTATGATACGGGTTTAAACACAAGGGTGATCCTAATGCCTCTTATCATGTAGTAAATCCTACTACACGAATGTAGTCTCACTAGCGGTCTCGGGATGCACACTAACGCAAGTTCTAGAATCTAAATACTACCGGTACACTCATAAGCACTGATAATGAATGCTTTTCCTATCAAATCTAAAGGCGAACCTCACATATTTTGGTGGAAAATTTTTCTGAATGGTACGGTTTTGTGCTAGTCATACAACTTCTATCCATGAGACGCTTCTTAAGGCTAAAGTTTCACTCCTAAATGTTGTAAAAAAATTTAAATTTGGCGCTAAAATTACACTAACAAGTATTTCTCTTAGTTTTATTACACACCTACCATCAAACAAACAAACTCAAGTGCAATTGTATCCTATAAGGTATCATCATTTACCCTCCCCTTACACTTAGGATGAACATTGTCCCCAATGTTTAATTAAAGAATGTAAAAGTAAAACAGGTAAAAGAATGAAAACAAATACTCCCCTGATTCGTTCGGTGTGGATAGTGTATTAACAAGGTTAGATCTTTCTCCAAGAAAATGAACATTCAAAGCTTCCCTTCCAGATATATAAATCATCTTCTTGTCATATATAACCTGATAAACCTGAGAAAACAAACAAGGCAATCTCGCGTAAAATCGGCGGCAATCTATATATACTAACAAATCCTAGAAAGCAATTTAAGATATAATTCTTGTGGAATGAATGTTTGCAGATTTCCTGGAGTTTATAAAACTAAAGAATTAACAAAAACTTTAAGACTCCGTTAGAAAAACAAAACTCGCAAAATTTCCAGAATTTTACACGTGACGCTGTCAGGAGTTAAACCCTGACGCCGTCAGAAGTGACCGGCAGAAATCTTTATGTTAAGTTTCCGGAAAATTTTTGGAAAAACTTATGTCCTACTTCCTAGAAAATCCTGCAAAACATCATTATGACTCGATACAAGAATTTAACTCTAACAATTACTAATATACACGTTCATTTAATATTGTGGCGAATCATGATCATTTCGTTCTTAGAAACAAATTTGGGGTTTCCCCTTACACTTAGCTTTTGCAAAATACCTTTATATGAAGTTAAGACGAAGTTAAACAACAAAATAAAGCATTTTCACAATTTAGTTTGAAACATGATCTACCAACAATAAAATAAAGCATGCATACGGAAGCAAATAACAATCAAACAAATCAAAAAAGATAAAAACACACAAAGCATGGGTTGCCTCCCAAGAAGCGCTTTCCTTTATTTATGAGTCTTGTAGCTAGACTCAAGGTCATGGGCTATCCTATATGTGTGAGCTCCTCATTGAGGACATCTTTGGGATCAAACTTGGGTTTCAACTTCCTATCGGTTTTCTTGGTATGGTATGACCTCTCAAACTTTTCCCCATCCGGATCATATAAAATCATCTTCATATGCCATGATCCGTCACCTTCCTTAGGTGGCTTGTCCCAATTCCATTTACACTTATCCCCTTCCCTTTTCCGTTTGTTCATCTCTAGGTTGATAGGCATTACGCTTAAGAACTCAATCATTTTTCTAAAGACTAGGGGATCCTCAAAAGGGTCTAGTTCCTCATCTCTAGCTATGAGTTGTTCCACCGAATGTGTTTTATCGATGAAATCTTTTTCTAGATAGAATGGGCGTTGAGGTCTTATAAAGTTTCTTTCTATCCAAGGCCCATATTTAGATGGTCTCCTATTCATCTCTACCCAATGTGGTGTCGGTTCGTCCTCACAATCGTAGCTATGCTTCTTAACATCATAAACCGACCAAGTCTCACCCTCTCCTACCGCTATCTTAGACTCCTTACAATCTATCATGGCACTAGCGGTTGCTAAAAATCCTCTTCCTACTAACAATGGGCATGTAGTATCACTAACCATATCTAGGACGTGAAAATCCGCTAAAATAGTTAGTTTTCCTACGTGAACAACTACATCCTTGATCATTCCGACCGGGTGGGCAATACTTCCATCCGCTAGACCAAGTAGTACTTCCGTCTCCTCTAACTTTCCTAGCTTAAGAGTAGTGAAAAGGGATAAGGGAATCAAGTTGAGGCTTGATCCTAAGTCGGCTAGTGTATCGAAAGCTTCGGATTTTCCTATATTACAAGGCAAAACAAATATACCCGGATCATCAAGCTTCTTAGGCAACTTGTTTTGAACTAAGGCGGTCCCATTTTTACCCAATTTAAATTTCTCATATTTTTCTAGGAGGGTACTATAGTAGGGAGCACGGGCTAAGACATCAATGACGGGCCGTTCAAGGTGGAGCTCCTTGAATTCATCGTCAAGGTCTTGTGTAGGAGGTGTTTCAACTATGTTATTGACCGGTATGATATCGGATGTTTTATTCAACTGGTCCTTTTGAAGAATTTGGGTTTGCTTGAAACACGTGCTCATTGCTTTGACCGAATAGTATTGTGGACAAGAAGTAGGTGACGAAACCAATGATATGGCATTAACGTTTAGTTTCGGGTTCTTGACCGTGTCGCTTGGGAGTGCTCCCATTTCTCGGTCATTGAGAACTTTCAACAATGTGTCGATTTTGGTGGTCATCTCGCATTGCTTTTGTTTGAAATCAGCTTCAAACTTAGATATGCGAGCTTCTTGAGATGCCATAAACTTGGACATCAATCCTTCAAAATTATTGGTACTACCATAGTTATTGGAAGGATTGTTGTTGAAAGTACGGTTAGAGGGTGGGCCGTTTGGTTGGTAACGATTAGGCGGATTGGAAGAATTGTTTTGGGGCATATTTTGGTTTTGTTTCCACCTAAGGTTCAGGTGATTTTTCCAAGAAAGATTGTATGAATCACCGTAAGGGTTTGGCTCGGGTTTGAAAGTGTACCACTTGTCTCCCGCTTCGTCGGTACGCGAGGATGCGTAATCCGCAAAAGCCTAGAAGCATAGTTTTAAGTTTAAGAAAAACGTCCCAAACGTAGTTTTAAGTTTAATCGTCCCAAACGTAGTTTTAAGTTTAAGAAAAACGTGACATGCACGTTATATATTATTATTAACAAGAAAGTAGGCAAAGTAATTGTGTAGTAAAATGAATATGAAATGCGAAGGAAATATTAGAAAGAGTGGGTTTGCTCACCTCGCCAAATGGTGGAGTAGAAACGAGACGTGGAGATGAGAACGACCAAGGAAAGCTAGAACTTGACTCCCTAGTGTATAATCTACTTGATACGATCCTTCCCAAAGCTCACCAAAGTTATACGTTCACCATATTAATCTTAGAAGCTAGTTTGTGAGTGGATAAATGATTAAGGTGTAGTGTAGGGCTCGTGTGCATGCATGAATGCATGTATATATATACACGAGGGATTTAAGAACGTGGGAAACATGAAACGTAGTGACCAAGGGTAGGGGTACGAGGTATAGTAACACAAATAGTGAAGTGATGATGAGTTTTGTTGGTGGATCATCCTTGTGCACAAGTGAGTAGCAAGAAAACAACAAGAGGTGCATGTTTGCATTTGGAGGTGATGAAACGTGGTCAACAAAGGTTTGTTTGAGGATTCTTAGGCAAATAGTATGGTTGGTGCAATCTTTCGTCCTTGTGAGTGTTTGCCTAGAAGAAAACAAAAAGGAAACATGGAAAAATAGTTTAAAGATAGGTCAATTCCTTTTAAACTAAGTGTGACACCACTAGAAAGTCTCATTGATGCCTCTTGAACTCAAAACGTGTGAAAAATGGGAGAGGACACACGTATTCGTGCTTGTGGCATGTTAACGAGAGGAAAGATACAAGAAAACATCATTTGATTTTGTTTTGACTCGTTTGTGAGTTTGTAGAAAGTCAAGGCACCATAAAAACATGTTTAAAGGTCCTTAAGAAACTTTGGTGCCAAGTTTAGAAGGGTACGAGGCTTTGTAAACTCAAAATGGAATTTTTGGTTTTTGTGGATACGTAAAAACAATCGTAAGCTTTGATTGATTTTCATGGACCAAACGTACATGATAGGGAAAGATATTTGTCGCGTATGATTCTAGAGTAGGAGGTGAAATGAGTGGTGTAAAAATATATGGGTGTCGTTTGTAAAAATCGTGCGTAATCGAGACAAAGTAAACGGGTTTGGTTCGAAATAAATAAAAGGGTCCGTTTGGTTGTGTATGTGCGTAGTAGAAACTGGGCCGAGGCCCAATGGGTGTGTAGGCCCAAATTGCTCGTCTCGAAAGTCGTGTCGGAGTTAGAAGTAGTTACTGAGCGTTCGTGGAAATTTTCGTGAGCTCGGGAGTTTATTAGAACGCATTCGGTTATTTATCGGGATATATATATACGTATAACTATATAAATATTACGTTACTTAATAAACTTTAGTTATAAAAGTTAATTCACGATACTTAGACTATCTAGGTTCGTGTGTAAGCGCGTTCCAAGATAAACGGTAATCACAAACGTCGTTGTGATCATAAAAATGTAACTCGACTAACAAACAAAATTTTTGTTATCGGTAAAAACGGTTTTAATTATCATAATGATTCGTAAATCATAAGTTAGCATTTACTATTCATAAGGGAAAATTACGGGTGGTTACAACAGCTTTGCAGTTTACAGCTTACAGCTTACAGCTAGTTTTGCCAAACATACCCTCTAACTAAATTTAGGTCAAATAAAATTTTCGGTAATAAAAATAAGATGGTTGAAAGAGGTCGAGTGAATGAAAAGTTGCTCAAAGTTGTATTCATAATGCAATAAGGGTTAGTTGGCCGGTTCTTATAGGTGATGAGAGTTATCAAAAACAAAAAGATACTTTTGTGTTTGTTCCTTTTGCTTTTGTTTGTAAACTAACTTACATGGTATTTATAACTATTACATCCGTCTCACATTAACTGTCTACTATGACTTTTTTAAAGTTTTTTTTCTTCAACTTCGACAAACCTCAAGATTTCCTTTAACTCAGATTGAGTCAATGTCCTAAGATCCAAGTCAAGAGGGAAATAGCCCAGATCGTACACTAAAGTCCCTAAGCAATCGCTTAGTAGAAAAGAAAGTAATTGAGTGATGACAACAAGGAGTTGGGCTTGGAAGCAGCCGTCCTTCAAAGAAAATGTAATAACTCACTCGTCTAGCTCCATGGCAAAAAATGTATCAGGGCTCGTTTCATACACAAGTATTTTGTTAATGGACTATACAAAGAAAAGATTAAAAGCAATAACTTCCCAAAGACCCAAAACAAAATAACTTTGCAGCCCATTCTGCAGAGTGAGTTAACAATTAGGCCTAATTTATAAACATTAAAATTCGAAATATAATAGGCAAGAAATATAAAACAACGATGGTGCCCGCCGCGTTGCAGAGGGAGTTTCTTTAAAAAGAAAAATCGTAATGTGTCTTGATTGATGATATGTGAACTTCATGTTTTGTAGTAATATATATGTCGAACACTACAATAAAACAAATTAGCCATACTGCTCCATCGTCGCCATATGCCCTAGCTTCTCTTCTCTTGCTTCACGTGCCAAATCTAACACAACATTCAAAGCATTCAAAATAAGACCATCCTTATACTGTGCCTCTCCCATACATCGCAACCCATCACCAGTAGCAGGATCAAACGGGCTAAGCCTTCTACCCTCTTGAAGCAACTGTAGATATTTATGCAACCTGCGACGTACAACTTCATATTCTTCCTCCAAAAGCGAAACAAATGTCTCATTCTCAGCAGCATCTTGCATAAACAGGAAACGAAAGCAGTGCTCCAATCTATTAGAATTGCAAGCCACTTTCAACTCATCGAAATTAGGAGTGGATACCATTTTGAAAACTAAAGAAAAATAAGTGACACTACCATACACAAGGCTGTTGCTTATATAGGGAAGACACAATCAGTAATCCTTTGGCTTACATTTCACATGTAACACATTAATCTCAAATGAGTGATATATATATATATATATATATATATATATATATATATATATATATATATATATATATATATATATATATATATATATATATATATATATATATATATATATATATATATATATATATATATATATATATATATAGGGTCACGTTCTATGCAGTACCAATATTAGATACAGTACTTTACAGTACCAATTTAGACCAATAAGAATTTAATACTATTAAATATTTTTATTTAATTCAAAAGGGTAAAATAGTAAAACATAGTTTTACTTTCTTTTTTGAATTTTTTAATTAAAAAACGTTTTTATTCCCCTAAATTTTCAGATTTTTTTTTTACTTTTTTTTCTTCAGAAAAAATAAGGTGCATATGTGTTTTTTTTATAAATATTCTAAATTTACATATATTTGTTGTGTACATTTTTTAGACATCAAACTTGTTTTGCTTAGAATGGTAATTGCACATATGTTACTAGTGTATATTATCTTTGAAATTTATAACATAAAACAAAAACATATACATGTAACCTCTACATTTATAACAAACCAGAAATATAAATAGTATACACAAATTTGGATATAAAATGAAATATAATTCCAATACAAATGCATCTTGCTAAATATAGATGTGCACGTCATCAAAAACTGTGTGCACTCTACCAAGAACATACGTGCACGCTTCACTTTCTCATCAAATTTATTACAACATACGAGTACCCTTCCTGAACATATGCGCACGCCGCATTTTGTCGTCAAATTCATTAGAACATATGTGCACTCCGCTTTTTGTCATCAAAATCATTTGAACATATGTGCATGTCTTCTAAAAACATATGTGCACACTTCATATTTATAGATGATATACTATCAAATTTGACAAGTACCCTTTCAAGAACGTATATGCACGCGGGGCTTTCTCATCAAATTTATTAAAGCATATGTGCGCGTCTTCCAAAAAAATTTATGTTTGCGGTGTCCACATTGCGCTTTCTCGTCAAATTCATAAATACATATGTGCACCCTTTCCAAGAACATATTTGCACGCTACACATTGAACTGCATATTTAAGGGAGCATACATGATTATTATAGTTATGTCAACTAATTTTTAAACGTAACAACTACGAAACATAAAATAGAGCATAGAAATATATTTTATTACTCAACTTATAAAAATCCAATTGGGATGATGATGGAAGTGCAAATAAAACAACTAAAATATTGCAGCCTAAAACCAATTAGAATTCGTTTATAAAAAGTGTTCATATAATTCGTTTTTTCTCCATAGTTTTTTTTAAAGAAGATAAATATAACTCAAGTTTTCAACTAAAAAACACAACTTAAAAAGTATATTGCTACAAGTCAACCACATAGTATGAACATGTGACTGTATTTTTGTTGTAAAGTAGAGTAAAGAAAATGGCTAAAATCTATGAATCTACCCTAGAGGCTAGATAAAGAAAAAACTGAATTAAATAAACATAAACCGTACCAATCTACTAACTATCAAGAATCACACACAAGCCATCTTTTTTTTTTCTTTTTTCTTTCTTCTTCCTTACTCCTTCTATCTGTGTACAGTTCACAATAGATTTTGAGATGACATTGTACTCCGTAGTATTATATATGTAGAGATATACAGAGGCACAAGTCGAACCCAACTATATCATTAAAAACATGCATATCTAGATCTAAAGTCAAAACAAGTAAAAGGTTTAAGGGGATGCAAAAACGATTTACGAACATACCCGGATAGCTATGGTAATCGTCGGGATCTCGTGACATGTTTGCTCGATCTAAAGATATTCGTGATTTTTTTTTCCGCCGAACGACGGATCTTGAGAGATAGGCGGCATGTAGGTTTTTAGGTTTAAAGTGAAGAGAGGAAAGATGGAGGAGCGGTTTAGTGAGATAATATGCCATTTATTAAGGGATGATATGTAATACCTATATTACCCTTTTAGCTTTTTAAATAATTGCTTGATGTTTCAATTAATTACATTAAAGGCACAAGTGATCTTATCCATTAATTAAGTGATCTAACGGTGTAAAATGGTACTGTAAAGTACTGTATATAAAAATAGTATTGCATGGAATACATCACTATATATATATATATATATATATATATATATATATATATATATATATATATATATATATATATATATATATATATATATGATGCGTGGGAATTGCATCAGGCTTTACCTCTCGAGGGATCTCGAGAAGTTTACAACCTCCACCAGGCAGTGTACCTGATCGTTGTAGTATAGTATAGTGACAAGTACCGGGGGATTGATCGTTCAACTCAGGAATAGTGTCGCTAGGATTAGAAAACCTAAAAACTAGGTCTAGAGGTGAGGGATGATTCTTTATGTATTTTTATATTTTTATGAAAGCAAGTAAAATCTCGGGTTTTGGAGGAGTAGGCGGAATTAGTTGCTAGTCAACTAACCCAATAACTAAAGATGCAATCAAAATAAAATAACAGAAATGTAAATAAAGCTAATTAAACTAGTGGTGTGAACAATTGATTGGCTCCAAACGGTCAACTAAATTGACCAGGTGAATGGTCAACAAAGTCAAACTGCCTAGAGTCAATCTCCGTGGAAGTATAGGGGTTTCCCCGGGTCGTTATGTCTCGACGAGGTGTGATGGTATTTTAGACGGCTTGTGATCGGGTGAAAATGAATGGGGTTTAAAGAGAGATTTAGAATTTATAAACTAAATTAAGCAAATAACAATTCAAAATAACTCAAATTAACAAACACGTAAAGCACGTAAATCACAATGATACTAAAACGTAATCTAAACCTAAAACGGGCCTAAAACTAAATGATTTAAGTAAAGATAATAATAGCACTAGTAGCAAGTAAATAATCTAAAGTTAACGATAAAAGATAACAACTAAAAATAATAAACTAGATTATACTAAACAAGTAAATAAGAAATATATGATAAAAAGATATACTTGTTAAGCAAATTATCATGATCCTTAAGTGTGGTTTATTATTCCAATTAAGTCCTCTTATTGATGAATTAATATCTTTTACGAATAAATATTTTCTCACAACGTTGGTTTATTTTGAAAACAATTTTTTATAAAGAGATATCAATATCTAAATTAAAACCCAATTATTTTCACGGCTTTTGCCCGCTCAAACAACCAAAATTTTAATCTAAGTAACTTAAAAATTACTAATCAATATATTGTCTTAACTTTTATAAAACCACACTTAATTCACGGAATAATCCACTCAACAAGTATATAAAAAGTCTACTTACTAATCATGACTACTAAGCTACCAATAACAATTAATCCAACAATAATAAGCATATTTCTAAACTAACATATATAAACTATTCGCATATAATAAAAACTACACTAAAAGCAACAAATAAAGCGACAATAATAGCTACTAAGCTAAACATAATAATAAATATAAACATACTAAAATAAAAAGATAAAAGGGTTGGAGATAACCAAATGAGATGAAAATTGTAAAATTAGCGAGATGAGACCCACTCCATATGCTTCAACCCGACATCCGATAACTCCACGTGAATAACCAACTATTATTTTATTTTTTTCAATCGTAGCTTCTGATTGAAGCACATAGCCCAAAGTCACTAGTAATTACTTCTCAAACTAGACTAAAAGAAAAAAGAGATTTAATTTGATGCAAAGTAAAAATGATTTAGGTAAGTATCAACGCACTAAAAGGAAAAAGTTTTGGCTACGGAAAGATTTTGTAAAGTAAATTGCTTAAACTAATGGAGTAAATTAAAAGAGGAGATATTTAAACAAAAATTAAAGAACCAACGAGAAACAATTCGTACGAACCAGTATAGCAACACTCGAAATGATTAAACAATTATCTCATAGTGACTGAAATAAATATAAAGATTACAATAAAAGATTTTTATGAAAAACTCTAAATGATAGTAGTAAAAATTGGCTGAGTAAATGTTGGAGAGATTTGGAACCGACCTATTGGCAAAACATCTCTGAACATTTAATGACCATATTTAAAAGCATTAAAAGAAAATAGTAAACAAATTGATCATTTGATTGTGAATTGCGTACAAACAAAAAACAAAGAAATATAAGAAATTAATGCACTAATGAATAACAATCTAACATTTAAGGGAGGTGATTTGCACACTCCTAAAAATGATTGGCACACTTAAAATGTGAGTGTGTTGACATTTATACCCTTACAGGATAAGAATAAGTCCAAACAATGTGAGGGTATAAATGTCAACACACTCAAAATTTGAGTGTGCCAATCATTTTTGGGAGTGTGCAAATCACTTCCCAACATTTAATGTTTGAAAAAGAAACAAGGTTTCATTTATAAATCTAGGACATGCAATAGATAGAAAGAGTATAATTTAGTGTTTTTTTTTAGTGATTGTTGGACACCGACCCAAGATAGGGAGGTGTCGGCTGGCTCCGTCTTTTCTTTCATGACATCTTTTTATATGCTAGCATCCTCAAACCCTATGTATCTTTCTTTGAGAATCTGCATATTGAACAAATCGAGTGGGCCAATGTTGATGGCTGCTTCTTGGGCTCAAATAAATGCAGATTTTTTATCAAAGTTAGTAACTTTTTTTTTTTCTGGGCTTTGATCTTGGACTCTATTATTAGCCTTTGATCTTCTATATATCTCTTTTGCTCCAAATTTCTTTATAACGCACACTTAGTCCGTTGCGTGCCTTCAATGCTCCAAATAAAATTATCGTTGATCCCGTAATTTTGCGGTATTTCCAATTTTGTGCTCTGTTTTGTCCACTTTTGCCTTGTTTTCAATCTTTTTGAACCTAAAACACATAAAAAAACAATCCAAGGATATTTGCAATATAATTCGGCATATTTGTGTGTTTTCAGCCATTTTTATAGTCTAAATGGGTACAAAAATGATGAGTATTTACACACTCATCAATCCCCCATACTAAACTATTGCTAGTCCCTAGCAATCTAGAATCCAAAAATAACCTGTTTTAAAATTTTAATGGATTTGATGTCTCTTTTCCAAAAGCCATTACTTCTGGAGTAGCCAAATGTTTTTATCAAGTAAGAACTATGGTACACTGATAACCATATGATTTTGAGCAAACCACCAGCTGTTAACGGATTTGATTTGTCTTTACCAAAAGCCGTTTGCTTCTGGACTAGCCAACTCTTGATGGACACAGTCAACATCTTGGTGAGTTGATTACCAATTATAGCTTTCCACTGCCTTTACCACAAGCAGTAATCTTGCGGGCTAGCCAACTCTTTCACTTTTTAGGATATGGCGAGTTGAGATACCATACAATTTTTGGCAAATTGCAAGCAGTCAACGGATTTGAGTTATCTTTACTAAGAGCCGTTTGCTCCTGGATTAGCCAATCCTTTTGTCGTTTAGACATGGTGGACTGATAACCACAAAAATTTTGAAGCTCAAGTGAAAAAATTTTAAATTTTTTGGCCAAAAACGGGGGTACTAGAAGGTAAAATGTGATCAAATTCGCTAGAATTCCCCCCCCCCCCCCCCCACACTTAGAATTGAATATTGTCCTCAATATTCAAAGTCCCGGCTATTATGCCGACTCTTTGAACGGAATAAGGCAATATTCGAAGCTAACTGTGGAAATACTATTTTTCACTTTATTTATATATACATATATACTTTTTTTAGATATATATACATGGTAACAACGGCAGGGGCAACGCCCCCACACTTAGGGTGAAAACCCCATATACATGCTACTGTTTTTGTTTACCGAGTCGCTAGCTTGACTCGACCCCGAATTCATTTGTTCTTGGGGAAGCAAGATGTGGATGAGACAATCTCCATCGGACTTTCATTCAAGATATTTGGACAAACATTTGAAGCAGTGAAAGTTCCACACCGATGAGATATATTCCCGGTTTTAAATAGTATAAACTATAAGCGGTGATGCCGGGGTCAAAAATATTGTCTTCATTCCCGAAGGAGTGAAGAACAGGAGAAGCTACGGGATAGGTGAAAAAGAGGAAGAAAACCATGATGAAAATCATGATTAACTCGTCGTCACCCATAGGAGAATCCATAATTTCTATATTATGAATCTCATCGTTTAAGCTCACGTGATCAAGACATATCCCGGGTGTGTCATGATCAAAATGGAAGTTATCATACTCCAGCAGAGATATGATATGAGTGAGTTCACCAGAGAACTCCTCGTGACGAGAATCAATCATATGATATAAATCAGTGAATTCATGTTCCGGTGTAGACTCATCACTATCCTCGTTCTGAGTACCAAAGATTGGATTATCAGAAATCAAAGTGAATTCAGAGTCGAATTCAAACAAAGGATTGGTGAGAGTAGTTTTGAATGCTTCAGGAACAACGTGATTAATATTCTTTATTGGACTGTTAGGATCAGAACTGAGTGACGGATCATGATAAAGGAGACTTTCAATTTCTCCTAGATCGGCTTCGAAATCAAGGAGACCATCATCACTTCCCGTTGAAAGTGGATTGATGTGAGTAAGTTCATCGGCGAACTCCTCAAGAAGAGGATCAGCATCAGACTGTGGGAGTGATGCCTCAATATACTCAATGTCTCCATGAGATGTACAATCATCATTTAAATCTGAGAAAGTCTCAAAATGATCGTTTGAACATTCAAGAGGGGAAAGTAAATCACACATATGATCCAAAGTTCCCTGTGACTCTCCTGGGATTGGGATAAGGCTCTCAACACTAGACTTTATTAATTCGTCTGATTCCTTATCAGGAACAGTGCTAAGATGCTCGTCCCCCATGTTCAGAGAGTGAGTGTGATCTTCGGGTGTGATAGCAGTTGTTTGAGATGGAATCTCAACTGCTGGGATATCCATTGATGAACTTGATGAAGCTTTGTAAAATTGAAGGATATCAAGTGTATCTTCATCATCACTATCATCAGGAATAAAACGGAACTAAGAGCTAGATCTGGCTGCTTTTTCTTTTGCAGTTGATTCCCTAACAGATTTTTCATAGGCATCTTGGGAATTTATTCTAGCAGCCTGCTCTTCAGCTAGCAATTCTTCCATGGATTTTTTATGAGCGTCTTTTTGGGCAAAGTCTTTAACTAAACCCTTAAGCTCATCAAGTATTTCCAGTACATTTTGAATTTCAGGAAGAATTGCTTGATTCATTTGGTACTGTAGAGGTTGGTCATAATAAGGTGTGTCAAAATTGTCATAAGGATATGGATTCCCCGTTTGACAATCTGAGATGAAGTGTGGACCTCCACAGTAATCACAACAGTAAAACTGTTGAGTCTGGACTGGTGAATCATATGGGTATTGGTCATAACCAAAGTTCTGAGCATCACCGGAAAACTGTTCATAGACAAACGTGTTTCCGGCTTGACACTCAAATCCTTGGTGAGGACCTCCACAAAGCTCACACAGATATGTCAGTATCTCATGATGTGGTGGCTGGTAGGATGAATCAGATGTGTCATGGTAAGGATAGGGAGCTTGGTTATAGACAGACCCATCTCCTGACTCTACCATGCTACAGCCGGGACAATTCCCGCCATTATGAGGACCACCACACCATTGACAACCAAAATGGTGTGGATACGACATAGGAAAGAATCAAAAGTTCATAGAGAGGTAGGGATGAAGAATCAAAGATGTGAGAGGGTAAAGGTGAATATTTTTGGATTTTTGGATAAATATTTTGTACATATAAGAAAGAAAATGTTTTTGGGTTTTTTTGTGTTCGTTGAAAACTGATTTTAAAATATTTTCGTGAACTATTTTGTTTTTATGTGATAATAATAAGAAAATATGAACAAGGATGGGTAATTATACAATGAGTGTATATCCAGATTCACTAATCTGCAAACCGTTTAAAATAACGCACACAACCTCCCCGTCAACGGTGCCAAAATTTGATTTACTCCAAACGGTCAACTAAATTGACCAGGTGAATGGTCAACAAAGTCAAACTGCCTTGAGTCAATCTCCATGGAAGTATAGGGGTTTTCCCAGGTCGTTATGTCCCGACGAGGTGTGATGGTATTTTAGACGGCTTGTGATGGGGTGAAAATGAATGGGGTTTAAAGAGAGATTTGGAATTTGTAAACTAAATTAAGCAAATAACAATTCAAAATAACTCAAATTAACAAACACGTAAAGCACGTAAATCACAATTATACTAAAACGTAATCTAAACCTAAAACGGGCCTAAAACTAAATGATTTAAGTAAAGATAATAATAACACTAGTAGCAAGTAAATAATCTAAAGTTAACGATAAAAGATAACAACTAAAAATAATAAACTAGATTATACTAAACAAGTAAATAAGAAGTGTATGATAAAAAGATATACTTGTTAAGCAAATTATCATGATCCTTAAGTGTGGTTTATTATTCCAATTAAGTCCTCTTATTGATGAATTAATATCTTTTACGAATAAATATTTTCTCACGACGTTGGTTTATTTGAAAACAATTTTTTATAAAGAGATATCAATATCTAATTTATAACCAAATTATTTTCACGGCTTTTGCCTGCTCAAACAACCAAAATTTTAATCTAAGTAACTTAAAAATTACTAATCAATATATTGTCTTAACTTTTATAAAACCACACTTAATTCACGGAATAATCCACTCAACAAGTATATAAAAAGTCTACTTACTAATCATGACTACTAAGCTACCAATAACAATTAATCCAACAATAATAAGCATATTTCTAAACTAACATATATAAACTACTCGCATATAATAAAAACTACACTAAAAGCAACAAATAAAGCGACAATAATAGCTACTAAGCTAAACATAATAATAAATATAAACATACTAAAATAAAAAGATAAAAGGGTTGGAGATAACCAAATGAGATGAAAAATGTAAAATTAACGAGATGAGACCCACTCCAAATGCTTCAACCCGACATCCAATAACTCCACGTGAATAACCAACTATTATTTTATTTTATTTTCAATCGTAGCTTCCGATTGAAGCACATAGCCCAAAGTCACTAGTAATTACTTCTCAAACTAGACTAAAAGAAAAAAGAGATTTAATTTGATGCAAAGTAAAAATGATTTAGGTAAGTATCAACGCACTAAAAGGAAAAAGTTTTGGCTACGGAAAGATTTTGTAAAGTAAATTGCTTAAACTAATGGAGTAAATTAAAAGAGGAGATATTTAAACAAAAATTAAAGAACCAACAAGAAACAATTCGTACGAACCAGTATAGCAACACTCGAAATGATTAAACAATTATCTCATAGTGACTGAAATAAATATAAAGATTACAATAAAAGATTTTTATGAAAAACTCTAAATGATAGTAGTAAAAATTGGCTGAGTAAATGTTGGAGAGATTTGGAACCGACCTATGGCAAAACATCTCTGAACATTTAATGACCATATTTAAAAGCATTAAAAGAAAATAGTAAACAAATTGATCATTTGATTGTGAATTGCGTACAAACAAAAAACAAAGAAATATAAGAAATTAATGCACTAATGAATAACAAACTAGCATTTAATGTTTGGAAAAGAAACAAGGTTTCATTTATAAATCTAGGACATGCAATAGATAGAAAGAGTATAATTTAGTGTTTTTTTTAGTGATTGTTGGACACCGACCCAAGATAGGGAGGTGTCGGCTGGCTCCCTCTTTTCTTTCATGACATCTCTTTATATGCTAGCATCCTCAAACCCTATGTATCTTTCTTTGAGAATCTGCATATTGAACAAATCGAGTGGGCCAATGTTGATGGCTGCTTCTTGGGCTCAAATAAATGCAGATTTTTATCAAAGTTAATAACCTTTTTTTTTTTTTTCTGGGCTTTGATCTTGGACTCTATTATTAGCCTTTGATCTTCTATATATCTCTTTTGCTCCAAATTTCTTTATAACGCACACTTAGGCTGTTGCGTGCCTTCAATGCTCCAAATAAAATTATCGTGGATCCCGTAATTTTGTGCTATTTCCAATTTTGTGCTCTGTTTTGTCCACTTTTGCCTTGTTTTCAATCTTTTTGAACCTAAAACACATAAAAACACAATCCAAGGATATTTGCAAGATAATTCGGTATATTTGTGTGTTTTCAGCCATTTTTATAGTCTAAATGGGTACAAAAATGATGAGTATTTACACACTCATCAACAATAAATGGGAAAATTATGTTTACTTAGATTTCATTACTCCCTAGATATCTTTTACAGGTTGATAGTTTGTTACAGTTGCGTGGATGACGGGTTATATTCCTTAATACCAATCGTGGGGTGGCGTACGTACTTCCCCAAGTCTATAAGCTCCTACTTCACTCCTATGTCGAGCCTGCAAGAAGCTCCTAACATGAGATCATTAGAATTCGCTCATGCATTAAATACAACCATAAAAACCTAGTACGCATTGGTTCATGTTTCTTAAGACGTTCAAGCATGTCAGACAATGGAAGTCTGCCAGTTTTCTTAAGCCTAACATCGAAATCATTCATCCATTACAACTATAAACAAGCAATCAACCCATAATCAACATCTAGGTTTCATTACATCTAAGCAAGCACACAAGAGATCTAGCCTAGCATGTTGAAATCAAGACAAGCGTAAGATATATTCAAACAACACATAGACATATTGAATGAATTGAAAGGATACTTATCTTAATTGAACATGAAAGGTTTCAAGGGGTGAAAACCCTTGAAAATACTGATAAAATCGTGCTAGGGTTTTTCCAAGTCGTCCCTAAAATTGTCCTCTCCTTATGAATGAAAATTACAAAACTATATATAGATTTTCCAAGATGACGGCATCAAGAAGAAACTTCTGACGCCGTCAAACCGCCGCTCATAATAAAATCGGATTGCCTAGATCCAGATCTGACGCCGTCAAGAGTGATTTTTCTCTGGGCCGTCACGTATAAAGGGACCATGACGGCCTATGGTGACGCCGTCATGCCCTAGTGCAAAAACATTCTGGGTCGTCATGGACTCTATCCACTTCACCTCTTGTTTTTCCTTTTGACGTCGTCATTAAGAAGCTTGTGACGCCATTAGGTACTGTTCCCAGCAAGGAAAATTAAGACTTTGCCGTTTTCTTCACTTTTATGCTCCAAAAACGTCTAAAATGCTTCCATTTCCAGAATTCACTCCAAAAGTACCTAAAATCACAAAAGGAACGATTTAGGGCAATATTTGATCAAATAAATTCAATTCCAGGCTTAAATGACCCCCTAAAAACGGATCATTTTTCGCCTCATCAATATATATATATTTATATATACAAATCACTCTTTAAAGTTCTGCCAACCTCTCCTAGCTAAAAAAATAAATATAAATAAATAAATAAATATATTCCTCTATGATATATGTGACAACTAGTGATGCGTGGGGATTGCACCAGGCTTTACCTCTCGAGGGATCTCGAGAAGCTTACAACCCCCACCAGGCAGTGTACCTGATCGTTGTAGTGTAGTATAGTATAGTGACAAGTACCGGGGGATTGATCGTTCAGCTAGGAATAGTGTCGCTAGGATTAGAAAACCTAATTAATAGTTCTGGGGATGAGAGATGATTCTTTTTGTATTTTTTATATTTTTTAGAAAGCAAGTAAAAATCTCTGGTTTTGAAGGATTTGGGCGGAATTAGTTGCTAGTCAACTAACCCAATACTAAAGATGCAATCAAAATAAAATACTGGAAATGAAAATAAAACTAAATTAAACTAAAGTTTTGAGCAATAAGTGGAGAAATTTTGTTTACTTAGATTTCACTACTCCCTAGATATCTTTTACACGTTAATTACTTGTTATAGTTGCGTGGATGACGGATTGTATTCCTTAATACCATTCATGGGGTGGCGTACTTAACTTCCCAATCCTATGAGTGCCTACTTCACTCCTATGTCGAGCCGGCTAAGAAGCTCCTAACATGGGATCATTAGAATTTACTCATGCATTAAATACAACCAATAAAACCTAGTACACATCAGTTCATGTTTCCTAAGACGTTCAAGCATGTTACCACTTGGAGATCTGCCAGTTTTCTTAAGCCTAACATTAAAATCATTCATCCATTACAACCATAAACAAGTAATCAACACATAATCAACATCTAGGTTTCATTAGATCTAAGCAAACACAAGATAAATCTAGCCTAGCATGGTGGAATTAAGACAAGCACAAGATATAGACAACCAACACATAGACATATTGATTGAATTAGAAGAACACTTATCTCAATTACACATGTAAGGGTTCAAGGGCTGAAAACCCTTGAAAAACCTGTAAAATTCGTATATGGTTCGGCCTTAGGGTTTCTCCAAACTTCTTCCTTTTTAATGAATGAAAATTAGAAAACTATATATAGATAATTGAGGCTGACGGCGTCAAGAACAACCTTGTGACGCTGTCATCTCGCCGCCAAAAGAATTCTCGGACTGCCTTGATCTACATCTGACGCCGTCATGTATTAAACTTTTCCAGGCCGTCACGTATTTAACTCTTGACGCTCTTCCTTGTGACGCCTTCATTTCTGTACTGGGCCGTCATGAAATTTACTCTTGACGCCGTCAGGATGGTACTCTTGATGCCGTCACATACTGTTCCCAGCTTGGAAAATTAAGTCTTTGGCGTTTTCTTCACTTTTATGCTCCAAAAACGTCCGAATTGCTTCCTTTTCCAGATTTCACTCCCAAAGTACCTAAAATCACAAAAGGAACGATTTAGGGCAATATTTGATCAAATAAATTCAATTCCGGGCTTAAATGACCCCCTAAAAGTGGATCATTTTTCGCCTCATCAACTAGCAAATTAGGGAGCTATTTAAAAACTCGCATTACTTTGAATTTAATGATTTTTGGAATATTTGAAAGTTTATTTGCGATAATTTGTAAACTTTGAACCATGGTTTTTGAAATTTGCGGCTTCTATGGAAATTGGAATTATTAATTTGATATGGATTATATGTGGTGATTTATTTTTGAGATCGCTTTTAGGCACTACGTTGACTCCAGCACTAGGATATCCTAACAAATTAAATATTTTGAATTCACGGGTTGATGTATATATTTATTGAACGTATTGTAAAAGTTTAAAATATTGGGAACAAGCTCGGTTCGAGAGAGTTGGGATATTTTAAAAATTTTACGGGTTTTGGTCGGTGTATCTTTCACCTAGCCACCTTACCCTACACTATTAATATTATTATTATTGTTAAAAGAAAGAAAAAAAATAGTATATTACAAAACGTCCTTGTGGTTTCGTGGTCTTACTCACACACAAACACAAACACAAACAAATACTATCCTCTCTCTCTCTCTCTCTCTCTCTCTCTCTCTCTCTCTCTCTCTCTCTCTCTCTCTCCCATCTCATCTTCATCATCTTCTTAATAGCAAAACCCAAGCCGCCACTTCTTGGCCGGCCACCACCATCACACCGCCGCCCTCATCATCAAAATAACATCACCATCTTAACCACCATTTCATCCTCTTTCTTTTGGTATACATCACGCGCAAAATAAACAACCCTAACCCCTCGTTTATAACACCGCCGTCACCTAAAACACCACCACCACTCTTAATACTTTTAGGTTTTTAAAGATTTTGAGCTTGGAGTTGCTTTGAAGGAAGTGCCAAGTCCGTAGTTGCTGTCTTTTGAGTTGTGATACATCTTACTTCTGCCGATTTCTTTCTGCTGATTTCTGGACTTGAGGTGAGTCATAGCCCCACTTTTACTCTTGAACTTTGTTTTCAATACTTGGGGTGAGAAACGTGCAAATTGTTTTATGTGGACTTTTATCGCTTTTATTTAAAACTTGCTATGCTTATGGAACTAGGATGTTACATCAACTTTAGTCACATAGTGAATCGTGTTATCGTGTGTGGACTAGATATGGTTAGATGATATTGGAAGTTACATCAACCATAGTCACATAGTGAATCATCGCGTGTGGACTAGATATGGTTAGATGAATGTTACATCAACCCTAGTCACATAGTGAACCATCGCGTGTGGACTAAATATGGTTAGATGATGAGAATGGTTTATTTGAGGATTTTGTGGTTGGACTATAGTGTGCACCTATAGGATTTTGCGTTGAGGATTGAGGTCTAGTCTAGCTAGCAAGCGTTTTGCGTATATGTCCACTTGATTTAATATTGAATATAAACCTATGATCTCACCAGTGAAAGCTGGCTTTTAGCACGTTTTCTCAGGTAATTAAGTGATGACCTTGGATGCTTGGATTGGAGGCTTGGCTTGGCAATGCGGTTAAGGATCTATTTTTCTAAAACTCCAATATAACTATGTGGACCTACGTTTATTTCTTTTGGGCCTTACTTTGGATAAAATTTGGGATGAATGTAAACTTTAAAACCCCGTTTGGTTGTGTTTTACTTATGTTTACTTTATCTCGTTCTTTTATGACTTGTGTTGGATACCAATCCCCGTAACACCCCGAAAGCTTGATGAGCCTTCCGCTGTACCAAATTTTGGGGGTGTTACAGATTTGTATCAGAGCCAAGGTTATAGAGAACTAGGTAATAAACACCTAAACTATAACCGATTTTTATAGAAAACGATCCTCGACCAATGCCTGCCAGCCCGCCAAGCCGAAACATCTTCGTTTATATTGAGGTATATTGAGATAATGATTTGAAATGAGATTTTTGAGATGATTTGAGAATATGGGATATATTGATTATGTGATATGATGGCGTTTTGAGGAATTATATGGCTTAATTGTTTTATAAATGTTTTAGTAATGCGGTATTTGAAAATCTTTCTTGAAACTATATGATTGGGATTTTTATGATGATTTTGATACTATATTTTGAGTTTCGCGGTTTAGCTGTTTTGAAACACTTACACCTACCCTACACCGTTGTCACAAACCATGACCTCCCATTCGTATGATGTTATTGAGGATGTTCATGCTGGTACGCGCCGCCCAACACAGATCACTATGGCCCCTGATGACCCATACACGAGATGGTCATGCGTTCAACCACTACTACTTCGTCTTCCCATTATTGCCCTAAGTCACTGATTTTATCGCTTCGTGGTTCACCTGCTCAGAGATGATGATTGATGGAGTACCCCTTCGACGAGGAGTATGAGGAGGAGTACGAGGGTGAGCAGGAGAATGATGACCCTCAGGATGAGGAGGAGGATGATCCCCAGGAGGAGGAGATACCTGATGATGATGGTTTGCCAGCACATTCAGCTCATGCTGAGGAGCCCGATTCTCCGTGACTCCTCCCAAACCAACCAGTCAGCCGTGTGCAGCTGTTAGGCCCACCTGGGAGAAAGTGCAAGTTAATATTGACCGTAGAAGTACAGGGAAATCCCCGGGTCGTTAAGTCCCAACGAGATTGAAATTGTATTTGTAAACGATTAGGAAAGTGAGTGGTACTGAGGACAGTAACAAAGATGATTTGAGGATTGATTTATACTACTAATTGCTTGGTATTTGGATAATATATAAAAAATAACAAAGATACACACAAAAGCACAAATCAGATAATCAGATAACAAACAGAGAAAAGTGGTATTTAACAAGTTACAAACTACAGGGGGTAAAAATGAAACTTTTGAAAACTTAAAATTAAAGAAAATGGAAAATGAAATTGAAATTATGAAAATGATTATTATAATATTTAATTATTATTTAATTAATAAAACTAATTAAAATCTAATTTAAAACTTAATTTAATTTAACTAAAAATTACAAGTATTACAAATTAACCTAAAAACTTAAATAAATAATTTCTAAACCTAAATAAGAACTTGAAGAAAGTATAAAAAATGAAAACAAATATTTTTGTCTTTTTATAAGTATTTTATTAATTAAAAACTAGTTAACTTAATTAATCTAATTAAATTATTTTAAATTATTATTATTACTAAATTACCTTAGAAAATTATAATAAAATTTATAAAACTATTTAATTACCACAGGAATACTACAAAATTATAAAAAGTTGCTAAAAATTATATTTAAGCTAATTGACTAATTAATTACTTATTAATTAATTTTAAGCTAATTTAATTAATTTAAATAAGAAAATTAGAAAATGGACAGTGGAAATTATGAAACTATTTTTTAAAAGTCTTAACTACTTTATAAAACTTAGGAAAAATATAAAATTCTACTTTAGTTAATTAAAATTAAAGAAATCTATTTAATTACTAATATAACCTATTTAATTATTTAAACTAGTTTTAAATCTAATAAATAGTAAACTGCTTAAGAAAATTCTAAGAAAATTATTTTAACTACTTTAAGGTACTAAGTAATTTATAAAATTATAAAATTGGACAAGTGCTTATTAATAAGCTGAGATGAAAATTAAATAGATAATTTCTATTAAATAGAAGCTATCACTATTTTTATGTTTGCTTTTTCTTTTATAAAACTACTTAAATAATTAAATAATGAAACTTTAACAAAGACAACTACTTTGGAAATCAAGAATAAGCACTGTAAGTGCTTGTTAGCTTATACAGTTGACTATAGTTGACCAAACTAAGAAATAAGCTAAGTTGAGGTTATGTGGGGTCCACTATGGTGAAATCTGGATTACCTAAGTTACTTATACCTAATTAAGCTAGATTTAATGAGATAAGCTCCTAGGATAAGCTGGAAAGCTCAAATAAGCACTTGCTTATTTGGTTTCTGACTCAGAAGTGGGACAGATTTTTGGTGCAAAACTAAGTGGGGTCCACTGATCTAGAGGTCAACTAAGGGTCAACTATTGAACCTGGGTAGGAGGGGGGTTGTAAGATGCTAATTAGAAGGTGTGGGGCCCACTGAGTTGGCCACAAATCACCACCAAAGTGGTGGTGATGGCTGTGTATCTGGTGTGCAGGGTAAGGCTTTGCCCTGCACTTGTGTTTGGGGGTCTGTGGTGCCCAGGGTAAAAATCCTAAAAATATAAAACTTGTTGGAACTTAAAGATGGGCTGGTAGAGTATCACTACAACAAATTTCAAGTCCTAGGTCCTAATACACAATTCTACAAAATTCCTTTAAGTTTTGAGAAAATCTGAGATGTGCACTTTGACTATTTTGCTTAAAACTTAAACTTTGACTTTGGTGAATTTCTAAACTATCTTACTGATTGATTATGTTATATTAAGCTATACTAAGATTAAAATAAACTAAATTACTAACTTATGAGTGGACTTAATGAGTTTTGGACTCCAATATCACCACAGTTAACTGTGGTGATGTATTACTTGTGATTTTGACTATTTGTGTTTTAAACCTAATCTTTTATGCCTTAATTAACCTAAGTGACACTACTGCAAACTATTGAAACACAGATAAACACCAAATAACAATAAGAGCTAAGCTCACAAGCTTATTCCAAACACTCCCTAATCTAGACTGTTTTGAGTTTTAAGTAGTTAAGGGATATAAGAACTTATTCTACTGATCTAACATGATTTATTATGATATATCAGATCTTAATAAGTGCTTAGAAACAGATAATGACCACAAATACACACTAATGCTAATTATACTAAGTTGACTGTGAAACTTTGATTATTTAGTAACTAGAATTTCCAATAAGCAAGATACCAATCTAAGATTATATTATCACTATATAAGACTGAGATAGCATTTAACAATTAAGAAAAACAAGTAATGAATAAAACTACAATACAAAGATAGCTATGAGATTTTTAATAACTTACAAGCTTGCTTTCCTGCTCAAACCATGAATCAAGAACAACCTATTTCCTCCATGAGGATCTAAACCAAACTCCACAGCTTCCTTATTGCTTCCAAATACCTTCTGAAACCAAGAAATCAAAACCAAGTGCCACAGTTGACTTTCTTTGACCAAATTTGTATATGATGAATTTTTTATCTTATACTGATTAGTAGGTTACTAAAAGCTTTATTGAGCTTATGGGAGCTTATATGAACTTATTAATCCTTATCAGTCACTACAAACAACATTAGATAGTATTGAGATTTTTGATTAGAATTTTAAACTTGCATAAACTGAAAAATCAAACCAAACTTAATTCTTATTATCTGAAAACCTTAAGAGTACACTGAAAATGATAACTAGAAAGTTGTAAAGCTTGAATTACACTGGAAATTTAGATTGACTAAAATACGAAATAAGAAAATTACAATTTTAACTAGATAACTATGTCTTCTGCCTTATCTTCCTTTTATAAGCTTCAATTAGGGTTTCTTAGATGACTTGGAGCTTTTCCCACTTCAATCTTGACCTTTAAATTATCTGAATCAATCTCATCCGTTTAAACTTACTTTTGGCGCCAAAGTCCTTCACGTTAACTTGGAGACTACGGTGAATAATTAAGGACAATTGGAGTTATGTGGAGGTGGCAGGGGACAAATGGGAAGGATTTTAGGCAAGTTGGGGTAATAAGGAAGAAAACAGAGGAGCAGGGTATGGTTTGGAGTGAAAAGGGTGGGAATTGCATTAAATGGTGATGTGGGTTTGCTGTGAGGTGGAAAGGAGGGGTTAGGGGAGTAAGGGGTGAGGTGGAGAGGTGAGGTGGTGGTGGTGAAACCACCTGGTTTCAGGTTTACAGTGGTGAGGGTGGAGGTGCTACAGTAGTAGTGGTTTTGGGCGGGGGTTGACTTAGTTTGAGCCGGTTTTAATTTTAAGGGTGTTGGGCTAAGGATGGACTGGGCCTAGGAGTGGGTTGGGTAATGGTTTGTGTTGGGTTGGATTTGGTTGAGGGGTTTATAATAATTAAAGGTCCGGTTGGTTAAGTGTACATAAGGACCAATTTTGTAAACTTGGCAAAGTTAAAGGGCTGTCATTGTGATTCTCCCAAAGTATTTTAAAGGACTTAACTTGCCAAATATGATAAACCAAGGACCAAATTTATGATTTTTCCATTTAAAAATATCCAGGGACCTTTTCTGTAATTTTTCAAACTCCAGGGACCATTTATGTAAATTTGGATTTTTAAGGGACTGTGGTTGTAATTTCTCAAAATGTTATCAAAATTGTTCCATTTTGTCATTCATGCATAGTACAAGGGTATTATTTGTAAATTTCCAAGTTTTGAATACCCAGGGACCATTTTTGCCAATTTTGTAACTTGAGGGGTAAAAGTTGCCAGTTTGTGTAAACTTTCATCCAGGGATCATTTGTGAATATTTTTGGTTTCCCAAGGACTTAAGTTGACTTTTCATTCATTTTAAACCTTCAGGGACTAGTTTTGACACTTTGTGAAACTTGAGGGACTGAAACTGCCAATTATGCAAACTTTGTACGTTTTTCATTTGTTTTTGCATATTTTGTATTTGAAACATATAAAACACACTTCTAAGATATTTTAAGTATTATGATGCATATTTGAGTGTTTTTGTATGTTTTGGCAGCTCAGATTGGTATAAAATGATGAGTATTTAGACACTCATCAATCCCCCACACTAAACTATTGCTAGTCCCTAGCAATCTATTTGAGAAAAAATTAATGGATTTTTACTCTTTACCAAAAGCCATCACTTCTGGAGTAGCCAAGTGTAAGAACTGTGGCACACCTGATAACCGTGTGATTTTTAGCAAACCACCAGCTGTCAACGGATTTGATTTGTCTTTACCAAAAGCCGTTTGCTTCTGGACTAGCCAACTCTTGATGGAATAGTCAACATCTTGGTGAGCTGATTACCAATTATGGTTTTTCCACGGCCTTTACCACAAGCCATAATCTTGCGGGCTAGCCAACTCATTCGCTTTATGGGATATGGGGAGCTGAGGAACCATACAATTTTTGGCAAATTGCAAGCCATCAACGGTTTTGAGATGTCTTTACCAAGAGCCGTTTGCTCCTGGACCAGCCAATCCTGTTGTGGGTTAGACATGGAGGATTGATACCATTATTCGCATTTCTAAGTGTGAAAAAACTGGTAATTTTGATAAAATGGGGGTTCTTGATGGAACATGTGTTTTGCATTCGTGAGAACGCTCCCCCACACTTAGAACTGAATATTGCCCTCAATATTCACAGTACTTGGTGTCCCACCAAGACTTAGAACGTAAGGAGGCAATACTATTAACCTTTTTATTTTACTCTATTTACATACAAACTCACTTTTTTCTTTTTATTTGTCTTATACCATTTTTTTTTTTTTTTTTTTTTTTTTTTTTTTTTTTAAATAATTTACATATGTACAACATGTGGTTCATCTCCCCCACACTAGGGTGTTAGAAAGGGATGAGAAGACAGAAATATGGGTGACGACCCATATTGCTACTGTTTTTGATTACCGAGTCGCTAGCTTGACTCGACCTCGAATTGAATTGTCCATGAGGTAGCTTGTTTTTGATTCCCGAGTCACTAGCTTGACTCGACCCCGAATTAAAATTGTCCTTGGGGAAACTTGTTTTTGTTAACCGAGTCACTAGCTTGACTCGACCCCGAATTTATTGGTCCATGGGGTAAGTTTGGAGATCCGGGACAACCATTGGTTGTATGTCCCCTCCAAAATAGTGTTTTAACCGATGACCATTTACTTTAAAATTGGGACCGTCGGGTTGCAATAACTCAACAGTTCCATATGGGTATACTTTGGTTATAGTAAATGGTCCAGACCAACGGGTTTTTAGTTTACCCGAGAAAATTTTTAACCTTGAATTGAAAAGAAGAACTCTGTCACCAACGTTGAAAACGCGGTTCTTAATTTTAGAGTCATGTATCTTCTTAGTCTTTTCTTTATAGATTAAAGAATTTTCGTAAGCTTGATCACGTAATTCATTTAGTTCATTTAGTTGAACTTTACGGTGATCACCCGCTGTCTGAAGGTCGAAATTTGCATGTTTTAAGGCCCAATAGGCCTTATGTTCTAATTCGATCGGAAGATGACATGCTTTTCCGTACACTAGCTTATATGGAGTACACCCTATGGGTGTTTTGTAAGCAGTGCGGAAAGCCCATAATGCATCGTCCAGCTTATCCGACCAAGAGGCACGGTTTTCACCAACCGTCCTCTCCAGAATTCTCTTAATACCCCGATTTGAGACCTCCACCTGCCCACTTGTTTGTGGGTGGTATGCTGTAGAAAGACGGTGAGTTACACCATATTTCAGCATCACTCTTGCAAATTGTTCATTGCAAAAGTGAGTGCCACGATCACTGATAATGGCACGAGGGGTCCCGAATCTGGCAAAGAGAGACTTTAAAAATTTAACAACTACTCGAGCATCATTGGTGGGTAAGGCTTTTGCCTCAACCCATTTTGACAGATAGTCGACAGCGACGAGTATATACTTATTCCCTCGTGAAGACGGGAATGGCCCCATAAAATCAATGCCCCACATATCAAATATTTCACAGACTTGGATGGCGTCTTGCGGCATCTCATTCTTTTTGGAAATATTCCCGTGACGCTGGCAAGCCTCACAAGTTTTGATAAGTTCATGGGCGTCTTTATAGATCGTGGGCCAAAAGAATCCTGAATCAAACACCTTTTTGGCGGTGTAGTTTGGGTTATGATGTCCCCCCGTGGGTCCATCATGACAAGCTTTAAGAATTTCCATGGCTTCTTGGCCATGGACACACCGTCGGATGACTTGATCCGCACATATTTTGAACAAGTAGGGGTCGTCCCAAAAGTAATGTTTCACATCTTTAAAGAATTTTCTTTTCTGTTGGGACGACATCCCTTTCACAACGAAATTTCCCGCACGGTAATTTGCAAAGTCGGCAAACCATGGGGTGGTGGTATCATCCCGGTTAGAGATGAGATTTAGAGTCTCCAGAGGAAAAGTTTCATTAATTTCTTTTCTCTCGAGAATATCCTGATGAGGATTTTCTAACCGGGACAAGTGATCAGCTGCAAGGTTCTCTGCTCCTTTTTTTATCTCTTATGAGAATATCGAATTCCTGGAGGAGCAGGACCCAACGGAGCAGTCTTGGCTTTGCATCCTGTTTAGTGAACAGGTATTTCAGAGCCGAATGATCCGTATACACCACGCTTTTGTTTAAGATTAAGTAAGACCGAAATTTTTCGAAGGCATATACCACAGCTAATAATTCTTTTTCTGTGGTGGTATAGTGTGTTTGAGCCTCATTCATGGTCTTACTTGCGTAGTGTATTGGCTGAAAATGTTTGGTTTTGCGTTACCTCAGAACTGCACCAATAGCATAATCGCTAGCATCGCACATAAGTTCAAAGGGTAAGTCCCAGTCGGGGGCAACAAGAATTGGTGCTTCGGTAAGCCTTTTCTTTAAAATTTCAAAGGCTTCGATGCACTCAGGGGAAAAGATGAAAGGAGCATCCTTTTCAAGAAGATGAGTCATGGGCCGGGCTATTTTGGAGAAATCCTGATTGAATCTCCGATAGAACCCGGCATGGCCGAGGAAACTCCTAATTCCTTTAACAGTGGTGGGATGAGGCAGTTTAGCAATAACATCAATTTTGGCCTTATCGACCTCAATCCCACTTTTTGAAATTTTATGGCCGAGGACAATGCCTTCTTTAACCATAAAATGGCTCTTCTCCCAGTTTAGACAAAGATTAGTGTTTTCACAACGTTGAAGCATTTTTTCTAAGTGGGAGAGGCACGAGTCGAAAGAATTCCCGATGACTGAGAAGTCATCCATAAATACCTCCATGGTTTTTCCGATCATGTCATGGAAAATAGCCATCATGCACCTCTGGAAAGTACCCGGAGCATTGCATAACCCAAAAGGCATGCGACGATAGGCAAATGTCCCGTAAGGGCATGTGAAGGTAGTCTTATCTTGATCCTGTGGATCAATGGGAATTTGGAAGTAGCCCGAGAAGCCGTCAAGGAAACAATAATACTCATTTCCCGCTAGTCTTTCGAGCATTTGGTCCATGAAGGGTAGAGGAAAGTGGTCTTTACGGGTGGCTTCGTTAAGCTTTCTGTAATCAATACATACTCGCCACCCTGTAACCAAACGAGTTGGTATCAACTCGTTGTCCTCATTTATGATAACCGTGATACCACCCTTCTTTGGAACACAATGTATTGGGCTAACCCAAGGACTATCTAATATGGGGTAAATCAATCCCGCATCAAGAAGTTTGATAACTTCAGCTTTTATAACTTCGTGGATTTTTGGATTTACCCTTCGTTGATGCTGCACGGTAGGTTTAAAGTCCTCTTCCATTAGGATTTTGTGTGTACAAAAATCCGGGTTAATACCCTTTATGTCTGAGAGCTTCCAAGCAATTGCTTGCTTGTGGGACTTTAGAACCTTAAGCAGCGCAGTTTTCTCCTCATCCTTTAAGTCTTTTGCAATAATGACCGGTAACTTATCGTTACCTTCCAAGAATGCATATTCTAGATGAGGAGGCAGGTCCTTAAGTTCAACCTCGGGGAAATCATCATTTTTCTCAACATATTTGACTTCCGCCTTATGAAGTTGTGGAGGTAGAACAGGAATGGGAGAAGGATCTTTGTTCAATAACTTCTCAAGGAGAAGTATATCCCCCTCCGGGTCAATCTCTTGGTAATCAATTCCTTCGGGAACTGAATCACTTTTGAGAAAGGCCTCTAATTCCTCAAGGACGAAATCACTTCCCTCAAACGGAGTGAGGGAAGGAGAAGAATTAGCGATTATGGGATCAGAAGAAGTAGTGGGATTGCCACTTGGAAAATTATCAGCGAATCCAAGGAATTCCTGAGCATACTCCTCGGATGCAATGTCAATGACATCAATTCGGTTGACCGAATCAGCATTATAATTCGAGGAGTATCTCGAGGTTTGATCAAGGTTGAATGTTATCGCTTCATTGCCAACTCGTAACGTGATTTCCTCATCGAAAACATCGATTAATGCACGTCCCGTTCTTAAGAATCCCCTCCCAAGAATGAGAGGAACTCTTGGATCTGCATCGAAATCAACAACGACAAAGTCTGCTGGAAAATTGAACTGTCCCACTCTCACAAATACGTCCTCGGCAATACCGAGGGGACGTGAAATTGAACGGTCTGCAAGCTCGAGAGTCATGCATGTGGGACTAAGTGCCTGAAGAGAGAGCTTTTTCCAAACTGAGTGTGGCATTAAGTTGATGCTTGCACCAAGATCGGCCAAGGCAAAGCATTCAACCATTCCCGGGAAAATACATGGTATTAGAAATCTCCCGGGGTCTCCTAGCTTTTCGGGAAGCCGTTTCAACAGAACCGCAGAGCAGTTCTCATTGAGTGGAGTTCGTGCCATCTCAAACATTTTTTCTTTATTGCTCAACAGGTTTTTGATTGTCGATGTGAATTTGGGCATTAAAAGAAGAGCATCCGCGAAACTAATATCGAAGTGTAGTTCTTGGAAAATTTGAAAGAATTTTTACATCTGATGATTAGCTTTGTCACGGAGCTTTTGGTCTTGCAATCGTGAGGGATATGGAATTGTTGGTTTTGGGTTGGCTTTTGGATTTTCAACAGGACCTTCGGTAGTTTCAAACACGACTCTTTTACGAGGAGTCGGGACCGGGATGACTGGAGGAGGGATGTCATTGGTACCTCCGTTATTATTAGGAAGTACCGTATCCGTAGTATCCTCAGTTTCACATTCCTCTACAGGGATAGGAGATGAGGTAGAGGGAGCTGTAGGTCCTTGGTAAGAAACTCCACTTCTTGTGGTGATCGCCTTTACATCGCCCCTCGGATTAGCGATCGTGTTGCTAGGTAAAGTTGTACCTGAGCCCGAGGGTCGATCATTTAAAGACTTCTGGAAATTAGACATTTGACTAACCAGCATTCTGTTAAGTTCTTCTTGGGATTTCATAAACTGTTTTAATAACTCATCATGTGATGGTCCAGTTGGAACAATGGCTTGATTTTGGTTTGGAAAATTTTGAGCCCGATTGTTCTGGAAATTCCCATGTTGCTGATTGTTGTTACCTTGGAAGTGGTTTTGTTTTTGAAAATTACCCTGTGGGTAATTGTTCTGACCTTGATTACGGTTATAGTTCCCTTGGTTCTGATTTTGGTTAAACTGATTTTGACCAGAGATGAAATTCCCTTGGTTGTTATAACCTTGGTTCGTTCGATTCTGGTTCTGATTCTGGTTAAAATTCTGGTTCCTGTTTTGAGGCTGATTAAACCCTGGTGGTCCGATGTAGTTATTAGATCGATAGCTCAAAAGGTTTCGATCCCCTTGCGGTTGGTAAGAATTACCTCCCGTGTTATAGGAACCTTGAGCTGCGGACACGTTTTCACGAGAAAAGCCACCGGAAACTGGGCAATCTGTGTACGTATGTGGACCACCGCAAGTTTCACAACTTGGGTTAACAGTTTTGACCTGATTAGGATTATTCTGATGGATACGCAAAACTGCTGTAGACAAATCATCCAGCCTTTTAGCTAGGATTGATATTTCATTGCTTGCCGGAGTGTCTGACTTAAATGAGTCATTCCTCTCAGCAGAGGAGTCCCAAAAATTATGATGGGCAGTCATGTTTTCGATTAAGTCATCGCACTCTTCAGGGGTTCTTTTCATAAAGGTACCCCCAGCAGCAGCATTAATGGTGTCACGATGACGGAGTGTCAAACCATTATAAAAGGTGTCAATAATGGTGACAAGAAGCATGTTATGATTGGGACACTTATCAATGGCAAGTTTGTAGTGTTCCCATGCCTCAAATAAGGACTCTTCGGGAAGCTGTCTGAAGTTGCTGATGTCATTCCTCAGCTTTGTGACCATAGATGGTGGAAAGTATTTGGCCAGAAATTTAGTGATCATCTCATCAAAAGTGTGGATCGAATTCTTTGGAAGTCGATCGAACCATGAAGTAGCATGATGAGTGAGAGAATAGGGGAACAAGTATAAACGCAGGCTGTCTTCGGCGACGCCATGTTGTTTCATGCTTTGGGTGACAGTTAAAAATTTGTCGAGATGCCTGTTGGCATCGTCACCCGGCAATCCGTGGAACTGGCACGTATTCTGGATCTGTTGTATCATGTGGTGTTTTAATCCAAAATCTGTGGCTCCAATAGTGAGTGGTGCAATTGGTCCACCCCTCCCGTGCATGGTAGGTTGACACAGTTCCTCCATAGTTCGGGTGTCAGGAACTGGCTCCTCCTTGGGAGGGATTGGGGGTTCGTCGTTCATTTTGATTGTGTGTTCTTCTGTAACAGTACGTAACTCGGGTACGTTTTTCTTCTTTTTATTCTTTGTTTGTGAACGAGTGCGCATGCACAAAAATTATTTTTCAACACAAGATCGAGGCAAAACTACAGTGAACTTAAACCCAATAATCACAAATGAACAGCTCCTTTAAAAAAGGTACACTATTCACAAGGATATAATGGTAAGTTTTTAATCTTTTAGGTTTGGGAACTTATTATGTTCACACCCCCAGTTGGTAGGTGTTCTGCCTTGGTTTGCGGTGGTAAACTTTTATGTAATTTATATTCACAGTAAAATGTTTTTGGCTTTTCGTGTATGGGTGAAAAAACTTGGAAAATATTTTTGGAACTGATTCGTTAACCGAAATCGTTCCTTTAAGATTACTCGCAGATTGGCGGGAGGAAATAAATGGATTCCTCTTCAGTTCGCAATTTAATGTCAGAACTTACCTTAAACCAACTGTATAGGTTGTAATCTTAAAGAAAACGAAGTAATTTAACTTCACAGTTTGTTTTGTTGTTTATGATTTGTTTGGTGTTGTTAACACTTCAGGAGAAATGTTAATGAACGTTTTCAGATATGATTTTGATTTTCTTAAAGATTTACAAAGTGGTGATATTTGTATAGGAGGGTTTTTTTTTAAAAACCACTAAACTTTTACAGTTTTGAAATACGCAACAACCTCCCCGGCAGCGGCGCAAAATTTTGACTCCTCCAAAACCAACCAGTCAGCCGTGTGCAGCTGTTAGGCCCACCTGGGAGAAAGTGCAAGTTAATATTGACCGTAGAAGTACAGGGAAATCCCCGGGTCGTTAAGTCCCAACGAGATTGAAATTGTATTTGTAAACGATTAGGAAAGTGAGTGGTACTGAGGACAGTAACAAAGATGATTTGAGGATTGATTTATACTACTAATTGCTTGGTATTTGGATAATATATAAAAAATAACAAAGATACACACAAAAGCACAAATCAGATAATCAGATAACAGACAGAGAAAAGTGGTATTTAACAAGTTACAAACTACAGGGGGTAAAAATGAAACTTTTGAAAGCTTAAAATTAAAGAAAATGGAAAATGAAATTGAAATTATGAAAATGATTATTATAATATTTAATTATTATTTAATTAATAAAACTAATTAAAATCTAATTTAAAACTTAATTTAATTTAACTAAAAATTACAAGTATTACAAATTAACCTAAAAACTTAAATAAATAATTTCTAAACCTAAATAAGAACTTGAAGAAAGTATAAAAAATGAAAACAAATATTTTTGTCTTTTTATAAGTATTTTATTAATTAAAAACTAGTTAACTTAATTAATCTAATTAAATTATTTTAAATTATTATTATTACTAAATTACCTTAGAAAATTATAATAAAATTTATAAAACTATTTAATTACCACAGGAATACTACAAAATTATAAAAAGTTGCTAAAAATTATATTTAAGCTAATTGACTAATTAATTACTTATTAATTAATTTTAAGCTAATTTAATTAATTTAAATAAGAAAATTAGAAAATGGACAGTGGAAATTATGAAACTATTTTTTAAAAGTCTTAAATACTTTATAAAACTTAGGAAAAATATAAAATTCTACTTTAGTTAATTAAAATTAAAGAAATCTATTTAATTACTAATATTACCTATTTAATTATTTAAACTAGTTTTAAATCTAATAAATAGTAAACTGCTTAAGAAAATTCTAAGAAAATTATTTTAACTACTTTAAGGTACTAAGTAATTTATAAAATTATAAAATTGGACAAGTGCTTATTAATAAGCTGAGATGAAAATTAAATAGATAATTTCTATTAAATAGAAGCTATCACTATTTTTATGTTTGCTTTTTCTGGTTTTTCTTTTATAAAACTACTTAAATACTTAAATAATGAAACTTTAACAAAGACAACTACTTTGGAAATCAAGAATAAGCACTGTAAGTGCTTATTAGCTTATACAGTTGACTATAGTTGACCAAACTAAGAAATAAGCTAAGTTGAGGTTATGTGGGGTCTACTATGGTGAAATCTGGATTACCTAATTACTTATACCTAATTAAGCTATATTTAATGAGATAAGCTCCTCGGATAAGCTGGAAAGCTCAAATAAGCACTTGCTTATTTGGTTTCTGACTCAGAAGTGGGACAGATTTTTGGTGCAAAACTAAGTGGGGTCCACTGATCTAGAGGTCAAACTAAGGGTCAACTATTGAACCTGGGTAGGAGGGGGGTTGTAAGATGCTAATTAGAAGGTGTGGGGCCCACTGAGTTGGCCACAAATCACCACCAAAGTGGTGGTGATGGCTGTGTATCTGGTGTGCAGGGTAAGGCTTTACCCTGCACTTGTGTTTGGGGGTCTGTGGTGCCCAGGGTAAAAATCCTAAAAATATAAAACTTGTTGGAACTTAAAGATGGGCTGGTAGAGTATCACTACAACAAATTTCAAGTCCTAGGTCCTAATACACAATTCTACAAAATTCCTTTAAGTTTTGAGAAAATCTGAGATGTGCACTTTGACTATTTTGCTTAAAACTTAAACTTTGACTTTGGTGAATTTCTAAACTATCTTACTGATTGATTATGTTATATTAAGCTATACTAAGATTAAAATAAACTAAATTACTAACTTATGAGTGGACTTAATGAGTTTTGGACTCCAATATCACCACAGTTAACTGTGGTGATGTATTACTTGTGATTTTGACTATTTGTGTTTTAAACCTAATCTTTTATGCCTTAATTAACCTAAGTGACACTACTGCAAACTATTGAAACACAGATAAACACCAAATAACAATAAGAGCTAAGCTCACAAGCTTATTCCAAACACTCCCTAATCTAGACTGTTTTGAGTTTTAAGTAGTTAAGGGATATAAGAACTTATTCTACTGATCTAACATGATTTATTATGATATATCAGATCTTAATAAGTGCTTAGAAATAGATAATGACCACAAATACACACTAATGCTAATTATACTAAGTTGACTGTGAAACTTTGATTATTTAGTAACTAGAATTTCCAATAAGCAAGATACCAATCTAAGATTATATTATCACTATATAAGACTGAGATAGCATTTAACAATTAAGAAAAACAAGTAATGAACAAAACTACAATACAAAGATAGCTATGAGATTTTTAATAACTTACAAGCTTGCTTTCCTGCTCAAACCATGAATCAAGAACAACCTATTTCCTCCCTGAGGATCTAAACCAAACTCCACAGCTTCCTTATTGCTTCCAAATACCTTCTGAAACCAAGAAATCAAAACCAAGTGCCACAGTTGACTTTCTTTGACCAAATTTGTATATGATGAATTTTTTATCTTATACTGATTAGTAGGTTACTAAAAGCTTTATTGAGCTTATGGGAGCTTATATGAACTTATTAATCCTTATCAGTCACTACAAACAACATTAGATAGTATTGAGATTTTTGATTAGAATTTTAAACTTGCATAAACTGAAAAATCAAACCAAACTTAATTCTTATTATCTGAAAACCTTAAGAGTACACTGAAAATGATAACTAGAAAGTTGTAAAGCTTGAATTACACTGGAAATTTAGATTGACTAAAATACGAAATAAGAAAATTACAATTTTAACTAGATAACTATGTCTTCTGCCTTCTCTTCCTTTTATAAGCTTCAATTAGGGTTTCTTAGATGACTTGGAGCTTTTCCCACTTCAATCTTGACCTTTAAATTATCTGAATCAATCTCATCCATTTAAACTAACTTTTGGCGCCAAAGTCCTTCACGTTAACTTGGAGACTACGGTGAATAATTAAGGACAATTGGAGTTATGTGGAGGTGGCAGGGGACAAATGGGAAGGATTTTAGGCAAGTTGGGGTAATAAGGAAGAAAACAGAGGAGCAGGGTATGGTTTGGAGTGAAAAGGGTGGGAATTGCATTAAATGGTGATGTGGGTTTGCTGTGAGGTGGAAATGAGGGGTTAGGGGAGTAGGGGGTGAGGTGGAGAGGTGAGGTGGTGGTGGTGAAACCACCTGGTTTCAGGTTTACAGTGGTGAGGGTGGAGGTGCTACAGTAGTAGTGGTTTTGGGCGGGGGTTGACTTAGTTTGAGCCGGTTTTAATTTTAAGGGTGTTGGGCTAAGGATGGACTGGGCCTAGGAGTGGGTTGGGTAATGGTTTGTGTTGGGTTGGATTTGGTTGAGGGGTTTATAATAATTAAAGGTCCGGTTGGTTAAGTGTACATAAGGACCAATTTTGTAAACTTGGCAAAGTTAAAGGGCTGTCATTGTGATTCTCCCAAAATATTTTAAAGGACTTAACTTGCCAAATATGATAAACCAAGGACCAAATTTATGATTTTTCCATTTAAAAATATCCAGGGACCTTTTCTGTAATTTTTCAAACTCCAGGGACCATTTATGTAAATTTGGATTTTTAAGGGACTGTGGTTGTAATTTCTCAAAATGTTATCAAAATTGTTCCATTTTGTCATTCATGCATAGTATAAGGGTATTATTTGTAAATTTCCAAGTTTTGAATACCCAAGGACCATTTTTGCCAATTTTGTAACTTGAGGGGTAAAAGTTGCCAGTTTGTGTAAACTTTCATCCAGGGATCATTTGTGAATATTTTTGGTTTCCCAAGGACTTAAGTTGACTTTTCATTCATTTTAAACCTTCAGGGACTAGTTTTGACACTTTGTGAAACTTGAGGGACTGAAACTGCCAATTATGCAAACTTTGTACGTTTTTCATTTGTTTTTGCATATTTTGTATTTGAAACATATAAAACACACTTCTAAGATATTTTAAGTATTATGATGCATATTTGAGTGTTTTTGTATGTTTTGGCAGCTCAGATTGGTATAAAATGATGAGTATTTAGACACTCATCACTCCGATACATCCGTTAGAGCCGGTTTCACCTGATCACCCATTTTTGTTTGATTCACCACCTGATAGTTCCATGGCGTCGGACACGCCATCTGAGATATCTGCTGAGCCTGCAGATTTGGGTGATACTGGTAGGATTTGGACTCGGATTACTGCACAGGGTGAGAGGATCTCGCAGATGGCTGATCGACTTAAGATGGTTATTGCTGAGTTTATTGCTGAGTTAAGAGTTGATTTGACTACGGTTGTGGGCAGGAATACATTGATTAGGAGAGGTATAATGGAGATACATGAGCAGATAGAGAATCTGCAAAGAGGTTTCCTCACGGCTCGCGAGGCAGATAGCAGGTTGTGGCAGAGGAACACAGAGTTAGAGAAGGAGGTTGCAGACCTCAAGAGGGACAGAGATACACACAGTGTTGAGCTGGGATCGTTATGGAGAGATTTGGATGATTTGAGATCAGAGTTGACGAGTCTACGCCAGCATCGTGGCTAGATTGATTTGGAATTGTGTTGTTGTGTTGCTTCCTAAGCCAGAGAGTATTTGGTTAGGAGAGCTAGTTATTCTATCTCTTATGTCATGTTATTCGGATTGTATGTTTGTCTCGGATGGAACGATTAGTACTTATTATGTCTTTTGGTATTTTGGAACAACGTATCGATCGCTACTTGTATGGATGATGGTGATTTCGTATGATATTCTATGGCTTTTGGCGTACATGGAGAATTGTGTTCCTATTTGCGTGGTTGATATCGTATTGGTATTATGTTGGTATTTCGACTTTCACCTATCGGATTCTTGTTGGACGTTATGGTACGTGTTATTGGGGACTTATGAACCTTGTATGATGTTTCAGATCAATGACTGTACGACGAAACCCTGTCAGAGCTACCCAAACTGGAACTGCCGCTACTACCCCTGGTCGCCGAAGACGCCGTCCTACTCGATTCAATTGGGTTTGATCCATATAATCTCATATTTGGTTCCGAATTTTTGTCATTTGCTAGTTTATATAAATGATTCGATTCAATTGGGGTTTTTCATATTTTTGCTAAATTAATTTGGGGGTTTTATGCTTCATTTAGAGATTACATAAAATTTCTTCTTTTGTTAGCAAAAAACACATGGATTCAGGTACACAAGTTAATTCAGTTGAAAGTTTGAAACTAGAAATGGGTATTCAAAAAGTTTATTCCTGATGATGAACACCAATTTAGATAAAGGGTAACATAGTCATTTACTTTATTATTGTTTGTCATTAAGAAAGAAAAAGAAACACAATTTCTTCACAAAGGACCAACTCTAAACAGATGCTATTTTGTAAAAGGACATATTTTCCAAACAGGACAAAAAAAGAAACAGCCCCTAAGACTGAGACTCAAAAGATTGAGCGGTATACCGATGGGTTGCCTGTGGCTACAAGGAATGATGTGATTTCTGCTAGACCTGCAAATGTTCAAGAGGCTATCACGATCACTTAACAATTGATGGATTCGTTGGAATTGGAAGGATCTGATAAGGATAAGAATGGGAAAAGAAAGAGAGACCATCACTCTAAGGGTAATGATCGTCGAAACAAGCGACAAGCTGTTGCCAAGGCTTATGCTATTGGGGATGGAGATAAGAGGAACCATCATGGTGATGCACCCAAGTGTGGTCGTTGCTACAAGAATCATTCTGGGCAATGTACTGTGATGTGCCAGAATTGCTCAAGGAGAGGACATATAGCTAAGGATTGTAGAGCTCGACCCCTTGCTATGGTACAAGCTACTCCCGAAGCTAGGAGTAAGGCAAATGTTACTTGTTTTGGATGTGGAAAGAAAGGACACTATAGGAATGAGTGTAGAGAATCGTGGAACCAAGGAAATCAAGGATCGGGTGGTAATGGGTACAATCATGTAAATCGTGGAGCTGGAGGAAACCGTGGACGTCATGACAATGAGGACCAACGTGTGGAAGCAGGAGCTGCTCATGGGAGAGTGTATGCACTTGGAAACGAAAGAGGAGAAGACCCGAACGTCGTTACTGGTACATTCCTTCTCAATAATCGTTATGCTTCCATACTATTTGATACTGGTGACGATAGAAGTTTTGTGTCCACTACATTTGCACCCTTACTAGAAAAACCCCCGATGGCCTTAGGAATTGGATATGATGTAGAGTTAGCTAACGGAAACATAGAAAGGTTTAAGACTATCATTCGCGGTTGCACGTTGAATTTCTTGAATCACCCTTTGAACATAGATCTTCTACCCATCACGTTAGGAAGTTTCGATGTCATCATTGGTATGGATTGGTGGTCGAAGTATCGTGCTCACATACTTTGCGATGAGAAAATTGTGCGTGTGCCTTACGGAAAGGAGATTTTAAATATACAAGGAGATCGAAAAGGCTCGAGGAGCCCATCCAGATTAGCTGTCATTTCTTGCACTAAGCTACCGAAGCTAATGGAAAAAGGATGTTGCCTTTTCTTAGCTCAAATCTCTGAGAAAGGAGGTAAGGAGAAGAAAGAAAGGTGCGTTGGAGATGTACCTATAGTTCGTGACTTTCCGAATGTATTTTCCGGGAATCCCGCCACTAGAAAAGTAGAGTTTCAGATTGAGTTGATACCTGGTGTTACACCCGTGGCACGGGCGCCTTATCGACTTGCACCGACTGAATTGGAAGAGTTGACTAAACAACTGGCGGAGTTAGCTGAAAAGGGATTTATACGACCAAGTTCTTCACCTTGGGGAGCCCCAGTTTTATTCGTGAAGAAGAAGGATGGATCATTCCGTATGTGTATTGATTACCGAGAGCTGAGCAAGTTAACGGTGAAGAATAGATACCCGTTACCGAGGATCGACGACTTATTCGATCAGCTTCAAGGATCGAGTGTATATTCAAAAATAGATTTGAGATCGGGATATCATCAACTTAGAGTTCGCGAGGAAGATATTCCGAAAACGGCTTTGAGAACTCGTTATGGGCATTATGAGTTCCAAGTAATGCCGTTTGGGTTGACAAACGCACCGGCGGTTGTAACCTCTCGTAAATTTCCCATACGATTAGTAAATGCATACGAATAAATAAAACGATGTTACGCTAAATTAACACCATTTTACGGGTAACAATTTTTTTTTTTTATGATATAGCTTGATAGTGAACCACTATGATAACTGTGATTGACCGTTTACCCAGGAACGATGCTTACACACAACCTAGGTTGCCTATAATTATTGCGAACGATAAATAATTATATAACGCGTTATTATTTAATAATACGTTTCGTCTAAATAACGTATACTATTTATATATTCCCCGAACCTACGAAACTTCCCGAGAACACTCACTAATATTTTTGAACTCCGACACGATAATCGAAACACCCCAGGTGGGCCCCCAACACCCTTTGGGCCACGGACTACACAACATAAACCAAACGGACTCTTTTTGTTTTTTTTTTCTTTTGCTTGGGCCGACACTACCAGCAGCCCAGTTACAAGCCCAAAACGCACCCTTTTGTTATTTAGTTTTGGTTTTCTGCCAGTCGCGACACTCCCAAACGCACCCTATTATCTCACGATTTCTACACACAACTTACATATATTTTTGTTTACCTCGTCTCACCTAGTGCCCAGGATACACACGAGGCATAAACATTACTTACTCACTTTCGTTTACTACCCTAAAAACGTTCAAAGCAATCACCAAACATTCCAAGGAGATAAGACCAAAAACGTGTCAAGACATTCCTTTCTCACCACCCTTGCTCCCCAATGACAAGTAAATGAACAATGTACATCTCATGTGAAGTCAGGAATGAATAGCATACATATCTCACAAGATCTAAGCTTGTAACATCACGATTGGACAAGGGAGGAGGCGCCACTATTCGCTTAACATGCTTCATGTGAACCCAACTTGTTCTTATACTCAAAAGCTGCCTATATAAGCCTCCCATGCAAACTTAAAACATTACATGCACTTAGAACACACCACATTACATAAAAATAGTAACGAGAGAAGTTGTGGAGGGACGAACAAAACATCAAGTGTACCACGCTTAGAAGTGAACCTAGGAAGCAAAGCTTGGAGCCTATTGAACCTTTGGAAGGACGAGAAGTGAACCACGGAGCCCTTGTACAATCACATGAACCATACTCACGTTTTACTCCACCTTTTATAGGTGAGGTGAGACCTTAGAACTTTTCTTTCTATTTTTATATATACGTATGAGTATATTATGCACAATCACTTGGAAACTATAAATCGTAAATCTTAAAAACAACGTATACATTTTATGCGTTATACTAATTCTTAGTTATGGCATTAACGAGTATCTATAATAATATTGAACTTATATTAACGAATACATACTAAAAATCACACGTTTCTAAGTTGTAGTGAACCTATACGATTTCTACTAAAACACTTAGTTTATTTTCAAACCTTATAAAGTTTACATATTGAGTTTTGGCCGTGTACTTTGACCTCGCCATTTTAAATTTCAATATACGACCACCTATTATTTTTGTACGATCTGATTACCTACTTGATATAGAAACGAGAATGATAATTAATACAACTTAAACAACATCGTTTGATCACCTAACGAGACCTAAAGTAAACCGCTATTAGAACTGTTTTCAAACTATTAAAAACCCTACGTGGGCCAAAAAGCCCAAAAAGCTTGTTCTAGCTTATTGTGATAAGCTGAACGTATAAGCTCTTTTGAAATGTTCATATAACTTAAAAAGATGGATTTCGACTAAACAAGTGTACCCCCAAAGCCCTTAAATCGTAAAACCTTAACGGGCCTTAATAATGGATCGTTAAGCCCACTAAACGAAATAAGCAAATAATAAGCTAATAAGCTGTGAAAATAAGCTTTTCTAAATGTTTTGAGCTTAATGAAATAATAAAAATGCTAAGTTTTGAATTTGGTAAAGTTGGGACTATTTTTGCAAATGTACGAAGGTTAAGGACTAGAATTGCCAAAATTGTAAACTTGGGTGAAAAATATAAAAAAACTGTTTTTCTAAAGGGTATAAACTGTAAATATTGAAACTTAAGGATAATAAATGTAAATATTTGATATTTGGACTAAAAATGTTAATATATATAACTTTTGGACTAACGGCGTAAATATTTTCCGTTAAGGGTAAAAAGTGTAAAATTAAGAAACATGAAGGACTGAATGGTAATATTGATTTTTATAAAAACTTTATATATATTTTTATACTAATATGTGTATTTGAATATATATTAACGATAAATAATAAACGTAACTTATTATATCTATATATATATATATAATACGAATAAAACTTATATAACTATAAACAAATTTAGACGAATAAAACAATACGTAACCATTATTTATTTTTATACGACGTAACACATCACATATGCACTTTATCAATTCTTTATAATTAATAATAAACGTTCGCAATAAAACGAGACTTAAGAACTAAAACGTGCCATATCTTTTAGGTTGTGTGTGAAGCCGTTGCCTTGCATCGTTGAGATTACAATTGTTCTACTATCTTACTAAGGTGAGTTCATAGCCCACATTTAACTAATTTCTGTGGGGGGGATACATGCTCAAAAACCGAACACAAGTCTTTTCCTGATCTTATTATTGCTTAAGTAGCTATTGCCAAAAGTCCCTCGATCATGAACCTTAATCACTTGAAAAGTGAACGTAAATAATTGTGAATAGATCTATTAGGGATTGACAATCCCCATTTGGTTGCTAGAGGAAAGTCACCAAATGCACGTTATTTGAATATAATAGGTTACTGGCAAATACCTATCTTGGGGGCTATATATTTCACATCATTATTATGAAAATATTGATGTCTGTTGAATCGTTGAGTGTCATGAGCTTAATGCAATAATGAATGTGATTTCTAACTGTTTATTTGTATCGATATTACAATAAACATCTATCTCTTGTGTTCAAACTCTTAAATATAAACCTATGAATTTCACTCAACTTTTGTTGACTTTTAGCATGTTTATCTCAGGTAACTAAATGGAATGGATGGCAACGGCACGAAGTGGGCAATTAAAGAAACGTTTATTTCTCTTAAAATAAAACTTGTTGTTGAATAACGAATTCTCTTGAAATTATGAATTTTTGGTATTTTAAATAAAACTTAAAACGATCACTTGAATCGTTTTCTATAATTGTGACGAAAGATCCACAATATAATACCCCAAAAGTCTTCCGCTGACATTTTAAGTCTTCCGCTGTATTGATCGATTTTGGGGGTGTTATAGATTGGCATCAGAGCTACGGTTATAGTGAACCAAGTGTTTTTGGAACATTGGACTATAACTACACTTTAAACGGGACAAAATTTTCATAAAATACCATCCTACGCCCTTCGTGCCTACGCATCCCAGTAATTGGTAAAAAGTATTATTTACCTTTATAGCATTTTTAAATTGGTTATAATTATGCTTACATTTACTAATCGGGAAATTTATTACAGTATCATGTCTTCGAACACCCACCCTATCAGCTTGTCCTCAAACTCAGGAACTGAAGATGTTACTTCAGCCTATGCTACCTCACCTATGCCTATGTCTCCTGCTACCGACAGATACATGCAAAGCCAGCAATTTCTGCCAGCATCTGACACAGAGGCTTCTCCTCTGGCAACATCTGGTCCGATTCGCCGATCTAGGCAAATTAGACAACTTCAGCCGTATGAAGCAAGTACTGCTGTACAAACACCAGCTCTTGTCATACCACCTGTACCAACTATCTTCTACAGCCAAACTACTACTGTGCCACTAACACCATCACCTATGGTATCACCTCCACTAGCATCACCACCAGCACCTTACCGAAGTGTCCCTCTACCACCTCACCGAAAGATTTACCCAATCCGCCCAACCGCCTCAGAATCTAGTATTCACCGTAGTCGCCGAAGAACCCACAAGCGGGCAGATGCTCGTAAATGGTCTTTCTTATTGCCCATTATGCGATATTGGAGATCTCAAGAAGGAACACCAACAACAAGGGAACTTGGGGAAAGTTCTTACTCTACCTCCCGAATATTGCCAGTCACTGGGGAACCCATACACCATACCATACCATTGTTAGCTGCAAGAATGGTTCGCCACGAAGACCGACTTGATTCCATCGCTAGTATACTCAACAAGATTCCACAGGAACTTCTAGAAACCTTTGAAGATGACATGAACAGTCTCATAATTGGTCATCTTGCAGTAGAGGATAAGGTCGAAAAGTTGGATTCTCTATTTTGTGAATCAATGGAATTCATAGGAGCTCTTTGTGGGGCTAACACTTCAACCGAAATAGCATTGGGAACTTTAGACCGAGAAATTGAAAGGATCAACACTGAAAACCTACGCCTTAGGCAAGCCCTGCTAGAAGCTCGAGAAAGGGAAAGAGCTCGAGATCAAACCATGGAAACCATGTCCACTGCCATTCAAGAACTCCAAAACCGCCTAAACAAAACCTTGGGAAAACCATGAGACCACCACCTTGTTAAGAAAAATCAATGTCCTACAAATAAGAATAGCTTGTCGTGTTTTGTAAACATTTACACAAGTACAAATAAGTGTTGTAACACCGTGACATTGATTTATGGAAGTTTATTTTATCTTTATTTACGTTGCATTATATCGTAATATATTGGTTCATACAGGTCAAACTTATTCGTTATGTGTGTTATCCCAACATACGAAAACTTACGATGATCGAATCATTGTAACTACGACCTATATTTAACTATTCATTACTCGATATGTATTTTCAACGTGATAAGATTATTGTAAATGTTCTAATAATATACCTTCTTTTATAGCAATATGGCTAGAACTAGGAGAACAACCACGAACGCCGCACCAGCAAACCCCGAAGTTATGACCCCGGCTGCAATCCAGCAAGCAATCGCTGACGGCGTTAATGCCGTTTTAGCTGAACAAAACCGTAATAGAGACGGAAATGCACCGGCACCCCGCTACTGTACATACAAAGACTTCATAGCGTGTCAACCGACGTATTTCAAAGGGATTGAAGGAGTGTCGGAATTAGCTCAATGGTTTGAAAGAAGTGAAACTGTTTTCCAAAGAAGTGGATGCTCGGAAAACAACAAAGTAAGCTTCGCAACGGGAACGCTAATGCAAGACGCTCTATCCTGGTGGAACTCTACCGTTCAAACACTAGGAGCAGAAGCAGCACATCAGCTTACTTGGATTGAGTTCAAGGCTAAAATACTAAAGAAGTATTGTCCCCGTTCCGAACTGCGAAAACTCGAAGATGAGTTCCATGCCTTAATAGTGAAAGGAGTTGATTTGAGAAGTTACAACCGGAGATTCCAAGAACTTAGGATACTATGCCCTACCATGGTACCCGATCATGAGAAGACATTAGAGAAATATGTCGAAGGACTCCCTAGGAGTATTGAAGGAAATGTCACCTCAGCAAATCCGCCAACCTTGGAAGCAGCAATGGAACTTGCTCAGAAACTTCTGGATCGAGAAGTGAAATACAATGAACTTAAAAGGAAAATGGACGATAAAAGAACCACTCACCATCACAACAACAACCAGCAAAGCTACAACAGTCATCACCGCAACAACAACCAACGCAACAATAATCGGAACCACCAACCATATCACAACAATCGAAGCACTCAGCAACAGAATCAAAGACAAGAAAAACCCCGAGTCTACACCGCTACGGAAGGTGTAGGGTACAACGGAAAGAAACCCCTGTGCCAGCGATGCAAACTTCATCATGAGGGTCGTTGTACCGTCCGATGTGACAAATGTCATAAAATCGGGCATCAAACCAGGAACTGTAAGATTCCTGCTACGGGAAGCAACACATTAGCTATACCACCCACTTGTTTCGGATGCAGAGAAGTAGGACACATCCGGAGAAACTGCCCAAAAGGAAACGAACCAGCCAACGCCCAAGCTAGGGTATACCTACTCGGAGATGGAAATGGGCCCGATGTAGTCACCGGTACGTTTCTACTAAACCATCATAATGCTAGAGTATTGTTTGATTCGGGCGCCGATAAGAGTTTTATATCAAATACGTTTGCCCCTTTACTTAATGTTACCCCCTCTAAGCTAAACACCACCTACGAAGTCGAAATGGCTGACGGAAATTTAATAGACACCAATACTATCATGAAAGATTGCACCCTAACCTTATCCGAAAAACCTTTTGCCATTGATCTTATGCCGGTTCAACTTGGTAGCTTCGACGCTATCGTCGGCATGGATTGGCTATCTCACCATCGTGCTAGGATTCACTGTGACGAAAAGGCCGTCCATATACCACTCAAGGATGAAACACTCATTGTCCAGGGCGACAAAAGCAAACCTCGATATGGAATTATCTCATGTATGCGAGTAATAAAATATATGAAAGAAGGATGTCAAGTATTCATGGCTCAAGTTACGGAAAGTAAGTCATCCGAAAGGCAGCTTGATGACGTTCCTATCGTTAGGGATTTCCCTGAAGTATTCCCTGAAGAATTACCTGGTATTCCACCCGTACGTCAAGTAGAATTTCAGATTGAACTAGTGCCTGGAGCGGCACCAGTAGCTAAAGCACCTTATAGGCTAGCGCCATCTGAAATGGAAGAATTGTCAGGACAACTAAAGAAATTATCGGATAAAGGATTTATTCGACCAAGCTCATCACCTTGGGGAGCTCCAATTTTGTTCGTTAAGAAGAAGGATGGATCCTTTCGAATGTGCATCGATTACCGGGAGTTGAATAAACTTACGGTAAAGAATCGATACCCATTACCTCGAATTGATGATCTGTTCGACCAATTGCAAGGATCAAGTGTGTACTCAAAAATTGATCTAAGATCAGGATATCATCAGCTAAGAGTTCGAGAAGAAGATATTCCGAAAACTGCATTCAGAACGCGCTATGGTCACTACGAATTTCAAGTAATGCCGTTCGGTCTGACCAATGCACCAGCAGTTTTCATGGATTTAATGAATCGAGTATGCAAACCTTACTTGGATAAGTTTGTAATAGTATTCATCGACGATATTTTGATCTACTCTCACAACGAAGAAGAACACGCGGGACATTTACGAATCATTTTAGAACTGCTCAAGAAGGAAGAATTGTACGCTAAGTTCTCTAAATGCGACTTTTGGATTCACACCGTACAGTTTTTAGGACACATCATCGATAGTCAAGGCATTCACGTAGACCCTGCAAAGATTGAGGCTGTTAAAGGTTGGTCATCTCCTACAAACCCCACGGAGATTCGTCAATTTTTAGGTCTCGCAGGTTACTACCGAAGATTTATAGAAGGATTCTCCAAGATTGCAAAACCGTTGACTAAGTTGACCCAAAAGAATGAGAAGTACATCTGGGAAGAAAAGGAAGAAGCAGCCTTCCAGTTGTTAAAACAAAAGCTTTGTGAAGCTCCAATATTAGCCCTCCCAGAAGGAAACGAGGACTTTATAGTATATTGCGACGCATCTTATCATGGACTAGGAGCAGTCTTGATGCAAAGAAGCAAAGTGATAGCTTATGCATCCCGCCAACTAAAGAAACATGAGGAAAACTACACGACTCATGACTTGGAGTTAGGAGCTGTAGTGTTTGCGCTCAAGTTGTGGAGACACTACTTATATGGCACCAAGTGTACCGTATACACCGACCACAAGAGTCTTCAACACATTTTGGATCAGAAAGATTTGAATATGAGGCAACGTCGCTGGCTAGAGTTGCTCAACGATTATGATTGTGAGATCCGTTACCACCCAGGAAAGGCTAATGTAGTAGCAGATGCGTTAAGCCAAAAAGAACGATTGAAACCCCTTCGAGTTAGATCACTAGGGATGACTATCCACTCACCCCTTCCATCCCAAATCCTTACCGCGCAGAACGAAGCACTTAAAGAAGAAAACCGACCCAAAGGAAAGATTTACGGTATGCCCGAGAATAAGAATGGTTTCTTGAAGAAATCCGATGGAACACTATGTTTCAAGGACAGAAGTTGGATCCCTATGATCGGAGGTATTCGTGAGCTCATCATGTATGAGTCCCACAAGTCAAAATACTCCATTCATCCAGGTTCCGACAAGATATATCAGGATTTAAAGAGACTATATTGGTGGCCAAACATGAAGGCTGACATCGCAGAATATGTCAGTAAATGTTTAACATGTTCAAGGGTAAAAGCAGAACATCAGAAACCTTCAGGCTTACTTGTACAACCAGAACTTCCTATGTGGAAATGGGAACGAATCACTATGGACTTCATCACCAAACTCCCAAAAACCTCATCCGGACACGACACAATATGGGTTATTGTGGATCGTCTAACAAAATCCGCTCATTTTATACCCATCAAAGAAACCGATGAGATGAATACACTAGCTCAGATATATGTGAAGGAAATTGTCACTCGACATGGAGTACCGATCTCGATTATCTCGGATCGAGATAGTCGTTTCACCTCACACTTTTGGAAATCATTACAGAAAGCCTTAGGAACTAAACTAGATATGAGCACCGCATACCACCCTCAAACTGATGGTCAAAGTGAAAGAACTATTCAAACCTTGGAAGATATGCTCCGAGCATGCGTTATCGATTTTGGAAAAGGTTGGGATAAGCACTTACCATTAGCAGAGTTTTCATACAACAATAGTTACCACGCCAGTATAAAAGCAGCACCATTCGAAGCACTGTATGGTAGAAAGTGCAGATCGCCCGTCTGTTGGGCAGAAGTCGGAGAAAGACAACTTATAGGACCAGACCTTGTTAGGGAAACAACCGAGAAAATCATTAAGATTAAGCAACGCTTACAAGCAGCCCGAGATCGACAGAAAAGCTACGCAGACCTAAAAAGGAAACCCATGGAATTTCAAATAGGAGACAGAGTCTTATTGAAAGTATCTCCCTGGAAGGGAATGGTACGATTTGGAAAGCATGGAAAGTTGAACCCCAGATACATCGGTCCATTCAAAATCCTGGAAAGGATAGGACCCGTGGCTTATAGACTAGAACTACCCGAAGAACTTAGTCGGATTCACGACATCTTTCATGTGTCAAACCTTAAGAAGTGTTTATCCGATGAATCTCTCGTGATTCCATTGAAGGAAATTCGACTAGATGATAACCTTATCTTTACCGAGGAACCCATTGAAATTATGGATAGAGAAGTCAAACAACTAAAACAAAACCGTATCCCTATTGTCAAAGTTCGTTGGGACTCCAAGCGAGGACCGGAATATACCTGGGAGCGCGAGGATCAGATTCGCTCCAAGTACCCACATCTCTTCACCTAAGACACCCTCGACAACTATCTTAGACTACAATTCCGGGACGGAATTCCCTGTAAGAGGTAGGTAATGTAACCTCTCGTAAATTTCCCATACGATTAGTAAATGCATACGAATAAATAAAACGATGTTACGCTAAATTAACACCATTTTACGGGTAACAAATTTTTTTTTTTTATGATATGGCTTGATATTGAACCACTATGATAACTGTGATTGACCGTTTACCCAGGAACGATGCTTACACACAACCTAGGTTGCCTATAATTATTGCGAACGATAAATAATTATATAACGCGTTATTATTTAATAATACGTTTCGTCTAAATAACGTATACTATTTATATATTCCCCGAACCTACGAAACTTCCCGAGAACACTCACTAATATTTTTGAACTCCGACACGATAATCGAAACACCCCAGGTGGGCCCCCAACACCCTTTGGGCCACGGACTACACAACATAAACCAAACGGACTCTTTTTGTTTTTTTTTTCTTTTGCTTGGGCCGACACTACCAGCAGCCCAGTTACAAGCCCAAAACGCACCCTTTTGTTATTTAGTTTTGGTTTTCTGCCAGTCGCGACACTCCCAAACGCACCCTATTATCTCACGATTTCTACACACAACTTACATATATTTTTGTTTACCTCGTCTCACCTAGTGCCCAGGATACACACGAGGCATAAACATTACTTACTCACTTTCGTTTACTACCCTAAAAACGTTCAAAGCAATCACCAAACATTCCAAGGAGATAAGACCAAAAACGTGTCAAGACATTCCTTTCTCACCACCCTTGCTCCCCAATGACAAGTAAATGAACAATGCACATCTCATGTGAAGTCAGGAATGAATAGCATACATATCTCACAAGATCTAAGCTTGTAACATCACGATTGGACAAGGGAGGAGGCGCCACTATTCGCTTAACATGCTTCATGTGAACCCAACTTGTTCTTATACTCAAAAGCTGCCTATATAAGCCTCCCATGCAAACTTAAAACATTACATGCACTTAGAACACACCACATTACATAAAAATAGTAACGAGAGAAGTTGTGGAGGGACGAACAAAACATCAAGTGTACCACGCTTAGAAGTGAACCTAGGAAGCAAAGCTTGGAGCCTATTGAACCTTTGGAAGGACGAGAAGTGAACCACGGAGCCCTTGTACAATCACACGAACCATACTCACGTTTTACTCCACCTTTTATAGGTGAGGTGAGACCTTAGAACTTTTCTTTCTATTTTTATATATACGTATGAGTATATTATGCACAATCACTTGGAAACTATAAATCGTAAATCTTAAAAACAACGTATACATTTTATGTGTTATACTAATTCTTAGTTATGGCATTAACGAGTATCTACAATAATATTGAACTTATATTAACGAATACATACTAAAAATCACACGTTTCTAAGTTGTAGTGAACCTATACGATTTCTACTAAAACACTTAGTTTATTTTCAAACCTTATAAAGTTTACATATTGAGTTTTGGCCGTGTACTTTGACCTCGCCATTTTAAATTTCAATATACGACCACCTATTATTTTTGTACGATCTGATTACCTACTTGATATAGAAACGAGAATGATAATTAATACAACTTAACAACATCGTTTGATCACCTAACGAGACCTAAAGTAAACCGCTATTAGAACTGTTTTCAAACTATTAAAAACCCTACGTGGGCCAAAAAGCCCAAAAAGCTTGTTCTAGCTTATTGTGATAAGCTGAACGTATAAGCTCTTTTGAAATGTTCATATAACTTAAAAAGATGGATTTCGACTAAACAAGTGTACCCCCAAAGCCCTTAAATCGTAAAACCTTAACGTGCCTTAATAATGGATCGTTAAGCCCACTAAACGAAATAAGCAAATAATAAGCTAATAAGCTGTGAAAATAAGCTTTTCTAAATGTTTTGAGCTTAATGAAATAATAAAAATGCTAAGTTTTGAATTTGGTAAAGTTGGGACTATTTTTGCAAATGTACGAAGGTTAAGGACTAGAATTGCCAAAATTGTAAACTTGGGTGAAAAATATAAAAAAACTGTTTTTCTAAAGGGTATAAACTGTAAATATTGAAACTTAGGGATAATAAATGTAAATATTTGATATTTGGACTAAAAATGTAAATATATATAACTTTTGGACTAACGGCGTAAATATTTTCTGTTAAGGGTAAAAAGTGTAAAATTAAGAAACATGAAGGACTGAATGGTAATATTGATTTTTATAAAAACTTTATATATATTTTTATACTAATATGTGTATTTGAATATATATTAACGATAAATAATAAACGTAACTTATTATATCTATATATATATATAATACGAATAAAACTTATATAACTATAAACAAATTTAAACGAATAAAACAATACGTAACCATTATTTATTTTTATACGACGTAACACATCACATATGCACTTTATCGATTCTTTATAATTAATAATAAACGTTCGCAATAAAACGAGACTTAAGAACTAAAACGTGCCATATCTTTTAGGTTGTGTGTGAAGCCGTTGCCTTGCATCGTTGAGATTACAATTGTTCTACTATCCTACTAAGGTGAGTTCATAGCCCACATTTAACTAATTTCTGTGGGGGGGATACATGCTCAAAAACCGAACACAAGTCTTTTCCTGATCTTATTATTGCTTAAGTAGCTATTGCCAAAAGTCCCTCGATCATGAACCTTAATCACTTGAAAAGTGAACGTAAATAATTGTGAATAGATCTATTAGGGATTGACAATCCCCATTTGGTTGCTAGAGGAAAGTCACCAAATGCACGTTATTTGAATATAATAGGTTACTGGCAAATACCTATCTTGGGGGCTATATATTTCACATCATTATTATGAAAATATTGATGTCTGTTGAATCGTTGAGTGTCATGAGCTTAATGCAATAATGAATGTGATTTCTAACTGTTTATTTGTATCGATATTACAATAAACATCTATCTCTTGTGTTCAAACTCTTAAATATAAACCTATGAATTTCACTCAACTTTTGTTGACTTTTAGCATGTTTATCTCAGGTAACTAAATGGAATGGATGGCAACGGCACGAAGTGGGCAATTAAAGAAACGTTTATTTCTCTTAAAATAAAACTTGTTGTTGAATAACGAATTCTCTTGAAATTATGAATTTTTGGTATTTTAAATAAAACTTAAAACGATCACTTGAATCGTTTTCTATAATTGTGACGAAAGATCCACAATATAATACCCCAAAAGTCTTCCGCTGACATTTTAAGTCTTCCGCTGTATTGATCGATTTTGGGGGTGTTATAGTGGTATTCATGGATCTCATGAATCAGGTGTGTAAGCCTTACTTAGACAAGTTTGTAATCGTATTCATCGATGATATTCTAATCTACTCGAAGAGTGAGAAAGAGCATGAGGAGCATCTAAGACTTATCTTAGAATTGCTCAGGAAGGAGAAGTTGTATGCCAAGTTTTCCAAATGTGAATTTTGGATTCTGACGGTACAATTTTTGGGTCATGTGATTGATAGTCTGGAGTTCATGTAGATCCCGCTAAGATTGAAGCTATTAAAGATTGGGCTGCACCGACGACCCCAACTGAAGTTCGTCAATTTTTGGGTTTAGCCGGTTACTACCGAAGATTCATTGAGGGATTTTCGAAGATAGCAAAGCCGTTGACCAAATTGACTCAAAAGAATGTTAAATACGAATGGGGAGATAAGGAAGAGGAAGCATTTCAACGACTTAAGAAGATGTTGTGTAGCGCTCTGATGAGGCGAAAAATGAACCGTTTTTAGGGGGTCATTTAAGCCCGAATTCGAATTTATTTGATCAAATATTGCCCTAAATCGTTCCTTTTGTGATTTTAGGTCCTTTGAGAGTGAATTCTGGAAAAGGAAGCATTTTGGACGTTTTTGGAGCATAAAAGTGAAGAAAACGCCAAAGACTTAATTTTCCATGCTGAGAACAGTACCTGACGGCGTCAAGAGCATTTTGGCGACGGCGTCAAGAGTAAAAGTGGTGACGGCCCAGAGAGAACGTGAAGGCGTCACCCAAGGCCGTCACGTGTTAACTTGTCAAAACTTGCGCGCGAAGTAGCTGATATTGTTTTGGTCATAACTTTTGCATACGAACTCGGATTTAGGTGATTCAAAAGCCCACGCGAAGAGGATGAAGAGATCTACAATTTGGTGAAAAAATGGTCGTGACGGCCTCAAGAGTAACGGGCTGACGCCGTCAAGAAGGGCCGACAGAAAACATGCCTATAAATATAACATCATAACTTCACTTTTTGTAAGCCCTAAACCCTAAAGTCGATTCCTGGGTTTAGGTGGGTGTTTTTCCAGCAACTTAGAGGGTTTCAATCACCCCATAAACATCATGTATTGGTTTGATGATTCTATCTCAACTATGTCTTTCATTATTCTTGTTGATTGTCCTTCTTTGATTATGATTTGTTAATTCACCTTGTGTCTACTTGTGATTATGTGAAACTTGTATATAATTGATTAGATCTCATTGATTTCTTGTTGATGTTGTGTCTATCTCCATTGATGAGGGGCTTGTTGATGTGTGTCTATCTCCATCAATTAAGGCGTGACAATTTCAATAGATCTAGTTGGTTTAGTTTATAATTCTTGTTTCCTATTGATTCTTGTTTTGATTGAATGAATTCGATGTTAGGCTTAAGAAAACTGGTAGATTTCCATCGTGTAACATGCTTGAACGTCTTAAGAAACATGTAGCCAAGGCATACTAGGCTATTAAGGTTGTATTTAACGCATGAGCCACTGTTTACAATCCCTATGGTTGTGCCGGGCATGGCATAAGAGGAGATAAGAGCTCATAGAATTGGAGAGATATGTATGCCACTCCATGAGTTATTAGGAATACACCCGTCAATTAAAATAAGTTTACAGTCAATAGGTAGAATTGGATAGCTAGCAAGGAGTAACATATCATAGGTAGACATGCTTCACTTATCTTGTAGAACCATAGTTTACTTTTCTTGTTAATTAGTTTAATTAGTAGCTTTTGGGTTAGTTGATTAGCAACTAATTCCGCCCACTCTCCCAAAACCCGAGATTTTTACTTGCTTTTCATAAAATATAAAAATACAAAAAGAATCATCCTTCACCTTTAGACCTAGTTAGATTAATTTCAATCCTAACGACACTATTCCTAGCTGAACGATCAATCCCCCGGTACTTGTCACTATACTATACTACAACGATCAGGTACACTGCCTGGTGGGGGTTGTAAGCTTCTCGAGATCCCTTGAGAGGTAAAGCCTGGTGCAATTCCCACGCATCACGCTCCTATCTTGGCATTGCCTGAAAGTAGCGAAGACTTTGTCATCTACTGTGACTCTTCTCATAAAGGTTTGGGAGCTGTGTTAATGCAACGAGAGAAAGTGATAGCGTATGCTTCCCGACAGCTTAAGAAGCGTGAGAAGAACTACACCACCCATGATTTGGAGTTAGGTGCTGTGGTTTTTGCCTTAAGGATATGGAGACATTATTTGTATGGAACCAAGTGTGTTGTATTCACTGATCACAAAAGTCTACAACACATCTTGAATCAGAAAGAGCTCAACATGAAACAGCGACGTTGGATTGAGTTGCTAAGCGATTATGATTGCAAAATCCGCTATCATCCTGGTAAAGCGAACGTCGTTGCTGATGCTCTTAGTCGAAAGGAGAGAATACCACCGTTACGAGTTAGGTCATTAGGAATGACTATCGTATCGCCGTTACCATCTCAAATATTGAGAGCTCAAACGGAAGCATTGAAAGCAGAAAACCGACCTGCTGAGAATATATTTGGAATGATAAAAATACACTATGTCCCTTCATCATTACACCAGTGAATTAAGTAAACCCAAAATAGGCATTGTAGGACTGTAGGTGTTCACCAAACAGTTGTAGTGGATGAAAGAAAGCACAATCACAAATTGTCTTATGAATTGTCACTTAGCACAAAACCACAATTTTTCTGGCCTATTTGGATAAAAATGCGGGTGTTGACCAAGTTAATGATTCTTACAAGTATTAAAACTTTCCTCATTTTTTTCCTTGTTTCTTAACAGTGAAAATGATTGAGATCTTTGTAACTGCTGCTGCCGAGGTGATACTGGAAAAGACATTTTCATTAGCTGCTAACGAAATTGCCATTACTTGGGGTTTCGCAGAAAACTTGAAGATCTTTCATGGCAAGACAAAGATGATTCAGGCCAGGTTACGTGATGTTGAGCGCCGAGAGGTTACAGAGGGTGTGACGGAGTGGCTGAAACAGCTAAAAGATGTAGTGAGCGAAGCTGATGATATGTTGGATGAGGTTCAGTATGAAGTGTTAAGGCGTGAGATAAAGAAACGAGATCAGACGACTAGAAAGATACAATTTCTCCCGAATTTGAAAAAGTTTTCATTTCGTAGAGAAATGGGTCATAAAATAGAAAAAATTAACAAAAAGTTGTCAGAGATCAACCAACAAGCACTTGAATTGGGACTACAAAATGAACAGCAAAGCCCTGTTCCAAATAGTCTTCGTAAGGAGACTCATTCATATTTAGACGAATTCAAGATTGTTGGGAGGGAGAAAGATGAACTTCATATAGTAGAGCTTTTAACGGAATCCATAAAAGAAGAAAAACTAACGATTGTTCCTGTTGTGGGAATGGGTGGGATTGGGAAGACCACATTAGCTAAGTCGGTTTATAATAATCCAAAAATCCAGAGACACTTTGATGCTAAAGCTTGGTTGTGTGTGTCGGTTAAGGTTGACATCAATAGACTTCTGGAAATGATCTATGGGTCCCTAACTGATAAGAAATGTGAGCGGCCAACTACCCAAAATTTGATTACAAAGCTTCGAGAAGAGCTATGATCAAAAAGATATTTGCTGGTCCTGGATGATGTCTGGGACGAAGAGAGGACATACTGGGATGATTTCAGGAGTTGCGTGATAAACGTGAATTCACAAAATGGAAATGGCATTATTATCACTACACAAAAACTTGAAATCGGAACAAGCGATATGACAGAGAATTCATGTACTTTGCAAAGTCTTTCAAATGATGAGGGTTGGTTCATGTTTAAAGAAAGAGCAAAACCGTTGCCAGAATTGGAGGAAATAGGGCGTGATATTGTGAAGAAATGTTGTGGTTTGCCGTTGTTATTAAAGGTAACAGGAAGCATGCTGCAAAATTACAGCGGTGACAAGGATAAATGGTTATCCGTCCAAGAAAGCAAGGTTTGGGGTGGAGAAGAAGGTGACATGGTTCTAAGCACCTTGAAATTAAGCTTTGACAGTTTGCCGAATTCGATTACCAAGCAATGCTTTGCATATTGTTCGATATTTGAGAAGGACACAGTGATGAAAAAGGAAGAACTTATCCAACTTTGGATGGCTTTAGGGTTGCTTCAAGTGGATGGCAAGAGAAACGGTAATATGGAGGATGTGGGAAATGATATTTTCAAAATCTTAGTAAGCAATTCCTTGTTCCAAGATGTTGAAATGGATGAGTATGGTTACGTTTTAAGTTGTAAGATGCATGATCTAGTGCATGATCTTTCTTTACATGTTTCGAGTAATGAAAGCTTATGTTTGTTGGTTCCGACTAGCGATGAAGTACACATGGCTCACGTAAAACATCTATCTCTGAACCAAGAAAACGACAACAATGTGTTAAAGGACATGGCAAGTAGAAATCTGTACACGCTGTTCTTGACAGGAGTTGTGATAAAGATATTTCAAGATTTTAAGTGTTTGCGTATCCTAAAGTTAAGTGACATTGCACTAACCGGGATACATGATTCAGTTGGAGATTTGGTGCATCTCATATTGTCCCTTCGGATCTTGGATCAATCATGGATGAACTTTATAATGAAAACAATATGAGTATGCACACCGAATTGTGTAGGGACTCGGTATAACAACAGAGAGAGGGTGGGATTGATTCTAATAAACACACTTTATTAATATTATTCCACACTTATAAACGTTTACAATTGATCAGTATATATAGTTTGTCAATCGGTATGAATGAACCAATGTGACTCTTCTAAGAGTTATTTTCTAATCGTTATACCCTATCACTAATACAGGAATTACAGTTATAAAGTTTCTATCTAACATATATGGTCCTTCTACTTTAAAGACTTATGATTCTTGATTATTTCAAGTCCAACATCACTCCCCTAATCAAGACATCATAATCTTCATCATGATCTTCACTCTGTTCTTGTTCATCCAATTTGCAGTCTTGTTCCTTCTTTTTATTATTGTTCAGTTGCCTTCTGTTTCGTTCCATGGTTGATCTTCTTGATCATCGTCCTTGATTTTTTCATTCTTTTACACTTCTTTCTGGGAGATTCTTCCTTCATCTCTTGTACTTGGGCTTCAAGTGCTTCAACCTGTGCATTTCCCTGTGCACCATGTGCAATCAACCTTGCATCATTCTGTGGCTCCATTTCACTCATGCTAGCCATTCCCTCTGGTTCACCCTGCACTCTTTTAGCCTCCTCATAGTACAACTTCACCATGCCAATATACTTCTTGTATATTTCTTTCACTGTCTCTTCTTCTTGCTATCTGCATAAGACATTACTCTTTTGGAACTTCTCTTCTTGCAACAATCTTCTTTCTTTTTCTGCCCAAAACTGTAACGTTTCCATGATCATCTTCATGCTCTGTTTTTGGGTCTTCTTCTTCTTCAAATTGATAACTTCCTTGACTGCAAATGATCGATCCATGTAACCATGTAGCTCTGATACCACTTATTGTCCCTTCGGATCTTGGATCAATCATGGATGAACTTTATAATGAAAACAATATGAGTATGCACACCGAATTGTGCAGGGACTCGGTATAACAACAGAGAGAGGGTGGGATTGATTCTAATAAACACACTTTATTAATATTATTCCACACTTATAAACGTTTACAATTGATCAGTATATATAGTTTGTCAATCGGTATGAATGAACCAATGTGACTCTTCTAAGAGTTATTTTCTAATCGTTATACCCTATCACTAATACAGGAATTACAGTTATAAAGTTTCTATCTAACATATATGGTCCTTCTACTTTAAAGACTTATGATTCTTGATTATTTCAAGTCCAACATCACTCCCCTAATCAAGACATCATAATCTTCATCATGATCTTCACTCTGTTCTTGTTCATCCAATTTGCAGTCTTGTTCCTTCTTTTTATTATTGTTCAGTTGCCTTCTGTTTCGTTCCATGGTTGATCTTCTTGATCATCGTCCTTGATTTTTTCATTCTTTTACACTTCTTTCTGGGAGATTCTTCCTTCATCTCTTGTACTTGGGCTTCAAGTGCTTCAACCTGTGCATTTCCCTGTGCACCATGTGCAATCAACCTTGCATCATTCTGTGGCTCCATTTCACTCATGCTAGCCATTCCCTCTGGTTCACCCTGCACTCTTTTAGCCTCCTCATAGTACAACTTCACCATGCCAATATACTTCTTGTATATTTCTTTCACTGTCTCTTCTTCTTGCTATCTGCATAAGACATTACTCTTTTGGAACTTCTCTTCTTGCAACAATCTTCTTTCTTTTTCTGCCCAAAACTGTAACATTTCCATGATCATCTTCATGCTCTGTTTTCGGGTCTTCTTCTTCTTCAAATTGATAACTTCCTTGACTGCAAATGATCGATCCATGTAACCATGTAGCTCTGATACCACTTATTGTCCCTTCGGATCTTGGATCAATCATGGATGAACTTTATAATGAAAACAATATGAGTATGCACACCGAATTGTGCAGGGACTCGGTATAACAACAGAGAGAGGGTGGGATTGATTCTAATAAACACACTTTATTAATATTATTCCACACTTATAAACGTTTACAATTGATCAGTATATATAGTTTGTCAATCGGTATGAATGAACCGATGTGACTCTTCTAAGAGTTATTTTCTAATCGTTATACCCTATCACTAATACAGGAATTACAGTTATAAAGTTTCTATCTAACATATATGGTCCTTCTACTTTAAAGACTTATGATTCTTGATTATTTCAAGTCCAACATCTCAGGTACCTTGAATTGTCAGATACTGATATCAAAGTTCTTCCAAAATCCATCACTAAACTTCACCAGCAGCAAACTTTGAAGCTGTGTTATTGTAACAAGTTTGAGAAATTCCCAGAAGGCATGCGGAATTTGATAAGCCTACGACATCTCGAGTTCAGAAAGGATGTTATCTATCCTAAGGACGTGGGACAACTAACTTCTCTTCGAACAATTCCCTTCTTTAGAGTGGGTCGAGAGAAAGGATGTCAAATTGGAGAGCTAGGCAGTTTGAAACACCTTGGGGGGAAGCTTGACATTAATAATCTTGAAGAAGTTGGCAGCAAAGATGAAGCTATTCAGGCAGATTTAGTTGGAAAAAAGAATCTGTACAAGATAAAGTTCTGTTGGAAGGAAAGCAATGAGAGCCCGAGGCCAAAGGACAAGGATATATTGGAAGGCTTGCAAACCCCTGCAAATGTGAAAAGCTTGATAATGGAAAACTATTCAAGTGATTGTTTTCCTGAGTGGGTAATGAATATGTCAACCAATATTGGAGGGAAATGGATTCCCCTTGACAAGCTTGTGGATGTCACGTTATCTGGATGTCGCAACGTCCTCAGTCTTCCTATGGTTTGGAAGCTGCCATATCTTCGTGATCTTTTGTTACATGATATGGACAGCTTGACAAATTTAAGTAGCTCTGTTCGCCTAGGATCAAGTGAGCCCTTATCTCCATCGTTGAGAAAGCTCGATCTACGTGGTATGAAAAGGCTGGAAAAGTGGACAGATGCAGCAATGAACTCCTTAACGATGATATCGCCCGTCCTCGAGACGTTGTCCATACAAGATTGCCCGAAAATCATCCTCTTAGATGACCATTGTACCCATCCTCTTGTTAAATTAGAGATTTGGAACTGCAGAAATCTCAAGTCCATTGGGAGTTTACAAGGGCTCACATCTCTTGTTGAATTAACTATACGCTACTGCACAAATCTCAAGTCCATTGGGAGTTTACAAGGGCTCGCATCTCTTGTTGAATTAACTATACGCTACTGCCCGTATAGATAAAATTGTACATTTTCCCCCATTAATCAACCCACTCATTTTGCCACCTCTAGTTTAATGACTCACCAACAACATAGGGCCCTTGGCAGCCCAATCCCTAGAGCTGCCACTACCGTACTCTGCTCCAGCCAAAACAATGGTATCCTGTCCAGCAGCCTTGTATCTCTGATAAGAGCAGTGATTGCAATAATTAGACGAATAGCAATACTTTTATAACTTAACAATAAGGATACTCATACATTGCTTTTATGAACTCACCGATGCAGCATCAAACACGGATAACTTCTCACCGGTGGGAATATGCACAGTTTTAGGGCCAACTTCTCCATTTAAGAGCTTGTTAACAATGCGGATATTGGCAAAGGTACCCCTAGCCATGATCTTATCATTACCTCTTCGACTTCCGTAAGAATTAAAGTCCTTGCGGTCAACCCCATGTTCTAGAAGAAATTTTGCAGCTGGGCTGTCCTTTTGAATGCTTCCCGCAGGTGAGATGTGATCTGTAGTGATACTGTCACCAAAGTTCAGCAAGCAGTAGGCATCCTTTACACCATGGGCACCTGGGGGATCCATGGTCATGTTCTTGAAATATGGTGGCTCGTGAATGTATGTAGACTTTGGGTCCCATGAGTATAGCTTTGATTCTTCGACTGATAGGTCGTTCCACATGGGATTTCCCTTGGTGATGGCTTGGTAAGTGCTCTTAAACATTTCGGGTAATACACTCGATTGAACAGCCTGCAACATTTGTTGTTGTTAGTTCAGATAAATACATATTTGGGCCTAGAATATGGGCTAGAGATGGATGTTGAATTCATAACGTACATGACATATTTAATCTGACTTGAATACTGCCTTAGCTTAAATTGTTGCGAAGTATCAGTGATTTCAACTAGACGTGGTAATTTCAAGTTTTCAACCATCTTATGAAAAAGTAGATTCAAATTTTTTCCTCGAGAAATATAATGGAACTTTTTTTAAAACAAAAAAATGCCTAAAAGGGAAACAAGTCATATGGGTTGAAAGGCCCCCAAGTGTATTTTTAATGCATAAAAAATCCTAATATTTTATTCAAAAAATTAGATTATTATTTAAATGACATAATTTTGGTAATCATATGGGCACATTAACAATGTTAAAGATCCTCTTAATGTTTTGGACAAATATTTTTCCAGGCCAACCCCGACCCATACCACAAAAATTATTGTTTTGATCTGTTACCCAACCAGTCCGTTTTACCACTTGTAATATCAAAAGAGTGTAAGGGTGCTTACATCTGCAAGTTCTTGAGTGCTTGGCCATATATCCCTGAAATAAACATCCTTCCCATCTTTTCCAACTCCAATTGGTTCTTTCTCAAAATCAATATCAACCTAGCAAGCAAAATCAACATGTATATAAATTGTTTTCAAAGAAAATCTATCATTGTTCTTGCAATTGTTTGCGACATACTTGCAACAACCAATGGAGGTGATGCAAGGTAGTTTGCTATTGTCAAGGCATGAACACGTCCCTCAAAGTTACGGTTCCCGGATAGAACTGCAGATGCAACAATATCTACAAGAGTGCCAAAAGTAATAGAGATTAAGGATCAAATTAAATATTTGCCTGGGTCATAAAAGAGAGTTGGAAAAGGAAGGTAGAAATATACCATTTTCAGATATGGCAGCGCCGACTGTTTCATCTAGTTCTCCTGAGTTGCCTGGTCAACATTGTTAAAGCATTGCTCATCCAAATACTTCTGCAACCCACCACTAACACCATGCCCACTACTGTTTGCTGAAGATGGAGGGAATTATTGAAAAGGGATTTGGGTTGTTGAATCAAACACTCTTTTTATTTTATTGATGTGGTTATTGGATTATGAATGGGTTTTTGATCGGGTGGGGTGGAGGTGGCTCAAATGATTTAAACAAACAAGAACCGAGAAGAGGAATACGTGCCTGTGAGAAAAACAAAATGGGTGGTTGATTCAAAAAGGGCTGGTACTTTGACTCAAAAAATGTTACTGGTATAACGGTTCTTTTCTATACTAGTATATAATGCATTTGGGATATTGTATAATTAGAAAGGTTTAAAATTCATATTTTTTTCCTACTATTATTGAAAGATTTCAAAATTAATTTGTTAAGAAGCAAGTTGGTTAGGAAATTTATTATTAAGCGGTTGGTTGTTCAAAATAAAATTATTTGGCTTAACCATCTATAATATCTCTACTTATAAAGCATGAAAACAAGTAAACGTGTAACCAAATAACGCAAAATATAATCACACGGTATCCGCCGCCGCATTGCGCGGGTACCGTTCTAGTTATTATATAACGGGTTTTAGCCTTTTAGGTAATTAACTTTTGCCACATCAAATACTCTTTATAACGATGCCTATAATAGAAAGATTAAATGACACTTTGAATTTACTAGAAAATTAAAAATTGAATGCTTACAAAAGAAAAAGTGGCAAGAATAATACTTTTTGGACCATTAGCCCAAAAACTCGAGCGTCGCTCAGTATATAAATGACTTCACCGTCGCAAACATAAAATGTAGCCAAAAAGACACAACACAACATGAATCGACTCATTCCCTTATTAACATTTTATTGTTAATAGTGTAATTTTGAAATGGAATGATTTTAAGATTTTATATTATTATGAATGTTAGAATTCTTTGTTTGTCATCATTTTTTAAAAATCACAATACAGTTATTCTTAATTTTATCTATAGAATATATGTGGGTTTACTAGTACTTTTTTGAATGATTGAAGACAACATTCCGGTATGTGAATTATATTGACATTGTTAGGCAATTAGAGTGCACGGTTCACTAGCCATTGGACACGCCATTGGGGGGTTTTTGGGACGAATGATGCCACCACTAGCGCCATGCTACACCGGTTCCGTTTGTTGTTTGTCCCTTCGGCATTCTATCGGCTGACGCCGTTTGTTTATTATTATTTTTGCTTTATGAGTGAGTGAGATATTTTTTGTGGGTGTTTTGTAGGACCTATATGCATCGATAAGAGTTATTGGATGCTATTTCTTAAAAGGGTGTTTTAGTTATTTTGGGGTGTTATTGATAGGATAATGAATTTACACACCAATAACGGTTATTGAGTGTTTTGCACACCGGATATTTAATTGCTTACACTTAGTATAATATCTTTTTACATTAGAGCAAAACATAATAATAAAACGTAAAAAAGGGACTATAAACATTGTATTAAAAAATTCATTCAAAGCCGAGATAATAAACGTGTATTATTGGTACATAATACTTAGTCCTAACATCCCACCGAACGGTAGATGTACCTAAAGCAAGTTAATTTAACTTGCAACCCATTTTCTTAATATTCACTTAACTACTATGAATACTCACTGATATTAAATCATGGGCCAATCTAAGTTTCTAACTAATGTTATAAATAAGACAATATTTTTAAGATCGTTGTTGCACCTATGACATAACTCTAGGGCAGTAGAGTGATATTCTGCCACGTCCCTTCCGTTATATATGAATGTGCACTCATTTTCAGGGGCGTATGGATGCATCCTAGATATATTTTCTGTTATGATAAGATATGATTCTGTTTAGTGACTGGTTGTACGTGCAATGTACCCCTTTCACTTCCGGTACAATGGAGTCTGCAGCTCCTTGTGCAAACTTATGATTTGACAGTTATGATAAAGTGATATAATATGATATGATATGATTGTCTGAGCTCATGGTGTTATTTTGGTTTATGATTCTGTTTATACAGGTGACTGTATAGATTCCTTACTTAACCTACACTTTACATTTCCATACTATCTGTTATACCTAAATATGTTTCCCAAAATTATATCTTCTGTATTTCATCAGTTATTTCAGTTTTCTTTTGTTATATCCGTTCATTGAGCTTTGGTAGCTCAGCCGCATTTCTTTTCTCCGCGGCAGGTATTCAAGATAGCTTTTGGGGTAGATTTCTGGGCTTGAGTGTAGAGTTGAATTGAAGAATTTGACCATAGTTAATTGAAGTAAGTTTTCTGCTTTTGATCTGTCTGTTTGTTCTGATGTAACACCATAATTTGTGACATTTTTACCCTTGTCGGGTTGGGGTGTTACATTACCTCTGTCACGGCTTCACCCTCGGCTCTCACTCTCGGCTTCACCCTCGGCTTCACAGGCTGTTAAAAAAAATTAACAATTATACATTAACATTTAACATTTAATAACTAATAATATCAAAAAAATTAACAAATGCAAATCAAAATTTTAAAAATACCTTCGTTAAACAAGAAATAATGGGGAAGAAGAAAAGAAAGAATTAAACATGAGATGGGTTGAGGAAAGAATAAAACGGGAGAAAAGGAGGAAGAAAAGTGCACAGTGGTGCTCGTGTGGTGGTGGTGTTGTGGTGGAGTGGTTATATCGGGGTGGAGTTGTGGTGACGGAGGGAGTGTAGTGGTGGTGGTTGTGGTGTCGGAGGTGCTCGTGTGGTGGTGGTGCTCGCCGGCGATGATGGTTATTGAGAGAGATACAGTGCAGTGGTGGATCTGTTTTTTTTTTTTTTTTTTTTTTTTTTTTTTTTTTTTTTTTTGTTATAACTCGTTTTTTGTCTAAGTGTTGAGCAGAGAGGGTTTTGTTTTATATTTTTAACTATCCCGTCGACATGTCCACGGGACAGTAAAATAAATTAGTCGGCATTTTTGGCGCGATAATTTGATTTTTTTCGTGAAATTTTGGGCGGTTTCATTCCCGTCGACATGTCCACGCCATTCGGAAATTTATACAAATAAATAAGTTTTATAAAATTAAAAATTAAATACTTTAATTTAAAATTAATTACTTTTATTTAATTAAATGCTTTTATAAACATGAAAAACTATTAAAAAATAGTTTAATAAAATTAAAAATTAAATACTTTAATTTAAAATTAATTAGTTTTATTTAATTAAATACTTTTATAAAATTGATAAACTTTTAAAAAAATAGTTTTATAAAACGAAAAATTAAATGCTTTAATTTAAAATTAATTACTTTTATTTAATTAAATTAATGAGCCGAGATGATATGGTTGTACAAGAGATGTTAAACGAACGAGGCGAGATACTATGGTTGTACATGAAATGTTAAACCAACGAGCTGATATGCTATGGTTATACACGAGATGTTAAACGAACGAGCCTAGACACTACGGTTATACATGAGATGTTAAACGAACGAGCCGAGATGATATCGTTATACATGAGATGTTAAACGGATGAGTCGAGATGCTACGGTTATACACGAGATGTTAAACGAACGAGCCGAGATGATATGGTTGTACATGAGATGTTAAACCAATGAGCCGAGATGATATGGTTATACATGAGATGTTAAACAGATGAGTCGAGATGCTACGGTTATACACGAGATGTAAAACGAATGAGCCGAGATGATATGGTTGTACATGAGATGTTAAACCAACGAGCCGAGATGCTATGGTTATACACGAGATGTTAAACGAACGAGCCAAGATGCTACGGTTATACATGAGATGTTAAACGAATGAGCCGAGATGATATCGTTATACATGAGATGTTAAACGGATGAGTCGAGATGCTACGGTTATACACGAGATGTTAAACGAACGAGCCGAGATGATATGGTTGTAAATGAGATGTTAAACCAATGAGCCGAGATGCTATGGTTATACACGAGATGTTAAACAAACGAGCCGAGATAATATGGTTGTACACGAGATGTTAAACGAACGAGACGAGATGATATCGTTATACATGAGATGTTAAACAGATGAGTCGAGATGCTACGGTTATATACGAGATGTTAAACGAACGAGCCGAGATGCTATGGTTGTACATGAGATGTTAAACCAACAAGCCTAGATGAGATGGTTATACACGAGATGTTAAACGAACGAGCCGAGATGCTACGGTTATAAATGAGATGTTAAACGAACGAGCCGAGATGATATCGTTATACATGAGATGTTAAACGGATGAGTCGAGATGCTACGGTTATACATGAGATGTTAAACCAACGAGCCGAGATGCTATGGTTATACACAAGATGTAAAACGAACGAGCCAAGATGCTACGGTTATACATGAGATGTTAAACGAATGAGCCGGGATGATATCATGTATACATGAGATGTTAAACGGATGAGTCAAGATGCTACGGTTATACACGAGATGTTAAACGAACGAGCCGATATGATATGGTTGTAAATGAGATGTTAAACCAATGAGCCGAGATGCTATGGTTATACACGAGATGTTAAACGAACGAGCCGAGATAATATGGTTGTACACGAGATGTTAAACGAGCGAGACGAGATGATATCGTTATACATGAGATGTTAAACAGATGAGTCGAGATGCTACGGTTATACACGAGATGTTAAACGAATGAGCCAAGATGCTATGGTTTTACATGAGATGTTAAACCAATGAGCCGAGATGATATGGTTATAAAAGAGATGTTAAACGAACGAGCCGAGATGCTACGGTTATACATGTGATGTTAAACGAACGAGCCGAGATGATATCGTTATACATGAGATGTTAAACGGATGAGTCGAGATGCTACGGTTATACATGAGATGTTAAACGAACGAGCCGAGATGATATGGTTTTACATGAGCTGTTAAACCAATGAGCCGAGATGCTATAGTTATACACGAGATGTTAAACGAACGAGCCGAGATGATATGGTTGTACACGAGATGTTAAATGAATGAGCTGAGATGATATCGTTATACATGAGATGTTAAACGGATGAGTCGACATGCTATGGTTATACACGAGATGTTAAATGAATGAGTCGAGATCCTACGGTTATACACGAGAAGTTAAAAGAACGAGTCGAGATGATATGGTTGTAGACGCGATGTTAAATGGATGAGCCGAGATGATATAGTTATACACGAGATGTTAAACGAACGAGTCGAGATGCTATGGTTATACATGAGATGTTAAACAGATGAGTCGAGATGCTACAGTTATACACGAGATGTTAAACGAACAAGCCGAGATGCTATGGTTATACACGAGATGTTAAACGAACGAGCCGAGATGATATGGTTGTACACTAGATGTTAAACGAACAAGCCGAGATGATATGTTATACATGAGATGTTAAACGGATGAGTCGAGATGCTACGGTTATACACGAGATGTTAAACGAACGAGCCGAGATGCTATGGTTATACACGAGAAGTTAAACGAATGAGCCGAGATGCTATAGTTATACATGAGATGTTAAACGAACGAGCCGAGATGCTATGGTTATACAGGAGATGTTAAACGAACAAGCCGAGATGATATGGTTATACACGAGATGTTAAACGAACGAGCCGAGATGCTATGGTTGTACATGAGATTTTAAACCAATGAGCCGAGATGCTATGGTTATACACGAGATGTTAAATGAATGAGTCGAGATGCTACGGTTATATACGAGATGTTAAACGAACGAGTCGAGATGATATGGTTGTAGACGCGATGTTAGACGGATGAGCCGAGATGATATAGTTATACACGAGATGTTAAACAAACGAGTCGAGATGCTATGGTTATACATGAGATGTTAAACAGATGAGTCGAGATGCTACGGTTATACACGAGATGTTAAACGAACGAGCCGAGATGCTATGGTTATACACGAGAAGTTAAACGAATGAGCCGAGATGCTATGGTTATACATGAGATGTTAAACGAACGAGCCAAGATGCTATGGTTATACACGAGATGTTAAACGAACGAGCCGAAATGATATGGTTATACACGAGATGTTAAACGAACGAGCCGAGATGATATGATGTTAAATGAACGAGCCGAGATGCTATGGTTATACACGAGATGTTAAACTAACGAGCCGAGATGATATGTTTATACACGAGATGTTAAACGAACGATCCAAGATGCTATGGTTATACACGAGATGTTAAACGAAAGAGCTGAGATGATATGGTTATACGCGAGATGTTAAACGAACGAGCCAAGATGCTATGGTTATACACGATTTTGTGAGACTATATCAACAACAACAACAACAACATACCCAATCCCGCAAGAGCGGTTTGTGAGAATATATATATATATATATATATATATATATATATATATATATATATATATATATATATATATAAGTTAAAAAAAAATTGGAGAGATAATCCCGTGGACATGTAGCCGGGAAAAAATCCCGCCATTCTATTGGCCAATATTTTATGATAATTAAGTAGCTACAATTATCCCGTCGACATGTCGACGGGAACGTGAAACCAAACACAGTAATTAACGTTAATCATACGTTAATTACTCTTTGATTCGTGATTTATATTATCCCGTCGACATGTTGACAGGAGCGTATTAGCGGGTTAATTTCGCACTCAAGTTTGGGAAATTATTGAGGTTAAAAACTTTGACCAATATGTTCCCGTCGACATGTCGACGGGAGCATATTAACCCGAAAAATTCAACGCGTTTGGCCTCGGTCAAGCGTTTTTTTTGTCGTTTTTTGCATATTCCCGACGACATTTTGTCGACGGGACGAACTTCGTCTCCTGTTCTCCTGTTTCTTGTAGTGTTTGTTCATACAGTATAAGCAACTTTTAAAAAAGATATACCTACGGTCTATAATACTAGTTACATATGTTAGTGTGGCGTGCAAATTGTGCAAAATTGATTACATGGTCTCAGCCTTACTGTTTAAAAGTTGCTATTTGTTTATACAGTATAAGCAACTTTTAAATAATATTCCTACGGTCTATACTACTAGTTACATATGTTAGTGTTGTTAGAATATGACAATCAAAATACACATATTTGCAGAAGCTAGATCAAGTATAACACATAAATATTAACTAAAACATAAATAGGAACGTACCCGATGCACTTCAATAAATCTTGATCTTGTGTAATAATAGATCTATGATAAACCCCTTACCGTTTTGTTTATCGATCTCTTGATAATAACTATAGTGAGTTATTACCTCGTTCTTATACACACAAACTAATACCGAATTAAAGTGATTGCAAGATTAAACACAAGAGTATTTTTCTTTATGAAAAATTTGACCCAGAACCTTAGGGTTGTTTAGGTTCGATCAGCAGGAACAAAAGAGAAGGAAAACAAAAGCCTTAGGTTTCGTTTGGTAGGAAGGAATGAAATATCAAAAGAATGGAATAAACTATGTAATGGAATGAATGATGCAATGTAATGATTCATTAATGTTATTAATCATGTTTGGTTTGTAAGATAGACGTAATGGAATCGATAAAAAAAGACTGAAATGACCATTGATTATAGAAAGTTTATTTAATGTGGTTAGTTAATGATGGACTTTTTCGTAATTTTTATTCCATTACAAGATGTAATGAAAAAAAAAAGGAGGGGACCCCTAAGGAATGAAAATGGTGTAATGAGTCATTCCTTGCAATGAATCATTACATTGTAAATGTGTAAACAAACAAGATTTATTCATTCTACCGTAATAACCTTTTCCATTCCCACTTTGATTACACCATACCAAACGCTACGTTAGGGTATTGTGTGTGCACAAAAGATATGATGAGAGACCCTTGGGTTTGTATATATACTAGAGGAAACTTTGGGAGCAAGTTAGGGCAATGGGTTGCCCCCCTTGGGCTTGTGATCGACCGGCCATACACCAAAGAAGGGTGTTCTGGATCCTTCTTGCCACCAAGTTTCATTCTAGTCCTTTTCCTTCTTATTTAACGATAGTTAGTCCATACATTTAATCACTAACGATCATTAGTCCTTAAACTTGTGTTATTAATAAATATACATAACTATTAATATTTATTAATCTTTAATTCTCGTTTGTAATATGTGCAATACCGAGGTCTCGGGTTCGATACTAGACATTTACATATTAATGTTATACGTAACATTTAACAGCTCCCACTCGTATATCCATTAATAGTAAAATGACATTGGTTAGTGTCTTGCAACACTTCAATGCCCCCAGCACGACTCGAGCTAGGTTTCCTGGAAAAACCTTTAATGATTCATCATTATAATTATCCTTTCGTTACTAATACTACATTAATAAAGATGTGAGGTTCTTTATTAAGTTTCTGTTTCTCGTCTCTTTATGATTGAACAAAATTACCAAAACATCTGAACGTATTCCAGATAGACTTTGGGCATGGCCACGCAAACATTTTGTCAACCCTACGAGGGGCCCAGCAGTATTAAACTTCTGAACAAATCAGAAGGAACAAATTCTTTCTTAACTACAAGAATAACCCATGAACTTTGCAACACTTCTGAAAACAACCCTTATAACTCCCTATTACGGTGAGCGGTAGATTGCTTCACAAAAATGCACTACATCCATGACTCTTGTCTGGTATCTTAAGTCTGAGGATAACTTTAAATATGATTCTCACATTTAATATTAAATCATATTGTTGGGATAAGTCCTATATTCAATTCATTGAATATCATGTGAAATTGGTATGACTACGCATCAATATACTTTCAAGTATATCCTAAACCAATACTCAAATTTGTCTTAGTTTAATGATATTCCCATATCATTAATCGACAATGGATAATTTAGAATAATAATTTATTCATGGATTTAAACATGCAAATATAGGATATATCATTAAGACAATGAATAAATAAACATCAACAATATTTTATTTCATTAAAATAATAATTGTACATTACATCCCTTATCCAAATACTCATCACAAATGGGCATGAAACTTTCAGCTAATCTAAGTCCTACACCTTCAGCATGCTTGTAGAGCTTGGTGCCAGGTAGAGGCTTTGTTAACTGATCTGCTAAGTTTTCATCTGTGTGAACTTTGAACATTTCGATTTCACCTATTTCGACTTGTTCTCGAACATAGTGATGCTTAATCGGGAAATGTCTAGTGCCTATCATAATTCTAGACTCATTGGCAAATGTAATTGCAGCTGAATTGTCGCAATACATTTTTATAGGTCTTTGAATCGAAGGCATAACCCCAAGCCCTGAAACAAACTTCCTAATCCAAACAGCTTCCATTGCAGCTTTTGAAGCAGCTATATACTCACTTTCTGTAGCAGACATCGCTAGTACACTCTGCTTTCTACTCCTCCAATCCACAGCTCCTCCATTAATGACAAAGACATAACCCGTCTGAGAGTTCATATCATCCTTATCACCTTTCCAAGAACCATCGCAGTAACCTGTAACATCAAGTTCTGCAGATGGAGTACCCCCGTAAACTAAGAACATATATTTAGTAGCCCTAAGGTACTTAAGAATATTCTTAACAGTAGTCCAGTGAGCTTCACTTGGATTCAGCTGATATCGACCGGTTAAATTCTGAGCAAATGCCACATCAGGCCTTGTGCTTTTCACCGCATACATTATAGATCCCACAGCCGAAGCATAAGGGACTTTTTTCATGCGTTGCACCTCTGCAGGTGTTGAAGCACAAACTTTGTTGCTCAAGCCATGTTGTTCTTGCATTAGCAAATATCCCTTCTTGGAATTTTACATATTGAATCTCTTCAATATTTTATCAATGTAAGCACTTTGGCTTAATCCAATTAATCGCTGAGATCTATCTCTATATATCTTGATTCCCAGAATAAATGCAGCTTCCCCTAAATCTTTCATAGAAAAACACTTTCCAAGATATGCCTTAACCTTTTGCAAACTTGGAATGTCGTTTCCCATGATCAATATGTCATCAACATATAAAATAAGCAAAATTACATTACTCCCACTAGCCTTGTGATATACACATGGCTCATCAAGATTTTGAGTGAATCCATACTTTTTAATCTCACTGTCAAATCTCTTATTCCATTGTCGTGATGCTTGCTTCAATCCATAAATGGATCTTTGAAGTTTGCATACACGATTTGGGAATTCTGGATTCATAAACCCCTCAGGCTGTGCCATATAGATGTCTTCATTTAGGCGACCATTTAAGAAGGCGGTTTTGACATCCATTTGCCAAATCTCATAGTCATAGTAAGCGGCTATGGCTATAAAAATCCTAATAGCCCTAATGTCAGCTACAGGAGAAAAGGTCTCCTCATAGTCAACACCAAAAGTTTGAGTATAGCCTTTAGCTACCAAACGGGCCTTATAGGTGTGTACAATGCCATCCATATCAGTCTTTTTCTTGTAGAGCCATTTACTCCCAACTAACTTGGCACCCGGAGGTAGGTCTACTTCTTCCCAGACATCATTGTCTTTCATGGATTGCATTTCCCCATTCATAGCAAACTGCCATTTTTCCTTTTCAGGACCATTTATGGCAGCCTTGTAACTTGTAGGTTCATCGAGATCCCCTAGCAAGTTTTCATCACACTCTACATTAAGACATAGACGTGTAGGAGCTTTCACAAGTCTAGTTGACCTATGAATGGGAACCACTTCAACTTCAGGTGAAGGACCTAAACTTTCAGGTTCCACAGGAAGTTGGCTAGTGTTTTCAGAAGGTGCTACATCTTCATGATCGTCTTCCAGATCATATACTCTCCCACTGAATTCTTGAGATATGAGCTCTTTTTCAAAGAAGTCTCCATACCTTGCAACAAAAACTTTGTTTTCAGGTGGGTAATAAAATTAGTAACCCATAGTTCCCTTAGCGTATCCTACGAAGATGCAATTCACAGATCTTTGTTGGAGTTTGTCTGCTGAGTCACGTTTAACATACGCCTCACAACCCCAGACCTTAAGATAAGACAAGTTAGGAGCTTTTCCAGTCCATAACTCATATGGTGTCTTATCCACCTTCTTTGTTGGAACCATATTAAGAATGCGAACCGCAGATTCTAAGGCATAATCCCAAAACAAAAAAGGAAGAGTTGTTAGATTAAACATAGATCGTATCATGTCTTGCAATGTACAATTCCTCCTCTTAGATACACCATTTTGTTGTGGAGTATATGGAGAAGTAAGGAGCTGGACAATTCCCTCCTTAGCTAAGTAATCTATGAACTCCTGACTCAGGTATTCACCACCTCTATCGGATCGAAGAGCTTTAATCTTCTTTCCAAGTTGCAACTCTACTTCTGCTTTAAACACTTTGATTGTTTCAAACACCTCATGTTTATGTTTAAGTAAATAAACATAACCATAACGGCTGTAATCATCCGTAAATGTTAAGAAGTAGCTAGCACCTCTCCTTGACACATGTCTAAGTGGTCCACACACATCTGTGTGAATAAGACCAAGTAGATCATTATCCCTTTCAATCCTATTTTTAAAGGGTTTCTTTGTCATCTTCCCAGCAATACAAGATTCGCACTTATAAAATGATTCATCATTGATCTTATCTAAAAGCCCATCATGTTGCAGTTTTTCCATGCGAGCCTTGCCAATGTGAGCAAGTCGACAATGCCAAAGATAAGACAAATCCAGACCTTTCTTGATTCTCTTATTACTGATGCTATACATTGAATTATTTTTAACAAAAGCATTATCATTATCATTCATATCAATCTCGAACACACCATTCACAGCAATAGCATTAAAATAAAAAACACCATTTAAAGAAACTGAAATTCCATTGCTAGAAATAGTATGATCAAAACCAAGGTTTAACAAACATGAAAATGAAATTACACCTCTAACAATTGACGGTGCATAATGACAATTATTTAAAGATAGTACTAAGCCCGAAGGCAACACTAAATTAAAAACTCCTATAGCTTCAACTTCTGCATGTGCTCCGTTACCCACGTGCAAGAATTGTTGTCCATAGGCCAGCTTTCTCTCAACTCTAAACCCCTGCAAGGTATTGCAAATATGAATGTCACATCCCGTATCATATACCCATGAATTCAATTTAGGAGTAAGAGTGAATAATTCAATCATAAAGAACGCACCTGATGAACTGGGGTTACCAGCTTCATTACCCTGCTTCTTCTGTCGCAAGTCATGAATGTAGAGAGGACAATTGCGCTTCCAATGGCCCTTTTCATGACAGTGGTGACAAGCCTGATCCTTCTTGTTTGGAGGATTCACCTTGTTCTGCTTAGGCTGATGCTGCTTCATCTTGGGTTGTGGTTGATAGGCCATGACCTACTTGCCTTTATCACCTTTCCCTTTGCCTTTGTTCACATGCGATTTCTTCTGGATTCTCCCCTCATGAATTGCCAACACTTGCGGGGTAGGAGCCTTGACCTTGGCTGGTAGACTTTTCTCATAATCAACAAGCAATGCGAGTAATTCTGAGACTGTCTTCCCCGAGCAGTGCATGTTGAAATTCTGCACAAAACCAGCAAAGTCCTTGTTAAGGGACTTGTTGATCAAGTGCACTTGCACATTTTCGGGGTAACCAAATCCAATTCTGTGAAGCTGATCAAATGATTCTTTCATCTCAGTCACATAATCTTCAACTGGTTTACCATCACCATGCTTGCGTTTGTGTAGCTTGTCAAGTTCATCATACAATTCAACTGCAGGAGACTTTTCATAAGACTGCTTAAGCACTTCAAGCATGTCTTTAGGAAAGTAGTACTCAAACTTCTTTTGTAACTGAGCACTCATGCTAGTGAGCATTAAACAAACAACCTCATTAAATTTAGCATGCTCCACCCTCCATGCCACCTTAACTGCTTCTGGTTCAGTAGCAGCAGGCTCAGTAGGGCATTCATCGGTCAAGAGATTGAGCTTACCGGCCGCCCTCAAGACAATTTTGAGCGAACGGTGCCAATCATTGAAATTCTTTCCAGTCAATTTTCCCTTTCAAGATGACTCTTGAAAGCAGAAATCACAGTTGGGTTATCGGGTTGAGCCATATCTACAGATAAAAGTTCCAACATTAGTATTTTCGATAATTAAATATCTTCAAGAAAATAAAATACCCAAAGGCTATATTCATATAACCAACTAATTTTCTTGAAAATCTAGGATCCAACTTTACATAGATTCCACCACATCAGTTGATCTGCTAGTGGTGAAAGTATAAAAGATGGTAATCTGTCGAACAATAATTGGCAAACAAGATTTGCAATTCCTAGATCATTATGGGATTTACATCAAATTGATTCATCAATTTGCCTTGTAAGCATGTTTCATCCCATCTCATGCCTTAAGTTCTAGGTCTCACGCACAATTTAATTAAGTCATCTACCTTAGAAACTGTAAAATTACTATATATGGTCTCACGCATTAACAGAATTTTACCTTTTTATAAAAATTTAGCTTAGGTCTCACGTTTACTAAATTAAAATTCGAAGTGTTCCTTATAGATAGATGGCATGTAACTTAAATTTTAGGGCATTCAATTTTGATGTGCTAATCAAAATATGTATAAAGATGCATGCACTCATCTTTATAGCATAGGTTTAAAAAAACTTTTTATTACCAATTCTTGAAATTAATACACAAAGTTTTACTTGAGGTTTAAAACCCTAAGATGACTTTCTACAAGAATGATTTTAAAAGAAATTCGTTTAAGACGTATTCGTAAGTGTGATAACCAAGGCAGACTCTAAGGCTCTTTCCAAGCCTTCTTACCACGACTATGAATTTTGTCTTAAAGGAGTTACTTTTAAAAGCATGTTGTACAAAACATCAATCAAGCAAAAGTTTATGGATTCAATCTCAAAACATGTAATAAAGTATGAATCTTGCTAGTCTCGCCTTGGAGCGAATTACCGTGCGAAACGAACCGTTGTTGGCACATAAGACACTGCAAGATTCAATCTTTATCACTTAAAGTTTCACCATTATTAGTCCATATTATTTTCTTTATAAAAATCACCCTTTTATTGCTTACAATCATGTCATACAATTAAAAAACAATAAAACAAGTAATCAAAGACAAATCAAAACAACTAATAAATATAAAAGAAAAATTATGACAAAAAAAAAAAAAAAAAAAAAAAAAAAAAAAAAAAAAAAAACAATTAGCCACATGCAATCTTTATTAGAAAAGATCCTAACAAAATCAATTCTAGGTTTTATACGCATATAATCAACTAGGGCCTTCACCTCTTGATGGAAATGAGTCACATACATTGACAAGTCAATTGCGTAGGCCAAAGCTAATCATATACCACATAGCACATAAATTTATTTTAATATATATGTATATTGGGGTCTTCCCCAATTTTAGATCTATCTAAACATGTGACAATTAATAAACAATTAATAGATCCATGACTATCATGCATGATTCATCACGGATTAAAGCATAACAATTACCACATAGGTCACAAGATACGTTCAAATAACCGGTTAAAGAACTAGGGTTTCTAGTGATTACATATTAATCAAAAAACCACAAACCCTAATTAGGGTTTTAGTGGAAATCGACCCCCCCCTATAAATTAGGGTTAGGGTTCCAAATTTTTCAAAAAAAAAGTTAAAAAGAAAAACCCTAGATCAAAACATGTATCTAAAACAATTAAAGATTCGATTTTTATTATGTTTTAGTAATTAATTACATGTTATACATGGCTCGTGATGCCACTATTAGAATATGACAATCAAAGTACACATATTTGCGGAAGCTAGATCAAGTATAACACATAAATATTAACTAAAACATAAATAGGAACGTACCTGATGCACTTCAATAAATCTTGATCTTGTGTAATAATAGATCTATGATAAACCCCTTACCGTTTTGTTTATCGATCTCTTGATAATAACTATAGTGAGTTATTACCTCGTTCTTGTACACACAAACTAATACCGAATTAAAGTGATTGCAAGATTAAACACAAGAGTATTTTTCTTTATGAAAAATTCGACCCACAACCTTAGGGTTGTTTAGGTTCGATCGGCAGGAACAAAAGAGAAGGAAAACAAAAGTCTTAGGGTATTGTGTGTGCACAAAAGATATGATGAGAGACACTTAGGTTTGTATATAAACTAGAGGAAACTTTGGGAGCAAGTTAGGGCAATGGGTTGCCCCCCTTGGGCTTGTGATCGACCGGCCATACACCCAAGAAGGGTGTTCCGGATCCTTCTTGCCACCAAGTTTCATTCTAGTCTTTTTCCTTCTTATTTAACGATAGTTAGTCCATACATTTAATCACTAACGATCATTAGTCCTTAAACTTGTGTTATTAATAAATATACATAACTATTAATATTTATTAATCTTTAATTCTCGTTTGTAATGTGTGCAATCCCGAGGTCTCGGGTTCGATACTAGACATTTACATATTAATGTTACACGTAACATTTAACAAGTGTGTCGTGCCAATTGTGCAAAATTGATTACATGGTCTCAGCCTTACCGTTTTTACACAACCGGCATGCCATAACGGGAAAAGAAACTGTGGTTAAGTGTCAAATTTTTGAGAAGAAATCATCACACTGAAGACAGGATTGAAACTTAAGTGGCCTATAATAGTGAAACGTGATTACTAATAACATCGATCCTAACCATTATAATTTAAGCCCATAAAACATACCATATCTGGGCAATGAGGTTTGCTTAGTTGAGCATCACAGTTCTTAAGAATTTTTCCCCTAATTGACACGAAACGGGCGAAGCAATCTGCAAGAAGAACATCACTAGTATAGCATGTAAGTAAGGATGAACAAAGAACATTTTTATGCAATTTACTCTAATTTTACATATAAAATATATCGTTTCACATTTTCAAGTACGCAAAACATAATAGCCTTAGAAAGAAACCACTTTGTTCTTAACCAAACCAGAACTTAAAAATTTCATGAACCCAAACAGGAACCAAGAAACGCTATTCAAAATCTTTAAGCGAGGACCAAACCAAATTTATGGATGGTACCGGTTTGGTCTAGCCAGTTCGCTTCATTCTAAAGGTTATTAGTCCAAACCGATTTGTGCACAACAAAAGAGGGGTTGGGGGTGAGGAGTGAGGACAAGGGAGTTGAAACTTACATCCCTCGTAAATCTGTTAGGCCAATTGTAGGAAGGCTTCAGCTTCTTCAGCCATTCTGGTCACTCTTTCAAGTTCTTTGATAGCTTCTGCTGCTACAAACGATTTTTTTTCTGCCTCAGCAACTTTGTATGCAGCCGCAACCGCCGCTTCTTCTAAAGTTCCACCAAGATGACAGTTCCCTAGAGATAGCTTGGGCCGAATCTCTTTTGGTTTTGGAATTGGGTCCCTTGTTCCATTCAGTGCCTCACTTCTGAGCCGATAGCAGTTCTGGACCTAATCACTCACATAAAAGTCAAACCTTGTTAATAGTCTAAAAAGAAATGCTTGGGAAGACTATTGGTGTCACTATTTTACCCGTTAAAGATAAAATTTAACCTAAAGAGACCAATTCATAACTAAATGGGGCAAAATGTTCCCTCTGAGTTTTATATTTGGTGAGAACTGAATTATGGGCTCGTGCTAAAAAAAAGGTAACTTTATTCCCCAATCCTGTCAAAATTGCAAAATTTTCTATTCCGGGACCTTTTATTACATAGTTCAAAAGACTTTAGACTTATTTTTACAAAATTTCCAAGATAGACTTAGCCATTTAATGAATGCCATCATTGCAACTAATTAATGAAATACAAAAATAGACTTATGAGCCTAGAGCTTTGTTAAGTGGAGGGACGTAGATAATTAAACAACTCCTATAAAAGTTCAAGAGTGTCACAACATGCATTGCGACCCATTATGTGTTTGACAGAAACATATAGCAAAATCACCTTTTCAAGTTTCTCTTGTTGTACAAGTCTCCTTAACCTCGAAGTTAGTATCCTCCTGAAGTTTGGGACCACCTCATGCCTTTGCTGCATTTTAAAAAGATTACAATACTATCAGTTACGAATATTGCAAAACTAGTAACGCAATTAAAGAGAAATCCTAGTAATCAGAGCAGATAAAAGCATCACTGCATTCAACCATCACAAATTAATATGTCACGACAACAGTCGAAAAAGCAAAAGAGCAGTAAATTATATAGTGGAAAACTAGAAGGGATGGTTGAATAGTTTTACGTCAATTTAGATTATAAAAACTTTGTTTTCAAAAAAAAAATAAAAAAATAATAAAATAAAAAAAACTTCGATTCTTGTTTATGTGAAATACAACACTTGCACTATATGAACAATTTAATCTAACTAACTAACCAAATATAATGTAAATATGAAAGTAAAGAAAAGATAGAGTTAGAAAGATCAAGCCACAACACAAGGATTTATAGTGGTTCGGCTACGAAGCTCCTCTTCGCCCTACTCCACTCCCCGAGTCTCTTACTCGAGAGTTTTCTTCACTATGTCAACAAACTCCCTTGTGGCAGAGAAACCTTACACAACTTTTGCTTACACCAATTTACGACACTAAGCTAAATGTCGAGTTCTAATAGTAGCTAGAACCAATCTCACAACTTCTTCACGACTTGGCACACCTTCTTCACAACTTGTACACACCACTACTACTTCACAACTTCTTCTTCACACTACTACTTCTACTATGCTAAATTACACACCCACCTAAATCTACTTATTACAATCATCACACAACTTTACAATATATATATATATATATATATATATATATATATATATATATACACACACGCAAGCTACACAATTAATCTTCAATACTTCTTGATTTGAAATGGAAGGAGTATTCTTCTCTTGCACTTTGAAAGATGAGGGATTGGATCACTTGAAACAAGAACTAATAAACTTATGATCAAAGGATTTAGAAAGATGATTTGAGAGGATTTGGACAGAAAGTTTTAGTGCAAAAAGTGAGAAAAAAATGCATGATTGAACCAGTATTTAATGGTAAAGAAACCTGGTCACAGGAGCGTGTCAGCCCCCTTAAATGGTGGCCGGCCCCCTTAAAATTTAGGGGGCTGCCCCTTATAATTAAGGGGCCGCCCTCCTGTAACGGCCAGTTTCTTTGTCTTTTTCTGGAGAAAGTTTATTTGGTGAAAATCTAACTGATTTTGGTTAGAAATTTGAATTCATGTATTTATTATGAATTAAAAATTTTCCTTTAATTACCAAAAGTGTTTTTCTAAATATATAAAATGTTTATATCATTTTATAAACTTTGTAATAATTAAATAAACCTTCCTTTGATCATAAAATGTATTAGGTAATTGTTTATTCATACCTTAGGTGATTTAGTTGGATGGAATGATATTTTGTCACTAAATACTTGTTTGCATAATGATTTTACGTTTAATGATTTAACATTTTGTGATCGTCAAAACGTGGGGATATCGAGAAATATTAATAACGTTTTTACGCATTATTTATATCAATAATCTCCCCTTTTTTGATGATTACAAAATCTAAACTCATTAAATCAAAAATTAATATGTATACAAGTATTTAGTGAGTTTATATCATTTCTCCCCCTTTTTGTTAGCATTAAAAAGGTTATCCCGACAACTTATGAGCTCCCCCTCGACGTGTACTCCCCCTCGTTTCGAGGTTATAAGACAAATCGATATATGAAATGCTTGCAAAAATATTTAGAACACACACAATATATATAATGCATGAAACAAATATATAAGTATAACAAATAATAAGAGCATGAAAAGATCATTTCTACTAAATGATAATATGGTTACAAGCAAAATGCATCCAAGATGCATAAGAAAGTCATCCAAGGAACTAATGCCCTAAGGGCTTACAAGCATACATAAAACAAACAAACAACCAAAGCTCTAATAGAAATGTTTTTCCTAGAGCTTGCCATCAAAATGGTTGAAACAATTTTATTTTTCAAACATGAAACATGCTTAGTTTGAGGGAAGCAATGTAGTAGGTGGAGATGATGGTGTTGACGGAGGTGTGTTTGATGTTGGTGGAGGTGGAGGTGTGGTTGATGTTGGTGGTGGTGGAGGTGTGGATGTTGTTGGTGGAGGTTGAGGAATAAGCTTTAAATATATGAAAACATATAGTGAATTTCATCTCTTAGCCCAAAGATGATGGTGCAGTTATGGATGCAACAAAGGCAAATATCCCCATGAGCTTCAAGTAAGCTCCATGGGATGGGATTGAAGTTTGGTGGGTTGATTGGAGATGGTGAAAATTGTGCATCAAGAGGTGTGATGGGTGATAATGAAAGGGTGATGTCTAAAGATGCATTTTCAATAGGTGGTGGTGGTGGAACTCTTGGTGGAGGTGACAAGTGGGTGTTGATATAGTCATTGATTGATGATGATGATGATGGTATGGAGGAGGTAGAGGTTCCACAAGTTGATGGTGTTTTGGAAGGTGCATTAGGAGCACTAAGAGATGAACATTGAGGTGGTGGTGATGGAGTGGTGTTATCTTCATTTGTAAGATCAATGAAGAGTTGTTTTGGTGGTATGATGACAAGTTTTTGTTTCTTGGCTTTGTTGGAGATGGAGGTTTTTGGTGATGACATGGTGATTTGGTTGAATGTGATGATGATGGATTGTGAATGAAGGGTGTATGAGGGTTTTATAGCATGAAAACATGTTTAGAAATGGAATTAATTTGAAAATACATGGTTAGATTTCAAATTCAATTTAGTTTTTAAGGAAAATGGTAGCTGAGACTAGCAAAAGGAGTCACAATGTGCAAAAGAAAACAGTGTAAAAACTGTTCCAGATGGCCAGTCCCCTTAATTCTTGGCCGGCCCCCTTAAAATTAAAGGGGCCGCCCTTTATAATTAAGGGGGCCGCCCATCTGGTGAATTACCAGGCGACCAAATTTCAAAATTTTTCTAAAAGTGGTTTATTTTTGTTTTGTGTTTGCAGCAAGCTCTATTGGAATATTTCATATTAGACTTTGTCTATTAGAAAAGAAAGTAATTCATATATAATCATATACTAATCATGAAAACATATAATAGATTCAAAGAGACATACATGCATATTAGTAGAACAACTAATAATAATAAGTCATCAAAGTTATAGTTCTAAAGTACCATAATCAATAACAAGACATAACTATTTCCGAATACATATCGGAAAAATAGCACATAAGCAATAATTATTCAACTAACACAAAATACTAATTGTTCAACAAACATAAGCATCCAAAGCTAATACTACGCTCCTCATCACTTCTTCTTCTTTCGGAACAATCCTCCAATTGTCTTGGCAATAGACTTGAAGCCTCCTCACATCTCCTCATTCATCCTTTGATTTTGGTTGTGCAACTTGGTTTGTCGCTCAAATAGTACTTGGTTGGTTTGAGAGGAAGGAGATGGCACTCGATAATCGGTATGGTCTAGATCCTCCAAGTCATCAACAAACGTATCGGGAGAGGGGGCACGATGAATGTATTCATCCTCTTCGTCATCCTCTTGACGAGATGATGAGCCATGGAAACTATGACGACGAGATTTACCCTTATCACTACGAGGTTTACGGGCTTGTTTAAGAACGAGATGACGCAAGGTTGGATAGATGGGTTGATAGATAGTAGATACTACCATCAAGATCAGGATAGTTTTGGATGACGTGATGATAGACACGAGTGAGGAACATACCATACAGAAGATTAGCCTTAGGAGTAGCTCTTGCACATTCAATACGCTTAATAAAGAAATAAGCCAAATTGTAAGGTTGTTCGGCAACCACACAATGCAACATGTGAGCAAGGCAAGCCGGGAGATGGTCACGGTGGCTTCCGGTACCGAACGCATTCTCACGAATGAGTTCTTCCCAACGCTTCATGTCGGGGCTTAATTCTTTGAGTAGAATTTGTTTTTAAGAAATATCGACATTTTTGGACTTGATTTTGCGAGTGGTAGTTTCACGAGCTAACCCGAGCATTTGACGAATTTCTTCGGGAGAAGGAATTTCGGAGAAATAAAGACCAAAAGTTGGACAACAACGTTGAAGGGCACCAAGATCCCATTCGTTGGTGAAAACGGATTGACCGGTAAAAGGAATTTGGAGTATTTGCCTAAATTGTGCAAGAGTTAGAGTAATGAATTCATGTTGGATCATGAATTAGATGAGAATGGAACCAAATTCATCGGTTTGGACCGTGACTTGGCTATAGATGTCGAGAATGAAACGGGGGATGACGGGTTCATTGATTTGGTAAAGACATTCGAATCGAATATTTGAAAATAAGCGTTCAATGAAATCGGATTGATAGTAAGCTTGATCTACGACACGAACTTCATGAATGTTTCTATCCTCAATTTGATGATAGATACGAGCAATGGAAGGAGAGGTGGTGGGAAGTTGAGAGACTTTGGGAATATAGTTTTTGGTTTGGGAAATATCTTCGGTAATAACTTTGGGCATTTTTACCTAAACACGATAACAATAAGATAAAATTAAAATAAAGTTAACGTTAAAATGTAATGCATATGTTGTTATGGCATATGTGGAACGCAAACATACTTCGACTCTAAGACCTTAAACCTAAGAAGTAGTTTACTATGTTCCTTATTTTTATTTTTAGCTCGTTCTAGATATATTTTACGATGTTTAGAAAGTGGTTATGGGATAAACCAAACACCCCTTTAAGCATCTTAATATATCTTGAAACTTTGCTACATATACATTAGATTGTATAACTAGCTATTTCTTACGAGTTTCTTATGCAAGTGATTTGTTTTGAAAAAGATAATTTAGATTTTGACTCAAAAATGTAGTTTTCCAAGTTAAACCAAATGCTCCTTTATTTAAAAAATTTGCTACTAAAATGTCAATCTATGTATATATATATATATATATATATATATATATATATATATATATATATATATATATGAATTATATATCTTGACAACTCTAAATTACTAGTTTTATGTTTATGATCTTGACATTGTGTTATAAAAATTATATCGACTTAATTTTGATAACTTTTGGACATAATCCAAACACTCTCTTATCGTATATAGAATTATTTTCAATCCGTCGAAAAGTATATTTACATGATTAATAAGTTGTAAAAACACAATGTGGTTAGTTTTAACAAGTTTTTATGGCATTATTCAACAATGTAATTAAGAAATTTTTTGAAAAGGAGTGTATGAACTTTTTCAAAATTTTTCAATGAGAGGGTTTGTGATTATTGAATTGTAGTGTTAATTAAGCATTCTAATCCTATGGGGAGCATTTAGTTATGGAATTCCTAGACTCAATTGAAAGACAAAATGAAATTGAAGAAATTAAAATAAAATGCCTAATTGTGATTATGACCAAAATTTGATGAGATTAGATGAAATGTGTTATGAAAAACTTACAATACTTGTTGTTAATCGTGTTATAAGTATTTGCCCCTTGCGAATCAAGCTAAATTGGGTGATTTGGAAGTGGATTTTTTTATGGTTTTGGGTTTTGGTTTCGTTCACAGCAGCAAGAATGAGAAGGAGATGTGAAAAATGGAGTGTTTGGTATGGAGTTTAAGTTAGAAAAACGGAGAGAGAGAATGAGTTGGCCGGCCCCCTTAACATTAAAGGGGCCACCCCTTATTTGGCTGCCGGTCCCCTTAATTTTAAGGGGGCCGCCCCCCCAAAACTTGAATTTTTTTACAGCGTTGTTTCTGGAAAAAAAAATATGTATATATATATATATATATATATATATATATATATATATATATATATATATATTAGATTTATATTTAATCAAAAATATGTTGGAGAGTATTCGCACGAAAGGAATTACTTGACACTTTTATTTGACATTTTGTCAACTAAAATTTTCTTCATAATTTTTGGATAAAATTAATCAAGCCGTCAAGTCGACGAGGGAATTGTGGAAGATATATATGCATGTATATATATACTAGCCGGGAACCCGCGCCAAGCGGCAGCGGTTTCTAGTTTTCGACAAATCCTTGTTGCATCAATATTTGTGTCAGCGCGCATGTTTGCATCTCAAGAACAATCATTATGGCAATAGTTGAGGATATCAGCAATGGTTCTGGTTTAACTAATTGGTGGTTGAGTGAGAGTTAATGGGTGGCATGTTTTTTAAGCAAACTATTTGCAACAACCATTTTTTTGGACTTGGTCATAGCATAACGACATATATTTTTTATGAACAATCCATCACGCGAATAACCTAATATTAAGAAAATTCAAACAAGCCTTCTTATATTAACAACACATAAGACGTTTGCCTTAAAGATAAAAAAAGACATTATCAACCATATACTTATGAGTACTATTTTTATTTTCATTCCGAAAAAGTTTATTTTGAATTCACCTGTTTGTTCAAAGAAAAACTAAAAAATCACCTCCTTGCTTTTGTCAGTTATTGATATTCGATAGGCACAAAACTAATTCACTAATTTGAATTACTTGAAACTATTTTTGACATCTCTGATTTATACTTTTTGTCAAAACCCACAAACCGAAAAGATACATTTTGGGCAAACCACAACCCACATCTTTCTAAAAAGCTAAAAGGTTTTAGCTGCTCTAGGACACAATGACACTCCTCTTTTTCAAATTAAAGTTGTACTGTATTCTGACAATTATTTTTTATTACTGAGTAGTCTTACTCTTAAGATTAAAGTAACAAAGAGATCATTTGTAAATTCATAGTTCGGTGGTCAAGAGTAGCTCTTGTCTTTTTAGGTTTTAAAAGTTCTAGAATTTAGGGTCCGTTTGGTTTATAGATGAGTATGGAATAGGATTTGAATTTGGTTTAGGATTTGGATTTGGTTTAGGATTTGGAAATAGAAAATATATTTATTTAATATATTTTATAATAAATTTATAGTAAAAAAAATATCATTTAAAAATTTATATAAAAATGGTATCTGAGTAGAAAGTGGTAGGTCCCATAGGTTTTGCCAAAACCCACACAATTGATGTGGAACTAAATTTGATTCCTTCTATCATTCCTATTAAAAGAATGAACCAAACAAAACATTCTTGTCACATCAAACATAAAACCCATTCTAAAGTATCAAACCAAACGCACCCTTAAAGAACTTCAAAACATTTCAAATGACTTCAAATTAAATATTTATAAATAACTTTCACTACATTTAACATAACAACCAAGAACTTGCACACCAAATTTACCAACAATTTATATAGATCTACTAGAAATTACAAAATTCACAAATAAATTAATAAACAAATTTACCAACCAAAATATAAAAAGAGACAACCTAAGTTATTAGGTACGAAATTTACACAAACATTCTATTATAAACAAACTTTATAACAAAATTTACCAACAACTGATTAAGGAAAGTATAATTTTCTGGTGCAGTGTCCGATTGCGGCAGCGGCTGGGGAAGAGACCGGCGACGGCTGAGGTAACCCGCAACGACTAAACAAAAAGTTATCAAAAAATGTTATAAGAACCTAGATATACAAATATTATATACAAATATTATCCAAACTTGTTTAATCTATAGATCTAATAAATAAATAAAAAACCTTAGTATGAGTTACAAAAAAAATTTCAATTATCCGAGGGTTTTTGTTGTGGGGCTTTCGAGTGATGGGGTTTTGATGGTGGCGTCGAATTAAAGGTGGGAAGTCCTGGTGGTGGCATGGAGGTGGTTGTACCAAAATACACAACTTTCAAATTCTACCAACATACACAAAACTAACAAAGTAATAAAAAATGAACAATACATTTCCGGCAGCGGCGCAATGCAGATTCCGTCGAAAGCGGCGTCGGTAGTAGCAGATCTGGAAAAAAAATCTCGAAAGTATTATAAAACTCAGATTTGTAACAAAAGAAAAATAGATCTATTAATAAAAAACATTCATAACTTGAAAAATATAAAGATCAACAAAAAGAAACCTTCAACACTTGAAATACATAGAGATATATAAAAAAGACACAACGAAAACCTCAAAACTCGAACATACCTCAGATCTGTGGAGAGGTCTTGGTGGTGGGGTTTTCGGTGATCGGGTTTTTCAGTGGTTCTGTGTTTCGTTGGTAGTGAGATTTTTGGTGTTGGCGATGGTGCTCTTGGGTAGGGGTGGCAATTTCTGACCCGACCTGAAACCGACACGAAAATTAACAGGTTCGGGTTGAGCTAAATAGATTTTGGGTCAGGTTTGGGTCGACATATCTACCCCGTTTATTAAACAGTGTGGAAAACTAGAAGGGGGGTTGAATAGTTTTACGTCTTTTTAATTCGTTATAAAAGATAGTTTTAGTGTTTTCTTAGTTTTTAAAATTTAGATTCGATAATATATGATCTCAAGTCTTGCACAATATAAACAACTATCAATGAGTAAGATATAGCAATGATAAGTAAGGAAATAAATGAGAGATGGAAAGATCGAACCGCGAGACAAGAGATTTATAGTGGTTCGGCTACAAGGACACCTTCCTTGCCCTACTCCACTCCCCGAGCACCTAACTCGTGAGTTTTCTTCACTATATCAACAAGCTCCCTTATGGCGGAGAAAACCTTACACACCAATTTACACACCACAACTTCTTCACAACTTCTTCACACCAATCTATTTCACAACTAACTACTTCACGCCTATCTTCTTCACACCAATTTTCTTCACAACTAACAACTTCACACCTAGCTTCTTCACTACAATCTAATTCCTAACTTTTCTTCTTCACACCAAACAACTAACTAATCACACAATCAATATACCTAGCACAACTATCTACAATCAAATATTCACAACAATCTTCACAAAGAATTATGTAAATAATCTTGATGATGTACCAACAACTTGGATGTTGAGATCAAAACAAGTTGTAATACTTCTTGTCTTGGAGGATAGAAGTATTATTCTCTTGCACTTGAGAGGATGATGTTTGAATCACTTTGAAACAAAGAATTGTGTATTTATGATCAAAGGATTAAGAGAATAGAAATGGGGATCTAGAATAGAAAGTTTAGGAGTGCAAAAGGTGAGAAAATTCTGTGGGATGAACCAGTATTTATAGGGAGAAAATTTACTGTTCAGGAGCGTGGCCGGTCCCCTAAATTAGATGCCGGTCCCCTTAATGATTAAGGGGGCCGCATAAGGAATTAAGGGGGCCGCCCCTTCAAAACGTTGAATTTTCTTGTCTTCTAGTGGGGAATATTTTTCTGGATAAAATTTGCCATTTTTGGTTGAAAATTTGAAATCATATATTTATAATGAATTAAACATATTCTTTTAATTCCAAAAGTAATTTTGTAAAAGATATAGAATGTTTAATACATTTTATAAAAATTCTAGTGATTAGAAAAATTTCCTTTGATTATGAAATGCAATAAACACTTTGTTTATTCATACCTTAAGTGATATGGATGCAAAGACAAATATTAAGCACTAAAAACTTGTTTACGTCATAAGTTTTAGATTAATGAGTTTATGCTTTGTAATTATCAAAACATAGAGATATTGTTAATATACTAACAATGTTTTTAGACATTATTTATGTCAACAATCTCCCCCTTTTTGATGATTACAAAACCTTAAACTCATTAGGTCTAAAATATAAGTTTTAGACAAGTATTATTAGAGTTTAACATTCTCTTCTCCCCCTTTTTGTAAAATCAAAAAGGTTAAGCCGTGTAAGCTTCGTGAAAGAAGATTAAACGGGTAGAATGCTCCCCCTTGATGTATGCTCCCCCTCATTTGAGAGCACCAAGGGAATGAGCTATGGAAATCTTGGCTACTGATACGTGGGAATCACACCAGGCTTTACCTCTCGAGGGATCTCGAGAAGCTTACAACCCCCACCAAGCAGTGTACCTGATCGTTGTAGTATAGTATAGTGACAAGTACCGGGGGATTGATCGTTCAGCTTAGGAATAGTGTCGCTAGGATTAGAAAACCTAAATACTAGTTCTAAAGGTGAGGGATGATTATTTTTGTGTTTTATATTTTATAGAAAAGCAATTAAAAATCTCGGGTTTGAAGGATTTGGACGGAATTAGTTGCTAATCAACTAACCCAATACTAAAGATGCAATCAAAATAAAATACTAGAAATGAAAATAAACTAAATTATACTAAAGTTGTGAGCAATAAGTGGAGAAAATGTGTTTACTTAGATTTCACTACTCCCTAGACATCTTTTACACGTTAATTACTTGTTATAATTGTATGGATGACGGATCGTATTCCTTAATACCATTCATGGGGTGGCACACTTAACTCCCCAATTCTATGAGCTTTTATCTCCTCCTACACCATGCCCAGCACAACTATAGGGATTGTAAACAGTGGCTCATGCATTAAATACAACCAATAAAGACCTAGTGCGCGTCGGTTCATGTTTCTTAAGACGTTCAAGCATGTTACCAATTGGAGATCTGCCAGTTTTCTTAAGCCTAACATATAAATCATTCATCCAAGACAAGTATAAACAAGTAATCAACACATAATTAACATCTAGGTTTTATTAGATCCAAGCAAACACAAGATAGATCTAGCCTAGCATGATGGAATTAAGACAAGAACAAGATATAGACAACCAACACATAAACATATTGATTGAATTAAAAGAACACTTATCTCAATTACACATGAAAGGTATCAAGGGCTTGGAACCCTTGAAAAACCTGTAAAATTCGCACCAAGTTCGTACTTAGGGTTTCTCCAAAACTTCTCTCTTTTTAATGTGAAAATTAGAAAACTATATATAGGAAAAGGGGTCTGACGGCGTCAAGACCAAGCTTGTGACGCCGTCACCTCGCCGCCAAAACTATTCTCGGACGGCCTTGATCTAGATTTGACGCCGTCAAGACTTAATCATTTCCAGGCCGTCATGACTTTTACTCTTGACGCCCTACCTTCGTGACGCCGTCAAATCTGTACTGGATCGTCATGGAATTTTGCTCTTGACGCCGTTAGAGAGTTACTCTTGACACCGTCACCTACTGTTCCCAGCATGGAAAATTAAGACTTTGGCGTTTTCTTCACTTTTATGCTCCAAAAACGTCCGAATTGCTTCCTTTTCCAGATTTCTCTCCCAAAGTACCTAAAATCACAAAAGGAACGATTTAGGGTAATATTTGATCAAATAAATTCGAATTCGGGCTTAAATGACCCCCTAAAAACGGATCATTTTTTGCCTCATCAGCTACACAAAATATTTGAAGAGAACAAGACACATATACATGCAAAGCAATAATTATGCAAATAAAAATAGATTCATTCAAGCATCATAGAAATGATTAGCATTACAACAGTCAATATGCTTAAAACATATTGATTACAATAAAACAAAAGAAAAGACATAGTCCTATATTGCCTAAGAGAGCACTTGGACTTGCTTGCAACCCATGGTTGATTGTTTTATTTGCTTGAAGGAGAATATAAGCATAAGGCTTAGTTGTTAGATGGAGAGGGATATGGAGTGGGGTATGGAGCGGAAGAGGTGGATCTTACGATGTTGTATCGTGTTAAGGGTGGTATGGGATGAGGACGAGTGAGGAGATATTCAATCCAAGAAATATCTTCACTCAAGTATAGGATTTGTTTTTGAAGGAAGATGCAACAAGGGCAATAGTGAGTGTGGTTTGTAACTTGATCCAAGTTTAGAGAGTGAGGTAGGCAATTGTTGTAGGGTGATGATGGAGGTTGCCCTTTGTTGCGTTGTGCAAGATGCATGGCATTGAGATCACTAAGATCATGGATTTGAGATATTTCATCACGGAACTTTTTCTTTTCCGTGGCAATGCGGAGAGAGTCATTGTGTTGATATGGATGAATTGGGTTTGTGTAGTTGGAATTGTAGTTGGATGGTTGATCAAACTTGTATGGATCATTATAAATGGTTGGAGGATGAGATGAGTGGTTTGGCATAAAGGAAGATGTTTGGCCAATGTTGTATGGTTTGTAAAGAGGATCAAATGAATGTCCTTGTGAATTTGGTGTAAAGTTTGGGAAGTAAATGGTTGGAGGTGTTGAGTGATTTCCAACTTCATTGGTTATGATGGATTTGTTACGAGGGCTTTTTCTTCGCCAAACGGGTTTTTCCGTCATTCTTGCAAGCCTTGAGGCTTTTGGTTTTGGTTTGTTTGGAGAAGTCATGAAGGGATGAATGGAGAGGGTGGAAGATTTGGGATATTTATAGTGTAAGATTTTTGTGTTTATAGATGGATAAAGTTTGTTTGGGAGATTAGGACAAAATGTGTTGGTGAAAAATGGGAAATGTAGGTTGAAATGGGCTAAAAAGCAGAAAAGATTCTATAAACCCGACCATCAGATGGCCGGTCCCCTTAATTAGGGGGCGGTCTCCTTAATGATTAAGGGGGCCGCCTTACAAAATTAAGGGGGGCGCCCATCTGGTGATTTCCAGATTGCCAGAATTGGGTTTTTGGCAGAAAATTTGCAGAAAGGTTGTGTGTTTGGATTAGAATTCAAGCAAGTTCAACTCATTGAGACAATATAGCATCTAATCTAACTATAATATAGCATGCATGCAACAACACTTAAGTAAAAGAGCAATCAAGCAATTAGTAATAAGCAAGAGAAGGCAAACAAAGGCAAGGGCACATAATCTTCCTAGAGCAACTATCTTAGATCAAAGGCAAAGGTAACTAGTGAGTGGAAAACTAGTGATGGAGCAAGATGACAACATTATTAGTGAATTTGTCCTAGTGTGTGTCTATATGCAACAAATATGGAGTTGTGATTGTTTCGACTCCTAAATGCAAAGAGAGATAACGATTGATGGTTCAAAAGCAGTCAGATATTATTGACCAAGGTCAACAAGTCAAAGACAGCTCAGTTTCAATTCTCCGTGGATAGTATAGCGTGTCCCCGGGTCGTTATGTCCCAGCGAGATTGCAATGATGTTTTGGAAAACGCTTTTGAGAATGAGTGGCACTGAGGATAGTAGCCAAGATGATTGGGAATTGATTATGCTACTGATATTTGGTATTTGCACAATGATATAATATATAACAGATATACAGATATATTCACAAATACATAACTTGGGAATCAGATAGAAAAAGTGGATTTGAACAATTACAAACTACAGGGGGTGCAAGTGAAACTTTTTAAAACTTAAATTTAAAAGAAAATTTAAAATGAAAATGAAACGATTAAAATGATTTTTTTAATATTAAAATATTAATTAATTAATTAAAACTATTTAAAATCTAATTTAAATAAAACTAAAAATAATAAAGATTACAAATTAACCTAAAAATTTGCAAAACTAATTTCTAAACCTTAAAAAGAACTTGAAGAAAGTATAAAAAATAAAAAGAAATATTTGTCTTTTTATGAGTTTTTTTATTAATTAAAAACTAATTATCTTAATTAAACTAATTAAATTATTTTAAATTACTAATAATACTAAAATGACTTAGAAAATTATGGAAAAATTTATAAAACTAATTAACCATCACAGGAATCCTACAAAATTATAAAAAGCTTCTAAAAATTATTTTTAGACTATTTTATTAATTATTTACTTATTAATTGATTTAAATCTAATTAACTAAATTAAATAAGAAAATTCGAAAATGAACAGCAGAAATTAAAAATCTATTTTCTAAAAGTCTTAACTAATTTATAAAACTTAGGAAAATTATAAAAACCTACTGTTGTTAATTAAAATTTAAGAAAACTAATTAATTACTAATATTACCTATTTAATTATTTAACTATTTTAATTCTAATAATTAGTAAACTGATTAAGAAAAATCTAAGAAAATTATTACAAATACTTTAAAGTGACAGGAAATTAATAAAATTATGAAAATGATAAAGTGCTTATTAATAAGCTGAAATGAAAAATGAAAAAGATAGAATCTATTAAATAGAAGCTATCACTAATTTTAAGTTTGGTTTTTTGGTGTTTTTCTTTTTGACAGATGAAAATAAGATAAAAATAAGAAACTTTTACAAAAAAACTTTTGTTTTAGCTTAAGAATAAGCTGTGTGCACCCCCTTTATCCAAACAGTTAGCTTATTAGGACTTAAGCCAATAGTGAAAAAGCTAGGAAATGAGAAACTAAGCATGCACAGATGATTACTAACTTAAAATAAGCCAATTAGAACAAAGAAGCACTCAGAATAAGCAATGAAACACAAATAAGCACTTATGTAGCTATTACGCCAAAACAGGCCTGAAATGGGTGGTTTTGGAGCTATGTGGGGTCCACAAAAGAGCTCAGGGGTTCAAACTAAGGGTTGACTTATGAAGGTGGACTGGTAGGCTATACAATAAGCCAATAAGCAGGGCTTATTGCTTATTAATGAAGCTTGGGTGATGCTATGAAGTTGGGGTCTTACACTGAGTAATCAGTTTTGGCTCAGGGAGTTGGACAAACTTGATGGGGCTTGCAGCCCTATCAAATAAGCTCAAAAGGGGAAAATAAGCACTGATATATCAAAGGGGACTACTAGGCTTTCCAAAAAGCCAATAAGCAGAAGGTGGGTCCCACTGGGTAAGTCACTAAACTACTTGGAAAATAGGTCTTAAACCTGTGCACAGGGCATGTGTTTGCCCTGCAAGTCACTTTAAGCTAGTCCACAAGCTTGTACAAAATTCTTAAAAATAAGCTGTTTGTGGGACTTTGAAGACTAGGTGACAGAGATTAAGCTCTAAAAAGGGCAAGGCCTCAAACTTATCACAAAAATCACAATAAATACTCCAAGTTTTGGATTTCTGAAACAAGGGTGCTTTTTGACTTTTTGAATAACAAGCTTAAGTTGACTTTTTTTTTTGCAAAGGTGAATATATTTATACTTCCAAAACTTTTGTACAAATAAGGATAGAAATAAGATTTGGACATCCCCAAATCTTATACACCTGGAATACTAATCCTCAAATCTTTTATACAACAGATATATCTATCCAAACTAACTAATACATCCTTACAATCAGAAATAGAATAGTTGAGTGACACTAGCTGAAATCTTCACTTGGGACAACTCAACTTCTGTTCTGAATTCACCTTTATGCACTACCATCTAGCTACATTTCCAGAACACTTTTCCACCTAAATCACTCAACCAACATCCACAGTAAAATAGGTAGAACAAGTGTCTGGCTTCACTAGGAACCCATTACCCTTCCAATCAAGAGCTCTTCCAAGCAATCTACATTTCCATCTTTAAAGAATGGCTTCAATTGCTTAGAAACACATACCTCGAGGGAAGACCACCCATTACCTCCTGTGATGATGTATTGGATGGACCAAGAAGGTTCATCTTTCACACCTCTCTATTCCACCCATCATACATCATCCACCCAAGTTACTTACCCTTCACAAATATCAATCCTTTATTATGGTACATCTTACTGAATTAAACCTCCTTTTCACACCATATGCATAACTGTTCCCTCCCAAGGCCAAACAGAAAAACACATGGATCTAGAAAAGGTACAGTTTTACCAGATAGACTCCAAGCACAAGGATTAATCATCTGTAGTAGCCTGCAGATAGGTCTGCCAAAGACTAAAACCATAAACCAAACACACCTTTATTCAGATATTGCAACCTTAATTCCTCAAACTCATATCTTGATAGCTTTTGTTCACAAAAATAGGCTGCACATTCCACCTCTGACAGACTTGTATCACTTGATTGGTCTTGTGATATCTTAGACTCATTAATCTAAATCTAACAGTATCCTTTATAATCTCAGCCAAAGTTTTCTCATTTCTTTTCTCTTATGAAAATAATCTTTTGTTTCTCTCCTGCCAAATATAATACACCATAGCCCCAAAAACAAGTTTACCCACAATGCTAACAATGGATTTATTAGGAAACCAATTGACAAGAGCCAAGATAGTATCTTTCCAAGAACTTGGTAATTGTTTCAGAGCCTTCATACTTTGAAATTCTGTCCAAACATTTTTAGAATACTGACATTGGAAGAGGAGATGATCATGTGAGTCAGGACAATTATTGCAAAAAGGACATCTCATATTAACATCATTATTCCATCTCATGATCCTATCTTGGGTTAGAAGCCTTTCATTTACTGCCATCCAAACTATAAACATATGGCTTGGAATACCTTGGGAATACCAGACCAGCTTGCTCCATTGAACCTCCATTTCATTATCTCTAAGATCTTCCCATGCTACCTTAATGCAGAAATCAAATTTCTTACTATCATTGGTCTTCCAAACAGCTTTATCTTCCATATTGGTTATAATTGGAACATTGATATCTTTCAGAGCAGGGTATTGAGTGAACCACTGACTTGGCCAATTCCACTTGCAATTAGTGATCATATCAGATACATTACACTCCAAACTAAGACCAGCTTCCAAAATGCTTTCACTGTTAATGATTTCACGCAGAGGACCAACTTCAGTCCACCAATCATACCACATAGAAACTTTATGACCATCACCAATTTCATAAAAGATGTGTCTCCTAACTTTATTCCTTAAGTTCAAAAAGTTTCTCCACATCCAACTATCAGAATAGTTTCTATCCACATTCCATATGCTCTTTCCTTGTAACTTGACACTATTAATCCACTTGACCCACAGGCTGTCCTTTTTAGTAGCCAAATTCCAAATATGCTTAATCAATAGAGTTTCATTCCAGTTAGACAGACTCTTCAAACCCAATCCTCCTTGAATCTTAGGCCTGCACACTTTCTTCCAAGCAATCTTAGCTTTGCCCCTTGTTAACTCACCTTGACACCACAAAAAACCTTTGAAGACTTTTTCAATATCATTAACTATTGACTTTGGAATAAGGAATACTAAAGCCCAAAAAAGTTGCATAGATGACAAAACAGATGCTATCAATTGAGCTCTTCCAGCATATGATAAAAATTTGTTCTTCCAGTCACCCACTCTAGCTTTTACTTTATCAATTAACTGTTTGCAATCTTCCAAACTCAACCTTCTAGTGATCAAAGGGACTCCCAGATACTTAACAGGTAGCTTACCCACTTGAAAAGGCAAAACTCTCAAAATTCTTTCTTGTTCTCCTGGAGTTGTGTTTCCAAAAAATATTGTACTTTTGTTCATATTAGGAAGGAGCCCAGATACTTGACTAAATTCCAAAAGAGCATTCTTGATTACTTTTACAGACTCCTCATTACCATAGCATAACACAAGTAAATCATCTGCAAAGCACAGATGTGTTAGTTTTAGGGAACTGCATCCTTTATGGTATTTGAATCCTTTGGCAGATTGAGTATTCTTGGCCATCAGTAAAGAAAAGACTTCCATTACTAATGTAAATAGATAGGGTGATATTGGATCACCCTGTCTTAAACCCCTACCACCTTTAAAGTATCCATGAGTATCTCCATTAACACATATTGAAAATGCAGAGGATGTTACACATGTAATAATCCAATTAACCATTTTCTCATGAAACCCAAATTTCACAAGAATTGCTTTCAAGAAACTCCAATTAACTGTATCATAGGCTTTTGCTATATCAATCTTGAGAGAGCACCTTTTGGCACCACCTTTCCTATTGTACCCTCTCAAAAGTTCTTGAGCAACCATGATATTATCTTGAATCTGTCTTCCTCTTATGAAAGCACTCTGATTCTTACTAATCAACATGTCCAACCCATCTTTGATTCTATTAGTCAACACTTTGCTAATACATTTATACAGTACATTGCAACATGCAATTGGCCTGTAATCAGTAACTTTCTTAGCATTAGGGATCTTTGGAATCAGAGTAATGAGAGTAGCATTAATTTCACCCAACAGTTTGCCATTTTGAAAGAACTCTCTAACTGCACTGCACACCTCACCACCCACAATAGACCATGCCTTTTTGAAAAAGCTAGAAGAATAACCATCAGGACCTGCTGCTCTATTATCATCAATATCAAACATAGCTTCCTTAATTTCCAAATCTGTCATCTCCCTGATCATCTTCATGGCTTCATCATTTGGTAATTTCTTGGTGAAAATATCTCCAACACTATCCAAATCATCAACAGGTTGTTCTTTTCCCAGAAAGTTTTGAAAATGATTCACAAATTCTTTAGCAATCAACTCCCCCTCCACTTCATTACCATTATTATCCAACACACTTAAAATTCTATTCTTATTCTTCTTACTTTTAACAACTTTATGAAAGAAAGAGCTGTTCTTATCCCCATCTCTTAACCAGTTAATCTTAGCTTGTTGGTAAAGTAACTTTTCCTCATCAATTATAGCTTCCTGGTAGTTTTCAAGAATCTTTACTGCCCTCAGTTTGATGTTGTTGTCATGAGGATGAGCATCAATCAGTGTCTGAGCCACTTTCAGTTCTTCTTTGAGGTCAGCAACTCTTTTGAACAAATTACCATTCCTCCAGCTTAACTCATTCAAAGGCCTTTTTAGTCTTTTAAGTTTCTGAACCACTTTATACATCTGAAACCCTTCAATATCAGCACTCCAAACTTGTTGAACCAAAGGCATAAATTCTTTTTTATCTGCTATATAGTTAGCAAATCTAAAAGATTTCTTCTTCTTCTTCTTCAGAGCATTAGGAATAGTGATAACAGCAGGGCTATGATCAGATACCATAAATGGATGGAACTTTGAAGTAGCTGCAGGGAAATTAGCTAGAAAATCCTCATTAGCCATAATTCTATCTAACTTTTTAAGAGTACTAGTCATAGGGTTCTTAGGAGATTTAATCCATGTAAAAAACAATCCACTATGACTAATATCTTCCACTTCTATACTATTAACACAATCACTAAACTCTTGCATATCCTGAGTTATCAAAGATCCTCCCATGGAATGTTCTTCTACTTTCAGTGTAACATTAAAGTCCCCCATAATCACCCATGGATGCCCCTTAGCAATTCTATTATACAAATTAAGATCTTTCCATAACTCTCTTCTTTCACTTCCAGAATTAGATGCATATATGAAACTACATAAAATCCTAGATTTATCATTATGGTTATTGATTTCACAAAAAATACTCTGTTTTGCCATATGAATAACCCTTAACTGCACATTTGCACCATTCCAACCAATGACAATTCTACAGCTATTACTGCTAAATTTTACATTAGAAATCCACTCCCAATTTCTAAAGGTTTTATCACAAATATCCTTAATTCTTGCCTCCTTAATATGAGTTTCAATGATTGAACATACCTGAAGCTTTTCATTTTGAATAAATTGCCATACCTCATTCTGCTTCTTCACCTTATTCATACTTCTTATGTTCCAACTTGCTATCTTATAATCCATAAAGAAATAATAGCTAAATCCCTTAATTCAACAGGGAAGATCCAGCACCATCCAATTCATTAGCTGTCAAATCCTGAGCAGCTGTTGATTCATCCTCCACAACTTCATTTTCAGACTCATTAACACTTACATGCTCTTCATTCCTTTCTTTTTCCCTGTCATCATCCCATGATTTTTTAAAATAGTTCCTCATCTCTATTGACCATGCTCCAAAGATATCTTTACTTGGCTGAATTTTCTTATACAGATAATCATCAACAATTTTTTTCTCATTCTTCATACTCAATTCCTGAACATTACATGTATCTTCATCCACTAGAATACTATATCTATTATTACTTGTACTGGTACTAGGAGCCTTCTCTTTCATTTGTTTATGTTTTGGTGGTAGTTTAGGAAATTCATCTTCATATGTTTTACTTTCCTTACTAACATCTACAGTAGTTTTCTCACTAGTCTTCTTGCTCCATTGTTGCCTTGCTTTCCATCTATTATGTTGAGTAAAGCCATTTTTGTTTCCACCACTAGCATAATCATATTGCTTCCCTCTCTGCACATTATTAGTTGAAACCCCTTCATTCTGCTTCTTAACATTTCCTACACCTTTGATGCGTGGGAATTGCACCAGGCTTTACCTCTCGAGGGATCTCGAGAAGCTTACAACCCCCACCAGGCAGTGTACCTGATCGTTGTAGTATAGTATAGTGACAAGTACCGGGGGATTGATCGTTCAGCTTAGGAATAGTGTCGCTAGGATTAGAAAACCTAATTACTAGTTCTAAAGGTGAGGGATGATTATTTTTGTGTTTTTATATTTTATGGAAAGCAAGTAAAATCTCGGGTTTTGACAGAGTGGGCGGAATTAGTTGCTATTCAACTAACCCAAAACTAAGATGCAATCAAAATAAAATACTAAAAATGAAATTAAACTAATTTATACTAAGGTTGTGAGCAGTAATTGGAGAAAATTGTGTTTACTTAGACTTCACTACTCCCTAGATATCTTTTACACGTTAATTACTTGTTATAATTGTATGGATGACGGATTGTATTCCTTAATACCATTCATGGGGTGGCATACATAACTCCCCAATTCTATGAGCTCTTATCTCCTCCTACACCATGACCCAGCACAACTATAGGGATTGTAAACAGTGGATCATGCATTAAATACAACCAATAAAGACCTAGTACGCCTCGGTTCATGTTTCTTAAGACGTTCAAGCATGTTACCATTTGGAGATCTGCCAGTTTTCTTAAGCCTAACATATAAAATCATTCATCCAAGACAAGAATAAACAAGTAATCAACACATAATCAATATCCAGGTTTCATTAGATCTTAGCAAACACAAAAGAGATCTAGCCTAGCATAATAGAATTGAGACAAGAACAAGATATAGACAACCAACACATAGACATATTGATTGAATTAGAAGAACACTTATCTCAATTACAATGCAAGGTATCAAGGGTTTGGAACCCTTGAAAAACCTGTAAAAGTTGCACCAAATTCGTCTTTAGGGTTTCTCCAAAACTTCTCTTCTTTTATGTAAAAACTAGAAAACTATATATAGGAAAATCGAGGTGACGGCGTCAAGAGCAATGGTGTGACGCCGTCATCTCGCCGCCAAATACTTCCTCGGACGGCCTTGATCTACTTCTGACGGCCTGTGTGACGCCGTCATCAACTACGGTATTTTATTCTTGGGACTCTGACGCCGTCATGAACAACTCTTGACGCCTTCATGTACTGTTCCCAGCATGGAAATTTGAGACTTTGCCGTTTTCTTCACTTTTATGCTACAAAAACGTCCGAAATGGCTTCTTTTCCAGAATTCACTCTCCAAGTACCTAAAATCACAAAAGGAACGATTTAGGGCAATATTTGATCAAATAAAGTCGGATTCGGGCTTAAATGACCCCCTAAAAACGGATCATTTTTCGCCTCATCAACCTTCACTTTGTTTACATCCCTGCTCCTTTTGATCCTGCTTATCTTTAATTTCTTCTTCAGTTCTAGGTCTCTTACTGCACTGCTTAACCTCATGCCCAAACACATTACAATGGCTACAAACAGAAGGTTTCCAATCATATTCTACCTTAACAATTTTACTCCCCTTCACCTGTTGATCTCTATCTCTATATTGTAATTCCACACTCTCTTTAAATTCTTTCTTTGCATCCATCTCAATCAAAACTCTAGCATATTCAGTCCTTCCTACTCCATTTTTACAAATGTTAGCTGTTGTTTGATCCATTATTAAAGGGTTCCCCACACTACTAGCAATAGCACTTAAACCTTCAACAGACCAGGCTTCCATAGGCACTTTGCTAAATTTAACCCAAATTGGAAGTTTATTATGTTCTGCTTTTACTAGCCCAATATCAGGATTCCATCTCTTAACCATTAAAGGTTTACCATTCACCATCCATGGCCCTTGTTCAAGCACATCATTAAGACCTTTTTCATCATGGAATTTGAATAGCCAACAACCATCAGCACTTTCCTAAATCTCTTTTACCCTGTACCTACTCCACATCCTTCTCAAATGATACCTAATCTCATGTATACTCATTCTAACCCCTACAAAATATCCACACATAGTCAACTCCCATTTTTTACTTCCTATGCTCACTAACTCTTCATCAAATACAACTACCTCATTGCCAATTTCAGTCATTACAGTTGGAATAAACTTCAGCTTATTTAGAATCATAACATTGGCCTTTTTAGCAGCATCCACATATAATGACTTATCATTCTTATCTGTAGTTTTTCCAGCCTGACTCTTTTGATTATCACTAACACACTCCTTCTCCTTATTCACACTTATATCCTCAACATCAACAATCTCCTTATTCACATTAATCACCTCAACATTAACAGTATTGTTATCAGCAGTTTGATTATCAGTACCATTATTAACATCCTTTGAACTATCATTATCACACTTACTATTATCAACTTGTACTGTACCATCATTATTGCTACAATTATCCATAGTTTTACTTACATTTAATTGATCTCCAGCACTCTTATTAACATTTCCTCCATTATCCCCAATTCTATTGTTCTAATTCTTCGATTCCCCAACATTTACCTTCTGACTTTTCGCGCGGAACCCTAATTTCCCCAATTTCCGCCGGTAATTCCACTTTACTCTGATTACTGCTAGAATTATTCATCACATGATCAGCAAACCATACCGGAGCCTTCACAGCTCTTGATGAGGAGCGATTTCTATTATTCATGATCTTAATCGGATAGAAAAGTAACTATTCTAAAATAGATCTAAAATTCATCTAAAAAACGAATAAGAAACAAGTAAGATTGTGTAAACTAATCTACTGAATCAATTGAATGGATCAGAATTTGATTTTAGATGAAAATTGAAGATGAAATGGAGTTATTTTTTTATTTTCCATGGTGGAAATGAGTGGGTATTCTGTTAGAGGAGAGAGAAAAGTGAAAATGAGTTTAATTTTCGTCGAAGTTATTTGTTGCTAACAGAATATCTAAAAGTTGGAAATGACGGCAATATTTTGACAATTGAACAGAGGAGGAGGTGGAGGGTTCAGGTTCCTTCCCATAACCAGTAGCAGCCGACATAGCTACTGATGAAGTGGATAAAAGTAGAGATTAAAATGGGTGATTCATAATTGGATGTTGATAATAAAGGATGATAAGCATAAGTTGACTTAATTGAACTTTGATCCTAACCTTTTGACTGAAAATGATTAATTAAGCTATAGTAAGGCTAAATTAAGCTACACCACTCATAAGTGAATGGATTTGGGGCATAAGCCACACTTAATCCAACACAGAGGGTTATCCAGGGCAAGTTTAATGAGATTTTGACTTTTTAATGAATAAGTCCTAGATTTTATGGTTGTTCTGAGCTAGTATGAACCTAAGTGACTTATGTAAACAAGAAACAACAACAATTGAACACCACAACACCTTGGATCACACAGATCCAAACACTACTTATAACTTGTTTGTTTTGTGATTTGCAAAGCAAATAGGTGCTAAGGCTTATGTAACTTATCCAAAGTGACTGTTTATGATATATTAAGCTCAAATTAGCACTTAGGAACATGATACAACAACAACTAATCAAGATTAACAATTATGCTAGTTTAACTGCCAAAATAAGATTTCAAAGCAACTAAGGTTTCCAATAAACAATACACTAATTTACACTAGATTATCACTACTCAACACCAAATTAACATAGAAAAGCTACTTAAACAACTAAATAAGCAATGCTATAGTAAAAATCAAGAATTGAGTTTTCAAGGCCTTACAATGTGCATTCCAGCTTAAACCAAGAACCAAGGACCTCAAAACGAATCCTATAGGCCTTCCACAAGACCACTAACCCAGGGCCATCCAAGATTTACCCTGCTCCAGTGTTCTTCATCAAAAACCTGCAAATATTGACTTTTGTTGACTTTTTTATGATTTTTGATTTTTTATACCTAAGCTGTATTTTAATGGTTTCTAAAAGCTGATTTAAGCTTTCTGGGAGCCTATATGAGCTTAAGAGTCCATGGATTCAACTAACAACAACATTACAGCTTAAATGAAAAACTTGAAATAAATTGAAACTTGCACAATCTAAATTTAACTTGAAACTTGACTTTTATTAATAAGAAACTTTAAGGATACAATAAAAAGAGAAATTACACTAATTTGAGACTGAATTACACAAAGATAAATTGAAAATTACTTAAACGACCTTAAAATTCTAAAAATTAATCTAACACTAAGCTTCTTAGACTTCTCTGCTATTTATAGGCCACCATTAGGGTTCCCATGTTTTTCTGAATAAATCCCACATCGATTCTGAGCCATTGGATCAATGCTAAGCCTCTAATTGAGTGCCACGTGTTTTGGCGCCAAAACTTGATATTGCAATTTGGCTCTGATAACTTGAGGGGGGGGGGGGGAGGGGCATTTATTGTGGTTGTTTTGTTAGGTGCAAATGGGGTATGTGAGTGGGTTGGGCGGTGGAAGTGGTGAGGTGATGGATTTGTAGGGCAAGTGGTGTGGGGGAGGGAAGGAGAAGGCTGGGGGGTTTGTTTGACTTGTTTGACCGAGGGTCAATGGTTGACCCTGGTATATTACAAAGGTGGGTGGTGGGCTTTTGTGTGTTTGGGCCAAAAACAAAGGGAGTGGGCTGGGGTGTATTTTATGGATTGGATCAGGCTTGGTTTTGGGTGGATTTAATATCAAAGGGTCCGGTTTGGTTTATATTATCACAAGGACCATTTTTGTAATTTGCCAAAAGTTGGGGATTGGTTTTGTAATTTTCCCTAAGTGTTCACAAGGTCCATTCTTGTCATGATTGAATATTTCAAGGACCAAAGTTGATTTTTCCAATATCGAATTTCCAAGGGACCAAATCTGCCAAACTTTCAAACTCCAGGGACCAAATGTGTAATTTCACCAAACTTTCCAATCAAGGACCATTCCTGCCATAAATGAGAAGTTCAAGGACAAAATTTGTTTTTCTCAAAGTTTTAATATCCCAGGGACCATTTTTGACAATTTTCAAAGTTCAGGGACTAAACTTGACATTTTGTGAAACTTTGCACCAAAGGACTAATTATGTAACTTTTTGATTTAAAAGGACCTTTGGTGACTTTTTTCAAGTTTTTTAGAGTAACCAGGGACTAGATTTGACAACTTTTGAAAGATGAGGGACTAAAACTGCTAATTATGCAAACTTTGTACGTTTTTCATCTGTTTTTGATTATTTTGCATCTGAAACATATAAAACACATTCCTCGGATATTTTCACTATTTTGATGCAATATTGGGTGTTTTTTAGATGTTTTGGCAGCTCAGAAAAGGTAAAAATGATGAGTATTTACACACTCATCAACGATCCTAAGAAACAATCCAAAAGATCTCCTTGATTCAATTTTTGCTCGATTCATGAATGTCAATAATACATATTAGATTATATATTTTGACAATTTATGTGAGAGTTTATGCATGATTCAGGAAAAAGTTTTTAGCGTTTGTCAACAATGGAAGGAAAATGATTTTCATGTAATTCCTAGATGTGAGAATAGTTTTCAAGAAATTTTGATTGGGTTTTACAAGAGAGTATATGCAATGAAAGTGACGTTTCCCAATCATTAATTTTGTGCAAAATGGATTCCTAGACTCAGAAGTGAAGAAGTAGACGAAAAGTAAATTATATGCAAGTATAAATTTGTGTTAGTTCAATATAATTTAGTCAACTTGTTCCATCATTCCTAATCCTAAACGCAAGTGGTTGAATAATTCACGCTTAAGGGGTTTTGTGAATATATCCGCAATGTTATCTTCCGATGCAACTTTTTCTATAGATATGCAACTTTTTCTACAGATGTATCAATTCAAGTAAGAACTATGGTCCACCTGATAACCATGTGATTTTGAGCAAACCACCAGCTGTCAACGGATTTGATTAGTCTTTACCAAAAGCCGTTTGCTTCTGGACTAGCCAAATCTTGAAGGACTAAGTCAACATCTTGGTGAGCTGATTACCAATTATGGTTTTTACACGGCCTTTACCACAAGCCATAATCTTGCAGGCTAGCCAACTCCATCACTTTATGGGATATGGCGAGTTGATTTACCATATAATTTTGGGCAAATTGCAAGCCATCGACGGATTTGAGATATCTTTACCAAGAGCCGTTTGCTCCTAGATTAGCCAATCCTTTTGCCTTTAGACATGGCGGACTGATAACCACAAAAAATTTGAAATAAAGTGAAAAAAGTTTTGAAAAATTTAGGCCAAAATGGGGGTACTTAGAAAGTATTTTGTGATAAAATTCGCAAGAATTCCCCCCCCCCCCCCATACTAGAATTGAATATTGTCCTCAATATTCAAAGTCCCGGCTATTATGCCGATTCTCTGAACGGAAAAAGCTAATATTCGAAACTAACTGTGGAAATATCGATTTTATTTTTCACTTTATTTATATGTACATATAAACATTTTTTTTGAGATTTATATACTTTTCAAAAGGTAGGGGACGGCCACTCCCCCATACTAGAGTGGTAGAAAGTAGAAAGAAGTCAGAGATATGGGTGAAAACCCATATTTTGCTAATTTTTGTTCACCGAGTCATTAGCTTGACTCGATCCCCGAATTCATTGGTCCATGGGGAAAGTTTGGAGATCCGGGACAACCATGGATGGTATGTCCTTGATGAGGCGAAAAATGAACCACTTTTAGGGGGTCATTTAAGCCCGGAATTGAATTTATTTGATCAAATATTGCCCTAAATCGTTCCTTTTGTGATTTTAGGTACTTTGGGAGTGAAATCTGGAAAAGGAAGCAATTCGGACATTTTTGGAGCATAAAAGTGAAGAAAACGCCAAAGTCTTAATTTTCCTTGCTGGGAAGAGTAGGTGACGGCGTCAAGAAGGAATCCTTGACGGCGTCAAGAGCAAATTTCCATGACGATCCAGTACAGATTTGACGGCGTCACGAAGTAGGGCGTCAAGAGTAAAAGTCATGACGGCCTGGAAATGCACAACACATGACGGCGTCAGAAGTAGATCAAGGCAGTCCGAGAAGAGTTTTGGCGGCGAGGTGACGGCGTCACAAGATTGGTCTTGACGCCGTCAGACCCTGTTTCCTATATATAGTTTTCTAATTTTCACATTAAAAAGAGAGAAGTTTTGGAGAAACCCTAAGTACGAACTTGGTGCGAATTTTACAGGTTTTTCAAGGGTTCTAAGCCCTTGATACCTTTCATGTGTAATTGAGATAAGTATTCCTTTAATTCAATCAATATGTCTATGTGTTGGTTGTCTATATCTTGTTCTTGTCTTAATTCCATCATGCTAGGCTAGATCTATCTTGTGTTTGCTTGGATCTAATGAAACCTAGATGTTAATTATGTGTTGATTACTTGTTTATAATTGTTTTGGATGAGTGAATTTGATGTTAGGCTTAAGAAAACTGGCAGATCTCCTAATGGTAACATGCTTGAACGTCTTAGGAAACATGAACCGATGTGCACTAGGTCTTTATTGGTTGTATTTAATGCATGAGCCACTGTTTATAATCCCTATGGTTGTGCTGGGCATGGCATAGGAGGAGATAAGAGCTCATAGGATTGGGGAGTTAAGTGCGCCACCCCATGAATGATATTAAGGAATACAATCCGTTATCCATGCAACTATAACAAGTAATTAACGTGTAAAAGATGTCTAGGGAGTAGTGAAATCTAAGTAAACACATTTTCTCCACTTATTGCTCACAACTTTAGTATAATTTAGTTTATTTTCATTTCTAGTATTTTATTTTGATTGCATCTTTAGTATTGGGTTAGTTGACTAGCAACTAATTCCGCCCAAATCCTTCAAACCCGAGATTTTTACTTGCTTTCTAAAAAATATAAAAATACAAAATTAATCATCCTTCACCTGTAGAACTAGTATTTAGGTTTTCTAATCCTAGCGACACTATTCCTAGCTGAACGATCAATCCCCCGGTACTTGTCACTATACTATACTACAACGATCAGGTACACTGCTTGGTGGGGGTTATAAGCTTCTCAAGATCCCTTGAGAGGTAAAGCCTGGTGCGATTCCCACGTATCAGTCCTCTCCAAAATAATGTTTCAAATGATGACCATTCACTTTGAAGTTGGGACCTTCGGGTTGAGATAACTCAACAGTCTCGTATGGATATACTTTAGCAACAGTGAATGGTCCAGTCCATCGGGTTTTTAATTTCCCTGAGAAGATCTTTAACTTTGAGTTGAAAAGGAGGACTCTGTCACCAACGTTGAAAACGCGGTTCTTAATCTTAGAGTCATGAATCTTCTTTGTCTTTTCTTTGTAGATCAAAGAGTTCTCGTAGGCTTGATCACGAAGTTCGTTTAATTCATTGAGTTGAACCTTACGGTGATCACCCGCTTTATGAAGATCATAGTTTGCATGTTTCAAGGCCCAGTAGGCTTTGTGCTCGAGCTCGATCGGTAAATGACACGCCTTCCCATATACAAGCTTGTAGGGGGTACACCCGATGGGTGTTTTGTAAGCTATACGAAAGGCCCAGAGTGCATCATCTAGTTTATCCGACCAGGAAGCACGGTTTTCGCCTACGGTCCTCTCAAGAATCCGCTTAATACCACGGTTTGAAACCTCCACCAGCCCACTTGTTTGTGGGTGATACGCGGTAGAAAGACGGTGAGTAACACCGTACTTAAGCATGACCTTTGCGAATTGATCATTGCAAAAGTGTGTACCGCGATCACTAATGATGGCACGGGGAGTTCCAAAAGAGCAAAGAGGGATTTCAAAAATTTCACAACAACTCGGGCATCGTTGGTGGGTAAGGCCTTTGCCTCAACCCATTTTGACAAGTAGTCAACAGCCACGAGAATGTATTTGTTTCCACGAGAAGATGGGAATGGCCCCATAAAATCAATGCCCCAGACGTCAAAGATTTCACAAACTTGAATGGCATTTTGTGGCATTTCGTTCTTTTGTGAAATATTCCCGTGACGCTGACAAGCGTCACAAGCTTTGACTAACTCGTGGGCATCCTTATAAATCGTGGGCCAATGGAAACCGGAATCAAACACCTTTTTGGCGGTGTAGTTAGGACTATGGTGGCCCCCGGTGGGTCTAGCATGGCAAGCCTTGAGAATATCAGCGGCTTCCTGTCCGTATACACATCACCTGATTACTTGATCGGCACAGATTTTGAAGAGATGGGGGTCGTCCCAGAAGTAATGTTTAACGTCTTTGAAGAATTTGTTCTTCTGTTGGGACGTCATCCCCTTCACGATGAAGTTACCCGCATGGTAATTTGCAAAGTCGGCAAACCTTGGGGTAGTAGAGTCACCACGAAAAGCAACCGCATTGAGTGTCTCGAGAGGAAATGTTTCATTTAGTTCCTGTTTCTCGGACACATCTTGGTGAGGGTTTTCTAATCGTGAGAGATGGTCAGCAGCAAGGTTCTCAGCTCCTTTTTTAATCACGGATAATGATATCAAATTCTTGGAGGAGGAGAACCCAACGGAGTAGCCTCGGCTTTGCATCTTGCTTTGCAAATAGGTACTTCAAAGTCGAGTGATCCGTATACACTACGCATTTGGTCAGGATTAAGTATGGCCGGAATTTTTCAAAGGCATACACCACAGCCAATAGTTCTTTTTCAGTGGTGGTGCAATGACTCTGAGCCTCGGTTATAGTTTTGCTTGTGTAGTGTATAGGCTGAAAGTATTTTTCTTTTCGTTGCCCCAAGACCGCACCTATGGCAAAATCACTAGCATCGCACATAAGCTCAAAAGGTAGGTTCCAATCGGGGGCAACAAGAATCGGTGCCTCAGTAAGCTTTTTCTTTAATGTTTCAAAAGCTTTGATGCACTCAGGAGAGAAGATGAAAGGAGCATCCTTCTCGAGGAGATGGGTCATAGGCCGGGCGATTTTAGAGAAATCTTGGATAAACCTACGATAGAAGCCGGCATGACCCAAAAAGCTCCTAACACCTTTAACGGTGGTGGGATGAGGTAATTTAGCGATGACATCAACTTTTTCTTTGTCAACCTCAATCCCGTTCTTTGAAATTTTATGGCCGAGGACAATGCCCTCTTTAACCATAAAATGGCTCTTCTCCCAGTTGAGACTTAAATTCGTTTCTTTACAACTTTTAAGCATCTGTTCCAAGTGGGAGAGACAAGACTGGAATGAATCCCCGATGACTGAAAAGTCATCCATAAATACCTCCATGGTTTTCCCGATCATGTCGGAAAAGATAGACATCATGCACCTTTGGAACGTGCCTGGTGCATTACATAAGCCGAAAGGCATACGTCTGTAAGCAAAAGTTCCGTAGGGGCATGTGAAGGTAGTTTTCTCTTGATCCTGTGGATCAATGGGGATTTGGAAGTAACCCGAGAAACCATCGAGGAAGCAGTAGTATTCATTCCCCGCTAGTCTTTCAAGCATCTGGTCCATAAAAGGCAGAGGAAAATGGTCTTTACGGGTGGCTTCATTCAACTTTCGATAGTCAATACATACTCGCGAACCCGTGACCAAACGAGTTGGAATTAACTCATTTTCCTCATTGGTGACAACGGTTATGCCACCCTTTTTAGGAACACAATGAATTGGGCTAACCCAAGGACTGTCAGATATAGGATAAATCAATCCCGCATCAAGAAGTTTTAGAACTTCTTGTTTGATAACTTCATGGATTTTGGGGTTTACCCTTCTCTGTTGTTGCACTGCTGGCTTAAAGTCTTCCTCCATTAAGATTTTGTGTGTACAAAAGTCCGGGCTTACGCCCTTAATGTCGGAGAGTTTCCAAGCAATTGCTTGCTTGTGTGACTTAAGAACCTTTAGGAGTGCAGCCTTTTCCTCATCTTTTAAGTCTTTAGCAATAATGACGAGTAATTTATCATCACCCTCCAGAAATGCATATTCTAGATGAGGAGGCAAGTCCTTGAGCTCAACCTCGGGAAAGTCTTCAGTTATTTCAACATTTTTGACTTCCTCTTATGAAGTATTTTTGGAGACGGAGAGGGTGAAGGATCGTCATTTAACAATCTTTCAAGAAGAAGAATGTCCCCCTCCGGGTCAAGATAGTTTTCATCAACCCCATGAGGGATTGAACTATCCTGAGCAAGAAAAGCCTCGACCTCTTCTAGAAGGAAGTCACTTCCCTCAAACAGAGTGAGAGAAGGGGAAGAGTCGAAAATGATAGGCTCAGAAGAAAGAGCGGTACTGCCACTTGATGAGAAACCAAGGACTTCTTGAGAATACTCCTGTGACGCAACATCGATGATGTCAATTCGGTTAACCGTTTCAGCGTCATAGTTGGAGGAGTATCTTGAAGTCTGATCAAGATTGAATGTGATGGCTTCACCACCAACACGTAGAGTGATTTCTTCTTCGAATACATCGATTAGAGCACGATCCGTTCTTAAGAATCCCCTCCCTAGAATGAGAGGAACTCTTGGGTCAGCATCGAAATCAACAATCACGAAATCTGCCGGAAAATGGAACTTTCCTACTTTCACAAAGATATCTTCGGCAATGCCGAGAGGACGAGATATAGTACGGTCTGCAAGCTCGAGAGTCATGCAGGTAGGAGTGAGAGCAGGAAGAGAGTCTTTTCCAGACTGTGTAAGGCATCAGGTTAATGCTTGCACCAAGATCGGCCAAGGCAAAGCATTCAACCATTCCCGGGAAAATGCAAGGAATGAGAAATTTCCCGGGATCTCCAAGCTTTTCGGGAAGCTTTTTCAGGAGCACTGCTGAGCAATGCTCGTTAAGTGGAGTTTTAGCCATCTCACAGAGTTTTTCTTTGTTGCTTATCAGATTCTTGATTGTTGAAGCAAATTTAGGCATGAGAAGAAGAGCATCCGCGAAGCTAATATCGAAATGTAATTCTTGGAAAATTTGATAAAATTTTTCCATCTGATGATTAGCTCTTTCGCGATTCTTTTGATCATTCATACGTGAAGGATATGGAATTAAAGGCTTAGGATCGTTCTTTGGAATTTCTTCAGAACTTTCAGGAGGATCAAATACAACTTTCAACTTTCGAGTCGGGACCGGGACAACTTGAGGGTGGACGTTGTTGGTACCTCCGTTATTAGTAGGAAGTACCGTGTCCGTGGTAACCTCAGGTTCACGTTCCGCTACCTTGGTAGGAGGAGAAGAATAGGTAGAGGGAATTGTGGGTCCATTGTATGTACCCCACTTCGGGTAGTGATCGCTTTGACATCGCCCCTCGGGTTAGCGATCGTGTTGCTCGGTAATGTACCCGGGCCCGAGGGTCGATCATTTAAAGACTTCTGAAGCTCAGAGATCTTGCTGATCAGTAACCGATTCGTTTCCTCTTGTGCTTTCATGAATTGTTTTAGCACTTCGTCGGAGGAAGACGAGGGTGGAACAACGTTTTGATTTTGATTAGGAAAATTTTGAAAAGGGTTGTTTTGAAAATTTCCTTGGTTTTGATTGTTGTTACCCTGAAAATTGTTTCTCTGATTGAAATTACCCTGATTGTAATTCCCTTGATTTTGGTTTCTTTGAAAATTTCCTTGAAAACCTTGATTTTGATTGCCATTTTGAAAATTGTTTTGATTAAAATGACCTTTATTTTGGTTCGGGTTTTGGAAATTTGGGTTTTGACCTTGGTTAAAATCTCCTCGATTCTGATCCTGATTCGAGTTACCGTTTTGATTTTGGTTAAAACCGGGAGGTCCGAGAAAATTGTTGGAACGATAGCTTAAGAGATTACGGTCCCCTTGTGGTTGGTAAGAATTACCCCCCATGTTGTAGGAACCTTGAGCAGCATAAATGTTCTCTTGAGGAAAACCAGCAGTAGCTGGACACTCGGAATAAAGATTTGGGCCCCCACAAGTTTCACAACATCGGGCCACGGCTTTCACTTGCTAATTTTGAACCTGATTTTGCATAGTTTGGTTCATTCTCAATACAGCCGTAGAGATATCATCCATCTTCTTAGTGAGAGCAATTATTTCAGGAGATGATGATGAAGGAATGATTGATTTACATGACTCATCCCTCTCCGCAGAGGAATCCCAAAAGTTATGGTGGGCAGTCATGTTCTCAATCAGGTCATAGCATTCTTCGGGACGCCTTTTCATAAAGGTCCCACAAGCAGCAGCATTGAGAATATCCCGGTACCTCAATGTCAGACCATTATAGAAGGTATCTATAATGGTAACTTGTAACATATTGTGGTTAGGGCACCAATCAATAGCTAGCTTATAACGTTCCCAAGCCTCAAAAAGAGACTCATCGGGACGCTGCCGGAAGTTGCTGATATCATTTCGTAACTTGGTAACCATGGAAAGTGGAAAATATTTTGCTAAAAACTTGGTTACCATCTCATCAAAAGTACGAATAGAATTCTTTGGGAGTCGGTCAAACCATGCAGTGGCATGATGGGTGAGAGAATAGGGGAAGAGATACAGCCGGAGGGCATCATCGGTGACACCATGCTGTTTCATGCTTTGGGTGATGGTAAGGTATTTATCAAGATGCTTGTTAGCATCGTCACCCGGTAATCCGTGAAATTGACATGAATTTTGGACTTGTTGGATCATGTGGTGCTTGAGGCCAAAGTCCGTAGCCTCAATAGTGAGTGGTGCAATAGGCCCACCCCTCCCTTGCATGGTAGGCTGGCACAACTCCTCCATCGTTCGGAGATCGGGAGCTGGCTCATCCCTGGGAGGGTCAGGGGGTGGTGGTGGTGGCCCATAGGCCATTTCGGTTTTTGGTTCTTCAATAACAGAACGTAGCTCGGGTACGTTTTTCTGATGTTCACGCTTTGTTTGTGAACGAGTGCGCATGCACTAAAAACAATTTTTCAAAACAAGATCGAGGCAAAACCACAGTGAACTTAAATCCAATAATCACAAGTGAATGGCTTCTTTGAAAAAGGTACACCACTCACATGGATATAAAGGCAAGTTTTAATCTTAAGTTTGGGAACTTATTATGTCCACACCCCCAGTTGGTAGGTGTTCTGCCTTGGTTTGCGGTGGTAAGATTTTATGTATTTATTAAAAGAAAAATTGTTTTTGGGCTTATGGGTGTGTGTGCAGAAAACTTTTGGAAATATTTTTGGAACTGATTCGTTAACCGAAATCGTTCTTTTAAGATTACTCGCAGGCTGGCGGGAGGAAAGAATGGATTCCTCTTCAGTTCGCAATTTAATGTCAGAACTTACCTTATACCAACTGTTTCAGGTTGTAATCTTAAAAAACGAAGTAATTTAACTTCACAGTTTGTTTTGTTGTTTTTGATTTTTTTGGTGTTGTTAACACTGCAGGAAAAGTGTTAATGAACTTTTTGATATGATTGATATTTTTACAAAAACTTTTTACAAGCAAGTTCAACTCCTTGAGACAATATAGCATTGGGTTTTTGGTTTTGTTGTTTTTGTTGTTTTTGAACTTTTTGCCAGAATTGGGTTTTTGGCAGAAAATTTACAGAAAGATTGTGTGTTTGGATTAGAATTCAAGCGAGTTCAACTCCTTGAGACAATATAGCATCTAATCTAACTATAATATAGCATGCATGCAACAACACTTAAGTAAAAGAGCAATCAAGCAATTAGTAATAAGCAAGAGAAGGCAAACAAAGGCAAGGGCACATAATCTTCCTAGAGCAACTATCTTAGATCAAAGACAAAGGTAACTAGTGAGTGGAAAACTAGTGATGGAGCAAGATGACAACATTATTAGTGAATTTGTCCTAGTGTGTGTCTATATGCAACAAATGTGGAGTTGTGATTGTTTCCACTCCTAAATGCAAAGAGAGATAACGATTGATTGGTTCAAAAGTAGTTAGATATTATTGACCAAGGTCAACAAGTCAAAGACAGCTCAGTTTCAATTCTCCGTGGATAGTATAGCGTGTCCCCGGGTCGTTATGTCCCAGCGAGATTGCAATGGTGTTTTGGAAAACGCTTTTGAGAATGAGTGGCACTGAGGACAGTAGCCAAGATGATTGGGAATTGATTATGCTACTGATATTTGGTATTTGCACAATGATATAATATATAACAGATATACAGATATATTCACAAATACACAACTTGGGAATCAGATAGAAAAAGTGGATTTGAACAATTACAAACTACAGGGGGTACAAGTGAAACTTTTTAAAACTTAAATTTAAAAGAAAATTTAAAATGAAAATGAAATGATTAAAATGATTTTTTTAATATTAAAATATTAATTAATTAATTAAAACTATTTAAAATCTAATTTAAATTAAACTAAAAATAATAAAGATTACAAATTAACCTAAAAATTTGCAAAACTAATTTCTAAACCTTAAAAAGAACTTGAAGAAAGTATAAAAAATAAAAAGAAATATTTTTGTCTTTTTATGAGTCTTTTTAATAATTAAAAACTAATTATCTTAATTAAACTAATTAAAATATTTTAAATTACTAATAATACTAAAACAACTTAGAAAATTATGGAAAAATTTATAAAACTAATTAACCATCACAGGAATCCTACAAAATTATAAAAAGCTTCTAAAAATTAATTTTAGACTATTTTACTAATTATTTACATATTAATTGATTTAAATCTAATTTAACTAAATTAAATAAAAAAATTAGAAAATGAACAGTAGAAATTAAAATATATTTTCTAAAAGTCTTAACTAATTTATAAAACTTAGGAAAATTATAAAAACCTACTCTTGTTAATTAAAATTTAAGAAAACTAATTAATTACTAATATTACCTATTTAATTATTTAAACTATTTTTAATTCTAATAATTAGTAAAATGATTAAGAAAAATCTAAGAAAATTATTACAAATACTTTAAAGTGACAGGAAATTAATAAAATTATGAAAATGATAAAGTGCTTATTAATAAGCTGAAATGAAAAAATGAAAAAGATAGAATCTATTAAATAGAAGCTATCACTAATTTTAAGTTTGGTTTTTTGGTGTTTTTCTTTTTGACAGATGAAAATAAGATAAAAATAAGAAACTTTTACAAAACAACTTTTGTTTTAGCTTAAGAATAAGCTGTGTGCACCCCCTTTATCCAAACAGTTAGCTTATTAGCTTATTAGGACTTAAGCCAATAGTGAAAAAGCTAGGAAATTAGAAACTAAGCATGCACAGATGATTACTAACTTAAAATAAGCCAATTAGAACAAAGAAGCACTCATAATAAGCAATGAAACACAAATAAGCACTTATGTAGCTATTACGCCAAAACAGGCCTGAAATGGGTGGTTTTGGACTTCTGTGGGGTCCACAAAAAGAGCTCAGGGGTTCAAACTAAGGGTTGACTTATGAAGGTGGACTGGTAGGCTATACAATAAGCCAATAAGCAGGGCTTATTGCTTATTAATGAAGCTTGGGTGATGCTATGAAGTTGGGGTCTTACACTGAGTAATCAGTGTTGGCTCAGGGAGTTGGACAAACTTGATGGGGCTTGCAGCCCTATCATATAAGCTCAAAAGGGGAAAATAAGCACCGATATATCAAAAGGGACTACTAGGCTTTCCAAAAAGCCAATAAGCAGAAGGTGGGTCCCACTAGGTAAGTCACTAAACGACTTGGAAAATAGGTCTAAAACCTGTGCACAGGGCATGTGTTTGCCCTGCAGGTCACTTTAAGCTAGTCCACAAGCTTGTACAAAATTCTTAAAAATAAGCTGTTTGTGGGACTTTGAAGAATAGGTGACAGAGATTAAGCTCTAAAAAGGGCAAGGCCTCAAACTTATCACAAATATCACAATAAATACTCCAAGTTTTGGATTTCTGAAACAAGGGTGCTTTTTGACTTTTTGAATAACAAGCTTAAGTTGACTTAATTGAACTTTGATCCTAACCTTTTGACTAAAAATGATTAATTAAGCTATGGTAAGGCTAAATTAAGCTACACCACTCATAAGTGAATCGATTTGGGGCATAAGCCACACTTAATCCAACACAGAGGGTTATCCAGGGCAAGTTTAATGAGATTTTGACTTTTTAATGAATAAGTCCTAGATTTTATGGTTGTTCTGAGCTAGTATGAACCTAAGTGACTTATGTAAACAAGAAACAACAACAATTGAACACCACAACACCTTGGATCACACAGATCCAAACACTACTTATAACTTGTTTGTTTTGTGATTTGCAAAGCAAATAGGTGCTAAGGCTTATGTAACTTATCCAAAGTGACTGTTTATGATATATTAAGCTCAAATTAGCACTTAGGAACATGATACAACAACAACTAATCAAGATTAACAATTATGCTAGTTTAACTGCCAAAATAAGATTTCAAAGCAACTAAGGTTTCCAATAAACAATACACTAATTTACACTAGATTATCACTACTCAACACCAAATTAACATAGAAAAGCTACTTAAACAACTAAATAAGCAATGCTATAGTAAAAATCAAGAATTGAGTTTTCAAGGCCTTACAATGTGCATTCCAGCTTAAACCAAGAACCAAGGACCTCAAAACGAATCCTATAGGCCTTCCACAAGACCACTAACCCAGGGCCATCCAAGATTTACCCTGCTCCAGTGTTCTTCATCAAAAACCTGCAAATATTGACTTTTGTTGACTTTTTTATGATTTTTGATTTTTTATACCTAAGCTGTATTTTAATGGTTTCTAAAAGCTGATTTAAGCTTTCTGGGAGCCTATATGAGCTTAAGAGTCCATGGATTCAACTAACAACAACATTACAGCTTAAATGAAAAACTTGAAATAAATTGAAACTTGCACAATCTAAATTTAACTTTAAACTTGACTTTTATTAATAAGAAACTTTAAGGATACAATAAAAAGAGAAATTACACTAATTTGAGACTGAATTACACAAAGATAAATTGAAAATTACTTAAACGACCTTAAAATTCTAAAAATTAATCTAACACTAAGCTTCTTAGACTTCTCTGCTATTTATAGGCCACCATTAGGGTTCCCATGTTTTTCTGAATAAATCCCACATCGATTCTAAGCCTTTGGATCAATGCTAAGCCTCTAATTGAGTGCCACGTGTTTGGGCGCCAAAACTTGATATTGCAATTTGGCTCTGATAACTTGAGGGGAGGGGAGGGGCATTTATTGTAGTTGTTTTGTTAGGTGCAATTGGGGTATGTGAGTGGGTTGGGCGGTGGAAGTCGTGAGGTGATGGATTTGCAGGGCAAGTGGTGTGGGGGAGGGAAGGAGAAGGCTGGGGGGTTTGTTTGACTCGTTTGACCGAGGGTCAATGGTTGACCCTGGTATATTACAAAGGTGGGTGGTGGGCTTTTGTGTGTTTGGGCCAAAAACAAAGGGAGTGGGCTGGGGTGTATTTTATGGATTGGATCAGGCTTGGTTTTGGGTGGATTTAATATCAAAGGGTCCGGTTTGGTTTATATTATCACAAGGACCATTTTTGTAATTTGCAGAAAGTTGGGGGTTAGTTTTGAAATTTTCCCTAAGTGTTCACAAGGTCCATTCTTGTCATGATTTAATATTTCAAGGACCAAAGTTGATTTTTCCAATATTGAATTTCCCAGGGACCAAATCTGCCAAACTTTCAAACTCTAGGGACCAAATGTGTAATTTCACCAAACTTGCCAATCAAGGACCATTCCTGCCATAAATGAGAAGTTCAAGGACAAAATTTGTTTTTCTCAAAGTTTTAATATCCCAAGGACCATTTTTGACAATTTTCAAAGTTCAGGGACTAAACTTGACATTTTGTGAAACTTTGCACCAAAGGACTAATTATGTAACTTTTTGATTTAAAAGGACCTTTGGTGACTTTTTTCATGTTTTTTAGAGTAACTAGTGACTAGATTTGACAACTTTTGAAAGATGAGGGACTGAAACTGCCAATTATGCAAACTTTATACGTTTTTCATCTGTTTTTGATTATTTTGCATCAGAAACATATAAAACACATTCCTGGGATATTTTCACAATTTTGATGCAATATTGAGTGTTTTTTTAGATGTTTTGGCAGCTCAGAAAAGGTAAAAATGATGAGTATTTACACGCAAGTATAAATTTGTGTTAGTTCAATATAATTTAGTCAACTTGTTCCATCATTCCTAATCCTAAACACAAGTGGTTGAATAATTCACGCTTAAGGGGTTTTGTGAATATATCCACAATGTTATCTTCCGATGCAACTTTTTCTATAGATATGCAACTTTTTCTACAGATGTATCAATTCAAGTAAGAACTATGGTCCACCTGATAACCATGTGATTTTGAGCAAACCACCAGCTGTCAACGGATTTGATTAGTCTTTACCAAAAGCCGTTTGCTTCTGGACTAGCCAACTCTTGATGGACTAAGTCAACATCTTGGTGAGCTGATTACCAATTATGGTTTTTCCACGGCCTTTACCACAAGTCATAATCTTGCGGGCTAGCCAACTCATTCACTTTATGGGATATGGCGAGTTGATTTACCATACAATTTTGGGAAAATTGCAAGCCATCAATGGATTTGAGATATCTTTACCAAGAGCCGTTTGGTCCTGGATTAGCCAATCCTTTTGTGCTTTAGACATGGCGGACTGATAACCACAAAAATTTTGAAATAAAGTGAAAAAAATTATGAAAAATTTAGGCCAAAATGGGGGTACTTAGAAAGTATTTTGTGATAAAATTCGCAAGAATTCCCCCCCCCCCCCCACACTAGAATTGAATATTGTCCTCAATATTCAAAGTCCCGACTATTATGCCGATTCTCTGAACGGAAAAAGCTAATATTCGAAACTAACTGTGGAAATATCGATTTTATTTTTCACTTTATTTATATGTACATATAAACATTTTTTTTTTAGATTTATATACTTTTCAAAAGGTGGGGGACGGCCACTCCCCCACACTAGAGTGGTAGAAAGTAGAAAGAAGTCAGAGATATGGGTGAAAACCCATATTTTGCTAATTTTTGTTCACCGAGTCACTAGCTTGACTCGATCCCCGAATTCATTGGTCCATGGGGAAAGTTTGGAGATCCGGGACAACCATGGATGGTATGTCCTCTCTAAAATAATGTTTCAAACGATGACCATTCACTTTGAAGTTGGGACCTTCGGGTTGAGATAACTCAACAGTCCCGTATGGATATACTTTAGCAACAGTGAATGGTCCAGTCCATCGGGTTTTTAATTTCCCCGAGAAGATCTTTAACCTTGAGTTGAAAAGAAGGACTCTGTCACCGACGTTGAAAACGCGGTTCTTAATCTTAGAGTCGTGAATCTTCTTTGTCTTTTCTTTGTAGATCAAAGAGTTCTCGTAGGCTTGATCACGAAGTTCGTTTAATTCATTGAGTTGAACCTTACGGTGATCACCCACTTTATGAAGATCATAGTTTGCATGTTTCAAGGCCCAGTAGGCTTTGTGCTCGAGCTCGATAGGTAAATGACACGCCTTCCCATATACAAGCGTGTAGGGAGTACCCCCGATGGGTTTTTGTAAGCTGTACGGAAGGCCCAGAGTGCATCATCTAGTTTATCCGACCAGGAAGCACGGTTTTCACCTATGGTCCTCTCAAGAATCCGCTTAATACCACGGTTTGAAACCTCCACCTGCCCACTTGTTTGTGGGTGATACGCGGTAGAAAGACGGTGAGTAACACCATACTTAAGCATGACCTTTGCGAATTGATCATTGCAAAAGTGTGTACCGCGATCACTAATGATGGCACGGGGAGTTCCAAAAGAGCAAAGAGGGATTTCAAAAATTTCACAACAACTCGGGCATCGTTGGTGGGTAAGGCCTTTGCCTCAACCCATTTTGACAAGTAGTCAACAGCCACGAGAATGTATTTGTTTCCACGAGAAGATGGGAATGGCCCCATAAAATCAATGCCCCAGACGTCAAAGATTTCACAAACTTGAATGACATTTGGTAGCATTTCGTTCTTTTGTGAAATATTCCCGTGACGCTGACAAGCGTCACAAGCTTTGACTAACTCGTGGGCATCCTTATAAATCGTGGGCCAATAGAAACCGGAATCAAACACCTTTTTGGCGGTGTAGTTAGGACTATGGTGGCCCTCGGTGGGTCCAGCATGGCAAGCCTTGAGAATATTAGTGGCTTCCTGTCCGTATACACATCGCCTAATAACTTGATCGGCACAGATTTTGAAGAGATAGGGGTCGTCCCAGAAGTAATGTTTAACGTCTTTGAAGAATTTGTTCTTCTGTTGGGACATCATCCCCTTCATGATGAAGTTACCCGCATGGTAATTTGCATAGTCGGCAAACCATGGGGTAGTAGAGTCACCACGAAAAGCAACCGCATTGAGTGTCTCGAGAGGAAATGTGTCATTTAGTTCCTGTTTCTCGGACACATCCTGGTGAGGGTTTTCTACCCCGTTTGGGTCGACATATCTACCCCGTTTATTAAACACTGTGGAAAACTAGAAGGGGGGTTGAATAGTTTTAAGTCTTTTTAATTCGTTATAAAAGATAGTTTTAGTGTTTTCTTGGTTTTTAAAATTTAGATTCGATAATATATGATCTCAAGTCTTGCACAATATAAACAACTATCAATGAGTAAGATATAGCAATGATAAGTAAGGAAATAAATGAGAGATGGAAAGATCGAACTGCGAGACAAGAGATTTATAGTGGTTCGGCTACAAGGACACCTTCCTTGCCCTACTCCACTCCCCGAGCACCTAACTCGAGAGTTTTCTTCACTATATCAACAAGCTCCCTTATGGCGGAGAAAACCTTACACACCAATTTACACACCACAACTTCTTCACAACTAAACCACAACTTCTTCACACCAATCTATTTCACAACTAACTACTTCACGCCTATCTTCTTCACACCAATTTTCTTCACAACTAACAACTTCACACCTAGCTTCTTCACTACAATCTAATTCCTAACTTTTCTTCTTCACACCAAACAACTAACTAATCACACAATCAATATACCTAGCACAACTATCTACAATCAAATATTCACAACAATCTTCACAAAGAATTATGTAAATAATCTTGATGATGTACCAACAACTTGGATGTGGAGATCACAACAAGTTGTAATACTTCTTGTCTTGGAGGATAGAAGTATTATTCTCTTGCACTTGAGAGGATGATGTTTGAATCACTTTGAAACAAAGAATTATGTATTTATGATCAAAGGATTAAGAGAATAGAAATGGGGATCTAGAACAGAAAGTTTAGGAGTGCAAAAGGTGAGAAAATTCTGTGGGATGAACTAGTATTTATAGGGAGAAAATTTACTGTTCTGGAGCGTGGCCGGTCCCCTTAATGATTAAGGGGGCCGCCTAAGGAATTAAGGGGGCCGCCCCTTCAGAACGTTGGATTTTCTTGTCTTCTAATGGGGAATATTTTTCTGGATAAAATTTGCCATTTTTGGTTGGAAATTTGAAATCATATATTTATAATGAATTAAACATATTCTTTTAATTCCAAAAGTAATTTTGTAAAAGATATAGAATGTTTAATACATTTTATAAAAATTCTAGTGATTAGAAAAATTTCCTTTGATCATGAAATGCAATAAACACTTTGTTTATTCATACCTTAAGTGATATGGATGCAAAGACAAACATTAAGCACTAAAAACTTGTTTACGTCATAAGTTTTAGATTAATGAGTTTATGCTTTGTAATTATCAAAACATAGAGATATTGTTAATATACTAACAATGTTTTTAGACATTATTTATGTCAACAAACAGGTCAGGTTCGGGTTAGGAATAAAACAAACGTATCGACCCGGCAACCAGTTTAAGTTTTTTTCTTAATTAAAAATTATTTATATTTAATTATACGGGTTAAATGGGTTAAACGGGTCGACCCACTAACACGTTTAACCCATTTAACTCGTGTAATGTGCTAACTTTTATATATAAAATGGATTAAATGGGTCAACTCGAAATCCGTTTAACATATTCAACCCATATAACCTATTTAACCTGTCAACCTAAGTATATATATGGGTTAAATGGGTCAGGTTCAGGTTGGGGTTTTCTGACCCGCCAACCTGACAACCCGAACCTGCCAACCCGAACCCGACCCGAATTGCCACCCCTACTCTTGGGGTGGTAGCGGCTGTGATTTAGATGGCTATGGTGGTGGAGGATGGGATGGTAATGTATGTGTTTATGGTGAGTTGAGAGAAAAAAGATGAAACTAAATGGATGAGAGTGAGTGTTATGAGAATTATATATTTTGTTGGTACGGTACTTTTTAAGAATGGGTGTTGGTTAGGTGTGTGTAAATTTAGGCTTGGATGTTGGTCCGGTTGTCTGAATCTTAAAGTTAAAGGGTAGGAATTAGGTTGGGATGTTGGTGTTTTATAAGGGAGTATAGATATATATAAATATATAAATAATATGTGTTTATAAGACGAGAATATGAGAAGGAGACGAGTGCAAAAGACGACGGGAGTATATGTATATAATTTCGCCAGACTAAGGTATTGCCGTGCCCTCACGCAATGTCATCACCTCACGCTTAAGAGATAAATAATTTCAAAACCTCTCTTTACTGACGTTGTAAAGTAGCAATGATGTTCAAAAGAGATAGTAAAATCATTTATTCTCAAAAACGCTCCGTTTTCCGATTTTCATAAATAACAACTACTACTACTCTTTTTGTACTTTTTCATTTATATATGTGACGGTTTGCCTTGACTTTCATTATCAATTCTTATCTGTTGATAATTTTTAGGGTCAACGAGTAGAAACACTTCTCACAGAGAAGAGACCATACGGATAAAAATCGTCATCCTTGATTTTTCACAAGCTCCCAAACTAAGCGTAAAATCGAGATCATTGTTTATCCACAAGTTAGGTGCTAACACTACCCACAAAAGTTAATTGTGTATTACCTCTTGTTCCCAAGTCCTAAGTTTTGTATCTCAAGATTTTAATTTGTGAGAAATGAATTGCTTCATATTTTCTCGTTTCGATATTTGTTAGTCCGATAAGAGCACAAAATTTGAACGCTAAGTAGTTTCCAAACTTTCCCTCGAAAACCCCTGCATACAGAAATCGGGTCCACATGAAGGTCTCTAATTTAAAACGATTTGTGGAGGTCCCCCTTTTTATTTACGACCGAGACATACCATGTTTGATACCCGAAACGGAAGCTTTTTATTAGGGAAACCCCCGGAGTCGAAGCTTGGCATTTTTTGCATAATCATAAGCACTTTAATAATACTTTGGTCCTTAGTCCTTTATTTCTTTTACAATCAACGGTTTATGAGCCGCCAAGATGTAAGAGCTTTATTATGACTTTGGATTTCTATCCGCTGCTTTTTTATAGCTTTGGATTCCTCTGCCTTTTTATTTGGCTTTGGACTATTATTATTGATATTCATAATCATATGCCAAACCCCGAGTCCTATGGTTTTTACTAAGATCACAACATCGGCTGCGAACCGGCAAGATGCAATAGTCTATTTTACCGTAACACTGGCAGTACCCCTATATGTACCAAACCCCCATATGCAGAGATTTTGTTGGGAACGAGAAAAAACTAAGTATTGCCCAAACCGTATACCCTTAATTAATCCTAGAGATCTATCATTATTGGTGTGCAAGCTTGTGGGAACAAGGAGGCCACAAGTACCTTTCGTGGGCTCTAAAGAGATCCAACTACTCCACGTTTAGCATAAAACTTCTAAATAAACTCTATCATTCCTCGATCTCCGCAAATTTAAAATCCCAAGTAATGGGATCCGCGGATGCTTAGCCATAATTTTTTGATTATTTTGGTTAAGGGAGACGAGCTAGGGCTCAACACGCCCGGTCAAGTTGAAACATTTATTTCTACTCTCGCCGGTAGGAAAGTCAAAACAAGGTGTCAAATCTTATTATTCATATCATATATTTTTTCATTTTTTCTTCTTTTTTTTTTTTTTTTTTTTTATAAAGTGGTGACAAAAATTTAAAATTTTAGTGGAAAACGGAGTTGCGTAAGTTAACAGCTCAAACGAAGGTAACAGGTCAAATCGAATCGAAGATTCACCCCCCCCCCCCCCCCCAGACTAAAGTGAAACATTGTCCTCAGTGTTTTAAGGGTAAAGGTAATCCTACGTAAAATCTAAGGCCGTTTATTAAGTATGCCAAGAGATAAACGTTAGTCGATAATATTTTGGATATGGTGAATTTCCGAAAGAGCAGCGAAGGATGAGACTCGAGTGGAGAGAACGACAAACCACGAGCACGAGAGTCCTCAAACTTCGGGGAAATTCCTGAACATTCATAAACAACCACGAAAACACGAGTTTGAAAAGGGTCGCCCCCCTCACGTCACGTTAATAGAAAATAAAGAAAATGAAATGGATAAGCATGGGGTGCCTCCCATGAAGTGCTTGTTTTCGTTTACCGAGTCACATGAGCTTCACTCGATCCCCGAATTTAATCGTCCTTGGGGAAAGTTTGGAGATCCGGGACAACCATGGGTGGTATGTCCCCTCCGAAGTAATGTTTAATACGATGACCATTTACCTTAAAATTGGGACCATTAGATTGTGCAAGCTCAACGGTTCCATAAGGAAATACTTGGGTAATGGTGAATGGTCCAGACCAACGGGTTTTTAACTTGCCCGAGAAAATCTTTAATCGAGAATTGAAAACAAGGACTCGGTCACCAACATTGAAGACGCAATCTTTAATTTTAGCATCATGAATCCTCTTTGTCTTCTCTTTGTAGATCAAAGAATTCTCATAGGATTGATCACGAAGCTCGACTAATTCATTCAATTGAACTTTACGGTGATCACCCGCGGTTTGAAGGTCAAAATTAGCATGTTTTAAGGCCCAGTAGGCCTTGTGCTCAAGTTCAAAAGGCAAATGGCAGGCCTTCCCGTAAACCAGCTTGTATGGAGTGCACCTAATGGGTGTTTTGTAAGCTGTACGGAAGGCCCAAAGTGCATCATCTAATTTATCGGCCCATGAAGCACGATGTTCACCTACGGTCCTTTCTAAAATTCGTTTCAAGCCACGATTGGAGACCTCAACTTGACCACTAGTTTGTGGATGATATGCCGTAGAAAGACGATGTGTGACACCATATTTGAGCATAACTTTTGCAAATTGGTCATTACAGAAATGGGTCCCACGATCGCTTATAATAGCACGAGGTGCACCAAATCGGGCGAAGAGGCTTTTAAGAAATTTTACTACAACTCGGGCGTCATTGGTGGGTAGCGCCTTCGCTTCAACCCATTTAGACAAATAATCGACGGCCACGAGTATATATTTGTTACCACGAGAAGACGGGAATGGACCCATGAAATCGATACCCCAGACGTTAAAAATTTCACTGACTTGGATGGCATTTTGAGGCATCTCGTCCTTCTGAGAGATTTTTCCTTGACGCTGGCAAGAATCACAAGATTTAACCAACTCATGAGCATCCCGGTAAATCGTCGACCATTAGAAGCCGGAATCAAATACTTTTTTAGCGGTGAAGTTGGCACCATGATGTCCCCCCGTGGGTCCATTGTGGCATGCCATAAGAATTTTAGCGGCTTCTTTGCCGTGAACGCACAGCCGGATCACTTGATCCGCACATATCTTAAACAAGTAGGGGTCGTCCCAGAAATAATGCTTAACATCTTTGAAGAATTTTTTCTTCTGCTGGAACGACATCCCTTTACGGATAAAATTCCCCGCATGGTAATTCGCAAAGTCGGCGAACTATGGGGTACTAGAATCACAATGTGATAAACTCCCCAGTGTCTCGAGAGGAAATGCTTCGTTAATCTCCTTTTTTCTCGAAAACACTTTGGTGGGGTTTCTCTAAACGTGATAGGTGATCAGCAGCAAGGTTCTCAGCTCCCTTTTTATCTCGAATTTCAACATTGAATTCTTGAAGGAGTAGAACCCACTACATCAAACGTGGCTTAGCATCTTGCTTTTCCATAAGGTACTTAAGAGCCGAATGATTCGTATACACTATGCATTTCTTTAAAAGCAAATAAGGTCGAAACTTTTCAAAAGCGTAAATGACGGCTAACATCTCTTTCTTAGTAGTCGTATAATGGTATTGAGCGTCGGTCATTGTTTTACTAGCATAGTGTATCGGCTGAAAATGCTTAGACTTGTGTTGCCCCAGGACTGCACCAATGGCATAATCGCTAGCATCGCACATTAGCTTGAAGGGCAAGTCCCAATCGGGGGCAACTAAGATGGGAGCCTCCGTTAACTTCTTTTTAAGAATATTAAATGCGTCGATGCATTCATTTGAGAAGATAAACGGAGCATCTTTTTCAAGCAAGTGGGTCAGGGGCCGGGCTATCTTAGAAAATTCTTGAATGAAACGTCGGTAAAAGCCGGCATGACCGAGAAAACTTCTAATTCCTTTAACGGTGGTGGGATGAGGTAATTTTGCAATCACGTCGACTTTAGCTCTATCGACCTCAATCCCGGATTTCGATATCTTATGGCCGAGGACAATGCCCTCTTTGACCATGAAATGGCATTTCTCCCAATTTAGAACCAAGTTGGTGTCTTCACACCGTTTCAGCATATTTTCTAAATGGGAGAGGCACAAAGTGAAAGAATCTCCATAAATCGAGAAATCATCCATGAAAACTTCCATGGTTTTCTCGATCATATCCGAGAATATCGACATCATACACCTTTGGAACGTGCCTGGAGCATTGCATAAGCCGAAAGGCATACGACGATAGGCAAACGTACCATAAGGGCAAGTAAAGGTAGTCTTTTCCTGGTCCAGAGGGTCAATTGGTATTTGAAAATAGCCGGAAAATCCATCAAGAAAACAATAGAACTCATTTCCCGCTAGGCGTTCTAGCATTTGATCCATAAATGGAAGTGGGAAATGGTCCTTACGAGTCGCATCATTCAATTTACGATAATCAATACAAACTCTCCATCCGGTAACAAGACGTGTCGGAATCAATTCATTATCTTCATTGGTTACGACGGTCATTCCACCTTTCTTCGGTACGCAATGGACCGGGCTAACCCAAGAGCTATCCGAGATTGGATAAATCATTCCGGCATCGAGGAGTTTGATAACTTCCTTTTTGATAACCTCATGAATTTTTGGGTTAACCCGTCGTTGTTGCTTGGAAGAGTACCCGAGCCCGAGGGTCGATCATTTAAAGACTTCTTCAATTCGGACATTTGATTAATTAACATTTTATTCATCTCCTCTTGACTTTTCATAAACTGCTTAAGTAATTCATCCGAAGACGACTGATTCACAACTGGATTTTGAAAATTTTGACCACGATTGTTGTTATTGAAACCTTGATTCTGAAAATTCTGATTTCCATGATTATAATTCCCATGATTAACATTTCTAAAATTTCCATGAAAATTCCCTTGATTCGGGCCTTGATTATAATTTCCCCGATTTTGATTTTGAAAACCATGATTTTGATTTTGAAAACCATTGTTCATCCGATTTTGATTAACATTGTGATTCTGATTAAATTGATGATTTCGGTTTTGCACATTTTGATTAACTTGATTGACTTGATTAACTTGAGTCGGTTGATTGAAACCGGGTGGTCCAACATAATGATTCGAACGGTAGCTAAGAAGATTTCGGTCACCCTGTGGTTGGTATCCGTTACCGCCCATATTGTAGGTTCCCGAAGTAGCATACACATTCTCGTGAGTGAAGCCACCGGTGGCTTGGCACAAGTCTCACAAACATTGTTGACCATATTGACTTGATTTTGATTCTGAGACGTTTGGTGCATTCGTAAAACAGCAGTCGATAAATCATCGAGTTTCTTAGTAATTGCGGCTATTTCAGAATTAGACTTAGAAGAATTGTGAGTAACGGTTGTTCTTGACTCATTCCTCTCGGCAGAGGAATCCCAGTAATTGTAATGAGCAGTCATATTCTCAATAAGTTCGTAACAATCTTCAGGACGTCGTTTCAGAAAAGTTCCACCCGCAGCTGCATTGATCGTGTCCCGATGTCGCAAAGTCAAACCATTGTAAAACGAATCGATTATTGTAACAAGAAGCATGTTATGGTTTGGACATCGATCAATAGCAAGCTTATAGCGTTCCCAAGCTTCGAATAAAGATTCGTCGGGAAGCTGACGGAAATTGCTAATATCGTTTCGAAGTTTCGTCACCATCGATGGTGGAAAATATTTCGCCAAGAACTTCGATACCATTTCTTCGAAGGTATGAATCGAGTTCTTAGGAAGACGATCAAACCAAGCGGTGGCATGATGTGTAAGAGAATAGGGGAAGAGAGAAAGACGAAGGGCGTCATCGGAGACCCCATGTTGTTTCATACTTTGGGTGACGGTTAAAAATTTGTCGAGATGCTTGTTGGCATCGTCACCCGGTAATCCGTGAAATTGGCATGAATTCTGGACTTGTTGAATCATGTGGTGCTTAAGTCCAAAATCCGTAGCCTCAATATTGAGAGGGGCAATCGGACCACCTCTACCGTGCATTGTCGGTTGACACAGCTCCTCCATCGTTCGGAGATCGGGAGCTGGTGCATTTTGAACAACACCCACCGGAGGGTGTTGATTGTTGTGGTTATTTTGTTCCATTTCCGTAACGTTTGGGAAACGAACTTTGTGTGTGTGACGTATCAAACTCTCGGGGTTCGATAATGGAGAAATAAGACGTTTAGAAGATGAACGGGTGTTCATACACAACAAAAACTCAAATTTTGAAAGAAATAAAAGGAAAATCAAATTTGAAAAGGAAAATCTTTTTGTATTTTTTTGTTTTTATAAAGCAAAATTCAAAAACTTATACTTTTGTTTTTTTTTTCTTTTTCAAACGTTACGTTAATCGTAAACCGTTTCCTCTAAATCTACTTGTGACGGAACGGGAGAGAAGAATGGATCTCTCTTCAGCTTGCAATTTAATGTCAAAGCTTCCGTATTTTCCGCTTATTCGGTCGTAGAATTAAAGTAATCCGATTAGCAACTAATTTCACACGTAGTTATATTGGGAGACTTATTTGGTTTACAACGCCCTTCCTTTCGGTCGAGTCGAGGCTGTAACTTTATTATTTTTTTTGGTATTTTTTAAAACACTTTAGGAAAAGTGTTTTTGATTTTTCAATTTTTATAGTTTTTATAGAAAATATATACAATGAAGGTTTTCAAAACACAATTTCGAAAAACGAAAACGAAAAATTCACTTCAACCTTCCCCGGCAGCGGCGCCAAAATTTTGATTCGTTGAAAAATCAAGTTATATATAGTATAGTATTACTCAAGGGATCCGCAAAGAAATACGGATAACCCGAGGTCGTAGTCCGTGTGAAGGATGAATGGAATTTCGAATTCCTGGTTCGTGAAACGTGTCGTGAAAGTGGTAAAAAGTGATTTGATGAGATTATACTAATGAAATAGTAAATGAAGCACAAATAATCAACTAAACACGTAATTCAAGTAAGGCAACTAAGAACGTAACGTATAATCGAAAACGTAAGCTAAAACGGAAAATAAACGTTAACGTACGAAATAAAACGCGCCTTTTAAGCTACGCTACTCCTACGGACTTGGAAATAATTTTGAAAAGTTAAAAATGATAAAAGAAAATTTTGAGAAAAAGAAAAATATTTTTTTGACTTTTTGTTTATTTTTTATGAATTAAAAACTAATTTAACTGATTAAAAAATAAAAGAAAATGCAAATAAAGTGAGAAAAATGAAAAATAAATTTTGAAAATTATAAAATAACTAAAAATAATTTTCTAAAATATTTTTGGATTTTTCTGGGGTTTTTCTGATTTTTTTGGATTTTTTAGTAATTAAAAAGTATTAAAAATTGATTAAAAATGAAAATTAATTAAGAAAAATAGCAAATCAACTCAGAAAAATATGAAAATTTCAGGGAAAATCTAAAATAATATTTTGAAACTAGGAAAAATATAAAAATTGAAAAATAAGCACTAGAAGTGCTTAATGGGCAAAAACAGCTTATTTGAAAGTACTTATTGATTAGCAATTTGACCAAATCTTGACCCAAACTTTGACTAACTGATTTTTAGACTTAAATAAGCTTGATGGAACATAAATGAGTTCAATTGATCACAGAAGCAAAGGATTGGGCACAAATAAGTTCAAATAAGCTATAATGAAAAAGCTATAATCACAGCAGAATAAGCAATTGGCTAAATCTGAATGGAAACAGCAATTAGCAGCTAAGTGATGCTCAAATGAACCAATAAACTCAAAGTATGATCACTAATAAGCACTTGCAGCCCTTGTTATGAAAACAGATTACTAGTTCCAATGACTCAACTTGAGAAGCCAAATAAGCTGAGCAGATAGGCTTAGAAAAGCAAACTTGTGGGTGCAAGTTATTTACTTACAATCTGAGAACTCAAAAACTCCAACAATTCTGATTTCAAAGCTTAATTACTACTCTAAAAGTACTCTAGAAATTGCTTCAAAAACTGATGTGCAGGGGAATTATATGCTCAAACAATCAACTTAAGCTAAGATTTTCAATAAGCAATTGGATTTCAAAACAACTTTTTCTTTTTGATAATGTTTCCTTAACTGCTAAACTCCACAAATCAGTAAACAAAAAGTATTTTCAACAAAAATTTAAAACTAGAAAAGCTCACAAAAATCTGTCCAAAACCTGAGTTCAGAATCTGTTTGACTTTTTGATTTGAAAATTACTTTGACTAATTTGAATCTAGATTAGTCTTAAATGATTTCCTAGGTTGTAAGTAGCTAATATGCAACTAAAATAAGCTATCTAAACTACAATAGTGTCTGATTATAAGCCAATGCAATCTAAATACCCTAACAGTTATACTAATAATAATGATATGAGAAGATTTGACTATTTAAACTAGAACCTACTGAGTTTATGCAAGACTAAGCCTATTTGAACCCCAAGTGTGATATCTAAACCTACAAACACCTCTTGAATCAATAAGTACACAGCAAACCAGCCTGAACCAAACACTCCTTTGAGTGACTGTCTTAACTAATACACCACATAATCAACCAAATGTGGTCCAAACTCAATTCACCACCAAAACTAGATCCAACTACCTTTAAATGAAACAGAAACACAGAGCTTAGATGCAAACAAACTTAGAAACAAGATTCACAAATCCAAATGATGTATGACAGATTATGATGAAACAGTAATGAAATATTATCAACTCAAACTCAACAAATCCAAACTGAGTTAACAAACAACTACTAATCTATCAGTAAAGCAAATAAGCATAATCCATATTACACAGAACAGATCTAAACTACTCTATATTATTTTTAGAGGAATTTAGAAAAAAAAAAACTTACAATACCACCTCAGCCAAACAGAGATGGTCTCCCACACACACTATCTTTAGATAGGCTAACTGCTCCTTGTTAGCTACCTTTTCTCCAATAAGCTTTAGCTTATTATGAATAAGCTAATCAGTTGACCATGTTTGACTTTTTGAGGAATATAGAGATTTTGAGTAAGGTGCCAAAGTAAGCTTCACAAAAGCTATAATAAGCTAATATGAAACTGATTAAACTAAATACAAGCTTATTGAAGCTTGTTGAATTAAGTACTTGATTTTTTTTATTATATTTTTTATATTTTATTTATTTATTTATTTATTTTTCGTTTTTGATTTAAGTAAACTGAAAACAATATTAAGTAACTTTAAATGAAAAGTAAAGACAGAAATAAGATAAGCAATAATAATAAGAACAATAAGCTGAAAACAGATTATAAGTAATAAGCAGTTTAATAAGAAATAAGTAAATAAAGAAACAAGTGAACTAACTCAAATAAACTTTCATTAATATTGAAAAAAACATTACAAAATTACTCTAACAGCATAACATTACATTAAAAATGGCACACTAAATGACTAGGGGGAGGGGGTATTTATACACGATTTGGGAGCTGCTAGGGTTGAGGAGCCTTCTGGAAGTGTGCTTCTTTGAATTAATATTAACCCTCAGATCGCCCTTGGTCCCCAAGCTTGTGATATCAGCCGTTTGATTGATTGATGGATGTGATTGATCCTCCGTGTGCATTCCTATTGGTCCACGTACCCCATCTTACATTCTCTGTCATAGTTGTCAGTTTCTAGAAGCCAATCATGAGATAATAATTACTTACGTGGGGTTAATTTGGTGGGAGGGTTATTAGGGTTCATGTAACAGTAACTTCCCTGGGTAACTTGTGAAATTGGGGGGCGGGAATGGGATTTGGGGGTTTTTATTAATTTGGGTTTGACCGGGTTTAGATTGTGGGGTTGACTCGGGTAATATAAGGCAGGCCGGGTAAAGGAGTTGGGTGGTGGGCTGTTGTGTTGTTTTGGGCTTTGGAGTTTTTTGGGTTAAGGTATAATACAAGGGAATGGATCCGGTTGTATTTTTTTTATAGTAATTTTATTAGTTAAGGACCAAAATTGCATAATCTGAAACTTTGAGGGACCAAAACTGCCATTCATCCAAAATATTTTCCAAGGGCATTAATTGACAATCTCTGACTTATGGAGGATCAAATTTGATTTTTCTTCGAATATTTCTTCAAGGGACCTCTTTTGTCAATTTCTGAAAGTGCAGGGACTAAAATTGCCAACCCTTCAAACTTTGTCCAGGGACTATTTTTGCAACTTTGATGAATCACTGAGGACTTCTAATGATAATATGAGCTTTCTTTGATCATTTTGCTTCCCCGGCGCCGGCTTTTGACCTTTTTCCATTCTCGTGCTCGTTTTTGTCGGTTTTGGCATTGTTTTTGTTCATTTTTCTCATATCCGTACCTGCACATACAAAAATACAAAAACATGCGTTCTCTTGGCATTTTTGGTTAGTATTTGGTATTTTTGGTCAGAATTAAGGTCTAAAAAGGATGTGTGATTAATCACTCATCAGTATATGTATATGTGTGTGTGTGTGTGTGTGTGTGTGTGTGTGTGTGTGTATGAGTATATGTATATGTATTTGAATAATATCTATGAAAAACTACAAAACAAGCTATAACATATATAAACTAGATACTAAGCTAAGCATGCAATCTTGACATAAAAATTAAAAGAGATATGTACCTTTTTGTCTTCATTCTTCAATGTCTTCAAAAAGATGGTATGATCTTGTAGAAGAGGATAGATAACCAAGTTTGCCGAAGTATGACGAATTCATCTTGTTGGTCCCCATTGTCTCATTTGACCAAAGTTGCTTGGTCCAAACATGTTTTGCATTTGACTTGGGTGTATATATGGTGGAATCATTCCCCAAGGATTGAAGTTTCACATTTGATGATTATTGTGAAAGTTTCATCTATTTTGGTTTACTCTAGGTTGAGGAGTTTTAGACCTAGGATGAGGACTACTTGGTTTTCTAGGTGGTGGAGTTTTAGATCTTATTTTTTGTTTAAGGGGTTCTACTTCGGGTTTCAAAGATAATTTACGAAAGCTTTTAATTTCTTCATCACTTGCAATAGGTACTAGTCTATCTTTCAAAAGTGTATACTTTGGTTTTGACTCTAAAGGTTTTAGTTCACTAGTTTCACCTTCAAACTTTACATTTTTAGCTTCACTAGTTGCGCTTTGGTTGAGTCATATCCTAAACCGGTTTTATCTCTGGATATTCTTTGAGTACTAATTATCTTACTAAGTGATTGACTACTATTTTCAAATTTCTCAAATCTAGTAATTTCTTCCTTAAGTTGTTCATTCTCATTTTTAACAACTAGACATTTTTTACATTCAATAAGACTTTCTTTACCTTTTTCTAAGTTATGTAGCTTAATTTTTAATTCGAGTATTTCATCTTTTAATTGATTGTTAGTGCGTTTTAGTAGTTTATTTTTAGCCATGACTTTATGTCCTAGTTTGTATAATTTACTATATTCGCTATCTAAGTCTTTTTCATCTAACGATAAATTATCATCACTATAGTATTCGGTTTCGGAATGTACCTCATCAGATGCCTTTGCTATAAGACACTTTTCTTCTCTTGTTGTCTCCTTTTCTTCATTGTCACTATCGCTCCATGCTCCTCCTATAAAGGCCTTTTGGTTTTGACTTCTTGATAATTTCGGACATTCTCCAATAAAATGATTTGGATCTCCGCGCTTGAAGCACTTTCTTTCATTCTTGCTACTCTTGTCGTCCTTGTTTCTTTGGGATGTTTTTCTTTCATCATATGGTTGTCTAATGTTTCTTCCTCGTCTTTTAAAGAATTTCTTGAAGTCTCTTACGACCATAGCATATTCTTCATCGTCGCTTTCGGAGGTTGAGTATTCTTTGTCACTAGAATCCTTTTTAGCTTTCAAAGCAATTGATTTGGTTTGCTCCCTTTTTCCTTTTACCATTTCGGAGTCTTTCTTTATTATTACTTCATACAATTTCAAATTTCCAATTAGCTCGTCAAGTTGTAAGGTTGATAAATTTTTTGATTCCTCAATAGCGTCACCTTAGCACGCCACTTCGGATGGAGAGTCCTAAGAAATTTCCTTACAAAATTCTTGCTAGAAAAGTTCTCATCAATTGCTTCTAAACTTGTGATGATTGTGTTAAATCTAGCAAAAGAATTATCAATTGATTCCTCTTCCGGAATCGTAAATTGTTCATATTGTTGTAAGTAGATTTATTTTATTATCTTTGACTTGACTATTACCTTGGTGAGTGATTAGTAAAGAATTCCAAATTTATTTTTCGGTTTTATACATAAAAATTCTTTCATATTATTTGCGTGATAACGCATTATAAATTACCATTTTAGCCTCATTATTTTTAGCAAGTTTCTTTTTTAAATCATCGTTTTGTTTTTCAAATGCTATAATTTCATCCCTTTTAGTTTCGGGATTATTTTGTATAGAAGGAAAATCACCATTAGTAATAACATGCCAAAGATCTAGATCCTTTGATTTCACATAAGTTTCGAATCAATTTTTCCAATAAAGAAAACCATCACTTTCAAATAGTGAGTCTTTCATAGATTGACCTTCTAAATATTTTTCAGATTCCATAGATCGTTTCAAGTTTTAAAATACAGTTTATTTTAAAAAATCTTGTTTAACGTAGCTCTGATGCCAATTGTGGAAAACTAGAAGGAGGGGTTGAATAGTTTTACGTCAATTTAGATTATAAAAACTTTGTTTTCAAAAAAAAAAAAAAAACTTCGATTCTTGTTTATGTGAAATACAACACTTGCACTATATGAACAATTTAATCTAACTAACTAACCAAATATAATGTAAATATGAAAGTAAAGAAAAGATAGAGTTATAAAGATCAAACCACAACAAAAGGATTTATAGTGGTTCGGCTACGAAGCTCCTCTTCGCCCTACTCCACTCCTCGAGTCTCTTACTCGAGAGTTTTCTTAACTATGTCAACAAACTCCCTTGTGGCGGAGAAACCTTACACAACTTTTGCTTACACCAATTTACGACACTAAGCTAAATGTCGAGTTCTAATATTATCTAGAACCAATCTCACAACTTCTTCACGACTTGGCACACCTTCTCACAACTTGTACACACCACTACTACTTCACAACTTCTCACTACTTCACTAGTTCTTCTTCACACCACTACTTCTACTATGCTAAATTACACACCCACCTAAATCTACTTATTACAAGCACCACACAACTTATATATATATATATATATATATATATATATATATATATATATATATATATATATATATATATATACACACACACACACAACCTACACAACTAATCTTCAATACTTCTTTATTTGAAATGGAATGAGTATTCTCACTACTACAAAAAAACTTAAAGAGATCACCTCAAATAGATCAGTTCAAGAAAAGGCCGATCTATTTGAGATAAATAGATCATTTGTTACATAAAAAGCCGATGTAATTATATTTTCACTTAAAAAGATCAGTTACTCACAAAACCACCGATCCATTTGTGAAAAATTCAAGCGGGCTTTATACTCTTCCAACTTTTCATTATCCCGCTTTCACAAAAAAAGGTTAATAATGCACACATCCCACACCATCTCCTTTACCAAAATCACAACCCCCAATATTCCAAATATTCATCAGATCTTAAATTAAAATTCAATGACAGTAAGTTCATATGTTGATCTTCTTCATCTTTAATTCAATCCCCATATTAATTACTAAACCCTATGTTTTTCAAAATCACCAACCTTCAATCGCGATCAAAATCACTCTGCCTCCGCCGTCTCTTCGTACACAGCCCGTTGCAACAGATTCGTTATCTAGGTTGTAAGTTATTTATTAGGTTTCGAATTCAATATAATCTGTGGTGACATCATTGACATGGTTTTTTTAAATTGTTGATGTTTAAAAGTATGTGAAATGAATGTTAGATATGTATTCTAGTGGTAGGGAATGTTTCATTTTGCCTTTAAGTGGTAGGGATTCACTGCAACTGAATATGGGTCGGTTTTCGTTTCGCATGGTAGCAAGATTACATCTTTTGATTGGTCTTCGCAAAGAAAGTCAACTACTTTGACTCAGTTTAATGCTATTGATTCTTTGTTATGTTTGTCGAATAATGTTGTTGCAGCTGGTGCTACTGATTTCTGTGGGTTGCAGATTATTGATCTTGAGTCGGGTTTCGTTGAAAAGAGTTTGGAGTGGGAGAATGTGACTAAGTCTGGTTCGACGGTTCAGGGAGTTGGGGTGAGCAATGAGTTTTTGTTTACGAGTTTTGAGTCGAGTCGTAGGAATTCTAATTACTATATTGGTTTATTACTAGGAAAGATCAGCAATGTGTCCAGGTTTGCAAAGCTCTGTAAGAAGATCCTGATCATATGAAATTTCTTATTTATTGATTGTTTGTGTACATTAATATTACTTGAATATGTAGAATCATGTGCTTGATATCAATATATCCATTTGGTTACAATTTCTCTTTAACGTGTTAGGATTGGTAGTTGTACGTTGATAGCTGTAGTAGTTATAGACTTATTGTTGTTGGGAACAGAAGTTTGTACGATATCTACGTGATCATTATAGGTTGTTGTAATCCTTATTGTATGGTTAGTTATGGAATCATTTACAGTTAAAAAAAGATATGTATTCTAGTTGTTTGGTTAACATAAGGTAAAATGAATGAGATACTCGCGCATCGACTTAGTAGTCAGTGTTGAAATCCTTAATTTAAGGTTTGAAGTCTTTGTTGATCGAAATACTGACCATAAATCTTGGTGTTTAGTGTAAATCGTAGCATTTAGGTAAGCATGCTCGTGTTAAATAGAACATGCACAAGAACAGCTGTACACAATTGCATTGGCACCTGTTGGAGCTCCTCGTAACCTTGTGGTCGTCCAGTACACATTACAACATTCTTTCTGGTATTGCTTATTGAAACTTCTTTTATTATCTTTAAATAGATCACAGTTCTTAAATAAAAATTGGTGATCAAGTTTTGGTTTCTGTTATAGTCTTGCTATATGTAGATACATCATTATGTTGTTTCCTTAAGATGTCACCGGAAGAATCGTCTAAGGATACATTGTAGTATGTGTTTGTGACACGCCGCAAAAGGTAAGAACATTGGTACCGGATATGACCTCTGCTTGTTTTGCTCTACAACTGCAACAAAGTGGTTTTTGAATGGACAGATTGATGTTGTTTAATCGACTTTGTTGTTGGATAGTTAACGGTGTTGTATTTGTTGAAGAGATATGGTTTCGTGTTGTAACTGGTGGTTTTTTTTAAGCCATGTGTATTGTAATATTACTTGTTACGATTGAACAAATGAAAATTATGTATAATGATGAAAATTTGGATATATATATATATATATATATATATATATATATATATATATATATATATATATATATATATATATATATATATATATATATATATATATATATATATATATTATTTGGAAAAATATTACTAAGATCGGTTCCTAGGTATTAACTGATCTATTTGAGATGTCATTTAGATCGGTTCCCAACCGATCTTTTTATGTTCCCCTCAAATAGATCACCCTTAGTTAGAGTGGTTCATAACCGATCTTTTTGAGGGTTTTCAACCGATCTTTTTAACGTTTTTTGTAGTAGTGTCTTCTCTTGCACTTTGAAAGATGAGGGATTGGATCACTTGAAACAAGAACTAATAAACTTATGATCAAAGGATTTAGAAAGATGATTTGAGAGGATTTGAACATAAAGTTTTAGTGCAAAAGGTGAGGAAAAAATGCAGGATTGAACCAGTATTTATAGGCAAAGAAACCTGGTCACAGGAGCGTACCGGCCCCCTTAAATGGTGGTCAGCCCCCTTAAAATTAGGGGGCGCCCCTTATAATTAAGGGGACCGCCTTCCTGTAACGGCCAGTTTCTTTGTCTTTTTCTGGGGAAAGTTTATTTGGTGAAAATCTAACTGATTTTGATTAAAAATTTGAATTCATATATTTATTATGAATTAAACATTTTCCTTTAATTACCAAAAGTGTTTTTCTAAATATATAGAATGTTTATATTATTTTATAAACTTTGTAATAATTAAATAAACCTTCCTTTGATCATAAAATGTATTAGGTAATTGTTTATTCATACCTTAAGTGATTTAGTTGGATGGAATGATATTTTGTCACTAAATACTTGTTTGCATAATTATTTTACGTTAAATGATTTAACATTTTGTGATCGTCAAAACATAGGGATATCGAGAAATATTAATAACGTTTTTACGCATTATTTATATCAACATATATGATCTATAATGATTACCTCAATGAAGCTAACAATAGCACTGGTGTCTAATCCATTTGGATCCTTCAGGGTTGACAATGCTTCGTAGACCATTGCATTATACCTAGATAACAAAATAAGAATATTAAATATCTTCCATAAATTGAGTCGATGACGTTAAGCATGCGTAAACCAGACATGTAATTATACGAATCTCCTCACTGCCACATACGATCAAAACACAAAGAAAAGAAGAATTCAAATAAGATTGTATTTCCATTTTCCACATGGCCTAATATAGTTCACCAGTAACAATAAAGACATTTAGATAGCGAAAGAGACGTGTAACATACTTTGAAGCGGTCTTCCCATCTAGTAAGCATTTTGAAGAATCTTCCATGATAATATTAGTAGGAACTGGATCAGCTGGAACAATCGCAACTGATGATGAACAAGGAACCTGGGAAATGGGCATAGGGGTAGCAGGAGAATCTGCACCTTTTAGTTTTGGTGTTCGTGACTTTTCCCTTGGACCTTGGCCATTTGCACTGACACTTATATTCCTCCATTTATCCTATAAGAAGGTAACATGATCGCGCAATTAATAAAGATAATCTATGATGTAGTGAGCAAAATATTCCCATCTTGCATTATATGTTTATAAAATCATGTTCATTGTACTTTGATGTGTGATGATGTACCCTCCGATTAGGTCGAAGGACTCCCCTTCGAGTCTGATCGCAACCTACATAATCAAAGGCTCTGGCTAGCCTCCTAAAACTTTCTTTGGCGTAAAACTAATCATCAGTGATCTAGTTACCAAGTGGGAATTCACCAATCGAAGGATTAAGCCCTTCGGGGTATCTCTCGATAAGTTGTAAGGACGGAACAATGCCAAGTCCAAACATTGATCAGACCAAGTCTTACCCACGTCTCCTCTTCCTTATTAGCTCCCCCGCTAAACCAGGAGGAGTGGGACACTAAACCCTAGCGGTTACCACAAGTCATGGGACGCCCCCATGATCTCCTACAAACGTGTGACCACTCTCCAAACTATTTTCTTCCCCTATAAATAGTCTTGGACGATGACAAATCTGGTATGCAATCCATCTCACCTTACTTTACTATACTTTACACTTAAACTCTCATACCAATTACTTATTCACACGCCGGAGGTGGTTCGCAGGGTCCAACCCCTGCGCAATCACTTAACGTAGTGTTTTAGTATTTCTTATTTCAGGTTATATCCGAGCTTGACGTAATCACAACACCCCTTATTTCCCTTGATCACCATCGAAGGCCTGGTAGTGCGATTTATTGTACAATCAGTGGCGCCATCCGTGGGACCCGCTACAATTAGTCCCGTTATTTCCAAGTAAAATAACCAGTCAAATACAGAAAGAGAAGTTACACCCCCACCGGGTTTCTCGACTTTAACCCCTATACCCGTAACTGACACCAACAGCCTTCCGCCAATCACGGCCTCCACTTTTACCACACGATCTCACCCTGAAATAACGCCTAATCACCGTGCATCCTCATCAGCTAATCCAGAACCTATCATTAGCCCTGCCTTCGTTGACGCTAATTACGAAGAGCTAGAGTCCTTGCTAAGGGCTCGAAGGAGGCAAGCAAGGAACACGGAGATGCGAAGGGAGTTAGAATATTCCAGCGATGAATATGATGAGGAGATCGAGATGGAGCCGAGGCCTTCGGCTACTAGAGCTAATCACCCAGTCCTGCGTATTGGGTCACCTGCGAGTAGAAGGACCAATGGAAGGAATGTAGGCTTTGAGGGAGTCCCCGAGAAGACCCCCACAAGGAGAGAGGGAACGATTGTTGAAGGCTCTAATGGGAGGAGCCAACAGAGGGGAAACACGGAGGCAAACCTACCTCTACTGCTAGCTGCACATTTGGGAAGAACCAAAGCAGGGATTCCACTACAGCCCTCCCATGCATCCAGTGTGGGAGGTAACCCATGTTCATTCAACACAGGAGGAAGTCTTCCTCCCGTCGGTATGTACCCCCAGTTTCCAGCTCAAAGTTATCCTCCAAACCTTTATCCCCCCATGAATGGGCAACCTAGCAATCAATATCCCTCACAAACTACCGTACCCTATAACCATCACATGATATACCCTCCGTATACCATGTATAATAGTTACCCTCCAAACACGACTACACGAGTACGCCTCATCCTTTTTATCCTAATCAACCCTCTTCGAGGATACCCCCTCCTCATAACCCATACAACAATGTCCCCATGAACATGCCGCCTTATACCTACTCGTACCCTGAATCTGCGAGCCTACAACGCCTTTTGTAAGATGGATTGAGGATTATCCTCTACCAGACGGTTTAAAGATGCCTTCACACATAGGCACCTATAATGGAAAAGGGGATCCTGATAATTTCCTGCACTTGTTCGAGGGAGCTATAAAGATGCAAAAGTGGGTCATGCCCGTAGCCTGTCACATGTTTACCTACACCCTCCGAGATTCCACACGTATCTGGTGGAATGGGAAGAAACCGGTAAGTATCGTTAACCTTGATGATCTGAAGGCTAAGTTTCGATCTCACTTCAGCCAACAAAATAAGTTCACAAGAACACACCTCACGGTGCACAACATTAAGCAGAAGGAGAACGAGAGCATAAGAAGCTTCGTCACTAGATACACTGACAAAACTCTGCAGATTCTAGGCTTACATGAAGAGCAACGCATTTCTGGCTTCGTCCATGGCCTACGCAACCGAAGTCTTGTGGAATTCTTATCCACAGACCTTCCGGCAACATACAAAGGCCTGATGGAAAAAACATACACATGGATAGAAGCCAAGGAGGTATCCACCAATGGGGCTCCGATGGAGAACAATAAAGGAGTGAAGCAATCTTCGTGGGAAGGGTCGAAGAACAAGCACAAAAGCCATAACAGATTTACTCCATACAACAAAGGTCTGAATCATGGTTCACTGGGAAGTCTCACGAAGTCTCCGTGAGAGATATTAGCAACAGAGAAAGCTGCCAAAGCCTTCGAACCACCCCCTCGCATGGTGGGTAAAAGCAAGAACAGAGATACTTTTAACACCCCAACCCGAAAAGGGCTAAAGTGTAACATTATGGGGTCAAATCAGAACATAAGCAAGCGGAATACATTAATAATACAAGGTTCACAACACAGTTCCAAAGAAGAGATAAAGGACTAATTCTAAGCATTACAACTTCCAAATAAATTACAAGTTAAGAACCAAGAAGGAAATCTCTAAGTCTATCTCTAATCCATGGGGAGCTATCAACAGTGTAGTCCACTAAAAGCTCCTAAGCACTCTTCACCCAACCCATCTTCCTTCTAAAAACCTGCCGCAGGAAAAGAAATGCGGCTGAGCTTAAAAAGCCCAGTGAACAGATATAAATAAACGAAAACTAATAACAAAAGGAAAACGAATGTGAATACGACATAGGTCCAAGCGAATTTGCTAAGATAGAAATCAAGAATATTGAAACATGGAATATGATCAAAGGAAATACGGATAATGGATATCAAACAATCAACGAAATGAAATGAGTCATAAGTGTTAGCAAAAGAAATAAAGCAGGCATAAGTTAATCACATTAGGGATGACAAGATAATAAGAATCATAGAAAAGTAGAACAAATAGGAATTCCTAACAATATATATACTAAATGTACATAGGAGTCATGACCTCCATTGTACCAAATGTGAAAGGGGTGTATTGCACACACACCAAAACATTCACTAAATAATACAAAACTAAGTACCTAGGATGCATCCATACGCCCCCTGCAAAACAAATATATATGCACAAAGCTCTAGGCTAAGTAAACATATACAATAATAAATATAGGCCTGAATAGCTAGCTTAAAGAGGACGATATGGACTAAAAACCACCTCCACAGATAGTGTCAATACCACTGGTGCATCAGTGGCAAGGCCATGGACTCCCCATGACTGGCTACAAATTAATCAAATCATATACAAGTGACACATAATGGGCATAGAATCAAGAATGCTATAGAAAAGAAATATAGCATGCAACGAATATCAAGCTCGTATCAATATCAAGTATCAACAAATACGAATCAAGCAAAGGGAACATAGCAATGGCTTAACTGAAGGGATCATAATCAAAGCAATAAACAAAAGAGAGAAGGATGGCCTTTACTAAAAAGGCAGAATATCTGTACCTCGAAAATAATTGCATAAATGAAACAAAGAACGAGGAGAGGAAGCAGATCACTCCTTCTTCACACGAGCTACATAATAAAGGTTTACATATTACTTAACTGCTCATTAAAGACTCAACTGATTTTAGGTTATCAAAATTTGGGTTTACTTATGATAAGTGTTTCCAGATTAGGTTTAGGGTTTCCTCTTTACAAAATTAGAAGTTTTAGGTTAAGGATTGCCCAATTAGGGTTTTAAGTTTACTTTCCAAAAATAGACTTTCCATAAATAGAACTTTCCAATTTTAGTAGTTTTATCCAAATTAGGTAACTTTCCATTTTTAGCAAGTTTCCATATTTAGTAAATTTCCATAAATAGTAAGTTTCCTTATAAGTAGTAAGTTTCCTTATTTAGAATGTTTACATAAATGGTAATTAGGGTTTTATTTGGCAATTATGATAGTTTAGGGTTTAAAGTGACAATATTTCAAGCTTAGGGTTTTGATTGGCTAGAAACGGTCAGATAATTATTGGTCAACCACTTGTGAATGGTCAACTATAATAGTCAAACAGCTTAGGCCAATGCTTCCGTGGAATACAGTGTTTCCCCGGGTCGTAATGTCCCAACGAGGTTGTGATAGTATTAAAAACGAATCTGTGATCAGTGATTATGAACAGGAAGGGTATAAAAATGTGTGTGAGTGATTAATCTAAGGATTTATAAAATAAAATGACTTAGATAACCTATTTTAATGATTACGTAAAAGCCAGATATTTAAAAACTATAAACGTAAACCAAATTAAAAATCAGACGCGATTGCGTGCTGAGAAAAATGTGAGTTTTAAGAAAAATAAACTACAGGGGTTAAAAATGAAAATTCTATAAATTTAAACTTAAAATAAAATTAAATTAAAAAGCAAATTATTTTTTTGATTATTTTATTATTTATTATTAATTATTTAATTAAAAACTATTTAACTATTTAATTAAAACTAATTTAAATTAACCTAAAAATGATAAATACTACAAACTAAACTAAAAACTTACAAAAATAATTTCTAAAACTTAAAATGAACTTGAAGAAAGTATAAAAATTAAAAATAACTATTTTTGTCTTTTTATGGATTTTTTATTAATTAAAAACAATTTAACTTAATTAAACTATTTAAACTAATTTAAATTACAAATAATACTAAATTAACTTAGAAAATTATGGAAAAATTTATAAAACTATTTTATGACTTATAAAAGCTAGGAAAAATATAAAATCTAGGTGTTTCTTTATAAAAACTAATTATGTTATTTATAACTTAATTATTGATTAATTATTAATAAAACTAATTTTAATTCTAATAAATACTAAATGAAATTATAAAAATCTAATAAAATTACTAAAAATACTTTAATATAAAAGGAAATTAATAAAAATATAAAAACACAACTTACTTAATAAAAATCTAAAAATGAAAATTAAAATTAAATTATATTAAATAGAAACTATCACTTATTTTTATATTGGTTTTTCAGGATTTTTCTTTTACAAAACTATATTATATCTAAAAATAGACAACTTTAATAAAAACAACTTTTTTATAAGCTAATAATAAGCACTGTGGGGGCTTATTACCTCCACAGTTGACCAAGTTTGACTAAACCAAGAATTGAGCTCAAATGGACTTATGTGGGGTCCACAAGGGTAAAATCCAGTTCAACTAAGTTAAGTACACATGTAAAAGCTAGAAAAAACAATTGTGGTCCACTGAATAAGCCAATAAGCCACAATAAGCTTATGCTTATTGGTTTTCTGAGACAGAAAATGGGACAAAGTTCAAGGGCAAATCCAAGTGGGGTCCACAATGATCTAGGTCAAACAAGTGGTCAACAAATGATCCCTGGTATGAGGGGGTTTGGGAGAACCTAAGTTTATGGTGTGGGACCCACTGAGTTGGTCAGAAAACTATCACCAAGTGGTGGTGATGGTTGTATAGCTGCTGATGCAGGGGAGAACCTCCCCCTGCAGGTGTCTTTGGGGTGATGGTGGGCCCCACACAAAATTACCAAAAATAAAAGGATACTGAGACCTTGAAGTTGAGGTGGGAGACTATGATCCCATGAAAATTCAGAACCTCAAACCTAATACACAAATCTACAAAAATCCCACAAGAATTGAGATTTTCTGTCAAAACACAATTTGACTTTTATGATTTTGCTCCTAGTTTGACTTTTATGAAGTTCTAATCATTACTACTGATTTAATAAGTTGTATTAAGCTATAAATTAACTAAATTAAGCTATAATACCTATTCATGTATTGATATGGTGAGAGTATGGATCTAAATCCTTAACAGTCAAAGAGAAATGAAACCAAGATATGAGTTTTGACTTTTGGTCATATGACAACTGATTTTTAATGCATTTCTGAGTTATTAGAACCTAAAGAGGGTTAACTAATCCAAAATTCAACAACAAAAACCAAAGCACAGTGGTTAAAGCCACTGTGCCAAACACCCCTCTTAAAGTCAGTTTTGGAGGGAAATCAAAACTTAAGCTTGTACAGACTTAAACTGAGACTCAAACTAAGTTTAATAAGCTAAAACAAGCATGAATAAAGAACACTTAAGCTATAATAAGCATATCTATAGTAATATAGCAAAAATCATAAAAGTAAATTACAAATGATCTAACTATGAACTGAGAAACCAAGAACCAATTGCCAAGAACCACTTATAGGTTTCCCATGAAACCTCTAACCCAGGCCATCAATAAGCACCCATAATCCATCTTGATCAACATTGCTCTTGATTTTTTTTATTTTTCTTTTTTTATTTATTTGATATTTTTGGAATTTTTTCTTTTATGAACTAAACAGTAGAGTGAGGTTTTCTTAAACTTATTTGAGCCTTGTCAGAGCTTATACAAGCTTATGAATTGCCTTAACAACAAATACCAATAACACTTGAACTTTTTGTAATCTTTGAAATAAGGAAAAATTGTACAACTGAGATACACACTGAAACTTGAAATTGATGATCAAAACTAGTTTGGATTACACTAAAATGAAGATTACAAGCTGATAGAATTAAAAAGAACAACTGAAAAAGAGATTACACTAAAAAACGACTAAATTACACTAAGGCTACTCTAATGATACTTCACCACTGCCTCTTTTCTTCTTTATAGTCAAAATTAGGGTTCCAGGTGTCCCTCTGCAACTTTCCCACCAACTGTGAGCCCTTGATTTGGTTAATTCAATCCCAGCCGTTTAAATTTGCAACTTGGTGCCAAAAAAGTCTTGGGTGTCAGTATTTGCGTGGAGAGGTTTTCAAGGGTTTGGAAGGTTGTGTGAGGTGGAGGAGAGTGGGTAAGACAGGTGGGAGAGCTAGGAAGGTGAGGTAGAGGTGGAATACCAGGGTGGTTTAGTAGCAGTGGTGGTGGTGGTGGTTTGGGAGGGAAGTGGTAAAAAGGGGTGTGGTTTTGGCCGAGGGTAAGGGGCTTTGACCCCGTTTTTTATTAAAGGGTGGATTGGGCTGGTTTGTTTGGGCTTTGGGGGTTGGGTAATTTAAATAAAGGGTGGGCTTGGGTAATATAAATAAAGGGCGTGTTGGGTTATTTTTAATATGGTCCGTTTGGTTTATGTATTTACAAGGACTAATTTTGTAATTTGTGAAGTTTGAGGGGCTGGAAATGACAGCTTTCCATAGTTTATCATAGGGGTGAATTTAGCCAAGTTTCAATAGCAAAGGGACCATAATTGATAATTTTTCACTTTTGAAATTCCAGGGACCAAAACTGCCAAACTTGAAACTTCAGGGACTAAATATGTCATTTCACCAAACTTCACACCAAGGACCATTCCTGCAAAAGATTATTAGTACAAGGACCAAAATTGATTTTCTCAAAGTTTTTAACATCCCAAGGACCATTTATGTCAATTTGCAAAGTATAGGGACTAAACTTGTAATTTTATGAAACTTTTCACCAAAGGACTAAATATGTAACTTTATGATTAAAAAGGACCTTTGGTGACTTTTTCATGTTTTTAGAATAACCAGGGACTAGTTTTGCCAAATTTTGAAACTTGAGGGACTGAAACTGCCAATTATGCAAACTTTGTACGTTTTTCATCTGTTTTTGATTATTTTGCATTTGAAACATACAAAACACACTTCTAAGATATTTTAAGTATTTTGATGCATATTTGAGTGTTTTTAGATGTTTTGGCAGTTCAGATTGGTATAAAATGATGAGTATTTAGACACTCATCAGGTTTACAATGTAATTATTACATATTTTACATATCATACCATTGCCTAACATATTTTACAAATATAACCTTGTAGTTTCATAATTACACATTAACCCTTATGGTTTACTTAATTACAAAACACACCCTCTAGATTAATAAGTACAAAACACACCTCCAAGCACACACCCGACATAAGACTCATGAACAAGAGCACCAAACACCACAATGACACAACTAACACCTATGCAACACATGTATACTTATTTACTGGATTTATAACAAAATTAAGCACATTATATGAATTTTTGAAACATATCAGAAGTGCAAACTAAAATTCAACAAAATTCCCACAGAAGTCCATATGTCTTAAGAGTCTACTTGAAGTTTTCTAGAATTTATTACTAATTGGAAATACCTTTCAAAAATCGTTTCCCAAAACATGCCCAGAAAGTTAACTGCAGAAACACCCCGAAAGTTTGCATTTAATATACATACCCAGACATCTTAGAAAAATCCAAAAAAATTCCAGGAAGTCCCACATAACCCAAATATTAACCCTGAAAAATGAGAGCTCCCAAATCCTTCTGGTTTGAAAACTAAAAATAAAAAACTACCACTGAATTTCAGACCCGATTATTCAGCTTTGACACTTAATCACACAAAAATAAAAAACATGACCTATACAACTCCAATTCACTCCAAACCAATTGGAAAACTTAATTAGAAAATTAAGGAAGGTTTACAAACAAAAACCCAGAATTTTACACTTAAGAAACTCACGAAATCAAACACACATATCCAGCATACCAAGCTGTCTCGTTCAGAAATCCTTTTTAGACCACTATAACACATGTTTACGCACCCAAACGCATCCGAGACCTTCATTAATCATAAGACATGTATTTAAACATCATTTTAACACGTTCAAAATATCCCACAAAGATCACCCCACAAGAATTTTATCAAAACCCTAATCCAAATTCATTATTTCATGTGCTTAAAGTTATGATTTCATGTGAACTTGTAAATCGTAAAACATGTTTTATTATTAGATGATTAATATGATGATAATAAGGAATATCAAACAGACATGAAGGTGAATAGAATGGAAGCAAAACAGATGATTTACCTTGGATGAATTCAACAAGAAAAGGGATAAATGAAACCGAATCAAAACAAGCCCTAATCGTGGCTAATCAATACCAAACCGAAGCCAAATCCATTTCCACGCCTCCTAGCACCAAAGTCACGAATCAAAGACACCCTTAAGCACCTAGAGAACCTTTCTTGATCAATCAAACCGAATGGAGAAGCTCCACAAATTCTGGCTGTCACTTTTGTGTGCAGGTGCTAGGGTTTGTAATTTTTTTTTTGGTGCGTATTATGTGAGAAGCAAAACACCGGTCCCTTGTTCTTTTTTGTTTGTGGATCGTGGATGGCCAAGGGAGCCAAGGGAACATGGGCTCAACAGAGTGGTGGTTGGTGGTGTTATTAATAACCGGCGAAGGTGGTGGTTGGTGGTGTTATTAAATTCGAGAATGAACAGATGTGGTTGGTGTGTGCATGTGTTTGTGTGTGTTTTATTTAGCGAGTGAGAGAGAAATCTGGAAATTTTTTGGGGGTGGGAACAAATGACAATATTTCAGTTAGCTAAACCCCTCTAATCTTGAGACAAAATTTATGAAAATGCCATTCCGCCCAATTGATCTTAAGATGAGATTAATATGATCCAATGGTCCAGATCTCTTCTCGCGTTATCTTCTCGCGTTCTCACAAAAAAGCCCTTCTCATTTGAACGCTTCACTATATATATATATATATATATATATATATATATATATATATATATATATATATATATATATATATACTAGATTTCTAAGCCCGCCCGATGGGCGGGCATGCTTTGTAATTTACATTTTATTTTAGTCATGTACGGATATGAGTGATTTTTTATAGTTATAACTTATGTATTAATAAAAAGACATGCGTGACTTATAAAATTCCTTGTAAGGTATTCCGTATTTGTTAAGTAGGGCTTGTTTGTTGCCATTTTTTTTCATTGAATGCATTAAGAACGGAAAAAAAATAAACGGTTATCAAATATGAAAGAAAAAAAGTTTCAAAGTGGGTCGCAAGAACGAAGTATCAAAGCATAGCCCATTTGATGGGCAAGCAAGCCTTATAAATATCGTTAAAAAAAACTTAAGCTAACAAAAATAAGCAACAGGTGTAACCAATACTCGAATGAGTCTTTCGAGGATATGCATATCTGGATATCGGAACAGGAACCATTCCTTCTGGTACTTGTTTCATATGCATCCCTTTGTTCTTATGGCTCAAGCTTTACTGTGATTTTCTACTCTGTACATTCAGACAAATTTGTTATTAACAAGCAATGCAAAAAAAAAAAAAAAAAAAAAAAAAAAAGACACTAATTATAGGTCACCCCATCCATTTTGACAAATAGTAATTATATAACAATGTATTTTTGTAAGTAATAAAAGTAACATAAATATATAAATAAACGCTCTGAACTTCTTAGAGGTTTGCTTATGGTTGTCTACACGTTGGGGCTCATCAAAACATTTGTTACGTAGAAAATAGTGTACCTAACTTTGTTAGGGTAAAGGTGTCAAGGTACCTGGTAAATGACTTCATATATCTTTTTGAAGGAATGGCTCTTCTTCCCCACCATAAGAAGGCTTAATATTTTTTCGAGTAACGATGCTAATATTTCCGGTCAACATGCCGTATAGTACAAATGCCATCTGAATGTATAAAAAAATTAGCATACATGACTGAAGAAACTAAAACAAACTAAGGAAATACTTACGTTGTGAAAGATGTAGCACGGGCACTATGGCAAAAAACATATGTTAGCCGCTTCACCCCATATTAGAAGATATAAGCCCTTGTAAAGTATCTTTCTTTGTTGAACTTTGTATTTTGCTTTAGGAAGCCTGCAAATGTACAAGGCATCTATACAAGTAACTTTTTAAACTATCAACAACTGTAAATTGCATACCGCTCACCTTATGATGTGTTTTTTTCTTACGTAGAATATCGCTAAAATAAATGAGTTAACGAAAAATAAGATATAAATGTACCAATTTTATATTTAATGCATTAATAACAAAAAGCAAACGTTAAGTTTAATTCAACGATTAAAAGTTACAAAATTTATCGCAAGAATATTGAATTTGATATAAACTCAAATGCAAAATAAAATTTCTTTACATACAACGTTTGTGTTGAAAACTAGAAGGGGGGGTTGAATAGTTTTGCGTCTTTTTCGTTTAATAAAAGTTCACTTTCAAAGAATTGATGGTAATTGTAAAAACCTTTGAAGCTAAAGTATTGATACAAATTAATTCACATATATCACATAGATACTACTTATTTAAAGTGTTTGAATAGAAATTATAATTTCATATATCTCACTTAATTATAAGTAAGTATTTATATATGTATATGTGTTTTAATAATTGTATATACTTATATTTTACTAATGTATAATTAATGTTTTAAATGGAACCTAGTTTGATCTTTATGTGAAATCAATATATGCACAACACACAATCATAATAATGTACGAGAAGCAAGTAAGTAAGCAAGCAAAGAATAAGAGATGGAAAGATCAAACCGAGAGACAAAGGATTTATAGTGGTTCGGCTACAAGGACACCTTCCTTGCCCTACTCCACTCCCCGAGCACCGAACTCGAGAGTTTTCTTCACTAAGTCAATAACCTCCCTTATGGCGGAGAAAACCGTACACACCAAAAGCTTACACCAATTAACGACACAAAGCAAAATGTCAAGTTCTAATCGTAGCTAGAACCAATCTCACACCAAGTATCACACCACACCTTCTTCACACCTTTTACTTCTTCTATACTTCTTCACACCACAAGTATCTTCACGCCTTCACAAAATACTTCACGGCTTCAATGTCTTGCAACTTCACAACTTCAAAGCACTAACGTCTTCACAACTTCAAACCAATAATGTCTTCACACCTTCAAGCCACTAGTGTCTTCACAACTTCAATCTACTAATGTCTTCTAGTCTTCTCCACTTGGAAGCTTCAATTACTTCACTACTAGTCACTATTGCTACTATCTCCTATCTCCACTACTATCCAACACTACTTCTTCACTTCAAGTTCCACTTCACACTTACAACAATTCTAGATTCTACAACTAAATCTAGCTAACTAATACATACACCTTATTCACCAAAATATGAAAGATCAACAAGATGAAACAAACAAACAACTTAGATAGCAAGATGATACTAAGTTGTAATACTTCTAATAGAAGTATTCTTCTCTTTGCACTTGAGTGTTGAGGCTTGAATCACTTTGAAACAAGAATCAAAGTATATAAGATCAAAGGATTTTTAGAGGATGGAAAAAGATGTTTAGATCAGAAAGTTTATAGTGCAAAAAGGTGAGAAAAATATGTGGAATGATCCAATATTTATAGGGCCAGAAAATACTGTTCTGGAGCGTGCCGGTCCCCTTAATGATTAAGGGGGCCGCCTAGTAAAATTAAGGGGGCCGCCCTCCTGAACGTTGGATTTTCTTGTCCTTTTGTGAGGGAAATTTTTCTAGATTAGATTTGCCATTTTTGGTTGAAAATTTGAATTCACAAATTTGTAATGAATTAAACATATTCTTTTAATTCCAAAAATGTTTTACAAAAGATATAAAATGTTTTGTGACATTTTATAAATATCTAGTGATTAACAAAAGTGTTCCTTTGATCTTGTAATACATTAGACACTTTGTTTATTCATACCTTAAGTGATTAAATGGTAAAGATGGGTATTTACTACTAAATACTTGTTTATATCATAATCTTTGGTTTGATGAGTTTTCGTTTGGTGATTATCAAAACATAGAGATATCGAAATATATGAATAACGTTTTTAGTCATTTATTTATATCAACAATCTCCCCCTTTTTGATGATTACAAAACCTAAACTCATTAAATCCAAAAATTAATTTTTAGACAAGTATTTAGTGAGTTTATATTCACTTCTCCCCCTTTTTGTAAAATCAAAAAGGTTTAAGCCAATAGAAGGAAAGCTCCCCCTTGATGTATGCTCCCCCTCGTTTGAGGGCACCAAGGGTTCGAGAATTGGAATTCTTGCAAGAAAAATATTAGAAGCACAAGCATGGCACAAGCAAACACATATATCATAATACCAACAAATAATAAGCATGGTAAAAGATAATTAAGAACACAAATTAAGTCATTCATTGATAGAAAATGATAATGTCAACCCATAATCATTGTTACAAAAGCCATAAATATAGAATACTAAACTAAGCAGAGCATCCTATTGTGCCAATCAAGGAGTGTCACCAAACTTTCTTGAATCCCAAAATGGTTGAAGTGTGTTATTTGAAAATGAGAAACATAAGCATATAAAATGCTTGGTGGTTTAGTGGAGATAAACTTTTGGTTGCATGGATGTTGGTGAGTTTGGAGATGTGGAACTTGTAGGTGGTGGATTAGAAGTAGGATTTGTTGATTGAGGGTTTTGATGTTGTTCAAGTGATGGTGTTTGTTGAGATCTTGTAAGAAGATACTCAATCCAAGTGAAGTGCTCATTCAAAGCAATGGTTTGTTGTTGAAGGAAGATGCAACAAGGGCAATTGTTGACATGCTTCTCAACTTGGTTGATGTTGTGTGGTGATGATGGTGAGCTTGATTGGGGTGGATCCAAATTGCGTTGAGCAAGATGTAATGCTAAAAGAGCACTAAGCTCATGAGCCTCTTTTAGCTCCTCAACGAACTTCAAGTGTTCGGAGGAAGGTGATGATGGTGGAACATGATGGTTGTCTTGGGTGAAGGTTTGAACATGCAACATAGGAATGGCATGTGAAGTTGTAGGATGTGGTGGTGGTACTCTTGGTGGTGGAGACATGGTTGAGCTTGGGTAGTCATGAAAACATGAAATGGGTGGAAGAGGTTCTCCATGAGTGAGTGGTGTTTTTGTTGAATGAGCAACATGTGAAGTATTGATTAAGAGATTGGGATTGTTGTTTTGGGATTGAGCATGCTCATCATAAGAAGAAGCATTAATGAGGGAATGAGTGGGTGATAGGTTGTGAGATGAGTCATTATTGTGGGTTTGAGGTTTAGTAGTTGGTTGACTTGGAACAACATCACTTGAGTTATGACAAGAATCAAGTTTCCTCCTCCAAACGGGTTTGACGGAGATCCTTGCGGTTCTTGAAATCTTAGGTTTTTGGTTGTTGGGAGATGACATGTTTGGGTGTGATGGCATTAATGATGGGAAGAGGGTATTTATAGTGTATGAGAAATGTGGTTTAGGAAGGTAAATTTTTAGGGATAGCATGGGACAAAATATGTTTGTGAATTTTGGGAAGTATAGGCTGAAATGGGTCAAAAAAGTGATAAAGAAAACAGTATTCCCGACCATCAGATGGCCGGTCCCCTTAATTAGGGGCCGGTCCCCTTAATCATTAAGGGGGCCGCCTTATATAATTAAGGGGGGCGCCCATCTGGTGATTCCCAGAATGCCAGAAATGGGTTTTTGGCAGAAAATTTTCAAAAAGGTTGTGTTTTTGGATTTGGATTCAAGTAAGTTCAACTCTTTGAGGCAATATAGGCCATACTATTCATGAATGTAAAGAGTGATATATAAATAATTAAATTAGATAATTAATTTCTAATAATCATGCTATCTATTAATTTATCAATTAAGATATGCAACTATGGAGGCAATAAGGCAAATTAGTTAAATGTGTAACTATATGAAGATGATAACATGTGGTCTAGTGCAAACATATTGATGATAGTTAACAAGTAACAAGTAGGAGGATATGATTATATGGACTTCAAGACTTGTTACAAACAAGATCCATATGGGCAAGTTATGATTCTCATGAAATGATTTGATTAAATTGTGAATGTCATTTCCATAGAAGTGTATGACACATGTGAGATAATCAAATGTGTTTTAGGCAAAACGTTTTTAGTTTTATTCAACAATGTTTTGAAATAAATTCAAGTGTGCATTGCAATAAAATGAATTGAACTTTGTTTCATAACATGTAATAAAAAAATTCAATCTTGTTTTCGATTAAAATAAGGTTATGAAAAATAATAGTTAAGCAAATTGTTTGAAGAAAAATAATATAGATATTAGAAAGATTTTTTTTTTATTCAAAGAGAGAGACGTTTTAAACATGATGTTTTGATCATGATAACAAGAAATTGCAAGTGAAGGATTTGAAATGGAAACTTATCATGCTCAAGAGAATCAATTAAGCCAATTGTCACACATAATCATCTCTAATGACAACTAAAGATATGAAAGAGAGATGGTAAATATTTATGATCTAAATGCAATGAGATAGAAAGGGAAAAAGTAAATTATTTATAGATACAAGATAGACATGTGTATATATATATATATATATATATATATATATATATATATATATATATATATATATATATATATATATATATATATATATATATATATACAAAGAACATCATAATATCAAGTTACTAACAAGTCTCAATTATAATACATCTATTAATGCAACTAGTAAGATCATATAGCTTAAGTTGAAAGTATTCTACTATAGATCATAGAGGATCTTCAATATAGATGAAGACTAAGAAAAATGATAATAGACTAAACAACACGAAGTTTAATAATCCTAATATCATATATGCATATACTAGTATTAATGATCTAAAAGCATGGCAACTTATAAGTTAAATCATATTCACATACTAATTAAAGCATTCTTAAATATAATGTAATATTGGCAAGTTTTTGAAAAGAAAACTTATCTCAGGTCCAGCTTTCCTTTAAGAGTGGGCATAAGAGAAATGGAAGACATCTTAAAAGTTTGTCCAAAACATGTCGAAGTAGCAAAGTAACATTCCAACGCAATAGAAATCAAGGGAGCTTGATCCGAAATGCATGATAACAATACTCCAAGAGTGAAGAACAACATGCCGAGACAAAAGATGACCGCAACGACGTCATAGGCAAAACATTGTGTAGAATGTGAACCATAGTGATATGAACCAATAGTCGTCAAAAGTAAGTGAGCAAGGTGAGCAATCCACAACTTAAAAGTCTCTTCGTTCGTTAATTACCTAAACATGATGAAGAGCTTGGTACCCAGATTCTTATGGGTCTGAATTGATTAGTTGAGAACATCCATTGCATTTAAAATGAAAATGATGAGGTTGTCGTCGAGAAGTACAAGAATTCATCAATAGTTTGTTTCAATGAACAAACAATGACTTTCTTGACTAGAGAGATAAATAGTGAACGTGAGTAATATTAGTTCTAAATTTCTCCACTAGGTTTAATAAATTTAATTTATTTTGATGCATTTGTTGAAGGATCATTTACGGTAAATTCTAAGCCGGTTTTATCATAAAATAACTTTTGAATGTTAAGTAAATATTTTAAAGATCTAGAGCTATTCTCAAATTTTGCTAATATTTTTGCTTTTTCATTTTCTATTTTATTTTCATGTTTATAGTCTTGACAATATTTACATTTAAGATCAATTTCAATATTGCTTTCAAGTCTAGACATTTTATCTTCTAAAATTATTTCCTTTTCAAAATTGTTTTCAATGAATATTGAAGATTTATTTTTAGGAATCATTTTTGAGTCAATGTTGCAAAAATGTTTGAAGTTGTTTTCCAATTTTGAAAATTCTAATATAAATTGATCGTAGCAAAAATGTTCGGTTTCGGATTGTACCTTATTAGTAGTTGTGTAATCTTCACATGGTATATGTTGATCAATTTCATCGTCTATGTCGCTCCATGTTTTACTTGTAGTTTCGCTTAGATCGAGAGGCATGTAGTCCTTGCCATCAATACTTGTATTCCCATTTGTTTGAATATTTTCACAAGCCGTATAATCATCGTCTTCTTCGTATTTGTTGCACCATGATTTATTAACACTCTTTCTTCGGATTTGGCTCATGTATTCTTCGTTATTAATACCTTCAATGATCACATTTGAACTAGTAGTACATGTATTTATTTCAACTAAATATTTATCTATTAAATTTTCCAGATTAACTATTTCTTGTGCAATATCAAGTTTATCATCTTTGGTTTTACATTTCTCTTGGTGAAGCTTTAAAAGACATTTCCAAATATCATTTGCCGTTTTACAACGAAATAATCTTTCATATTCAACTCTTGGTAGAGTTTTGAAAATAAGTAATTTGGCTTTAGTGTTTTTATCAATTTTGGTTTGAAGATTATTATATTGATTTTCAAAATCCATTTTGGTTGGTTTAAGATCACCAATTGAAATGATATGCCAAAGATCAAGATCTATTGATTTCACATAATTTTCAAATTTGTTTTTCCATTCAAGAAAATGATCATTTTCAAATAATGGTGGTTGTTGTGTAAATTCCCCTTCTAAATATTTTTCAAATTCCATAGATCGTTACAAGTTTTAAAATACAATCTATTTTAAAAATCTTGCTAGACGTGGCTCTTGATACCAATTGTGGAAAACTAGAAGGTGGGGTTGAATAGTTTTGCGTCTTTTTCGTTTAATAAAAGTTCGCTTTCAAAGAATTGATGGTAATTGTAAAAACCTTTGAAGCTAAAGTATTGATACAAATTAATTCACATATATCACATAGATACTACTTATTTAAAGTGTTTGAATAGAAATTATAATTTCATATATCTCACTTAATTATAAGTAAGTATTTATATATGTATATGTGTTTTAATAATTGTATATACTTATATTTTACTAATGTATAATTAATGTTTTAAATAGAACCTAGTTTGATCTTTATGTGAAATCAATATATGCACAACACACAATCATAATAATGTACGAGAAGCAAGTAAGTAAGCAAGCAAAGAATAAGAGATGGAAAGATCAAACCGAGAGACAAAGGATTTATAGTGGTTCGGCTACAAGGACACCTTCCTTGCCCTACTCCACTCCCCTAGCACCAAACTCGAGAGTTTTCTTCACTAAGTCAATAACCTCCCTTATGGCGGAGAAAACCGTACACACCAAAAGCTTATACCAATTAACGACACAAAGAAAAATGTCGAGTTCTAATAGTAGCTAGAACCAATCTCACACCAAGTATCACACCACACCTTCTTCACACCTTTTACTTCTTCTATACTTCTTCACACCACAAGTATCTTCACGCCTTCACAAAATACTTCACGGCTTCAATTTCTTGCAACTTCACAACTTCAAAGCACTAACGTCTTCACAACTTCAAACCAATAATGTCTTCACACCTTCAAGCCACTAGTGTCTTCACAACTTCAATCTACTAATGTCTTCTAGCCTTCTATAACACCCCCAAAATCGATCAATACAGCGGAAGACTTTTGGGGTATTATATTGTGGATCTTTCGTCACAATTATAGAAAACGATTCAAGTGATCGTTTTAAGTTTTATTTAAAATACCAAATATTCATAATTCCAAGAGAATTCGTTATTCAACAACAAGTTTTATTTAAGGAGAAATAAACGTTTCTTTATTTGCCCACTTCGTGCCGTTGCCATCCATTCCATTTAGTTTCCTGAGATAAACATGCTAAAAGTCAACAAAAGTTGAGTGAAATTCATAGGTTTATATTTAAGAGTTTGAACACAAGAGATAGATGTTTATTGTAATATCGATACAAATAAACAAGTTAGAAATCACATTCATTATTGCATTAAGCTCATGACACTCAACAATTCAACAGACATCAATATTTTCATAATAATGATGTGAAATATATAGCCCCCAAGATAGGTATTTGCCAGTAACCTATTATATTCAAATAACGTGCATTTGGTGACTTTCCTCTAGCAACCAAATGGGGATTGTCAATCCCTAATAGATCTATTCACAATTATTTACGCTCACTTTTCAAGTGATTAAGGTTCATGATCGAGGGACTTTTGGCAATAGCTACTTAAGCAATAATAAGATCAGGAAAAGACTTGTGTTCGGTTTTTGAGCATGTATCCCCCCCACAGAAATCAGTTAAGTGTGGGCTATGAACTCACCTTAGTAGGATAGTAGAACAATTGTAATCTCAACGATGCAAGGCAACGGCTTCACACACAACCTAAAAGATATGGCACGTTTCAGTTCTTAAGTCTCGTTTTATTGCGAACGTTTATTATTAATTATAAGAAATCGATAAAGTGCATACGTGATGGGTTACGTCGTATAAAAATAAATAACGGTTACGTATTGTTTTATTCGTCTAAATTTATTTATCGTTATATAAGTTTCATCCGTATTATATATATATAAATAAGTTAAGTTTATTATTTATCGTTTTAATATATATTCAAATATATATATAAGTATAAATATATAAAGTTTTTATTAAAATCAATATTACCATTCAATCCTTTATGTTCCTCAATTTTACACTTTTTACCCTTAACGGAAAATATTTACGCCGTTAGTCCAAAAATTATATATATTTACATTTTTAGTCCAAATATCAAATATTTACATTCATAATCCTTAAGTTTCAATATTTACAGTTTATACCCTTTAGAAAAACAATTTTTATACTTTTCACCCAAGTTTACAAATTTGGCAATTTTAGTCCTTAACTCTCGTACATTTGCAAAAATGGTCCAAACTTTACCAAATTCAAAACTTAGCATTTTTATTAGTTCAATAAGCTCAAAACATTTAGAAAAGTTTAATCCAACAGCTTATTAGCTTATTATTAGCTTATTTTGTTATTTGGGCTTAACGATCCAATATTAAGGGCCCGTTAAGGTTTTATGATCCAAAGGGTTTGGGGGAACACTAGGTTCATAGAGATCCATCATTTTAAGTTACAAAAACGTTTCAAAACAGCTTATACCCTCAGCTTATCGTAATAAGCTGAAACAAGCTTTTTGAGCTTTTAGGCCCACGTAAGGTTTTAAAGTTTCTGAAAACAGTTTCCATAGCGATTTACTTTGGGTCTCGTTAAGTGCTTAAACGAAGTTATTAGGTCGACTTATTTATCATTCCTGATAGTATATCAAGTAGGCAATTAGATCGTGTAAAAATATAGGTATGTCGTGTGTTGAAATTAGACATGGCGAGGCTAAAGTGTAGGCCAAAAACTCATGCGTATAACTTATATAAGTTGAAAAATAATCTAAGTCTTTTTAAAGTGAATTCGTATAGGTCCATACTACTTAGGAACGTGTAATATTTAGTATGTATATGTTAATATGAGCTTGAAATACTTATAGGGTCTCATTAATGACTTAGTAAATATGTAATACGATAGATAATATATGCATGTCGCGTTTAAGTCTCTCATTTTATTTAGGTAAAGTGTTCGTGCAAAACAAGAAATACGTATATGAAAATAATGAAAATAACGATTTGGAGTCTCACCTCACCTCAAAAGGTGGAGTAAAACAAGACGTATGGTTCGTGTAAAGGTTCAAGTGCTTCGTGGTTCACTTCACGTCCTTCCAAGGGTTCGAAAGGCTCCAATCCTTGCTTCCTAGGTTCTCTTCAAGGTGTGGTACACTTGGTGTTTTGTTCGTCCCTCCGCAACTTCTCTCGTTACTATTTTTATGTAATGTGGTGTGTTCTAAGTGCATGTAATGTTTTAAGTTTGCATGGGAGGCTTATATAGGCAGTATTTTGATGGGTAGAAACAAGATAGGTTCACAAGAGGGGAGGGTGCATGTGAGGCGAATAGTAGCACTACAAACAATGCCCAATCGAGTGATTACTAAGCAAGATCTTGTGAGATACCATCCCTATTCATTCCTGACGCTTCTTACATGCACATTGTTAGTTTAGATGGGATTGGAGAGCAAGGGTGGCAACAAGGAATGTATTGCCACGTTTAGAACTTATCTTTGTATATTGAGTTTGGTAGTTTACTTAGGGTGTTTCTGGGGTAGTTAACGAGCAAGGAAAAGTGTAACTTATATTGTTTCTGTATCTTGGGCATTAGGTGATACGAGGCAAGCAAAAATATATTTGTGTTGTGTGTAAAAATCGTATGTAATAGGGGTGTTTTTGGGTGAGGTCGCGGCTAGTAGAAAACAAGAAAGAAACAAAAGAAATTAAAGGGTGCGTTTGGGCTTGTAACTTGGGCTCAGGATTTGTGTCGGCCCAGAGAAAAAGAAAAATGAAAAGGAGTCCGTTTGGTTGTGTATTGTGTAACCGTGGCCCATTGGGTGTTGGGGGCCCACCTGGGGTGTCTCGATTATCGTGTCAAAGTTCAAAAATATTAGTGAGCGTTCTCGGGAAGTTTTGTAGGTTCGGGGAATATATAAATAGTATACGTTATTTAGACGAAACGTATTATTAAATATAAACGCGTTATATAATTATTTATCGTTCGCAATAATTATAGGCAACCTAGGTTGTGTGTAAGCATCGTTCCTGGGTAAACGGTCAATCACAGTTATCGTAGTGGTTCAATATCAAGCCATATCAAAAAAAAAATTTGTTACCCGTAAAATGGTGTTAATTCCTTGTAACATTGTTTTATTTATTTGTTTGCATTTACTAATCGTATGGGAAATTTACGAGAGGTTACATCTTCTCCACTTGGAAGCTTCAATTACTTCACTACTAGTCACTATTGCTACTATCTCTTGTCTCCACTACTATCCAACACTACTTCTTCACTTCAAGTTCCACTTCACACTTACAACAATTCTAGATTCTACAACTAAATCTAGCTAACTAATACATACACCTTATTCACCAAAATATGAAAGATCAACAAGATGAAACAAACAAACAACTTAGATAGCAAGATGATACTAAGTTGTAATACTTCTAATAGAAGTATTCTTATCTTTGCACTTGAGTGTTGAGGCTTGAATCACTTTGAAACAAGGATCAAAGTATATAAGATCAAAGGATTTTTAGAGGATGGAAAAGGATGTTTAGATCAGAAAGTTCATAGTGCAAAAAGGTGAGAAAAATATGTGGAATGATCCAATATTTATAGGGCCAGAAAATATTGTTCTGGAGCGTGCCGGTTCCCTTAATTAGGGGGCGGTCCCCTTAATGATTAAGGGGGCTGCCTAGTAAAATTAAGGGGGCCACCCTCCTGAACGTTGGATTTTCTTGTCCTTTTGTGAGGGAAATTTTTCTGGATTAGATTTGCCATTTTTGGTTGAAAATTTGAATTCACAAATTTGTAATGAATTAAACATATTCTTTTAATTCCAAAAATATTTTACAAAAGATATAAAATGTTTTGTGACATTTATAAATATCTAGTTATTAACAAAAGTGTTCCTTTGATCTTGTAATACATTAGACACTTTGTTTATTCATACCTTAAGTGATTAAATGGTAAAGATGAGTATTTACTACTAAATACTTGTTTATGTCATAATCTTTGGTTTGATAAGTTTTCGTTTTGTGATTATCAAAACATAGAGATATCGAAAGATATGAATAACGTTTTTAGTCATTTCTTTATATCAACAGTTTGTTTTTAACTTTGCGTAACTATCATCCTTATCACAACAAAGAATCTTCAATCCCTTCTTATTCTTGACTCTAGAGACAGCCACATAAAATTGCCCATGGGAGAAAAATGGCGTTTGGAGAAATTGCCCAACTTGTGACACTGTTTGATCTGCATATGCAAGTTTACCACCAACACTAAACCATTAGTTAATCCTAATTGTATTCATTAAACCTGGTATCTATGGAGATTTAGGATGACATACTGATGAGCTATTGGGATAGTACACATTAAAAAAAAAGAGACCATCATGATAAGGGGTCCCTGTGGTCCGATAATTAACCCTCACAAATATTGTTTATGTTGTAACCAAATACAATTAGGTTAAAAAATAATCAAAACAACAAATATTGTTAATTACTATTTATGATTACATAGCTGGTAAGTGTTCCATATGCTTTTTAGTAATGTATTCCAAGCGATGAACTGTATCTTGCTCTACTTGTAGATTTTGTAAGCTCATTCATGTTTCATACTTTCTTGGTCTTCTTTAACCAACAAAAATGTAATTAAAATATCACACTTAAATTGATGTTCAAATTTTGCAACGTAATAATAGTTGTGATGTTTGTGTGACTTCATGTGCTTGCTTAATATACAAAGATTATTCAATTGTTTGTAAAATGAATAATGGAGAATGTGAAACTACTATATTTTTCTAACTTTCAACATTTTAAGTCTTATGATTAGTGGAGAGCAGAAACATGGCACCAGTTTCTCTTCATTTTCCAAACCCTTTAGATAGTCGAACTTGAACATAAACATAAATCAATGAAGAGTCAAACTGGATCTTGAGGATATGAAATAATGTCGACCGCAAACAGAGCACGAACACAAATTACAATTATAGTCTTGCACAAAAGGAAATAATTATGGGCTTCTTGCACGAAAGGAAATGACAGTCGTTGTAATGCACCTGTAGCCTTTGGGGACAATGCCGTGAAATATTGCGGTGTCTCAACTTCTGGATTTAGTGAACCATTTTCCCTGGACATCTGATTGGGTTTGTTTCTTTGTAATAATGTCACTGCTTTACAATGCAAACCGATAACAACACGGACATTCCAGTCTTGAGTAACTTCTTGTTCCTCAACTATATTTGGGGTTGTTATTTTGGTATAATCACCTTTAGCTCATGCCCACATTAATAACTTATTATATGTGTCACGAATATAAGAACTTAAAACAACGTAACCCATCAAAACTAAAATATTGGGTGCATACGAAAGTTAAAATGAGAACGGTCAAACGGGTTAAAAGAGAACGGTCATTGATTATTCACAACATGAGACCTTTAGATAAGAATCGCTATCTACTTGATAGTTAAAAAGAGAATGGTCAAACGGGTTAAAAGACGGTACATGTCTACTTTGGGTGCATACGAATGTTTATGGAGTAAAAAAAGATAGTTTAGTGGTTCAAGATGGGATGTCTACGTTATCATGTACTACAGTATGAGTCACTATGACTTGTTCAGACTGTCCCATTTTGAATTTTGACCCATTATCCTACCCGTTCGTGATGCCCATCTTGACAGCTCTACACAACGCCAAACAATCAGTTATATTATATTATATATATTGACACATTAAACCAATCTACTCATGAATACATGATTTAGGATTATGTCACTTTTACCAAATCAAACATGTAAACAATCAGTTAACATGTCAATTTAAATTTGCCCCCACTTATAATGAGCAATCAGAAACACCTATAAACCACATACTATACTAAAACAAACTCATTACACATTTTGCATGCCTGGATGGTAATATTGGTCAAATAACGGGAATATTTACTGAGGGCTCGAACGGGTCAGGTTCGCCTACAACCACTTTTGTACATGTCTTAAAACAACTTTTAATGACTGCGTTAAATAAGTTTACAAACACCATACTACTATAGTTAGATATGTGTATGATTACTTATTAACTTTACCTACTTCACTTTATCCCAGTAAGATAAACGAACTTCTCCATCCAAAACTTCTTGAACAAATACAGGTTGTGGGGCGCGTTTTGGAAGCTCCAAGACATAAGCCCATTCTTCCCATGGCTAGATGAGCTGAAAGTTTGATCTGCAATAGCATCATATATAAGTACAAATGGAATGAAAATTATATAAAAACATAAGTTAAATAAGGAAGTGAACTTCCAAATTATGTGAGAACCAAAGAATGTGGCGTGTCCTACACTCCATAAATAACTCACTTATTCTATCAAAAAGGGAAGGCTCCTGGAAGAAACTATTAAAACATTGTGGTTAATATATTATGCATTCATTATTCGCAATAAAACCTTACAAAAAGAAGTATAAGCAATCATACCTTACAAAATTCTATTATGACCAGTGTGTAATATATGGGCTTGAATGGTGCAGTGGTGCTGGGTCAGGCTCGTCACTTGACACATCAAAATTAGTCTATCGCCTTTGCATCTTCGGCGATCTTAGTGCCTTCTTCTGGTTTATAAGCCAAGCATAAACCATACAAGAAATTCCTTAAAAAAATACTTGCTTTCAAGCATATAATACTAACTACATGCACCAACGTCTCACAGGGATAGATGCTATGTGGCTTCTCCTATGCACTCTTCCATTGTTGCAAAAACAATTGTGGGCAGAAGTTTAAATTAGCAATTATATCTCTCTACCAACTATTACTCGACGTAATATGGTAAACTGAATAAGACTGGAACATGTAATTTACCCCTCTAAGAACTGAGCAGGCTCCAATCGTTTCCCGAAATCTTATAAGACAGAACAATAGCTACTGTAAAGAATGAAAATGCTCAAGTTAAAGAGAGAGATTGTTGTTTAGCCCAATCCATATCAGCGATTATAACAACTTCACAAAAGCACAACCATCAAATAACAACTTGTGTTTCTAACCATTTGAAATAATAATTTTCACACATATCAACCTAAGTATAAAAAGCCTAGATCATTTTATGATACCTAACGTGCTATCATTTGTACCATTTTTTTTTTTTTTTTTTTTTTTTTTTGTAACATCAACTTGAATGTAAAAGTGAATGGATAAAAAACTGTAAATATAATAAGCCAATAAGGAAGTAGAACTTAAAATTATAATCTAATGATCTCATTCCATAATTAACATGAGCAAAAATAAGTAAGAAACCCATAGCCAACTAATAGTCACTACCTAAACACTAAATGTTAGTTAACTTGTTTGCATACTAAAACTTTTTAATATTACATATTGATCATCAAAAACCTTCATCAAATGACTATCAAAGAGATCATGAAATACGTTGCCTATGGAATTTAAGAAAGGACATGTTACTTATAAAAGAAAAGTACCAAACATCACTGAAGACTGAAAGTGTTCAAATTTGTTTGGTTTTTTAACGCATTAACTACCGACGGGCTTGTAAACTAATGGTACCAAGATAGTCATCAACCAACAGGTTGTGCGATCAGTTCTCAACAAAATGTGTACCAAGTCTACGTCTTTGCCATCAAAAAAATAATAATAAATAACACATCAGCTATTTTATGAGAGTTCAAAAAAGGATAAAAATTGCTTAGATGTCGACTTGAGCAGGTGTTTCCATATGTACTAAAATGACCTATTTTGACCCATTACACGGTGCAAAAGTTAATGTGTGCTACTGCGTCAAGCTTATTAGATTCTGGGAATGCATAGTAAACTGAAAATTTGGCTCCCTCAAATTTGATCAAGAAGACATCCCAAAGTGTAATTGTCACTAATAAATAAGATTGAGAAATAATATTACCTGTGGCCATGTATTCAAGAACTGCATAATAGCCGATTTGATAAAAGTATACAAAAGAAAGCAAGTGTTCGTGAATCATGAAAATAAGATTCACACACCATTTGATATTGAATCTGAACTGAAGTAGCTCTTTATATCGCCGTTAAAGCAATGATTTCTATTCTGAGTGGATACATTATCAATTTTCTCAAAGATTAGGATTTCAGGACATTTTTGTATCAAAATTGATTTGCTTCCCTTAATTTCGCGAAGTTAGAAGAGATAATTGTGGAAAGCAAAGTTATATCCAACCTTTAAAAGAAGAGGCATCACGAAGTTAGAAGAGGCATCCCGAATACTGTATGCAGCAGGGGTAACCGTTATAATGTACAACTTCCACGTGGTGAATCAACATGAGCTGCAATACACATAAAATCGTTGTTAGATACAAATGGATGTCTAAATTTCCAACCAAAGTTGTTACCAAAAAGAAGATTAATAAAACATACAAACAGTACTGGTTTCTAAAAAATGTCCAAAGGGCTGGTAAGACATCAGCATTGTGTAGCTTATGCTTCCCTTTATCAATCGATAAGATATCAGGTGTATACCGACTTGCTCCTTTTTTCACATTATACAAAAGATTATGGTATGCACATATAAAAACCAACGAAATAAGCTTTGTAGTATGCAAAAACCAATATATATTCATATTATACAAAAGAATGACATAAACTTCACATTATAGTGTACTGAAAAAGCCTTATGAGTCCAATGTAACTATTGTCTTCCCTTAAAATGTTAATGTTGAAAATGCGTGGCAAGATAGAACATCTAAATAAAGAATAAAAGAGAGTATATACCCATTAATCATCAGAACAACACGACTGCCACGTTTGACTGGAACATAGTTGGTTTCATACAGTGAAAGAGGGGAAAAAAACAAAAGAAGGATGCCATTAAGTTGAAAGTCGTTATTCATATAGTGAAGAAAATTTTGATAATGTAGGAATGACCAGAAGAGTATGTTGCCTAGATAAAACCATTAAATCTGTATTTGCATGGAATTGACATACTTCTGAGAGTATCCACTTCAATACGTGAGATACCACCAAATCCACAGGTTGGATGTCTGTTACAATTGCACCAGGTTCTCCATGCTGAAGCAATACAACTTAATCAGCTTTAAAAACACTATAAATAAAAAACTCAAATGTACAATAATACTTTGGTGACGTAAAAAGAAACCATACTTACAATTCCAAGACCAAGCTCCATTTTCCTGGACCTAAAAAATCAGACATAATATTGAAAACAAAGATTTAGAAGCATTTACCTTGTTGCGAAGCAACTAACAGTGAAAACCATTAATAACCTAGATTTTTTAACTCGCCTTTTTTTTCCTTCTCCTAACTGATCGTGAATAAGGAGGGTTTAGATTTGTGTGTTGTGTTTTAGGGTTGAAGAATGGATAAGGTACGTTGAATGATATGCAATGAGTTGGGTCGGGTTCTAAATAATAAGTTTTATAACTGGCATTTTTTTTAGTTTATAGATTTGGCTTTGCATAATCTAATCAAAAAATAGTATTGCTCTAGTGGTTAGCATGTTGCCTAATTTACAAAATGTCCAAAGTTCGAAACTATGTAGCTTTTTTTTTTTTTTAAATTAATCCGGATTTTAATACAGTAAATAGTTGCTTACGTGGACAGAAAATTGGATGACATGGACACCAAAAATGTAAATAGCGATGACATGGCTGATAATGAATTACATGGCAATGACTGGGCAATGAGGTGGCATATTACGTGTAACGCCTCCTGTTTTATATATATATATATATATATATATATATATATATATATATATATATATATATATATATATATATATATATATATGTGTATATATTTTCAGCACCCACTACAACAATCACTACTTTTCCCGGGGACATTTTGAAGCTTTCAGCGGGGACTTCTCCCCGTCCAATACTTTTGGCGGGGACATGTCCCCGCCGAAAGTACGTCGGCAAAACCCCTTCGCTGTAAACTTTTGGCGGTGACAGACACCACTTTTGGCGGCGACACGTGGGACCCACACTGCCAGCGTGGACAATTTTGGTCAGGTCAAACATGCCAGCATGGCACTACTTTCGGCGGGGACATGTCCCCGCCAAAAGTGTTTTCTGTTGTTGTGATTAGCCCCTTAATCCTTGATTTAAATAATAATTAACACACTTTCCGCGGGGACATGTCCCCGCCAAAAGCTGTATCCAACGATATTGTAGCAAACTACTGACCCATTTTGCAGCAAATTGCTGCAAAATGGGTAATTTCCAGATTTTTTCCGGAAAAAATCTACATTAACCCAAGCTGTGTTACAACCACAAACATGCTACAACATCACAAAATATGCTACAACACCACAAAATGGTTCAAATTCGCTAAACATAATATTATAAATTAGAAATTCGTCAAACGATTCAAAAACGGAATATCGTTTTATTCATTGCATCACAAATAAATTTCATGTCTGAAAAAATTAGTAGAAAGCGTCAACCTAAATTGTAAACTTTAAAATATAGAACTCTAAGTATCCTCCAAAAGTAACTTTGCATCTCTTAACCATCATAACTACCTACGAGAAGAAAAACACCATTGATCAGTTGCTATATTGATCAGTTGCGAATCAATAATCAGTTTTGCAGCTCGCACGAAACTAACTATTTGACACTTAATTCAAAAATAGTTCAGGTCATTCAATAAATGTACTCGAAAGTTCACAAAAGTCAAACCACAAAGGATACTTGCGCAACCATATTCACAAGAGCAATCGTAATATTTTGCTACAACCTACAAGTACACATAAAGAAACAACGCACCATGAAACACGAGACATACATACTTTAATCTTTATTTGCTAATTCAGTCTTACAACTACCATTAAAACCACATATAATAACGAAAGCCGCCAAGCAATAACCTTACACCACTCTACTATGATAACTTCAAACACAAACTAATCCATTAAAATACTTATCTAATTATCACATTATCCGAACAATTCACACATGCTTCCACAATACTTGAACATACTACCATTTCACACATTTACGCATACTACACATTATATAAATACTACCAATTCATGCACTTTCAATGCGAACTCTTAAATGGACAATCAAACAATAACAACTCAATAATCACACATTTAAAACTAACTATACATTATACAAAATTATAACTACTAAATAAATTAACAAAAAAAAAATAAATTACTTACAGTAGCAATAAAGGCGGCGGCGTGTTGTGGTGGTGAACAGCTGCAGTGCGTCAACGTCGGTGTGTCGTGGTGGTGCTAACAAACCAAAACTATAATTATTTACATAAACCAAAATAAAATTAACACAAACACAAACCAAACTAAAAAACATTTTACCTATTGGTGGTGGGTCGTCGACGGCAGCAGCTCGTGGTGGTGGGTCGGCGGCGGCAACAACTAATAAATCAAAACAAACACAAACCATAAAGCAAATTTCAATACAAACAAAAATAATAAAACAAATTAAAAATAAAATCAAACAAACATAAACCAAAATCAATACATACGGTCCGGCTGTGGTGGTGGTGGTGCGAGTGTGGGGGTGCTGTGGTGGAGATGGTGGTGCTGGTGCAATGAAGTAGTGGTGGTGTAGTGGTGGCGTTGTGGTGTAGTGGTGTGGTGGTGTTGATGGTAGTGGTGGTGTAGTGGTGGCGTTGTGGTGTAGTGGTGTGGTGGTGTTGATGGTAGTGGTGGTGGTGCAGCAGATCGAGCAAAGGTGTGTTTGTTTTTTATTTTTTGTAAGTGTTGACTACTAGATCTGCATCTGTTAATAATTGAGGTCACACTTTTGGCGGGGACATGTCCCCGCCGAAAGTTTTTACCAATCGCCAAAAGGTTTGGCGGGCTAAAGTAAATGCACCGAGGGAAAATCAAAAATTTTGGTGAAAACTTTTAGCGGGGACATGTCCCCGCCGAAAGTATTTACCAATCGCCAAAAGGTTTGGCGGGATAAAGTAAATGCACCGAGGGAAAATCAAAAATTTGGGTGAAAACTTTTAGCGGGGACATGTCTCCGCCGAAAGTATTTTTGATAAAAAAAAATTATTTTATACCATATTAATTAACTTAAATCAATATTAATTAAATCATTTAAATTTAAATAATTTTTTTCTAAATCATCTTTAATTAATTTAAATCTTTTTAAAATTATTTACATCACTTTTTAAAATTATTTACTCACTTTTTAAAATAATTTATATCATTTAAAAATTTAAAATCATCTTTAATTAACTTAAGACTTTTTAAAATTATTTACATCACTTTTTAAATCATTTAAAATTATTTTTGATAGGTCCTTGGTTAGTGTGTAATGTTAAACGAACGAGCCGAGATGATATGGTTATACGTGAGATGTTAAACGAACGAGCCGAGATGATATGGTTATAGCCGAGATGATATGGTTATACGTGAGATGTTAAACGAACGAGCCGACATGATATGTTAAACGAACGAGACGAGATGATATGGTTATACATGAGATGTTAAACACTTGAACGAGCTGAGATGATATAGTTGTACGTGAGATGTTAAACGAACGAGCCGAGATCATATGGTTATGTAGGAGATGTTAAACACTTGAACGAGCCGAGATGATATGGTTATACGTGAGATGTTAAACGAACGAGCCGAGATGATATGTTTATGCAGGAGATGTTAAACGAACGAGCCGAGATGATATGGTTATACGTGAGATGTTAAACGAACGAGCCGAGATGATATGGTTGTACACGAGATGTTAAACACTTGAACGAGCCGAGATGATATGGTTATACGTGAGATGTTAAACGAACGAGCCAAGATGATATGGTTATACGTGAGATGTTAAACGAACGAGCCGAGATCATATGGTTATACATGGATATGCATAAAGTGTTAAACAGATGAGTCGAGTTGTTATGGATAGGCGTAACACGTTAAACGGATGAGTCGAGTTGTTATGGATATGCGTAACGTGTTAAACGGATGAGTCGAGTTGTTATGGATAGGCGTAACACGTTAAACGGATGAGTCGAGTTGTTATGGATATGCGTAACGTGTTAAACGGATGCGTCGAGTTGTTATGGATATGCGTAACGTGTTAAACGAACGAGCCGAGATGATATGGTTATACGTGAGATGTTAAACGAACGAGCCGAGATGATATGGTTATGCAGGAGATGTTAAACACTTGAACGAGCCGAGATGATATGGTTATACGTGAGATGTTAAACGAACGAGCCGAGATTATATAGTTATGCAGGAGATGTTAAACGAACGAAGCGAGATGATATGGTTATACATGAGATGTTAAACGAACGAGCCGAGATGATATGGTTATACATGAGATGTTAAACACTTGAACGAGCCGAGATGATATGGTTATACGTGAGATGTTAAACGAACGAGCCGAGATGATATGGTTATGCAGGAGATGTTAAATGAACGAGCCGAGATGATATGGTTATACGTGAGATGTTAAATGAACGAGCCGAGATGATATGGTTATACACGAGATGTTAAACACTTGAACGAGCCGAGATGATATGGTTATACGTGAGATGTTAAACGAACGAGCCGAGATGATATGGTTATACGTGAGATGTTAAACGAACGAGCCGAGATGATATGGTTATACATGGATATGCATAACGTGTTAAACGGATGAGTCGAGTTGTTATGTATAGGCGTAACACGTTAAACGGATGCGTCGAGTTGTTATGGATATGCGTAACGTGTTAAACGGATGAGTCGAGTTGTTATGGATACGCATAACATGTTAAACGGACGAGTCGAGTTGTTATCGATACGCATAACATGTTAAATGGACGAGTCGAGTTGTTATGGATACGCATAACATGTTAAACGGACGAGTCGAGTTGTTATGGATACGCATAACATGTTAAACGGACGAGTCGAGTTGTTATGGATACGCATAACATGTTAAACGGACGAGGCGAGTTGTTATGGATACGCATAACATGTTAAACGGACGAGTCGAGTTGTTATGGATACGCATAACATGTTAAACGGACGAGTCAAATTGTTATGGATACGCATAACATGTTAAACGGATGAGTCGAGTTGTTATGGATACGCATAACATGTTAAACGGACGAGTCGAGTTGTTATGGATACGCATAACATGTTAAACGGACGAGTCGAGTTGTTATGGATACGCCTAACATGTTAAACGGACGAGTCGAGTTGTTATGGATATGCGTAACGTGTTAAACGGATGAGTCGAGTTGTTATGGATACGCATAACATGTTAAACGGACGAGTCAAGTTGTTATCGAAACGCATAACATGTTAAACGGACGAGTCGAGTTGTTAGGGATACGCATAACATGTTAAACGGACGAGTCTAGTTGTTAGGGATACGCATAACATGTTAAAAGAATGAGTAGAGTCGTTATGGATATGCATAACATGTTAAATGAAGGAGTCGAGTCGTTATGGATAAGCATAACATGTTAAACGGATGAGTCGAGTTGTTATGGATACACATAACATGTTAAACGGATGAGTCGAGTTGTTATGGATACGCATAACATGTTAAACGGACGAGTCGAGTTGTTATGGATACGCATAACATGTTAAACGGACGAGTCGAGTTGTTATGGATACGCATAGCATGTTAAACGGACGAGGCGAGTTGTTATGGATATGCATAACATTTAAACGGATGAGTCGAATTGTTATGGATATGCATAACATGTTAAACGAATGAGTCGAGATGATATGGTTATACATGAGATGTTAAACGAATGTGTCGAGATAATATCGTTTATTTTTTAATCATTTATTTTTATTTGAAATCATTTTTAATTAGTTTAAATCATTTTTAATTTATTTAAATAAATTTTAATAATTTTAAATGATTTTTAACTTAATTAAATCATTTATAAATAAAATCAAATTTTTTTGAAATATCCCACTTTCGGCGGGGACATGTCCCCGCCAAAAGGTCAGAATTTATTCAAAAAGTGTTGGAGGGAAAAAAACGCGGGAACAATTAGCCAGCGAGGGAGAATAAGAAAATTTGGTCAAACTTGGGGAAACTTTTGGCGGGGACATGTCCCCGCTAAAAGTTTGCGTTGAATTTCTCCTACTCGGTCAGCCATTTGGTGTGCCAGGTCAGCATGGTTTTTGTCATTTAGCGACTTTCGGCGGGGACATGGGTGTCCCCGCCAAAAGTCTCCTCGCCCGTCCTACTTATTGTTGTAGTGACCCTGTTAAGTGTGGAAACTGCGAGAACTCCAATTTTACATTAGAAAACATGCATGTTCATATAAAACATGTATGTTATGTATGTTTTCTTACATACACCTTAATACAAATACCTGCATAACATACATGTTCATATAAAACCATTTTGCATTGATATGTTGCACTTAATATGGTTTTATATGAACATGTATGTTACGCAGGTATGTGTATTAAGGTGTATGTAAGAAAACATACATGTTTTATATGAACGTACATGTTTTCTAATGAAAATATGGAGTTCTCGCACTTAACAGGGTTCTGAAAATAAAGATACAATATATATATATATATATATATATATATATATATATATATATATATATATATATATATATATATATATATATATATATATAGGCTTTGGTTCCATTGAGAAGGTTTTTAGATTGAGAAGGTTGAGAAGCAATTTGAACCATAGAAATTAATTAGTTTTAATGCATTGTACAAGTCATTACTTTAAATAAAAAGGGTAAATTAGTAATTGAATCATTAGATTTAAATAAGGAATCAAGAGAACAACTGTTACGGTTTGTATAAATTCGAAATGATCCTATCATTCTACATCGATGCTTCTTTGTTCCTATCTCAATTTTTAAGGACCCATCTATTTGTGAAGCATTCATTTTTTTTAAATTTTTTCTAGTTACCATTAAAATTATTTTTTTGGAAAATACCTTAACCACAGCTAAAAAAATATTTTGTAAAATGTATGATTCAAGTTATTTTTAATGTAACATGTATTACGTACGCGTTTCTGTGTTTTGAATCATAAACATTGTAGCTTTTTTAAAAAGTGAATCTTTAAAAAAGTAATCTTATTTTGAATCATTTGTTAGTCCGTGAATCATACATCATTATGCGAGTTTATGAATCATCGTCGAATTTGTGAATCAAAAAGAAATTGTTAGCGCCTTGCATGTTTCGAATAATATTCGGATTCATGAATCAAACGTGAGTTATTAATTTGCTTTTCTTGAATCGCTCCTCCACCAAAACGAAAACCATTGGACTATATTAGTTAATGTAAATTATGAATCAATAACAAACTGTATATATAATATAAAAAGGTTACTTATCGTATAAACCATCTCATAGTAAATGATAAAAAAGAATGGAGAAATATTAGTGTATAAAATATTCGATGAGATGCATGCAGTTAATGGTGATGAACACAGAGAAATAACCGAATATAAAAATGAATCAGTTAACTAAAATAGAGTGTATATTTAATGGAGGAGGAGCAGCAAAACGCTCGGTATAGGTGTAGTGAAAATAAAATAATAATTTATAAATGCCTATCTTGCCCTTGTATTAATTTAAAGAGATGAATGATCAAGATTGCTTCTCAATCTTCTCAATTTAAAACTCTTCTCAATCGATCCGGATTCTATATATATATATATATATATATATATATATATATATATATATATATATATATATATATAGTGTAACTTTCAAATGAGAACCATTTTAAATGCAAGAACTGCGGAAACCACTTTTGTACTATCAATAAAGGAGAATGTGCAACAATTTAATGCAAGATGGCAATTTTGTGATTAATTGAGATCTCATTTCCTGGAAACATTAATGAAAAGGGTAAAAAAGGGCATTTTATTTTATACAATCTCATTAACTGCATGCTAAAAAAAATGAATTTTTTCAACATTTAAACCGTATATTTTATATCTCCTCCTCTCACACACTTTTATCTCCCTCAAACCCTAGCCTCCATCCACAACCTACCACGAATGATCATCAACACGACCGCCCTAAAGGACTGCCATCGCCATTAGTATTATTAACTGCCAAGATCTGCTATGGCCTCTTTGTTTCATACCCACCATCATATAAACTTCCAAGATCTGCTATGGCCTCTTTGTTTCATACCCACAATTGGCCTATTATTAACGATTGATCTAATGTTCGGGTTTTATAATTTTTGTTAAAAGGCCGCTACTCTCATCACCTCGCGTTCCCAGCCGCACCGACCATTTTGAATCCTATTTATTTTAATAAACACGCATGTTATGAGGTTGGTTTTCTTTATATGCTTCATTTTCTTTTATGTTGATTCATTGCTTTTAGTAAAGTAGGTTTTGTTGTTTTGAAATATTGGTTTCGATTTGGAAAAAAATAGATATGAAAAAATTGGTTTTGGTTCCGTAAAGATATAGTTGTGTATTGGAAAAAAAATAGAAAAATAAAACCACGATCTGTAAAGATATGTTTGAAAGGATGTTCGGATCAGATTAAAACCCAAACAGTTAAATTACTTATTCATTTCCAATGTATCAAATATATCAGGACATTAAATTTTAATATTATTTTCGTAGATCCATTTTCATAGGTCCAAAACAGTTGTTAACCAAAAACAATTGACCAGTTTAATATAAAACAGTTGTTAACCAAAATCTATTTTGGGTTTGGTTCAAATAAACATATATGTTTTATGTGTTTGGATTATAAAACATATATGTTTTGGAAAGATACATATACGTTTTACGTATAAAACATATATGTTTTGTGTTTTGAATTATAAAACATGTATGTTTTGTGTTTTAAATTGTGCAAAACATGTATGTTTCAAACATACATCTTCAAAACATATATGTTTTTGGAAGATGTGCACTTATGTTTTATGTGTTTTATAGTTGGTATAAATTTTTTTATGTTTTTTTTAAGGAATACATTTATGTTTTTGAAAGGGGTACATACATGTTTTATGGTTAATATAAAATGAATGAAATAGTATGATGATAATACATTTATGTTTCGTGCATGCTTGTTTCAGATTGATTGATGAAGATGATGATATCATTCAAGACCGGGAAGTGGATGAACACGATTATACATGAAGATACTTTGGGTCTTTGGAGATATATGATTATTTCATGTGTTTTTGTACTTGTAATCAAGTGAAATGTAACATTTAAGTATATCAATCGTGTTTTTCTTTCTATAATGATTTATGTTCTTTAATTTGTGTTTATAAAAATATTGGTAGTTTATTAAAAAAAAGTGTTAGCTAAAAAAACATGTATGCACGTTGATTATTTGGAAAAAAAACATGTATGCACGTTGATTATTTGGATAAAAAAGAAAAAAAAAACATGTATGTACTTTGACTAATTGAAAACATGTATACACCATAACTATTTGGAGGAAAAAAACATGTATGCACATTTGCTTAAAAAAAACATGTATGCACCATGACTATTTGAAAACTTGCTAGTATTAAAAAAAAAAAAAAAAAAAAAAAAAAAAATCCGAATTTTATGAATTATGAAAAATGGGAATTAAAAAAAATGAAAATGTCTTTTACTATTATACCCTTTTGAATTAAATAAAAATAACAAAATGCTATGGAGCATTAAATGATGTACATTGTGTATTATTAGTTGTAAAAGAGTGGTTTTCGCAGTTCTTGCACATAATATGGTTTTCGCATGAAAGGGACCCTATATATATATAGATACATATATCACTATAAGAATCTGATGGAATACCCATGACAATTACCCACACTCAGCTTTTTGAGGGAATTTACCCACCTATTACCCACCCGTTACCCACGATTAGTGATTTACAAAAGCGATTTTATTTTCCCTCAAATTCCCCACGGATTTACCCACACTAATAGCCACATAAATATATTTGGTGTGCAATATGTGGGTAAATAATTGGCGCCAAACTATTTCCCATGAATTACCCACATCGGGATTTCTTATGGGTACATATGTGGGTAATTTAGTGGGTAATACTTTCTCGCTAAAATTTTTCCCACGCATTACCCATAAAGAAACTTATCGTGGGTAGATGTGTGGGTAATGTTGTGGGTAAGTTTTTTTTACCGGAAATTATAAGTATCCAATTTGGTCATGAGTAAATTTTCATGGGTGGTTTGAAGGTAAACATGTACCCACATATTTACCTACGTCTTTTTCCATAATACTTATCGCTTCTAATGAAACAGGAAAAGCGTTTCACATTTGGGATTGTATGTTTGTTTTACGCATAATACTTCTCGCTACAACTCGTTACCAAACATTCATATAAAATAAAATGATTTAGCATTTGAGCTACAACTTACAGCTTGGAACTACATTTAACATCTATGATTAACAATTATATTTCATTTTGCCAAACATTTAAATTAAGCGTGGCTAGTGATAAGCTTGAGATTGTTCATATGATAAAATAAGTTAGACTAATAATAATTGGACCAAACAACCTCGCCACATCAGTGTTAACTTTGTTTTCTCTCTCCTAAACCAAACACGCACCAAGTGCATGTAATTAGGGGACCGCACTCACAATAAAAAAACATACCCCAAAAAATTAAATAAAAAAAATCTCACAAACACAAACCTCTCAATTCTTTTGGTCCACTGACAGACTAAAACTTTCAATTTTTTTTTTTTTTTTGGTTGGGGATGCATTTGGTATGGTGCATGTAGGGAAGGGGACGCATCTATAATGGGTAGACCGACCATTTCATTTGATCCCATTACGTTTAGTCTTGAGCCAAATTATTTTTAGAACGGGTTAAGTTAAAAATGTATTATTATTCTTATTGTAGTGTTTATGAAAACTATTACTCCATCCGTTCTATAATTATTGTCCAGTGTTGATTTTTAAATTTTTTAGTTTTCAACTTTGACTTTAACTCTTTTTATTTGTGTTATATATTACTTGATGCAAAATATATGAATGGATTGAGTTTTAAATGTATTTTCATTTGTACAATTTCAATCAAGTATTATATAACATAAATAAAAATATTTAAAGTCAAGTTACAAAATAAAGATTTAAAAAGTCAACACTAACCAATGGAAAAAGTTAATAGAATCTTTACTATTTTTTGTTCAATGCATAAACTTATACGAAACTTTGAACCACAATTTCGTAGCTATAACTATTTGTTGTAGGGGTGAGCATTGGGTTGGATCCCGACCCGACCCGACTAATCCAGATCACAAAAGTCACATAAATCGTAAACCGAATACTGATCCGAAAGTAGTCGGTTTTTTGGCCCGTCCCGAAAGTAGTCGGTTTTTCATGTATTTTGTCGGTTTTTGGCCCGTCCCGAATCACGAAAATGCTAAAAATCCATCCCGACTCCCGACCCGAGAAGCTATTATTCGGCTTCGGGACTATCGATTTATGTCAGGATCAGGTCGGTTATCGGGACTCGGCCGGTTTTGCTCACCCCTAATTTGTTGTTATAAACTGCCGCTATACGGTTACTCGTAAAGTAAGTCACTTGTTTTACGCTATTTTTTTAGCTTGTTTAATATGTCTGTAATTTTATTTTTAGTGAATTTAGTTGAAATAATTTCAAATGAAAATTTTTAAAAGTGGCAATTTTTGGTCTAAATTTTAAATTTTCAAATCAAATTTAAAGATCGTGTGACTCCACCAATGAAAATAGAGGCAGTTATGATTCTAATGGGTTGAAACTTGAAACTTTGAGTGGCAACTTTTATTCCCTATTTGATACACGAACCAAAATTCCTTTAATTTTTTACACGACTGCATCTGTTTCCTCCAAAATAAAGTGTCACGACATTGAAAGTGAAACAATTTGAAATTTTCCATTGAAACGATACAATTGTTATGATATATTCGGTACGAGTTTTCCGGTATGGATGTTGCTAATTTATATAATATTTTGTTTGTTCTCTCTCGTCTCCAATTCGTTTTTTAGTACATGGTTGTTTCTAATATGAATTTTTTAGATGTTGTGCAGGAAATTGGTTAGTGCCTAAAACATGCTCGATGAAATGTCCGAGAAACTTGAAGAAATTCTAGTTGGTAGGGTCAAGCAACAAACAAAGGAATTGATTTGGTCTTTTAACCTCTAAAACAATGAGGATATATACAAGGTAATCTCTTGTGGTATTAAATCTATGAATTTTATGCTTTTATGGTTCTTTAATTTCTTTACACATTTGTTTCATATTTTACTGTCTTTACCTTTTTATGGTATTTAAAAAGTTACAAATGAGGATTCTAAAGTTTTAGGATGACACCAAGGTTTGAGGAACTTCTCACTCTTTCACGTGCCTTTGTTGGTAAATTAACTTCTGATGGTTATATAATCATAAATTAACTTCTGATGATTATATAATCATGTACAAAGCTGATGCATATGTGTTATATGTATGGTATGGCAGAATCTGTTACCGAGTGAAGACCAACACATGAACAATATAAAAGGTAGAGATGTCATTCTATTTCCGAACGAGACTCAACTTGGAAACTGCTACGAATTTGGAATAGGTTGCAGCAATCGGAATACATTTTGTATTTTTGAAATTTTTGTATAGTGGAATGGATATATAGCCCGGTTTATAGGTTGCAACAATTTGAATACATTCTGTATTTTGAAATTCAAGGTTGGAATTGTACTTGTAAATCTGCCTATATAGAATGCATTATATGGATATAGTCCGTGTGCTAATTTTCCATGGATTGCCTATGATTATTTGAGAAACTATAATAAATTGACTGAGGACTAGCTAAAAGAATTGGCTAAATTTAACCCACGAAAATAATTTACCACGAGTATATTCACACGAAAGTTTACCCACGAATTACACACAATATTATCTATGGGAATTCTTGTGGTGAGGTAGAAAATCCCACCAAAACATTACCCATGAACGCAACAAAACCACCCACCTAAAATGACGTGGGTGAATTTTCCCACAGAGTGAAAATGTCATGGGCAAATAATTAGCCTCGGAGGTTTTACCCATAATCATACAGTCGTGGGTAGTCCATGGGTATTACTCATTTACCCACGAAACTAAGTCATTTACACACAAGTTTTGTCTGTGGCTATTCATCAGAATTCTTGTAGTGTACATATATATATATATATATATATATATATATATATATATATATATATATATATATATATATATATATATATATATATATATATATATATATATAATGAAAAAACTATCAAAATGTACCATTAACCTATCAAATAACTTTAAAAATTTATTTAAATTACAAGAGCTAAAGACGTACATTTCTATAAAAATTTAAATTGTATATAAATAAATCTTTTTTATATAACAAATTTTATTTACCAAATATTTTACAAATATCTAGCGATGTCGTTGATAAAACATATACCGCCACATGCTCCCGCAACAATGTGCGGACGCATTCCGGCTTCTTCCAAACTTATATATAAGAACTAAAAAGGATTAATTATATTTAGAATTGGGCCATATAAATCGGATAACGTATCTCAAATGGCAGCCGATATATGGCTTAGATTTTTTCTTTGGTTATTTTCACATAATTAAATCTTGGACCAAGGCTTTTGGCGTCAAGGGAAACTTAAAACGCACAACCATCAAATTTGAAAGAAAAAATTAATATTAAATTTATATAAATAGGTTGTATCTTCAACTCATGTTTCTCCACAACTTTCATATCTTATCAATAACACTTACTTTTGCAAACGAGAGGATCATAAAGAAAGTAAACTCACAGGTATTCTCTTTTACACATACACTGACTACCGTTTGCATTATGTTTGCTTGCTTCTATACTATCTATTGTTTTATGTTGCTTGTTTATATTTACTTTTATAGCAATTCTTAAATGACAGTACAAATACACACTGTCACTTCATCATTACATGAGTGAATAAAGTAAACCCAAACCTCCAGGTTGCCATGCATATTGCTGGATACATAGGACTATATATAGGAAGAAGATGCGTTTATAAAAATAGGCTCTTTTGTTTACTTAACGAGAGTAGTGATGTTCCAGTTTAGTTGTGGTCGTTTATACGAAAAGAAATCATGCTAGCTAATCTTGACTAACGGTTATCATGTCTGGCCGGCTGGTCCGGTCCGGTTTTAAGAACAGTAGTTTAAATATATACAATTATCAGGCATTGTAGGGTTCACCAAACAGTTGTAGTGGATGAAAGAAAGTACGCTCACAAATTGTCTTATGAACAATCACTTAGCACCAAACCACAATTATTCAGGCCTAGAAATTAAAGCATAAATAATACCCGTACACGCACGGGTTTTTATAATTTTTCTATTATGTTTTTACGTAATTTTTTTTATGTGTTAATATCAATTAGTATTTTTGTTTTTAAAGATATACTATTACAATTCAAAAAAGGAAGTTAGAATGTAAACTTTGCATAAGTTAAAGGTTATAATTAAAATGTTTAAATGCTACAAAGAAATTTAATGGTCAACAACACCATTTTTACGAAAAAAACTCGCATCTGGTAAAGAAAAGGTTTTTGGTTATTGGTGAGAAAGAATGGGAAGGATAAGGAACTTTGACATTTTTTATTTAACTATTACACTTTGGTCCAAATATCGGGCATTAAATCTTAAATACATGTGTATTTATTTATTTATTTTTCTACATAAGATTTATAAAAGGGAATATATTAGCTATGATTTTTTGTAGCTAATTGGCTACAATTTTATGCTATAAAATGTGAGTCCTTGATTCTTTTAGTGAGTCCTGATTTTTTTCTGTGAGTCACTGATTTATTGCTAGTGTATTTTTTGTTAAGGTTTGTAGCCAATTGGCTACAAAAATTAAAATTGTAGCCACGTTATCCCTTTTATAAAAACGATTTTATAAAAATTTATTGCAAATAAAGAAATATTGAGGCTTTCTTTATTTAAAACTTTTAAAAAAGAAAGAAGTCATAATTCGATTATTGCCCAATTAGGGAAGTTCAAAAAATCTCTATGTCAAATTTTTTTCTTTATTATACAAAAGATATTGTGGATTTTGGATAAAAACGCTAGTGTTGACCAAGTTAATGATAATTTATTAGAGTTAACACAAAATTTGAAACCATAACAGACTTACTCTTATTCTTTCAAGTATTATAAAACTTTCCTCATTTTTGTTTTTCTTAACAGTGAAAATGATTGAGGCCTTTGTAACTGTAGCGGCCGAGGTGATACTGGAAAAGGCATTTTCGTTAGCTGCTAATGAAATTGCCATTGCTTGGGGTTTCGCTGAAAACTTGAATATCTTTCATGGCAAGATAAGGATGATCCTGGCCAGGTTACTTGATCTTGAGCAACGAAAGGTTACAGAGGGTGTGACGGAGTGGCTGAAACAGCTAAAAGATGTGGTGAGCGAAGCTGTTGATCTGTTGGATGAGGTTGAGTATGAAGTGTTAAGGCATGAGGTAAAGAAACGAGATCAAACGACTAGAAAGATACGACTCCCGAATTTGAAAAAGTTATCATTTCGTAGAGAAATTGGTCATAGAATAGAAAAAATTAACAAAAAGTTGTTAGAGATCAACAAACAAGCAGTTGATTTAGGACTTCAAAATGAACCGCAAGGCTCTATTCCAAAGAGTTTTCATAAGGAGACTCATTCATATTTAGACGTATATAAGATTGTTGGGAGGGAGAAAGATGTAGTGCAGATAGTAGAGCTTTTAACAGAATCCAGAAAAGAAGAAAAACTTACGATTGTTCCCGTTGTGGGAATGGGTGGGATTGGGAAGACCACTTTAGCTAAGTCGGTCTACAATAATCCAAAAATCCAAAAACGATTTGATGTTAAAGCTTGGTTATGTGTCTCAGTTAAGGTTCAGATCAATAAACTACTGGAAATGATCTATGAATCCGTAACCCGTAAGCAATGTGAGCTACCAACTACGGAAAATTTGATTACCGAGCTTCGAGAAGAGTTAGGATCAAAAAGATATCTGCTAGTCCTGGATGATGTTTGGGACGAAGAGAGGATTTACTGGGATGAATTTAGGAGTTGTATGATAAATGTGAATTCACATAACGGAAATGCCATTATTATCACCACAAGAAAACTTGAAATCGGAACAAATGATATGAAAAAGAATTCATGTACTTTGCTAGGTCTTTCAAATGATGAGGGTTGGTCCATGCTTAAAGAAAGAGCAAACCCGTTGCCAGAATTGGAAGAAATAGGGCATGATGTTGTGAAAAAATGTCATGGTTTGCCATTGTTAGTAAAAGTAATAGGAAGCATGCTGCAAGATTACAGTGGTGACAAAGATAAGTGGTTGTCCGTCCAAGAAAGCATGGTTCGGGGTGAAGAAGGTGACATGGTTCTAAGCATCTTGAAACTAAGCTTTGATAATTTGCCAAATTCTAGTTCCAAGCAGTGCTTTGCATATTGTTCCATATTTGAAAAGGACACGGTCATGAAAAAGGAAGAACTTATCCGGCTTTGGATGGCTTTAGGGTTGCTTCAAGTGGATGGCACAAGAAACAGTTATATGGAGGATGTGGGAAATGATATTTTCAATATCTTGGTAAGGAATTCCCTGTTCCAAGATGTTGAAATGGATGAGTATGGTTACGTGTATAGTTGTAAGATGCATGATCTAGTCCATGATCTCTCTTTACATGTTTCGGGTGATGAAAGCTTGTGTTTGCCGGTTCCGAGTAGCAATAAAGTACACAACCCTCACTTAAAACATCTATCTCTGTACCAAGAAGAAGACAGCAATTCATTTTTGTACAAATTCATAGAGGAAACGGGAAGTAGAAGTTTGCACACGTTGTTTCTGAAAGGAATGGGGAAGAAGATTTCGTTTCAAGATTTCAAGCGCCTGCGTATCTTAAAGTTAACTCACAATAGACCAACAAGGATAGATGAGTCCGTCGGAGATTTGGTCCACCTGAGGTATCTTGATTTGTCAGGTATCCCTATCCGTGTTATTCCGAAATCTATTAGTAAACTTCATCATCTGCAAACATTGAAGCTGGGTTACAATTTGGAGAAGTTCCCAGAAGGCATACGAAATTTGATAAGCCTACAACATCTTGAGTCTAAAAATTTTGTTAGATCTCCTAAGGACGTGGGACAGTTGACTTCTCTACAAACATTGTCCTACTTTAGCGTGGGTCGAAAGAAAGGATATCAGATTGAAGAGCTAGGCTGTTTGAAACACCTTGGGGGGAAGCTTCACGTTTCCAATCTAGAAGAAGTTGGCAGCAAAGAAGCAGCTAGCAAGGCAGATTTAGTTGGAAAGAGAAATCTCTACAAGATAAATTTCTCTTGGAAGGAAAGCAATGAGGGTGTGAGGCACAAGGACAAGGATATATTGGAAGGCTTGCAAACCCCTGCAAATGTGAAAAGCTTGACAATTGAAAACTATTCAAGTGACTGTTTTCCCGAGTGGGTGATGAAAGTGTCAACCAATACCGGAGGGGAATGGATTCGCCTTGACAAGCTTGTGGATGTCACATTATCAGGATGTCGCAACGTCCTCAGTCTTCCAATGGTTTTGAAGCTGCCACTTCTTCGTGATCTTGTGTTAAGTAATATGGACAGCTTGACAAGTTTAAGTAGTTCTGTATCAAGTGAGCCCTTATCTCAATCGTTGAGAAAGCTCGAACTACGTGATATGAAAAGGCTGGAAACGTGGACAGGTGCAGCAACAAACTCCTCAACGATGATCTCGCCTGAGCTCAAGACGTTATCCATTTATGACTGCCCGAAAATCATTGTCTTAGATGAACATTATCCCCATCCTCTTGTTAAATTAACTATAAGCGACTGCACAACTCTCGAGTCCATTCGGAGTTTACAAGGGCTCTCATCTCTTGAAATTCTAGAAATCCGCATATGTCCTGCTCTTTTAGGAATACCCGATTTGCACAACCTTGGTGGTTCTTTGAGGGAATTGGTGATTTACAGTTGTAAAAAAATGACTTCCCTGCCTAGTGGAATTGACAGTCTTACCTTGTTAAGGAGGTTAGTGCTTGGGCGATTCTCGGAGGAGCTTGATTGTTTCCCAAGTCTCAAAGGGATAGAGAAGCTGAGGAGGAGCAACCTTCGACATTTATGGTTGTATGGTAGGAGTCATTGGGAGTCAATTCCGGAAGAAGTAAAACACCTCACTTCACTGGAGAATTTAGTTATAGATGAATTTGGTATACGAGAAATTCCAATGTGGTTAACCAATATGTCATCTCTCAAAGGCATCCGTTTCGTTTACTGCCCTGGGCTAGATAAAGACTCTGTTTTGAAGGGAGCGCCAAGGGAAGCCGAGCGTGTCTATTTAGGCTGGGAAAGGTTACGTTGAATTTCCATAAAAAGTTAGAACAACTTTACGAGAGCGGTTTGATAGTGACAGTTGACTTGATGTATTTATCTTTGGAAATAAATGTAGTTTATAAAATGTATTCGCTTTTTAATTAGCCATTTGGTGCAAATAAAATTTGATTGTGAATTGAGATTGGTTTGAGTAATTTTCACATAAACAATAATAAAACGAATCTTCTTAATTTTGATTTAATAATGGTTGACGGTGGGTGAGATGAGTGGCGGTAGCTGCTTTTTTTTTTGAGAAATAGCTGCTATTGTTTGGATGAGCACAAATGCATTTTTTGTAATAAACTTTTCTTCTTTCAATTGCAAGAGTATTTAGACAATTTTGGTGGTTGTCAATTGCCAATATAATAGACTAAACTTACTTGCTTTTAGTTAACTCCATGTAAACCGACAAAAAAGTTGCGTTACTGATAGTTTGTTTTTGTAAAGTGTGGCTATAATCAATCTTAGATTCTTTATAAGATATATATCCTCAAGACTCTTGATCCTTCTTGTGTATAGTTTTCTTTATTACTACCTCCGTCTCACATTAAGTGTTCACTATGACTTTTCAAAGTCTTTTTTCACTAACTTTGACCTTAAATATATTTATTTGTTTTATATAATACTTAATGAAAATTATACAAATGAAAACACAACTAAAAACTTAATCATTCATATATCTTGCATCAAGTACTATATAACACGGACAAAAAAATTTGAAGTCAAAGTTGAAGAAAAAAGACTTGAAAAAGTCGTAGTGGACACTTAATGTGAGACGGAGGGAGTAATTGTTAGCAACGAGTTGGGCGCTGGTCCGTCGCGTTGCGGCGGGGCGTTGAAGTTGAGCGGTTTTTGGTACTGTAATCTGGTGATGCATTTTTTTTATATTTGATAATATGCTTCTCGAATGGTGGTTCAGAGTCCAGAGATACTGTTTAAAGATATGCTTCTCGAATGGTTACCAACTGCAATCTATATGAAACAGGAAAAATGAATTTAGGCCAAATTTGTATTTAAATATGATGCAACAAAAGTGTCATTTATATTTTGTATACCTTTGGAATGCAGCCATTGTACATGGATTACTGCAAATATGTGCATCAAAATACACTGTCGCCATTATGTAAAGCAGCGCCGTGAATTTGTTGTCTCTTGTGTCAGCTATGTTGGCGCGTATTGGTACCGATCTCATCCAGCAGTTGATCGTTAGCTTCAACAACAGGCAATGAAAGGAAATTAATGGACCCTATTGGCTACAAATGCACCAACCTCCTACTACTAAACAGCCACGACCGGAAGCATTAAATAATCATGTTATGAATTTTGTTTCGAATAGCTTAGAATTAGTGTGTCTGACGTATGGTTTCAGAGAATTACGTATGCTTTCACACTCATCTACTTTAACATGTAATCACATCCATACACAAATTAGTGTATATGATGTTTTCGTATAATCGACAATCCCATTAATTACGACTTTCTCTAATTCTAAGCTATGGGAAATGATTTCTATAAACTAATATTATCTCTCAGAAACCATGGCCGTCCGATCAGGAACACAACTTACAGCCAGGGGCGGATCTAGAAAAAAATTCGAAGGGGGGGGGGGCAAAATTTTTTTACGGCATATCGAAAATAGAGTTAAAAATGCTTGCTTCAAATTCTTTGCTTGACCAAATAAATACTCTAAAAAAGAAACTAAAAAAAACTTGTATCAACAAAAATAAGTTTAAAAAAAAAACAAGAGTAAATTACACCGTTAGTCCCTATACTTTGCTTAGATTTCATACAACATCCAAAAACGTGAATATTTTCGTTTTTGATCCAAAATCAAGGATATATTACGCCGCTAGTCCAAAATCCTGACAGTCGTTAGATTTTCCAGTTAAGTCGGTCCTCACGTGCATCCCACACGAGGGCAATTTCGTCCGATCACTTTTTCCTGCTTTGCCTTTCACACCGCCTTACATGATTAGGTGACTGTTCAGTTCCTTCCCAGCCACACATGTGTACATGCTTTTACAAATCTCGATACATCTATTGTAAATCTCGATTGCATGCAAAGCGTATTCCACAATCTTTTCTTTTTTCAGTCAAATATTTCCATCACTCCCTCTCTGTACTCAACTTTACTCTTATTTATTTCTTCTTCCCCAAAAGCTCAAAAAAATGGTCCAGTGCTGGTGTGGACAAACCGCGGTAATTCGCACATCATGGACCAATCGAAATCCAGGACGTAGGTTATATGGTTGTTGTGATTTTATTGACCGGTACGACCCCCCATGTGTGCAAGATCAATTACAATCATCCCCGGTCTATTAAGGTCAAGGAATGTTATCCAAGTTACACTAGATGATACAAGACGTGAAGCTGCTAAAGTGAAGAAATACTTGATCATAAGCTTTTTTTTTTTTTTTTTTTTTTTTTTTTTTTTTTTTTTTTTTTAGTTTTCGTGTTATTTTACATGTGAAGTAGCAGTTGGGAAGAGAGTAGGTGATAGGTTATGATTTTATTTTGTTAATTAGATGTATTTCATCACCGGTGTAATTTTTTACTGCTTACGAAATATTAGTTCAATGGTATCAAGCATTGATTCAGTTGTGAAATTGCCATTGTTCTTGTTTTATGTCTTGGTTACACTATAACGTTTACTTGTTGACTTCTAAATGGGTAAACATAAGTACTTGACCATTATCTCATTGGGTTAAGTTTGTGTATTATAATCCAACATAATGGTATTATGCATGTTCAGTTTGTTTTGGTTAAAAATTGGAAGTTGAGTTTTGCACTAAACTAAAAAACAATGGTTTTTGCATACTACAACCCAAGTGACTGGAACTTTTTAACCGTGTTTGACTTTGTTTTTGTCAAAATAGTCATAAGAATTTGCATGGTTTCAATTGCATTATGCATATGCAAACAATGGTTTTTGCATACTACAACCCAAATGAATGTAACTTTTAAACCATGTTGACTTTGTTTTTGTCAAAATAGTCATAAGAATTTGCATATTTTCAATTGCATTATGCAAGTCATTTGCACCAACAGAAAATTACCTAAACATGTAGAATATTAGTCATAAAAACCTTTAATTGCATATTGTCAATGCAACAAGTTGCAAAAGCTTCCGTAGAGAGCGATGTGATAAGTTATTCCAAGAGGTCTTTAGCCAGCCAAAAAATCTGAAAACTCTGTTTCCTTGACCTTAATACCTGTCGTGAAGAACTCTTTATTTTTCACTTTGTTCAAATTGAAAAAATTTTAAATGGATGATTAATGGCAATTCTGCAGATCTACATCATCACTTTTGTGTAGTGAGTTGGTGAATAACATATGGAAGAATGCCGCCATGGTTGAAATATGCCAATTCCACCTGCATAAACCAAACACAAATGATTTAGATATGAAAACAGGGAGTGTTTATATACACACTAATTATTTGTTTATTTTGCAATAATGAAGATTTAATGTTTGGATACTGATTTCGGTTATCTGATCAGTTCGTACTAACCCCAACAAAACTTAATTATTATTGACAGAATATAATTACAATTTTAGTATGTTACCCTTCATTTCCTAATGTGAGACATTGTTGCGAGTATTTCACAATCAAACGCTGGTGGGGTGAAACTCAACCTAATTAATCATCAATTCAACAGATTTACCTATTTACCTCTATGAACACACTAACACAAACCTACCCACACTTAAAACCATGCCCATAACTACTATAAATTGATAGATAATTAAATGGGGTGACGAAACCATACCTCCGTGTCAAAACGGGCGGTACATGTGAACGACTTCCCAGTATCGGTAGTGACAGTGACTTCTTGACCTGGTCGAATCTCACTAATATTGCTTGGTAGGTCAATGTTAAATCGTTCATGACCAGTCAACTGTAATGTGTCAGCGTCCTCACCAGCCTTGAAACAAAGTGGTATAATACCCATTCCCACCAAATTACTGCGGTGGATTCTCTCAAAGCTTTTAGCAATCACAGCCTTAACTCCCTGTCAAAAATACATATGAAAATCTAGACGAAAAATGAGAATATAGGTAGAAATTTCGACCTATTTACATATGAAAAGGGGTTAAATTCGGGTTATGTTCCATCTCTAACGGGGCGAATTTGGCAAAACTCGCATATTTAATATTTTTAATGCACAAACATCCTAAATCACATAATTTAAACAATTAAATTACTTTATCAGTCGTTCTTTTGTACATACGTTGACCCCTCTAGAAAAAAATTATACATTTTCCCCAAACCGACCTTATTCTGCCCGTATAGATAAAATTGTACATTTTCCCCCATTAATCAACCCACTCATTTTGCCACCTCTAGTTTAATGACTCACCAACAACATAGGGCCCTTGGCAGCCCAATCCCTAGAGCTGCCACTACCGTACTCTGCTCCAGCCAAAACAATGGTATCCTGTCCAGCAGCCTTGTATCTCTGATAAGAGTAGTGATTGCAATAATTAGATGAATAGTAATACTTTTATAACTTAATAACAAGAATAATCATACATTGCTTTATGAACTCACCGATGCTGCATCAAACACTGACAATTTCTCTCCAGTGGGTATATGCACAGTTTTAGGGCCAACTTCTCCATTTAAGAGCTTGTTAACAATGCGGATATTGGCAAAGGTACCCCTAGCTATGATTTCATCATTACCTCTTCGACTTCCGTAAGAATTGAAGTCCTTGCGGTCAACCCCACGTTCTAGAAGAAATTTTGCAGCTGGGCTGTCCTTTTGAATGCTTCCCGCAGGTGAGATGTGATCTGTCGTGATACTGTCACCAAAGTTCAGCAAGCAGTAGGCATCCTTTACACCATGGGCGCCTGGGGGATCCATGGTCATGTTCTTGAAATATGGTGGCTCGTGAATGTATGTAGACTTTGGGTCCCATGAGTATAGCTTTGATTCTTCAACTGATAGGTCGTTCCACATGGAATTTCCCTTGGTGATGGCTTGGTAAGTGCTCTTAAACATTTCGGGTAATACACTCGATTGAACAGCCTGCAACATTTGTTGTTTTTAGTTCAGATAAATACATATTTGGGCCTAGAATATGGGCTAGAGATGGATGTTGAATTCATAACGTACATGACATATTTAATCTGACTTGAATACTGCTTTAGCTTACAATGTTGCGAAGTATCAGTGATTTCAACTAGACGTGGTAATTTCAAGTTTTCAACCATCTTATGAAGTAGTAGATTCGAATTTTTTCCTCGAGAAATATAATGGAACTATTTTTAAAACAAAAAAATGGCTAAAAGGGAAATAAGTCATATGGGTTGAAAGGCCCCCAAGTGTATTTTTAATGCATAAAAAATCCAAATACTTTATTCAAAATATTAGATTATTATTTAAATGACATAATATTGGTAATTATATGGGCATATTAACGATGTTAAAGACCCTCTTAATGTTTTGGACAAACATTTTTCCAGGCCAACCCTGACCCATACCACAAAAATTATTGTTTTGATCTATTACCCAACCAGTCCGTTTTACCACTTGTAATATCAAAAGAGTGTAAGGGTGCTTACATCTGCAACTTCTTGAGTGCTTGGCCATATATCCCTGAAATAAACATCCTTCCCATCTTTTCCAACTCCAATCGGTTCTTTCTCAAAATCAATATCAACCTGGCAAGCAAAATCAACATGTATATAAATTGTTTTCAAAGAAAATCTATCATTGTTCTTGCAATGGTTTGCGACATATGGCAAATAAATCTCGGTATTCAATAAAATGAACTTCTTACCGTGCCTGCAAGGGCATAGGCAACAACCAATGGAGGTGATGCAAGGTAGTTTGCTCTTGTCAAGGCATGAGCACGTCCCTCAAAGTTACGGTTCCCAGATAGAACCGCAGATGCAACAATATCTACAAGAGTGCCAAAAATAAAAGAGATTAAGGATCAAATTTAATATTTATTTGGGTCATAAAAGAGAGTTGGAAAAGGAAGGTAGAAATATACCATTTTCAGATATGGCAGCGCCGACTGTTTCATCTAGTTCTCCTGAGTTGCCTGGTCAACATTGTTAAAGCATTGCTCATCCAAATACTTCTGCAACCCACCACCAACACCATGCCCACTACTGTTTGCTGAAGATGGAGGGAATTATTGAAAAGGGATTTGGGTTGTCGAATCAAACACTCTTTTTATTTTATTGATGTGGTTATTGGATTATGAATGGGTTTTTGATCGGGTGGGGTGGAGGTGGCTCAAATGATTTAAACAAACAAGAACCGAGAAGAGGAATATGTGCCTGTGAGAAAAACAAAATGGGTGGTTGATTCAAAAAGGGCTGGTACTTTGACTCAAAAAATGTTATAACGGTTCTTTTATTATATAACGGGTTTTAGCCTTTTATGTAATTAACTTTTGCCACGTCAAATACTCTTTATAATGATGCCTATAAGGGGGTAGCATCGTAGTCGGTATGAACTCGGCAAGCGTCGGCGTGAATCGGCATCACAAAACCACACACTCGGCATGGCCAAATCGGCATTCCATACGGTATCAATTACGGATTCGGTGTGAGTGGGTGCATTAAATATTTTTGACCGTTGCAATGGTTTAGGGAGTTACCGTTTGACAATTTCCACATTTTCAAAAAAAAAAATAAAAAAAAAAATAAATAAATAAATAAATTTACCCCCTTTAAATCAACAATTCATTTTACCATCTTTTCTTCAAATCACATATTCACAATCACCAATTCACTTTAAAAAATCAAGAACATGGATCCAAGTAAATCCCAACAAGGTTCAACATCAAAAGGTCGAAGTCGTGGTCGTGGTCGAGGTTCTCGACAACATCCCGTCCGGCCTCCACCACATGGTCAAGAAGCCTACTATCCTCGACCTCCACCACAACCTTACTATCCTCAACCTCCACCACAAGTCTACTATCCAGCACCTCCACCATTGAATCCAAGTCACTATAATATAGCAATGACAAGCGAGTTCAACCCTTTTAATGACTTTCGAGACGGTCCACCAAGACGTGAAAAAAGTGTCAAAAGAGAATTACCGTTATACGATTATGAAGATGATGAAGATAAGGTTATTCCCGAAACCCAATTCCCAAATCCAATCGGTATACTTTTTATTTTATATCGTTATAGGGTGGCGTTATTGTGGTGTACAACATTAAAATAGAAAACAATAGGTACAATTATGAGCCATTGGATCAACTATTGTAGATCATAATTAATTCTAATGAAGTAATTAGTTGATAATGGCAATTTTGTAAATAAATTAAACAAAGTGGCCTTTTCTAAACATCACATATTAAATGTAGAATTTGAAATGCATGAATTGGTCAAAAAGTTTGAAAACTAAGTTTGTATCCACGTGCTTTTTATTTTTTATTTTTTTTTTAATATTCCATTATATGATTATTGTTTTATACGTACTAAACAAGAACCTCACTATTTTATTTTTTTCTTTTATAATATATTACTGTATCACTTTTGCCATGGTTTGTGTTGACAAATTGACACACATGCCTCATTATAAATCTTTCTCCGCTATCTTTATTAAACACCATTTATAGTGACACTACATATTATAAACAGACGTCTAACCAAATTTTTATACTCAATTTTTTTTTACCAAGCATAGTGACACCCCAATTTTTATTTTTTTATTTATAATACATTAAATTTACAGTGACACACTAATTTTATGATGTGACATACTACATATTTTACTTTATTTATGACACATTAAATTTATAGTGACACATTAATTTTTGATACATATAATGACACATCAATTTTTTTTATACATATATACATAAATATCTTGATACATATATAGTGACATATCTGTTTTTTTTTTACACATTAGTTTTTTTTTACACTAAATTTCTTGATACATATATTCTGACACTCTAAAATTTTAGTATATAAGTAATGATACTAAATATTTTGATACATATATTGTGACACACTAAATTTTTTTGATACATTTATAATGACTCATTAAAATTTTAGCACAATTTAGTGATACATTAAAATATTTCAATACATTTGTAATAATATATTATATTTATCACACAAATTTTCTTGATACATTTGTAGTATATATGTAATAAAACTAATTTTTTTTTATGCATCATGGGGTTCATGCTGAAGTTACCAGTTATCAAAAACTTGACACATCACTGGTCCAATATTTCATCCCAATACTTCATGCGCTTCACTCTTGGCAAAACTATGATGCACAATTGCACATTAATCAATACCGCTAATAACTTTAAAAAAACATCTTCTACGAATAATTTATTGGAAAAAACATATCTGAATATTTATAAAGTGATACATATCCGAATCCTTTTTTGTTTCTTACGAGGAAAACGTAAACGGGTATTATTACAACCCGACTTATACGTAATACAGCACACCTTTTGAGCGGGAAGATGCAAAACCCGGTTTATACATAAAACAACACACTTTTTGAGCGCAGAAGATCAGGTCTGAATAGAACCCGATTTAGGAATGAAACAACGTAGATCGGGTCAATAAACCACCGTATGGATCATTTCAGTTGAGCCCGGAAGATGTGAAAGACAATAACGGAGGCTACTTGTAATCCGATATCCGCGGAGATTGTTGAACAGGTTGAAGACAGTGGCTGTTAAACAGGCTGACGCGATTTTGGCCACGGTTTTAGGTGGTAAAGCAACCGATCTTCGGCGCCGGCGAGACATACTAGACGGTTTTAGAGAGAAATGAAGATTTGTGGGTTTTGAGTTTTGTGGAGGATGAAAGAGGTTGTGACAGGGGTTAGTGGGAATGGGTTAGAAAATTACTTAAACACCTTTTTGATTTAATTAGACATTTAATTTCAATTTTGTTTTTTCTAATATGATTAATGCCACTTGTCATATTTGTATTGATGCCTATTGTTCATCATCTTAAAATGTTCACCACAATAACATAAAACTATATATATATATATATATATATATATATATAGTTATACTTTTTTTTTTAAATCGTTATTTACAAATTTTTTAAATCGTTATATTTTTTTTAAATCGTTATTTACAAATTTTTTAAATTGTTATATTTTTTTTAAATCGTTATATATTTATTTTTTAAATCATTATGTATAAATTTTTAAATCGTTATATATATTTTTTTAAATCGTTATAGTATTTTTTTTAAATCGTTATATATATTTTTGTGCTTTGTTTTAGGTGAAGAACAAAATGATGATGACATTCAAGAAATAAAAAATCCGGGTAAAGTGGGAAAAAAGAATTGGACGACCAACGAAGAAGTATTTTTGGCAAAAGCTTGGGTTCATGTCTCAACATGCCCAAAGGTCGGGAATCAACAAAAGTCCGATAGCTTTTGGGGAAGAATTCTAGAGCACTTCAAGCAAAATGTGCCGGATACTTTACGAACATTCCATGGGTTGAAAACAAAATAGAAAAATATGAATACCGAATTGAATACTTTTAACGGCCTATACATCCAACAAGTAAGTTTGAAATTATATACTTTGTATAATTTTTTTTATTTATATTTATTATTTGTTTAGATTTATACTTGTTTATTTTAATTAGTAGTGTAAATTTAAATTATATTTCTTATTATTGTAGAACTGATGTCGTGATAGTGGGTGTGACGATCTTAACGTGATGAGAAATGCATTGGCCGATTATATAAAGAAAACCAAAGGCAAGAATTTTAGTCATATTGAGGCGTGGGAGGTACTTAGGAAATCGGACAAATGGTTGGAACAACCAACCGTTAGTCAAACATCTTCGTCTAATACGGAGAAACGAAGAAAGTCGTCGGAATCTAGCAATGACAATGTTGAGACTATTATTCCGGATCTAAATGACGACACAACTCTTACACGGAAGAAAAAAGGGAAAAAGGCCGAAAACGAGTCGACAAAGAAGAGTATTGAATCGTTAGCAGATTATGCGGCAATGAAGTTCTTCAACGACCCCCAGAAAAGTTAACATTGCCACTAAACATATGGACTTAGGCATCCAAAGGCATGAAATTAGTTGACTTAACATGATTGGCTAATTACAATTATTTTCTAGGCATCATTAGGCATGGTTACAAAATTGAATGCCTAAGTCTAAAAACTCGAGCGTCGCTCAGTCTATAAAATTAAAAATTGATTAAAATGAAAACAATGTTGATTAAATGACACTTTGAATTTACTAGAAAATTAAAAATTGAATGCTTACAAAAGAAAAAGTGACAAGCATAATACTTTTTTGCACCATTAGCCCAAAAACTCGAGCGTCGCTCAGTCTATAAATGACTTCACCGTCGCAAACATAAAATGTAGCCAAAAAGACACAACACAGCATGAATCGACTTATTCCCTTATTAACATTTTGTTGGGTGGGGGGCTCGGTACCAAAAAGGTACACGGACTTGAGATGGTTCCGCCAAATACCATTTTAGTGTTAATAGTGTAAGTTTGAAATGGAATGATTTTTAGATTTTATATTATTATGAATGTTTGAATTTTTTGTTTGTCATCATTTTTTAAAAATCACAATACTCTTTATAACGATGCTTATAATAGAAACATCCCACCAAACGGTAGATGTACCTAAGTTAATTTAATTTACAACCCATTCTCTATATATACTATTTGCGTTTACACCGACCAACTTTAGCATTTTAAAATTGTTAAACTATGGGCCGTGCACTGGGCTTATTTTGCTTCGATGCTCTTTGGGTCACTCGGCCCGTCAGCCTTTGTTTTTCTTTTTTTCCTTCCGTAATATATGGATTCGTGGTTATCTACATACGACCGACTAGAACCACGATTTGAAGGCACTCTTTCCCATGCTGTAAATCATGATACAGATCGAGCTCAGGAGTTGTTAAGGTTTGATGTTTTTCCAGTCCAGCGAAGCTTTCGCTAATTTCGGCGTTTTCTACACCGCCTCAACTTCTTCATCAATCATGACGGTGATGATATTGATCTTCCAAAAAGTAAGTTTTTTTTCCTATCCTTTATTTTTTTTATTATTATTATTTTTTTTTTAATAAATTTTTTCGTTTTTTATGATTAACATGGTTGAAGTTTTGTAATGTAGATGCTGCATCATAGTAAATTTTAGTGCTTATTTTTTGTCATGTGAGTGTGGTTTCCTAATTTCGCTAAAGTTTTGATTTTCATTGTAAATGAAGATTGAGGTTTAATTGTGTTTTGTTTTTTATGAATTGGGTATTTTGAAATTTGGGTTTATGTTCATTTGGGTAGGCTTTAGTTGGTATAGTTTAATTTGTGAACTTTTTGGTGTGTGTGGTTAATTGAAGTGATTATGTAATCAACAGATCAGCAGCGTCGCAGCTTCATAATGATTTCAAGACAGGGAAAAAGAGAGAGGCGGCTTAGTTATCTACTAATTTGCAGCAGCAACATACGATTTCAGCATGCAGGTTGTAGGTTTCGAGGTATATTTTTTTTATGGTAATTTCTGTTTTTGGTATACGAGGAAATTGGTTGTTGTTCTTCCGGTTCCTCCTCTCGGTTCACAAAAAATCCTTAATAATACGTGTCTTCAGATTATAGCACGCCAGAAAATGTCTAAACTTAAGAACTTGATGTATAAAGGTTGATTTAATTAACGTTGTTGTATGTTTTGACATAATGAGGTTTTATGTTTTGAGTGTTTGTAATTACTGATTCTATTGAAGTTGGTATTTGTTTGCAGTTGAGTTTACTACTCTACAATTTAAGATCTTCTTTGCGATGCGAGTATAAAGTTATCGAGGTTAGTGCTCTTCTTATCAAATGTGTATGGATTTCATATTGAAAATCTATTGAATGTGGCTATTATAAGAATTAGGAGTTGTTTGTGATAGGATCTGTGTGTTATTGTTTACATGGTTGCTGACTAAAAATAACTAGATAAGTAGAAAAGATATTTTTTCCGAAAGGCATAGGTAGAAAAGATATTGGTTCGTAGGTATTACTTATTGTTATGAACGTACGAGCGTCCGTGATCATGGGCCATGTTGATATCTGGGGTGAAAGTGCCTACATCGTTGTTGATAATGGATGCTATCTAATTAATTTTTAAAGTGATGTTTTGGGATCGCTAATTTAAATAGCTACTGTATTTTTTTCTCAGGGAAAACCACCCAAACTGACGGTCATTGTTGCTACTGATGTCACCCAGGAAAGTGCCCCCTATACGTAAGTACAATACTCCTTCGGTATTCGGTATATTGCTTTTAAATACCAGTTCCACGACGCTAAGTGTTGCCGTCTTATGTGTGTTGCAACCGATAATCATACAAGGACACAAACTTTAGGCCACGACTCTGGTCCCTCTACACTAACGCCTGAGCATGGTAACAGAAACTGGCGTTCGTAAAAAAAAAAAAAAGAAAAAGTGTGCTTAAACAGCATACCAGAAGATAAAGAAAAGGGTATCAAGCAACAATTTGAGGTAGCTACTTTGACCTCATAACATTCAGATCAGTTTGGGTTATCTTTTATTTTTAATGGGTCAAACGAGTTACTGTATATGCTAATTTTGGTATTCAGCATTATGCCTTACTGAGGGACCAAAGTGATCCTCACAACAACCTCGAATCGTAATTGTCACGCGTTGTGTCTTCTCATTTGGATTCTTATAATATAAACATGTTTTGCTCTATTGATTGATCATTTGATCCTTGAATTTTTAAAAGGGACCGCCGTCTGGATTCCTTACATAAGAGACGTCTCAGAAGAAAGGACGTCCGCTTAGGTGGAGGCTTGGAAGTTTGGGCTTTTGATATTAGAGGTGTTGGAAGAAGCTCTATACCTACTAAAAGATCGGAATAATATATGTAAGGACTTTTTTTCTATATATATATACTTTTTTCAACAATCAAGTTGCTATACTTAATATGGTGTTTGGGATTGCTTATTTTTATCCTACTTATAAATTAACCCTTTGCTTAGGCTGTTTAAATATAACCACCTTAGAAGTTGAGTGAAAAGGGCTACAACTTACAAGGCTGCATATTTTGTAGCCAAAATAGTCGGAAGTGCAATAGCAGAATCGGATTTTCTAAACACATTACGCTGCTTAAAATAAGCAGATAAGCTGGAAAAAAAATTCCCAAATACCCTCTTATTTTGTTTATAGTATATGTGGATTTTGAGATTTATGTAAATAAAAGGAGACTACAATTTACAATTTTTATTCTAAAGAAAAATAGCTTTGCAACGGATGCTCATTTACTGTTACGTTAAAAACTTCGCTGACAGCGGTGTGATTATTGTTGTTGCATAGGGAATCTGTGAGTGTGTGTCTATGTTTGAGTATGGAGTAATCTAAGTTATTTGGTAGGTGCAGAATGATAATGAACACTGCGGTCGTGGACCATTTGGGTTGCAAGAAAACTCACATGTTCGGCCACTCAATGACAGTTCATGAATGAATGGCGAGTTTTCTTATGTTTATCATTACATGCCTTTTACTCACATGTTCGGCCACTCAATACGTTGTTACAAAATATTTTATATGTTATAGCCAAATGTTGGACATTGTGTGTACGCGCACACCTAACTTTGCTGAAAATATATTCTGACAACCTGTCTCTTATGTCTGTAGGCTGTTCGTCGGGTCCAAAACTGTTGGACTTTAGTATGGGTGTTGTCCGCAATATTTCTGTAGACAATCCAACTAATCCCGGGTTGACACTACGTAGCCATTTCGCACCGAATGACACCCACGTTCCAGATGCATCATCATCTTCGGTCTTACCCTACGGACGACCTTCTAACGCTAAAGCCATATCACAAATCCTTGGTATGCTGGAAAAAAATGTTGTCTGTCTTATATATGAAAAAAAATATAGAAGTGTTACGGTTTCTAATAAGTACTTTGTTGATGATGTTTTTGTCTCAGCACTTCCGGCTGTCACATCTGCACATTCTTTGGTGGTCCAAATACTAACAATGTGACAGGTAGTCATCTGTTAAGGTAAAATCTTGTGAGGATGTACTTCTTGTATAAGACCTTCGGACAAGTATAGAGACCTGCACACAAGAAGCACACGTTAGGCTCGCCCCGGGAACGTACCCAGGACCAACCTCCGGTGTGAGAGTAAGTATGAATGATACGAAGGGTAAGGGAGTAGTTAGGAGTAAATGCAATATGTGTGTGTTAGTTGTGTGACATAAATGAGGTGGGGGTATTTATACTATCCCACCTCTTTACCTGCTTTACCTCGGGAAGGAGCAAACAGTGTTACACTGTACATAGTAGGTAGGTTGTCAGATCACGTGGGTAACACAATCCCTGAGAATCTGGGATGGCGGCGTGACCGTAATTAATGCTATTGTCCTTCGTGTAAAAGAGGAGTCCTCAGATAATACGATAGCTGTGTTTGACCCTCCGGCTTCTGGATGAGGATCCGAAGGGTTTGTTACCGGAGGTGGTAGAAAAGTCCGAAGGGTGTACAGCGTTCGGACACATACGCCAACATGTCCCCCCCCAGTATTGGAGTATTGGTTGTAGACCGATGGTTCAATACTTGACAGTCCGAGTGATTTTTAGCGTGGCGGGCTCATATCGGGCTTTAGGATCCGAGCGGCCCATGGGCCTATTAAAATAATATTATTATTCGGTTACAGCTGGATGCCAGTAACCTCTCTTGCAGGTATCGAACGGTCCACGTTATGCCACGTCATGATGTACTGTTCGACGCGACGTTCACGTTTCTCAAGGTTTGCCCCTATAAATAGTGCCCTCATATTTTTCATTTCACACCTGCCCTTCTGTTTATTCCTTGCACAGTACAATAATTGCCGGAGCGTTTCACATTTTGCGTTTCGACTTTTTACCGAGGTGCGTTATTTTATATTCGTAGTTTTCTTTTCATATAAGTATCCCTCGGTATCCTTTCTGAAGAATGGCCGCGAGTGAACCCGGTGAGATGAATAATCCGGATAACGAGCCTACAACTAGTAGATCTAAACCGATAGGAAAGTTTGATATGCATGTACATACATCTAAATTATCCCAACATACTCTAGATCGCCTTTGTACAGAATACGGCATTCCGGCCGACTTACATCCCATGGTTCCTCCCGATGGGCTTACCATGAATGAGTTACCGGAGAGTAAGATAGGGATTTATGTGCACCAGGTTAAGTTGGGGGGTGTTAGGGTTCCTTTCTCTTCCTTTCTTCTAGCCGTGATAGGCTACTTTCGAGTACATATTTCCCAACTTGTCCCTATAGGTTTGAATAGGGTTACCCTTTTTGAGGTTCGGTGCTATAGCTTGAACGTTGTACCGACCGTCCCACTCTTCAGAGTTTTCTATCGGCTGTGTAAACAAGGCCATTGGTTCTCATTTGAGAGCCGCACCGAGAAGAGAGCCATGAAGTGTTTTGAGGAACAGCTGTCAGGTTTGAAGTTCTGGAAAGACTTCTTCTTTCTGATTGACCGTAGGGCTATTCCGGATGCCATGCCTTGGAGGCACAAAGATTCCAAGATCTCGGACAGGTTTCCTGAGAATTATTCGTTGAAGGATGCAAAGAAGATTGCCAATAAGATGATTGTCCTTCGGAAAACACCTTCCAGCCTTTTGTATGCATACGGACTGTGCAATGTCTTCCAGATTACCGGACATAATTTGGTTATAAAGGATGCCGAGGGGCGTGGTAATGCTTTACTTTTTATTTAATTGTCCTTTGCACTTATCTTTCTCATCTCTCTTATTTGTTCTTGCTTTGGCTTCCTTGTAGTTATCTCGATGTCTGAATACTTGGAGCTCCCGGACCTGGAAGGTACAGTGGTGAGCAGGGGGGACCCTTTTCCTGAAGGGCATGTCCGTCCGGACAACACCACTAGACCCCTATCCCCCGGAAAGAAACCTCCTGCTAAAAGCAATCTGCAGAAGGTAGTGGAAGTTGCTGATGATGACGTTGTAGCTGCTCGGGAAGAGAAGGAGAGGAAGGCCAAAGAGAAGATTCCTGCCGAGAAGAGAAAGGCCGTTGCGACCAGCAAGAATGCTCCGAAACGTAGGAAGCATCTGGTAGTGGAGGAGATTGTGTCTTCGGAGGATAAGAGCAAGAGCAAAACTTTGGACGTCACTCCTATCAATCAAGCTGAACCGCAAACCGACGCCGGGTCTAAGAAGAGGAGATCTCGAGAGAATGAAGACCAAGAAGAAACACAGCGGACAACAACTTGGCCGAGGGGTCCGGTCATCATGATGGAGAGAACCCAGAGCCTTCTCCGAAGCCTCACTCTCATGGTATGTGATTTTTGCTTTTCTAACTGTCTTGTTTCTTTTGTTGATCATCCCTTACCTTTTGTTCTCAGATGTATCGGTTCATACTGCCCACTCTGAACATCATGCTTCTCCCCCACCGGAGCCTTCAAACAAGTCGCCTCCGGTTGAACCTGGTGCGTTTATCCGAAGATTATCCTGGCTTCTTATTTTTGCTCTCTTTTTTTTTATTTAACATGTTTCTACATTCTCTCCAGGTAATTCGAATCAAACCGGAGGGTACTTTGTTCCTGGGTGGACCCTCCGTGATGATGTCCGTATGAATTCTTTCCGGGCTTGCCGGGAGATGTTGAATCACCTTGCCACCTCAGCCGAAGAAGAGGCCATTTCAGGGCTTAATAACAATCAACTGGCCCGCCAAGTTTACATCAATTCTGGTTCCGGGGTGGTTCTCCAAGCTGCACTCCTGCAGCGCTTCAGTCAGCTGAACCGAGATCATAGGGAGCTGACGGAGGCCCATATGGGGTGTGGTGATTTGTCTGAGAAGCTGAAGGAAGTTGAAGAGGAGCGTGATGCTGGGACAGCCAAGTTTGACAAACTCTTGAAAGAATTTCATGCTCTGGAGGACGAAGTGAGTGCTGCTTCCACTCGTCAAGAAGGTTTGGTTGAGCAGCTGGAGGAGATGGAGAGGGATAAGAATGAGTGGAGGTCAACGGCTTCATCCCAAGCTGCCAGAATCAAAGAACTTGAGAAGCAGTTGGCCGATAGATCTGCAGAGGTGAATGAGCTGAAAGCACAAGATAAAAATTTGACAGCCAAGCTTGCTCAGTCCGAAATGATTCGCCATAATACTGTGAAGGAACTCATTCCGGCTGTCTGCCGTCGACTTTTTCAGTCTCGTGAGTACAAGAAGAGTATGGGCCAAGTGTACAGCCTCTCTTATACCGCCGGCTTTATTGATGGCGTGAAAGCCGAGTTTGACGGTGGAGCCAAGGTGAACCGCAAGGAGGAGGATGTTGAAAGGGTTTTAAGTCAAGTGAAGAACCTTAACCGGGATGCACCGGCAACTTGGAAAGCTGAATTCAACAAAATCTTTGATGCTGAGTACCCATACGTGCAGAAGGTGGCTGGGTCATACCGTCTGCCGTTGGGGGATTTAATGAACTTACAGCCGGAGGGGTATGTACCTCCCGAACCAAGCACTCATGTTAAGGAAACTCCAACAGTGGCTGCTTCTGAACCCTCCACATTGAAAGAAAGGGATAAGAAAGTATCCGAGAGTGTTTTCTTGTAATTATATCTAGTCGGATTACTTCCCAATCTTTGTATTTTGATATACCGGACGTCTGTGTCCGTGATGAAACTTTTTACATGTGTAGTTTTATTGCTTGCACTTCTGACAAATGGTGCTTTAAGATATTCTGGCCGAATGGTGTATTATAACGACCCATTTTTGTGTTAGATAACTTTTTACATGATGCTGACATAACCGATGAATGTAAGCCTACCGATTGTTTGGTGATGGTTTACGATAATGAACCGTTAGATTGACGGTGTAGCATGATGAGTCGTTTTATTTCGACTTTAACTAAGTAAAATAACAAATCACTGGATGAACGGTGTAAAATAACGAACCGTATGATTTTGACTTTTTGTAACCACGACGGTGTAAAATAATGAACCGTTAAGCTTTAACATGACTTAATCACCACGGTGTAATATCACGGACTGTTTGATTAACGGTGTAAAGTGACGAACCGTTTAATGTAAATTAATCACGGTGGTGTAATATAAATGAAACATTTGACTAACGGTGTAAAGTAACGACCCATTTAATGTAAATTAATCACAACGGTGTAAGATAACGAACCGTTTGATTTTAATATAATTTAATCACAACGGTGTAATATAACGATCCGTTTGATTTTTGATACGATTTAATCACAACGGTGTAATATAACGATCCGCTTGATTTGACTTGGCTTAACCGTAACGGTGTAAGATAACGAACCGTTTGGTTTTAATATAATTTAATCACAACGGTGTAATATAACGATCCGCTTGATTTTTGATACGATTTAATCACAACGGTGTAATATAACGATCCGCTTGATTTGACTTGTTTTAACCGCAACGGTGTAAGATAACGAACCGTTTGGTTTAAATATAATTTAATCACAACGGTGTAATATAACGATCCGCTTGATTTTTGATACGATTTAATGACAACGGTGTAATATAACGATCCGCTTGATTTGACTTGTTTTAACCGCAACGGTGTAAGATAACGAACCGTTTGGTTTAAATATAATTTAATCACAACGGTGTAATATAACGACCCGTTTGATGGAAATAAATATACTAAATGGATGTGGAAAATTCTTCTCCGGATGTTGGAGAAGTGTAGATTACTATCAAAGCAAAGCTGTTACATTGTACATTTATCGGAAACAATTCCGGAGGTTAATAGCGTGCCATGTTCGGGGGATGCTTCGGCCTTCCGTTGTTTCCAGTTTGTATGACCCATTGTGATACGCTTCTACTATTCGGTAAGGACCTTCCCAATTTGGTCCTAATTTTCCCTGGTCTTCCACTCTGCTAGCCTCGTTCCTTCTATAGACAAAGTCACCCACTTTGAATGAGATTGGACGGACCCTCCGGTTGTAGTATTGCTCAACTTTTGCCTTATATTTGGCTTCCCGAATCGCAGCCATTTCCCTCCTTTCCTGTAGCAAGTCTAGGTTCAGACGTTGTTCTTCTTCATTGTCATCCGGGTTGAACGTTATCGTGCGGTACGTGGGCATTCCAATTTCGGCCGGTATAACGGCCTCACTTCCGTACGTTAGGCTGAATGGCGTTTCACCGTTGCTTGTTTTCAAAGAAGTTCTGTAAGCCCATAAGACGTTGGGTAGCTCGTCGACCCATCCGGCCTTTGCCCTGCCTAGCCTTGTCTTTATACCGTGCATGAGACTTCCGTTAGCTCTTTCGACCAAACCGTTTGCTTGAGGATGTGCAACGGCCGTGTTTATTTGTTTGATCTTTAGCTTTGCACACCAGCTTTTGAAAGGATCACTCACGAAATTTGTGCCGTTGTCCGTGACTATGATAGCTGGTAATCCAAACCGGCAAACTATGTTGTCCCAGACGAACTTCTTAACCTCCTTGCCCGTCGTCTTCGCAAGAGGTTTCGCTTCGATCCACTTGGTAAAGTAATCTATTGCTACAATCACGAACTTTACCTTCCCTGGGGCTTCTGTTAGTGGACCGAGCACATCCATTCCCCATTCATAGAAGGGCCATGGAGCCATGATGGAAGTCAACGTAGTTTTAGGCAATTTCGGTACTGGAGAGTGAATCTGACAAGAGTCACATTTGTTTATTTCTTCCCGAGCATCTTTGTGCATGGTTGGCCAGTAGTATCCTTGACGGATGAGCTTCGCCACAATTGCTCTTGGACCGGAGTGCATGCCGCAAGCACCCTCATGAACCTCTCGGATGATATAATTAGCTTGTAGGGGACCTACACAACGAGCCATCGGACCCAGGTAAGTCTTTTTAAACAGTACGTCCCCCTCCATGACATAGTGGGGAATTTTCATCCGGAGAGTTCTTGCTTCATTAAGATCTTCTGGCCAGATGCCGGTTTTCAAACATTTTATAATTGGTGTCATCCAATTGTCACCCTCTTCTTCCACTATAGCTTTAACCTCTTCTTCAGATGTAGAAGGCTTCTCCAGTACTTCGACTAAAACTTCTTTAGTGAGATGGTTGAAGGCTACGGAAGCCAGCTTGCTCAATACATCGGCCTTTTGATTCTGCGATCTCGGGATGTTTCGGATTCTGAACTTTTTGAATAGTCCGATATGCTCTCTTGTTTTTGCTAGATACCGTATCATACTTTCCTTGGATGCCACAAACTCTCCGTTTACTTGACTTGCCACTAGCTTGGAATCTACTCTGACATCTAGAGCTTCGACATTCATCTTTCTTGCTATTCGGAGGCCGGCGAGAAGTGCCTCGTATTCTGCTTCGTTATTGGTGCTTATGAAGTTTAGACGGAGAGCATAGGTGTGTTCGATCTGATCAGGACCAATTAGAACCAGCCCTGCTCCTGAACCCTTCGTGCTGGACGCTCCGTCTGTGTATAGAATCCATTCGTCCGAACTGGATACATCACATACTTCTTTCGTTAATGACATATCATTCCTTCCCTTGAGGTCAACCGATATTTCTGAGATGAAGTCAGCCAGCACTTGCCCTTTTACAGAATTCTTTGGAATGTATGTTATGTCGTATGCTCCCAACTCCATGGCATATTTAGTCAGTCTCCCTGACGCTTCGGCTTTGTTTAAAATCTGCTTGACGGGCTGATCAGTTATGACTCTGATTGGGTGCGCTTCGAAATATCTCCTGAGCCGCCTAGATGCGTGCAGGAGCGCCAAAGCCAACTTTTCGATAGGCAAATAATTCCTTTCGACCTCCTGCAGTGTCCGGCTGACATAATGAATCGGCAGTTGCCTTCCGTCCCTCTCAGTTAGGAGAACGGCGCTTATCGCTTGACCAGAAGCAGCTAGGTAAACATATAGGATTTCTTTCGGCTTAGGGGTGGTTAATAATGGGAGCTTCAGGATTAATTGCTTCAGTAGTTGGAATACTTCTTCCGCCGCTTCCGTCCATTTGTATTCATCCTTATTTTCCTTTGTGATGTTTTTCAAAGTCTCAAAGAATGGGAGGGACTTTTCTGCGGATCTGGCTAAAAAACGGTTCAAAGCTGCTAACTTTCCACTTAGGCTTTGCATTTCCTTCAAAGTGGACGGAGATTTCATCTCGGCAATCGCCGTGGCTTTCCTTGGGTTAGCTCTGATCCCTTCGGAAGTTACAATGTAGCCCAGAAACTTCCCTTCTTCCATACCGAAGGAACATTTTTTCGGATTTAGCTTCATGTTTATTTGCCGGAGATTATAAAAGGTTTCAGATATATCTGCTAACATTTCTTTTTCGGTCTTGCTTTTGACCACCATGTCATCTACGTAAGCCTCTAGATTTCGTCCTATTTGACTTTGGAAGGCTTAGTCTACTAACCGTTGGTAAGTTGCTCCAGCATTCTTGAGACCGAAGGGCATCTTGGTATAACAGTACGTGCCTTGCTCTGTGTAAAACGCTGTTTTCTCTTCGTCTTCCTCGGCCATCTGAACTTGGTGATATCCTTTGTAGGCATCTAGGAAACATTTGTATCTATAGCCTACCACCGACTCTATCTTCCAATCAATTTCCGGTAATGGATAGTAATCTTTCGGACATGAGGAATTGAGGTTTTTGAAGTCGATACACATCCTCCAACTTCCGTCACACTTTTTCACTAGAACCGGATTTGAGATCCATGTCGGATATTTGACGGGTCTGACTATTCCTGTCCTCAACCATTCTTCCACTTCTTTCATCACCACTTGATTCTTCTCTGCCGAAAGACTTCGCTTCTTTTGTGCCACCGGTGTGTCTGCCATATTGACGTTTAGCCGATGCTTTATCAACCATCTAGGCACTCCCGTCATATCTGATGGCTGCCATGCAAACACGTCTTTGTTTTTTCTTAACAGCTCAATAAGATTTCTACGACCTTCTTTGGAAAAATTCTTCCCGATGGTTACCAACTGTTCCGGATAGGCGGGGTTAACCAGGATTTCTTCGGTTGTTACTGTAACGTCCTCTCCGTCATTTATTTCCTGAGGTTCTTCTGATCGAGGTCCCTCGATCATTTGCTTTTCCTCTAACCTTCGGCACTCGGATATTATTGACGGACGAGTCCTTAAAGTTGCTATTCCCTTGGGAGTGGGAAATTTGATCATTGAGTGTATGGTGGATGGTACAGCCCTTATTTCCTTCAACCCTGTTCTTCCCAAGATCACATTATACGGTGAGGGGGAGTTAATGTCACAGAAGCTCATCATTGCTCTTCGGTACATGCCATGGTCACCGAAGCATACTTCTAACTCGATCTTCCCCAATGGTTTGCTTGTCTCACCGGAGAAACCCACTAGGGAAGTGGTGGTTTCTTTTAGCCTGTTTTGGATGTCATTGCTAAGATTGTTGAAACAATGTTCGTACATAACATTCACCGCAGACCCTTCGTCTACATATATTCGCCGAACGAGATACCCACTTATGTCTCCTTCAATGATGAGGGGCTCAACGGATAGATCCTCCGTCATGACAGGAGGGAAAATAATTGGAGCCTTCATCCACACTTCCTCATGGTTATAACTTCGTCGCTTTATCCCTCCGGAACATCTTATCATGTTAATCACTTTATCTTTTCCTTTGTCATAATTTCTCACCGGTTCCCTGTCTCTTCCGGTATCTCTCTGTTTCCATTCCTTTAACAAATGATCGAGTCTACCGGACTCCAATGCCACTTCTAGTTGCTTCTTCAACTCTCGACAATGGTTGGTTAAGTGGCCAGCTTCTTTATGATATTCACAGAACTTACCCATGTTTTCACGCGAGGGTTTACCGCCCGTGGGCCGAGGGGGCGGTAGGTTCAGATGACGTTCTGTGGCCAGTATCTCTCTCGGGGGTTTTGTGAGTGCGTTCAATCCAGGACGCTGCTGTCCTTCCCTGAAGGCTCCCACTGGTCTTCGATCTGGGCAATAATAATCATTTCGGTTCAAGTCTTTTCTTGGGGCCACATACGGGTGATATGCATCTTTGTGACGAGGCTCATTCCTCCTTTCATTTCGATATTTATCATCTTTGAAGCTTCTCCTTCTGTTTGACTCAAACCCTTCCCCCCGGGGTAACTCCGTGTTCCGGTACGCGTCTTCTGCCCTGATAAAATCATCCATCCTTGCAAACATTTCGGTTACCGTACGAGGTACCCTGTCCGAAAATTTCTTAGCCAAAGTTGGACACCTGTGAGCATTCATGAAAGCCGAGATGCGCATGATTTCCGGCACACCACTGATGTAGCTGGCTTCGTCGGTCCATCTTTCCTTAAAGTCCGCCAACGACTCATGGACTCTTCTGACAATCTTGGTAATTTCCGTGGGGTCCTTTGTACATTTTCTTCGAAGGGCAAATCGTGTGGAAAATTGTTCTCTTAATTCATTCCAGCTGTTGATGCTGCCAGGTTCTAAACGCTCAAACCACCCTCCGGCCGCTCCGTCCAGGGTCTGTTGAAATATTAAACACCAAGTGGGCATCGGCCATTGCCCCTGGTTGGCTGCTCCAGTGAACTGGGTGAGATGATCATTCGGATCAGTGGATCCGTCATAAAACTTCATGTTTAGAGGCATTGTATATTTTTCCCTAGCAAACTCTACAATCCGGCTAGTAAATGGTGACCGTAATGCTTCTTTGAACGGTTTGCTTAAATCTTCATTCACTTCGACTACCCTTTCTCTTCGGACCTCATTTCCATCATCCCCAAAATCCAAACGTATCGGCCTGAGCACATTTTCCCCCAGAGCATTATGCATCTTAATCAGGTCGGTCAGGGATGCCATTTGTCCGAGAATTAACTCTTGAAGGTTCGGGGAATTATTCAAGGGATTGTTTGTGTTGGTGTTTGAGTTGGTGTTTACTCCACTCCCTCCGGCCGATGTAATCGGGGTATGGAAGGGTGGAGGAGGAGGATCAGTCATCGTTCTTCGGTAGAATGAATAACGGGTCCCACGGATGGCGCCAATTTGTTAAGGTAAAATCTTGTGAGGATGTACTTCTTGTATAAGACCTTCGGACAAGTATAGAGACCTGCACACAAGAAGCACACGTTAGGCTCGCCCCGGGAATGTACCCAGGACCAACCTCCGGTGTGAGAGTAAGTATGAATGATACGAATGGTAAGGGAGTAGTTAGGAGTAAATGCAATATGTGTGTGTTAGTTGTGTGACATAAATGAGGTGGGGGTATTTATACTATCCCACCTCTTTACCTGCTTTACCTCGGGAAGGAGCAAACAGTGTTACACTGTACATAGTAGGTAGGTTGTCAGATCACGTGGGTAACACAATCCCTGAGAATCTGGGATGGCGGCGTGACCGCAATTAATGCTATTGTCCTTCGTGTAAAAGAGGAGTCCTCAGATAATACGATAGCTGTGTTTGACCCTCCGGCTTCTGGATGAGGATCCGAAGGGTTTGTTACCGGAGGCGGTAGAAAAGTCCGAAGGGTGTACAGCGTTCGGACACATACGCCAACATCATCAAACATGATTACCAACAACTTCTTTATGTTTTCATCATATGAGAATGTTTACATGTGTACATTGCTCAACCAATTTTTATTTTCCTCTTTCTTATCAGGATCCCATACCCCCCAAAGAATGCAGGGTTCTCGGTCTACCTATAATAGACGCAGCCGGGTCAGACAAACAAACAGGTATTGTCATTAGGAATGCATTACATATTTGTTGCACACGAGAACTATTACAGTGCCCATTTATGGTTTATTAATTGTTTTGTGTCCCACAGATTCTTTGCGCACGCCTTCAGCCACTCTCAACACAATGGGCCGAGGTAGTGACTGCAATCAATCAGTTACGCAAGCTTCTGTTTTAGGCAGTCAACATGTTGATTTCCTCCATTAGTGGATGCCATCGGGTCAATTAGTGTTTATATATCGACGTGATTTATCTATATGTACGTGTTTACAAGCTTTGCCCGTGATCTCTAATACATGGTTGCGTTACTATATTACATGGAACTTTCTCTCTCTTTGTTGATTTCAGCTTTTACTACGGCACAAAGGTTGATGGCTTAGGTTTGATTATGGATTCTGTGTCTCTGTGTCACTATTTGCTGGGAAAGAGAAAAATGAACGTACTTCACGTAATGCAGGTAGAAAAGTGTGATACCGTGATACAGAAAAATGAACCATATTCTAGATTGAATGCGATCTTCGGTAGGATACATAAAATTTCATTTAAATATATGTTTCAGGTTGCATCTGAAAGATTGATATCTAGCTTTGGGAAACATGCAAGGATGGAAACTATTGGATTTCAGCAACTGTGTTTTCAAATAGCCTGAAAGAAAAAAGTATCTATAGTTATGATCATGTTATTATCAGTTAAATAACAGGCAACAATGTTGATCTTATGCAATTGTGTCTGGAATGAATCTTACTAACCCCCGTATCTTGGCAAACACCCCCGCCGCAACGCAGCGGGCTCCTACTCCTTGTTACTACTATGAATACTCGGTGATATTAAATCACGGGCCAAACTAAGGTTATAAATAAAACAATATTTTTAAGATCGTTGTTAGTGTAGATACGTTTATATGAAGTGCTAGCTTGTAAAAGAAGACTTGTTTTATACAACTACGATCATATGTTTATTAGTTGTTCATAGAAGCGACAAAATTATAAGACGCTTGTCATGGCCATCTAACAATTTATAAAAAGTTATAGTAAAGGGGTATTTTAAACAATATGAAACGGGAGCTCGAAACATAGATTATGGCTCGAATAATTAACGAGCTCTTGTGTCCTGAAACATGTAGGTGATCTATGTATTTTGGGATAAACCAGCCGAGCTTGACTTACACTTGAACTTGCATATGTATTTGAAACGGATTTGGTCGTTACATATAATTTGAATGCACATGTTCGAGCTATTCACGCCTCGAGCTAGTGTTATGAAGGCTCGTCAACTATGGTTTTCGAGCCAAGTTTGAGCTAAGCTCTGCTTTCGTTTGGTCCTACCAATATACTGTATAAGATTAGGCAAAAGCTTATTTTTTTTTACTTAGAATCGTAAAACAAAAGTAAAAGAAGAATAATCCTATATATTAGCTGTAAGTCTTCAATTGACTAACAACACTGGTTACTAAAACGGATTACTTCGATCGAAAAGAAAACACACTTGCAGCCTATGGGCTAAAAGTTCTTTATAGATCCAACTTTTACCATAGAATCCATCAAGCAATATTATCCACTCATTTTTTTAATCAAAATAAAAAAATAAACTTTCACCTTTTTTTTAAAACTTAAATATTTCGCAAACCGTAAATCGTCAAGTTACAAAAAAAAATACCATCGCGACGAGAATTAAATTATCTTTCTATAGATATGCATTGTTATATACTTTCGACGAACTTTTTTTTCGATGAACTTTTTTTTTCGCTCAGAAAAATCATATATGATTCGATTTTAACAAATCATATATGATTCTTACGAATCATATATGATTCTTAAGAAATCATTTATGATTCGTAAGAATCATATATGATTCGTAAGAATCGAATCATATATGATTCTTTCTGGGTGGAAACTAAAAAAAAAAATTCGTCGAAAGTATATAACAATGCATATCTATAGAAAGATCATTTAATTTTCGTTGCGATGGTATTTTTTTGTAGCTTAAATATTTACCGTTTGCAAGATATGTTGTTTTGAAAAAAAAAAAGGTGAAAAATATAAATGGGTGAATATGATTGGTTGATTGGTTCTATGGCATGTATGAGTTCTTCATGGATCTCAACTCATGGTATGTGTTATTTTACACATACTTTTAGCCTTAATAAACGGACCAAAAGACCAAAAACCCGACAATAAATGCCAAATATTTGTTGTTTTGTGTTTTAGAAAGTGCAAGTACGGATATTAAAGAAAAGGACAAAAATCGTGAGAAAACGGACAAACATGAGCACGAGATTGGAAAGAGCGCAAAATTATGGGATCAATGATGATTTTATTTGGAGCATCGAGGCAAAAGAAAAAAAAAATGAAGTATTATCTTTTAATGCCAAGCGAGTGATGCCACTTCTCCTATTTAATTCAAAGCGCATTTTCAACATAATGAAAATAAAGACATGGCCCAAGTGAAGCATTGCTACTAATCAAAGTCCAGTCCATGCATCCAGGCCCATGAATTGAAGTTGAAAAGCCCAAGTGAAGCCCATTGCAATTCAATTGTTGAAATAGAAGTGTGATATCTGCATATATGTGGCATTCTAGTAAATGACAAAATGAAAAAGAGATATATCATATTTAAGTGAGCCAGGCACGTATGAGAAGTGACGAATCAAAGTAAATTTCAAATGAATGAAGCAGCACTCCTCGTTGTTTGTGGTTATCTACGCAAGACCAACCAAGCCACAAGCCCAAGCTAAGCAGATCCATTCCAGCCCACAAATTTAATTGAATTGAAAAGGCCAAGGCCCAAGATGAAAGAAGATCAGGCCCAAGCAAATTTAATGAAAGAATGCTCATACTCTTTTTGCATGCATGTGACTAGCGATGACTGCTCCTACTCTTTTTGGAATTCGAATAAGACAAAGTGATGGAGATGCTTTGAAGCCATGCCACGTGAAGAAAGAATAAAAAGGAAATGAAGGCCAACAATTGTAATATTGCTTTGTTATCAACGCACGTGGACTTCACACTTCCAAAATAAATTATCATGAGGCACGTGAGCTGCTGCACTTCACCTCTGTCACACGTATTAACTCCTGCAACCAATCCAGGCTCGACATGTGTCATTTATGACGCATCAATGATGACCTGTTATGGAATATTCGAGATCCAATTGTATTGGGACAAAATTTAGGCTAAATTCATTGATAGGGAAGTCAATGATTGGCTATAAATTGCACCAGATCCAACGCCAAAAGAATCATTCTCTCCTCACTCATTATTACATCACACATATTTTCTTGGGATGTACTATATTGACGGGGGACAAGGGTGTCAGCCCTTTGTCTCCCTCTTTTGTCCCCCTTTTTTTTTCAGCGCAGCCCAGTTTTTGTCAGTTTCTGTTCCGTATTTTTGACAGTTTTAAGCGTTTGACATATTAAACTTTATATTTTTTGTTCCGCACTTTCAGGTTTATAGCTTTTTGATATAAACAAAATTATAAAAAAAAAAAAAAAAAAATCAAAAAAATAAAAAATAAAAATAAAAAAAATAGGGGGGGGGGGTTCATTATAAAATTATAGGGGGTTATTATAACCCATGCCATTTTCTTAGGAGTAGAATAAAGTAGCAGTTTTTTTTATGTAATATTTCTAGTTTTTGGCTTATTATGTATTATTTTTAGTTTGATGCTTATTAATTTTAGTTCTTATTGTAATAGATTTATTTTATTTTCAAAAACTTATTGTACCCAATTTAATAAAAGTTTTATAAAGATTAATACTTTGGAGGTCACTTAGCTTATTACTCTTCTCATCTCTTTCTTTTATTTTCATTTTCTTTATTCTAAAATCTCTTTTAGCTTAATAGCTTTTTATAGCTATTTAGATTAGATTATTCAATAAGCATTTTTTTTATTTTTAGTTTTTAATCTTGATGAGGCGAAAAATGATCCGTTTTTAGGGGGTCATTTAAGCCCGAATCCGAATTTATTTGATCAAATATTGCCCTAAATCGTTCCTTTTGTGATTTTAGGTACTTAGAGAGTGAATTCTAGAAAAGAAGCTATTTTGGACGTTTTTGGAGCATAAAAGTGAAGAAAACGGCAAAGTCTCTATTTTCCATGCTGAGAACAGTGCATGACGGCGTCAAGACTAAACTCCTGACGGCGTCAAACCACAAGAATAAAAATCCGTAGTTCATGAAGGCGTCAAGAGTTTGCATGACGGCGTCAAAGTACCAAGAATAAAATACCGTGGTTGATGACGGCGTCACACAGGCCGTCAGATGTAGATCAAGGCCGTCCGAGGAAGTATTTGGCGGCGAGATGACGGCGTCACACCATTGCTCTTGACGCCGTCACCTCGGTTTTCCTATATATAGTTTTCTAGTTTTTTCATTAAAAAATGAGAAGTTTTGGTGAAACCCTAAAGACGAATTTGGTGGAACTTTTACAGGTTTTTCAAGGGTTCCAAACCCTTGATACCTTGCATTGTAATTGAGATAAGTGTTCTTCTAATTCAATCAATATGTCTATGTGTTGGTTGTCTATATCTTGTTCTTGTCTCAATTCCATTATGCTAGGCTAGATCTCTTTTGTGTTTGCTTAGATCTAATGAAACCTAGGTATTGATTATGTGTTGATTACTTGTTTATTCTTGTCTTGGATGAATGATTTTATATGTTAGGCTTAAGAAAACTGGCAGATCTCCAAATGGTAACATGCTTGAACGTCTTAAGAAACATGAACCGAGGCGTACTAGGTCTTTATTGGTTGTATTTAATGCATGAGCCACTGTTTACAATCCCTATAGTTGTGTTGGGTCATGGTGTAGGAGGAGATAAGAGCTCATAGAATTGGGGAGTTATGTATGCCACCCCATGAATGGTATTAAGGAATAAAATCCGTCATCCATGCAATTATAACAAGTAATTAATGTGTAAAAGATATCTAGGGAGTAGTGAAGTCTAAGTAAACACAATTTTCTCCAATAACTGCTCACAACCTTAGTTTAAATTAGTTTAATTTCATTTTTAGTATTTTATTTTGATTATATCTTAGTTTTGGGTTAGTTGAATAGCAACTAATTCCGCCCACTCTTTCAAAACCCGAGATTTTATTTGCTTTCTAAAAAAATATAAAAATACAAAAATAATCATCCCTCACCTTTAGAACTAGTAATTAGGTTTTCTAATCCTAGCGACACTATTCCTAAGCTGAACGATCAATCCCCCGGTACTTGTCACTATACTATACTACAACGATCAGGTACACTGCCTAGTGGGGGTTGTAAGCTTCTCGAGATCCCTCGAGAGGTAAAGCAAGGTGCGATTCCCACGCATCAAGTTTTTGGCGCCGCAGCCCGGGGAATAGTTATTGTCTAGGTTAGGATTTCTTTTTATTAGGTCTACTTACTAGATTCCTTTCTAGCAAGATTTTATTTTTATTTTTAGGTTTTCTTTAGTCTATCTTAATTCTTCGTGTCTTTGTTCGTAATCTTTACCATCCGACATCATGGAAGGTGGTAACATCTTTGAACACGTCATCCCACCACAACAAAACCCACCACTAGAACCCCTTAGGCCCCGAACCTTAGGAGAGTATTCCCGACCTAGCCACCAAGGCTACCGAAACACCATTGAGCTCACCGGAGCCAATGTGACCCCCTTGCGATCCGACACCATCCGGTTGGTGCAAAGCGGATGTGCATTCCATGGACTTCGTTCCGAAGATCCAAACCAACATCTTAAGGACTTTCTCAAAATTGTAGATTCCATAGACCTAGGTGTTGAAACTAGAGAGACTACCCGTTTACGCCTATTCCAATTCTCTCTACGGGATCAAGCTAGTCAATGGCTTGAGCGTTTACCCGCGGGATCCATCACCACATGGGATGATCTCACCACTCGTTTCCTTGCTCAATTTTTCCCACCAGGGAGAACTACTAAGCTTAGGAATGACATTTTGATGTTCCAACAACGTCAAAATGAATCTCTTTATGAAGCATGGACTCGTTTCAAGGACTTACTCCAAAAAGTCCCTCATCATGGCATAGATCTTTGGCTACAAGTCCAAATCTTCTATGACCATATCGACATCTCCACGAGGCGAACCATTGACCAATCGGCCGGTGGTAAGCTACGTGATCTTAGTGCGGAACAATCATGGGAACTCATAGAAGATCTTGCTCTCTATGACAACGAAAGTTGGAATGATCCCCGTGATTTGAACAAAACGGTCAAGGCAATATCTTTGCCTTCGAACAACTCTAGCACTCCCGACCGTAGGATCATGGAACTTGAGGACCAAGTCAAGTTTCTCATGAAATCTTACGATGCTCCCAAGCCTTCAAGCCAAGTGAACAAAATCACTTCTTCATGCGAATTATGTAGTGGTCCCCATGACACTCGTGATTGTGTGGAACTCCCCGGAACAGCTTTTGCGGACTACGCATCCACGCGTACCGACGAAGCGGGAGATAAGTGGTACACTTTCAAGCCCGAGCCAAACACATACGGGGATTCATACAACCCCTCTTGGAAAAATCACCCAAACCTTAGGTGGAAACAAAATCAACCCAATTCTTCCAATCCGCCTAACCGTTACCAACCAAACGGTCCACCATCCAACCGTACTTTCAACAACAATCCTTCTAACAACTATGGTAGTACCAACAATCTTGAAGGATTGATGTCAAAGTTCATGGCATCTCAAGAAGCCCGCATAGCTAAGTTTGAAGCCGATTTTAAACAAACTCAAACCGAGATGACCAATAGAATTGATGCATTGTTGAAAGTTCTCAATGACCGAGAAATGGGAGCACTCCCGAGCGACACGGTCAAGAATCCGAAACTAACCGTTAATTCCATATCCTCAGTTTCGTCACCCACTTCGTGTCCACAATACTACTCGGTTAAATCAACGAGCACGTGTTTCAAACAAAACCACATTCTTCAAAAGGACCAATCAAATAAAACACCCGATATAGAACCGGTCAAAAATATAGTTGAAACACCTCTTACGCAAGACCTTGACGATGAATTCAAAGAACTCCACCTTGAACGTCCCGTCATTGATGTCTTAGCGCGTGCTCCTTACTATAGTGCCCTCCTAGAAAAATATGAGAAGTGTAAGCTAGGTAAAAATGGGACCGCCTTCGTTCAAAACAAGTTGCCTAAAAAGCTCGATGATCCGGGTATATTTGTTTTGCCTTGTAAGATAGGAAGATCCAAAGCTTTCGACACACTAGCCGATTTAGGGTCAAGCCTCAACTTGATTCCCTTATCCTTATTCACCACTCTTAAGCTAGGAAAGTTAGAGGAAACGGAGGTATTGATAGGGTTAGCGGATGGGAGTATAGCCCACCCGGTTGGGATGATTAAGGATGTAGTTGTTCACGTAGGAAAGTTAACTATATTAGCGGATTTTCACGTCCTAGACATGGTTAGTGACACTACATGCCCATTATTGGTAGGAAGAGGATTTTTAGCAACCGCTAGTGCCATGATAGATTGCAAGGAATCTAAGATAGCGGTAGGTGAAGGCGATACTTGGTCGGTGTATGATGTTAAGAAGCATAGTTATGATTGTGATGATGAACCGACACCGCATTGGGTAGAAATGAATAGGAGACCGTCTAGATATGGACCTTGGATAGAAAGGAACTTCATAGGACCTCAATGCCCATTCTATCTAGAAAAGGATTTCGTTGAGAAGACACATTCGGTAGAACAACTCATAGCTAGGGATGAGGAGCTAGATCCCTTTGAGGACCCCTTAGTTTTTAGAAAGATGATTGAGTTCTTGAGCGTAATGCCTATTAATATAGAGTTGAATAAATGGAAAAGAGATGGAGATAAGTATAAATGGAGGTGGGACAAGCCACCTAAAGAAGGAGACGGATCATGGCACATGAGAATGACTTTGTATGATCCGGATGGAGAAATGTTCGAAAGGTCGTACCATACTAAGGAAACCGATAGAAAGTTGAAACCTAAGTTCGATCCCAAAGATGTCCTCAATGAGGAACTCACCCGAATCACGTAGTAACCCATGACTTTGAGTCTAGCTACAAGACTCGTAAATAAAGAAAAGCGCTTCTTGGGAGGCAACCCATGTTTTGTGTGATTTTATTTGTTTGTTTGTTATTTGCTTCCGTATGCATGTTTTATTTTTATTGTTGGTTGATCATGTTTCTCAATTAAAATGTGGAAATACTTTACTATGTTGTTTGGCCTAGTCTTAACTCCAACCTAAAAGTATTTTTGCAAAAGATAAGTGTAAGGGGAAACCCCAAATATGTTTTCAAGAAACAACCCGATCATGATTCTCCACAATATTAAATGAACATGTATATTCGTATTTGTTAGAGTCAAATGCTTGTATTGAGTCATAATGAAGTTTTGTAGGATTTTCCAGGAAGTAGACCAAGTTTTTCCAGAAATTTTCCGGAAACTTAACATAAGAATTTATGCAGGTCCATTCTGACGGCGTCAGAGTATTACTCTTGACGGTGTCAGGAGTTAAAACCTGGAAATTTTACCGGTTTTGTTTTTCTAACGGAGTCTTATGGTTTTTGTGAATTATTAAGTTTTATAATCTCCAGGAAATCTGCAAACTTCATTCCACAAGCATTATATCTTACTTTGTTTTCTAGGATTTAGTAACTTATATAGGATGCCGCCGATTTTACGCGAGGTTGTCTTGTCTATTTTCTCAGGACTTACAGGTTATGTACGACAAGGAGATGATTTATATTCTGGAAGGGAAGCTTTGATTGTTCATTTTCTTGGAAGAAGATTTAACCTGGCCAACCTATAATCCATATCGAGCGAATCAGGGGAGTATTTGATTTCATTCTCTTTACTTTTTCACTTTTACATTCTTTACTTGAACATTGGGGACAATGTTCATCTTAAGTGTAAGGGGAGGGTAAAAAGATGATACCTTACATATGCACTTTCGCTTGAGTTTGTTTTGTTTGATAGTAGATGTGTAATAAAACTATGAGAAATACTTGTTAGTGTAATTTTAGCGCCAAATTTAAAATTTTTTACAACATTTAGGAGTGAAACTTTAGCCATAGCAAGCGTCTCATGGATAGGAGATTGTATGACTAGCACATAACCGTATATTCAGAAAAATTTTCCACCCAAATATGTGAGGTTCGCCTTTAGATTTGATAGGAAAAGCATTCATTATTAGTGCTTATGAGTGTACCGGTAGCATTTAGATTCTAGAACTTGCGTTAGTGATGCATCCCGAGACCGCTAGTGAGACTACATTCGTGTGGTAGGATTTACTACATGATAAGAGGCATTAGGATCACCCTTGTGTTAAACCCGTATCATAATTACTTGACCATTTAAGTCATACTACTTGACTAGTTAAGTCAACTAATTTTTTTTCCCACACCCTTAGCGTTGTACTCATTTTTAGTACACGATACCCCTAGTACACCCCTCCGAGCCTATCTTTTCGTTTCTAACTTTAAGCATTTTACTTAAAGGAAGAATTTGTTACACCCCACTTAAATGTACACCCAAATCGCCTTAGCCTTCCGTGTATGCGCTCATTTTTAGTGCATTATTGTTATTTGTTAAACCCTAAGTTAACTTTCTAATTGATTACATGGTTGCTAAGTCGAGTCATATCTTTGTACATATTGTTTTGGGACGATTGGGACTCATGGGTAAGTACTTATTTTATGGAGTAATGGGGAAGAACATCATTTATTACCCCCATATGTACGTTAATCTTAAAAGTGCTCCAAGTGTTTTGATTTTCTTAATTCGAGTCATTAGAATAGTTAGATGTAAAGTATGTAAAGATTCAAGTGTAAGGGGAACGTCCATTCCCTATGATGTATTATTTTGGATGGTAGGGTAAGAGTGTATGCAAGAAAAAGAAAAAAAAAATATAAAAAAAAAAAAAAAAAAGAGAAAAAGAAAAAAAAAAAAAAAAAAAAAAAAAAAAAAAAGAGAAAAACGTACGGACTACCATCCCTTTTTATTCTATGTTCATTTTATGTTTTAGTTATTTTTCATTTGTTAGCTTAAGTCGAGTCTAGTCTTGGCTTAGCAACGCCATATTGTACATGTAATTAACCAAGATTGTTAACTCGCCACCAGTAAAACTTCCTTTATCCAACAAAACCGTGTAATTCATATCCCTATACCTAACGTTACAACCCTTTTAAAAGACCTCTTTGATAGTTTATCCTAGGTGCTTACGCCGTGTGGTGGAGGTTTGATCCTTTCCCAAGCTTATGGTAATCTATTTTGCTATGACAGGTAGTGAGAGATATCTTCCATTTCCATAATGTTATATTACTTTATTACACCCGAGAGATGTGAGTATCTAAACACTATTTGTGAGGTGCTAGTGTATGACCTCCGTGCTTGTCTATTGGTCTTTAGTGGAACGATTATTTGTTGTAATTACTTTTATAATAGTGTTAAATGACCCCTAACTTGTCTTTTGAGTAGAATAAAAGCTCATTTGCTTGAGGACAAGCAAATCTCAAGTGTAAGGGTATATGATAAGGCGAAAAATGATCCGTTTTTAGGGGGTCATTTAAGCCCGAATCCGAATTTATTTGATCAAATATTGCCCTAAATCGTTCCTTTTGTGATTTTAGGTACTTGGAGAGTGAATTCTGGAAAAGAAGCTATTTTGGACGTTTTTGGAGCATAAAAGTGATGAAAACGGCAAAGTCTCTATTTTCCATGCTGAGAACAGTGCATGACGGCGTCAAGACTAAACTCCTGACGGCGTCAAACCACAAGAATAAAAATCCGTAGTTCATGAAGGCGTCAAAAGTTTGCATGACGGCGTCAAAGTACCAAGAATAAAATACCGTGGTTGATGACGGCGTCACACAGGCCGTCAGATGTAGATCAAGGCCGTCCGAGGAAGTATTTGGCGGCGAGATGACGGCGTCACACCATTGCTCTTGACGCCGTCACCTCGGTTTTCCTATATATAGTTTTCTAGTTTTTTCATTAAAAAGGGAAAAGTTTTGGTGAAACCCTAAAGACGAATTTGGTGGAACTTTTACAGGTTTTTCAAGGGTTCCAAACCCTTGATACCTTGCATTGTAATTGAGATAAGTGTTCTTCTAATTCAATCAATATGTCTATGTGTTGGTTGTCTATATCTTGTTCTTGTCTCAATTCCATTATGCTAGGCTAGATCTCTTTTGTGTTTGCTTAGATCTAATGAAACCTAGGTATTGATTATGTGTTGATTACTTGTTTATTCTTGTCTTGGATGAATGATTTTATATGTTAGGCTTAAGAAAACTGGCAGATCTTCAAATGGTAACATGCTTGAACGTCTTAAGAAACATGAACCGAGGCGTACTAGGTCTTTATTGGTTGTATTTAATGCATGAGCCACTGTTTACAATCCCTATAGTTGTGCTGGGTCATGGTGTAGGAGGAGATAAGAGCTCATAGAATTGGGGAGTTATGTATGCCACCCCATGAATGGTATTAAGGAATACAATCCGTCATCCATGCAATTATAACAAGTAATTAACGTGTAAAAGATATCTAGGGAGTAGTGAAGTCTAAGTAAACACAATTTTCTCCAATAACTGCTCACAACCTTAGTTTAAATTAGTTTAATTTCATTTTTAGTATTTTATTTTGATTATATCTTAGTTTTGGGTTAGTTGAATAGCAACTAATTCCGCCCACTCTTTCAAAACCCGAGATTTTATTTGCTTTCTAAAAAAATATAAAAATACAAAAATAATCATCCCTCACCTTTAGAACTAGTAATTAGATTTTCTAATCCTAGCGACACTATTCCTAAGCTGAACGATCAATCCCCCGGTACTTGTCACTATACTATACTACAACGATCAGGTACACTGCCTGGTGGGGGTTGTAAGCTTCTCGAGATCCCTCGAGAGGTAAAGCAAGGTGCGATTCCCACGCATCAAATCTCTTTTCATAACTTCTTTAGTATTATTAGATCTAATAAATTTTAGCTTATATTCACTTAATCTCTTTTTATTTTAAAAGCTTTTTCTTAGATAAATCAAATTAGCTTAATACTTTTTATCTCCTTAGTTTATCTCTTATTTTTTCTAATCAATCTAGCTTTTTAGCTTTGGTTGATTCATAACTAGTATAGATCTATTAGCTTTCTAGCTTTTTAGTTCTATTACTAGTTTTGCTAGATTAGATTAGCTTATCTATAGCTATTTTAATCTAGATCTAGTTTATTCAAGAGCTTAATTGTACTAATGTTGCATAAAGTTGTGTTTTTTCTTAGCTTCTTATCATTTTCAACATCTAAGGCCAGAGCTTAAGGGTTTTATAAGCTTACTTATTAATAAAGCTTATAGCTTTTCTAGTTTTTATAAAGCTAATTAGTGATTAAAGTCAAAAACTTTATTTACTGCTTGGTGATATTAAAACTATAAAGAAATAAACTTTATAATTTGACAAGTTTATAAAATCGGGTGGTTTATAATTCTCGTCGCGTTAGATCGGGTTCTACTTTCTATTCATTTTCACTTTTATATAATTAGTTTATTAATCATGTTTGTTGGATTATTTGATTTTATTAGTTTGATTGATATGAGTAGCAAGTAGCTTTTTATGTTCGTTAAGTGATAAGGATTTGTGATTTAAGTGTGGATTAATAAAAAGGGATTGTGGTTAATAATTAGTGAGATTATTTAGATTTGTAGTTTTATTATTTGAAGGACAAAAGCCGGAGAATAATTAAATTACACATTTAGTAATTATTTTCTTTTTAAAGGATTATTTTCAAAATAAACCAACGTTGTGAGAAAATAGTCTTGTCTAAGGAATATAATTCGTCCTCAAACCTTAGTCCACACTTAATGAACTTTTCACGTCACTTAGTAAACATATTTCACACTTATCTTTTTTAGATCATTTTATATGCTTGATTGTTGCCTTTTAGTTTATGTTTGGTACTCGTAGTTTTAATATCACAATATCTCTTTTATTATCTCACTATTCATCACACATTTCACGAATAGATATTCTAAGATTCCATTCTACCTTCGCTGGGACACGACCCGGGAAATACTTTCACCGGTATTTCTTCGGAAACACAAACCTATACTAAAACGACTAAATCAGCCTACCTTAATGACGACACAAAGAAGAAAAGAGCACAAGGTAATATCCCTAATCGATTATTGATTAGTATTGAAAGAATAACGTGACTCGACCCCTCCCCCCTCACCTCCTTCTATAGAGATGAGGGGGGAGGACCAACCGACTTGTACAAGGACTCCTAGTCGGCTATTACAATGACACGGGTTGGGCTTGGGACACAAGCCAACCAACCCGACTCCTACTTGACTAATAATAACAAGCTGACACTTAACACCCTAGACGTAACCGTAAGCTAATATAGAGACTAATCTTATAACAATTTCCACCTTAGGCTTTATATTAGCCTACACCGACACTCAGCAACTCCAAGCAGTGTTGTAACTTCCGTCCAGGTACCACCTTCGTCAAGGCATCCGCAGCATTGTGTTCAGTACCCACCTTCAGAACTTCAACCGTCTTTGCTTCCAAGACCTCTCTGATAAAGTGATAACACACATTGATGTACTTAGTCCTTTCATGAAAAGCATGATTCCGCGATAAGTGAATCGCGCCCTGATTATCACAATTAACTGCGACAGTGTTAAGCTCCACGCCCAACTCTTCCAAGAGTCCCCTTAGCCAAATAGCTTCCTTCACAGCCTCCGTAAGGGCCATATACTCCGCCTCTGTAGTTGAAAGAGCCACCACGTGTTGTAGCGTTGCCTTCCAGCTTACAACACATCCCTGTACTAAAAATGCGTAACCTGTGATTGACCTACCTTTATCCGGATCCTTAGCGTAGTCTGAATCAACAAAACCTGTTACGTCCACATGGTTGCTACAATCTGTCCCATACACCAAACCCACGTTTGCAGTACCCCGCAAATATTTCAAAATCCACTTCACTGCTTCCCAATGCTTTTTACCTGGATTCGCCAAATATCTGCTAACTACACTTACCGCATACGCTATGTCTGGCCTTGTGCATACCATCAAGTACATTAAGCTCCCAACCGCATTTGCATATGGCACCCTACTCATCCTTTCAACATCACAATCCTTAACCAGACAATCCTTCAACGACAGCTTGAAGTGCCCACCCAATGGCATCTTAACCAATTTCCCATTGTCTATTCTATAATTTTTTAAAATCTTAGAAACGTACCCGGATTGTGACACCCTCAGAATCTTGCGACTCCGATCCCTGATGATCTCCATACCAAGAATCTTCTTTGCTTCCCCGAGCTCTTTCATGTCAAACTCCTTTTTAAGCAAAGACTTGATATACCCAATCTCAGCCTTGCTTTTACAAGCAATCAGCATATTGTCTAGATATAACAGTAGATAGATATACTCACCTTGTGCATAACTCCTGTAATATACGCAGTTGTCGTAACTGCTACGCTTGAACCCGTTGCTCAGCATGTACTCATCAAACCTCTTATACCATTCCCTAGGTGACTGCTTCAAACCATAAAGGGATTTCTTTAACAAACATACCTTGTTACCTTGTTCATATCCCAGTGGTTGCCTCATGTAGATCACTTCTTCAAGATTCCCATGTAAAAATGCCGTCTTTACATCAAGCTGCTCCAGCTCATAATCTCTACACGCAGTTAATGCAAGTATAACCCGAATAGATGTGTGTCGAACTACCGGCAAAAATACTTCATTATAGTCAATACCTGCCCTTTGTGTAAATCCGCGAGCCACCAACCTCGCCTTGTACCTAGGCTTTTGAACACCTTCAATCCCTTCCTTTATCATGAACAGCCATTTGCAGCTCACCAGCTTTTGCCCAGCTGGATGATCCACTAACTCATAGGTCTCATTCTTATTCAGAGAATCCATCTCTTCATCCATAACAGCTTTCCACTTAGATCTATCTTTACAAGCAACTGCCTCCTGGTATGTCAATGATTCTTGAGTATCTTCTTCCTCTGCTGCAGCAAACGCGTAAGCAGCCATATTACTTTCATCTCGAAACCTCAAAGGTTTGGTTCTTGTCCTTGGCTCTCTATCCCGAACCAACTGATAATCTGTGAGATCTGGTGTTTGATCATGATCCTGATCCCCTGCATATTCATCATCGCCATCTTCCTGACCATCAATCAGATCTTCCTCAAGCGAATGATTATTTAACCTCTGCAGTTCCACCTCAACCTGTAATTCCTCAACAGACTTATCAGTACCTGCACCAGAATCCTTTAACGTGTCTTTGTACATGACATTTTCATTGAAGACCACGTTACTGCTAGTGATTATTTTAGGTGATTCATTATCAAGCCTATATAGCCTATACCCCTTCACACCTTCAGGATACCCCAAAAGAACGCATTTTACAGCTCTCGGCTTGAGCTTACCTTGTTTAACGTGTGAATATGCGACACAACCGAAAATCCTCAACATCCCATAATCACTTGGATGTCCTGACCACATCTCCATAGGTGTCTTTTTCTCAATCGCTGTCGATGGTGACCTATTTATAAGATATGCGGCCGTACATGTCGCTTCCGCCCATAAAGTCTTGGGCAATCCAGACTGAATTAATAAACAGCGTACCTTATCCATGAGAGTTATATTCATCCGTTCTGCTAATCCATTTTGTTGCGGCGTCCCAGCAACTGTCAAATGTCTAGCAATCCCACTCTCAGTGCATAGCTGCTCAAACTCTCGGTTACAGAACTCAAGACCATTATCTGTCCTCAGCTTCTTAACCGTCCTCCCAGTCTGATTCTCTACTAATTGCTTCCACTCTTTGAACTTTCCAAATGCTTCGTGTTTAAACCTGAGAATATAAACCCATACCCTCCTGGAATAATCGTCAACGATAGATAAGAAATACCTCTTACCTCCCAATGATTCCACCTGAGACGGACCCCATAAGTCTGAATGAACATAGTCTATCACTCCCTGAGTAGTGTGCCTTCCTACACCAAAACAGACTCGATGTGACTTTCCCAGAACACAATTCTCACAAAAATCGAGCTTACCTAGACTCTTCTTGCCAAACAGCTCCTGCTTTTCTAGCACCTGAAGTCCCACCTCACTGATATGTCCCAGTCTTTTGTACCAAACCTGCGCAAGACTGTCTTTTTCTTCAGCACTAGCATTAAGCTCACCCGCCACTGCATGGCCATCCAAAGAGTATACGCAATTATCCCTTCAGGTTCCAGATAAAATAACCCTAGAACCATTAATCACCTTGATTTTGCCCGACTGCATTTTTATGGTATATCCCTCTTTTTCAAGAGTTCCCAGCGATATCAAGTTTCTTTTCAATTCAGGAATATACCTGACATTGTGTAATAACTTGACCCATCTTTCACTTGTACCCTTACCTTGCCAATACCTCTGATCTTGCACTCCCTGTTGTCACCCAACAGTACCCTGCCCCTATCGCATTCTAGAAAATCAAAAAATATATCTAACCGTGGTGTCATGTGATAAGAACCTCTTGAATCCATGATCCAATCTAGAAGAGCCTCTGCACTCATCACCATCATCACCTCAGAACCATCATAAATCGAACCACTGGAGCTTGGCTGATCTTCTTTCTTGAAGAAACCATTTGACTTCTTGCGATTATTCTTTGGACAGTTTCTCTTCAAGTGCTCCTCAGATTGGCATATAAAGCAGTTGAGTCTTCCACCTCGAGACATCGATCTTGACTTTCCCCTGAACTGATGCGAATTCCTGCGATCAGTTCTTCCCCTCACGTATAACCCTTCACCATCATCCCCCTTTGCCTTAGATCTTTCTTTGATTTCCTTTGAATTCAGTGTCGCCATCACATCCTCCAAAGTCAAAGCTTCCCATCCTTAAAGCAAGGTATCCACAAAGTGTTCGTATGATGCTTGTAAAGAAGTGAGTAATAATAAAGCAAGATCTTCATCCTCAAATTTTACCTCAATATTTGCTAAATCAAGAACGATTTTGTTGAACTCATCTATATGCTCGGAAATCGTACGTCCAGCCGGCATGTAGAATGTATACAACTTCTTCTTCAGGTACAACTTGTTGGCCAAGGACTTTGTCATGTACAAAGTCTCGAGCTTGGTCCAAACCCCCGCAGCAGTCGTCTCCCCGGTAACCTCTCTCAGAACCTTGTTACCTAAACACAAAATCATGGCACTGTGAGCTTTCTTGTTTAGCTCAGCTTTTGCTGTAGCATCCATATTCGTGGGTAAAAACTCCAGAGCTGCTTCACACCCATTTTGGATTAATAAAGCACGCATCTTGACTCTTCATAACCCGAAATCACCAGTTCCATCGAATCTCTCGATCTCAAACTTGGCTCCCGTCATTCTTTAATCCCTTTATTAATTTGCTAAACCTTGTGAAAACCTTGACAATCACAAACTAATAAAGTCCCTTGTGCAATACCCTCTTAATTAAAATAACCTTTTGTTTTATAAATAAAACAAAAGAACCAAGTATAAAATATATGGTCTTACTTATCCTTATGTGTTGACTTTTAAACAAAAAGGCAACAACCAGATCTGGTTACTGTTCTTCTTCTTCCTCTTTTAAGCAGACAACAACAAAAATACCAGATCCAAAAACCACTTCTTTGTCGATAAAAAACACAACAATATAACTTGTTGATCTGCTGCACCTTCTTGCTGTTCTAAATCAAAACCCAAAACAGAAAAACCTCCTGCTTTTTCGATAACCCAAGAAACCCTTCTAATCGATGGACCAAGATAACCAACAAAAAACCCACGAACCTGAGCTCTGATACCACTTGTAAGTCTTCAATTTACTAACAACACTGGTTACTAAAACGGATTACTTCGATCGAAAAGAAAACACACTTGCAGCCTACCTTAATGACGACAGAAAGAAGAAAAGAGCACAAGGTAATATCCCTAATCGATTATTGATTAGTATTGAAAGAATAACGTGACTCGACCCCTCCCCCCTCACCTCCTTTTATAGAGATGATGGGGGAGGACAAACCGACTTGTACAAGGACTCCTAGTCGGCTATTACAATGACACGAGTTGGGCTTAGGACTCAAGCCAACTGATTCGTTGTGTTTTGGTGTGTGCAAAAACAATTTATCAATATATCAACAAACGTGAGGTCTAATTTATCGTGAGACAAATAGACGTGAAGTAATACGAGTAAACCTTTTAGGAAAAAGATTATCTCGCAAAACTTGTGAGAGTGATATTTAAATTGTGAGACCGGGAAGTGATTTCCCAGGTCGTACCCCAACGAGGTGTGAATGGAAAGCTTCGAATGAGATTGGGATTAAAATCTTTTATGATTGGAAAGATTATTTGGTTTTATGATACGTTAAATTAACGAAATTTGAAAATTAATGAACGAGGGTGAAAATAAATTAACCTAAGGGTAAACAAAAGGCAATTAGCAAACTAGGGAAATCCTAAAATACTATGGGAAACATAATTAGGTATCGGGAATCCTAAAACGTAAACTAAATTAAAAACGTGAAAGTTATTTAAAAATTACGCGAGTGCGCAAAATAAAACGCGAATTGTGAGCTACGAAGTTCCTACGGGTTTATAAATGATTTTCTAACGTACTAAAAAACAAAAGAAATTTTTAGAAAAAAGAAAATTAATTTTATGAATAAAATTCTATTTATTATAATTAAATTACTTTCTAAACTAAATTAAATTAAAATAAATACTAAAACTTTTACAATAAATCTGAAAATTTTATGGAAATTTAATTAAGCTAAAACAAATCTAAGAAAAATAAAACATTTGGAAAAAGTATTATAAATAAGCTGAAATAAGCAGAATTAAGCACTTAAGCAAAACTAGCTATAATCACTATATAAAAGAATTGTTGAGGAGAGGTATAACAGAAAAGACCCAAGGGCACGTTTGGTTGAGGTATGTGTTGTTGTGTCTGTGTGTTATGAGGCAAAGGACACAGGTTCGAATCCTGCCCTTGACTTTTTTGATTTTTTTTTTCTTTTAAAAAGAAATTTTCTTTTGCAACAATACTATAACCTCAAAACCAAACAACTTTTGTGGAATAAGATCAACTGAAAAGCTTGTGATAAGCTTAAGCAAGCTCAAAATACCAACAGTAGATGTTTTATGGCATTAAGTGAGATTCCGAGTTATTTAAGCCACACAACTCAACCAAATGAGCCAATAAGCCACAACAGCATAAACAAGTAAAAACTAAACAACAAACAACCAATAACAACAATACAGGAATCAAATAGGAACACAAAATCAACAAGCTCAGTTGAAGGGCTGCTGTTGCAACAGCAGGTATGGCCAAAAATGGGTAAGAAAAAGGGCAAAAATAAGCTAGAGAATAAGCATTAAAATGTGAACTAATTATCAACCTAACAAGCTAGCATGTAAAGCTACCCAAAACGCCAAAGTTCGAGTTATGTGGTCCAAAGATTGGCCAGATAAGGCCAATTGAAAATGGGTCAGAACAAAAAAAACTAGGTGTAGGGCAGATTTATAGCCAATGGTTCTACTTCAAGCAACTAAAAAGCTATCACATAAAATTCTAAAAATTCTAAGAAAAATGTATATAGATATACTAGCTGGCAAACAACAATCTCCCAAGGTTTCAAAGCCTAACTCATAATCATGAACAAATTAAAAATCCTTCAACTTTTGAATAACTTTAGTACCTTTGACTTTTTCAATTTTTGTTACAGTTGACTAAAGTGAATTTCTAAGGAACCTAAATAATTAAATAAGCTAACTAGCCCTAACTTAACCTAACTAAGGCAACCTAAACAAGATTAGAGCTAAATGAGAACTTTTGACTCACTCCAATCACAACAGTTAAGCTGTAATGGGATTCAAGGAAAGATTTTGACTTTTACTAGTAGGGACTAACATTTGCTATTTGACCAACCTAAATAGCTTCTATGAAGCATGTTTCAGCTGAGGGTAACAACAAAAACACCTCAGAATGTTTTGAATTAGCAACTGCCAAACACCCCTTCTATAATTGTTTCCAAAGCATTTCAAAGGACTTCTACCAATTAACATTCAACCTAAGCTAACTACTGTATATCAAGCTAAAACAAGCTTACTTAAGCAGAAAACAACAAATATTAACAACTAATACCAATTAACATCAATTATTATTAAAATAGGACGAAACCTACTTGAGATCCCCAGATAGAGGAAATCTGAGAACCAGGAATCAAAAGGATCACCTAAATGCTCCCCTGAGCTCTAGACCAACTTCACCACCATCTGCATCTTCTGCTTCTTCCTTCCTCTCCTATTTTTTCATTTTCTTGATTTTTTTTCTTTGTATTTTCTCTTTTTTTTTCTTTTCTTTCTGTTTGAAACACTTAAATAGATTCTACACTGCTTATAAACCTTTTTAGATTACTTCAAAGTAGATACTAACTTTAATAAGAGAGATTTGCAGAAATGTAAATTTAAGCTAAAAATTGAATTCGAATGAAAACTTAATAAAACTTTGATTAACTTCTGAAAATGAATTACAAAGCTTAAACTTATACTATGAAAGAAGAATGCAAAGAAAGAGGGTGCCTCATTAGGGCTTACAAGGGTCCTATTTATACTAGAAAGTGGTAGGTACCAAAATGCTCCTCTTGTGCTTCCTCTTCTGAAATTAGGGTTTCACATTGCTCTCTTGGACCTTGTGATCAAATCCCTACCATTTAATTGCCTCAGAAGTGCTCCAAGCCATTGATTCAAGTTTTGGCGCCAAAATGGTTGTAGTAGATTGCCAACGTGGAGAGTGTTATGTACGGGTTTGTGAGTAAGAGAGGATTGTAGTGGGATTGGAGTTGGTGTTTGAAGACAAATGAGGATGGTGATGGGTGGGATGGTGATAGTTGTGGACTGGTATGGAGGTCACGGGGGGGGGGGGGGGGGGGAGAGGTGAAAGAGATGGGGAAGAGGTTTGACTGGTTGACCTGGTTGTGTTTTATTATTAAAACGTAAGAGGTGTTGGATGGGCTAGGGTAGAGTTGGGCCAGGGAGTGATGGGCTTGGAAAGGGTTAAGGGTAGTGGGTGTTTGTATGTTTATTATTAATTGAGGATCCGTTTGGTTTTAATAGTATATAAGGCCCAAGGACTGAATATGTAATTTCTGCATTTTTGAGGGGCCAATTCTGTTAATCTCCCAAACTTCAACCAAGGACCCACTTTGCCAAGTCTTGAATTCCCAAGGTCTTTGTGATCATTTTTCTTCAAGTTATAATTCCCGGGGGTTATTGTTGACAATTCTGCAAGTACAGGGACCAATTTTGCCAATTGTGAAATTCCAAGGGTTTAACTTGTAATCTTTTTGAAAACATTTTACCCAAAGATCATTTGTGATGTCATTTGACTTTTAAAGAGTTTGGGTTGACTTTTCTTTAAAATAAATGCCCGGGGACTAGTTTTGTCAAATTTTGAAAGTCGGGGAACTGAAATTGCCAATTGTGCAAATTTTGTTTGTTTTTCGTTTGTTTTCACTCGTTTTGCATCTGAAACATATAAAACACGATCTTTGGGATTTTTTCCGTATTTTGGTGCGTTTTTGAGTGTTTTTAAACGTTTTGCAGTTCAGATTTGACTAAAAATGATGAGTATTTACACACTCATCACCAACCAACCCGAATCCTACTTGACTAATAATAAAAAGCTGACACTTAACACCCTAGACATAACCGTAAGCTAATATAGAGACTAATCTTATAACATTAGCTTGTGCAAGTAGTACGTGCTCAAAAGAAAACTCATTTGCATGCCAAAACAAACTCCATCACATTTCGTCCACCACCAGCAGCTATCTCCCACCGTCCATCTAAAATGGGAAACTGCTTGAAACCAATGATGACATTACGAGAATCTCATGTAGAAAACAAACTTGAAGAAACAAAACCTCTAGTAACTACCACACTGCATGATAAGGTTGTACTCAGCAGTGATGAATGCCACAAGAAAAAGAAGAAAGTGCGGTTCAATTTAGAGGCAGACAATGCCACAGCTGAAGCAGACATAATGGAAACAACTAACAAACCTGCAACAATGAAGAAAAGTGTGAGAGTGAAGGTGGTGTTGACACAATCTGAGTTAAAGGAAATCTTGAGTAGGGCCACTATATACCACCACCCTCCACCAATGAAGCAGCCACCATCAGTTTCTTATGTTGATCTGTTTTTGGGTCAAATAAGGGTGAAGTGTAGAAGAAGTAGAAGTTCATCAATGATGTGCAAATGTAAATGTCGTTGGAATCCTGCTTTACAAACTATACATGAATCAGGTCATTACTATTTCGATTAAGTGCTTAAAATATCAAAGATATTTTACTTTAATTTCTTACCGATTATAGTAACATCATAAGAATTTATGAATATGGTAACGTACTTGCAGACAATAGTGAAGAGTGATAAGTGGTAACAATCTGCAAGTACATTACTATTATTGATAATTTTCGTAACATGTTACGATAATCAGTAAATATATAATTTTATCATATATTTTTATGCAATCAATCATAATTATATTAGTTACATGTATGTTCAGTTCTTAGAAAAGCTACATGTATCATTAAGACTATTTTGATATTTATTGTGTATAGTTTTTTCGATTAATCATTTTCCATAACAACATTTGTGTATAGTTTTTTGTTCGATCTTTATTGTGTATAGTTTCTTTGATGAATCATTTTCCGTTATTGCGTATAGTGTCTTTTGATCTTTAAAAATAGTATTGTCATCATTTTGGGACGGAAGGGGTACAACATTTGTATTATCATGTTCATATTTATCTAAATTGCACTGGTGAATTCTGTATCAATAGGATATTGTACTTCTTTTGTAAAGATTTTTGGCATGCAAGCACGGTGTCGAGAAGTGATACAAAAAAGTGAGAATTGAACATGATGTTTCATGAGTCAACAGTTAATTTTTTTTAGTGGGTGGAGATCGAGCCAGTTATGACTAGCTATGTTTGCATTATACAACAAGTTTTTTGCTTCAATCTTTTAGAAATTCCTTTCACAATAATCATTTACTCAATATTTTATGTACATTCAATAATGTCTATATCTGAAAGGTAAGTGATAATTGATTTAAACCACTCAGTCCGTCGCGTAAACAATAAGAGAGTTGTTGCCAATTGCAGACATTGACCAAGCTGAAATTCTAATTGTATCAAATGAGCAATAGTAATCAGCTAATCTTAAGATCCGCCTTTTTCTCCCTTACACCGCAAACCTACAAAAATCAGAGACGCGTGAGAATAATTGTACACATTTGTTTCTGGGAAACCTATTGAAGGATAGCCGATGATAATAGATTACGAATACACTACAAGGATAAGGATAACAGGCGAGGAACATTTTCCCGTCGACACAATGTCGACGGCATAAGGCAGAAAACGACAAAAAAAGCGCTTGACCGAGCCCCATTGCGTTGAATTTTTCATACACATATTTTCCCGTCGACATGTCACCATACTTTTTTAGCCTCAATAATTCACTAAATTTGGGTGCGAAATTTACCCGCTAATATTTTCCCGTCGACATGTCGACGGGAATATATTAATCACGATTTTTTTCGCAATTAACGTGTGATTAAAGTTAATAAATTTTTGTTTTAAGATTCCCGTCGACATGTCGACTGGAAATTATTAATAAATATAAACATTTTTAATAAATGGCTAAAATATTGGGCGGGATTTTTCCCGCATTCTTTTTCCCGTCAAGATGTCGACGGGAATATCTCCCCAAAAATTCACCCTATATATAACCTCACAAAAACATTCCCGTCTCATTTTTTACCTATATACATTCTCACAAAATTATTTCCGTCTCATTTTACACATACATTCTTGATTCTCACAATGGATGGTTTAACGCTGGAACAGGAGTGGTCGAAGGCTTTATCACACGAACTCTTGTATAATGAAATTATAAATCATTGGAGCGTTGAAATTTTTGATGAATATGGTTCTTATGCGAACTATGCACCGTGGCAGAGAGACCGGATTCTGGTATGGTTGAGGAAAAAGTCATACTATAGAGAGTATTTGGAAGAGGTAGTGATGAGGCGAAAAATGAACCACTTTTAGGGGGTCATTTAAGCCCGGAATTGAATTTATTTGATCAAATATTGTCCTAAATCGTTCTTTTTGTGATTTTAGGTACTTTGGGAGAGAAATCTGGAAAAGGAAGCAATTCGGACGATTTTGGAGCATAAAAGTTAAGAAAACGCCAAAGTCTTAATTTTCCTTGCTGGGAACAGTAGGTGACGGCGTCAAGAAGGAAATTCTGACGGCGTCAAGAGTAATTTCCATGACGACCCAGTACAGAGTTGAAGGCGTCACGAAGTAGAGCGTCAAGAGTAAAATACTTGACGGCCTGGAAAATGCTATAACGTGACGGCGTCAAAAGTAGATCAAGGCAGTCCGAGAAGTATTTTGGCGGCGAGATGACGGCGTCACCAATTTGTTCTTGACGCCGTCAGCCTCAATTTCCTATATATAGTTTTCTAATTTTCATTCATAAAAAAAAGGGAAGTTTTGGAGAAACCCTAAGGCCGAACTTAGTACGAATTTTACACGTTTTTCAAGGGTTCTCAGCCCTTGATCCCTTTCATGTGTAATTGAGATAAGTATTCTTTTAATTCAATCAATATGTCTATGTGTTGGTTGTCTATATCTTGTTCTTGTCTTAATTCCATCATGCTAGGCTAGATCTATCTTGTGTTTGCTTGGATCTAATGAAACCTAGATGTTAATTATGTGTTGATTACTTGTTTATGGTTGTATTGGATGAATGATTTCGATGTTAGGCTTAAGAAAACTGGCAGATCTCCAATTGGTAACATGCTTGAACGTCTTAGGAAACATAAACTGACATGCACTAGGTTTTATTGGTTGTATTTAATGCATGAGTAAATTCTAATGATCTCATGTTAGGAGCTTCTTAATCGGCTCGACATAGGAGTGAAGTAGGCACTCATAGGATTGGGGAATTAAGTGCGCCACCCCATGAATGGTATTAAGGAATACAATCCGTCATCCACGCAATTATAACAAGTAATTAACGTGTAAAAGATATCTAGGGAGTAGTGAAATCTAAGTAAACACAATTTCTCCACTTATTGCTCACAACCTTAGTTTAATTTAGTTTATTTTCATTTCTAATATTTTATTTTGATTGCATCTTATTATTGGGTTAGTTGACTAGCAACTAATTCCGCCCAAATCCTTCAAACCCGAGATTTTTACTTGCTTTTCATAAAATATAAAAATACAAAAATAATCATCCTTCATCTTTAGAACTAGTATTTAGGTTTTCTAATCCTAGCGACACTATTCCTAGCTGAACGATCAATCCCCCGGTACTTGTCACTATACTATACTACAACGATCAGGTACACTGCCTGGTGGGGGTTGTAAGCTTCTCAAGATCCCTTGAGAGGTAAAGCCTGGTGCGATTCCCACGTATCAAGTTTTTGGCGCCGCAGCCTGGGGAATAGTTATTGTCTAGGTTAGAATCTCTTTTTATTAGGTCTACTTGCTAGATTCCTTTCTAGTAAGATTTTATTTTTTATTTTTAGGTTTTCTTTAGTCTATCTTATTTCTTTGTGTTTTTGTTCGTAACTCTTCACCACCCGACATCATGGACGATGGGAACATCTTTGAACCCGTCATCCCACCACAACAAAACCCACCACTAGAACCTCTTAGGCCCCGAACCTTAGGAGAGTATTCCCGACCTAGCCACCAAGGCTACCGAAACACCATTGAGCTCACCGGAGCCAATGAGACCCCCTTGCGATCCGACACCATCCGGTTGGTGCAAAGCGGATGTGCATTCCATGGACTTCGTTCCGAAGATCCAAACCAACATCTTAAGGACTTCCTTAAAATCGTAGATTCCATAGACTTAGATGTTGAAACTAGAGAGACAACCCGATTACGCCTATTCCAATTCTCTCTACGGGATCAAGCTAGTCAATGGCTTGAGCGTTTACCCGCGGGATCCATCACCACATGGGATGATCTCACCACTCGTTTCCTTGCTCAATTTTTCCCACCGGGGAGAACTACTAAGCTTAGAAATGACATCTTGATGTTCCAACAACATCAAAATGAATCTCTTTATGAAGCATGGACTCGTTTCAAGGACTTACTCCAAAAAGTCCCTCATCATGGCATAGATCTTTGGCTCCAAGTCCAAATATTTTATGACCATATCGATCTCTCCACGAGGCGAGCCATTGACCAATCGGCCGGTGGTAAGCTACGTGATCTAAGTGCGGAAAAATCATGGGAACTCATAGAAGATCTTGCTCTCTATGACAACGAAAGTTGGAATGATCCCCGTGATTTGAACAAAACGGTCAAGGCAATATCTTTGCCTTCGAACAACTCTAGCACTCCCGACCGTAGGATCATGGAACTTGAGGACCAAGTCAAGTTTCTCATGAAATCTTACGAAGCTCCTAAGCCTTCAAGCCAAGTGAACAAAATCACTTCTTCATGCGAATTATGTAGTGGTCCCCACGACACTCGTGATTGTGTGGAACTCCCCGGAACAGCTTTTGCGGACTACGCATCCACGCGTACCGACGAAGCGGGAGATAAGTGGTACACTTTCAAGCCCGAGCCAAACCCTTACGGTGATTCATACAACCCCTCTTGGAAAAATCACCCAAACCTTAGGTGGAAACAAAATCAACCCAGTTCTTCCAATCCACCTAATCGTTACCAACCAAACGGTCCACCCTCCAACCGTACTTTCAACAACAATCCTTCTAACAACCATGGTAGTACCAACAATCTTAAAGGATTGATGTCTAAGTTCATGGCATCTCAAGAAGCTCGCATATCTAAGTTTGAAGCCGATTTCAAACGAAAGCAAAGCGAGATGACCACCAAAATTGACGCATTGTTGAAAGTTCTCAATGACCGAGAAATGGGAGCACTCCCAAGCGACACGGTCAAGAATCCGAAACTAAACGTTAATTCCATATCTTCAGTTTCGTCACCCACTTCGTGTCCACAATACTACTCGGTTAAATCAACGAGCACGTGTTTCAAACAAAACCAAATTCTTCAAAAGGACCAATCAAGTAAAACACCCGATATAGAACCGGTCAAAAGTATAGTTGAAACACCTCTTACGCAAGACCTTGACGATGAATTCAAAGAACTTCACCTTGAACGCCCCGTCATTGATGTCTTAGCGCGTGCTCCTTACTATAGTGCCCTCCTAGAAAAATATGAGAAGTTTAAACTAGGTAAAAATGGGACCGCCTTCGTTCAAAACAAGTTGCCTAAAAAGCTTGATGATCCGGGTATATTTGTTTTGCCTTGTAAGATAGGAAGATCCAAAGCTTTCGACACACTAGCCGATTTAGGGTCAAGCCTTAACTTGATTCCCTTATCCTTATTCACCGCTCTTAAGCTAGGAAAGTTAGAGGAAACGGAGGTATTGATAGGGCTAGCGGATGGGAGTATTGCCCACCCGGTTGGAATGATTAAGGATGTAGTTGTTCATGTAGGAAGGTTAACTATATTAGCGGATTTTCACATCCTAGACATGGTTAGTGACACTACATGCCCATTATTGGTAGGAAGAGGATTTTTAGCAACCGCTAGCGCCATGATAGATTGTAAGGAGTCTAAGATAGCGGTAGGTGAAGGCGATACTTGGTTGGTGTACGATGTAAAGAAGTATAGTTATGATTGTGATGATGAACCGACACCGCATTGGGTAGAGATGAATAGGAGACTGTCTAGATATGGACCTTGGATAGAAAGGAACTTTATAGGACCTCAATGCCCATTTTATCTAGAAAAAGATTTCGTTGAAAAGACACATTCGGTAGAACAACTCATAGCTAGAGATGAAGAGCTAGATCCCTTTGAGGACCCCTTAGTCTTTAGGAAGATGATTGAATTCTTAAGCGTAATGCCTATTAATATAGAGATGAATAAGTGGAAAAGAGAGGGAGACAAGTGTAAATGGAGGTGGGACAAGCCACCTAAAGAAGGTGACGGATCATGGCATATGAGAATGACTTTGTATGATCCGGATGGAGAAAAGTTTGAAAGGTCATACCATACTAAGGAAACCGATAGGAAGTTGAAACCTAAATTTGATCCCAAAGATGTCCTCAATGAGGAACTCACCCGTATCACGTAGTAACCCATGACCTTGAGTCTAGCTACAAGACTCGTAAATAAAGAAAAGCACTTCTTGGGAGGCAACCCATGTTTTGTGTGATTTTATTTTATTTGTTTGTTATTTGCTTCCGTATGCATGCTTTATTTTTATTGTTGGTAGATCATGTTTCTCAATTAAAAAGTGGAAATACTTTACTTTGTTGTTTTGGCCTAGTCTTAACTCCACCTAAAAGTATTTTTGCAAAAGATAAGTGTAAGGGGAAACCCCAAATATGTTTTTAAGAAACAAACCGATCATGATTCTCCACAATATTAAATGAACATGTATATTCGTATTTGTTAGAGTCAAATGCGTGTATTGAGTCATAATGAAGTTTTGCAGGATTTTCCAGGAAGTAGGACAAAGTTTTTCCAGAAATTTTCCAGAAACTTAACATAAGAATTTCTGCAGGTCACTTCTGACGGCGTCACGAGTTAACTCTTGACGGCGTCACGTGTAAAAATCTGGAAATTTTACCGGTTTTGTTTTTCTAACGGAGTCTTATGGTTTTTGTGAATTATTAAGTTTTATAATCTCCAGGAAATCTGCAAACTTCATTCCACAAGCATTATATCTTATTTTGTTTTCTAGGATTTAGTAACTTATATAGGTTGCCGCCGATTTTATGCGAGGTTGTCTTGTCTATTTTCTCAGGATTCATAGGTTATGTATGACAAGAAGATGATTTATATTCTGGAAGGGAAGCTTTGATTGTTCATTTTCTTGGAGGAAGATTTAACCTGACCACCTTATTATCCATACCGAGCGAATCAGGGGAGTATTTGATTTCATTCTTTTTACTTTTTCACTTTTACATTCTTTACTTGAACATTGGGGAATGTTCATCCTAAGTGTAAGGGGAGGGTAAAATGATGATACCTTACATGTACACTTTTGCTTGAGTTTGTTTTGTTTAATAGTAGATGTGTAATAAAACTATGAGAAATACTTGTTAGTGCAATTTTAGCGCCAAATTTAAATTTTTTTACAACATTTAGGAGTGAAACTTTAGCCATAGCAAGCGTCTCATGGATAGGAGATTGTATGACTAGCACATAACCGTACTTTCAGAAAAATTTTCCACCCAAATATGTGAGGTTCGCCTTTAGATTTGATAGGAAAAGCATTTACTATTAGTGCTTATGAGTGTACCGGTAGCATTTAGATTCTAGAACTTGCGTTAGTGATGCATCCAGAGACCGCTAGTGAGACTACATTCGTGTAGTAGGATTTACTACATGATAAGAGGCATTAGGATTACCCTTGTGTTAAACCTGTATCATAATTACTTGACCATTTAAGTCATATTACTTGGCTAGTTAAGTCAACTAATTTTTCCCACACCCTTAGCGTTGTACTCATTTTTAGTACACGAAACCCCTAGTACACCCCTCCGATCCTATCTTTTCGTTTCTAACTTTAAGCATCTTACTTAAAGGAAGAATTTGTTACACCCCACTTAAATATACACCCAAATCGCCTTAGCCTTCCGTGTATGCGCTCATTTTTAGTGCATTATTGTTATTTGTTAAACCCTAAGTTAACTATCTAATTGATTACATGGTTGCTAAGTCGAGTCATATCATTGTATATATTGTTTTGGGACGATTGGGACTCATGGGTAAAGTACTTATTTTATGGAGTAACGGGGAAGAACATCATATATTACCCCCATATGTGCGTTAATCTTAAAAGTGCTCCAAGAACATCATATATTACCCCCATATATTACCCCCATATGTAAAGATTCAAGTGTAAGAGGAATGTTATTATTTCGGATGGTAGGGTAAGAGTGTATGTAAAAAAAAATAATAATAAATAAATAAAAAATCAAAAAAAATCAAAAAATCAAGAAAAAGAAAAAAAAAATAGAAAAAAAAAGTAAAGAGAAAATACATACGGACTACCATCCCTTTTTTATTCTATGTTCATTTTATATTTTTGTTATTTTTCATTTATTAGCCTAAGTCGAGTCTAGTCTTGGCTTAGCAACGCCATATTGTACATGTAATTAACCAAGATTGTTAACTCGCCACCAGTAAAAACTTCCTTTATCCAACAAAACCGTATATTTCATATCCCTACACCTAACGTTACAACCTTTTAAAAGACCTCTTTGATAGTTTATCCTAGGTGCTTACGCCATGTGGTGGAGGTTTGACCCTTTCCCAAGCCTATGGTAATCTATTTTGCTATGACAGGTAGTGAGAGATGTTTTCCATTTCCATATTGTAATTTATACTTTATTACACCCGAGAGATGTGAGTATCTAAACACTATTTGTGAGGTGCTAGTGTATGACCTCCGTGCTTGTCTATTGGTCTTTAGTGGAACGATTATTTGTTGTAATTACTTTTATATTAGTGTTAAATGACCCCTAACTTGTATTTTGACTAGAATAAAAGCGCATTTGCTTGAGGACAAGCAAATCTCAAGTGTAAGGGTATATGATGAGGCGAAAAATGAACCACTTTTAGGGGGTCATTTAAGCCCGGAATTGAATTTATTTGATCAAATATTGCCTTAAATCGTTCCTTTTGTGATTTTAGGTACTTTGGGAGAGAAATTTTGAAAAGGAAGCAATTCGGACGTTTTTGGAGCATAAAAGTGAAGAAAACGCCAAAGTCTTAATTTTCCTTGCTGGGAACAGTAGGTGACGGCATCAAGAAGGAAATTCTGACGGCGTCAAGAGTAATTTCCATGACGACCCAGTACAGAATTGAAGGCGTCACGAAGTAGAGTGTCAAGAGTAAAATACGTGATGGCCTGAAAAATGCTATAACGTGACGGCGTCAAAAGTAGATCAAGGCAGTCCGAGAAGTATTTTGACGGCGTCACCAATTTGTTCTTGACGCCGTCAGCCTCAATTTCCTATATATAGTTTTCTAATTTTCATTCATAAAAAAAAGGGAAGTTTTGGAGAAACCCTAAGGCCGAACTTAGTACGAATTTTACAGGTTTTTCAAGGGTTCTCAGCCCTTGATCCCTTTCATGTGTAATTGAGATAAGTATTCTTTTAATTCAATCAATATGTCTATGTGTTGGTTGTCTATATCTTGTTCTTGTCTTAATTCCATCATGCTAGGCTAGATCTATCTTGTGTTTGCTTGGATCTAATGAAACCTAGATGTTAATTATGTGTTGATTACTTGTTTATGGTTGTATTGGATGAATGATTTCGATGTTAGGCTTAAGAAAACTGGCAGATCTCCAATTGGTAACATGCTTGAACGTCTTAGGAAACATGAACTGACGTGCACTAGGTTTTATTGGTTGTATTTAATGCATGAGTAAATTCTAATGATCTCATGTTAGGAGCTTCTTAATCGGCTTGACATAGGAGTGAAGTAGGCACTCATAGGATTGGGGAATTAAGTGCGCCACCCCATGAATGGTATTAAGGAATACAATCCGTCATCCACGCAACTATAACAAGTAATTAACGTGTAAAAGATATCTAGGGAGTAGTGAAATCTAAGTAAACACAATTTCTTCACTTATTGCTCACAACCTTAGTTTTATTTAGTTTATTTTCATTTCTAGTATTTTATTTTGATTGCATCTTAGTATTGGGTTAGTTGACTAGCAACTAATTCCGCCCAAATCCTTCAAACCCGAGATTTTTACTTGCTTTTCATAAAATATAAAAATACAAAAATAATCATCCTTCATCTTTAGAACTAGTATTTAGGTTTTCTAATCCTAGCGACACTATTCCTAGCTGAACGATCAATCCCCCGGTACTTGTCACTATACTATACTACAACGATCAGGTACACTGCCTGGTGGGGGTTGTAAGCTTCTCAAGATCCCTTGAGAGGTAAAGCCTGGTGCGATTCCCACGTATCAGGTAGATGCTGCTAAAGCTCAACGTGCTGCTAAAGCCCAAGCTGCTGCTGTTGGAGGTGAGGATGAAGCTGAAAGCACGTTTGATGAAGCTGCTGTTGTTGATAATCTGGAAAATAGAATAACAGGTCTTGAAGCTACATTTGCATATCTCAAGGAAATGAAAGCAAGGTAAGGAAGAGATGGTGCGAGTTCAAGCAAAGCGGGAGGTAGCCGCAAAAAAAGTAAACGGGTTGTTTCATTTGGTTGTCGAGTTGTTTAGTTTGAGTTGTTTTGTTTGGTTGTCGAGTTCTTTAGTTTGAGTTGTTTAGTTTGAGTTGTTTCGTTTGATTGTCGAGTTTTCTTGTCGAATTGTTTAGTTTGAGTCTGTATGAAAATGTATCTGGCTTACAACTCTTGTGTGGTTTGAATAAAATGTTTGCTTTCCTGTTTGAAGCTAAGCGTGTGGTATCGAGTTGTTTAGTTTGAGTTGTTTCGTTTGGTTGTCGAGTTGTTTAGTTTGAGTTGTTTCCTTTGGTTGTCGAGAGTTTTAGTTTGGTTGTCGAGTTGTTTAGTTTGAGTTTGTATGAAAATGCATGTGGTTGAGAACTCTTGCTTGTTTTAAATAAACAGTTTGCCTTCGTGTTTGATAATTGTGATATTGTTCCTTCAGTTCTATTATTTGTGCGTACGAATTTAAAATATAAAGGACGTTCAACATCAGTTACCACAACAACAACAACATTTTATTAAACAACAACAATAACATCAACAACAACAACAACAGCAAACAACATCAACAACAACAACAATAACAACGATAACAGTACTACATATGAAATTTATCCATGTCACCTAAAAGGTCATGGAGTATTGCATCCGACTGACATGCGTGGTCGTGGTTGTCGGGATACGTTGCCATGTCAAGTTTTGCCTCCAGCATCCTTAATTTTGTCTCTAGCACCTGTTTTTGTGCCTCTAGCATGTTTATTCTAAGATCTTTTTCATGACAGTTTGAGCACCTTGTTGGAGAAGATCCAAAACCGCTTGATGTTGAAGCTCCCAGAGAACCGGTCATTTTGGCGAGTCATTCCTCCTTCCATAAAAAAAATCACATCCATGGTCTGTTGTCCCAGCCTGTTAAAGAGTAAAAACTATTTTTTTTAACAACTAACCAAATTATTTATATAATACACGAAAAAGTATGTAATTGTTCACCTTCGATAATGGACACGCATAGTATAGTTTACCACGGGAGTAAGATCTACGCAATTCTTGTAGAATCACGTCTCCTCGTCTACAAGGACAAGGAAAAGCTTCAAATTGTGCCATCTTCTTCACCATGATAACAGTGTGTGTTTGTGGTTATGAGGTTGAGTGGTTGTGAGTGGTTGAATCGTGACCGGGGTGGCCCGATCTACAAGTTGAGGTGATAAAAGGTGGTGGCCAGAAAAAGAATCCGGCGGCAGGAAACTGCTGGTGTCGCTAGAAAATGGAAACTGCTAGAGAGAGATAGAGAGAGAGAGAGAGAGAGAGAGAGAGAGAGAGAGATATAGTGAGATGAGTGTGTGATGTGTATCAAATTATAGTATATAATTATATTCCGAAGAAATACTTGTGAAAGTATTTCCCGGGTCGTTCTCCCAACGAAGGTTCGAATGGAATTTCCGAATTATCGATTTGGGAATCGTGTAGTGTAAGTGAAATAGTGAAAAAGTGATTGTGAAAACAAAATATGAAATGAAATAGTGAAATATGCACAAGGTACAAGTTATATATGCACAAAAGTCAAAAACGTGAAAACGGAAATGCAAACGCAAATTTTAGACGTAACGTACGAAATAAAACGCGACTTATATTCTAAAAATGATCCTACAAATGTAAAACAATTTTCTAAAAATCTTAAACTAATAAAAAGAATTTTAAGAAAAAGAAAAATATTTTTTTGAGTTTTTATTTATTTTCTAGAATTTATTTTCTATTTATTGAATTAAAAAGAAATTTAAAATAAAAGAAAATGTGAAAAATAATGGGAAAAATTGTGAAAATTAATTTGAAAAATCTAAAATATTATAAAAGAAATTTCTAAACTATTTTTGTATTTTTTAAAGCTTTTTCTGATTTTTATTGGATTTTTGTTATTTAAAAGTGAATTAAAAATGATTAAAAATAAAGAAAATTTAAGAAAAATATCAAATCAACTCAGAAAATTATGAAAAATTCACAGAAAATCTAGAATATTATAATGAGCTTGCAGAAAAATTTTGAAAAGAAAATTTTAAGCAGAAGTGCTTATAAGCTAGAAAATAGCTTATGGCAAGTGCTTATTTATAAGCACTTGCCACAAATCTAATCCAAACTTTGAAAACAGAAGTAATATGCTAAAATCAACTCATGAATGTTCAAATAAGATAAAATATTACACAAAAACTTAATGATGCAAGTAATAAGCAGTTGAGATAAGCTACTATAATAAGCAGAATGGAACCAGGATAAGCCAGAAGCTCAATAACAGTGTAACTCACTTAAGCAAACTCAGATATACTCAGAAAAGTCAATTTAACTCAATTACAAGCTTGATCAATCAATTGCAACCCAATAGCTCAAAACAGAAATCAATGTTCAAACACCTAATAAACAGTCCACAAAAAGCAGTCCTAATAAGCTAAGAACTACAAGATTATGGGGGCAATAGCTTCACTACTAAACTGAGATACAAAGTAACTAAAATTCTATATCTAAAAACCACCAAATGAAAAATCACCCAAAAAACAGCAGCAATGAACAACAATCCTGATGCACAGTTGACTTTTCAATTGCTATTTTACTTTGACTAAAGCTACTTTCTACTGATTAAATCTATTCTAATAAGTAATTTTAAGCTAAAATTAATCTTTATTAAGCTAACTATGTCTATTACACAACTACAACTTCAACTATACTAACTGATTCAACCTAATCTAACAATTACTAATATTGAAACTTAACTTTGACTATTAATGAAGTACCTACTGACTTTTATTGTATATTACTCTATTATAACTCTAATGAAAACTATGTATGAATCAATGACAGGTTAACTTCAACTTAACCACTCAGTAACCAATAGATCCAAACACCCCCTTAACTACTACTAACAACTATGAAATGATACAAATTACCACAAACTACCAAGTTACTGATTCAACAAGTTACAAAAACACTATTAGAAGTAGATTTAACAATCAAAACAACTGAAACTACCAGAAACTCAGAATCACAAATATCTTATTAAAACAGATTTCAATGAACTAAAAAAAATATCAACTCCAAATTGTTACAGCTATCAAATCTACTAAACTAAATTCAAACTCAACCCAATTATACTAATATAACAGCAAACTAGCAACTAAATTGATCAACACAGATTCTAATGATTGAACTAAGAACAATATAACTAGAATCAGCACTTACAATGATCATTCACTCCAGCATGAAAAGGAGTGATTCACTATGCTTGCCTGTCTTTTGACAGGCTGAGTGCATCCAAATCTCACTCAAACTTGTCCAATTCAACACAAATTACCATCAATCTCAACAGTTGACTTAGTTTGACCAGATATGAACAAAAGAAAATACAATCCAATTACTGACTTCTAAATCTCAAAAAACTTAAAAACTATTTCTAAACAGTTAAAAACTACAATTCAACTTGAATTGAAACTGATTTTCTCAAAACTATTTTTTTATCCTTTTATTTTCTGATTTGAAATAAAACTTTTGATTTAGACAAACATCAAACTGAAAATGAAGAAGAGATTCTAATATTTAGAAAACAGTTATAATAAAGAAACAATAAACAGTAAACTAATAAGAACTAAATTGATTCAAAATGTAAACTAAATTTCATTAAGTAAAAGAAGTAGTACAGCTGAATTTTAAGCAAATACAATTGAAAAGAGAAATTGGCAGAGCTTCGCTATTCGAAACTCCACACCTAATAAGCTATCCTATCATCTCTATATATAGTAATGAAGAGAAGAATCTAGAATGGAGGGGGTCACGGATTGCCAGCTTGGCAATCCGTGTGCTTGTGTTTCTTCAATGATCATCCAAGCCATCCAATCAATTCCCAATGATTACAGCCCTTAGATTAGATCCCAATGACGTGGTATAGCCAATTGTGAGCTGACACCTGTCCCGTTTTGTGCTTGTTTGCTTCTGACAAGTACTGACAACTCAGAAATTCTTCTAGAAACCCTTTGATATTACCTAATTACCCTTAATTGCTGTTAATATGGGGAGCAGTGTAATTAGGGTTCATAGGTGAATAGTTAAACTGGGTTTGGGAGTGAATTGGGGGGCGGGAATGGGTTAAAGTTATTTTATTGGTTTGACTTGTGTGGGATATTGTTTGACCGAGGGAAAAATTGGGCTTGGGTCAAGGGATAAATGGTGTTTGGGCTTTTGAATTTTATCTTGGATCAGGCTTGGCATGTATGGATTTGGACTTAGCTTTGTACATGAAATATATTATCAGATTTCATGTGTTGAAATTACAAGGACCAAATGTGAAATATCTGAAACTGTAAGGGCAAAATCTGTAATTTCTCACAAATATCTCAAGGGACTCAAAATGTAACTTCATAATTCATGGAGGACCAAAACTGCCATTCTTTAGAAATATTCTTCAAAGGACCATAACTGACAATTTCTTAAACTTGGAGGATCATGTTGACTTTTTAAATCACAGCTTTGACTTCTTGACCATCTCCCACTCTCGTGCTCGTGTTGTTGTATTATCATTGATTTTTCGTCATTTTGCGTAATATCCGTACCTGCACTTCACAAACACAAAAACAATACACATTTGGCATTTATAGTCGAGTTTTTGGTCGTTTTGGTCTGATATTTAAGTATAAAGGTATGTGTAAATTAACACATACCAAAATCCCTCAGACTAAGGTATTGTCGTGTCCTCACGCAATGTGATCAATTCACGCTTTTGGGATAAATAGCAGGGTACCCGCGCAATGCGGCGGCGGGTACCTGATGACTAATTTGTAACCATCAAATATTTTTCATTTATACGTTTTTTCTAAAAGTAACTTTACATTAATGACAACTTTCAATTTAAATAACTATGAGCAATAGCAATGCAAACTATTTCAAAAAGGTTGACTATGGCTTGGATCGTGCTAAAATTGTTTGTACAACAAGCTTATTGAATTGCATTGCTTAAACTTAATTTCTTATTACATTTAATGAAGAAAAAAGGTTCTCAATTGTTGATACTTTAGATTTTATTAGATTATACCTAAATTCACAATCAGCTTAATATTCTACAGTATTATCCAACGTCACAGGTTTTATATACCATATTTTGATTATCTTGTTGGTATAATTCTATACTTTATGTTAGTCTTAAATAAGCTATTTATACTTTGGAAAATATCAGAAAAACGTTAGTCTAACAACATCCTCCTTCCTAGATGCTTAGTCCATATTTACCATTTTTATAGCTCATTCGTTACAACTTTATCTAATTACCATTTACACTATATTTACCATCTAATTGCCATCTATAAATTACTAAATTTTTGAAGTCCAAATTTCATAATTTAAACTTTGTACAATTAGGACTGAGATTGATATCAATGTCGTTGAAATAGCTCAACTTTAACCGCCAAAAGCAAGAATCCACCAAATCAAACATAGATCTTAACATTGCTAAAATGAAATCACTATTAGTTGAAATAGTTCAACTTTAACCGCAAAAGCAAATGTAACCACATTTATATAAATTACACTCGTTTTGTTTGGTGAGAAGATCTTCATTTACAATCCAATACCAACCACAAGAAATATAAAACTTCAATCCTAGTACCACTATAAATAACCTGTTACACAACATAACCAAACCAAAAATGGGGATCCCAATAAGAAAAAGATGCTCAGAAAAACAAAGGAGGCTCCGGTGAGAGATGTGGGTGTTTTTAAGGGTAGTTGACCCTCTCTTGCCACAACTTGATTATATCAAATCTTGTTGAGCCCATAACTTTGTCCTCGTTTTTCTTTTATAAAAATCAGATCCGGTTATATCCGGTCAAAACATCACCAAATCCACAAAAATACCACCGAGACCACATAAACATCAATGAAACCACCTAAACTCAAACACCACTGAATGTAACAAAAACTGGTGGTGCTGGTGGCGGAATCTATTGATGGTTCTAGTGATGGTGGCGGTGCTATCAACCGTTTGTGGTGGTAAGCTAGTGGGTTGGTATGAGAAAGAGTATGTTTTTGTTTCAGAGAGAAAATAGAAAATATATGAATATATGAGTGTGTTTTATTTAGTTTATATAGGACTTAAGTTTAGGGATTTTAAATGGGCTGTTAAACGTTTTTGAAATTGGTTTCATATTAAAGGGCTGTTATGATTTCCAAATTAAATGGGCTTTATGAATGTTGGAGCAGTTATAAGTTTACTCAATTGAAGATAATTTATTTTCCAGTAATAATGTAATAACTTTCATTTATTTGTGCAAGGTATTGATTTTATGGCAAAAGTAACACCAATCTTTCTAATATAGGCAAGATGTTGAATCTGAATTTTTAAGCCTTCTATTTATAGCATGTCCCAAATACTTTATAAAGTAGTATAGATAATTTCAAAACTCTTTTTACTAACTTTGAAAAGTAGCAAGGAGGTTCGAAAGAAGTAATAAAATCATTTATTTCCCGAAAACGCTCCGTTTTCCAAAATTTTCTTTTATTCCACTATTTCTTTCTATTTTTGTACTTTTCATACTTTATTCTTGTGACAGTTTATTGAACTTTCATTATTTTGCAATAATTGTTAGGGTCAACGAGTAGAAACACTTCTAATTAAGAAGTGACCATACGGATAAAAATCGTCATCCTTGATTTTTCACAAGTCCATAAACTAAGCGTACAAACGAGATCACAACTTATCTACAAATTAGATGCTAACACTACTCATAACAGTTACTTGTGGAAACTCCTTACTCCCATTTCCTAGGTTTTTGTATTTCAATATTTTATTTTTGTTGAGAAATGAATTGCTTCATATTTTCTCGTTTCAATATTTTTAAGTCCGATAGTAACACCTAAGTTTAAACGATAAGTAGTTATTCATTTTCTCTTAAGAACCACTGCAATAGAAATTCGGTCCACATCAAGGAATTATGGTACATACAACATCATAAATATAAGTTGCGGAGTACTACACGTGCACCTCATGTGTCCAATTCAGAATCATCCACATGCACCTCACGTGCCAACAACTTATTTACATTCAAGCTCTTATTCATACAACTTTCACTTTCACTTTTTCATTTTTCACTTTTTTCATATTTTTCATATTTTCTTGAGTTTTTTCTCATAACATCAATGGAAGCTTATCGGGTAGCTCCAAAACCACATAGATAATCAACTTTTGACTTTTGATTTTTCACTTTTTTGCTCTTATTTTTGATGTTCCTTGATATGTACCCAACTTCTAAAGCAAAAATTCTCTTAAGAAAACAAAGAACTAAATATTATTCAAACTGAAATACCACTAATTAACCTAGAACATCTATTATATATGGGTGACGTTTCTGATGGGAGTAAAAAGCCACAAATACCTCTCATGAGCTCTAAAGAGAACCAACTACTCCACGTTTAGCATCTAACTTCTAAATAAACTCTATCATTTCTCGCTCTTCGCAATTTAAGATTCCAAATAATGAAACCCGCGAATACTTAGCCGATAATCAGCCACGCATATATAAAGTCAGATACGGAAACTTGCAAATTCTAGAATAAGAATTCGCGTTTTCTTGCTCCTGATGTAAAAGACTAGCGAAAGCTTTTAAGATGCGCATGTATAAAGTCAAGTACGGGAACTTGCAGATTCTTAAGAAAGAATTCGCATTTTATAGCTCCTGGTGTACAAAACTAGCACAAGCTTATATGATTATCATTGGTTAAGGGAACAAGCTAGGGCTCAACACGCCCGGTCAAGTCAAAATATTTATTCCTACTCTCGCCAGCAAGAAAGTCAACAAGGTGTCAAAACACTTATTCAAACTTTATTATATTTTTTGCACAACTTTTCAACTTTTTCACATTTTTTTTTTTACTTTTCCATGACTTTTTCATAAAATTTTTGAAATTTTCAATTTTTCAATTTTTTTTATTTTTGGTGGAAAAACGGAGTTGCAAGAGTGCACGACATTGTGAAAAATGCAAGGTCAAAATCGAATCGAAGATTCACCCTCCCCCAGACTAGAATGAAACATTGTCCTCAATGTTTTACGGTTTAAGGTAATCCTAACAAAATTCTAGGCCGTTTATTAATTATGCCAAAGAAAACGTTAGTCGATAAGATTCACGGATATAAGATTTCCAATAAGCACCGATGAATGAAACTCGAGCGGAGAGAAGATAACGAGCACGAGAGTCATCATAAATCGTGGACAATTCTAACAAACATCACAAACAACCACGGAACACAAGAGTAGAAGAGGTACCCCCTCCTCACGTTATTCGTTAGAAAATAGAAAATAAGAAGATGAAATTGGATAAGCATGGGTTGCCACCCACGAAGCGCTTTGTTTTTTATTTTTGAGTCACGTAGCTTGACTCGATCCCTGAATTAATTCGTCCTTGGGGAAAAATCCGTGGAAAAATAATCTCACTCGGGCTTTCATTCAAAATATTTGAAAAACATATGATTTATTTGAAAGTTCCATCCCGAAGAGATAACCAATGGTATTTTAATGTTGAAAACTTTTAGAAACGATACCAGGGTCAAAAACAACATCCTCACTCCTCACGGAATGAAGGATAAGAGAAACCACACCAAATGTTACAAATGGCAAGAAGGTCATGATAACAATCTTGAAAAATTCATCATCATCAAAAGAAAACTTCATAATTATGGAATTATGAATTTTATCATTTAAGCTCATTTTAAAATCTTTTCCGGGTAGGAGGGATGGGATAAAATTTTCATTAAAACTCTCATTTTTACGAACACCACCCGGATCATGATCAAAACTGAAACTTTCATATTCAGGTTCAGAAAACTTTTCAATTTCACATTCAGATTCATCAAAACGAAATGACTCATACTCCGGAAGAGAGATAAAAGCATGAGAAGTGGTACTGCCACGACTCGTCTCTTCCGAGTGATCGTATGAAAAGCTTCATACGTCGTATCAGAAAAATCAGGACGATAAGTGGGATTGCCACTTATCTCCTCAGTCGTATCAAAGGTAAAACTCTCAAAGTCTGGTAAAAATTCCTCGAGCTCGGGCTCAAGAGGATCGTCAATTATAAGCTCAATCTTCGTCTTAACTTTATCCGGAGGGATTGACGGTTCATCGTTCAACAAATTGTCAAGAAAAATAATATCCCCCTCCGAATCAAAGTAAGATTCGCCAGTCTCAGAAATCAGAATCGTTTCAGTAGCAAGAAATTCATCGACCTCTTCCCAAAAAGAATCAAATTACTTAGTCAGAGAAAATGATGGGGAAAAGTCGGAGACGAAAGTTTTTACAAAATCATCAAATGAATAATCGCAAACATCTACGCTTTTGACGGAGTATTTCTTCAATTTCGAAGCATCGGCTTTAAAAATCATAATATCATCATCATGTCGTAAAGTTAGAGTATCCTCAAAATGATCTACTAGGGCTTTAGCGGTTCGTAAAAACGGCCGCCCTAGTATTAGAGGAACTCTCGGATCAGCTTCAAAATTGACAACAACAAAATCTGCCGGAAAAGTACACGAATTCACACGAACAAAAACGTCTTCAGCAATTCCAACTGGATGAGTTATCGATCGATTAGCAAGCTCTAAAGTCATTCTCGTCGGTTTAAGCTCCCCCATTCCAAGTTGTTCATAGATCGATAATGGCATGAGATTAATACTCGCACCTGAATCGGCCAGGGCGTTACAAACTTCTTGATCTTTCAATGAACAAGGAATAAGAAACTTTCCCGAATCACCAAGCTTTTCGGGAAGCTTCTTGAGAAGAATCGCGGAACATTGAGCATTTATCGGCGTTTCGGCTAATTCAAGCAATTTCTCTTTATTACTTATGAGGTTTTTGAACGTGGAAGCAAATTTTGGCATGTACACGAGAGCATCCATAAAACTTATATCAAAGTGCAATTTTTGAAAAATATCCAGAAATTTTTCCATTTGTATTTTAGACTTTGCACTGAGCTCTTCATCATTAAATCGTGACGGATATGGCAAATTAGACTTATATTTCACATTATTCTCAAAAACGACTTTTTCTTTATCTTTTGACTTTTGAACAACCGGAGGTTGGACGTTTTCAGCTCCTCCATTATTAATAAGAGGAACCGGGTCCTTTGTCGCCTCGGTCTCACAGTCTACTACCTTAGGCGGAGACGAAGAAGAAGAGGTAGTAGGAGCTGTGGGTCCATCATATTGAGCACCACTGCGAGTCGTGATCGCCTTAACTTCGCCCCTCGGGTTTGCGATCGTGTTGCTTGGCAAAGAAGTAATACCCGAACCCGAGGGTCGATCATTTAAATGTTTGTTAATATCAATGATTTGATTAGCAAACAACCGTGTTGACTCTTCATACTTTGCCATAAAAGATTGTTGGTTTTGAATCAATTGCTTAATCAAATCTTCCGTGGGCGACGGATTCTGAATAACACCTTGATTTTGATTATTGTTGAAATTCTGCCCACGGTTTTCGAAATTGCCATTGTTCTGATTTCCATGATTTACGTTCTGAAAATTCCTAGGGTTTCCATAGTTTTGTTGGTTTTGAAAATTCCCTTAAGGCGGGCCTTGATTGTAATTACCTTGAAAACCCCAGTTTTGATTAAACCCTTAATTATGATTTTGAAAACCGTTATTAGCTCGACTCTGATTTTGATTTCCTTGATTATTACGATTCACAACATTATGATTCTGGCTGACTTGATTGACTTGGTTTGGTTGTTCGAGAACGGGTGGTCCAAGATAATGAGGAGAACGGTAGCTGAGGAGATTACGGTCTCCTTGAGGTTGTGGGTAACCGTTGTTACCCGCGTTTGCAGCATACGCGTTTTCTTGAGAAAAGGCACCGGTGGCCGGACATTCATAATACAAATGTGGACCACCACAAGTCTCACAACCGTGACTAACCATATTGACTTGATGACTTGACATTGCATCAACTTTCTTTGTTAAAGCCACAATCATACTTATCAATTCATCATTATTTTTACCATTATTCGACACTTGAGGTTTATTCCTTGACATTCTTACACGAGCTTTATTCTCAATTATCATGAAAGCATCATTCGTGTTCCTAGCCAACAAGTTACCACCCGCAGCAGAGTTGAGTGAGTCTTGGTCAGCATGACATAACCTATTATAAAACGTATCAATCTGCTGAAGGTCGGTGAACCCATGGTTCGGACATTTTTCCTTCAAATCTTTGAATCGGTCCCAAGCTTCACTAAATGACTCGTCAAAAGCTTGTTGAAACCGAAAGATTTGAGAACGTAGGTTATAAGTTTTAGAGGGAGGATAGAAGTAATTCACAAACTTGGAAGCGAGATCATTCCAAGTGTGAATCGAATTGGGCGGTTCCTTTTCCAGCCAAGTCCGGGCTGCTCCTTTTAAGGAGAAAGGAAATAACTTCAATTTTACCACATCGTGAGGAACTTGGTTCATTCTTATGGTCTCAGCGATGTCGGTGAAATTTCTGATGTGAGCATAGGAGTCTTCGTGATCGAACCCATGAAAGGATATACCCGTGATCAAATTGAGTAATCCGTGATTGATCTCAAAGTTGGCATTGATGTCCGGAATCACAATAGCTATCCTCACACCATTGAATGGTGATTGGAGTTGTTCTTCCATCAGACGTGGATCAAATGCCTGTTGTTGTCCCATCGGCGGGATAACATTGTGCTGCGGACCACCCATCGGCGGGGGTCCGTTGTGTTGTTCGTTTTGGTTCATCTCCTCTTCGTCAAGGAAATGAACCCGACTCATATGTCGTAAAACCCGCTCGGGGTTAGAGAATGGAGACGTAAGACTCTCAAAAGAAGAACGGGTGTGCATACACCACGAGCAAAATCAAAAAGAAAATGAAAAAGAAAAGAGAAAAGAAAATCTTTTTGTTTTTTTTTTATAATTTTTTTTACAAAAACTTTTTATTTCTTTTGTTTTTCTTTTCTTAAAACGTAACGTTAATTAAAAACCGTTTCTTTCAGAACCACGCGCGACGGGACGAGAGAGAAGAATGGATCTCTCTTCAGCTAGCAATTTAATGTCTTAGCTTCCGTATTTCCCGCTTAATCGGTTGTAGTAATTGAAATAATCCGATAAACAATTAATTTCACGTTTTCGTTATATTGTGAGACTTTTTTGGTTTACAACGCCCTTCCTTTCAGTCGAGTCGAGGCTGTAACTTTTATTATTTTTTTGATATTTTGTAAACGCTTTAGGAAAAGTGTTTTGAATTTTTCAATTTTTATAGAGATATATATACAAAGTAGAGGAAGGCTCAACAAAACACGATTTTTCAAAACGATATTCAAAAATTCACTTCGGCCTTCCCCGGCAATGGCGCCAAAAATTTGATGTGTGTCAAATTATAGTATATAATTATATTCTGAAGAAATACTTGTGAAAGTATTTCCCAGGTCGTTCTCCCAACGAAGGTTCGAATGGAATTTCTGAATTATCGATCCGGGAATCGTGTAGTGTATGTGAAATAGTGAAAAAGTGATTGTGAAAACAAAATATGAAATGAAATAGTGAAATATGCACAAGGTACGAGTTATATATGCACAAAAGTCAAAAACGTGAAAACGGAAATGCAAACGCAATTTTTAAACGTAACGTACGAAATAAAACGCGACTTATATTCTAAAAATGATCCCACAAATGTAAAACAATTTTCTAAAAATCTTAAACTAATAAAAAGAATTTTAAGAAAAAGAAAAATATTTTTTTGAGTTTTTATTTATTTTCTAGAATTTATTTTCTATTTATTGAATTAAAAAGTAATTTAAAAATAAAAGAAAATGTGAAAAATAATGGGAAAAATTGTGAAAATTAATTTGAAAAATCTAAAATATTATAAAATAATTTTCTAAACTATTTTTGTATTTTTTAAAGCTTTTTCTGATTTTTATTGGATTTTTGTTATTTAAAAATGAATTAAAAATGATTAAAAATAAAGAAAAATTAAGAAAAATATCAAATCAACTCAGAAAATTATGAAAAATTCACAGAAAATCTAGAATATTATAATGAGCTTGCAGAAAAATTTTGAAAAGAAAATTTTAAGCAGAAGTGCTTATAAGCTAGAAAACAGCTTATGGCAAGTGCTTATTTATAAGCACTTGCCACAAATCTAATCCAAATTTTGAAAGCAGAAGTAATATGCTAAAATCAACTCATGAATGTTCAAATAAGATAAAAAATTACACAGAAACTTAATGATGCAAGTAATAAGCAGTTGAGATAAGCTACTATAATAAGCAGAATGGAACCAGGATAAGCCAAACAATGTAACTCACTTAAGCAAACTCAGATATACTCAGAAAAGTCAATTTAACTCAATTACAAGCTTGATCAATCAATTGCAGCCCAATAGCTCAAAACAGAAATTAATGTTCAAACACCTAATAAGCAGTCCACAAAAAGCAGTCCTAATAAGCTAAGAACTACAAGATTGTGGGGGCAATAGCTTCACTACTAAACTGAGATACAAAGTAACTAAAATTCTATATCTAAAAACCACCAAATGAAAAATCACCCAAAAAACAACAGCAATGAACAACAATCCTGATGCACAGTTGACTTTTCAATTGCTATTTTACTTTGACTAAAGCTACTTTCTACTGATTAAATCTATTCTAATAAGTAATTTTAAGCTAAAATTAATCTATATTAAGCTAACTATGTCTATTACACAACTACAACTTCAACTATACTAACTGATTCAACCTAATCTAACAGTTACTAATATTGAAACTTAACTTTGACTATTAATGAAGTACCTACTGACTTTTATTGTTTATTACTCTATTATAACTATAATGAAAACTATGTATGAATCAATGACAGGTTAACTGCAACTTAACCACTCAGTAACCAATAGATCCAAACACCCCCTTAACTACTACTAACAACTATGAAATGATACAAATTACCACAAACTACCAAGTTACTGATTCAACAAGTTACAAAAACACTATTAGAAGTAGATTTAACAATCAAAACAACTGAAACTACCAGAAACTCAGAATCACAAATATCTTATTAAAACAGATTTCAATGAACTAAAAAAAATATCAACTCCAAATTGTTACAGCTATCAAATATACTAAACTAAATTCAAACTCAACCCAATTATACTAATATAACAGCAAACTAGCAACTAAATTGATCAACACAGATTCTAATGATTGAACTAAGAACAATATAACTAGAATCAGTACTTACAATGATCATTCACTCCAGCATGAAAAGGAGTGATTCACTATGCTTGCCTGTCTTTTGACAGGCTGAGTGCATCCAAATCTCACTCAAACTTGTCCAATTCAACACAAATTACCATCAATCTCAACAGTTGACTTAGTTTGACCAGATATGAACAAAAGAAATTACAATCCAATTACTGACTTCTAAATCTCAAAAAACTTAAAAACTATTTCTAAACAGTTAAAAACTACAATTCAACTTGAATTGAAACTGATTTTCTCAAAACTATTTTTTTATCCTTTTATTTTCTGATTTGAAATAAAACTTTCGATTTAGACAAACATCAAACTGAAAATGAAGAAGAGATTCTAATATTTAGAAAACAGTTATAATAAAGAAATAATAAACAGTAAACTAATAAGAACTAAATTGATTCAAAATGTAAACTAAATTTCATTAAGTAAAAGAAGTAGTACAGCTGAATTTTAAGCAAATACAATTGAAAAGAGAAATTGGCAGAGCTTCGCTATTCGAAACTCCACACCTAATAAGCTATCCTATCATCTCTATATATAGTAATGAAGAGAAGAATCTAGAATGGAGGGGGTCACGGATTGCCAGCTTGGCAATCCGTGTGCTTGTGTTTCTTCAATGATCATCCAAGCCATCCAATCAATTCCCAATGATTACAGCCCTTAGATTAGATCCCAATGACGTGGTATAGCCAATTGTGAGCTGACACCTGTCCCGTTTTGTGCTTGTTTGCTTCTGACAACTCAGAAATTCTTCTAGAAACCCTTTGTATATTACCTAATTACCCTTAATTGCTGTTAATATGGGGAGCGGGGTAATTAGGGTTCATAGGTGAATAGTAAAACTGGGTTTGGGAGTGAATTGGGGGGCGGGAATGGGTTAAAGTTATTTTATTGGTTTGACTTGTGTGGGATATTGTTTGACCGAGGGAAAAATTGGGCTTGGGTCAAGGGATAAATGGTGTTTGGGCTTTTGAATTTTATCTTGGATCAGGCTTGGCATGTATGGATTTGGACTTAGCTTTGTACATGAAATATATTATCAGATTTCATGTGTTGAAATTACAAGGACCAAATGTGAAATATCTGAAACTGTAAGGGCAAAATCTGTAATTTCTCACAAATATCTCAAGGGACTCAAAATGTAACTTCATAATTCATGGAGGACCAAAACTGCCATTCTTCAGAAATATTCTTCAAAGGACCATAACTGACAATTTCTTAAACTTGGAGGATCATTGTTGACTTTTTAAATCACAGCTTTGACTTCTTGACCATCTCCCACTCTCGTGCTCGTGTTGTTGTATTATCATTGATTTTTCGTCATTTTGCGTAATATCCGTACTTGCACTTCACAAACACAAAAACAATACACATTTGGCATTCATAGTCGGGTTTTTGGTCGTTTTGGTCAGATATTTAAGTATAAAGGTATGTGTAAATTAACACATACAAGTGTGTGTGAGAGTTTTTATTAGTTAGATGAGTGTGTGTGTGTGTGTGTTTATATTGTGAGGATAAGTTGTTAGGTAGGAAAAATTTGGTGGGAAATTCTGGCGCCAACATTTTCGTTCCTTCGTTTAACATCTCGTGTACAACCATATCATCTTGACTCGTTCGTTTAACATCTCGTGTACAACCATTGCATCTCGACTCGTTCGTTTAACATCTTGTGTATAACCATAGCATCTCGACTCGTTCGTTTAACATCTCGTGTATAACCATAGCATCTCGGCTCGTTCGTTTAACATCTCGTGTACAACCATATCATCTCGGTTCGTTTAACATCTCATGTACAACCATATCATCTCGGCTCATTCGTTTAACTTCTCATGTGTAACCGTATCATCTCGGATCGTTCGTTTAACATCTCGTGTATAACCATATCATATCGGCTCGTTCGTTTAACATCTCGTGTAGAACCATATCATATCGGCTCGTTCGTTTAACATCTCGTGTACAACTATATCATCTCGGCTCGTTTAACATCTCATGTACAACCATATCATCTCGGCTCGTTCGTTTAACATCTCATGTATAACCGTATCATCTAGGATCGTTCGTTTAACATCTCGTGTATAACCATATCATATCGGCTCGTTCGTTTAACATCTCGTGTAGAACCATATCATATCGGCTCGTTCGTTTAACATCTCGTGTACAACCATATCATCTCGGCTCGTTCGTTTAACATCTCATGTATAACCATATCATCTCGGCTCGTTTAACATCTCATGTACAACCATATCATCTCGGCTGGTTCGTTTAACATCTCGTGTACAACCGTATTATCTCGGCTCGTTCGTTTAAAATCTCGTGTAAAAGCATATCATATCGGCTCGTTCGTTTAACATCTCATGACCGGCTGTGATCTCGAGGTTATCTAATGGTTGGGATTTAATATTTTGTGATATTCTAATTATTATTTATTTTATATTTTAATAAATGATTTTTTTAATTATAATATAAGTAATTAATTTTAAATATATATATATATATTTTTAATTTTATAAATGTATTCATAATAAATAATTTTTTTAATTATATAAATTTAGTTTATTAATTTTATAAAACTTATTTTTTAATATTTTATAAAAGTATTTATAATAAATAATTTTTTTAATTATATTAAAGTAATTAATATTAAACCTTTTGTGTTATACTCTTATATTCCCGTCGACATGTCGACGGGAATATAAGCGCCAAAAATTTCTCGAAATTTTTATACACCCCGCCAAACGCAAACGACAAAATCACTTTATACTCCCGTCGACATGTCGACGGGAATATTAAAAGTATAAAAAATTTACTTTCTATTCCCGTCGACATGTCGACGGGAATATAAGAGTATAACACAAAACCAGATCTGGTCTCAATTATTGACCACAATACTTAGAAAAAAAAATACTATCGATCTATCTTTCATCTCCGGCGAAAAGACCACCACACCACACCACCTCCACTACTCCTCCACCCCAACCAACACTCCTCCACCACCACATTATACCACCACCACCACCATCGCATTATACCACCACCACCACAGCTCCACCATATGTTTGTTTAATTCACCACAGCTCTACCTAGCTCCGACACTCGCACCACTGTGCACCTCCTCTCCAACCCCTCATTTGTTTAATTCTTCCCCAACCCTTCACATGTTTAATTCTTCCCCTTTTCCCCCACCCTTTTTTTCTTGAACTGAAGCAGGTAATGTTTAATTTTTGTTATTTTTATTTTTTAATTTTTGTTATTTCTTTCTTGATATAAATGTTAATTTATGTAAAATGTGTTAATGTTTTGATGTTGTTTTCTGCCTTTTTATTTTATTTTATTTTATTTTTTATTTTATTTTTTTAACAGTCGAGACATAGCGAGAGCCAAGAGCCGAAACAGCCGAGAGATACAGGTAACGTGGTATATTTTTTATTTTTTTTTGAACTTTTGGTATCCCGACGACATTCTTGAACCTTCTTGGTTGCCCTGTTGTACACTCTAAATCCTTTGCTATTTGTACAATAACCCAATAAGTATCCTTCATCTGACTTGCCATCAAACTTTCTCAGAGTATCAACAGTATTCAATATAGTCAGGGGACATCCAAAAGGTTTCATAAACTTAATGTTTGGTTTCTTTCCCATAAGTAACTCATAAGGTGTCTTCATCTGAGGTTTTTTTACTGATACTCTATTCAACACATAACAAGCAGCACTTACAGCTTCAGCCCAAAATGGAACAGGTAATTGAGAATCTGCAAGCATGGTCCTTGCTGCTTCTATCAAAGTTCTATTCTTCCTTTCTGCAACTCCATTCTGTTGTGGAGTTCTAGCAATGCTAAACTCCCTCTTTATTCCTTTCTTGGCACAAAACTCATCCATAAGCTGATTCTTGAATTCAGTCCCATTATAACATCTAATAGATCTAACTTTGAGTCTCAACTGATTTTCAAGGGCTATTATAAGATCATGAATAGCATCAAAGGTTTCATCTTTAAATCTCAAGAAAAATACCCAACTAAATCTGCTACAATCATCTGTTATAACCAAACAGTACTTCTTCTTGTTCAAACTTGAAACAGAAACAGGTCCAAACAGATCCATATGCAACAATTCCAAAGGCTCTCTAATAGTTCTTTCTTCAATCTTTTTACATGAAGCCTTGTGTTGTTTACCCTTCTTGCAAGTTAGACATGAGTGATCATTCTTGTATGTTTTAGAAGGTAAACCTCTGACTAAATTGCCTTTAACTAATTTATTGATGTTCTTGAAATTTACATGCCCTAATCTTCTGTGCCATTGATGTGCTTCTTCCATTGTTGCCCTTGCTACAAAACATGTTGCTCTTTCAGTAGAATTTATATTCTTCAAATCTAAACTGTACACATCATTGGTTCTTGGTGCTCTCAGTATCACCAAATTTTCATCTTCTAACTTAAACTCAGGGGAGAGAATAAGACATTCTGTGTCAAGGAATAACACAGGATATTTCTTGTCACAGATCTGAGAAACTGACAAAAGATTGAACTTAAGCTCCTTCACATATCTAACATTCTCAAAATCAATGGATCCAGTCTTGATGGTTCCTTTGCCAGTGATTCTCCCACCATCAGGATCATTCCCAAATGCAAATCTTCCTCCAAAATAAGCCTTAAAATCTGACAAAAGCTCCTTGTCTCCTGTCATGCTTCCAGAGCAACCACTATCAATGATAAGATGATCCTTAAGCTCCTCTTCTGGGTTGCCCTGCATAAAAATGAAAAGGGTTAGTTTCTATTAGGAACCCAAGCCATTACTGACTTGTGTTCCCCTTGTGGAGTGACATACTCAAATTCTTTGAGTATGTAATCACCACTGTTTTTGAAAACATTATCAATAATTAATGTTTTTGATCCCAAAACATGTGTTGGATTTTTATCAACACTCCCTTTTTCACCTTGATTTCCTGAAAGTACTGTCTCTCCCTCAGCAGTACTTTCTTTCTTAACCCATTTAGTTGTAACAGTTGGTGTTGGGTTCTTTGATCTAGGTACTCTTCTTGAGTTGTAAGGCCTTCTAGGTTTGTAGGAATTGAATCTCCTTGGTCTTACATTAGAGCTATTGCTAGCAGTACCTTGGTTTGGTGAATTCCTAACAGTACTTTGAGAAGGTACTGTTTTACCAGTACTTTGAAAAGTATCTCTTGAAGGTACTGGGGGTTTGGAAAATGGTCTTTTCTGGTGAGGGTACCTATAGTCTTTTGAGAAATCACTATGGTAAACCATGTGTGAATGATTCCAAACTGGTTTATTCTCCCTGTGCTTATGGTTTACAGATGTGGTCTTTGGGAATTTGCTTAAGTATTTTGAGTGATAATCACAGTCCTTAATCAAATGGTGAGGACTATAACATACATAACATAACTTTGGTCCCATATTCCCAAATCCACTTCCAAAAGGTTTTCTAAAATTAGCAGTATTTTGAAAAGATTTCCTTGTAGGTACTACTGAATGATCAACAGTACTTTGAGAAGTTTTTGGAAGTACTGCTTGTTTTGAAAAGACTTTATCACTCCCTGAACCCTTGTTATCATCCCTAGGTTTCTCAAAAGTTTCTCTTAAGGACTCAAAACTAGATTGATTTGAATTAGATTGACCTTTAAGCTTCTTTCTAAACTCCAAATTGTCTACTCCAAAACAAGAAACATCTATCCTAGGTGGTTGAAAACTACCTGTGGGTGGAGGAACTTCATTGTATCCCTTGTCTTTCTTAAATTTTGGAGGTGTTTCCTCATCACTAGATATGTTCTCTTCTAAGCTAATGAATTCTTCATCACTAGTTGAGGTCTCCTCTGAAAGAATTAGTTCCTTGGTCCTAGTTGGGATTTCTTCTAAACTACTATCATCATAACCTAGGCCAGTTTTAATGTTTGTTGTTCTTTGTTTTTCAACAAAACTAACATGTGACAGACCTGATTCTTTCCAAGTAGCAAGTTTTACTAACAATTTATCTCTTTCTTTAGTGATCTTTTCTAGTTCAGACACCTTACATCCTAACTTCCATTCACTCAACTTTAATTGATAATCCTGTTGCTCATATTTTTCTGCCCAAGCTACTTCGTTATTTTCATGAGTGATTATTTTTGCTTCCATTGACTCTAAAGTCAATTGGTAACCAGCTATCTCAGACCTAGCCCTTCTATAATTATCTCTTTCAGTTTCATATTCTTTAAGCAATTTTTGATAAGAATTATTGCATTTAGAGCATACCTTAGAGATAGTAGATGAACTTGGTGAAGTAGCTACCATAGCAAGCTGAACATGTTCTTCTTCACTTTCCATGCTCCAATCAAAGCTTCCTAGACCATCTCTTGATTCCAAAGCAGCATATCCTGGTTCCTCATCAAAAGCTGTGCTTCAATCAACCTCCTCCAATGCAACCATAGAGTAGGTTACTGGTTCATCATCAAATTCATTACTCCAGTCAACATCTGATAGATTTTCTTGAGCCACCAAAGCTTGTGACTTTGGTTCAGCAATAGGAACCTCCTTTCTTTCAACCTTAGGTTTTTCAATCATTCTGTTTGCCTGATACTTTGCAAACTTGCATTCTCTTGCAAAGTGACCAGTCTTTTGACAATTGAAGCATTCAATTTTGGATTTATCAAATGCTATACCCTGTTTAGCCTTGAAATCAATACCTCTTCCTGTTTTGTTCATGAACTTCTTGATCCTTGCAGTGATCATGGCAACCTGCCATCTTATGTCTATTTCTTCTAGAGCATCATCATCAATTTGCAAGACATCTTCTTGGTATGTAACAATTAGAGTGGCTTGTTGAGCAAAGAATGAACATAGAACATCATCTGAGTTGGTGTTGTTTGATGGTGATGAAGTAGTAGTGACTATAGTTGTACATGGATGTTGTTTCTCTTCAACAGTACTTTGGACATGGTAAGCAGTACTTATAGTAGAAGTACGTACTGCCTCTGTTTTCAGAAGACACAAAAGCAATGTTATGAGAGCTTGAACCTTTGTTACCCTTCATATCATGCTCATACACCTTTAAATTGTTGTAGAGATCATCAAAGTCCATAGTATCCAAACCAGGTTGTCCTCTAATCATAGTAGCAACCACATGCCATGCAGATGGCAAACTTCTCAAGAACTTCAGGTTTGCATCTTCAACAGATGCCTCTGCTCCATATAACTCTAGCATACTGAGTAGATTTTGATATCTGTCATAGGCAGAGTCAAGGCTTTCTCTTTCACCAACAGTGAATGTTTCAAACTGTTGCTTCAATAGGTTTCTATGCATTTTCTTGGAAGCATCATTACCTCCAAATCTAGTCTTAATAGCAGCCCATAATTGTTTTGCATCCTTAACATCATGAAACTTCAATAGGTGACCATCAGGAATAGCAGAAAGCAGTATGTTGAGAGCCTTATCTTGATTTCTTTTTGTAACTGCTGGCAAGGTTGGCTTAGGTGGTGTAGGTTGTCCTTCAACTGATACATGTTCTTCAATGACAACATTACCATTGATAATCACATCCCATAAAACATGGTCTGTGATAGCAATGTCTGCCTCATCTTCATGCTCCATAGATCATACTCACCCTTCTTGACAATAGGAATTCTGACTGAGGTGATGGAAGGAAATGGTGCAACTTCAGTCGACATCTTTTAGGGTTTGTTGTAAAATCGGTTTTAAGGGTTTCTTCTTAATCAGAGTTTCCACACAAGCTCTGATACCACTTGTTGGATCGATATACTCTGACCAAACTTAACTATAACTTGTAATGGTCTTAGCAATCTTGAATATCTCAAAACTACTAACAATGAAACATTGATGTAACCTTGTAAAGTATGCAGAATCTACTAACACAAAGCTCAAAAGAACTTTGAATAATTATATTAAAACCAACTTGAACCTGCTTATCTTACACAGATTCACTAACAATCCCTAACTCTCTAATATCATATTCTCTAATCTATGAAATCATAATCGTGTACTCGTACGTCTAATACCATCCTAAGGCTCCTTTTATAGGCACAAGGAAAACCTTAAGTCGGTTTACAATACTTGAACGACAAGTGAACTAACTCTAACTA